>CP136058.1:405576271-406846271 GCA_032464435.1 Aegilops umbellulata
TATCAATATTTACCTCTCGACCATTCAGAGAGTGCTCGTCATGTCCGTGATCTCATCCGAGACTCCGAACAACATCGTCATATATATCAATATTTACCTCTCGACCATTTAGACACCTCTCTGGTCAATAACCAATAGCGGAACCTGGATGCTCATATTGGTTCCTACATATTCTATGAAGATCTTTATCGGTCGAACCGTAATGACAACATATGTTATTCCCTTTGTCATATGTATGTTACTTGCCCAAGATTCGATCGTCGGTATCTTCATACCTAGTTCAATCTCGTTACCGGCAAGTCTCTTTACTTATTCCGTAATACATCATCCCGCAACTAACTCATTAGTCAGATTGCTTGCAAGGCTTCTTATGATGTGCATTACTGAGAGGGCCCAGAGATACCTCTCCGATACTCGGAGTGACAAATCCTAATCTCGATCTATGCCAACCCAACAAACACCTTCGGAGATTTATGTAGAACATCTTTATAATCACCCAGTTACGTTGTGACGTTTGATAGCACACAAGACATTCCTCTGGTATCTGGGAGTTGCATAATCTCATAGTCGAAGGAAAATGTGTTTGACATGAAGAAAGCAATAGCAATAAAAATGAATGATCAATATGCTAAGCTAACGGATTGGTCTTTTCCATCACATCATTCTCCTAATGATGTGATCCCGTTCATCAAATGACAAGACATGTCTATGGTTAGGAAACTTAACCATCATTGATTAACGAGCTAGTCAAGTAGATGCTTATTACGGACACGGTGTTTTGTCTATGTATCCACACATGTATCAAGTTTCCGGTTTATAGAATTCTAGCATTAATAATAAACATTTATCATGATATAAGGAAATATAAATTAACAACTTTATTATCGCCTCTAGAGCATATTTTCTTCAGCTTGAACCTCAGTAAAAGGGGAGAACCCCTGTGCATCACCTGTCAATTCTAAGTATTGAACCCGGGTGGTTAGGCCGCACAACCTCAAGCCTAACCACTAAGCTAAGACTCTCTTTGTGGCAGTGCTAGTGATGCTGACTGGCGGATGCTCGATGGATCTTGCAGCGGCAGATTGCGAACATGGTCGTGCGTGTGACGGCTCATGGTGTATTGTCTGGGACCAGCGGACATTCTTAGATTTACCACTTGCATACACTTGCGTCAAAGGCGTGAAATTGCCTCAAAGTCTCTATTATGATATTTTTGGCAACATCACCTTCATTCCAATATGTTCTTGGCTCTACAAACTGTACCTAACACCTAGGCTGCTCGCATAGTGTGTGCATAGTTTTCAGATTGCATGCTTGTGTCCATGTACATATCATGTTTGCTTGCATCATATTGTTGCCTTGTTGGGTATACAACTGCCATGGCGCAGGATCGTCATTGTTTTTATCATCAATGTAGCATACCTACTCGGTCTGGATGACTTTGCTCTTTGATGCCTTGAGGCTATATTATGAGTCAATAAAAGTGTCCTTCATTGAAACGAAAAAATATTCTGCGTTGAGACATTTCTGAAGGTGCACCTGTGAGTTTCATTTTATGTAGTATGATTATGTCCCTAGTACATAATGATTTTAAAAAAACTAATGAGACTGGTTTGTTTTTATCAACAATTTGTCTACGGAGTAATGCGTCCACCTGCGAGTTCACCAGCAAAATTAACTTGCAGTCCACACCCCCACTAGATCAGTTATCGTATGCTCTCTTACGTTTGTTTGCAGATCTCCGACCCTTACTCATTTTGTGCATAGATTGTATATATAATTGGATCCATATTTTATTAAAAAGTTTAACAAATAAATGACCATCACACCCTCGGCCTTCGATTTAGTAATCAACGCTAATCTACGTACTCCTCCATCAACGCTCATGCCGATGCCTTATTACTTCTTAACAGATTTCTTATGCACTATATGTAGAACTTTATCCAACAACACTAAGCAAAGCATAATGCAATATATTATTGAGTTAATATAAATAAGGACGTGTCCCTCACATTGGTGGGGACCACATACACAAGGTGGACAATGAATCATTTTACAAAAGAACTTCTCCAAGATCTAACCATGGACCTTGATATGATATCACACTTATTTATTTGTGCCCAGCTGGACTAATTGGTTTTTCCAACCTCTTGCAAACTTAGACCCCGCTCCATACTGAGACCCCAGGTGGCAGAGCACCAGGTGGCAGAACTCCTTCCATGAAGGAGAATAAAAGAACAAGTGATCTCTTGGGCTCGAAGCTAGGGACCAAATGGCCAGCTCCTCGCACCGACGCGAACGTGAACCCTCCCTCGTATTGCTGAGCGTAGCCTCCGACCTAGATTTGGCCATAAGTCAATTTAGTACACAATCCAGTCGAAAAACTAGTAATACATATTGTAGGGTTTATTGCATATATATGGTTACCTCGTTGTCAGGGGTGTACCATGGACGCCATGGTTTTGTGATGGTCAGATTGAGATCCTTGACAGCGTACTTCGTCGCGGTAATCGGGCAGACATCATCCATGTCACCACTGTCATCGAATTAGCCACCATGTTACGAGACAGGAGTACAATATGGCAGAAAAAAAGATCTCCGTTTTGCGTTTTGAAGGAACTGTGAATACTTGAAGTAAAGTTACCTGTAGATCCAGACTCTTAATCCGTTGTCGACAAGCCAACCGATGGTTGGCATCATGGAAACTTGGGAATCGGTCCAGCCGTCCCTCATGGTCTCTCTATGTCAAAACGTAATGCATATTAGTTTTGTTCCAAGTCAAAATATATGAAATTTCACTATAAATCTATAGAAAAAATGTATAAGGGAGAAGGTGGGGTAAATATCAACTATACGGAGCCTCTACTGAATGTAAGAGAGAGTTTGTTAGCAAGTGCGTTACTTACGAGCACCCTAACCAGTCGGTGTTGGTTCTAGCATGCATAGCCTTCTGCACCTCAGGATTGTTGAGGTAGGCGTCGATATAGGCATCGATGCACGGATCATAGCCTGGCAACTATATTAGCGGCTAATTAGTCATCGATGCACGGATCCTTACAGCGGCTAATTAGTCAGTATACCACCACCTCTGATTTGCTAATGCTGAATATTTGTTCTGTTTCTTTTATAAAATATAGAAGGAGCGTACGTAGCTGCTGGGGTGGAGACTCCCGTCTGGCGACTTGATGCAGACCGGGGCGTAAATGTTGTACGGATCGATGTCGCCCTCATGGAACGAGTCGACGCACGCTTTGCCCTCGAACTGCCCGGAGCTGCACGGCCCGTTGATGTTGCCCCACACCTCGTCGGAGATCACCCCGTGGCTCCACAGGAACTCTAACGAACCATACGTGTTACTGGACATATCGAGGAGCGGATTGCCGACCTGCAGAGATGAACCCCGATTTCTGTTAGTCAGAGATACCACCAATACAGATCAAAGCTAACAACGCCGGCGGTCACGATCAGGCAACTTACGAAGATGCCCTTGAGGTTCATGTTCGTGGCACCGAGTTCGCGGAGGGCCACGATGACGGTGGCGAGCTGGGGGACGTAGTGTCCGCTGTAGCTCTCGCCGGCGATGTAGAAATCGCGGCCCTTGTACTCGGGGAACCTCTCGAGCCAGTGAAGCAGGAACATGTAGGCGTCCACCGCTGTCCTCATGTCGCCGCTCGGCATCGACGTGTTCGAGTACGAGAAGCCGACGCCCGCCGGCGACTCTAGGAAGATCACATTTGCCACTGCACGGCACCACAACACAAATCATGAGTGAGTGTGACATTACACAACACAAGCGAAGTTGTAAGAGGATCTGTTAGTCGCCCACGATTGTTCCAGGCATGCCTGTTTCTGCTCAGCGTCTTCCCGTCGGGGTTCACACGGAACGGGCCGAGCTCCGCCATGGCGCCGGAGCCGAGCGACGAGCACCCGGGCCCGCCGTTGAGCCAGAGCACGAGCGGCTTGGAGGAGGCCTCGTAGGGGGCCTCGACGAAGTAGTAGAAGAGGGCGCGGCCGTACTCCTCGCTCACCGTGACGTAGCCGGAGTACTGGCCGAAGTTGACGCGCGGGGGCTGGCCGGGCAGCGCCGCGATCCTGTCGACCTCCCTGGTGCCCGCCGGCGGGGTCTCGCACTTGGTGGGCAGGTGGCGGAAGCTGCTGATCGGGTCGGCCCACACGTCCGGCTCCGCGGGCCCGTTCGCGCGCGTCTGGGCCCTCGATTTGATGAAGGCCCTCAACACATCCTTCTGGTTGGCCACATTCGCCAGCGATCCTCCTCCCAGTAGGATCACCAGTACAACCGCGTAGTACATGGCATGGTTCCTCATCGTAACCTGCGAGGATACTACGTAGATCGTCTTGGTGTTTTTATACTGATACGTTGTAGGTATTTCGGATGTTCCAAGCAGAAACTTTGCGGCTTAGAGTTCTCCAAAATTAGCTTTCTATTGCTAGCTAATAGCTAGGAGATATGACTGAGCTCAACAATGTTATAATCCAGATCTTCGTTCGATAGTGCCGGACAATTTTGGCGTATACGTACAGCAATGAACTCGACACCGAACGTGGCCGTTGATGCCGAGGTGCAACTCCTGCTTACCAAGAGTTGACGGACCTGCATCTCCTTCTTTTTTCGCGGATACGCAAAGCCTGTGTATCATTTGATTGATAGAAGAAGTTAAAAAGAGTAAGAGGGTGGTACAACGCATGACACAAGCGCAGGAGGCGTGAACATGGCTATCGAAGCAGAGGGGCGTGGGATGCTCTCAGCCCAAACTGAAAAGTAACACGGTTAAACTCGCTACCCTGGGACGCAGCCCAAACCAGACCAACAAGATGTGTGTCTCCTTCAGAGAACGTACTTTCCTCCTACCTGGCACCCGTGACCTAGGGGACAGGCGGGGCCAGTCTACCCTACTCCCCCACGAGACCGAGGGACCCCTCTTCGTCGTCAATCATTTCGACAACAGGAGGTGGCGGGGACCACATAGATTTGATTGAGTGGTAGGGATAGGGATAAATTTAGGGATTGTATTTGCTCGGTGATGACGGGACGATGGCGTCGTTGTCAGCGTGGAAGAGGGTCTCCTCACCTTGCCCTCATTCTGACAATGCTTCTTCTTGTTGACGAAGGCGTGTGAAAGATGGTGTGGCTGAAATCTGGTTCTCTAGGTTCGTTTTTATCTTCTACAGGTTTGTCTCAGTGGCGTTGTCTTGCGGAGTGGGCAACGTGGTTGTGCGTCTTGGTCATCTGGTTCGAGTTCCGACTTATGAAGGTTAGCCAATCTCGACCTTCTCATGGGAACGTGTGAGATTTGTATTCCCCGACTCCATCTGACTGGACATGGAGCAATCTACATGCCCTATATGGCATTTTCACTACCACCGGCCCCTTCTAGTATGCATACTTTCCGTCCACTACTTATACCAGTTTATGAATTTTGAGAAGTTTGCTTCACGGAGACGTAGGACCGGAGGCGGCAACAAGCTTTGCTCACAATGCACTGTCGGTGGATGCATGAGGAAGAAGACTTTGGCACATCTGAGGACTTGGATGTGTTTTAAATTTTCTAAAAGCGTGATTTGTAAGGGTTTCTGCTACTTAATATATTGCCTTTGGTCTTTCCCTAAAAGAATGTTCGGAACCATCCAAAATATGTGTAAGTTTGGCCCAATAAGTGATAAGGATAGGTAAAAAGCAAAACCCAAAGGGAACGAGAGCCTAAAACTCATCCCCACGTGTCGCATCCGAGCGGCTGCACTTTGCCCCCACCAACACCTTACCAGTTCCTCAGCATCGGCCTCTCTTGCCACCACTGTCCTCGGTCTTCGCCATGGTGGCGGTCAGCCCTGCTACCTAAGGTGGCAGGAGGCTCTTAATTTGTCTCGGGGGTGTTGGTGGTTGGCTAGAGCGAATGAGGCACCAGTGTTCCTGCTAAGTGGTGGCACTCCCATCATCGGTGTAGCGGCGGTGCATGTAAGGACAGATCGTATTAGGGGGCATGAACCTAGTCTTGATGGCAAGGATGTTTTGATGAGGTGGTCAAAGTGTTTGGATTCATCAAAAACAAAGAAGAACCTTCTATTTACAAGAAATTTAGTGATAGCAGAGTCGTATTTCTAATCTTGTATGTAAATCACATATTGCTGAATGAGAATGATGTTCCAATGCTTAAATATTTGAAGGACCTGCTTGAAATTGCTTTTTAGATGAAGGATTTGAGATAAACGGCTTATATTTTCAGGATCAAGATCCATAGAGATAGATCGAGAAGGCTAATTGGATTAAGCTAGAGTACATACATCGACATGGTTTTGAAGCGGTCCAACATGAATGAGGCCAAGAAAGGGTGCTAACCTATGTCACATGGCATTATTCTCAGAAAGACTCGGACTCCCATAACTTTTGATGAGTGAAGTCACAAGGATGTGATTTTGTATGCTTTGGTTGCTGGATCCATCATGTATGTTATGTTATATACAAGACCAGATGTTTCTTATACTCGTAAATGTTACAAGCAAATATCAGGCTAATCCAGGTGAGTGTCATTGGATAACAGTTAAAAGTATTCTTACGTATTTGATAAGGACTAAGATATGTTATTGGTTTATGACGGTAAGGAAGGGCTCGTTGGAAAGGATTAAACCTTCACTAGTTTCCAAAACAATAAGGATGGCTATCCTCTCAATCTGGATTTAAGTTCATCCTGAAACTTATCCGCTCAATCTGGATGTGAGGTGAGCTGGAAAAGTTTCAAGCAAGAATAGTTGATTCTACTCCCTCCGGTCCTTTTTACTATGCATATAAGATTTGTTCGAAGTCAAAGTTCATAAAGTTTGACCACTTTATACATAGAAAAAAATCAATATCTACAATACTAAAGTTATACACAATATGAAAAATTGCTTGGTTATGTATGGTCAAACTTTAGTATTTATAGATGTTGATGTTTTTTTCATACAAATATGGCAAACCTTATGAAGTCTGACTTCAGATAATTAAATCTTATATGGGAAGTAGAAAAAACCGGAGGGAGTACAATGGAGGCTGAGTACATCGTCACTTTTGAAGGTGTGAAAGAAGGTGTTCAGATGTGGAAATTCATTTCTGAACGTGGTGTGGTTCAGGGCGAATCAAACCCGTTTGACCTCTATTGTGACAGAAGTGGTCTGATATCACAAGCCAAGGAACCAAGATGACATATAAATCCAGACATATACTCAAGCAATATCATCTCATATGAGAGAAACGCGGCAGTGTGGAAGTCAGAGAGCATATGGCCTATGAGTGCAACCAATGGGAGACGGTAGCACGGAATACGTATAACCAGTTTGGATGGCGTTCTAATAATAGGATAGGTGTTTATTCATCTGGTTGTCTTAGTTTTATTCCTTTTCATTTGAGGTTACTTGCGAACATATGTTGAACTACGTACTTCCTTTCTACTTTGCTTAGTAAAATTGTTATGTGCATCACTTGATGTAGCGGCCAGGGGTAATCTTCCTTTTTTAAAATCTCATATGAGAGATCGTTGAGAGAGATGATGTAAGGATATGCAAAGAATACGGGAACTGAAATATTGTGATCCTCTGGCGACGCCTCTCCCGCAGCCAAAGCATGAGGCACACACAAGGGACATAGGCTTCCAATGTCTAAATGACTCTATTGCAAGTGGGTAATGTTGGAAATATGACCTAAAGGCAATCATATGATGATGGTATTTCCCTATGTATTCATAAGTTATATATACATATTATGTGGTACCCCGTCTCAGAGGAACCGGAACACCCCATATTCCTGCCCAGAGATCAAGTCATATGTAATACGGCACTACTTGGCATAGAACAAATCAGCTCTTTATTACAAATAATGCGAGTACAAGGGTCTGAGGTTACAAAGGATTACATCGGCACAGCAACACTACGCCTGCTAAGATAGCTCTAAGCTAGCAGTGGAACAACATGTAGCAGCGGAATAACTTCTAGCAGCGAAACAACGACGGTGGTGATGGACTCCACTCCGCAGGGACTCTGGCTGGGACACGGCCTAGCTCGCAAACTCGGGATCCTCGAAAAGCAATCAATCACGGCATCAACTGCAATCTGGCATGACACGCCAGGAGAGTACTTTGAATGTACTCACAAGTTTACAACAACCAAATGCATCAAGCCAGGACAATAACATAATATTAACATATTAAGTTATGAACAATTACTATGATGTGGAAGTAAATATTAATCATGATATGGTAATTTTAGACTTACTGATGAATCCTCATCTTGGGTCACGTGAACCATCTCACTCTTGGCTAGCCAGCCAAGCAACATATCATCTCGATCACCTCGTGATCAATACATCATCGTGTGATCACATCACAATCCAATGATCGTCCTCAAGATCATCCCAATACCATCATCGGCTTCCTGCCAACTGTTAATTGCTCACATATAAGTATAAGTCATCTTATAAGTCATTCCGTCATCGTGAGTGTTGATCGAATGGTGTGACCTACAATGAACTGTGTCCATAACCGAGGACGCAACTATCGATAGATTATACATTCTGCAGAGGTTAGTACACTGTACCCACACCACGGAACTCATGGCATCGTGCTCCCATTCGGGTGGACCAACGACATTTCAACAAAACAAATCTATTGCATGGCACTCTCCCGGCCACTCCGATAAACTCCCCTTTGGGTTATGTCATGGGTGGCCCTGATTCCAACTCTTGACATCCGCCACCTTCGTGGCCGGCCACCGTCGTGGCAACACTAAAACAAAATCGTTCCAAATAGGTACACCCGATACAACACAACTTGGGCACACAAGATTATGGCCGCCTACCTGATCAGGGTAGCGCGCACACATAACCTTTCCTAGTTGGAGGAACTAGCAAGAGGCATGACAATAGACCGAATTAGGGCCTCAACATCCAGGCAAGTGTGGCTGCACTGGTGTGCTCGATTCGGAGGCACTTGACCAACGAAATGACGGAATTTGTCCCCAAGATATATCCGTGATAACTGTTACTCCAATATCATATATTAACATGTGATACAAGTCATAGCAATATCCATCGAATAATCCAAATAATAATATAGTCATATCATAATGAACTCCAAGGTAGCATATTAACTAAGATCGTGACGAATCTAAAGACTATGATGCTACTAATCCAATGAACACATCAAGAGGTATAAACTAATTATTAGATTCAATAAATAAGATAGCATCAATTCCAATGATACTCCGATAGGCATAATATGTAATATGATCATAACGAAAGCATAACTATTGTTCCTAGTAATCCAATGGCAGCATGCCATCTTCAGTCTGCAAAGCATTAGTCCTAGAAATCCAAGCATCATCATGGCAGTAGGAAGATCAAATATTACTCCAAGAAATTCCATGAATAATAATATTTAGCTAATGAAATATTTTAAGCAAGTTTATTAAATAAACCATGGCATTGCATTGCAATCATGCAAATGGAGCGTGTGGCTTGCCAGGGTGGGTGGACTCACCGGGAAGAAGTGCGAGCATCACGCGGATAGATTTGTCGAAAAAGTTTCTTCCTCAAGAAAGGTGAATATAGGGCACGCACAAAATGGTCATTTTCAAAATGTTACAACATGGTGAAAATGATACCTCGGAACGGGCTCGACGAATAGAGAACATGGGCTTTGGAATCTGCTGATTCAGAGTTACGAGTGAAGAGATACGGCCGTTCGTTTGTTAGGCTGAAAAAGAATTAAAAATTGTCCATTTCTGCTGTTAACGGAGGAACGCCCGCAATATAATTGTTCCGACCGGTTGATGGAATCAAAAAATGCATTTCAAAGAATACGCCTTCGTGCAGCGAAAACGTACTTTCCTCATGTATAGAGGCAGAATACGGTTCGCTAGTAGGAAAGCATACTTTAGAAAATGCTCATCCACTTAACCACGTCAGCGGGCGCCTAATGTGGCTAGCGAGTGGGACGGAGGAAGGTGGGGCCCGCCTGGCCAGGTTGTCTTCTTCCTTGCGCTGAGTGCCCACGAAGCAGAGGAGGGCCTCGCAGCGCAGGCGCTCTTCCGGGCGCCACCGGCCACCCCCAGCGACGCTCCGGCCACCGGAGTGCTCAGGGCAGTGAGGCGCATATGCATGTGTGCTCCACGCGCGCTGTGAAGGCCTCCATTGAGCAGAGCTTCGGTGGTGGCGCACGGCAGCGACGGGCGTCGTGGGAGCGCATAGCTCGGCCCCAGCGGAGGGGTTCTAAGGAGAAGGGAAGGGTCGAGGTGGATAGGTCAGCACCGTGGAGTGGGCTAAAGGAAGGGGGAGGACTCGGCTTACTCAAATTTAAGTAGTGGCCGGCGGCGGTGGTTCGGCATTGGAGGGGCAAATGAACTGCTCGAGCTCGATTGAAGGTTTAGGCAGGGCTCTGGGAGGTGGAGGAAGCGGATGGTGTGCTCGGCAAGGATTGGAGAAGCCTTTTATAGCCGTGGCGACGATACCCTTGCAGGATGCCGCCACGGACGCGCAAGTGATGCTCTGGCGTGGGGCTAGGCACACGCGGGCCAGCGAGGTGACGGGAGAGGCAGAGGACATGCGCACGCGGCGCTAGGGACGTGCGGGTGCGGATGGGCCGAGCACATGGGCATATGGCCACTTGGCTCACGGTGCACTCAAGGGGGGCAGCTAGCGCCGGCTAAGTAGCTTCTGGAGGGAAGGGGGAGTCATGAGTCTACATGGGAGGAGAAGGAGGTTGGATGGCACGAGGGACGCGAGAGAACGGGCAGAGTTAAAAGGCATGAAGCAAAACAACACACGGAGCATGGCCACAGCGAGCAGAGCACGCACACAGGCATGCGAGCAGCACGGTCACCGCATGGCATGGCAAGGAGAGGGCACGAGGGACTGGCAAAATATGTCTAAGGTGTAGTCCTTGCGTCCTGGGACCCTCCTGAGGTGATAGCTCGAGTAAAGCACCTTTGTTTTGATCAGTCTCATCACCAAAAGTTTGCAGCAGAAAACTTTGACAAGACTGGGGTCAAATGACTTGTTCAATGGGCCAACAAGATTGTCACATGGGATTAAGGGTAGGAAGTACTACAGTCCTGTGAAATTTGAAAATATTTGCACCAATATTTATCATAGTTGTTTCACAACTGACAATCTAGCCCAGAAAATGGATTTGGGTGATACACTCACATAGAGTGTAGGATTGGGCTGAAACTTGGTAGAGAATGATGATTCAGGCATAAGGGAACACTGGAAAAATTCATACTATTTGGACATGCCAAAATGGTACTTCCTTCATAGTGGTCTTCTCTGTCTAGAAACTTGGAAAAATATGGAGAGAGATTTGCTTGATGAAATCAGCAAAAAAATTGTGGAGGGAGATTCTACAGATAGGAGCATGCTCTGGCCATTTTGCAATGATTATGGAACAACATAACATATAGTTGCTTCACAAACTGAAAATATTATCAGAAACATAGAATTGATGGTGTGCTCACATAGATTGTTGGATGGGGCTGAAATTTGGTGTAGATGAGTGATTTGAGCATATGAATGATACGGTAATTTTTCAACTCATTTGGATTAACCTAGTTAGTACTTCCTTCACAAAGCTTCTCTCTGGACAAAAACTTTGGAAATTTTCTGAGGAAGATTAACTAGGCAAATGGAGCTGAATTTTTTCATATGGCAATAATTTGGATAGGAAAGAGCGCCCAAGAAGTTTGGGAGCAATGAGAAAAAGGTAAGTATGACTTCCTTCACAAAGTGCCATTCTAGACAGAATGGAAAATGAATATCCCTGAATTATTTTTGAACTAGGCAAGGAAGTGTTTTGACATATTTGTGGAAGGTATTATCCAAAGAATTTATGAGAATTATGTGGAATTAATGACAAGGGGGAAATATAGGTTGCTAAAGGAATATTCCCAAGAAATAAATATTGGGGTTGGGCAATGCCATGATCTAGGGAAAGATTTGATAATGATTAACCACTTGAGAGAAGAAGGGATGATCTACCTGGATTTCAAGTCCACAGAACCACTCCAAAAGAAAATTAGAACAAAAACCAACGAAATACAAAAGAAAAAAAGAAAGGGCCAAAAATTGGGGTGTTACATATTATCCTTCAACGTCATCACTAATATGTATCAAAAAGTATGTGAGTTACTTGTGAGACTAAGGGAGTCCTGGATTAGGGGGTGTGCGGATAACCGGACTATAACCTTTGGCCAGACTCCTGGACTATGAAGATACAAGATTGAAGACTTCGTCCCGTGTCCGGATGGGACTTTCCTTAGCGTGGAAGGCAAGCTTGGTGATACGGATATGTAGATCTCCTTCCGTTGTAACCGACTCTGTGTAACCCTAACCCTCTCCGGTGTCTATATAAACCGGAGGGTTTTAGTCCATAGGACAGAAGAACAACAATCATACCATAGGCTAGCTTCTAGGGTTTTGCCTCTCTGATCTCGTGGTAGATCTACTCTTGTACTACCCATGTCATCAATATTAATCAAGCAGGAGTAGGGTTTTACCTCCATCGAGAGGGCCCGAACCTGGGTAAAAACATCTTGTCCCTTGTCTCCTGTTACCATCTGCCTAGACGCACAGTTTGGGACCCCCTACCCGAGATCCGCCGGTTTTGACACCGACATTGGTGCTTTCATTGAGAGTTCCTCTGTGTCGTCACTTTTAGGCCTGATGGCTCCTCCGATCATCAACGGCGATGCGGTCCAGGGTGAGACTTTTCTCCCCGGACAGATCTTCGTATTCGGCGGCTTTGCACTGCGGGCCAATTCGCTTGGCCATCTGGAGCAGATTGAAAGCTAGACCCCTGGCCATCAGGTCAGATTTGGAAGCTTGAACTACACGGCTGATATCCACGGAGACTTGATCTTCGACGGATTCGAGCCACAGCCGGGCGCGCCGCACTATCACGAAGGGCATGATCTGGCTCTGCCACCGAACAGTGCCCTGGAAGCCACACCCGAGTCCGCTCCGACCCTTAGCTCGGAGCCGACTGCACCGATCGAGGACGGGTGGCTGGACACCGCCTCGGGGGCTGCAATCTCTACGACGATCGAGCCGAACACCCACCTTATCCTCTGCGAAGCCCGTGACTTCAGGGTGTCGGACTCCTTTCCGGACTCCGAGCCCTCCGCGCCCTTTCCAATCGAATCCGATTTGGCGCCGATCATGGAATTCACCACCGCGGATATCTTTCAGCACCCGCCCTTCGGTGATATTCTGAATTCACTAAGGTCTCTCGCTTTGTCAGGAGAGTCCTGGCTGGATTATTGCCAACAGGATTGGGATGCGGGCGATGAAGAAATTCGATGCCCACCCACCACCCACTTCGTAGCCACTGTCAACGATTTAACCGACATGCTAGACTTCGACACCGAAGACATCGACGGTATGGACGACGATGTAGGAGACGAATAGGAATCAACACCTATAGGGCACTGGAAAGCCACCTCGTCATATGACATATATGTGGTGGATACACCCAAAGAAGGCAATGGCAACGGAACAACGGGAGATGAACCCTGCAAGAAGCAACCCAAGCGTCGGCGTCAGCGCCACCGCTCTAAGTCCCGCCAAAGCAAAAACGGTGAAACCGGCACCGGAGACAATAACACCCCGGACAGTGCCAAAGACAACTCCCTCCAGCAAGACTCAGCGCAGGAGGATGGAGAAGCCAGCCCTCCTGAGAGGGCGGCAGACAGAGAGGAAGAGGATGATAATTACATGCCTCCCTCCAAAGACGAGGCAAGCCTCGGCCACGACGAATTTGTCGTGCCTGAGGATCCCGCCGAACAAGAGCGCTTTAAGCGCAGGCTTATGGCCACGACGAGCAGCCTTAAGAAAAAACAGCAACAGTTGAGAGCTGATCAAGATTTGCTAGCCAACAGATGGGCTGAAGTCCTGGCGGCCGAAGAGTATGAACTCGAACGCCCCTCCAAGAGTTACCCAAAGCGCAGGCTACTACCCCGATTAGAGGAGGAAGCACCTAAACCTACATCACCAGTGCATGACTCGGCCGATCGGCCACCTCGTGGCCGCGATAGAGAGGCATCACGGCCCTCCAATCAAGCCGCACCCTAGTGTCGCTCAAAAAATACCAAGGCACGGGGAAACGCGCTAGACCTGCGTGATATGTTGGAGGACAAGGCAAGTCAAACAAGATCGTTCTACGGATCACGTGGGCGCCCCACAACTTGAGACGATAACCGTCACGCCGGATACAGCAAATCCGGTCGGGCCGAACACAGCAGCCAAAGCTCATTTGAGCTACGTCATGATATAGCGCAGTACAGAGGCGCCGCACACCCACTATGCTTCACGGATGAAGTAATGGATCATCAAATCCCAGAGGGTTTCAAACCCGTAAACATCGAATCATACAATGGCACAACAGATCCTGCGGTATGGATCGAGGATTATCTCCTTCATATCCACATGGCCCGTGGCGATGATCTACACGCCATCAAATACCTCCCACTCAAGCTTAAAGGACCAGCTCGGCATTGGCTTAACAGCTTGCCAGCAGAATCAATTGGTCGTTGGGAGGACCTGGAAGCCCCATTCCTCGACAATTTCCAGGGCACCTATGTGCGACCACTAGACGCCGATGACCTAAGCCACATAATTCAGCAGCCGGAGGAATCGGCCAGACAATTCTGGACACGGTTCCTAACCAAGAAAAATCAAATCGTCGACTGTCCGGACGCAGAGGCCCTAGCAGCCTTCAAACACAACATCTGTGACAAGTGGCTTGCCCGGCACCTAGGACAGGAAAAGCCGAAATCCATGGCAGCCCTCACGACACTCATGACCCGCATTTGCGCGGGAGAAGACAGCTGGCTAGCTCGTAGTAACAACATGACCAAGAGCCCTGGTAACTCGAATACCAAGGACAAGAATGGCAGGTCGCGTTGCAAAAAGCACAAGTGCCGCATTAACAGCGATAGTGCTCAGGATATGGCAGTTAATGCCGGATTCAGAGGCTCTAAACCCGGTCAGCGGAAAAAGCCATTCAAGAGAAATACTCCGGGCCTGTCCAGTTTGGACCGAATACTCGATCGCTCGTGCCAGATACACGGCACCCCCGAAAAACCAGCCAATCACACCAACAGGGATTGTTGGGTGTTCAAGCAGGCAGGCAAGTTACATGCCGAAAACAGAGACAAGGGGCTGCATAGCGATGACGAGGAGGAGCCCCGGCCACCGAACAATAGTGGATAGAAGGGTTTCCCCCAACAAGTGCGAACGGTGAACATGATATACGCAACCCACATCCCCAAGAGGGAGCGGAAGTGTGCGTTAAGGGACGTATACGCGTTGGAGCCAGTCGCCCCAAAGTTCAACCCATGGTCCTCCTGCCCGATCACTTTTGATCGAAGGGACCACCCCACTAGCATCCGTCATGGCGGATTTGCCGCATTGGTTCTTGACCCAATCATTGACGGATTTCACCTCACTAGAGTCCTTATGGACGGCGACAGGAGCCTGAACCTGCTTTATCAGGATACAGTGCGGAAAATGGGCATAGATGCCTCAAGGATTAAACCCACAAAAACGACCTTTAAAGGCGTCATACCAGGTGTAGAGGCCAACTGTACTGGCTTAGTTACATTCAAAGTGGTCTTCGGATCCCCGGATAATTTCCGAAGCGAGGAGTTAATCTTCAACATAGTCCCGTTCCGCAGTGGCTATCGCGCACTGCTCAGACGAACCGCATTTGCAAAATTCAATACGGTGCCGCACTACGCATACCTCAAGCTCAAGATGCCAGGCCCTCAAGGAGTCATTACGGTCAATGGAAACACCGAACGCTCTCTCCGAACGGAGGAGCATACGGCGGCGCTGGAAGCGGAAGTACAGAGCAGCCTCTCAAGGCAATTCTCCAGTCCGGCTTTTAAACGTCCGGACACCGTCAAGCGCGCCCGGAGTAACCTACAACAAGACCGCCTGGAACTCTCCGAGCAAGCGTAGCAATACGGCCCCAACCCCAGCCCTCGCAAAACTGCGAAAACAGTGCTACGCGTACACAACTACGCTCTGAAAATTCCATGGGCACAGGGGGAGGGGCACGTCCACGGCATGCCCTAAATGCGGCTCGACCGCACTAGGGGCTCCCAATTTCGTCATTTTTTTCTTACTTTCAGGACTCCATCATACGGAAGGCCTGTCCGGCAGTACAATCGCCGAACACACGATGCAACAACCAAGGAGGTAGGAAGCTACGCCGAATTCCCAGGTGGTCTCTATAACGAGCAAAATACCTGTCTTACATATCGTCTCGCTGCTCGCCCCTGGAGGGGGACATGTCAAATAGTCCCATCTCTTGCTTATTGCACTATTTGTATTGTTCTGCTTTTACAGGAGCATTTTAAAATAAACAATGCTTAGCTTCAGCTTATTACTGCATTATCTATTCATTTCTTTTTTAAATATACATGTTCCGTTATGACAGTTAGCACCCGTACACTTTGGTACAGCCAATACGACAGGGGCTCAAGCACCCCATAACACGGCATGAGAAGTCCGAACAGTTTCACAAGTGCGGCTCTCCGAACTTATAGCATTATATGCATCAGCTCCGAATCATGTCTTTGGTCAATAGTTGGGTTTGCCTGGCTCCCATGTTTTGGTACCTTACGTTCTGCTATATCGGCTAAGGTAGCGCTGGGAGAACTACTGCGATTGTGCCCCAGTTGAGCTGGGCCTAAGCACCTCAGTAGAGAAAGCTAAAACTGACTGTCATGATAGGGCAAGAGCTGGTCGCTGTTCGGGAAGGTTTCGAGACCCTAAAGACTTATGCCTCTTAGAGCGAGGAGCCGGCTTTGTCCGGCCTAGGCGTGTATAGCGCCCCGAACTCGGTCTTCCGAATACTAGGGGCTTCGCCGAAATTTAAAATTATAGAATTCTATGGCTAAGTGAGAGTGATAAAGCATTATAGTCGGATTGCCTTGTTCGTTGTGCTGAGCACCTCCCTCGAAGGACCCAAGAATGGGGAAAAGAGTGCTCAGGTTTATCCTGAATACCCCAGCACTTGTGGCATGGGGGCAGAAGCCGACGACTCGCCATCTCTCAAATTTAATAAACGGCCGCACAAAAGTTAATATTTTAAATTAAACAAGCGTTGCATAGCGCATATGAACAAGTTTTCAGCGCACAGGATAAAACGAACAAGTTCACTCAAATATTACATCTTTCGAGCATTCATCCGCCACAAGGCGGGCACCCTTCAGGACGCCCTCGTAATACATCTCGCGGTGGCGATGCTCCTTGCCATGCGACGGCCCGTCCTTTACAAGCTTCACGGCATCCAATTTGCCCCAGTGCACCTTAGCACGGGCGAGGGCCCTACGGGCACCCTCGATGCAGATGGAGCGCTTGACGACTTCAAGCCTTGGACAGGTGTCCACCAGCCGCCTCACCAGCCCAAAGTAGCTCCCAGGCAGGGCCTGTCCAGGCCACAGCCGAACTATAAAGCCCTTCAGGGCCTGTTCGGCCACCTCGTGGAGCTCGACCAGTTGCTTTAACTAGTCGCTCAAAGGCACCGGGTGTCCGTCCTCAACGTACTGAGACCATAACACCTTCTCCGTTGAGCTACCCTCCTCGGCCCGGTAGAAGGCGGCGGCATCTGACACGCTGCGGGGCAAATCTGCAAATGCTCCTGGAGAGCTCCGGACTCGGGTAAGTAACAAGTAATTCACCTTCACGTGCTTGCTTTGCATAAAGAATGCCTTACCCGCCGCTATCTTTTTCATCGCCTCAACCTCCTGGAGGGCCTTCTGGCTTCGGCCTTGGCAGACTTAGCATCTTCAAGGGCCGCCGCAAGCTCGGACTCCCGCGTCTTCGAGTCAAGCTCCAAACTCTCATGTTTTTTCATGAGAGCCTGGAGCTCTTGCTGCACCTCGCCAACCCGCGCCTCCTGCTTCTCCCGCTCGATACGCTCCGTGGCCGCCTTCTTTTAGACCTCGGACAACGCTTGCTTAAGGGTTGCCACCTCAGTTCTGGCCCCTACAATAGCCACGTTGATCCTGTAATTTTTTTTTCAATTGCACCTTTCATATATTTAAATAAGGTATCTCTTACCTTCTTTGTCCTCGAGCTGCTTCTTGGCAAGGCCGAGCTCTTGCTCGGACCGCTCGAGGTTCTGCTTCAGCGTGTCCACCTTCGCAGTCAGTGCGGCGGACGCCAGCAGCGAAGCCTGCATGCGCATATTGACTTACGTTTGTTAGACTCCTGCGAATGTTATTAGATCCTATATTCGGCTTTTCTTTCCGAACGCCAAAGAGAGCATCAGGGGCTACTGTCTATGCGGTAATATTTGTACATATTTTTTACATACCTCAAAGCCTGTCAACAGGCTGGCACAGGCTTCGGTCAGCCCACTCTTAGTGCACTTAACCTTCTGAATCACCGCACTCATAATAGTGCGGTGCTCCTCGTCGATGGAGGCCCCGTTAAGCACCTCCAGCAAGTTATCTGGTGCCTCCGGTTGGGCGGAGGTCACCGGCATCGTAGGCTTGCCCTTCTTCTTAGGGGGCCGCCTGCCGGACTCCGGAACCTATGATGGTTCCGGAGCAGTGTCCGGCCCAGGGCCGGACTTGGAGCCCTTGGGGGTTTTGTCCCCTGGGCACCTGGAGTCCGGGAGGTCGCCTTGCGACGCCTCCAAGACCACCTCCTCCTGGCCTGGAGCCTCCTGGGACAACACCTCGGCGTTATCCGTAGGGTGAGGGGAGGAGGCGGCCGGAAGTGAAGTACTGTTCACATCCGACGAATCCAGGGAACTACTCGACGACGTGTCGAGCCCGTCTATGGCTGGACTGCATAAATATATTCGGCGTCAGGAAAAGCTATGCAATAAAGGAATGCCATGAGTCATTCTGGTATCCGAACACTTACGATCTTGCCAGAGGCTTCGCCCTGTGCGGCCACTCCTCTTTGCCGTCGTCGGCGTTGGTGGAGTAGTCCGGAGGGAGGGTCCTTCCTTTCTTGGACTCTCCGGCCTCCCCCATTGGGGCGGCCTTCCTTTTCTTCTCTCTCCCCGCTGGGGGAGAAACTTCTCTTTCCTCCTCCTCGTCTTCGGGGGAGGAGTCCGCCTCGGAGTCGTCAGACGATGAGTCCGACTCCACCGGGCGTCGGGAACTCTTTCGGGTTCCCGTGGCCTTCTTCTTGGCCTTCTTCTACGGCACCACATAGGGGTCCGGAACCAGCAGCTTATCCAAGCGCGTGTCTGCTGGGTCTTCGAGCAAAGGAGCCGGACAGTCGATCTGTCCGGACGTCTCCTGCCAATCCTGTCAAAGGTAAGGGAGCTTAGATCCCGCATAGAGTCAAACTATTAAAAATAAATATCCTGTAAGAGGTAAAAACAGCTTACCACGCTGGCTTGACGTTGCGCGCTAAAACCGCGATCCTCAGTAGCAGATGGGTAGCTTCGGCACCCTTGAATAGCACCTTCCAGGCATCTTCGTATGTTGTGTCGAAGAGCCTGCTCAGGGTTCGGTGCTGGGCCGGATTGAACTCCCACAAGCTGAAAGCCCGTTGTTGGCACAGGAGTATCCGGCGGATGAGCATCACCTGGACTACGTTGACAAGCTTGAGCTTCTTGTTCACTAGGGTTTGGATGCATGTTTGGAGTCCGGTCAGCTCTCCTTTTTTGCCCCACGGTAGGCCCTTCTCTTTCCAGGAGGTGAGCCGCGTAGGGATTCCAGATTGGAACTCGGGGGTTGTGACCCACGCAGGGTCGCGCGGCTCGATGATGTAGAACCATCCCGATTGCCACCCCTTTATGGTCTCCACGAAGGAGCACTCGAGCCATAGGACGTTGGGCATCTTGCCCACCATGGCGCCTCCGCACTCCGCTTGGCGGCCGCCCACTACCTTCGGCTTGACATTGAAGGTCTTCAGCCATAAGACGGAGTGGGGCTGGATGCGGAGGAAGGCCTCGCACACGACGATGAACGCCGAGATGTTAAGGATAAAGTTCGGGGCCAGATCGTGGAAATCTAGGCCGTAGTAGAACATGAGACCCCGGACAAATGGGTGGAGAGGAAAACCTAGTCCGCGAAGGAAATTGGTGAGGAACACCACCCTCTCATGGGGCCTTGGGGTGGGGAGGAGCTGCCCCTCTTCGGGAAGCCGGTGCGCGATGTCATCAAACAAGTATCCGACCTTCCTCGGCTTTTTGATGTGTCCCTCCATGACGAAGGAGACCATCCACTTGCCTCCCGCTCCGGACATGGCTAGAGAAGGTTGAGGTGGGGAGTGCGAACTTGGGCGCTGGAGCTCGAGTATGCGAAAATGGATGAGCAAAGGAGGAAGAAGGCGTAGGTGAAAAGGTGGATCCTTATCCCCTTATATGGGCGAATGAAACTGCGTGCCCCCACCAGCTTGGTAAAACTCGCTTATCTCCCAAGCACCGTAATCAATGGCGCGGTTGGGTTACCCACGCCCGTATTGATGAGAATCCAGGAATGAAAGGACACGATCTCTGCTTTGACTAGACGTGCCAAGGAAACTGCCTCGCTAAACACGCTGAGGTGGGAAAACAAAACGATTCGAATAAAGACTTGGCCGTGGTGTGATGTCACACTGCTGGGTACGTCAGCAGATTAGATTTGTGTAAATATTATTCTCTCTATGGCAATATGTGGAACTTATGTTGCAGAGTCGGACACTATCCTTGTGTTCACAATCTTCTACGAAGTATTCGGAGGAGGAACCCTCCTTGCAATGCCGAAGACAATTTGCGTGCCGGACTTGTCGTCATTGAAGCCTGGTTCAGGGGCTACTGAGGGAGTCCTGGATTAGGGGCTGTGCGGATAACCGGACTATAACCTTTGGCCGGACTCCTGGACTATGAAGATACAAGATTGAAGACTTCGTCCCATGTCTGGATGGGACTTTCCTTGGCACGGAAGGCAAGCTTGGCGATACAGATATGTAGATCTCTAAGGGAGTCCTGGATTAGGGGGTGTTCAGATAGCCGAACTATACTTTCAGCAGGACTCCAGGACTATGAAGATACAAGATTGAAGACTTCGTCCCGTGTCCGAAAGGGACTTTCCTTGGCGTGGAAGGCAAGCTAGGCGATGCGGATATTCAAGATCTCCTACCATTGTAACCGACTTTCTGTAACCCTAACCCTATCCGGTGTCTATATAAACCGGAGGGTTCTAGTCCGTAGGCCAACTCCATCATACAACATTCATACCATAGGCTAGCTTCTAGGGTTTAGCCTCCTTGATCTCGTGGTAGATCTACTCTTGTACTACCCATATCATCAATATTAATCAAGCAGGCGTATGGTTTTACCTCCATCGAGAGGGCCCGAACTTGGGTAAAAACATCGTGTCCCTTGTCTCCTGCTACCATCCAGCCTTGACGCACAGTTCGGGACCCCCTACCCGAGATTCGTCGGTTTTGACACCGACATTGGTGCTTTCATTGAGAGTTCCTCTGTGTCGTCGCTTTTGGGCTCGATGGCTCCTTTGATCATCAACAACGATGCGGTTCAGGGTGAGACTTTTCTCCCCGGACAGATCTTCGTCTTCGGCGGCTTCGCACTGCGGGCCAATTCGCTTGGCCATCTGGAGCAGATCAAAAGCTACGCCCCTAGCCATCAGGTCTGGTTTGGAAGCCTAAACTACACGACGGACATCCGTGGAGATTTGATCTTCGACGGATTCGAGTCAGAGCCAAGCGCGCCGCACTGTCTCGCGGGGCATGATCTAGCTCTACCGCCGGACAGTACCCTGGAGGCCGCAAGCGCACCGGCTCTGACCCTCAATTCGGAGCCAGTTGCGCCGATCAAGGATGATTGGTTGAACGTCACCTCGGGGGCTGCGATCTCAAAGGCGATCGAGCCGAACGCCAGCCCCGCACTCTGCAAAACCCGTGACTCCGAGGATCCGGACTCCTTTGCGGACTCCGAACCCCCCGCGCCCCTGCTGATCAAATCTGATTGGGCGCCGATAATGGAGTTCACCGCCGCGGACATCTTTCAGCACTCGCCTTTTGGCGACATCCTAAATTCCCTCAAGTCTCTCTCTTTATCGGGAGAGCCCTGGCCGGACTGCGGTCAGCGAGGATGGGATACGGACGATGAAGAAATTCAAAGCCCGCCCACCACCCACTTGGTAGCCACTGTCGACAATTTAAACGACGTGCTCAACTTCGACTCCGCAGACATCGACAGCATGGATGACGATGCAGAAGATACGGATGAACCAACACCCATTGGGCATTGGACAGCCACCTCATCTCACGATGTGTACATGGTGGATACCCCTAAAGGGAGCGGTAACGAGGAAAAGGGGGATGGAACGGGAGATCCACCCCCTGAAAAGCAATCAAAGCATCAGCGTAAACGCCGACCCAAGCCCCGCCTCGATAAAGACCCAGCCATAGAGCAGGATGAGCCGGTAGACAGCGAGCAAGCCTTAGAGCAACCATCCGAGCAGGGCAACACGGATAGAGAAACCGAACATCCCTCCCCCGGCAAAAACGGCATTCCGGGCGACCTCACACCGGATAAACCAACGAAGAAGAAGAATCTCCAACAGAGGGTCGTTGCAACAACACGTAGCCTAAAAAAGCAGAAGCGGAAGCTAAAAACAGCGGAAGACGCACTCAGGATCAGATGGAGCAAATTAATCAATACCGCAGATAAATACGGTGACAGTCGCCGCACTAAAAGCTATCCAAAGAGAAAGCTACTGCCTGAATTCGACGAAGAGGCCCTAGAGCCCTTGCATTCAAAAAATAAGAAAGCCACACGGTCGGATAGACGACCCCATGGCCAGCATAAAGTGGCAAGCGGCGCCGCACCTAAATCGGCATGCGACCCACTTAAGGATTCGCATCATGGCCCAGTCAGGTCCATTTACGGGCCCAGAAAGCAAGCTCTTATGAGCAATGCAATAAAGCCATCATCAGAATTCGGCGCACCCAAATACAGGGGCGCCGCACACCCCCTATGTTTCACCGATGAGGTCCTGGACCATGAATTTCCAGAGGGATTCAAACCCGTAAACATAGAGGCATATGATGGAACAACAGACCCTGGAGTCTGGATTGAGGACTATATCCTCCACATACATATGGCTAGAGGAGATGACCTTCACGCCATCAAATATTTACCCCTTAAGCTTAAAGGGCCAGCCCGGCATTGGCTTAAAAGCCTTCCTGAAAACACAATTGGAAGTTGGGAAGAGCTCGAGGATGCTTTCCGAGCAAATTTTCAAGGGACCTATGTCCGCCCTCCGGATGCAGACGATCTTAGTCACATAACTCAACAGCCCGGAGAATCAGCTCGGCAACTCTGGAATAGATTCCTCACTAAAAAGAATCAGATAGTCGATTGTCCGGGTGCCGAAGCCTTAGCAGCTTTCAGGCATAACGTCCGAGACGAATGGCTCGCAAGACACCTCGGCCAAGAAAAGCCAAGAACAATGGCCGCACTAACAAGCCTCATGAACCGCTTTTGTGTAGGAGACGACAGCTGGTTGGCAAGATGCGGCCCCAGCGACCCAAGTACATCCGAAACCAGGGATGGAAATGGAAAACCGCGACGCAACAAGGACCGTCGCCGGACAAAGGAAAAAAGTCCGAAGAGCACGGCAGTTAACGCCGGATTCAAAGGCTCACGACAGAATCAGACAAAACCTCCCCTCCAGGATAACAGGGACGATCCATCCAATTTAAACAAAATCCTGGACAGGATATGTCAAATACACAGTACTCTCGGGAAGCCTGCTAACCATACCCACAGAGATTGTTGGGTTTTCAAACAATCCGGCAGACTCAACGCCGAACACAAGGGGCTCGACACACCAAGTGAAGATGAGGACGAACCCCAAAAGCAGAGTACGAGGAAACAAAAGAACTTCCCGCAAGAAGTAAAAACTGTAAACTTACTTCACATAACAAAAGGTGCGGCACCCATAAAGGTACGCACCACACGACCTATCCCAAAGAGTTCACGCCACTAGTTGTCAAAACCAATCATCTTAGATCAACGGGATTACTCTAGGAATACCAGGAACGCAGGCTGGACTGCCTTGGTACTTGATCCAATAATTGGCGGACTACCATTTTCAAATGTCCTTATGGACGGCGGCAGTGGACTAAACCTGATATATCAGGACACAATCCATCACATGGGGATAGACCCAGCAAGAATCCGCCGCAGCAAAACCTCCTTTCAAGGGGTAACACCTGGTCCGGACACCCATTGCATGGGTTTTCTTAGGCTCGAAGTTATATTCGGCTATACCAACAACTTCCGCCGCGAAAAGCTGACCTTCCACATCGTCCCGTTCTCAAGTCGCTATCAAGAACTACTAGGACGCGAAGCTTTCGCACGCTTTAACGCAATACCACATTATGCATCCCTCACGCTTAAGATGCCCGGTCCACGAGGCATCATCTCTTTGAAGGGGAAGCACTGAAGTGCGCCTCCCCCAAGTAGAGGACTGTGCGGCCGCTTTGGCAGCCCCACAGTAAAATGGCCATACACCCCCGCACTAGGGGCTTCGCACATATACAACGAGAGACAATAAAGCTCAATTTTATATATTTTTATACCTTTTTTTTAACTTTTTTTCTTTCGGCACGACCCATTTTCAACTCAGTTCCTCTCTTTTATAGATGAACATCGTGCGGTGCCCGTCCAGGATACGGCACAACGGAGACACATGCGCAGACGTGCAGTAGGGACCCGTCCTAAAGGATTCTTTTTAGATTAAGACCATGCATAAACCTTTTTTACTGTCTCTTGTTGCTACATATCCCCTGGTTTTCTCTGATATAACAAAGGAGGAGGCTGGCGTCTTGGCATGTGGCCACGTCAGAATTTTTGCGCGTACCTGGACACTAGGGGCTTTTTTAATATAGAGTGTTGTATTGCCCCCACTCATAAAGACCGAACACCTTAGGGAGTGTTCGGCGTCGTGAGTTTTGGCATTATATGCATCAGCTCCGAATCATGTCTTTGGTCAAATTTGGATTGCCCGGCTCCTGAGTTCGGCTACCTTACGTTCCGCTCTATCGGCTAAGGTAGCACCGGGAGAACTACTGCGATTGTGCCCCGGTTAGGCCGGGCGAGCACCTTAGTAGATAAAGACGAAAACTGGCTGTCATGATGTAGCGTGAGACTGGTCAGCCACTCGATGACCTATCGGAATCTATAGGATTCCTCCGCTTTAACGAAGGGTCGTGTCCCGGCCAGGCACATATGCGCCCCGAACTCGGGCGAACGCAGTCGCCACCAAGGGGCTACCTAAATAGTCCCACTGTCAAGCTCCTATGGCTAAGTGAAAGTGTTAAAGCATTATAGTCCGGTTGCCTGGCCCGCTGAGCTATAACCTCCTTTGTAGGACCAAGACGTTGGGTTAAGTGTGAAAATGCGTCTTCTACGAGCACCCCCACACTATGTGCGTGGGGGCTGAAGCCAACGACTGCCATCTTTCAGATTTTGTATCTTAAAACGGCCGCACAGGAGGTGTCCCAAATACTTAAGGCACAAGTATAAAAGGCCAATAGAATTTATCAAAATATTCCTTTATAATTACATATGCTATCTTAACATAGCATCCTTCGAGCACTACGTCTCTATTACACGAGCGCCTTCAAGGACTTCCTGAAAATAGTGCTCGGAGGGTACTCGGCTTTCGTCCGAGTCTCGGGACGCAACAACGGTGGTATCCATCTCTGCCCAATATGTTTTGACGCGGGCAAGAGCCATCCGTGCGCCCTCTATGCATGTTGACCTCTTCATCGCACCAATACGCGGCACGGCGTCAAGGACTTGCTGCACCAAGCCGAAATAACTCTTCGGCTCCGATCTCCCCTGCCACAGATGACCCATGACGTACTTCATGGCGAGTCCGGACAACCTATTTAGTTCAGCCCATTGAGCCAAACGATCGTCCACTGCCAGCGGACGCTCTGGATTGTGAAACTGCGACCAGAAAAGCTTTTCCACTTCGCGATCTTTTTGATCTCGAAAGTGTTCGGTTGCATCAGCGGCACTCGCTGCCAAATCCAGATAGGTGTCCTCCACACTCCACATCCGGTCCAAGGGAGCAAACTTTGGATCACAAAACTTCCTCCGCAGTATAAAGGGCTTTCCAGCCGCAATCCGTTCGGCCTGACGCAACTCCTCCTTTGCATTTCTCATCGCAGAGCAAGCGTCCTTGGCATCGGCAACTGCCTTCTCTAAGTCCGTCAGTCTCGCCCGGTCTTCTTTCTCAAGAAATTTGCAACGGTCTGCAGCGCCCCTTAACTTTTCGACCATCTCGGCCATCTATTCCTTGCTTCGGCAGTGAGCAGCCTGTTCGGCTCTCAGCTCTTCAAGGGCTTTCTTGGCAGCTGCATCGCTTTTTCTGGCTTGATCCTTAGCTCGGGCAAGTTGTGCCCTGAGACTCTCCATGGCGGCCGCATCATCTGCGTCAAGCACACACATCGTAAGACACTGGCATAAAACTCTTCTTATCGGATGCCACCCGAGGAATTACATACCTTGAGCCTCATCAAACCGCTTGTTGACAAGCACGATATCAGCATCTGCCACGTCCAGTTGCCCCTTTAGTTCGGCAAAATCATTAGTTCGGCTCGATTCCGGACACCCTGCCGCCTACATTCAAAGGCGACATCTTAGACCTGGGATTATGATCCTATGCGTGCCGTCATTTCTTGACGACCCACAGAGTCTCAGGGGCTACTATCTACACAGGGTGCATCTTACTTATGCGCAACTGACGAAAGCGTACATTTTCCAACGTACCTCGAAACCCGTCAGCAGGCTTTTGATGGCCACATGCAATCCGCTTTCTGCGGATGAAATCCTTTCAATCACCGCGCCCATCAATGCACGGTGCTCCTCTGAGATAGAAGCTCGCCCGAGCAGAATCTTTAGCTCCTCCGGCCGAGCACCAGACAGTGTCGGACTGGTCCCGTGGCCTCTTTCGAAGGCCGGACACGGAGAACCTTGGGGGGCCACATAGCTATCTTCCGCCCCTACCGGATTCGGAGAAACCCTCCGCGACGACACCTCAGGCTCGCCCGCCTCACTAGGCGGCACGGCAGGGGGAGGCGTCCCGCTCTCCATCATTTCCGGAAGAAGATCCCCCAAAGACGAGCTCTGCTGAGAAGGGCTGAGGTACGAACTACAAGGTGAAATTTTGGTTAAGTCTTCTCAGATATAAAATCAAGGATTTCCCTAATCCCTTAAAAGGAAAACCTTTCTCTACTTACGGCTCACTGGAGGGCTGATCGCTGTGAGGACGTAGCTCGGCCGAGGAACTCCCCGGCTTCGTACCCTCTGATGAGGATTTTTCCCCCCGCTTTGAGGCCATGGTCTCCGGGTCGTCAGAGGCGGCCCTCTTCCTCCCCTTAGGAGAGGAATTATCGGTTCCTCCCTTTAGAGCAGCCTCCTTCGAGGAGGCCATAGTTTCCTTGTTCCCCCCCCCCCATACTTCCCTCTAAAGGCATTACCTTCAACATCCTGACAAGCACGGGATCCGGCTTGGTTTCGGGATGGGGGCTGGACACCTGATCAGCTTCGCCTTCCCTATCCACTCCTGTTTAAAAGGACAACTCTTTTAGGGGCAAGTTTATGACAATTATACGGATAGCAGGTCCGGGCACAGGGTTACTTACTTGAGTATCCGGGCGATTGCAGCTTAGGCCCGCATCCTCGGTCAAGTCCGGACACATCTCTTGTGATCCGAAGAACAGTCTATACATCTCCGCGGGCGTTGCGCCCATGAAACTCTGAAGAGCTCGCGGTCCCTCTGGATTAAACTCCCACAGGCGGAGGGAGCGACGTTTGCCGGGCAATATCCGGCGAATCAGCATGACCTGCGTCACTTTGACGAGGCCGAGGTCTCCTTCTAAGAGATCCCTAATGCGGCCCTGCAACAGGGGCACATCTTTGGGTAACCCCCAATCTAACCCTTTGCTGACCCATGACGCTAGCTGTGGTGGGGGACCCGAGTGAAAGGCAAGAGGCGCCACCCACTTGGTGCCCCGGCGAGCGGTGATATAAAACCACTCTTGCTGCCACAAGCCTAGCTCCTCTTGAAAAGAGCCCTCGGGCCATGGAGCATCAGCATTTCTATTTATGACAGCGCCTCCGCACTCTGCGTGCCGCCCCTCGATCATCTTCGGCTCCACTTTAAAGGTCTTGAGCCATAATCCGAAATGAGGGGTAACCCGGAGGAACGCTTCACACACAACGATGAATGAGGAGATGTGGAGGATGGACTCCGGAGCTAAGTCGTGGAATTCTAGCCCATAATAAAACAACTGCCCTCTCACAAAGCGATCCGTGGGGAAGCCTAATCCTCGAAGGAAGTGAGACATGAACACCACGCTCTCGCCGGGCTGGGGAATGGGAATGGCCTGCCCTTGAGCAGGCAACCTATGCGAAACTTCGCCGGTCAAGATCTTAGCCTCTCTCAACTTTAGCACATCCTCCTCCGTGACGGAGGAAGGCGTCCATCGGCCTTGAAGGTCAAAGCCGGACATTATCGAAGGTCCGAAGCACCTGGAATCTGGAGCCTAGGGTTTTGGAACTCGAGGCGACGGGCAAACTCGCTTGAGATTGAAAGGAGTAAGGCCTTGGTCTCTTTATAAGAGTTGAATACCAAGAGCCCCCTCGGTAACTGTTTGGATCTCGTCTTTAATCAAGGAAACGTGCTAACGGGCACGATTGGGTTACCCACGTCCGTATTGATGAGAATCCCGTAAAAGGGGGACACGATCTCTTCTTTGACAAGACGTGCCAAGGAAATCGCCTCGCAAGATGTGCTGAGGTGGAAAAGCAAAAACTATCCGAGTAAAGGACTTGGCCGCAGTGTAATGACGCACTGCGGAATACGTCAGCAGATCTGATTGGTGTTAACATTATTCTCTCTATGGCACTATGTGGAAACTTCTTTTGCAGAGCCGGACACTACTCTTGGTGTTTACAATCTTCAATGAAGGACTTGGAGGAGGAACCCGCCTTGCAATGCCGAAGACAATCTGCGCGACGGACTCGTCGTCATTGAAGACTGGTTCAGGGGCTACTTAGGGAGTCCTGGATTAGGGGGTGTTCGGATAGCCGAACTATACCTTCAGCCGGACTCCAGGACTATGAAGATATAAGATTGAAGACTTCGTCCCGTGTCCGGAAGGGACTTTCCTTGGCATGGAAGGCAAGCTAGGCGATGCGGATATTCAAGTTCTCCTACCCATTGTAACCGACTTTGTGTAACCCTAACCCTATCCGGTGTCTATATAAACCGGAGAGTTCTAGTCCGTAGGACAACTCCATCATACAACATTCATACCATAGGCTAGCTTCTAGGATTTAGCCTCCTTGATCTCGTGGTAGATCTACTCTTGTACTACCCATATCATCAATATTAATCAAGCAGGAGTAGGGTTTTACCTCCATCAAGAGGGCCCGAACCTGGGTAAAAACATCGTGTCCCTTGTCTCCTGTTACCATCCGGCCTTGACGCATAGTTCGGGACCCCCTACCCGAGATCCGCTGGTTATAACACCGACAATCTCCTTCCGTTGTAACCGACTCTGTGTAACCCTAACCCTCTCCGGTGTCTATATAAACCGGAGGGTTTTAGTCCATAGGATAGAAGAACAACAATCATACCATAGGCTAGCTTCTAGGGTTTAGTAACTTCAATTAGACGTGACACGGCCGCCTCTGAGCCCATTCCGACACGGTGGGCGTCAAACATGGGCGGCAAAACTCATTTGATTCAAGCTCGTACGAAAGACCTCTGTTGCTCCCTCCATTCCCCATTCATACACGGTGGGCGTCAAAACAAACTCTCCTCGTCCGAAATAGATGTAGGCTAATATTTAAAATAGGGGCAGATGTGTAACTTCCATCAGACGTGACACAACCGCCCTACCTGTCAGCCCCGTTCATACACCGTGGGCGCCAACCGTGGGCGGCAAAACACCCTCTCCTCGCCCGAAATAGTTACCGACAAATATTCAGGAGATGCGAGATTACCGTCCTATCCCCAACCGACAAGACGTCCAAATTTGAAATGGGGGATACGTTCGTAACTTTCCCATATTTCAGACAGGCGCGTCCCAAAAACATGGTTCCCCGTACCTCTCCCTCCATTTTCCCATTCATACACCGTCCGTGCTAGAACACCCCATTCCCACACCAGCCTCCGTCCAGCACCCCATCCATCGCCGCCGTCCTCCACCACATCCATCGCCACCGTCCTCCACCATGTCGGAGCGCCTACCAAGACCGCGTCGTCCACTGCTAGAGATGGACGTTTCTCATCCACGGCGACGGACCAATAGCCTTGCATCGCGTCCTCTCGCTTCATCGGCGCCGTAGTCCTCTTTGCCGGGGCCACTCACACGACCTTCTCTTCCATCGCAACGGGACTTATCCCCCGATGCACCCGTCTACCGTCGCAGATCTGCTTCAACGCCACCGACAGTTATTGCACCCCCGATGCCTACACGACGCCACAAGAGAGGTGGTACTTCATATCTCCTCAACTTTTTGATCTCAACCAGAAAATAGATCTTAACTTGGTTACTCTACTTTCTTTTCAGCTCTTAGAATTTAGTTCTTAGTTCGAAGCAAACAATGGATGCTAAATATCATTTCTCCGGTTGCAGCTTCAAATCTGCCATGGCACAGCCATAATACGGTTTAATTGATCATGCTTAGGGTTTAATTGATCATGTTGGTTCCGTGGTGGTTTCTTTAATAGAAATCAGAGGGGAAACCCTCTCTTGCTAAAAAATATATGCTTAGAGCTTCCCCCTTTTATGATCACTATACGATCAGAATACGTGCTTCGTTTCATAATAACACTGCTCCACCCATCAAGCTAAACAAGCTTAGTTGTTCAAATACGAATCTGATATTATTAAAACAGAGTTGTTTAATTGGTCAGCTAAATGTTCCTAAATTAGTTTCGAAAATGCATGTTCGCCGCTCGGGTGTGTATGTCTGTGTGTGGTCTGGTCAGCACGGTTGGGGAGGTGAACTTTGCATATGCATGGGTTTATAGGGAGACACTCTCCAAGTTGAAACCGCAATGCATTCCATAGATAATCTGACTACTTTTTATGTTTTCATGAATCTCAGATTCTGAACAGCATCATAATGATTATGAGCTTGCGCGCATGAAAAGAATAAAGCAAAACAATGGCATGGCTATCAAACTTGGCATTAAGGGACTGAAATCAAGTCTGGATGCAATGCAATGCAAACACTCTCCACCTACAGATTCATGCTCAGAATATGATCCTAACAGTGATTCTGAGCTAGAGGGAGACCTAAGTCAATGTAGCTCCCTAGTGGAGGAGTCAGAGGAAGATGCCCTATCTTATTCACCCATCAAGGTACTTGCTCTAACTTTCCAAGGTTACATTGCTCGCACATATCTTGCAACTGATGCTTTGCATTGCTTCTACTTTGTTGAACTACCATTAGCTTAGTTACGCATCGTGTATGTGAATACGTCCTGCCTATCCATTTTTAGTACATATTCCATCTGTCATCATACCATATTTATCCATTCAAATGTTGTTCTTGTGTATCAGACGTTCAAAAGGAAGAGGGCGATTGCTGATCGTGGAGGAGCACAAGCAAAGTATTTGGAAAAGGTAGTGGCACCTGATAAATCAAATAGCCCATTAGGTGTAGTTGCAATATCACCTGACCCACAAAATACCCCAACTCTAGCAGACTCTAGCCCTACTACACTGGTCATTTCTGATGCCCCAATTCAGCAGACCCCAACTGCAGCAAACAATATGATTATGCCAGTTGACATAGCACTAGTTGTACGACGCAAAACCCCCATTCCATCAGAGAGTACACCAAATCAAGTTGCCAAATCCCTTCTCGAACCAGAGAGAGCCCCAATTGCAGTAAATAGGACCCCTGTTCCATTTCTTCCCAGTTTAGAAGACGAAGCTTATGTTGTTGTCAGGAACTTTGTGCGCATCTTTCCTTCATGGAAAGATTATACTGCAGACACAGAACAATTTCCAGTCTTCCTCCGCAACTTACGTGTAAGTAATGTACTAATGTTATTCATGGTCATTACTGCATATGTTTCTGCTGGCAGAAGACACAAGATTTTATTATTCTAAATAGGCGAGGCGCACACTGGATTGTGATGAAGAGCAAGGGTTGGTTGCGCTTTTCAAGCACTCGTTGATGAAGTATCGTTCCTACCTGAGGCAAGCGCACTTCGATGGCAAGCCTCTAAATGAAATTTTTGTAAAGTCTCTGGTGCTACATTTATCCGATGGTCAGTGGAATAATCTTGTTACAGATTGGTCTCGGCTGCAGCGTAAGGTACTGTCTATGATATCACATCACAATTTGAACTACATTTCTGCATTTGCCTTAATGTCTCACTTGTACGAAAACTATTAGCAGAAGAAAATTCGTTCTCAAGGGACCACAGAATCTCGCAACTATACTGCACACTGCATTGCTCTTGTGAGTACCTCTTGCCCTGTATGACCATATTTACTTTCATAGCTGTTTTATTATGTAGCATCACTGCACATGTTAGCCTTGTAATCGTCCATTTGGTGGACATTATAAGATCCGTATGGACTCTTACATAAATTTAGAATCAACCCAATGCTTTTGAAGAGGTTTAGCGCTGCAGTCATCTTGTAAGGACTGGACGTTGTCTATCACTGTACTCACACTAACAGCTACTCCCTCCGTCCCATAATATAAGAACGTTTTGTACAGTACACTAGTGTTCAAAACACTCTTTTACTATGGGAAGAGGGATTGGTTCATTTTGTAGCATTCTGCATCTTATCTCCCTCGCCCACCATTTACTAAAAAAGATCAGATCTATATTTAATCTTACCAACAAGTAGAATACACAGACAATGCCAGTGCAGAATTGTAGCCCATTGCTCCTGTCAGTACATTTTTTCCTATAACGCTTGTACTTCCAGGGATTGGTAGTTGATTATGTAGCATCAATCTGCATCTTATCTTCATTATCCTCTACCCCTTCCAGTATTATCATATCTATAATTACTCTCTACAAAATGTAGAGTACAGGCAATGCTTATGAAGAAGATTCTTTGCTGAAATTCTTGAGTTATCCTTCCCTTGACATGGAGAAGGGCATTATAAAGCCGGTGTTAACTGTTAACGTAAGTCAGTCCTTCTAAAGCCTTTATCCTCAACTGCTGTTTAATTTGCTCATACTCCCTATCGTTTACTGCTGTTTAGTTTGTTGTTTCTACCAAAATGCATGTTAGTAAGAACCGTAAGTTCTAAGTTTTACTTGTAAAACCAAATTCCTTATTCATACCATGCACATTACTTAATAATCCCTATATGTATGCTTGTTTTTGTGGATCTATAATCTAGTGTGTGGTGAAGCAGCCCACGTTTGCACCTTGTCATCTCCTGTTTTATCTTACTGATGTGGCTGATGATATGAACAACATGCCATGCACATTATCCAAAATAGATACAATGATTTTCTTTGCCCTTCATCTATGATTGTTATGTTGACATGGTAATCCAGTAGTGTGGTGAAGCTCCCCACTTTATGAACAATGCCAAATTATGCTATTGATATTTTGAACATACTCTTTATTTTCTAATTTGAAATTGGATAGAATTGACAGAACAGTTATCATCTTTGTTTATACACGTGGAAAACCTGTCATCTCTCTGCTTTGTTTCAGGGTGATATGCCTAATGGCATGCACAAGTCTGCTGAAAGCTGTGAGACAAACCCAACATATATTGCAGCAAAGAAGGCAAAACATCTTGAAGATAGCGAGACAACCCCAAAGTCTTGTCTGGATGTAGTGTTCAAGTTACTTGACACTAACAGTCAGACTAGCTCACAGAATTCGTTGTCTGAATCAGTTCGACTTCTTCAGTCCCAAGTTCTAGCAGAAAGGCATTCTGCAACTCAACTTCGACTTGAGGTCCTATCTCTAAGAAAGATTGCGGAGAACACCAATGAGAACCTCATCTCTAAAAAGCTACACCTGGAAGCTATGACCGACATGCTAGGCCGGTCTCACAGCCTTGCTCAGCAGCTTGCACAGCAGTTCCCCCGCAAGGCTAACCTTTCTTGAACTGTCTTGGAAGTGGTCTCGGTTCAGTATTATTTTGTTACGCTACAATGGTGCCCAGTTTTTGTAATCTGCTTCTACATTGTGCTTTATGATCACTAGTGGCGAACTTCGATGCCCAGTGGATGTAATATACCTTAAACCCTTTATTGTATAGTGTAGGTTTATTCTAAGTTACTATGTCGTAATTTCTTTATTGTATAGAGTAGCTTTGTTCTTAATTCATACTAGTTACGCAGCAGCATGAAATGAACCCCGGCCCATGATTGTGCGAATCAAATCACGGGCTTTTAAAAGGCCAAAATTGTCTCGGTCCTTGTTTGGCCCAATCAGATATCGGCTGCGAGCAGGCCGGATGCAAACAGGGTCGTAGTTAGGCCCAACTATATGACGGGCTTTTAACAGGCTGAAATTAATATAGGGCCAAAATGTTAAACGGGCCCTTAACAGGCGAAAACTAATATCAGGCCGAATTACTAAGTGGGACTTTAGCAAGTGGGCCCAAAAGCATAGTGTCTAGTTGACGGGCCGAATCTGATATGGGCCATAATTGAGCCCAAAGCCTCTTAAAGGGCCGGACCTGATCTGGGTCGTAATTTGGCCCAGAACGTGGTAGGCTTTTAACGGGCCGGATCTCATATGGGCCACTATTAGGCCTGGAGCGTGGCAGGCCATTAATGGACCGGATCAAATATGGGCCGGCATTTGGCCCAAAACATGGCAGCCAGTTAATGGGCCGGCCTACTAGGGTCTTCAAAATCTTGTGGGCCTACATTTGGGCCGTCCCAATAATGTCGGTGAAATCTCGTGGGCCTTTAGCTGGGCCGGCCCATTATGACCCGCAAGAATCTTGTGGGCTTTACCTGGGCCGGCCTATTATGGCACATAAAAATCTTGTGGGACTTTACCTGGGCCGGCCCGTTATGGCACACAAAATATTCTGGGCCTTTAGCTGGGCCAGTCCATTACGGTCCGCAAAATCTCGTGGGCCTTTAGCTGGGCCGGCCCATTATGGTCCGCAAAATCTTGTGGGCCTTCAGTTGGGCCGGCCCATTTAAACTTGTTGGGCCGTGCCACGTGTCGACATATCATAGGCGCCTATCTGACCCACTGACGAGCTGACACGTGTTTCGTCCGGCCAATAAGAATTTTACACGTGGAAATTTCCCATTGGTCAGGGTTGTTAACGGGTTATCGGATCCAAAACCCGACCCGATAGCTTAACGGCGTTCCGTTACGGTGGATATCACGTGTCAGTCACCCTTGACGAAAGCACTTCTGTGATGCGCGATTTATCGTCATGGAAGTGGACATTTCCGTGATGATAATTTTGGTAATGTCATGGAACACTTCTACGACAGCACAGGTATGACTATCTTGATTCTGTCATAAATTTGTGATGGATGTACATGCATGACAAAAAAAGCGACCTACTGTGACAAACACGTATCATCACGGAAGTGTATTTTTTTTCTAGTGCCAGGAGGAAGATGACAGGGATGTTCTTTATCTGATGAGCCGGATAAGGTCGTTAGCTCAATCCGGATTGACCATGATAGAGGTTATGGCCATATGCATTATGTGGGATTTCAACGGGGAGGATGACGCCACCCGCTGCGTCCGTAAGGGGCCGGAATCGGTTGCTGCTCTAATAAAGATCTTGCCCACTTTGTACAAGGGAGAAGAGGAGGAATTCCTCCGCGTCAATCCACAGGGTGGATTTTCTATGTACAATCCTCCGAGCTGGGTAAGCTAACACTTTTTCTTGCCCATCCCTTCCATATTCCCATAGGTAAGTATTTTATCTTGCGATTTAAACGCAGGAGCTGCGCAAGGCTGTAAGGGAGATAAACAGCCCTCATCCACAACCCGAGGATTCAGAATGGTCCCTCGACCCGGCATCCCAAGAGGATCCAGACATATCTGTGGAGCTGATCGATAGGGTATTTTACCAACTGAGCAATGACAATGCCTTGGTGGCCGTTACGGCCGATTATCCTGGGCTACTTCCATCCTCACAGGTAACTGAGACCGAAGTCCCAGCACTTTGAGAAGGATCCATCCTTGTGTATTTTTTATTACCGTATACCAACGGTGTTTTGCAGGGGAGGACCTCGAGGCGGAATACTGAGCCTGCGGCGACCAGCCAACAAGGGGCCGCGAGGCCAGGCAGGCTGAAAAGACACGCAGTCCGGATTGAGACACCAGCGCAGCAGTATGGCGCGCCATCTTATCCCAAAATATTATTCTCAAAGGCATACTAGCGCTCGTGCTTTCTTTAGGAAAAAGAACGATCGCCGGACTATATCCGGAGAGGTAGTCAATCGCGCCTCCACCAGCCAGGCTCCAAGGCCAGATCCAGAAGCGGAAGCGAATATGAGGCATGCGCCGGACGCTCCTCCGACAGAGGATGCGGACAGACTGTCCGCCACAAATTCCGAGGCGGAGAGTGCCATGAACCACAGGCGTCACCGGACCGTCCTTCGTGATGCTTGTTTCTCCCAAGAGGCATTCGATGCCTTCAACTCGGGAGATGCGTACCTCCGTGCTGCTCAAAATGGTCCAGCCAGAGCCACGGAGCAGTATGTAAAGGACATACGGGTGAGAAAATTTGGTGATTATATATATCAGTAGCCCCTGAGACTTGAAACGGTTAGAATAACTGATTTTAAGGATCATTTGTTATGTAGGTTCTTACAGAAAAGAATACCCAACTGTCCCATGAGCTGGAGAAGTGCAAAGCCCAACTTCAGGCCGCACTAGCCGCGGCAGGGGAGCCCAAGGAGACCCCCGCTGGTAATATATGTTTCAAATGATAAGTATCATGTAAAGTGCGGCGTATATGCAAATCTAACAATAAAATTGTAGATGATGCCGGAGTAAATCCAGATAAGCAACATCTCCTACGCCAGCTAAAGGCCGGTGAGAGCGTGCTAACGATGGTGAGGCACGAGAAGAATGATCTCCTAGATGCCAACACCAAGCGGGGCGTGGAATTAAAGGATGTTCGTTCCCAAGTGTCAGACTCCGTGAAGGAGAATCGGCGGCTTCGACGCGGCATTTTTAGTAAGTGTTGGAACGAACTTTGAAAAGAGTTCGGCGAAGAAGTCGGCTAACAGAGTTATGTCTGTAGGTATGCTAACAGATCAGCCTACGGAGGAAATGCCCAGTTCTACGGGTGACCTTCTTCCCGAGCTCTCACAATTGCACGAACAAGTTCGGCAGGTGATGCAAGGCGTCGCCCAGGCCTTGTGGCCATCCGTCTCCGTGCCCGAAGGCCTTGGAGAGCTTGCAGAGAAGCTGAAGGGAGCACGGCGGCGCTTCCGATTATGGAAGATATCGGCCTGCCGTCAAGGTGCCAGGGAAGCCTGGGCCATGGTGAAGACGCGGTACACGATGGCTGACCCAAACCATATGGCCGAGGTCGGACCTGTGGGGCCCGATGGGAAGGAGATCCCTGTGAGCTTAGTGTACGACCAAGTATAATTGGCCGCAAAGTATTCCCAACAGGATTGTAAGTGAAGGAGATATGCCCTAGAGGCAATAATAAAGTTATTATTTATTTCTTTATATCATGATAAATGTTTATTATTCATGCTACAATTGTATTAACCGGAAACATAATACATGTCTGAATACATGGACAAACAGAGTGTCACTAGTATGCCTCTACTTGAAGAGCTCGTTAAGCAAAGATGGTTATGTTTCCTAACCATGGACAAAGAGTTGTTATTTGATTAACGGGATCACATCATTAGGAGAATGATGTGATTGACATGACCCATCCCGTTAGCTTAGCACTTGATCGTTTAGTATGTTGCTATTGCTTTCTTCATGACTTATACATGTTCCTATGACTATGAGATTATGCAACTCCCGTTTACCGGAGGAACACTTTGTGTTCTACCAAACGTCACAACGTAACTGGGTGATTATAAAGGTGCTCTACAGGTGTCTCCAAAGGTACATGTTGGGTTGGCGTATTTCGAGATTAGGATTTGTCACTCCGATTGTCGGAGAGGTATCTCTGGGCCCTCTCGGTAATGCACATCACTTAAGCCTTGCAAGCGATGCAACTAATGAGTTAGTTGCGAGATGATGTATTACAGAACGAGTAAAGAGACTTGCCGGTAACGAGATTGAACTAGGTATTGAGATACCGACGATCGAATCTCGGGCAAGTAACATACCGATGACAAAGGGAACAACGTATGTTGTTATGCGGTTTGACCGATAAAGATCTTCGTAGAATATGTGGGAGCCAATATGAGCATCCAGGTTCCGCTATTGTTTATTGACCGGAGACGTGTCTCGGTCATGTCTACATTGTTATCGAACCCGTAGAGTCCGCACGCTTAAGGTTTCGATGATAGTTATATTATGAGTTTAGGAGTTTTGATGTACCGAAGGAGTTCGGAGTCCCGGATGAGATCGGGAACATGACGAGGAGTCTCGAAATGGTCGAGACGTAAAGATCAATTTATTGGACGACTATATTCGGACATCGGAAAGGTTCTGAGTGGTTCGGTTATTTTTCGAAGTACCGGGGAGTTACGGGAATACGGGGGAAGAAGTATATGGGCCTTATTGGGCTTTAGGGGAGAGGAAGAGGCAGGCCGCGCCCCCCCCCCCCCATTAACTAGTCCGAATTGGACTAGGGGGAGGGGCGGCGCCCCCTCCTTCCTTCTCTTCCTTCTTCCCCTTCCTTGTCTCCTAATCCTACTACTTGGAAGGACTCCAAGTTGGACTAGGAAAGGGGGAATCCTACTCCCGGTGCGAGTAGGACTCCCCTAGGGCACGCCATAGAGAGGGCCGACCCTCCCCTCCTCCACTCCATTACATACGGGGGCAGGGGCACCCCATAGACACACAAGTTCAGCTTCGTGATCGTTCTCTTAGCCGTGTGCGGTGCCCCCCTCCACCATAATCCTCGATAATATTGTAGCGGTGCATAGGCGAAGCCCTGCGATGGTAGAACATCAAGATCGTCACCACGCCATCATGCTGACGGAACTCATCCCCGACACTTTGCTGGATCGGAGTCCGGGGATCGTCATCGAGCTGAACGTGTGCTAGAACTCGGAGGCGTCGTAGTTTCGGTGCTTGATCGGTCGGGCCATGAAGACGTACGACTACATCAACCGCGTTGTCATAACGCTTCCGCTTTTGGTCTACGAGGGTACATGCACAACACTCTGCCCTCTCGTTGCTATGCATCACCATGATCTTGCGTGTGCGTAGGAAATTTTTTAAATTACTACGTTCCCCAACAGTGGCATCCGAGCCTAGGTTTTATGTGTTGATGTTATATGCACGAGTAGAACACAAGTGAGTTGTGGGCGATATAAGTCATACTGCTTACCAGCATGTCATACTTTGGTTCGGCGGTATTGTTGGATGAAGCGGCCCAGACCGACATTACGCGTACGCTTACGCGAGACTGGTTCTACCAACGTGCTTTGCACATAGGTGGCTGGCGGGTGTCAGTTTCTCCAACTTTAGTTGAACCGAGTGTGGCTACGCCCGGTCCTTGCGAAGGTTAAAACATCACCAACTTGACAAACTATCGTTGTGTTTTTGATGCGTAGGTAAGATTGGTTCTTGCTAAGCCCGTAGCAGCCACGTAAAACTTGCAACAACAAAGTAGAGGATGTCTAACTTGTTTTTGCAGGGCATGTTGTGATGTGATATGGTCAAGGCATGATGCTAAATTTTATTGTATGAGATGATCATGTTTTGTAACCGAGTTATCGGCAACTGGCAGGAGCCATATGGTTGTCGCTTTATTGTATGCAATGCAATCGCCCTGTAATGCTTTACTTTATCACTAAGCGGTAGCGATAGTCGTAGAAGCATAAGATTGGCGAGACGACAATGATGCTACGATGGAGATCAAGGTGTCGCGCCGGTGACGATGGTGATCATGACATTGCTTCAGAGATGGAGATCACAAACACAAGATGATGATGGCCATATCATATCACTTATATTGATTGCATGTGATGTTTATCTTTTATGCATCTTATCTTGCTTTGTTTGACCGTAGCATTATAAGATGATCTCTCTTACTAAATTTCAAGGTATAAGCGTTCTCCCTGAGTATGCACCGTTGCCAAAGTTCGTCGTGCCCAGACACCACGTGATGATCGGATGTGATAAGCTCTACGTCCATCTACAACGGGTGCAAGCCAGTTTTGCACACGCAGAATACTCAGGTTAAACTTGACAAGCCTAGCATATGCAGATATGGCCTCGGAACACTGAGAACGAAAGGTCGAGTGTGAATCATATAGTAGATATGATCAACATAGTAATGTTCACCATTCAAAACTACTCCATTTCACGTGATGATCGGTTATGGTTTACTTGATTTGGATCACGTGATCACTTAGATGATTAGAGGGATGTCTATCTAAGTGGGAGTTCTTAACTAATATGATTAATTGAACTTTCATTTATCATGAACTTAGTCCTGTTAGTATTAGCATATCTATGTTGTAGATCAATAGCTCGCATTTAGCTCCCCTGTTTTATTTTTGATATGTTCCTAAGAGAAAAACTAAGTTGAAAAATGTTAGTAGCAATGATGCAGATTGGATCCGTGATCTGAGGATTATCCTCATTGCTGCACAGAAGAATTATGTCCTTGATGCACCGCTAGGTGACAGACCTATTGCAGGAGCCGAAGTAGACGTTATGAACGTTTGGCTAAGCTCAATATGATGACTACTTGATAGTTTAGTGCACCATGCTTAATGGCTTAGAATCGGGACTTCAAAGACGTTTTGAACGTCATGGACCATATGAGATGTTCCAGGAGTTGAAGTTAATATTTCAAGCAAATACCCGAGTTGAGAGATATGAAGTCTTCAACAAGTTCTATAGCTAAAAGATGGAGGAGAATAGCTCAAGCAGTGAGCATGTGCTCAGATTGTCTGGGTACTACAATCGCTTGAATCAAGTGGGAGTTAATCTTCCAGATAAGATAGTGATTGATAAAATTCTCTAGTCACCATCACCAAGTTAGTAGAACTTCGTGATGAACTATAATATGCAAGGGATGATGAAAGTAATTCCCAATCTCTTCGTGATGCTGAAATCGACGAAGGTAGAAATCAAGAAAAACATCAAGCGTTGATGGTTGACAAGATCACTAGTTTCAAGAAAAGGGCAAAGGGAAAAGGGGAACTTCAAAGAAGAACAGCAAGCAAGTTACTACTCAAATGAAGAAGCCCAAGTCTGGTCCTAAGCCTGAGACTAAGTGCTTCTACTTCAAAGGGACTGGTCACTGGAAGCGGAACTACCCCAAGTGATTGGCGGATAAGAAGGATGGCAAAGTGAACATAAGTATATTTGATATACATGTTATTGATGTGTACTTTACTAGTGTTTATAGCAACCCCTCAGTATTTGATACTAGTTCAGTTGCTAAGATTAGTAACTCGAAACGGGAGTTGCAGAATAAACAGAGACTAGTTAAGGGTGAAGTGACGATGTGTGTTGGAAGTGGTTCCAAGATTGATATGATCATCATCGCACACTCCCTATACTCTCGGGATTAGTGTTGAACCGAAATAAGTGTTATTTGGTGTTTGCGTTGAGCATGAATATGGTTTGATCATGTTTATTGTAATACGGTTATTCATTTAAGTAAGAGAATAAATTGTTGTTCTGTTTACATGAATAAACCTTATATGGTTACACACCCAATGAAAATGGTTCGTTGGATCTTGATCGTAGTGATACACATATTCATAATACTGAAACCAAAAGATGCAAAGTTAATAATGATAGTGCAACTTATTTGTGGCACTGCCGTTTAGGTCATATTAGTGTAAAGCGCATGAAGAAACTCCATGCTGGTGGGCTTTTGGAATCACTTGATTATGAATCACTTGATGCTTGCGAACCATGCCTCATGGGCAAGATGACTAAGACACCGTTCTCCGGAACAATGGAGCAAGCAACAGATTTGTTGGAAATCATACATACTGATGTATGTGGTCCGATGAATATTAAGGCTCGCGACAAGTATCATTATTTTCTGACCTTCACAGACGATTTAAGCAGATATGGGTATATCTACTTGATGAAACATCTGAAGCATTTGAAAAGTTCAAAGAATTTCAGAGTGAAATGGAAAATCATCGTGACAAGAAAATAATGTTTCTACGATCTGATCACGGAGACAAATATTTGAGTTACGAGTTTGGTCTTCAATTAAAACAATGTGGAATAGTTTCACAAATTCGTGCCGCCTGGAACACCACAGCATAATGGTGTGTCCGGACGTCATAACCGTACTTTATTAGATAGGGTGCGATCTATGATGTTTCTTACCAGTCTACCACTATCATTTTGGGGTTATGCATTAGAGACAACTGCGTTCACGTTAAAAAAGGGCACCATCTAAATCCGTTGAGATGACACCTTATGAACTGTGGTTTGGCAAGAAACCAAAGTTGTCGTTTCTTAAAAGTTTGGGGTTGTGGTGCTTATATGAAAAAGTTTCATCCTGATAAGCTCAAACCCAAATCGGAGAAATATGTCTTCATAGGATACCCAAAGGAAATTGTTGGGTACACCTTCTATCACAGATCCGAAGGCAAGATTCGTTGCTAAGAATGGATCCTTTCTATAGAAGGAGTTTCTCTCGAAAGAAGTGAGTGGGAGGAAAGTAGAACTTGATAAGGTAATTGTACCTTCTCCCTTATTAGAAAGTAGTTCATCACAGAAATCTATTCCTGTGACTACTACACCAATTAGTGAGGGAGCAAATGATGATGATCATGTAACTTCTGATCAAGTTACTACCGAACCTCGTAGGTAAACCAGAGTGAGATCCGCACCAGAGTGGTATGGTAATCCTGTTCTGGAGGTCATGTTACTTGACCATAACGAACCTACGAACTATGAGGAAGCGATGATGAGCCCAGATTCCGCGAAATGGCTTGAGGCCATGAAATCTGAGATGAGATCCATGTATGAGAACAAAGTATGGACTTGCCCAATGATCGGCGAGCCATTGAGATTAAATGGATCTTCAAGAGGAAGACGGACGCTGATAGTAGTGTTACTATCTACAAAGCTAGAATTGTCGCAAAAGGTTTTCAACAAGTTCAAGGTGTTGACTACGATGAGAGTTTCTCAATCGTATCTATGCTTAAGTCTGTCCGAATCATGTTAGCAATTGCCGCATTTTATGAAATCTGGCAAATGGATAAACAAAACTGCATTCCTTAATGGATTTATTAAAGAAGAGTTGTATATGATGCAACCAGAAGGTTTTGTCAATCCTAAAGGTGTTAACAAAATGTGCAAGCTCCAGCGATCCATCTATGGACTGGTGCAAGCATCTCGGAGTTGGAATATACGCTTTGATAATTTGATCAAAGAATATAGTTTTATACAGACTTGCGGTGAAGCCTGTATTTACAAGAAAGTGAGTGGGAGCACTACAACATTTCTGATAAGTATATGTGAATGACATATTATTGATCGGAAATAATGTAGAATTATTCTGCAAAGCATAAAGGAGTGTTTGAAAGAAGTTTTTTTTTAAAGAAAGACCTCGGTGAGTCTGCTTACATATTGGGCATCAAGATCTATAGAGATAGATCAAGACGCTTGATAAGTGTTTTTCAATGAGTACATACCTTGACAAGATTTTGAAGTAGTACAAAATGGAACAGTCAAAGAAAGAGTTTCTTGCCTATGTTACAAGGTGTGAAATTGAGTAAGACTCAAAGCCCGACCAAGGCAGAAGATAGAAAGAGAATGAAAGTCATTCCCTATGCCTCAGCCATAGGTTCTATAAAGTATGCCATACTGTGTACCAGATATATTGTATACCCTACACTGTTAAGCAAGGGAGTACAATAGTGATCTAGGAGTAGATCACTGGACAGCGGTCAAAATTATCCTTAGTGGAATAAGGATATGTTTCTCGATTATGGAGGTGACAAAAGGTTCATCGTAAAGGGTTACATCGATACAAGTTTTGACACTGATCCAGATGATCTAAGTCTCAATCTGGATACATATTGAAAGTGGGAGCAATTAGCTAGAGTAGATCCGTGCAGAGCATTGTAGACATAGAAAGTATGCAAAATACTTACGGATCTGAATGTGACAGACCCGTTGACTAAAATTATCTCACAAGCAAAACATGATCACACCTTAGTACTCTTTGGGTGTTAATCACATAGCGATGTGAACTAGATTACTGACTCTAGTAAACCCTTTGGGTGTTGATCACATATCAATGTGAACTATGGGTATTAAACACATGGTGATGTGAACTACTGGTATTGAATCACATGGTGATGTGAACTAGATTATTGACTCTAGTGCAAGTGGGAGACTGAAGGAAATATGCCCTAGAGGCAATAATAAAGTTATTATTTATTTCGTTATATCATGATAAATGTTTATTTTTCATGCTAGAATTGTGTTAACCGGAAACATAATACATGTGTGAATACATAGACAAACAGAGTGTCACTAGTATGCCTTTACTTGACTAGCTCGTTAATCAAAGATGGTTATGTTTCCTAACCATGGACAAAGAGTTGTTATTTGATTAACGGGATCACATCATTAGGAGAATGGTGTGATTGACATGACCCATACCGTTAGCTTAGCACTTGATCGTTTAGTATGTTTATTGCTTTCTTCGTGACTTATACATGTTCCTATGACTATGAGATTATGCAACTCCCGTTTACCGGAGGAACACTTTGTGTGCTACCAAACGTCACAACGTAACTGGGTGATTATAAAGGTGCTCTACAGGTGTCTCCAAAGGTACATGTTGGGTTGGCGTATTTCGAGATTAGGATTTGTCACTCTGATTGTCGGAGAGGTATCTCTGGGCCCTCTCGGCAATGCACATCACTTAAGCCTTGCAAGCAATGCAACTAATGAGTTAGTTGCGAGATGATGTATTACAGAACGAGTAAAGAGACTTGCCGGTAACGAGATTGAACTAGGTATTGAGATACCGACGATCGAATCTCGGGCAAGTAACATACCGATGACAAAGGGAACAACGTATGTTGTTATGCGGTTTGACCGATAAAGATCTTCATAGAATATGTGGGAGCCAATATGAGCATCCAGGTTCCGCTATTGGTTATTGAGCGGAGACGTGTCTCAGTCATGTCTACATTGTTCTCGAACCCGTAGGGTCCGCACGCTTAAGGTTTCGATGAGAGTTATATTATGAGTTTAGGAGTTTTGATATACCAAAGGAGTTCGGAGTCTCGGATGAGATCGGGGACATGACGAGGAGTCTCGAAATGGTCGAGACATAAAGATCGATATATTGGACGACTATATTCAGACATCGGAAAGTTCTGAGTGGTTCGGGTATTTTTCGGAGTACCGGGGAGTTACGGGAATACGGGGGAAGAAGTATATGGGCCTTATTGGGCTTTAGGGGAGAGGAAGAGGCAGGCCGCGCGCCCCCCCATTAACTAGTCCGAATTGGACTAGGGGGAGGGGCGGCGCCCCCTCCTTCCTTCTCTTCCCTCTTCCCCTTCCTTGTCTCCTAATCCTACTACTTGGAAGGACTCCTAGTTGGACTAGGAAAGGGGGAATCCTACTCCCGGTGGGAGTAGGACTCCCCTAGGGCGCGCCATAGAGAGGGTCGGCCCTCCCCTCCTCCACTCCTTTATATACGGGGGCAGGGGCACCCCATAGACACACAAGTTGATCTTTGTGATCGTTCTCTTAGCCGTGTGCGGTGCCCCCCTCCACCATAATCCTCGATAATATTGTAGCGGTGCTTAGGCGAAGCCCTGCGGCGGTAGAACATCAAGATCGTCACCACGCCGTCATGCTGACGGAACTCATCCCCGACACTTTGCTGGATCAGAGTCCGGGGATCGTCATCGAGCTGAACGTGTGCTACAACTCGGAGGCATCATAGTTTCGGTGCTTGATCGGTCGGGTCGTGAAGACGTACGACTACATCAACCGCGTTGGCATAACGCTTCCGCTTTCGGTCTACGAGGGTACATGGACAACACTCTCCCCTCTCGTTGCTATGCATCACCATGATCTTGCGTGTGCGTAGGAAATTTTTGAAATTACTACGTTCCCCAACAGTAAGTTAGACAGCCTGTTGGATGGTATAGAGGAAGACTTTAGTCAGTCATAATGACTATGTAACTGAAGTGACATTTGTAATGCCTTCTAGCCGGATTGTAGATCATTTGTTATGGCGGACCTTTTTGCTTCGACCTCTGGACCCGATAGTCCGGAGTGAATCCGAATACCCTCTCGGTTATGTAAGAACCGGGGCATGCATGGAGACCAGGCGTAGGGGTCATTAGTGCTTGAACAGACAAGTGCCCAACTAGTTATGTTATATTACATGATTAGTAAGAAACATCTTCCAGGGAGAATAGTTCCGTTAGGGGTTCCTTTCCCTGGGAGGCACGCCCTAAAGTGCATTTCCGGACTGCGAAAAGAGACGCAGAAAAGACATCTGGGGGTGCGTAAGTGAATAAGTGAGAAATCATCTTTAGTTCACCGACCGAATATTCCCTTAAGAACGCTAGCTTTCGGCTTCACCCAGTCTGAGGTACACATCCGGCTGACCTGGCAGTAACAATCGCAGAGGTGCTCCCCTTATGCCCAAGCCGAATTAACGGGAACATAGGGCATAAATACAAGAGCCAGGCAACCCAGCTTGGCCAAAACTTAAGTCATATTGATGCATATAATGGTGAATAAAAGGTACATGCAGAAGTATGACACATGTGTTGGGCATGAAGCCCGTATGAATAAGCTTCTGTTAAAGAAGCCCCCAGGAATAATAAGCGCGGATAGCGCGTCAGTTGTGTGCAAACAAGGCACAAATGGGCCCTTAAAGGCTGTGAGAGAAAAGAAGGGGGGAAGGAGAGAAATATAAGACAGATAGTGTATAAAAAATGGACAGAGGAAGGAGACGAACACAGAGTCCGGCGCTAGGCGTAGAATCTTCGGAGTCGGGCTGCGTTCCATGGGTTCGGCTCGAGTCGATTATCCGATGCATCCCGCAGACGGTACGCTTCACCAGTCAGGACTTGGTCAATAATGAAGGGACCCTCCCATTTGGGCTTTGGTTTGTCCTTTTTCTTATCCGGCAGGCGTAGAACTAGCTCGCCAACATTGTAAGTTTTGGCCCGTACTTCTCTGCTTTTGGTATCTTGGAGCCTGCACTCTCCTCCTCCAAGGCGTCCAAACTGTCCTGCCGATCGAGCTCGGCTTCTCTTTCTTCGTACATGCGCACTCGAGGTGAGTCATGAATTATGTCGGAGGGCAGAACTGCCTCTGCGCCGTATACCATAAAGAATGGTGTGTATCGGTTAGGACCCCGATTCCTAGTCACATCGATCTAGCCGGTAACACCTCATATCACTTTGCGGCCTCACGCACGGTATTCCCACGGGTGTCGCCTTACCATGGCCCGGGACCGTTTGCGCCTTTTGGCTCACGTATATGATAGTGTCGCTAGCATCCATATGACAGAGAACCCGGGCCGATATGGCTACTCGCGAACCCAAGGCGGCACTAACCCAAGGGGACAGGCATACATGAATCAACTTCGAGCATGTCAGTCAGCAGCGTGTGAATCCGGGCTGTAGCACTGGGCTAACAGGACTCCGGGAACCCGGGCTGTAGCGGGCTAGGCAGGACTCCGGATGTCACCGCGTGACATTTCCCCGAAGGGACAAACACAAGAACAAAGTGAAACACATGTCGGCCAGTCAAGAGTCCTGAGCAGTAGTGCTGGGCTAGAAGGACTCCGGTGAACCGGGCAGTAGCGGACTACTATGGCTCATGGAAGCACTAGGCTACATTTCCCCATAAGAGAGGCTGCCAAGGATAAACAACTAGATTGTTGGATCCCACACATACCAAGCATTTCAATCATACACACAATATGCTCGATATGTGTAAATACAACATGGCATCACAACATAACTCTACGACTCAAAGTATTTATTCATTAGGCTCCGAGGAGCGAGATATTACAAACATGGGTCTCATGACCCAACATTCAGAGCATACCAGTCAAAGCACATGCGGAAGCTTAACATGTCTGAGTACAGGCATCTACAAATGAAAAAGGCTGAGAAGCCTGACTATCTACCAGATCCTGCCGAGGGCACAAGATCGTAGCTGAGGTAACAAGCTAAACGTCGAAGTCCACGCGGAACTACTAGCGAGACTGACGCCTCTCTGCAAAAACATAAAATAGGCAAACGGGAGTACAAATGTAACCAGCAAGACTTACATCAGAACTAACTACATATGCATCGGTATCAACAAAGGGGTAGTGGAGTTTAACTGCAGCAAGCCAGCTTTGACTCAGTGGCTAACCTGAACTACGACTGCATGTAACTCTTTGAGGTGGCGCACACGAGTCCACATATTCACCATGCAATACACCACTATGGATCCGCTCCCGTCTCCCTATGAGAACGCCATCCATAGCACTCACGCTTATCTTGCGAGTTTTAGAGTATCCACTTTCACTTGTCTATGAACTGTTATAGGCAACCCAGAAGTCATTTACCGCGGACACGGCTATTCGAATAGATCATTTATAACCCTGCAGGGGTGTACTTCTTCACACACGCTCTCGCCACTTACCACCATGTACACGTCGTGTATCTCGGGAACCTTCAAGCGGAAGCATGGCGAGGGAGTCGGCCACGACCTGCCTAACCACACAAGTCTCTAGTCCAGGTTTATCGCCTATTCGGGTTCCATCCGCGAGGAGATCCGGCCGGAGTTTCGCTCACAACCCAAAACGATGTGTGTAGGGTTCCCGAGTCCCCAAACGGGCGCTCGGTACACCGGGCCACGTGCCTACCGCAACACAGCCCACCCCTTAGGTCAGCGTTGCGTACGGCCCCCAACATACTACAAACACCAGAAACTACTTGCAACTCCTGGACAGAGGACAAGGGCAGTTAATAAGTAGAGAGGGTCCATTGGTTTCGGGCCCAATGCGTGGTAGTAGCTGTTTCATGGATCACAAACACAGAACTCAGTTCCTGAGGATGGCTTCAATGAGACAACCCACCATGTACTCCTACATGGCCTCTCACCGCTACCTTTACCAAATCGTGTTCACACACTTAGCTCACACACAGTAGGACATGCTCATCACTGTTCCAATTCATCCCCGATGAAACAGACCTGACACAACTCTAAGCATAGCTGGCATGACAAACAAGCATGAATGAGTAGCACAATCAGGGCTCAAACAACTCCTACTCATGCTAGTGGGTTTCATCTATTTACTATGGCAATGACAGGTCATGCAAAGGATAAAGGGGTTCAGCTACCGCAGCAAGTAACAGATGAATCGTTGTTGTCCTAATGCAATAAAAGAGAGCAGGAGCAAGAGAGCGGGATTGTACCCGAATGAACAAGGGGGTTTTGCTTGCCTGGCACTTCTGAAGATAATATAGTTCTTCATCGGTGTCATCGAATATTCGTCGGAACATCGTCTACTGAGAGGGGACAAATACCGGCAAAAAAGAAGGAAAACACAATCAATGCAATGCACAATATGATGCATGATCATGACATGTGAAAATTAATGTGTTTGACTAATGCATACTAGGACAGGTTGATTTGAACCCATTTGAATCAAAGATTCAAATGTAAGCTCATGTATGTAGTCATAATGGTGCATTATCTTGTTTCACTTTAACAGCAGGGTTAAAGTGTTCTAACATGCATGCAAATGGTAAAGATGGATAGATTGGCTTTTTCTGATCATTTTTCATATATAAATCTTTGCATTTGGAGTTACGGTTGATTTTCTATGATTTATAGAAGTTTGCATTATTTTCTGGAATTTCCTGTATAAAAATAATTCCAATAAATAATTATTGCGTCAGGGTGACGTAATCAGGTCAAAGGCATGGTCCAGGTCAACTCTAACCTGTGGGTCCCGCGTGTCAGGGTCATTAGTTTAACTAATTTAAGTTAATTCTAATCCTGGTTCATTAGTGGCCTGGGGCCCACACGTCAGTGACCCAGGGAGTCAAACTAGGCCCACCCGGTCAACGGTCAGCGGGGTCAAACACACCGGCGACATGACGCCGGCGAGGCCAGACGCTGTAGAGGGGCTCGGGTTTGCGCCTCCGACGACCAAACGGGCGGCCGAGACCATCTACGGGGAGCTGGAAGCGAGCCGCATCGTTTGGTGGTGGAAGTGGAGCTCGGGGAGGCCGGCAATGACGCCGGCGACGACCTTGGCGGTCGCCAGAGCTCGGGTGAGCTCGGGCTCGTTGCTGCAGTGGCCTAGGCGGGGTGGCACTAGCATCTACGGCTCCTACGTGTTGCCGGGAGTGCGTTGGACACAAGACCGAGACCATATGGTCAACGGAGCATGACCAGCGACGACGCGTGGGGGTGAGCTTCGTGCAGTCAATGCAGGGGACGACAGCAAGAACGGAGAGGATGGGAATGTAGCTGAGCTCACAGCGGTTGCGACGAGCTAGACGGCAAGGTAGAGGACGAGCTGGAGCAGTGGTGACGGCGAAAGGGATCTCCGGCGGCGATCAGCGAAGACGAGGACAAGGCGGTAACTCCAGGGCGAGCGAGCGCTCGGGGCTCAGTCTACTCGACGGAGAGGAGGGCGGCGGAGCTCCTGGACACGGTGGCGTGGCACGGAGACGACGGAGAGCACGGCTATGGCGCCGGTGCGGCTACGGCAGCGTCGGCCATCGTGGTAGAGAGCGAGGGAGAGAGGCAGGGGCGCGTGTGAGGTGTCCACGGGGTCGGGGCGGTGCCGCAGAGGCGCTTCGAGGCGTCGCGCTGGTGCGGGCGACGGCAGGTAGGCAGGGAGGTGGCATGGCGAGCTCGGCGGCGTTGCGGTGTCCCTCCTCTGCCTACTTGCAAAGGTAGGTGATGACTGGCACAGGCCAGATGGGCCGGGCCAGCTAGGTAAGTGGCCTCTGGCCTTTCTCTCTCTCTCTCTTTCTAAATTGTTTTCTGTTTTCTAATTTTCTGCAACTGTTGGGCTTTATTAAAAATACTAAAATGTTTCCAGAAATCCTGAAAATAATTGTGGGCTCTGTTGGGATTATTCCTAACAGCCCTCACTTAAATCCAGAATTATTTGGGCAATTAAAATATTTAATAGCATTTATATGCCCAAATGCAAATACTATATGATTTAATTCAGAGCCCAAATATGTCCTGCAAAAATGTAAACCATTTTTGGTAGATGCTTCCACCTCAAACCAGAAATGTTGAACATTTTTAGAGGGCATTTTGAGTTTAATGAAAAAGATTTTATTTTGACCCTAATTGAATTCACTTGGTGCTAGGGTTTAAGCATCCCCATTTCAAGATTAATTAAAATAGGAAAAGATGCATGGATGCAATGCCACTAATTACAAGAAGATTTCTAGGGTTGTGACAACTCACCCCCACTAAACAAGGATCTCATCCCGAGATTCAAGACGTGAGGTAAGAAGACAGAGGGGGCACAAGACCAACACAATCTTCACGATCCAGGTGGCACCTCATAAGGTTGTTGCTTCTTTGTATACGTTGATCTTGACATCCCCGCTTTTGAGATCTTCATCCACGCGATGACGACAGAAATAAACTATACTAGGATTGATCTTCTCGAAGATCGGGCTATACAAGGTCAACCCGCGGAATGAGATGTTGAAACATCTCGAGTTGAGACACCAAACACATCGAGAGGGATGGAAGAACAACGACGGGGTTTGATTTGGTGGGCAACAATTCTACGCTTAGAAAGATGGTGGATGGTGTCAAGGTGGCGAGGAAATAATTGCCATGATCCCATAACGGTGCACCTTGGGAAAGGTGACTCGTTGGATTGTTCCCTTAAGTGGCAAAAAGAATTACTTTTGATCCATAGATCATTGAAACTCTTCATACCATCTTAAGGAAATTTACAATTGATCGTTTGAAAGGGCTCGAAGAAATGACATACTCAGACTAGATTGGATGATGTGAACTACCTTGTTGAAGGCAACGCAATGGATGATTTGCTTACACGTGCTCTCAAGAACTTGAGCATTTCCATATTCATCAGGGTCTTACCAACATCCGTGGCACGTATCCTGGCAACACGACATACTACCATGATGACTAGTGATGGATGATGCGGATACAAAGGAAGATAACACCTTCTCAGACTTCCCCTTAGTGAGGCTAAGGAAATAGAATCTGGATGATCGACCGAGAGACATTTAGCACTCCGCTTCTAATGTTCTCCTTGATGTCAAAGCGTAGTCCATTCATAGATATGGTTTGATCTCTAGAACATCAAGTAAAAGGTCGGACTTCGGGAACACAAAGAATCCATAAGGAACAACTATTGGAATAAATTCTACGAGATCCTTATGGGGAGGTGGCCAACTTTCTCAATCAAGGTACTACAATAATAAGTCTTTCAGTTGGGTGTGTTGGCCACAACATCCACTTTAACGGTTACAGAGAGACCAATATTACAGTCCTTGAGAAATGTTCCAACCATCATATCTGCCTGAGATTCGGATCTGGTTGGTGTCGGGATAATCGAGCCTCATCGGGTCTGGAAAGAAAAATGAAAATTTCCAACACAAATCGACGAGATGATGTTGCAAGATTCTCGGGGAATGAACTATGGTAGTAAGCTCCAAAACATGAGTCGGTTCTGCTACAAGCACGTGAACACGCTGTCCTAGACAAGCATGGTCACCTGGTAGTCTTACAACGAAGCACTACCGAGTTCAGGAGGGAACCATCAACGAGGATATCGAAGTCCTTGCGTAAGTCTAGCTCTTAAGAAGAAACTTCTTCTCCTTGAACAAACCAATCAGTGGCTTGGTGTGCTAGGAACACATATGGAGTGGAGGTAATTAATCTACCAAACCATAGAATACTTCACACGTATGCATGACTGATTTGGGATGATCCAAGGGAAACAAAGCAAACCTTTCTCAAATTCATGGCGGCAACTTACACCTAGTGCACGTGAACTTGGAGAAAGTCACTTCTTTCATCCAAGCATAAGCTTCATGAACGGAACATGAAGGCATTGCTTACAAGGTTTTCAACACTAGGTTGATGTTCAACATGAATCATGGGGGAGACAAAATGCTGCTGATGGGCTCAACAACACCTCATCGGAATTTCCATATCACTGGACTTCCACCATCATGTGAACACAGTGATAGCATTGGTCAGACCAAAAGATGTAATGGTGTATGCTCGAGGGATCAACCACGAGTAAGACAATATTACGAACATCGTTGGATCTGATTTGACTTGACGATAGCCCATACTCAAGTGAAAGTTTTGACAAGGCAATAGATCCAACAACTGATCACGAGGATCAATCGATGGAGATATCATCTTTCTTCATCACACACACACACAAGATATACCCCTTAACATGAACTAAGTCAAACAAGCTCTTATCTTCCAACTCTCCATATTGTTGTCTATCTCAACCAACTACCTGAGGGATATCCAACACAGATTCTTGGAGAATGGATGGTTTGGAGGAAAACCAACATGATCATGAACTCAACATAGCGGTCAGGTGACAACCTGGTAATACTTCCGAGAAGATATTCGGAACATCACGAACCACCGGCATGTTACTAAGCTCGAGATCAATCTTGTTTTCAGGGCAAGACGATGTGATCAAAAGAGCAAGGGTTTGACAAAATCCTAACTCATCGATCGAATAGTGCACCGGAAATAAGGACTAGATAGCACGATCAATCTTAGGATGATGATTCGATACCCAACATGCTAAGAATGATTTTAATGTCCATTAATTACCAAGCAACATGGTTGCTAGGAGTATTGATTTCACACATCATGGTTCACTTGTCGGCATTTCGGTTGCGACAACACGGAACCGAGGAATGAAATGATGGCAATAAGTATCATTGCATCAAGAATTCATGAGAGATGGTGCAATTCTCATGACAATCCTGACATAAAGGGGGTAATACTCCGAGGTAGAACAGAATCAAAAGCTGGATTGGCATTTGATCTGCGGAATACAACTACTTTGACCCAATCCTAGAAATGGATGAGGTACTAGAGCTTGTTTCTCCTAGTCATTCTGGAATAGAATGGCTTGACGAACCACAAGAATAATTAGCAACGATAACACGGATGCACAATTACTCCTGACTATCAATTGATAGACGAGGGCCAGAAAACAAGTAAAGAGAGACAACTCAAAGGAACATATGGTTTTCTAAGTTGCGGGTGCATAGATTTAGTATGCCAAACAAGTTCAACATATTTCTTCCGGATAATCCATGCAGAAAGGTAGGACTAGCAGAGTCACAATGTAGAATGGAGAACTCATCGAGAGCATTCTTATTGTGATTCTTTCATTCAGAGAACGTCTGCCTTGGCTGGCTCATGGTATTGGAAGACTGAGATACCACGGACCTCGAGGACTATCATAAAGGTTACCTATATCCTAGAGTAACTAGCAACACTATCAACATGAAGTAAGTAGGGTGAATTTTGGGCACAAAAACCCAGGAATAGAATGCCTACTAATTAGATGGCATCACGGGATGCCTTCGAGAATAATGGCCAGAATCATCACGCTGGGGATACAAAACATTGCTAGATAACTAGGTGACTCCCTAAGACAGCTAGGGTCATAATAATAGCTCCAACATATATGTTGAGCTAACAGAGTACCTCAACTCACTGATTAGTGTGCTTATTCTGACCAAAAAGGACATCGGAAACGGAAAGAAAGGATTTGCAAATGCATCAGACTATTTAGAGACATGGGATGACTCGGACAGCATAACGGCTGTAAATGCTCAGAAAAGGATTTGAGACATTCACAAGGATTTGCATAGTCACTTAACAACATCATATCAAGGTTCTGGTTCAACTGACAACATACTAAAAGTAGTAGAAACTGAATTGAGGCCTGGAACCAGCAATCCTATGAGTCTCTATCACAGTAACTCATCATCCTAATAGATAGATGAGAAGGCCTAGTTCTTAATCCCCGTAGAAAGGAATAGGATGACCTAGATCAGAAGGGCATAAGGTATAAGGAGTAAAAAGAGCCTTACGTTCCCTTCCACAATCAATTCCCTTATATAACTAAAGCATTTCTAGACTCAACTTCGACCAGTTTGGCTTGGTAATCCTACAGGCAGTCAGGCTCTGATACCAACGTTGTCAGGACCCCGATTCCAAGTCACATCGATCTAGCCCGTAACACCTCATATCACTTTGCGGCCTCACACACGGTATTCCCACGGGTGTCGCCTTACCATGGCCCGAGACCGTTTGCGCCTTTTGGCTCACGTATATGATAGTGTCGCTAGCATCCTTTTGACAGAGAACCCGGGCCGACATGGCTAGTCGTGAACCCAAAGCGGCACTAACCCATGGGGATAGGCATACATGAATCAACTTCGAGCATGTCGGTCAGCAGCGTGTGAATCTGGGCTGTAGCACTGGGCTAACAGGACTCCGGTAACCCGGGCTGTAGCCGGCTAGGCAGGACTCCGGATGTCACCGCGTGACATTTCCCCGAAGGGACAGACACAGGAACGAAGTGAAACACATGCCGGCCAGTCAAGTGTCCTGAGCAGTAGTGCTGGGCTAGCAGGACTCCGGTGAACCGGGTTGTAGCGGACTACTATGGCTCATGGAAGCAATAGACTACATTTCCCCATAAGAGAGTCTGCCAAGGATAAACAACTAGATTGTCGGATCCCACACATACCAAGCATTTCAATCATACACACAATATGCTCAGTATGTGTAAATACAACATGGCATCACAACATAACTCTACGACTCAAAGTATTTATTCATTAGGCTCCGAGAAGCGAGATATTACAAACATGGGTCTCATGACCCAACATTCAGAGCATACCAGTCAAAGCACATGCGGAAGCTTAACATGTCTGTGTACAGACATCTACAAATGAAAAAGGCTGAGAAGCCTGACTATCTACCAGATCCTGCAGAGGGCACAAGATCATAGCTGAGGTAGCAAGCTAAACGTCGAAGTCCACAGGGAACTACTAGCAAGACTGACGTCTCTCTGCAAAAACATAAAATAGGCAAACGTGAGTACAAATGTACCCATCAAGACTTACATCAAAACTAACAACATATGCATCGGTATCAACAAAGGGGTAGTGGAGTTTAACTGCAGCAAGCCAGCTTTGACTCAGTGGCTAACCTGAACTACGACTGCAAGTAACTCTTTGAGGTGGCGCACACGAGTCCACATATTCACCATGCAATACACCACTATGGATCCGCTCCCGTCTCCCTACGAGAACGCCATCCATAGCACTCACGCTTATCTTGCGAGTTTTAGAGTATCCACTTTCACTTGTCTATGAACTGTTATAGGCAACCCAGAAGTCCTTTACCGCGGACATGGCTATTCGAATAGATCATTTATAACCCTGCAGGGGTGTACTTCTTCACACACACACTCGCCACTTACCACCATCTACACGCCGTGTATCTCGGCAACCTTCAAGCGGAAGCCTGGCGAGGGAGTCGGCCACGACCTGACTAACCACACAAGTCTTTAGTCCAGGTTTATCGCCTATTCGGGCTCCATCCACGAGGAGATCCGGCCGGAGTTTTGCTCACAGACCCAAACGATGTGTGCAAGGTTCCCGAGTCACCAAACGGGCGCTCGGTACACCGGGCCACGTGCATACCGCAACACAGCCCACCCCTCAGTTCAGCGCTGCGTACGGCCCCCAACATACTACAAACACCAGAAACTACTTGCAACTCCTGGACAGAGGACAAGGGCAGTTAATAAGTCGAGAGGGTCCATTGGTTTCGGGCCCAATGCATGGTAGTAGCTGTTTCATGGATCACAAACACAGAACTCAGTTCCTGAGGACGGCTTCAATGAGACAACCCACCATGTACTCCTACATGGCCTCTCACCGCTACCTTTACCAAATCGTGTTCACACACTTAGCTCACACACAATAGGACATGTTCATCACTGTTCCAATTCATCCCCGATGAATCAGACTTGACACAACTCTAAGCATAGCAGGCATGACAAACATGCATGAATGTGTAGCACATGAGGTCTCAAACAACTCCTACTCATGCTAGTGGGTTTCATATATTTACTGTGGCAATGAAAGGTCATGTAAAGGATAAAGGGGTTCAGCTACCGCAGCAAGTAACAGATGAATCGTTGTTGTCCTAATGCAGTAAAAGAGAGCAGGAGCGAGAGAGTGGGATTGTATCAGAATGAACAAGGGGTTTTGCTTGCCTGGCACTTTTGAAGATAATATAGTTCTTCATCGGTGTCATCGAATAATCGTCGGAACATCGTCTACTGAGAGGGGACAAATACCGGCAACAAAGAAGGAAAACTAAATGAATGCAATGCACAATATGATGCAGGATCATGACATGTCAAAATGAATGTGTTTTACTAATGCATACTAGGACAGGTTGATTTGAACCCATTTGAATCAAAGATTCAAATTTAAGCTCATGTATATAGTCATAATGGTGCATTATCTTGTTTCACTTGAACATCAGGGTTAAAGTGTTCTAACATGCATGCAAATGGTACAGATGAATAGATTGGATTTTTCTGATCATTTTTCATATATAAATCTTTGCATTTGGAGTTACGGTTGATTTTCTATGATTTTTAGAAGTTTGCATTATTTTTTGGAATTTCCTGTATAAAAATAATTCCAATAAATAATTATTGCGTCAGCATGACGTCAGGGTGACGTAATCAGGTCAAAGGCACGGTCCAGGTCAACTCTAACCTGTGGGTCCCGCGTATCAGGATCATTAGTTTAACTAATTTAAGTTAATTCTAATCCTGGTTCATTAGTGGCCTGGGATCCACACATCAGTGACCCAGGGAGTCAAACTGGGCCCACCCGGTCAACGGTCAACGGGGTCAAACCCACCGACGACATGACGCCGGCGAGGCCAGACGCGTTGGAGGGGCTCGGGTTTGCGCCTCCGGCGACCAAACGGGCGGCCTAGACCATCTACGGGGAGCTGGAAACGAGCCGCGTCGTTTAGTGGTGGAGGTGGAGCTCGGGGAGGCTGGGAATGACGCCGGCGACGACCTTGGCGGTCGTCGGAGCTCGGGCGAGCTCGGGCTTGTTGCTGCAGTGGCCTAGGCGGGGTGGCGCTAGCATCTACGGCTCCTACGCGTTGTAGGGAGTGCGTTGGACACAAGTCCGGGACCATATGGTCACCGGAGCATGACCAACGACGACGCGGGCGGCGGCTCGTGCGGGTGAGCTTCGTGCAGTTGATGCAGGGGACGATAGCAAGAATGGAGAGGATGGGAATGTAGCTGAGCTCACAGCGGTTGCGACGAGCTAGACGGCGAGGTCGCGGACGAGTTGGAGTAGTGGTGACGGCGAATGGGATCTCCGGCGGCGATCGGCAAAGACGAGGACGAGGCGGTAACTCCAGGGCGAGCGAGTGCTCGGGGCTCTGTCTGCTCGACGGAGAGGAGGGCGGCGGCGCTCCTGGACACGGTGGCGTGGCACGGAGACGACGGAGAGCATGGCTATGGCGACGGTGCGGCTACGGCAGCATCGGCCATCGTGGGAGAGAGCGAGGGAGAGAGGCAGGGGCGCGCGTGAGGTGTCCACTGGGTCGGGGCGGTGCCGCAGAGGTGCTTCGAGGCGTCGCGCTAGCGCGGGCGACGGCAGGCAGGCAGGGAGGTGGCGTGGCGAGCACGGCAGCGTCGCGGTGTCCCTCCTCTGCCTACTGGCAGAGGTAGGTGATGACTGGCACAGGCCAGATGGGCCGGGCCAGCTAGGTAAGTGGCCTCTGGCCTTTCTCTCTCTCTCTCTCTCTCTCTCTCTCTCTCTCTCTCTCTCTCTCTCTCTCTCTTTCTAAATTGTTTTCTGTTTTCTAATTTTCTGCAACTGTTGGGCTTTATTAAAAATACTAAAACGTTTCCAAAAATCCTTAAAATAATTGCGGGCTCTGTTGGGATTATTTCTTACAGCCCTCACTTAAATCCAGAATTATTTGGGCATTTAAAATATTTAATAGCATTTATATGCCCAAATGCAAATACTATATGATTTAATTCAGAGCCCAAATATGTCCTGCAAAAATGTAAACCATTTTTGGTACATGCTTCCACCTCAAACCAGAAATGTTGAACATTTTCAGAGGGCATTTTGAGTTAAATGAAAAAGATTTTATTTTGACCCTAGTTGAATTCACTTGGTGCTAGGGTTTAAGCATCCCCATTTCAAGATTAATTAAAATTGGAAAAGATGCATGGATGCAATGCCACTAATTACAAGAAGATTTCTAGGGCTGTGATAGTATCCGGTGGTGGGATTCGGCGTGGTCCGCAGCCCCTAGAGTACGGAGTCGAGCTCCTCTACCCAGTGCGTGTTAGATTCCTTGAAGGACCGCACTAATCTGGGTTTGATGCCGCTCATGATAAGACCATTTGCTTGCTCGACCTGACCGTTAGTTTGCGGGTGATAGACTGAAGCATAATCGAGCTTGCACTACTGGAATCAGGTACTTTGCCATCTGCCAGCTCTTTGCCGTCAACTAGCGGACGGCAAAGAAGCTCTTTGCCATCAGCTACCAAAAAGCAGACGGCAAAGAACTGGCTGATGGCAAAGACCTAATTTGCCATCAGCCAGTTCTTTATCGTCCGCTAGCAGACGGCAAAGATTCTTTGCCGTCGGCTAGCGGACGGCAAAGAGGGAGGGGGCCCCACTGACGAGCTGCTTAAAAAAACCTAACGGCCCCCCCTCTTTGCTGTCCGCTAGCAGACGACAAAGAGCAAATAAGCGGACGGCAAAGGCGGCGGGCGGCAAAGAGGGAGGGGCCCCACTAACGTTAACGGTCGCGCCCCACCCCGCCCCTCTCTCTCTCTCTTTCTCTCCTTGCTCTTCATACGCGCGCCGCCGCCCCCAGCACTCGCCGCCGCCCCGTCGCCCCACCACCCCGCGCGCCGCCCCGCCGCCCTGTCGCCACTGCCGCCCGGCGCCCCACCGGCCCCCCGCCCCGTCGCCCCCACCGCCCCCGCCGCCCTGCCGTCTGGGCGCCGCCGCGCCCCGGCGCCCCGGCCCCCCCGCGCCCCACCGCCCTGGCCGGGCCCGGCCCCGTCGCCACTGTCGCCCGGCGCCGCTGCCCCAGGCCGCCCCGCCCCCCTCCTCCACCGGCCCTGCCCCAGGTGAGCTCTGCCTTCTTTTTTTCCTTTTTTCTGTTTTTTTAGTTTTAGGTTTATGTTTAGTTTATATTTAGTTTTAGTTTTAGGTTTAGGTTTAGTTTTAGGTTTATAGGTTTAGTTTTAGTTTAGTTTTAGGTTTAGATTTAGTTTTTTCCTTTTTCTGTTTTTTTAGTTTTAGGTTTAGGTTTAGTTTAGTTTTAGGAACGAAGAAGAAGAAAAAAAGAGGAGAGGAGGAGAAGAAGAAGAGGAAAAAGGAAAGCAAGAAGAAGAGGAGGAGGAGGAGAAGAAAAAAGAAGAAGAGGAAGAAGAAGAAGAAAAAAGAGGAGAGGAGGAGAAGAAGAAGAGGAAAAAGGAAAGGAGGAAGATGAAGAAGAAGAAGAAGAAGAAGAAGAAGAAGAAGAAGAAGAAGAAGAAGAAGAAGAAGAAGAAGAAGAAGAAGAAGAAGAAGAAGAAGAAGAAGAAGAAGAAGAAGAAGAAGAAGAAGAAGAAGAAGAAGGAAAAAAAGGAAGAAAAGGAAGAAGAGGAATAAGAAGAAAAGGAAAAAAATGACCCGACACGGTACCCCGACCCCGACCCGGCACCCCGACACGACACCCCGACCCCGAGACCCCGACACCCCGAGCCTGACCCGACACCCCGACCCCGACACCGACCCGGCACCCCGAGACCCGACACCCCGACCCCGAGAACCCGACCCCGACCCCGACCCCAACACCCCGACCCCGAGCCTGACCCGACACCCCGACCCCGACACCGACAGGGCACCCCGACCCCGACCCCGAGACCCCGACCCCGACACCGACACCCCGATCGACCCCGAGCCTGACCCGACACCCCGACCCCGAGCCTGACCCGACACCCCGACCCCGACACCGACCCGGCACCCCGACCCGACACCCCGACCCCAAGACCCTGACCCCGACCCCGACACCCCGATCGACCCCGAGCCTGACCCGACACCCCGACCCCGAGCCTGACCCGACACCACGACCCCGACACCACACCCTGACCCCGAAACAGCACCCCGACCCCGACACGGCACTACCCCGACACCGACACGACACCCCGACCCCCCAACCCCGAAACAGCACCCCGACCCCGACACGGCACCCCGACACCGACACGACACCCCGACCCCCGACACCTCCCGAGAAGGTGTTCTTTGGCCTTCCAGAGGCCGACGGGGTCATATATTTGTGAATTATTAGTTAGGTCATATACTTTTCGATTTTGTCATGAAAAACATCATATATAGTTGTGTTGATCGAGTAGTTTTAAATGTGCAGTTGTTTCATCACTGTGAGGTTTGGTGTTCGACGACCTCGCCTTGCGTTTGACGAGCTCTGCCCCTTCGTTCGTGGGTGATCACAAATGACATGTCCTCCTCCCCCATTAATTATTTGATCTATTCCGATGAAACTTGATAGCTAGCTATATATGTGTCTTGAATCATCAGTATGCGTAATCAATATGTGTCTCCCGTTCGAAAGCATCATAGTTATAAATATGCATGCATTTGCATATTTATAACCTTGATTCTTTTGAATTGTCCAACGCTATCCATGGACTGCCCGAGTAGGTGTTGATTGGGTTCGTTTTCCCATATGCTTTGCTCCGGATCCGACGCATAAATTTCGTCAGTGCCTCCCCTGTTGTTCTCCGGGTACACATCCTCTCTGTTTAATGCAGAGACGTGTATCAGGAGAACAGCGGGGAGGTGCTGCCGAAATTTTGCGTCGGATCCAGAGCATAGCATGGGAAAATGAACCCAATCTACACATACACGGGTGGGATTAGGACCTATCATTACCTATTAGAGTGTAGGTTGCATGGTCATAATAAAATTGACAAAGTAGATCAACTGATGAATATATACATGGTGAATTACATATGTAATTGTTGTGTGTCCAGTAGCTCTGAGAGTCAAGAAGACTGATCGTGCGTGGATGTATACAGGTCACACTGGTCAGAACAAATGGAGCGCTGAATGGTTCACAAAAACCAAGGGGTTTGTGCAAGCCGCATTTGCAAATGGCCAGAAGAAAACCTGGTGCCCCTGTTTCCGGTGCGGCAATTGGGAAAAGAAGACAGAGGCTGAAATGGGCAAACACCTGCAGAAGAGTGGTTTTACGCCCGATTATACGGTGTGGACATTTCATGGTGAGTCTGCCCAACGTGACCGAGCTGAGGTGGATCGTCGTTGCACCGACGAGCATGGTATCGGGATGGAAAACATGGTGCAAGACTATGATGATGCTCAGGATTCGAAAGAGGAGATGGAGGAATCTGCAAAGGCCTTCAATGAAATGTTGGAGTCTTCAAAACGTCCGCTCCACGAGCACACTGAGCTTTGTCAGTTGGATGCCATCTCACAAGTAATGGCTCTGAAGGCTCAGTTCAACTTGGGCAGAGAATGCTATGACGCAATTATGACAGTATTTGGACGCTTTCTACCCAAAGGCCATGTAATGCCTGCAAACCTGTACCAGTCGGACAAAATCCTCCGTGCACTGAAGATGCCCCATGAGAAGATACATGCCTGTGAGAAAGGATGTGCCTTATTTAGGCTTGACTATGCGGACTTGAACTATTGTCCCATTTGCAAGTCTCCCAGGTATATTGTGGTAGACAACGGTATGGGTGAGAAGACACAGACCAAAATCCCCGTTAGTGTTCTTCGGTATATGCCAATCGTACCAATACTTCAACGTCTTTTCATGGTCGAAGAGACGGCCAGACAGATGACATGGCACAAAACAGGCAAAAGAACTGAACTAGATGCATATGGGAATCTGATGATGGTACACACATCGGATGGTGTTGCGTGGAAAAAGTTTGATGAATTACATGCTGACAAAGCGGCAGTTCCGAGGCATCCTCGAGTCGGCATCAGCACGGATGGTTTCACTATGTTTGGTATGACGGCATCCCAATACAGTTGTTGGCCCGTATTTGTCTTTCCACTCAATCCCCCCCCCCCCGGACAGATTATGCAAAGAAAGAACATTTTCCTGAAGTTGATAATTCCAGGGCCCAACTATTCGGGGAAAAATATGAATGTGTACATGCAGCCGCTTAAGGACGAATTGCAAGAAGCCTGGGATAATGGGTTCAAGACATACGACGCATATAGCAAACGGAACTTCATAATGCGTGTATGGTACATGTACTCGACGCATGACTTGCCGGCGTATGCGCTATTCGTTGGCTGGTGTGTGCATGGAAGGTTCCCGTGCCCCACATGCAAGGGAGCTCTTGAGTTTCGTTGGCTTCAGGCCGGTCGCAAGTTTTCTTGCTTCGACATGCATAGACAGTTCCTGGATCGTCGCCATAAGTTCAGGAAAGACAAGAAGAACTTCATCAGGGGTAGAGTTGTCAAAAACTCTGCACCACCTGCATTGACAGGCCAACAGACCCTGGATCAGTTAAACGCTCTCGAGCCAGATCCACAGTGTCCAGGGTACTTCAAGGGGTATAATACTAAGCACGCGTGGACTCACAAAACATGCTTATGGGATCTGCCTTACTTCAAAGACCTCCTTTGCCCACACAACATCGACGTGATGCACACTGAGAAGAATATCGCCGAGGCACTTTTTGGTACATTGTTCGGCATAGATGGGAAGTCAAAGGATAATACTAAGGCTAGAGTCGATCTGGAGGTGCTATGTGATAGGCCGTTACAAAACATGAAAGAACCGAAAGGAAAGCAGAACTGGACGAAGCCAAAGGCATGGTTCAATCTTGGAAGGCCAGCTATGAGGGAAATTATCTTGTGGGTGCAACAGCAGTTGATGTTCCCCGATGGGTATGCAGCGAATCTAAAGAGGGGAGCGAATCTTGATAAACTAAAGACATTTGGTCTCAGGAGTCATGATTGGCACATATGGATTGAGCGGGTAATGCCGGTGATGTTGCGTGGCTTCATCCCTGAGGATGAATGGCTAGTACTAGCAGAACTCAGCTATTTCTTCCGTGTTCTTTGTGCGAAAGAACTATCGCCTGGCGTGCTAGAAGAAATGGAAGAGTTGGCGCCGGAATTGATCTGCAAGTTAGAGAAGATCTTTCCACCGGGCTTCTTTAATCCAATGCAGCATTTGATTTTGTATCTCCCGACCGAGGCAAGATTGGGGGGCCCGTGCAAAATCGTTGGTGCTACCCAACTGAGAGGATGCAGAAGACGCTTCGAGAAAAATGTAAAAATAAACTTAGAATTGAAGCATCGATGGATAATGCATTCATCACAGTGGAGGCGGCAAACTTCGTAACAGCACACTACAGAGCCAAAAATCGTCATTTGCATAATGCGAAGCCTTGGTACAATGCTGACGACCCTAAAAAAGGTGGATCCAACCTCAGCCTATTCAAAGGGAATCTTGCACCAGCTAGTGTTTCACATCCAGTATCTTTGGATAACGAAGAATGGCGGACCATTTCGTTGTATATCTTCAACAACCTGATAGAAGTGCGGCCGTACATCGAGTAAGTTCTCGATACATTGTTTCGCAACTTCTATTTCCTTTGAACTGCTCTTATTCCTGGATATGTCATACAGTCGATACGTCACCATATTCTCGTATGGAGCGGAGATCCAAAAGGATTCCGTCGAAGAGTATGAACTTCTCGCAAAGCAAGGAGGCGGCTATCCCGGTTTCATCTCTTGGTTGAAACAAACGGTAATTTCTATTAGACAATTTCATTTCATTCGCTAATTTGTGCTTAACGCAACAATCCTTTCATATTAAACTTGTAGGCTATTTCAGAGTCTATGGACGCCGAATTGAGACAAGTCGCTAATGGTTTTGACTATAAGGTCCGTTCATTTGACAAGTACGACATCAACGGGTATCGCTTTCGTACCTATGGCAAAGAGCTACCTATGGCCGACCGAAAGTCTACAAATTGTTGTGTATCTGCTATCGGCGAAGGAGGTACCGAGTATTATCGGAGAGTTGAAGCAATTTATGAACTTCTGTTCTATGGTGAAAACCCACCGAATTTCGTAGTCTTCAAATGTTATTCGTTTCAGCCGAAGGAGACTAGAAGGACTCATGAACATATAGGGCTAGTTGAAATCAACCAAAGCACCCATTTAGATGTTCTTGATGTCTATATTACGGCTCAACAGGTGACCCAAGTATTCTATCTACCGTGGGCCTGCCAAACTAATCCAAATCTGAAAGGTTGGGATGTCGTTTATGAAGTGTCGCCACGTGCTAGACTTTCTCCCCCAAAGGAAGAGGATTATGAACCCCACATTAACCCAGACACATATGAAGGAGAATTCTTCCAAGAGACACGTCTTTCCAAAAAGCGCTTCAAGAACCGCTATACTTCACCCCAAAACATTGAAGTAGACAGCGACAATGAATCCGACATCACCCCAGAGGAGGAACAAGAAGAGCCGGAACAAGAAGAGGTTACTGTTGCGGATGACCTGTCAATGCTTGACCGATTACATCAAGGTGGCCTTGCACATGTTGATGCCAATGAACCCTATGAGCCCATCATTGATTATAGTGATGATGATGATGATGCATTTATTGATGATACTGATCGAGATTATTAGTAGTGTCAGGTATTCAATTTTTTTATGTTGTACCTGATGATGATACACTTAAGTGATATACATATTATTATTCATGTCGGTACTTTTTTTATGTCGTACTAGTTTCATTTATTCTTTGTCATGGCAGGTGTTGAAAGATGGTGGGCGCTGGTCGGGAGCGTGCCGAGGCCCCTTCTTCGTCGGCGCGTGGTGCGAGGTCTTCCATTCCACACGCACCTCTCCGCCGAGCGTTGCTGGACAGTATGGCGACACCGCCGGGCCCTTCTTCGTCGACCGCGGTGCCCAGCAGGGGACGAGGTAAGAAGAAGAGAGGAGGTGGAGCACGTGGTCGCGAGAGAGGAGGTAGGGTGACTCTTACGGCGCCTTCCTCGCCGCCGCCCCCAGCTGTTTCACCCGAGCACGTGACTGCTAGGGTGGACTCGTCTGAGGAGGAGGCTGCACGGACTCCAGTCCACGAGCCCCCGGTCCACGAGCCTCCGATCCACGGGTCTTCGGCCCACGAGCCTCGGGTCGACGGGCCTTCGGCCCACGAGACCCCGGAGGAGCACACGTCTGGATGGGGTAACTGGTCGGGTCAGCCTAAGGAGCCGAGTGGCCATGCTGATGATGGCGGGGAGCCGAGTGGCCATGCTGATGATGGCGGGGAGCCGACTGATTTTGAGGAGGAGGGGGAGGAGGGGGGCAACGTCTACCAGCGTGGTACTACACGGCTCCCGTCCGTGCCGGCGACCCGCGAGCAGAGGTGGTTGATTTTCCCTGATGGGGAGAGGTAAGTGCATTTAATCTTTTTGTACCTTCTGTATTCACGTTTCTTCAAATAACTGATGTGTTGGCCTTGTCATGCTGCACGGGTTGGGACCACCATGAAAGTGTCCGCCGGCCCAACTTCGTCCTTGGAGTTCTGATTCGGCAAAACTTCCCGGGGTTTGTCACGTTGCCTGGTGAGGGTCGGCTTCCAAAGGTTGGATTGACTTGGGAGCACTACTTGGCTGCCCCGGCCCCGCCGGGTGAGATTATCGATGGTGTCTTGTGCAAGACGAGGGCAGACGTGGTGATCAGAAAGTTCTGGGTAATTTCTCCTTTACACAATTAAAAATCTTCAACTAGCTAGTTATTAATTGTACTAAACAATATTGTCGCATTTGATTGCAGACATTCTACAGGTGTGAGGAGGGATACGAGAAGGAGGCGGCAGATGTTATCCACAAGGAGTGCAAGCGCCTACTTCAGAACTTATGGCATGAGGTTCGGGTGCAAGCTGCTCGAGACTACTACGCCGGCCGTGGTATCAAGAAGCCCAAGCAGGAGTGCCGTGATAAGTTCTTGAGTAAGGAGAAGTACATGAAGGTAATTCTTAAGGCCTTGTACTTACTTCCTTCATTTAGTAATTCATAGCCGTAGCGCTCAAGTTTCTATTTGCAAACTTAGGCCCCTCCGAGATGGTGTGCGGATCGGATGGATTGTTGGGAGGTGTTGGTCAATGCGTGGTGCTCAAAAGAATGGCTGGCCACCCACAAAGAGGCCAAGGACAAACGTGCCCAAATGGAAGGTGTGCCACACCACCAAGGCAGCTCCAACTTATTTCAGTACGGGCGGAACTGGGTATGTGGTTTGCTTCATGATTCGTGCAATTCATTCATCATGCTAGCTTTAGCCCTTTAATTACTAATTTACTTTGTTTCTCTCTTTCAGGCACGCTACAATAAGGCGGATAAGGTGCCAGAGGTGTACGACCTGTATGCCATGGCCCACACTGGCCCTTACAAGAAAGTCAAGGCATTCTCTGCATCTGACCTCGATGATCCAAGAACTTCACCAACATCTCCGCCCACGACAAGCTCGTGCAATATAGAGATCAGGGGAAGGCGAGGAAAGGGGAGGACTTTAACCCGAGCCAGGGTCCCATTGATACAGAGCTGCTAATGATATCTGGTGTCGGGAGGTCCCATGGCTCCATAGCCATGGGAGATCGACTTATCGGTTGTCCTAGCACTCTCCCGGAGATCAAGGCGCGCTAGTTGAGCTCCGCTCCTGAGATAAGGCCTCGTGAACGGCCAGTCCAACTCGCCTTCAAGGTTAGTTATACGTACTCAGCTATCTTTCTCCATTACATTGTGTGCGCTTTCATCAATGATTACAAATGGTCATGTGAGTGGTGTTGCAGGCTGCTATACAGAGTGAGAGAGATAGAACGGAGAAACTTCTGGCGGAGGCGGCGGAGAGGCAGCGGGAGTTGGAGGAGAGGACGACAAAGATGTTGGAGGAGGAGAGGGCACGGAATGACATGCAGACAAGGGCCATGTATGAGCTCCTTGTGGTAAGTTTCTTTTGCTGATTACTTGCTAGACTTAACATTTGAGTCTCATTACTAACTAGTATGACTCTGTTGTGAAAACCAAATGTGCAGTCTGTGTGCGAGAAGTCCGGCCAGACCGCTCCGCCGATGCCAGTGATTGCTCCTGGGAGCACGGTGAGTTTAATTTGAATGGACATTACTTGCTAGTCTTAACATTTGGGTGTCATAATGCTAACGAGACATTGGAAATGATCTTTGGTGCAGCTTAACTCCGGAAACGCATCGCACGATCCTTCTCCAGCTACTGGCGCGAGCCAGCCCGCTCCTACACCTCCCTGATCACGGTAAGTTTCTCTAGTGTTTTGCTTAACAAATGCATAAAGACCTAGACTTAGCTTTATTTCCTCTAATATGCTTACCATAAAGACCTAGAGTTAGCTTCTTTTCCTCCAAAATGACTTAATAAGCTTACTGACCTCATAAACCATCCATTTTACCTAAGTTAGCTCTAAAACGATATGTACTTAGCTTACTTATGTCAAAAATTGCATAATTAACTTAGTTAGCTCATAAACGATCCATTTTACCTTAGTTAGCTTATAAGTGATCAATTTATCCAAGTTAGCTCTAAAATGACCCATTTTACGTAGATTAGCTCCTAAATGATCCATTTTACCTACGTTAGCTTTAAAATGACCCATTTCACCTAGGTTAGCTCCAAAATGACCCATTTCACCTAGGTTAGCTCCAAAATGACCCATCTTACCTAGGTTAGCTTATAAATGATCCAGTTTATCCAAGTTAGCTCTAAAATGACCCAATTTACCTAGAGTAGCTCCTAAATGATCCATTTCACCTAAGTTAGCTAAAAACGATTCATTTCACCTAAATTAGCTCTTAAATGATCCATTTCACCTAAGTTAGCTAAAAAACGATCCATTTCACCTTAGTTAGCTCAAAAACGTGGCATTTCACCTTAGTTAGCTCATAAACGACCCATTTCAACTAAGTTAGCTCATAAATGATCCATTTCACCTAAGTTAGCTAAAAACGATCCATTTCACCTAAGTTAGCTAAAAAACGATCCATTTCACCTTAGTTAGCTCAAAAACGATCCATTTCACCTTAGTTGGCTAAAAAAACGGTCCATTTCACCTTAGTTAGCTTAAAAACGATGCCCTTCACCTTAGTTAGCTCATAAACGACCCATTTCAACTAAGTTAGCTCATAAATGATCCATTTCAACTAAGTTAGCTCATAAACAACCCATTTCAACTTAGTTAGCTCATATATGATCCATTTCACCTAAGTTAGCTCATAAATGACATATACTTCTTGTTCTAGTCTTCTTCTTGTTCTATTCACCTATTTCTAACTTTCTTATTTACCATTTTGCAGATTTCACTCACTTCATGGAAGCTAGCTTGCTATGATGGAGTGCTTGCTTTTTCTTTGCTAAAACTTTGCATTGTATCTAGCTTGCTATGATAGAACTTGCTATGTTGATGAAACTTTGCTATCTAATATGTATATGGAACAATGTGTATGGATGGAACTTGATGGAACTTGCTATGTTGATGAAACTTTGCTATGTAATATGTATATGGAATTATGTGCTGGATATGTGATATGTTTGCTGTTAAATATATCTATATATGTCATATATATTTGCTGTGAAATTGTTGGATTAAAAAAAACAAAAAAAAGAGACAATATGCAGGCTCTTTGCCGTCTGCCATCGATGGCAAAGGGCTCTTTGCCATCAGCAGCGGATGGCAAAGAGGCCACGTGGCAGGCAACTGTGCTTCCTGGGAGGCTGACCAATTTGGTCAGTTTGCCTACAGTGGCTGACGGCAAAGGCTTTGCCGTCCGCGGCGGACGGCAAAGAGTAAAAACTGTGCCTACAGTGGCGGACGGCAAAGGCCTGTCGTGTAGTGACGTCGGCTGACATCATTCGGTGGACGACAAAGGCCTTCCGAAGTTTTCCGTCAGCGGCGGACGGCAAAGGCCTGCCGTTAACCACCTAACAGAGTAATAGCGCATTTATTGACGTCTGAATTCTTTGCTGTCCACTGCTGATGGCAAAGGCCCCTTTTTCGTTAGCCGCACGAAGCAGACGGCAAAGTAGCTCTTTGTCGGACCTTACTTTGTCGTCCCCTTTTGCCGTCCGCGGCAGACGGCAAAGACCTTTGCCGTCAGCCATCCATGCCTTTGCCGTCTGCCGTGGCAGATGGCAAAGTAGTTGATTCCTGTAGTGTTGATGCCCATATTTTTGCACCAGAGTTTTACCTCGTCAGCCGTAAAGTTCGTGCCGTTATCAGTGATGATGTTGTGGGGGACGTCGTAATGGTGTACAACCCCGGATATGAAGTCTATCACCGGTCCGGATTCAGCCGTCTTAACAGGCATGGCTTCTATCCATTTGGTGAACTTATCCACCATGACCAGCAAGTATTTTTCTTGTGGGTTCCTCCCTTAAGGGGTCCAACCATGTCAAGCCCCCAGACCGCAAAGGGCCAAGTGATGGGGATAGTTTGGAGGGCGGTGGGTGGCATATGGTTTTGGTTTGCGAAAAGCTGGCAACCAACGCAGCGTTGGACTAAGTCCTGGGCGTCCGCCCGGGCCGTCGGCCAATAAAAGCCTGTGCGGAAGGCCTTGCTTACAAGGGCCCGGGCTACAGCGTGGTGGCCGCCGAGTCCGGCATGAATTTCTGGCAGAAGATTCCGCCCTTCCTCTTCAGAGATGCACCTTTGAAGGACTCCGGTGGTGCTTTTATTATAAAGCTCTCCCTCATGGACTTCATAGGCTTTAGATCGCCACACTATGTGGCGTGCCTTGTTTTGGTCCTCGGGGAGTTCCTACTTAGTTAGGTAGGCTAGGAATGTTCTGTCCACAGGGCGATGATGGCCATTATTGCGTGGCTGAAGATGTTATTTCGGTGGCAGAGCCTCCGATTATGTCAGAGTGTTCGGTATCGGGTAGTGCAGTTGAGTCCGGGCTGTTATTGCCGGGTTCCCCTTCCCATACTACGGATGGCTTGAACAGCTTCTCCAAAAAGATGTTGGGGGGGACTGCATCGCGTTTTGCGCCGATGCGTGCCAGGACATCTGCCGCCTGATTGTTTTCCCGGGCTATATGGTGAAATTCGAGCCCCTCGAACCGAGCTGACATTTTTAGGATGGTGTTGCGATAAGCTGCCATTTTTGGATCCTTGGCATCAAAGTCTCCATTTATATGGGATATCGCGAGGTTCGAATCCCCTCGCACCTCTAGGCGTTGAATGCCCATGGATACTGCCATCCGGAGACCATGTAGAAGGGCCTCATATTCGGTTGCGTTGTTGGAGTCCCTGTACATTATCTGGAATACATATTGAACTGTATCGCCTGTTGGGGACGTCAAAACGACGCCAGCCCCCAGGCCAGCCAACATTTTTGAGACGTCAAAATGCATGATCCAGTTGGAGTATGTGCCGTACTCTTTAGGGAGTTCGGCTTCCGTCCATTCGGCGACGAAGTCGGCCAATACTTGCGACTTAATAGCTCGCCGTGGCTTGTAAGTTATGTCGAACGGGAGGAGCTCAATGGCCCATTTGGCAATCCGGCCCGTCGCGTCGCGGTTGTTTATAATATCATTAAGTGGCACTTCCGAGGCTACCATTACCGAACACTCTTGAAAGTAGTGTCGCAGCTTCCGGGATGCCATGAATACCGTGTACGCTATCTTTTGATAATGCGGGTACCATGACTTGCATGGAGTGAGGACAGTGGATACATAGTAAACTGGCTTTTGAAGGGGGAATTTATGTCTGTCCGTTCCTCGTTCGACGACGAGCACTGCGCTCACAACTTGATGAGTTGCCGCAATGTATAATAGCATTGGTTCGCCAATGTTTGGCGCGGCCAGGACTGGGTTGGTCGCCAATATGGCTTTTATTTCTTCCAGTCATGCTGTGGCGGCATCCGTCCACTAGAAGTGTTCGGTGTGCCGAAGGAGGCGATAAAGGGGTAATGCCTTTTCTCCCAGGCGGGAGATAAAGCGGCTTAGAGCTGCCACACATCCAGTCAATTTTTGTATTTGTTTGAGGTCCTTTGGGATATCCAATTGTGATAGAGCTCGGATCTTGGCCGGATTTGCTTCAATTCCTCTGCTGGATACAATAAAGCCCAAGAGCTTTCTGGCTGGTACGCTGAAAACGCATTTTTCCGGGTTGAGCTTGATGTCGTATGTTCGGAGGTTATCGAATGTGAGCCTCAAGTCGTCAACTAGAGATTCGACGTGTTTGGTTTTGACGACTACGTCATCTACGTATGCCTCCACTGTTTTGCCGATCTGGTTTGCCAGACATGTCTGAATCATGCGCTGATATGTTGCGCCGGTGTTTTTTAGCCCGAAGGGCATTGTGTTGAAGCAGAAGGGTACGTATGGTGTGATGAATGCCGTTGCGGCTTGGTCTGGCTCTGCCATCTTAATTTGATGGTAGCCGAAGTATGCGTCGAGGAAACACAATGAATCGTGTCCTGCGGTAGCGTTGATAATTTGGTCGATGCGGGGGAGGGGAAGGGATCCTTTGGGCAAGCCTTGTTGAGGTCCTTAAAATCGACGCACAGGCGCCAGGATTTGTCCTTCTTTGGAACCATCACCAGGTTTGCTAGCCAGTCCGGATGTTTTATTTATCTGATGAATCCGGCCTCCAATAACTTGGCTAGTTCCTCTCCCATGGCTTTTCTCTTAGGATCGGAGAAACGCCGAAGAGACTGCTTGACTATCTTGAATCCTTTTAGGATGTTTAGGCTGTGCTCGGCCAGCTTGCATGGGATTCCTGGCATGTCTGAAGGGTGTCAGGCAAAAATGTCCCAGTTCTCGCGTAGGAACCCTCGTAGTGCGGCGTCTACATCAGGGTTTAATTGTGCCCCGATGGAAGCTGTTTTTGTAGGGTCCGTTGGATGGACTTGGAATTTGAATATTTCGTCCGCCGGCTTAAAGGAGGTGGACTTAGATCTTTTATCAAGTATCACATCGTCCCTGTTCACCGTGGAGCGCAGCGCAGTCAGTTCCTCAGCCGCTAGGGCTTCGGATAGTGCCTCGAGGGCCAGTGCGAATGTCTTATTTTCGGCGCGGAGTGCTATGTCCGGATCACTAGCCAGAGTGATGATTCCGTTGGGCCCGGGCATTTTGAGCTTCATGTACCCGTAATGGGGTATGGCTTAGAAGATTGTAAACGCCTCCCACCCTAACAGAGCGTGGCATCCGCTACTGAATGGGGCCACTTGGAACATAACCTCCTCGGACCTGTAATTATCCAGTGTGCCGAACACCACATCTAGTGTGATTTTTCCTGTACAGCGCGCTTCCCGACTGGGGATTATTCCTCTAAAGGTTGTGCTTCTTCGCTCAATGCGGTTCCAGTCTATTTCCATTTTTTGAAGGGTTTCTTCATAAATGAGGTTCAGCCTGCTGCCATCGTCCATGAGTACATTGGTGAGTCGAAAGCTGTCCACTATTGGACTGAGGACCAATGCAGCTGGTGCTCGGGCTGTTCGGAATTTAGGTTCGTCACTCGCATTAAAGGTAATAGCCGTGTCACTCCATGGGTTTATTGTTGCTACATGGTAGACTTCGGCAAGGCTGCGGAGTGTTTTTTTTTCGCGTATTATTTGATGTGAAAGTCTCGAAGACTGTTAATACCGTACTGGTATCCCTGGCATGGTGCTCTGTGGCTTCTGGAATTAGAAGATCTTTGCCACTTTTTGCCACCTACCGGAGTATCCAACATGCTCTAAGGCTATTAGTTGGTATGGTGCCCTCTGTACTATGAATTTTGCAGGGTCCATTGAGCCATCCCTCCAGTACGGTTCCATGCCCTGTAGAGGGTTTTTGTTTTTTGGTGTTTAACCCGGGTGTCTGGTGATAATGCACCCTTTTATTTCGGACTGGGTTCGTATTCAGGGCCGGATTGTCCCAAAATTTTATTTCGGTTTTCCAGGTGCTTTCCATCGCACAGTACTTTCGTACTATGGACGCCAAGTCGGCGAAGCGTGTAATTTCACGGCGACTTATGGCGTTGAGGATTCCCTTGTCCGTGCAATTATTGCAGAAGAATGAGATTGCGTCTTCCTCGCGGCAGTCCTTGATCCTGTTCATTACCAGGAGGAATCTGGCCCAATAATGGTGTACTGTTTCTTGCGGCTCTTGCCTAATTTGGGATAGATCGCTTACGTTTGGGTGGGTGGGTGGAATTGAATCCGAAACCTCACCCAATCTGAGACTCAGGGGCCAGGGAGTTTCCGATCTCGAAAATTTGGATTCTTGGATGTTGTCCAATGAATCTGGCCCGCTGCCTGACTCAAGGTTCAGGGCTTGAGTGACGTCCTCCCGTGCGCGGGTATCCGGCCGGGAGGGCTCGGGAATCCGGACATAGCTAGTCCTTAAGATAGATGAAGGGTCGCCGCATTGTTCCTCCACAACTGCAACGTGATGGGTGACCTGAGGAGAGTTAATCTCTCTCAGATCGGGTTTAGGCCCAATCTGATCATAGTCTGTAGCGACTTCCAGGGCGGCGATGCGATCCAAGAGCTCGTTTAGGGAAGAGAGCTCTATTGGATCTAACTGCTCGACGAGTTCCGAGTTGACGTGAATATTGCTTTTGATGACCCAAGAAGTCATCGCCGGCGCAGCGGCCGAACAGGCGGTCATAAGAAAACCACCTAGCCGGAGAGTTTGGCCGACAGCCAAAGCTCCCTTAGCAACAGTGTCGTCTTTAAAGACGGGATGAGGCATCCTTCTTGATGGCGACAGCACAGCGTAACTCTCAATGAAAGCACCAATGTCGGTGTCAACACCGGCGGATCTCGGGTAGGGGGTCCCGAACTGTGTGTCTAGGCGGATGGTAACAGGAGACAAGGGACACGATGTTTTTACCCAGGTTCGGGCCCTCTCGATGGAGGTAAAACCCTACTCCTGCTTGATTAATATTGATGATATGGGTAGTACAAGAGTAGATCTACCATGAGATCAGAGAGGCTAAACCCTAGAAGCTAGCCTATGGTATGATTGTTGTTGTCCTACGGACTAAACCCTCCGGTTTATATAGACACCGGAGGAGGCTAGGGTTACACAGAGTCGGTTACATTGGGAGGAGATCTGAATATCCGTATTGCCAAGCTTGCCTTCCACGCCAAGGAAAGTCTCATCCGGATATGGGACGAAGTCTTCAATCTTGTATCTTCATAGTCCTACAGTCCGGCCAAAGGTCATAGTCCGGCTATCCGGACACCCCCTAATCCAGGACTCCCTCACTCGCATTTTATCTCAATGGGAGATTAATATGAAAAATCAAACCGATGAGGAGGCTTCCTTGTTTGGGCTTGGGCTTCGACTCCTTTGCTCTCTTGCCTTCTTATTTGACTTATTCTTCCTTCAAAAAAATTGACTTATTCTTGTATGTGGTCTTCCTCCTTTGACTTGTTGACCATGAAGCCTTACTTGGAATTTTGTTGACCGAAGTAGTCCGCTTGGACCCACGAGGGGTGGCTTGGACTATTATTGACTGTCCTAACTTGTGTTGACTACCTGGGTGGAAATCTATGTAGGATAGGGGTGGGATCTCAAGTAGGGTTTTAATCCACTACTAGAACACAATCTTTTCCTCATAAAAACCCTATTGGGAATTAGTCAACCATTTGTCACTTACTGGAAGCCCCATATACTTCAGAGGCAGAATGTCAACATTACAAGTGAATTTCTTTGTAGTTTTGCTCATTGTCAACTGCTTCCCTAAGACAATAAATTCCACTCTTGTGAAAACTTATCTTGAGTCCAGAAATTTGTTCAAAATGCTAGATTGTACTTTAAGTTTCTAGCCTCAAATGGATCATCCTTCGTTAGGAAAATGACATCATTACATATTGTAGCATAGCTAGTCCATCATTATGGGGCAAGCCCGGAAATCAAACCTTGTCGTTGAGCTTCCGTAACAAGCAAAGCAAGTCCGTCAACTACTATGTCAAACAGCAAGGGAGCAAGTTGGTCATTAACCTTTATGGCAACCCTCCCGCCACACATAGTTCCATCACCCAGTCACACAAAGTGAGGGAGTCCTGGATTAGGGGGTATCCGGACAGCCGGACTATAACCTTTGGCCGGACTGTTGGACTATGAAGATACAAGATTGAAGACTTCGTCCCGTGTCCGGATGGGACTTTCCTTGGCGTGGAAGGCAAGCTTGGCAGTACAGATATGTAGATCTTCTTCCTTATAACCGACTCTGTGTAACCCTAGCCCCCTCCGGTGTCTATATAAACCGGAGGGTTTAGTCCATAGGACACAACAACAACAATCATACCATAGGCTAGCTTCTAGGGTTTAGCCTCTCTGATCTCGTGGTAGATCCACTCTTGTACTACCCATATCATCAATATTAATCAAGCAGGAGTAGGGTTTTACCTCCATCGAGAGGGCCCAAGCCTGGGTAAAAACATCGTGTCCCTTGCCTCATGTTACCATCTGCCTAGACGCACAGTTCGGGACCCCCTACCCGAGATCCGCCGGTTTTGACACCGACATTGGTGCTTTCATTGAGAGTTCCTCTGTGTCATCATCTTTAGGCTTGATGGCTCCTTCGATCATCAACAGCGATGCAGTCTAGGGTGAGACTTTTCTCCCCGGACAGATCTTCGTATTTGGCAGCTTCGCACTGCGGGCCAACTCGCTTGGCCATCTGGAGCAGATCAAAAGTTACGCCCCTGGCCATCAGGTCGGGTTTGGTAGCTTAAACTACATGGCCGACATCCGCGGAGACTTGATATTCGACGGATTCGAGCCCCGACCGAGTGCGCCGCACTGTCACGATGGGCATGATTTAGCTCTGCCATCGAACAGTGTCTTGGAGACCGCGCCTGCAACCGCTCCAACCTTCAATTCAGAGCCAACAGCGCCATCCGTGGGCGGGTGGTTAGACCCCGCCACGGAGGCAGCAGCCTCAACGGCGATGGAGCCGAACACCGGCCTTACCCTTCATGAGGCCCGTGACTCCACATCGCGGGACTCTCCTCCGGACTCTGAACCACCCGCGCCCCTGCCAATCGAATCTGATTGGGTGCCGATCATGGAGTTCACCGCCGCGGATATCTTTCAGCACTCGCCCTTCGGCGACATACTGAATTCACAAAGCTCTCTCTCCTTGTCAGGAGAGTCCTGGCCGGATTATGACCGGCAGGGTTGGGATGCGGACGACAAAGAAATTCGATGCCCACCCACCACCCACTTCATAGCCACTGTCGATGATTTGACCGACATGCTCGACTTCGACTCCGAAGACATCGACGGTATGGACGACGATGTAGGAGACGAACAGGAACCAGCGCCTACATGGCACTGGATGGCCACCTCGTCGTATGATATATATATGGTGGACACACCCAAAGAAGGCAAAGGCGACGGAACAGCGGAGGATGACCCCTCAAAGAAGCAACCCAAGCGGCGGCGTCAGCGGCGCCGCTCTAAGTCTCGCCAAAGTAGAAACAGTGATACCGGCACAGGAGAAAATAACACCCCGGACAGTGCCGAAGACAACCCCCTCCTGCAAGATTCAGCACAGGAGGACGGAGAAGCCAGCCCTCCCGAGAGAGCGGCAGATAGACAGGTAGAGGATGATAATTACATGCCTCCCTCCGAAGACGAGGCAAGCCTCGACGACAACGAATTCGTCGTGCCTGAGGATCCCATCGAGCAAGAGCGCTTCAAGCACCGGCTTATGGCCACGGCGAATAGCCTTAAGAAAAAGCAGCAACAGCTTAGAGCTGATCAAGACTTGCTAGCGGACAGATGGACTGAAGTCCTTGCGACCGAAGAATACGAACTCGAACGCCCCTCCAAGAGCTACCCAAAGCGCAGGTTGCTAGCCCGATTAGAGGAGGAAGCATCTAAACCTATGCCTCCAGTGTATGACGCGGCTGATCGGCCACCTCGTGGCCGCGACAGAGAGGACTCTCGGCCCATAGCTCAAGTCGCACCCCGGCGTCACTCAAAAAATACCAAGGCACGGGGAAATGCGCTAGATCTGCGAGACATATTGGAGGACAAAGCAAAGCAAACAAAATCGATCTACGGATCGCGTGGGCGCCCGACCACATGAGACGATAACCGTCACGCCGGATACAGCAAAAGGAAATCCGGCCGGGCCGAACACAACAGACAAAACTCATTTGAGCTGCGTCGTGATATAGCCCAGTACAGAGGCGCCGCACACCCGCTATGCTTCACAGATGAAGTAATGGATCATCAAATCCGAGAGGGTTTCAAACCCGTGAATATCGAATCGTATGATGGTATGACAGATCCCGCGGTATGGATTAAGGACTATCTCCTTCATATCCACATGGCCCGTGGCGATGATCTACACGCCATCAAATACCTCCCACTCAAGCTTAAAGGACCAGCCCGGCATTGGATCAATAGCTTGCCAGCAGAATCCATTGGGTGTTGGGAAGATCTGGAAGCCGCATTCCTCGAAAACTTCCAGGGCACTTATGTGTGACCACCAGAGGCCTATGACTTGAGCCACATAATTCAACAGCTAGAGGAATCGGCCAGCCAATTCTGGACACGGTTCCTAACCAAGAAAAACCAAATCGTCGACTGTCCGGATGCAGAGGCCCTAGCGGCTTTCAAGCATAACATCCGCGACGAGTGGCTTGCCCGGCACCTTGGACAGGAAAAGCCGAAATCTATGGCAGCCCTCACGACACTCATGACCCACTTTTGCGCGGGAGAAGACAGCTGGCTGGCTCGCAACAATAACATGTCAAAGAACCCTGGTACTTCGGATACCAAGGACAGCAACGGCAGGTCACGTCGCAACAAACACAAGCGCCGCATTAACTGCGGCAATATAGAAGATACAGCAGTCAATCCTGGATTCAGAGGCTCTAAGCCCGGTCAGCGGAAAAAGCCATTCAAAATAAGCACTCCGGGCCCGTCCAATTTGGACCGTATACTCGATCGCTAGTGCCAAATACACGGAACCCCCGACAAGCCAACCAACCACACCAACAGGGATTGTTGGGTGTTCAAGCAGGCCGGCAAGTTAAATGCCAAAAACAAAGACAAGGGGCTACATAGCGATGACGAGGAGGAGCCCCGGCCGCCGAACAACAGAGGACAGAAGGGTTTCCCCCCACAAGTGTGGACGGTGAACATCATATACGCAACCCACATCCCCAAGAGGGAGCGGAAGCGTGCGTTAAGGGACGTATACGCGTTGGAGCCAGTCGCCCCAAAGTTCAACCCATGGTCCTCCTGTCCGATCACTTTCGATCGCAGGGACCATCCCACTAGTATCCGCCATGGCGGATTTGCTGCATTGGTTCTAGACCCAATCATTAACGGATTTCACCTCACTCGAGTCCTTATGGACGGCGGCAGCAGCCTGAACCTGCTTTATCAGGACACGGTGTGCAAAATGGGCATAGATCCCTCAAGGATTAAACCCACAAAAACAACCTTTAAGTGCGTCATACCAGGTGTAGAGGCGCATTGCACAGGCTCAGTCACACTAGAAGTGGTCTTCAGATCCCCGAATAATTTCTGAAGTGAGGAGTTAACTTCGATATAGTCCCGTTCTCAAGTGGCTATCATGCACTGCTCGGGCGAACCGCATTTGCAAAGTTCAATGCGGTGCCGCACTATGCATACCTCAAGCTCAAGATGCCAGGACCTCGGGGGTCATCACAGTCAATGGAAACACCGAGCGCTCCCTCCGAACGGAGGAGCACACGGCGGCCCTCCCAGCGGAAGTACAAGGCAGCCTCTTAAGGCAATTCTCCAGTCCGGCGACAAAACGTCCGGACACCGTCAAGCGCACTCGGAGTAATCTACAACAAGACCGCCTGGCACGTTCCGAGCAAGCGTAGCAATACGGCCCCAAACCCAACCCCAGCTAAATGGCGAAATCCGTGCTACATGTACATAATTACGCTCTGAAAATACCATGGGCACAGGGGGAGGGGCACGACCACGGCACACCCCAAAATGCGGCTCAACCGCACTGGGGGCTTCCGACTTTGTCATTTTTTCTCACTTTCAGGACCTTACTCTCCGGAAGACCTGTTTGGCAGTACAATCGCCGAACACGCGATACAACAACCAGGGAGCCAGAAAGCTACGTCACACTATGGAACTCCCAGGTGGTTTCTATAACGAGCAAAATACCTGCTTTAAATACCATTCCGCAGCTTGCCCCTGGAGGGGACATGTCAAATAGTCCCATCTCTTGCTTATCGCACTATTTGTATCGTTCTGCTTTTAATGCACCTTTTTCGAATAAACAATGCATAGCTTCAATCTATTATTGCATTCTCTGTTCCTTCCTTTTTATGTATATATGTTCATTCATGACATTCAGCACCCGTACACTTTAGTACGGCTAATACGCGAGGGGCTTAAGCACCCATTAATACGGTGTGAGAGGTCCGAACACTTTCACAAGTGCGGCACTCCAAACTTATAGCATTATATGCATCAGCTCCGAATCATGTCTTGGGTCAATAGTTGGGTTTGCCCGGCTCCCATGTTTTGGTACCTTACGTTCCGTTATATCGGCTAAGGTAGCACTGGGAGAACTATTGCGATTGTGCCCCGCTTCAGCTGGGCTAAGCACCTCAGTAGAGAAAGCTAAAACTGACTATCATGGTAGGGCGAGAGCTGGTCGCTGTTCGAGAGGTTTTGAGTCCCTAAAGACTTATGCCGCTTAGGGCGAGGAGCCGGCTTTGTCTGGCCCAGGCGTGTATAGCGCCCCAAACTCGGTCTTCCGAATACTACGGGCTTCACCAAAATTTAAAATTATAGAATTCTCTGGCTAAGTGAGAGTGATAAAGCATTATAGTCCGATTGCCTTGTTCGTTGTGCTGAGCACCTCCCTCGAAGGAGCCAAGAATGGGAAAAAGAGTGCTCAGGTTTATCCCGAACACCCCAACACTCGTGGCACGGGGGCAGAAGCCGATGACTTGCCATCTCTCAGATTTAATAAACGGTCGCACAAAAGGTAATATTTTAAATTCAAACAAGCGTTGCATAGCGCATATGAACAGGTTTTCAGCGTACATGATCAAACAAGCGAGTTCACTCAAATATTACATCTTTGGAACATTCATCCGCCATAAGGCGGGCACCCTTCAGGACGCCCTCATAGTACATTTCAGGGTGGCGATGCTCCTTGCCCTGCGGTGGCCCATCCTTCACCAGCTTCTCAGCGTCCATCTTGCCCCAGTGCACTTTAACACGGGCAAGCGCCCTGCGGGCGCCCTCGATGCAGACGGAGCGCTTGATGACCTCAAGCCAAGGACAGGCATCCACAAGCCGCCTTACCAGCCCGAAGTAGCTCCCTGGCATGGCCTCTCCAGGCCACAGCCGGACTATTAGACCCTTCATGGCCTGTTCGGCCGCCTTATGGAGCTCGACCAATTGCTTCAGTTGGTCGCTTAAGGGCACCAGGTGTTCAGCCTCAGTATACTGAGACCAGAACACCTTCTCCGTCGAGCTCCCCTCCTCGGCTCGGTAGTGCTTTGCAGCATCCGACACACTGTGGGGCAAATCTACGAACGCTCCTGGAGAGCTCCGGACTCGGGTAAGTAACAAGTAATTTACTTTCACATGCTTGCTTTGCATAATGAATGCCTTACCCGCCACTATCTTCTTCATCGCCTCAATTTCCTGGAGGGCCTTCTAGGCTTTGGCCTTAGCATGCTTGGCGCTCTCAAGGGCCGAGGCAAGCTCGGACGCTCGCATCTTCGAGTCAAGCTCCAAACTCTCATGCTTTTTCACGAGAGCCTGGAGCTCTTGCTGCACCTCGGCAACCCGCGCCTCTTGCTTCCCCCGCTCGGTGCACTCCATGGCTGCTTTGTTTTCAGCCTCGGACAGTGCTTGCTTCAGGGTCGCCACCTCGGTCGTGGCCCCTAGCACATCGATAACGATCCTATCATTTTTTGCAACTACATTCTTTTATATATACAGACATACACAAGGCATTACGTACCTTGGTTCTCCTCGAGCTGCTTCTTGGCAAGGCCGAGCTCTTTCTCGGACCGCTCGAGGTTCTTCTTCAGCGCATCAACCTCCGCAGTCAGTGCGGCAGAGGTCAGCAGCGAAGCCTGCATACGCATATCGACATAATTATGTTAAACTCCTGTGGATATTTTTAGATCCTCTATTCGGCTTTTCTTTGTGAACACCAAACAGAGCATCAGGGTCTACTATCTATGCGGTAATATTTTCATATATTTTTAATACATACCTCAAAGCCTGTTAGAAGGCTGGCACAGGCCTCAGTCAGTCCGCTCTTGGCAGACTGAACCTTCTGGACCACCGCACTCATAATAGTGCGGTGCTCCTCGTCAATGGAGGCGCCGTTAAGCACCTCCAGCAAATTATCCGGTGCCTCCGGTTGGACGGAGGTCACCGGCACGGTAGGCTTGCTCCTCTTAGAGGGGGGCTGCCTGACGGAGTCCAGAACCACTGTAGGTTCCGGCGCGATGTTCGGCTGAGGGCCGGACTTGGAGCCCTTGGGATCCTTCCTCCCTTTGCGCCTGGAGTCCGGGATGTCGTCTTGAGACGCCCCCAGGACTACCTCCCCTCAGTTTGGAACCCCTTGGGACAATACCTCGAGGCGGTCGGAAGTGAAAAGCTATTCACATCCGACGAACCCAAGGAGCCGCTCGACGATACGTCGACACGGGCTCGGGGCGGACTGCATGACTATATTCGGCGTTAGGAGGAGCTGTGCAATAAAGGAACGCTATGAGTCACTCTGGTGTCCTAATACTTACGACTTCGCCAGGGGCTTGGCCCTGGATGGCCACTCTTCTTCGCTATCGGCGGCGTTGGTGGAGTAGTCCGAAGGAAATATGCCCTAGAGGCAATAATAAAGTTATTATTTATTTCCTTATATCATGATAAATGTTTATTATTAATGCTAGAATTGTATTAACTGGAAACATAATACATGTGTGAATACATAGACACACAGAGTGTCACTAGTATGCCTCTACTTGACTAGCTCGTTAATCAAAGATGGTTATGTTTCCTGACCATGAACAAGGTGTTGTTATTTGTTTAACGGGATCACATCATTAGTTGAATGATTTGATTGACATGACCCATTCCATTAGCTTAGCACCCGATCATTTAGTATGTTGCTATTGCTTTCTTCATGACTTATACATGTTCCTATGACTATGAGATTATGCAACTCCCGTTTACCGGAGGAACACTTTGTGTGCTACCAAACATCACAACGTAACTGGGTGATTATAAAGGAGCTCTACAGGTGTCTCCAAAGGTACATGTTGGGTTGGCGTATTTCGAGATTAGGATTTGTCACTCCAATTGTCGGAGAGGTATCTCTGGGCCCTCTCGGTAATGCACATCACTTAAGCCTTGCAAGCATTGCAACTAATGAGTTAGTTGCGGGATGATGTATTACAGAACGAGTAAAGAGACTTGCCGGTAACGAGATTGAACTAGGTATTGGATACCGACGATCGAATCTCGGGCAAGTAACATACCGATGACAAAGGGAACAACGTATGTTGTTATGCGGTCTGACCGATAAAGATCTTCGTAGAATATGTAGGAACCAATATGGGCATCCAGGTCCCGCTATTGGTTATTGACCGGAGACGTGTCTCGGTCATGTCTACATTGTTCTCGAACCGTAGGGTCCGCACGCTTAACGTTACGATGATAGTTTCATTATGAGTTTATGTATTTTGATGTACCGAAGGTTTTTCGGAGTCTCGGATGTGATCATGCACATGATGAGGAGTCTCAAAATGGTCGAGACATAAAGATCGATATATTGGAAGCCTATATTTGGACATCGGAATCGTTCCGGGTGAAATCGGCATTTTACCGGAGTACCGGGGGGTTACCGGAACCCCCCGGGGGGTTATTGGTCCTACATGGGCCTTGAGGGAGAAGAGAAAAGGAGGCAGGAGGTGGCCGCGCGCCCCTCCCCTTCCTAGTACGAATAGGACAAGGGAAGGGGGGCGGCGCCCCCCCCCCCTTTCCTTTCCCTCTTCCTACTCTTTCCCCCTTCTCCTTCTCCAACTAGGAAAGAAGGGAGTCCTACTCCCGGTGGGAGTAGGACTCCCCCCTGGCGTGCCCTCCTTGGCCGGCTGCCCCCTCCCCTTGGCTCCTTTATATACGGGGGCAGGGGGCACCCTAGAACACACAAGTTGATCTTCGTGATCGTTCCTTAGCCGTGTGCGGTGCCCCCCTCCATGATATTACACCTCGGTCATATTGTAGCAGTGCTTAGGCGAAGCCCTGCGATGGTTGAACATCAAGATCGTCACCATGCCGTCGTGCTGACAAAACTCCTCCCCGAAGCTTTGCTTGATCGGAGCCTGGGGTGCGTCAACGAGCTGTACGTGTGTCAAGAACTCGGAGGTGCCGGAGTAACGGTGCTTGGATCGGTTGGACCGGGAAGACGTACGACTACTTCCTCTATGTTGCGTCAACGCTTCCGCTTCGGTCTACGAGGGTACGTAGACAACACTCTCCCCTCTCGTTGCTATGCATCACCATGATCTTGTGTGTGTAGGAAATTTTTTAAATTACTACGTTCCCCAACATAGTCCGGAGGAAGGGTCCTTCCCTTCTTGGACCCTCCGGCCTCCCCGGTTGGGGCGGCCTTCCTTTTCTTTTCTCCCCCCGCTGGAGGGGAAGAAGCTTCTTTTTCCTCCTCCTCATCTTCGTGGGAGGAGTGCGCCTCGGAGTCATCGGACGATGAGTCTGACACCACCGGGCGCCAGGAACTCTTTCGGGTTCCCGTGGCCTTCTTCTTGGCCTTCTTCTCCGGCACCACGTAAGGTGCTGGAACCAGCAGCTCCACTAAGCGAGCGTCTACTGGGCCTTCGGGCAGAGGAGCCGGACAGTCAATCTTCCCCAACGTCTCCTGCCATTCCTGTCAAAGGTATGGGAGCTTAGATACTGCATATGGTTAAACTATGAAAAATGAATACCCTATAAGAGGTAAACAGCTTACCGCACTGGCTTGGCGCTTCGCGTTGAACCCACGATCCTCGGTAAGGGGAGGAGGGACCTCGGCGCTCTTAAACAGCACCTTCCACGCATCCTCGTGTGTTGTGTCGAAGAGCTCGCTCAGAGTTTGGTGCTGGGCCGGGTCGAACTCCCACAAGTTGAACGCCCGTTGTTGAAACGGAAGGATCCGGCGGATGAGTATGACCTGGACTATGTTGACAAGCTTGAGCTTCTTGTTCACCATCTTTTGGACACAGGTTTGGAGTCCGGTCAGCTCTCCCGGACTACCCCAGGGCAGGCCCTTCTCTTTCCAGGAGGTGAGCCGCGTGGGGATTCCGGATCGGAACTCGGGGGCCACTGCCCATTTAGGGTCACGCGGCTCGGTGATGTAAAACCACCCCGATTTCCACCCCTTTATGGTCTCCACGTAGGAGCCCTCGAGCCATGTGACGTTGGGCATCTTGCCCACCATGGCGCATCCGCACTCCGCCTGCTGGCCGCCCACCACCTTCGGTTTGACATTGAAGGTCTTCAGCCATAGGCCGAAGTGGGGCTTGATGCGGAGGAAGGCCTCGCACACGATGATAAAGGCCGAGATGTTGAGGATGAAGTTCGGGGCCAGATCGTGGAAGTCCAGGCCGTAGTAGAACATGAGCCCTCGGACAAATGAGTGGAGAGGGAATCCCAGTCTGCGGAGGAAATGGGTGAGGAACACTACCCTCTCGTGGGGCCTAGGGGTCGGGATGAGCTGCCCCGCATCTGGGAGCCGGTGTGCGATATCGTCGGGCAAGTATCCGGCTCCCCTCAGCTTCTTGGTGTGTCCCTCCGTGACGGAGGAGACCATCCACTTACCTCCCGCTCCGGACATGGTTGGAGAAGGTTGAGGAAGAAAACGTGAGCTTGGGCGCTGGAGCTCAAGTGTGCGAGAATGGATGAGCAAAGGAGGAAGAAGGTGTGGGTGGAAAAAGGTGAATCCTTATCCCTTTATATGGGCGGACGAAACTATGCGTCCCCACCAGCCTGGTAAAACCCGCTCATCCCCCAAGCGCCGTAATTGATGGCGCGGTTGGGTTACCCACGTCTGTATTGATGAGAATCCCGCGATAAGGGGACACGATATCTGCTTCGACAAGATGTGCCAAGGAAACCGCCTCGCAAAACATGCTGAGGTTGGCTGTAAAAAACGACTCGCATAAGGGCTTGGCTGTGGTGTGATGTCACACTACAGAATACGTCAGCAGATTAGATTTGTGGAAATATTATTCTCTCTACGGTGGTATGTGGAACTTGTTTTGCAGAGCCGGACACGATCCTCGTGTTCAAAATCTTCTATGAAGTATTCGGAGGAGGAACCCGCCTTGCAATGCCGAAGACAATCTGCGCGCCGGACTCATCATCATTGAAGCCTGATTCAGGGGCTACTGAGGGAGTCCTGAATTAGGGGGTATCCGGACAGCCGGACTATAACCTTTGGCCGGACTGTTGGACTATGAAGATACAAGATTGAAGACTCGTCCCGTGTCCGGATGGGACTTTCCTTGGCGTGGAAGGCAAACCTGGTAGTACGGATATGTAGATCTTCTTCCTTGTAACCGACTCTGTGTAACCCTAGCCCCCTCTGGTGTCTATATAAACCGGAGGGTTTAGTCCGTAGGACACAACAACAACAATCATACCATAGGCTAGCTCCTAGGGTTTAGCCTCTCTGATCTCGTGGTAGATCCACTCTTGTACTACTCATATCATCAATATTAATCAAGCAGGAGTAGGGTTTTACCTCCATCGAGAGGGCCCGAACCTGGGTAAAAACATCGTGTCCCTTGCGTCCTGTTACCACCTGCCTATACGCACAGTTCGGGACCCCCTACCCGAGATCCGCCGGTTTTGACACTGACACCAAGTATCACCAAAGCCTTCTTTTCGCATCATTTGGTACAGAAAAGACCACTTCACAATGTCATAAGCCTTTCAAAGTCTTTTTCATAAGCACTCCACTCGTTTGGCATGATGTATCTCATAAACTATCTCATGAAGCACAAAAACTTCTTCCATGATGTATCTACCTCTCACGAAGGCGGTATGGGTATCGTTAACCACAAAGCTTATAATCAGACCTAACATGTTGGCTAGAACCTTAGGCCGAGTCTTATAACTGACATTTAGTAGACAGATGGGTCTGAACTTCCGAAACTTTATTTAACCACGCTAAGCAAAGCACAATGCCCCCGCAAAAAAAAAACAGAATTTATTATATTATTGAGTTAAAAAAGAACATGTCCCTAACATTCTTTGGGACAACGTACACAAGGTGGAGCAAAAAATGAGTTTAGGAAGAACTTCTTCAAGATCTGATGAGGGGTGTTGATATTATATCACACTTAATTTATCTGTATCCGGCTGGACCAATTGGTTTCTCCGCCCGCTTGCAAACTTAACCTGTAGGACCAGCAGTATATGCTCGATCATGGGCTCCATACGGAGACCGCAGGTGGCAGAACACCTTTCATGAAGGAGTAGAAAAGAACAAGTGATCTCTTGGGCTGGAAGCTAGGGACCATATGGCCAGCTCCTCGCACCGACGCAAACGTGAACCCTCCCTCGTATTGCTGAGCGTAGCCTCCAACCTAGATTTGGCCATAATTCAGTTAGCACGCAATCCAATCACAAGACTAGTACGACAGGGATTAAGGGTTATTGCATATATAGTTACCTCGCTGTCAGGGGTGTACCATGGACGCCACGGTGTTGTGATTGCCAGATTGAGATCCTTGACAGAGTACCTCGTGGCGGTAATCGGGCACACATCGTCCATGTCACCGCTGTCGTCGAATTAGCGATGCTTTTATGAGATAAGTGGCACACAAAAAATATTGACTTTGTGTCTCGAAGGTACTGCAAGTGTTTACCTGTACAGCCAGACTCTTAACCCGTTGTCGACAAGCCAAGCAAGGGTTGGCACCATCGAAACCGGGGCATCGGTCCAGTGCAAGTTACTGTGGACAGAACAAGGTGGGGTGAATATCCCGCTGGAAATATATTTGCTAGGGTAAATAAGCAGGTGCGTTACTTACGCGCACTCTGACCACTTGGTGTTGGCTCGAACATGCATAGCCTTCTGCACCTTGGGACTGTTGAAGTAGGCGTCGATGTAGGCCCCGATGCACGGATCGTAGCCTGGTAACTGTCACAAATCACAGAAAGCTAACTGATCAGCACTACAATCGAGCAAATTTCTCAGCGATGATGAGATTTCTATCTAGAAGAGAAAGAGCGTATATTTGTTTCTAGTAGTACGTACGTAGCTGCTGGAGTGGAGGTTCCCGTCCGGCGACTCGATGCAGACCGGGGCGTAGATGTTGTATCGATCGATGTCGCCGGTTTTGAACGACTTCTTGGCTTGGCCGCACGCTGTGCCCTCGACCCGCCCGAAGCTGCAGTGCTCGCTGATATTGCCCCACACCTCGTCGGAGATCACCCCGTGGTTCCACAAGAACTCTAACGATCCCTTTGTGTTCATGTAGTCATCGAGGTACGGGTTGCCAACCTGCAGAAATGGACCCTCATGTAAGCCGTCGGCGATGCCAATACAGAGCTTTTTCAGATCAAAGCTCGCGACGCCGGCGGCCATGATCAGTCGACTTACGAAGATGCCCTTGAGGTTCATGTCTGTGAGACCGAATTCGGCGAGGGCGACGATGACGGTAGCGAGCTGGGGGACGTAGTGCCCGCTGTAGCTCTCGCCGGCGATGTAGAAGGCGCGGCCCTTGTACTCGGGGAACCTCTCCAGCCAGTAGAGTAGGAAAAGGTAGGCGTCCACCGCGGTCCCCGAGTCGCCGCTCTCCACCGAAGTGTTCGAGTAGGAGAACCCGACGCCCGCCGGCGACTCCAGGAAGATCACATTGGCAACTGCAAGATACCACATACCATCAGAGATCACAGCGTGCATGAAGTTGTAACTTGTAAGAGGATCTGTCCGTCACCCACCATTGTTCCAGGCATGCCTGTTTCTGCTCAGGGTCTTGCCGTCGGGGTTCACACGGAACGGGCCGAGCTCCGCCATGGCGCCGGCGCCGAGCGACGAGCAGCCGGGCCCGCCGTTGAGCCAGAGCACGAGCGGCTTGGAGGCGGCCTCGTAGGGGGCCTCGACGAAGTAGTAGAAGAGCGCGCGGCCGTACTCCTCGCTGACCGTGACGTAGCCGGAGTACTGGTCGAAGTTGACGCGCGGGGGCTGGCCGGGCAGCGCCGCGATCCTGTCGGCCTCCCTGGTGCCCGCCGGCGGGGCCTCGCACTTGGTGGGCAGGTGGCGGAAGCTGCTGGCCGGGTCGGCCCAAGTGTCCGGCTCCGCCGGCCCGCTCGCGCGCGTCTGGGCCCTCGATTCGATGAAGGCCCTCAGCACGTCCTTCTGCTGCAGGGTCACCGCCGCATTCGCCAGCGATGATGCGCACAGTACGATCGCCAGTACCACTAACCCGTAGTACTGGTTCCTCATCGTAATCTGCGAGGGGTGGTGACTTGCTGAGGAAACGTAGATCGTTTTGGTGTTTTTATACTGGTATACGGACTTGTCAGGGGGAGCGAGCGGCAAGCTGCCACCAAACTGCTTATGTATTTCGGTCATTCCAAGATACATGCATCGTATCGATGTTTGACTGAGCTCAAGAATGTTATTATTCCAGAGATCATTTTCGTTGCATAGTGCCGGGCATTGTGAGCGTACGGCAATGAAATCGACATCGAAATTGTTTCCTGACGACGCCGTCGATGCCGAGGTGACATCTCTAGGCAAACAATCCAAACGATGAGACCGAGGTGACCAACTGTCCGCCGGTGCAAGTATTGCTTACGACCTCCAGGTCGTGGTTCATATTTTTATTTTTTTTGTTTTTATTTACTCCGCGTATTAGCTTTGTCCTAAATCAAACTTTTAAAAATTTGACCAAATTCATAGAAAATAATATGAACAATTACATCAACGTATAAATATGGAGTGAAAATATATTCATTGATACATCCAAAAGTATTGATTTGGTATTGTAGAAACTTTCTATAAACTTGATCAAAATTTACAAAACTTGACTTAAAACAAACCAAAATGTGGAGCAAATAAAAACAGAGCGGGTATTCTTTTTAAATTGTTAATCCTAGTTCATAGTTAATGGACCATCATAACCTATACAGGGCACTTGGGCTACAAGTTCTGGACTAGCCAAAATATGTGTAATTTGTGTCCAATTGGAAATAAGGACACTGAAAGTACAAGACTGTAGCCTCGGCGATCCCTATTCCCCGTATTGGTCACTGGGTAGCGAGCAACCGCGTACCACCTGCGATCACGAGAGCTATATCTCGCTTAATGCCAAATGTTAGCTCGTCTCACCTGAAGAGTTTTTCTCCCATGTCATAACAAAGCCGGCTCGCTTTGTTGCTTCTTTTCTCGTTCACTAGCTCCTTTCCATGGTTTTCATTCGCTCGCTTATTGTAGCTTCGTTGGTTCTTTCGTCTTTGCTGTTTACTGGTTGCACCTGGCCGGTTTTCACCGGGTTTTTATTTGTGTGTGTGTGTGTGTGTGTGTGTGTGTGTGTGTGTGTGTGTGTGTGTGTGTGTGTGTGTGTGTGTGTGTGTGTGTGTGTGTGTGTGTGTGTGTGTGTTCTTTTTCTGTTTTCTTTGGTTTTCACTTTTTTCTGTATATTTTCCTTCTGATTTATTTGTCTTTCTTCATTTCTCTATGGCTTCCAATGGCTATTTCGTTTCTCGATGATTTCCTTACGGTTTAATGAGCTTTATTTTGTTTTTTGTTTTTTCCTTTTAAATTTGTTCTCATTACAGTTTTCATTGGTTTTATTCTGTTTTCAATGTTTTTTCCTTAGTTAATTTTTCTTTAGTTTTATTTATGGTATTGTTCAGTTTTTCCTGGGTTTCTTTTATTTCTCTGTTTTTCTTTATGGTTTACTTTGTTTCTTTAGCTTCTTTTTTTCTTCATTTATTCGGTTTCCATTCTTATGCATTGGTTTTTATGGGTTTTTTCTTGGTTTTCTTGGTTTTTATTTTTGGCTTTTATTGCATTTCGTCGTTTTACTTTGTTTCTTTGTCAACTTTTATCAGTTTCTGTTAACATAATACACGTTTTACATGTTTTAAAATACCAGATTAATATTAAAAAAAAAACTTATACTTTTTCCATACACACTGTATAATTTTGGTATATATTTTTTAAATATATTTCTAATACATGTTTAAAATTGTCAAATACAAAATTAACAATTTGGAATACATGATCAACATTATTCTATACACGGTGAATTTTTTAAGGGTAAAAAACATTTTCTCATGCACAATGTACATTTTTGGTATACATCAGAAATCATTCTTATAAAAAATTTAAATACAGAAAGAACTTTTTAAAATATATTTTTTGATGTCTACTTTTATTTTAATGCATGTTGTACACTTTTCGTGTACACCAGAAACATTTTTGTATACACGTTAAACATTTTGTCGTTAGATGATAAAAAAATTCATACACACTGCATTTTTTGTGTATATTTTAGTCACATATGCCAAATATTTTTTTATAAGCATTCAACATTTTGTACTGGTTGATTAACATCTTATAAATACTTGATTAAAATATTTATATCATTCATTAACATTTTGTACATACACGATCAAGTTTTTCATAAATATTGTATGATTATTGTATACATTTTTTATATACATTAGAAACATTTTTTCTACACATTTAACATTTTTAAATTTTTAATTAAAGATATTTCTGCAATATAAATTTAGAATATTGGAAAATATAAATAAAAGTAAAAAAAGAGTGCAAAAAACGAGAAAACAATAGTGAAAAAAAAGGAAGTTGCAGCATGTGGCCTCGCGCGCGCCTGGCTTGGTCCATCTACGCTCGCCTTCAGGCGAGACTTCCCTACGTCTCGCTCCATGCATGTGATCGCTGTGCACAGATATATTGGCCCGGCCCAAGTAAACATTTTCGAAACTCCCAAGTCCGATTTTGCGTGTTTTTTCCTGTGTTTTTTCTTTATTTTTTCTGCGTATTTATTTATAGTTTCCTTTTATTTTTTAGCTTTGATATTCCTTTTTATTTTTATTCTTCTTTTTCAATTCATGAAGATTTTTTTAGTCATGATCATTTTTTGTTCATCAAATTCAAAATTTTCTCATCAATTTCGAAAATTGTTAGTTGAATGCAAAATTTGTTCATCAAATTCCAAATTTTCTCATAAATTTCGAAAAAATTTAGTTGAATGCAAAATTTGTTCATCAAATTCAAAATGTGTTCATAAAATACAAAAAATATCTTGATATTCTAAAATCATGAATTTCGTAAAAAATCATCCATTTCAAAAAACAAATTCCAGTTCAAAAATTGTTCTTGAATTCTAAAAAATCATCAAATTAGAAAAAATTTCATATGATTCAAAATTTGTTCACCAAATACAAAAAGTGGTACTCAAAATATAGAAATTTTCATTTTTATAAATAATGAACATTTTATAAATAATTGAATCATTTTATCATCGCAAAGTTCACACCATACAAGTTCAACATATTTCAACAGAATAATGCCCACAAATGGCAGCCCAAAAAGACCAAAAATTTATTATAATGAGCCTCATTAATCACAAATTCTACTAGTACACGGCAAAGCAGACTGGTTGAACAAATCCCACGAGATCATCTCCCACCGGTTGCACCCAAAGACCATGGGCACTCGCCCGTCCTTCTTACGAGTAAGGACCACATATGGATCCAGTTGATAGCCGTGAAAACGAGATGGAAGAATTTTGTGGATAAACATTACTAGAAGGTCCTATAGGATCCACCACATGACGTGCTTCCCAAGCTCACCTGATAAGCATTGCTAGAAGGTCTGCAACGATATTGAAAAGGATGGGTGACGAAGGATCACCCCGACACAGTCCTTTCCCCGTGTGTAAAAAATGACCAATGTCATTATTTACCTTGACGCCAATGTTGCCTCCGCTAATAAACGAATCAATCCATTGAACATGTTTTGTTGGGAAACATTTAATGTGCATAGTTTGTTGCAAAAAAGGCCATTTGACCTTACAATATGACTTTTCGAATCCACCTTAAAGATAACTCCATCGAGTTTATTATAGTCGAATTTGTGGATGGTTTCATGCAAAAGTACAACCCCCTCTAGGATTTGTTGGCTAGGCATGAAAGTCTTCTGCGTTGGTCTCAACAGCTTCTGAGCGACCGCAGCCACACGATTGGTTGCCACTTTGGTGAAAATCTTGAAATTGACATTGAGCAAACAAATAGGATGAAACTGTTGAATTTTAATAGCCTCTTGATTTTAAGGAGAAGGGTGATAATACGGAAGTTTAACTTATACAAGAGCAAATTCCCATTATATAGTTTTGCAAATATAGGCATAAAATCATTCTTTATAATCGTCCAGAGAATATCTAACATAACTCTGCTGGAAACCAACCTGGGCCTGGAGCCTTAGGGCATCTCCAAGGCGGACCGGCAAACCGCCCGCATCCGTCCAAACCGCGCTATCCAGACCATGCAAGCCATCCAACGCGTGCCTGTATCGGTCCGCGGGGTTGTCCGGTCGCGTTTTCTCCCGCAAACTAGAGACAAATGTAGGGGATGTTTGCGGGAGTCCGGACACCAGACACGTAAGACTCCGACACCCCCCACCCCGCCCACCCAAAATCCTTCCCGGACCCCACGCCTCCATCCTCCGCATTTTCTCTTCTTCCTTCTTTCTCTCTTTGCTTTCGCCGCCGCTCCACCACCCCGGCCGCCACGCCACACCCCTGTCGGAACTCTACATCTCCGTCACCTCCAGCGCTCTAGCAGGGCTCCACCCCGCTTATCCTGCGTCGATGTTCAACCCCTGTCCTCCGACCGCCCCGCCAGGTACCATCCGCTAATGCTATACTCACCATGCCCAACAACTATTCGATGAATCACCGAAGCTAAAAATAGTTTTCCCTTCTTATTTCTAGAAATGGATTCCAATTTGGAGTACATATATGAGCAGTATGTTGAGTCGTCCGACAGCTCGTCGGGCGAGGAGGAGTACTTCGATGAGATGGTGATGATGTAGGCGGTCCTTGAAGACGTGAAGCGTGCGGAGGAACAAGTTTCATTTCAAGGGCTCGATCAAGGGTCATCGAGTGCTCAACCGCAACAGGGGGCACGGCCATTTGACATTGATGGCCGACTACTTTGCCCTGGATGCACTCTTCGCTGACCATTTTCGCTGGTGTTTTCGGATGCGAAAGACTGTCTTCGATCATTTGTGCCATGGCATCCGGTCCTATGATGACTACTTCATCCTAAAGAAGGGTGTTGTGGGAACGATTGGCTTCTCTCGTTACCAGAAGTGCACGGCCGCACACCAGATGCTTGCATATGTCACGGTCGCTGATTCATGCGACGAGTACCTACGGATGTCTGAGAGCACATGCGAAGATGCCATGGCCAGGTTTGCCACTGCCGTGGTTGAGGTGTTCGGACCTCAGTACCTAAGACAACCAACTGTGGTAGACACCGAGAGGCTCTTGGCAATTTCAGAAACATGAGGATGGCCAGGTTTGCTTGGATCTCTTGACTACATGCATTGAAAATGGAAGAACTGCCCGAAGGCTTTATAAGGGCAATATCAGAGTCATGTTAAGAAGCCCACCATCAATCTTAAAGTAGTTGCATCACAGGATCTTTGGATTTGGCACGCTTTCTTTGACATGCCCGGGTCTCACAATGACATCAATGTGCTGCAGCGATCGTCGTTGTTTGTGAGGCTGGCTGAAGGAAAAGCTCCTCCTTGCCACTATATATATTGTCAGTGGACATGAGTAAAACATGGGCTACTATCTGGTTGACGGTGTCTATTCTCCATGGGCTACCTTTGTTAGCACCATCTCTAACCCAGTTGGCCAGAAAAAGACTCAGTTTGCCCAAAGACAAGAAGCAGCTAGAAAGGATGTCGAGATGGCATTTGGAGTTCTGCAGCCTTTTTTGCAGTTGTTCATGTACCTGCTAAACAATGGGATCCGGACACCTTGTGGGAGGTGATGACATGTTGTGTGATCATGCACAACATGATCGTCAAGGATGATTGTGCCGATGTTGTCGTGGCTCTAGAATTTGAGAACATGGGTGATCCTATCCAAGTTATAGACGAGAATCCAGTCACATTTGAAGAGTTTATTCAAATGCATCAACAAATTCAGCATCGACCAACTCACGAGCAGCTGAAGAAAGATCTGGTTGAGCATCAGTGGGCGGTTAAAGGGAAAACATTGTTGGGATGTAATATTTGAACTTTTTAAAATTTGAACTATTGTTGCATGCGGCTATTTGAACGTCTGTACCCTTTATATGCGGCTATCTGATCGTGCGGACTTAAAAAATTGAGGGAGGTCGAATTTATGCGGCTACGGTTCGATGGCGTCCTCCCGCATCCGTGTACGTGGACTGGTTCCCCTCGTCCGCGGACGGTTGCGGGAGGAAATTTACAGGTTGCCGTTGAAGATGCCCTTATTCAAGTCCATCTAAGAGATTGCATCCGACACTTCTTTTTTCGTAAAGGGGGCTGTCAGAATAGCACCCTCCTCTGTCGATAACCGAGGAAAATCACCTATGACATCACAATCAGTTGGACATAGTCGGGAGCCATCGAGCTAAAAGAAAGTTTGTAAAGACTGGTAATATAGTTCTAAGCTGGTCTCCGCCTACAATAATGCCATCGTGTTGCTCAAGTTGAAAAATGTTCAAATATTTCTCACGTGTTCTCGAAAAGAAAAACATGATCACATATATTGTATGTAACCTTTTCCCAGACAATTATATCATGGTAGTATTATTATGTACTCCAAAGAAGACGCAGTGTGAAAATGTATGTCCAAACTTGAGGCCACAATATGATGACAAAGGAAACTGGTCATCATAGGAGTTGGCTTTCAGACGCGGAAAGAAAAGAGACGGAATTGATGCGGAAACTAGAAATGGATGAGGTGCTACATGGAGCCCAGATGTGTTGTAACTTATTTAGGGGTGTCAAAAATTTCTGAATTTTGTACCTTGATTTTTCTTCTTCTTTGAAACAAGGCTTTGTACCTTGATTTTAAGTCCGCGCCAACAACACTGATCTGTTTACTGTCCTCTCTGCCTTTTCTTTTAACACATTGCCTTGTCTGCTAATCTGTCACGTCAACCAGAGAGTTTTCTGTCTTCTGAAATAACTTCCAAAAACACTGCTGGTGCTGGTTTCCAAATACGCTATCTGGACAGTGTGACCTCACCCTCACTTCGTCTGTTCATGGCTGGATCTGGCGATGCTCCTTGCGCACATTCGGAAGGCGCCAACGAACATTACCAGTACCAACTTTTGTCTTTGGCAATGACTGATCCATGCATGCCATCTTGTGATCGGGGGCAAAACTCATGAAGAGCAACACGACGATAGCACCCTATTGGCCTATTCTCGCAAATCAGCTCCCCCTGGCAAAGTAAAGGGAAATTGTACACTAAAGAAAACTAAAGTCAAAAGGGCACAGCCGATCTCTTTCATCATGTTTCCAGGCTAGCACTCCAGTAGCTGACACTGTCGCACAACAGATAACACACGTTCACCACTGTAATCTTCAGGACATGTGATGGATTCCAGCAGGGCTCCCTGATGTGGGAAAAATATAACCTAGTAGTAGTAGTAGTAGTAGTAGTAGTAGAGCTGATCCTATCCTAGATCAATCATGTCTGCTGAGATGAACCACCAGCATTTAGCTGCATTCCTCTCGTGCCTGCCTGAAATGAACTACAGATCATAGAGCATATGGTGGCCTGCAATAATTCAGGTAACACATTGCTTACCTCAAAAGTTCAGGATTTATTTCATGCGTACGCTGCCTATCAATCAGGGCAGAATTGAAGGGAGAGAGGACGAAAAATTTGGCCCATCCTTTCTGGGTGACACCCGAGAAACCAACCACCTTCCTTTCAGTGCATATGCAGATACGAAACGAGGAGCACATCGGTGAAAGAGGATTGATTATGGGACACCGCCACTGCTTTTCCCACTGATTTGAACGCCACTGCAATCTGTCTGCTGGTAGATCATATCAATTGCCTTTTGTTTGTTCCCCTACATCTACATAGGCAGCCTAGTTTGTTTGGTTAATCGTCAGGGATGTGCTTCCGTACATACGATTTGGAGCGGAACGTGCACATTAAGACTAGACTAATGGATGTGGTGGTATTATACTAGTCTTAAACTCTTGATCATGGACACAATAATGACGGCTAGATGATTGCACTAGATACACTCAATTTGGAGGCTTGTTTTGCATGGATCATCTCGAATTGTACGATGAAATCCTATAGGCAGATAGTATCATTTATATCTGGATACCGCACACATACAAGAGCCTTTTGAAATGTGAACAGTTAAATTGACTAGCGAAAAACGACACAAGATGGAACCACAAATTTCAACGTACGGCCCCGATTATATGAACACGAAAACGATCTTGCATCGGCTGGATGGATCGGAATCATTGTCTGCGTCAACATCTAGGGCTCTAGCCTGCCAGCAGCACTGCGTAGTTTTTTTTAGAAAAGGAGGATGACCCCCGGCCTCTGCATCTGAGCGATGCATACGGCCACTTTATTAATTATTCTCACAAGACCTTACAAAGTCATACAACAGTAAGACTAAAGCCGCCGTCTAAGCAACAAATTGTCGCTACACCTATCCAGTTGATGAAGGGGCGCAGATAGCCTGGGCCTAATACCAAACATACATCGCAGCCAAGCCTAACATCTAAGACCTGAGACCCCAACCTAGCCACTTGCCGGGTCTGGGGCACATACTCGTCCGGCGTGCTCTCAGAGGCCGCCGCCGCTAACTGCCACCGCTCCATCTTCAAAACTGTACTGATGCATCAACCTTGCTCGGTCTAGCTATCGTCGAGGCCACCACGGCGCCCAACGGCACCTCCTCCCTGCGCGCAAACAACTATGCACGTCGCAGTCGCCACTGATACACCTCAGCGCCATGCTGCCAAGTACCACCAGCCGACACAGCTTGAAGTCCTTGGAAGATATGTCGTGCGTAGCACCTGCCGATCAGGCATGACAAAGCGTAGCACCTGTCGGTCAGGCATGACTTGACATCTCCACCGAAGCTCCGTGCAAGACGAAGCCGCTCCACCTCCTGCCTCTGACTTCCAGCGCTGCTCCACAAACGATGCTCCCAAGAGAGAAACGACACCGCAGTGCCGCCATCGTCCGATCTGAAACACCAGATCCTAGGGTTTCCCCCGGAGCAGCACGAGTGGGTCGACAGTAGTTACCCGACGATGCCTCCATCAAGGTAATGGCGAGAACGCCGCCATCGCCTGCCGTAGGCTCGGTTTTCACCGGCAACCATGTCTCCCCTACTCACAGCCGGGACTAGATGATGGATCTCGAGATCCGATCACCAAGCCTCTAGCCGTCCATCTCTAGAAGAACATGACCACCACGTCCACCAGCGTCACCACGTCGGGCACGCGTCGCCGCCGGCACCCCCATGGTGCCTAGAGGCCGACAAGCCCCGACGAACACCACCCCTCGCCAGCCGCCATGGCCCAGACCCAAGCACCACCAGATCCAGATCGGATCAGAGTCAAGGGCCCCAAGCCGCAGCCGTCGCGGAGGCAGCACCACTGGACGGTGCCCTGCCCTCCACCCCGCCGTAGGACCGAGTCAACGCCGGAGCTCCGCCGCGCCATGCCGCCAAGCCGCCGCCGGAAGAACTCGCGCCGCCGCCAGGGGAGGGAGAGAGACGCGCCAGGGAGAGGCCCCGTCGCCGCCGGCACTGCCTGGGCTTTGCCGAGCTGTGTCCCTCGGCGGCGGCGAGGGGGGAGGAAGGGTGGAGGAGGGCCGGCGGCGGAAGGAGCTAGGGTTCCCCCGAGCAGCACGGCGTAGTACGACACCATCTTTATATTACAGGACACTTTGTTAAATAAGCTGCTAGAATTAGGTGGCGGTAAGTACGGCTAAACTAGCTAGGTAGCTATTTTCCTCGGGGTGATGCTTGCGGCTTCTAGTGAGCGTTCTGGCGAGATGGGGGAGCGAGCGACAGGGCGGGCGACTGGGCGGGCGTCGAGGCGATCGCCTGCGCGCGCGACCGTGGCGGCGCCGTCCAAGGCCGTCGGTGATCGCCGGCGTGTCGGTGGCCGGTTCTGGGCCCTGGCTGATTCCGACGAGGATGAGGCGGACGACGATGGGGATGAGACCCCGCCGGTTTCTCCTCCGTCGCCAACGCCTTCAGATCTTATTTGTGAATTTTTCCATTCAGGTTACAATGAGGACGAAGTTGCAACGACGATCGATCGAGTTCTGCCATCGGACGATGCGGCACGAATAGGGCTTCATGCGGGCGAAAAGAAAGAGATGATTAGACGTGTTGTTCATCGGCGAACGGCGCTGACGGCGCTTAGACCGTGGAAGGGCCCCCTACCTAAGGTGAGTCTTCCAAATCTTACGCTTTTCGACTTGATTCGGCCGGAGTCGTGGACTACTGTCAAGAGAAGGAAGAGTGCGAGGCGGAAGGGCGGTCGTCCGGCGCCGGCGGCGGCCGTGATGCCCGTGCCTCCGATCGGGATCTCGGAGAAGCGCTCTTTGCGTTTGAACTTTCTGTTGGGTTGTGTTGGGCCGGCTTGGGGGGAGTCGAGGCCGCGAGGGGATGGGCCAGGGTTAGATGGGTCTGTGGCCTAGGCTGTACCGGGTCCCAGCCCTCCTCGTAGCGATAACCCTCCATGCACGTACGCGATAGATCGTACCACCGCTCGGGAGCCGTCATCGACTACTGCTAGGGTTCCTAGGCGAGGGACTCCTGGTTTCCCCGCGTGTGGGTTGGGTCGGGCAAGAAGGATCCGGCCGCTAGTGTCCATGGCTGATCGCAGGGCTGCACCACCGCCGCCCGCCAAGAAGCCCGCCACTGCTTCCGTTGGTCGGGGTGGGGCTGTACCACCGCCGGGCAGAGCGGCACCGCCGCCGGCTGTGAGTGCTGGGCGCGGGGCCCTGGGACCGCTTGGCCAGAGGCCGCCGGTGGGTGGTGGTGTGCCTCCGGGTACCCAGGGTCGCGGCGTCGGCCATTTGGGCGCTCGGCCGCCAGGGCAGGTGCCCTTGCAGGTTGCGGCCGGAAGGGGCGGCCCGCGGCCTCCGGCGCCCGGCGTGGGTGCAATTACACATCCGGCTGCGGGTCGGGCTGAGCCTAGGTCGCAGGTGCCGGTTGTGGTTGTTGTGGCTGCTGCAGGTCGGGGTGGAGCGCCCCGTGGAGTCGGGCCAACGCCGGCCGGCGGTCAGCCTCGTGCAGCACCTCCGCCACATGTCGCCGCAAGGCCTGCTCAAAACCGGTCGAGACCGTCGCAGTCAAGGCAGAAATCGAATACTAGAGAGTCATATGATCCGCCCCGAGGCCAGTGGGGGGATGATGGTTATGATGCGTATGGAGATGGACAGCATCGTGGTTCTTCTTCCACGGGAGGCGGTCGGGGTTATGCCTGGCAGAGTGACGGGTCAGCTGAGAGACCTTTCCTCGGCCCTCCAGGTGGCTTTGTCGAGGGCGCCTCCGGCCCGGATCACCGCAAGAGAGGTGGCTACCATGGACATCGTGGCGGTCGGGGTGGTGGCCGTGGGAGGTTTCGCAGACAGCCTCCGCCCCCGGCAGTTGTTGACCATGCGGCATCAGCCGTTCAGACTGATCACACTCAAGCCACTGAGCTTCCTAGCCAGGCGATGGAGGTGGTGATGGCCCTGGCCAACGTGGAGGTTCCTGCGACTGGGGCCGTGGCTGAGGTTGGCGACAGGTCTGATTCAGAGAGGGTGTCCAAGTGGGCGCGTAAGAAGGAAAGGATGTTATGCTATCGTTGTGGTGAGAAGGGCCACTTCATTGCTGAGTGCGTGGCGGAGTTGTGTGACTCGTGTGGCAAACCAGCACATGCCTCGGGGGATTGCCCGTTTTTGCTTGACCAGGCTCTGGCTCTTACAATGTATGGAGTATATTGTGCTGAGTTGATGTTCTTTGAGTCCCCGGTCACGAGAGAGATTCTGGAGGAGACACAGAGTGTGACTACCGGGATTGTGAAAGCTACCCAGGGTGAGGTGACTGAGGCTCAGATTGTTCGGAGGCTTCAAGAGCTGGCACCGGGTGACTTCTAATGGGAGCTGGTCAGTCTCGAGGCCAATGTGTTTAAGGTTGCCTTTCCCACTTTGGATGATTTGCAGAGGCTACTGAGCTTTGGCTTGTGTCGAGTTCCTGGCACTAGATGCATTCTTGAGTTTCACGAGTGAACGAAGGTAGAGCCTAAGGGCAAGCCCCTTACGCAGGTCTGGTTGAGGTTTTCAGGGGCTCCCTCTAAGCCTTTGCAGGTTGTTCGAGTGGTGGCCAGTATGGGCATTATGGTTGGGAAAACGGAGAGAGTGGATATGGCTTTTACCCGTGCTCATGGAGTGGCCCGGCTTCTAGTGAGCATTCTGGACATTGAGTTTGTGCTGGATGTGGTAAACTGGACCTATAGGGGAGAGGTTTTCCCTCTCGAGATCGAGTTTGAGGACACTGATCTGTTTGCTGAGGCGATTAATGGGAATGATGTCGATATGCACGAGGGTGACGACGGTGCGGGGGCTAAGGGGGCACCGACTGATGAGGCTACACGAGAGGGGTCTAACGGTTCCGGACCTATTGCTCAGTTGCCCGGAGATGGGGCCGGGGTTGAGCCCGCACCTTCTCCATCGGTGCCTATGACTTCGCTACGTTTTGGGTCCTTTGAGCCAGCCTCTGCCCCACCCAGACTTTGGAGTGACCGGGTAGATTCTGATGATGTGTTTGAACACATGCTTCCTATGTTGGAGTTCGAGGTTGCTGGTGGATCCATGGTTGGAGGTTTGGCAATGACACTGTCGGCGAGGTCTTTGGTTGGAGTGGGGGAGGTGGAGCCTGTGGTTGCTTCTCCTTCTCTCCCTTCACCTGCGGCTGAGGTCCCGGAGATCATGACTGCATCCGAGGTGGTGCTTGGGGGAGGGGGCTCGGGGCAGGTGGCCCCGACTACTCTTCTCCCTATCCAGACGCCGGCGACGCCGGATATGAGGACGCCGGCTGGTTCTGGGAGAGGTGGTCCGAGGCAGGTAGCCTTGGCCACTTCTTCTCCGGTTGTGGCGACGGCGCCCACGCATCCAGGGGCGTTGGGGGGAGGTCTGGGGCAGGTGGCCCTGGTTCCTCCTTCTTCTTCGGCGGTCGGGACGACCGCGTCTCCTACGACGCCGACGCTTCCCTCTGGGCCGCGGGGTGGAGCGGGAGGAGGGCTCAGGCAGGAGGCCCCTGCACTCCTCTCGTCTGACTTGCCCGTGGCCCAGGGCCTCGGTGTGGGTCACTTGTCCGAGGGGCATGGGAGCCTTCTGCCGCCTCCTTCGGTAACTTTGGTTGACCCTTTGCGGGATTCAGCGCGAGGTTTTACTAGGGAGGAGGTCATTGCTTTCGGCGGGATCCCTGACCCGGTCTCGATGGGGAGACGGATGAGTGCTCGCATCCAGGATCTTCCCGAGGTTGATGACTTGCAGCAGAGGTGCGCTATGAGGGCGGCCGAACTCCGTGATGCTGAGATTTCTACCGGTATGTCCGTCAACATATCTAATTATTTATTGCATTTTTCTAATGAGGAGATTATTAATAATGCAAACCAATTAGGAGTTTCGCTAGGGGCTAATGATAGTGAAATTTCCAAATCGGTGAATGATCTTTTAGATTTGGAGGCGGTGCGTGCCTTAGAGACTATTCGTAATCTGGCAGTGGTAAAACCCATGAATGATGATGAGATTGATGCGTTGGGGGTCAGAGTGCTCGATAATCTGTGTGCCGATTTAGCACCATCCAACCATGAGTCTGAGGATGATGATGTACCTCTAGATAATGCAGCAGTTAGTAACGCTGAGCCCGGTTATGAGGACCGGGTGGAAGAACCTAGTAAACCAAAGCGCAAGTGGAAACGGAAGATTTATCCCGATTCTGCGGTTCGTAGGAGTGCTAGGATCCGGACTACCAAAAAAATTCATGATGAATTATGAAAGGAATCTTTTGGAATAGCAGAGGTCTGAAAGACTTGGCTAAAAGAAGGTTTCTTGCTGAGGCATCTCTTGAGCATCGATTAGATTTTATTGCTCTCTCAGAAACTGGCCGAGATAACTTTGTGCCCCGGTTTCTTACTTCTCTTATGGGCGATGGTGAGTTCGATTGGCATTGTCTACCTCCGGGAGGAAGATCGGGTGGGATCTTGCTTGGTGTGAGATGCGATTCGCTAAAAGTCCGAAGTGTAGTGATGGGCGATTTCGCGGTTAAGTTTCGAGTCAGGTCTAAAGCTGATGGTTTCAACTGGGCTTTGGTGGCGGTATATGGTGCCGCACAGCCCGAGCTTAAACCGGAGTTTTTGGTGGACCTTGTTCGAATATGTGGGTCCGAGCAACTTCCAATTTTAGTTGGGGGTGATTTCAATATCATTAGGAGGAGAGAGGAGAAGAATAATGATAATTTTGATGGCAGGTGGTCGTTTATGTTCAATACCATTATTGAAAGCTTGGATCTGAGGGAGATAGAGCTTTCTGGTAGGAAGTTTACCTAGGCTAAGGCTATGCCAAACCCGACATATGAAAAGCTTGATCGAGTTCTCGCGAGCGTTGAGTGGGAGCAGAAGTTCCCTCTCGTAACTGTTCAAGCCCTCTCGCGTGGAATATCTGATCACACACCCTTGTTCGTGGACTCAGGGGAGCCGAATCATGTGGGAAACAAAAAAACCTTTTCCTTCGAGATGGCCTGGTTTGAACGCGAAGGTTTCCTGGACCTAATTGCCCGGGAGTGGGCTAAGGGTGCAGGAGGTAGGACTTCGGTCGAGCGTTGGCAGAATAAGATTAGGTCTTTGAGAAGCTTCTTACGGGGGTGGGCTAAGCACCTTAGTGGGGTGTATAAGATTGAAAAGGACAGGCTCCTTTCTCTTATTCAGACCCTTGACTTAAAAACTGAAGATACGATTTTGCAACCAGCAGAGCTCCAGGTTAAAATTGAGGCGGAGAAGAGGTTGAAAGAACTTCTCCGCGAAGAAGAATTGAAGTGGGCATTGCGGGCTAAGGTCCGCAAAGTCGTCCAGGGGGACGCGAATACTCAATTCTTTCACTTGATTGCTAATGGAAAGCACAGAAAGAAGAGAATTTTTCAGCTTGAACAAGATGAAGGCACTATTTTAGGACAGGACGACCTCAAAACTTATATAACCGAATATTACAAGCAGTTATTTGGACCTCCAGAGGATAGTTGTGTGTCGCTCGATGAGTCCAGGACTGAGGATGTGCCTCAACTATCGGCTGCTGATAATGATATTCTTCTTGCCCCGTTCACTGAGAAGGAGGTGTTTGATGCTATTGCACAGATGAAAAACAATAAGGCTCCCGGACCGGATGGATTCCCGATCGAGTTTTACAAAAAGTGCTGGCACATTATTAAGGGGGATTTGTTACCTATGTTTCATGATCTGTTCTTTGGACAACTTCAATTATTTCACTTGAATTTTGGAACAATCACACTGCTTCCTAAGAAAACGGATGTTGTGAGAATAGAGCAGTTCAGGCCGATCTGCCTTCTCAATATTAGTTTCAAAATCTTCACCAAGGTCGGGACTAATAGGCTCACACAGATTGCGCATTCTATGGTGCAACAGTCCCAAACTGCTTTCATGCCGGACAGAAATATCCTTGAAGGGGTGGTTGTCCTTCATGAAACGCTCCATGAAATCCATTCAAAAAAATTAGATGGAGTAGTTTTTCAGGTGGATTTCGAGAAAGCGTATGATAAAGTTAAATGGCCATTCCTCCAACAGGCATTGCGTATGAAAGGTTTTGATGAAGCCTGGCGCCGCCAGGTTGAATCGTTTACGCAAAAAGGGAGTGTTGGAATTAAAGTGAATGGCGATATTGGTCATTCCTTCCAGACACATAAAGGCCTAAGGCAAGGAGATCCGATGTCCCCTATCCTATTTAACATTGTGGTTGATATGTTAGCAATTATGATAGGAAGGGCTAAGGAGAATGGTCAAGTAGGTGGCTTGGTACCCCATCTTGTTGATGGAGGTGTATCCATCCTTCAGTACGCTAATGATACAATCATCTTTATGGAGCATGACTTGGCCAAGGCGAGAAATATGAAGCTGGTGTTATGCCTCTTCGAACAATTGACCGGGTTAAAGATTAACTTTCACAAGAGCGAGTTGTTCTGCTTTGGTCGAGCCAAGGACGAACAAGAGGCTTATAGGCAATTGTTTGGGTGCGTTTTGGGGGCTTTACCTTTTTCTTACCTAGGTATACCAATCCACCACCGTAAGCTAAAAAACAGAGAATGGAAATGCATCGAAGACCGATTTGAAAAGAAACTGAGTTGCTGGAAGGGCAAGCTCATGTCATAGAGAGGCCGATTAATTCTGATTAATTCGGTGCTCACGAGTATGCCTATGTTTCTCTTGTTGTTCTTTGAAGTCTCAGTTGGAGTCAGGAAAAGACTGGACTTCTATCGATCGTGTTTCTTCTGGCAGGGTGATGAACTAAAAAGAAAATACCGCCTAGCCAAATGGGATATCATCTGTAGACCGAAAGACCAAGGAGGTCTTGGTATTGAGAATCTTGAAGTTAAGAACAGATGTCTTCTCAGTAAGTGGCTGTGGAAGCTGTCCAATGAGACGGATGCCACGTGGGCACAAATCCTTCGTAGCAAGTACCTTCAGACCAAAACTTTGTCCCAGGTGACAGTCAGGCCGACCGATTCGCCTTTCTGAAAAGGACTAATGAAAGTCAAACAATCCTTATTTAATAGGACAAAGTTCATTATTGGCAACGGTGCTAGTACACGTTTCTGGGAGGATACTTGGCTCGGAGAGGAACCCTTGGCCATTCAATACCCGTCTTTATATCGCATTGTTCAACGACGAGAGGTGTTCGTTGCAACGGTATTTCAATCTATCCCCCTTAATATTCAGTTAAGACGGTCGCTAGCGGGCAATCGTTGGGAAGAATGGCTCCGTCTAGTTAGGAGACTGATGGAGGTTCAGCTTTCTCAACAACCAGATGAATTACGCTGGAAGCTTACTAGGTCTGGAGTATTCACAGTTAAATCAATGTATATTGATGTTATTAATTCGAGCTCCATTCCTACCTCCAAGCATGTTTGGGCTGTCAAAGTTCCATTGAAAATAAAAGTGTTTATGTGGTTTGTCCATAAACAAGTTATTTTAACCAAGGACAACCTGACGAAGCGTAATTGGACAGGACCTACTAGGTGTAGTTTCTGTGATCAGGATGAGACGATCAAGCACCTGTTTTTTGATTGCCCGCTAGCCAAAGTTCTTTGGCGGACGGTCCACATTGCTTTTAATATTACTTCAGCGAATTATGTCAACACGTTATTTGGGATGTGGCTTAATGGGATTGAGCCCGACTTAGCGAGACATATTCGTGTAGGAGTATGCACTTTGCTGTGGACTATCTGGACTTGCAGAAATGATTTGTTTTTTAACAGAACATCACGTATTCATTTTTTACAGGTTATCTTCCGAGCCACGGCATTGATCCGTTCGTGGTCGCTACTCACTCAGATGGAGGCCAGGAAGCATTTGGTTACTGGATCTGTCCGCTGGGAGATGGTAGCTCGGGATATCTTCAACCGGTTTGGATGGCGGTCATGTAATAGGATAGTAAATTAGTTTACCTATCTGTATTTAGCCAGCCGGTTGTGGCGTCCTTTACTTGGCTAGTTTGTGTTTCTAACCCATTTTGACTATGTGTGAGTTTTTTCCTTTTTTTTCAGTTGGAGACTTTGAGACCTTGTTGGGACTTTTTGTTTCGTTTAATAAGATGGCCGTATGCATCGCTCTGATGCAGAGGCCGGGAAGATACCCTTTTGAAAAAAAAGCTATTTTCCTCCTAAAAGGACACTGTTTCTTGCATGTGGCATGCACATTGGCGGGAAATAACATGGCCTAATCGACACGCAATGTGTGTACGAGCACGACACTACATGCATGGTGCATCTACAGATATAGCACGGCTCGTGGACGTGCCACATGCACGAGCAGTCCGGGATATGTGCACCACTTGCAACGTCGCGTTTGGCATTACGTGCATGGGTACGGGATGCCGGATATTTTTATTTTTATTTTGAGGGGAAGGGATGCCGGATATGTTACGTTGCTTCAAGGGCAGATTTATCAGGAGAAAGAAATAAACTCCATGTTGCACGGTCATATTCGGGTCCAAGCGGAGTACCGGGCCGGATGTGAGGTGTCGTCGATCAGATCAGTGAAGCGTTGGTCAGAAACTACAAGGAAAATCCACACGGTGGTACATCGGCACCAGCTAGCCGTGCGTAGTACGTGCAGAGAAAACCCAACCTCTTTCAAGGCATCGGGTCCTTTAATTTCTCCCTGGATCGTGCGGTATTTATTACTGCCCTTTTTTCCAACTGATAGTTTCGGCTTGTCATTTTGGATTTCTTCCCCTTGAATGCAGGCCACCGCCTATCCGACGCCGAAAGCGGCCGAGCGGCCGAGCATACCGCGCCGCGTCCACGCGTGCGTGCGACGACCACCGGAAGCGCCGGCGCGCGGGTCGACCGAGCGGCAATGCTAGCGCGTTGGCTGGCACACGCGCGCAGGGCTAGGCAGGTAGACGACGACGCGACACGCTAGCCGTGCACGGCCCACAATATGCAGCAGGGCAAGCTATGCATGGACGGAAGGATGGATGTGATTCCTAGCGTGCGTTCTGTAGCGCAGTCAGCTTCGTAGGAAAGCAGCAACGCGGTGGCCGGTGGGCCTGGACCACGCAGACGCAGGGCGACGCCAACGATCTCCGGTCGATTTGCTTCTTCTCGTTCGTCTGCTGCTGCGTGCTGGTGCTGGTGGTGCTGGACGACTGGACAGTGCCCTACTCTGTACATGTACTCCCTCCGTTCCTAAATATGGAGGGAGTACATACTATGGACTACATACGGAGCAAAATGAATAAATCATACTCTAAATGCATCTATATACATCTGTATGTGGTCCATAGTAAAATCTCTACAAAGACTTATATTTAGGAACGGAGGGAGTACGTGCATTGCATGATGCATGCATGCGTTCTTTCACCGTCTCTAGCTAGCTCTCTAGGTCCACGGTCGTTTTGCACGCTACATATATAGATGGTGCAAAGCTAGACAGGCCCGTCCGTTGTCACATGAACAAGATTTGCTGACTAGATAGAACATTCTCGTCGGTACGTACGTTTTCCCCGAAAATCCAAATCTGAGCCCGAGCTCATCTGCACCTGCGCTCATCAAAAAAATCAAAATAAATACTAAAAAAATTCAAAAAATTCCAAAAAAATTGGGGTGACGGACAATTTGATGCGTGAGGTGCGCCCTAATTTTCAAAACATTTGGACTTATGTGCAGCTCTCAGCAAAAAAGACAAATCGGAGGTCTGTAAAAATGTGTACTGTTCATATACTGTTTTGGTCTGATTTGTCTTTTTTGCTGAGAGCTGCACATAAGTCCAAATGTTTTCAAAATTGGGGCGCACCTCACGCATCAAATTGTCCACCACCTCAATTTTTTTCGGGATTTTTTGAATTTTTCTGAATTTTTTACGAATTTTTTTTTGAACGGGTGCAGATGCACCCGGGCACCGAAACGCCGCACTCCGTTTTCCCTCTATACACTGAAGATCGACCATCCCTTTTGTCCATCTCTGTCGTCTGAATTTCAGCGGAGGCAAAAGGTGCGCGCTAACATGATTATATGCTTAGAGTAAGGAGCCGTAGGAAATGAGAGCGGCGTTTCGGTGCCCGGGTGCATCTGCATCCGGTCAAAAAAAATCGTAAAAAATTCAGAAAAATTCAACAAATTTCAAAAAGAATTAGGGTGGTAGAAAATTTGATGCGTGAGGTACGCTCCAATTTTCATAACATTTGGACTTCTGTGCAGCTCTCAGCAAAAAAGACAAATCAGATCAGAACAGTATATGAACAGTACACATTTTTACAGACCTCCGATTTGTCTTTTTTGCTGAGAGCTGCACAGAAGTCCAAATGTTTTGAAAATTGGAGCGTACCTCACGCATCAAATTGTCTACCACCCTAATTCTTTTTGGAATTTTTTGAATTTTTCTAGTATTTATTTTGATTTTTTTCATGAGCGCAGGTGCAGATGCACCCGGGCTCAGATTCGAATTTTCCGCTTTTTATTGGCATTTACTTATGCTTTACACTCTCCACATTGATAGACTTTTCAGGTGCGGCATAGATTCTTGCCGGCCAGGCTTGGAACCAAAGACAGAACCTCAGCTTGCCATCGCAGAAATGCAGGCATTGTCGTGGCCTGACGAGCTACATACGTGCGCTCGGTACGTCCACAAATAAATTGCTTCACCTAGGCTCGGACGCCGACGCCCGATATACTCTTTCAGGGAGACGAAAGCAACTCAATATAGTACCTCCTGTACAGTTGCCGCCTCGCTTTCATCAACAGTTTCAGCTCGCAGAGGACAAGACGACGGCCTCATCCACACATATATTTGTGCATCCGTATATATATTTGTGTGATGAGGATGAGAAGAAAAACATGCGGATTCCGTCGACCTGCTGGCCGTGAAACATCATCACTAGTGTACTGTGCCATCGGACCAGTGCTGCGGTCGTGGGGGCTTGCATGCCTACTGATCGTGCACTGGACACGTGGGCCAGGGCGGCAGAAAAGGGTAGAACCTTTTCCCAAAAAAGGAGGCCATGGACCATATAGAACGACTTAGATTTTAGGCGGACTATAACACTCGATCGGGGTGTAATGTAATTATGCATGTTCTATCCACCTTCTATCTCAAATGTCCCGGGCCGTGGTTTTAAGATTAGAAGACTAGATCCAAAGGCCAGCATCATTGATTTAGACATAATAAGGAACTGTAAAGTCAACTTACGTTTAGCTACACCTGATTTCAGATATGGGTGACCACTCAACTAATCTCTATACAAATAATCGGCACAAAAAAGATCTTTCAATTTAGAAAACATAGCTGGAACATTTCTGAGCCGTTGGACGGATAGGCACTACGAGAAGCTTTACTCATGATTGACCCGTACTGTACGTAGGCATGGTAGCCATTCCTTAAGCGGCATAGGTACGTACGATGCTGGAATTTAGTCTATTTTAGGCAGCCCAATAACTATTTCAAAAATTTCTAATAAATCCTAGAGGCCCACTTAGCCCATTTGTGCAAGGCAAGGGATACTACTAAAGTTTAGTCCCACATTGCTAGTTGAGTGGGAGTTGGACCTCCGTATAAGGGAGGCTCTTTCCCCACTTGTACGAGTATGAGAACAAGAGGGATATCCACGCGCGCTCCTCCTCCGCCGCCCGCCGCGCCGCGGGTTGCGGGAATGAGCCGAGCCGATATCTAAATTTTCTTTAGTACCTTTTGAGTCATGTACGGGAGAAGGGTGATAAGGTTTTTGGGGAGCGCTCCGCGCGACTATTGGCTTCTTCATCACGGACTCCGACGACTTCTTCCCCGACGTCAACAACCTCCTCGACGACATGGCCAACGAGGACATCGACCCCAAGTCCAGTGCTACCGCTACTGCTGTCCCGTACGTATTCTCCTTTCTGTTAGATGTCCTACCACAGCTTCTCGTACTAGTACTTGCTCTAGATATGTTGTGCTCTACTTCATACATGCAACTTGCTATACTGTCTGCTCTAGATGTGTTTAGTCATAGTTCATATGTGAAGTTGCTGTTTACCCTCTCTTTGTCAAATCACATGACTTGCTATATCATTGTTATATTAGTCATGCTTTATCTAGTATTTCTGTTAATAAAATCATTTGGTAAATTGCTCATATTTCCAACAATCCAAAAACCTTATGATAGGCAATTTACACCAAGTGGTTTTGCTGCTTCCATGAGACCTCCTATGTTTGAGGGTATCCACTATAAGAGGTGGCGCGTGAGAGCAGTCTTATGGTTTCAAACCATGAGTTGCTATGACGCCACTCTCGGCAAACCTGAAGGAGTACTTGATGCTCAACAAGCACAAGCTTTTCAGAAAATGGATACTCTGTTTAAAGCTGCTCTATTGAGTGCTCTTGGTGAGAACATAGTTGATGCTTATGCGTCAATTGATAATGGAAAAGATATGTGGGATGCACTCGAGGCCAAGTTTGGGGTCTCGGATGCTGGCACTGAGCTGTACATCATGGAGCAATTCTATGATTACAGGATGACTGAAGAGCGCTCCGTAGTTGAGCAAGCTCATGAGATACAGTCATTTGCTAGAGAACTTGAGCACTTCAGTTGTACGCTACCGGACAAGTTTGTTGCCGGAGGTATCATCACTAAGCTTCCTCCTTCATGGAGGAACTTTGCTACCTTGCTGAAGCATAAGAGGCAGGAGTTTTCCGTCCCAGATCTCATTGGCACTCTTGATGTGGAAGAAAAGGCGAGAGCAAAGGACACACATGCTCGAGGTATTGAAGGAGGATCTAGTGCCAATGTGGTACAGAAGCAGAACTTCCAGCCCCACAAGTTCAAGAACAAGGGCAAGTTTGATGGTAAAGCAAAGTTTGATGGGAAGAACAAGGCTGTGCAACACACGAACTTCAAGAAGAAGAATGGCAAGAAGAAAGGTGCTTGTCATGTGTGTGGGGATCCTGATCATTGGGCTCCTAGTTGCCCTAATCGCTATGACAAGCGTAATCCTGGGAAAGGCGGCAAGACCGCTAATGTTGTCCTTGGAGACACTGATATGAAGGATGCTGGGTATGGTATATTTCCCACTATTCTTTCAGTATGTCATTCTCCTGACTGGTTGATTGACACGGGTGCTAATGTGCATGTATGCGGTGATATTTCCATGTTTTCGTCTTATCAGACCGCAGGGACTTCAACCGTGCTGATGGACAACGGTTCAAGTGCTTCTGTTCGTGGTGTTGGCACGGTCGATCTGAAGTTTACTTCGGGGAAGATCGTGCGGCTGAAGAACGTGCATTATGTCCCCTCCGTCAATAAAAATCTTGTTAGCGGATCTCTTCTGTGTAGAGATGGCTACAAGCTTGTCTTTGAGTCGAATAAATTTGTAATATCCAAGTATGGAACCTTTGTTGGTAAAGGCTATGAGTCAGGAGGCTTGTTTCGTTTATCCTTATCAGACGTTTGCAATAAAGTTGTTAATCATATTTGCAACAATAGTGAATCAAATGTGTGGCATTCACGTCTTTGTCATGTTAATTTTGGTTGCATGTCGCGACTAGCGAAGTTGAACTTAATCCCTAGTTTCACCACTGTCAAGGGATCTAAGTGTCAAGTGTGTGTGCAAGCTAAGCAACCTCGTAAGTCTCACACGACTGCGGAAACGAGAAATCTTGCACCACTAGAGCTCATACATTCAGATCTATGTGAAATGAATGGTGTTTTGACAAAAGGTGGAAAGAAATATTTCATGACGTTAATTGATGAATCCACTAGATACTGCCGTGTGTATCTTCTGAAATCTAAGGATGAGGCTTTGAACTTTTTCAAGATCTATAAAGCTGAAGTGGAAAACCAACTTGATCGAAAAATCAAGAGGCTTAGGTCCGACCGTGGTGGAGAGTATTTTTCCAATGAATTTGATGCTTTTTGTGCGGAACATGGTATAATCCATGAGAGGACGCCTCCCTATTCACCTCAGTCAAATGGGGTGGCCGAAAGAAAGAACCGTGCTCTAACTGATTTGGTTAACGCCATGTTAGACACATCGGGTCTCTCCAAGGCATGGTGGGGGGAGGCGATATTGACAGCATGTCATGTCCTGAACCGAGTTCCCACAAAGAACAAAGAGATAACTCCATTCGAGGAATGTGAGAAGAAAAGGTTAAAACTCTCTTATCTACGAACATGGGGTTGTTTGGCGAAAGTCAATATTCCAATTCCAAAGAAGCGGAAGCTTGGACCAAAGTCTGTGGATTGTGTTTTCCTGGGGTATGCTTTTCATAGCATTGGCTATAGATTCTTGGTTGTAAAAACTGAGGTACCTGACATGCATGTCGGTATGATCATGGAGTCGAATGATGCGACTTTCTTTGAAGATATCTTTCCCATGAAGGATATGGCTACCTCGTCTAATCAGGAGATGCCTAGTTCATCGAATCAGGAACCAGTTACAATTACCGAACCTGCCATTTCGATGGAACACTTTGAAAGTCCTATGGAGGAGAACAATGAAGTTCCTACTAGGAGCAAGAGACAGAGGACTGCAAAGTCTTTTGGTGATAATTTTCTTGTGTATCTCATAGATGACACTCCCAGTTCCATTTCAGAGGCCTATGCATCTGAAGATGCTGACTACTGGAAGGAAGCGGTTCGTAGCGAGATGGATTCCATCTTGACGAATGAAACATGGGAGATAACTGATCGTCCTTATGGGTGCAAACCTATAGGATGCAAATGGGTATTCAAGAAGAAGCTTAGGCCTGATGTACTATCGAAAAGTACAAGGCTCGGCTCGTGGCTAAGGGTTATACCCAAAAGGAAGGTGAAGACTTCTTTGATACTTACTCACCTGTGGCTCGACTGACCACTATTCGAGTTCTACTTTCACTAGCTGCCTCGCATGGTCTTCTCGTTCATCAAATGGATGTTAAGACTGCTTTCCTAAATGGAGAGTTGGACGAGGAAATCTATATGGAACAACCAGATGGGTTTGTATTAGATGGTCAGGAAGGGAAAGTGTGCAAGTTGCTGAAGTCTTTGTACGGACTTAAGCAAGCACCCAAACAGTGGCATGAGAAGTTTGAAAGAACTTTAACAGCTGCAGGCTTTGTTGTGAACGAAGCTGACAAATGTGTGTACTATCGCCATGGTGGGGGCGAGGGAGTTATCCTGTGTTTGTATGTTGATGACATACTGATTTTCGGAACAAATCTGAATGTTATTAAGGAGGTCAAGGATTTCCTATCTCGTTGTTTTGAGATGAAGGATTTAGGAGTGGCTGATGTCATTCTGAACATCAAGTTGTTGAGAGACGATGATGGTGGGATTACTTTGCTTCAATCTCACTATGTGGAAAAGATCTTGAGTCGCTTTGGCTATAGTGACTGCAAGCCCTCTCCAACACCATATGATGCGAGTGTGTTACTTCGAAAGAATCGAAGAATTGCTAGAGATCAATTGAAATATTCTCAGATTATTGGCACGCTTATGTACTTAGCAAGTGCTACAAGACCTGACATCTCTTTTGCTGTTAGCAAACTAAGTCGGTTTGTCTCAAAACCAGGAGATGTGCATTGGAAAGCTCTAGAGAGAGTTTTGCGTTATTTGAAAGGCACTGCAAATTATGGAATTCACTACACCGGGCATCCAAAGGTGCTTGAAGGGTATAGTGACTCTAACTGGATCTCAGATGCTGATGAGATAAAGGCCACGAGCGGTTATGTATTCACTCATGGAGGTGGCGCTGTTTCTTGGAAGTCTTGCAAGCAGACCATCTTAACGAGGTCAACGATGGAAGCAGAACTCACAGCACTAGATACAGCTACGGTCGAAGCAGATTGGCTTCGCCGGCTCTTGAATGATTTACCGGTTGTTGAGAAACCTGTACCGGGTGTCCTTATGAACTGCGACAATCAAACTGTGATCACGAAAGTGAGCAGCTCAAAGGATAACATGAAGTCATCAAGACACGTTCAGAGAAGGTTAAAGTCTGTCAGGAAAATGAAAAACTCCGGAGTTATTGCTTTGGATTATATCCAAACGTCTAAAAATCTGGCAGATCCTTTTACTAAGGGTCTATCACGTAATGTGATAGATAATGCATCGAGGGAGATGGGTATGAGACCCACAATATGAGTTGTTCACAGTGGTAACCTATTCTTTGTGATCGGAGATCCCGTGAATTAGATGTGGAAGACAAGCTGTTGGTCAACTGAGAGGAGAGTATCCTTACTATTTACGATACCACTCCATGAAGATGCAATACTCTCCTATTCTGCATGGCAGGTTGATGTATATCTTAATGTGTTCTAAGTGGCTTATTTAAGCAGAGATGTTATCCTGCAGAACATCTTTTGAAGAACACACATGTATGAGTCTGATTGTCAAACGTCGCAATCTATGAGAGTAGGGTTCTCTCTAGTAAACTCATGAAAGGTCACGGAGTATGACGCATAAGCTCCACCCGCGGGGAAGACCCACGGTAGCCACGTATCGGTCAAGGCTTTATGTGAAGCTAGATTCGCAGAAAACTTGCAGTTCAAGGCCCAGTCCACTGTTCAAGTTGCTTACTAGTGTAGCATAGAGTTCTAGGTGGTAGTTCAACTTAACAGTCTCCACTGCAGTACCGGTATATAAAACAGTGTTTTGGAACCAAAGGCAAATTTCTGTGTGCCTCTGGGATCTGGTGGGGGATTGCTGGAATTTAGTCTATTTTGGGCAGCCCAATAACTATTTCAGAAATTCCTAATAAATCCTAGAGGCCCACTTAGCCCATTTGTGCAAGGCAAGGGATACTACTAAAGTTTAGTCCCACATTGCTAGTTGAGTGGGAGTTGGACCTCCTTATAAGGGAGGCTCTTTCCCCACTTGTACGAGCATGAGAACAAGAGGGATATCCACGCGCGCTCCTCCTCCGCCGCCCGCCACGCCACGCCTCGTCACGACGCGCCGCGGGTTGCGGGAATGAGCCGAGCCGATATCTAAATTTTTGCCACGCACTACGGGTACACGAAAGGTCACTCGGGAGCTGAAAAGTTTTTGCTGTAGTGGATATTGAATACGAACGCTGCACCCTTCGCCTGCTGTCTGTTCGTTTCATCTCCCGCGTTCCCTTCAGCTCCCGGCGCAGCCTCTCGCCTCCTTCTCGTGCGCCTATAAAAGGGAGGTCGCTCCTCCCAGAGAGATGCACCAGAACCTCTTCCTCCTCTCGCCACAAGTTCCTGAGCACTGCGCTGCTGCTACGATCTTCCCCATCCCGGCTTGCGGCGTGCACCGCAGGTCGGGACAGTAGGCCTCCGGAACCGCATCTTTTGAGTCCTGTACGGGAGAAGGGTGATAAGGTTTTTGGGGAGCGCTCCGCGCGACTACTGGCTTCTTCATCACGGACTCCGACGACTACTTCCCCGACGACGACGACTTCTTCCCCGACGTCAACAACCTCCTCGACGACATGGCCAACGAGGACATCGACCCCAAGTCCAGTGCTACCGCTACTGCTGTCCCGTACGTATTCTCCTTTCTGTTAGATGTCCTGCCACAGCTTCTCGTACTAGTACTTGCTCTAGATATGTTGTGCTCTACTTCATACATGCAACTTGCTATACTGTCTGCTCTAGATGTGTTTAGTCATAGTTCATATGTGAAGTTGCTGTTTACCCTCTCTTTGTCAAATCACATGACTTGCTATATCACTGTTGTATTAGTCATGCTTTATCTAGTATTTCTGTTAATAAAATCATTTGGTAAATTGCTCATATTTCTAACATACAGCAGTAGAGGACGGGATCTCTGTCGAACGTAGTATCTCCACTCCAGTGTCAATTCTGGCGGCCATTTTGGGGCGGGCCATGGATGGGCTGCAGGTCACGTGGGCAAAGTCAGCCGACATGGAGATGGAGCCGAGCCGCTAGCTGGCCGCTGAAAAGCCTTGGGGAAGGTATCAGGTGATACCAGCCCTTATGTGCTACCATGATACCAACTTTAAAAATTCAAATTTAAACTTATCGAAAAATTCTAAAAAAAATCATCGATGTTCATGACACACATGTCGACAATCCCTAAAAAATTCAGATCAAAATTCGACATACACATAGGGAGAGAAAAAAGGAAAATCCATCATGAATAGTGTCAAAAGAAGACAAAAGAAAAAATGATACTATTCACATCTAAATTTGTCTTTTTTGTTTCTTCATGTATATTTTGAATTTTGATCTGAGTTTTTTAGGGGCTGTCGACATACATGTAATGAACATCCATGATTTTTTCCAGAATTTTTTGACAAGTTTAAATTTGAATTTTTTAAGTTGGTATCATGATAGCATATAAGACTTGGTATCACCTGATACTTTCCATGGCGTGGGGAGGCCACTCCGGATTAGCGGATTGCTTTGGCGCTCCGCGATCGGCCTTCCTCAATCCTCATGGCCTTCCTCTGTCGCGGCCGGGCTGATGCAGCTTTACCAGCCCACACGTACCGCAGAAGCCGGCCGTTAAGCTGTCTGCAAGTAAACCTGAAACAGATTTTCATCAGAGAGCTTTGCATGCCGCTTATATTCAACTGTGCGTGTTTGGCGCTGCCTGCTGCGAGCTTAATATGACGCCCATGTTGCTGGTCACTGAAGCAGAGCAAGTAGTAGGACAGTTCCTCCTGCATTGCACGGCCATTCCACTGCCCACTGGCGCCACGCTGCCACCACCACCTAGCTACGGGCAATAATTTGTACCGCACGTCGCGACTCGAGTCGACCAAAACGGAAGCAGGCGATCGAGTGAACCCAGTAAAAAGGTGAGCCAAGCCATCGAACGATCCCTGGATGTATCCATCCCTGCAATGGACCTAGAGGAAGCTGTAGAGTGAAACTTGCTTGTCAAAGTGCGGAGCGGCACGCTGCTGTTGCATGATTTACCTTTTTTTTTTGAGACAAACTGCATGATTTACCTGCGTGGCCGGCCCGGGCCCGTCGCCATGGCCCACGGCAGCTGCAGAGCAGAACACGCTTGGGCCCCGGAGAGACTGGCCCGTGGCCCTGCCCTCACGTTCCGGAGGGACTCCAGCTTCGTGGTTCCCTAAAAAAAAGGCAATTTCGTGGTAGGATTTTCGCTGGTCTCTGGGACCCGGTTCGTCTGCTTGTCCACATGTCAGGGTCGGTTAGGCCAACTCCACCGCATGGCTCCATTCCACGCGCGTCTGTTTGGGGTAAAATGGATGAACCAAACGGCCCAGCGCGTGGGCGCAAACGGACTTTTGTCCGTTTTCTGTCCGCTTTCGACCCATCTCAACCCAAGTTTGCGCCGCTTTTGGGGTAAAATGGACAGCACGCGGATACGCGGGCCGTCTACGCGTGTCCTCCCCTGGCCCGCCCGTCGGTGGCACAGGGGCGCCTTTTTCTATCCGCCCCCCTCCCTCCCTCCGGCCGCACGCCCTCTATTCTTCTCCACTCTTCCCCACTCTTCCCTCGCCGCCGCCGCCGCTGCCATTGTAGCTGTGCAGCTCGGACACGCGCTCGCCCAGCCCCTTCCCCTTGGCGCCCGCGAGCTACCCAACCACGGCCACCTGATTTGCGCACCCGCCGGCCGGATTTGGGGCGGATCCGGTCGGTCTTGAGCTCGCCCGGCTGTGGGAGGCCGCGCCGCGCCATGGACTGGCCGGGCACCAGGCCAGAAGGCCCTGGTAGGGCCGCAAGTCCACATGCAGGCAGTGGCTCCTCTAGCCGCTCGGATCTACACCGTCGGTGGTCCGCCGGCAGATACACGAATGGCGGGCGGCCGAGCTCGGTGCTAGCCCAAAAGCTCGTCGGCGCACCATTGCCGCTCATTAAGTGCAACCACTGCCCAAAGAAGGTCGTGCGTCGCGTGTGTACAACGCCGGAACATCCCGGATGGGTGTTCATCAAGTGCTTAAACGATGGGGTATGCGCTCTTTTTATCTTCGATTTGTGCTCTAGATTTGACTAGTTGTGCTAACTTCAAATTTTGTTATGTAGAATGAATGCAAGTTTTGGTATTGGAAAGAAGAGTACATCGATATATTGATAGAGCGCAATTTAGTAGATGTTCGTACACTTTTAGCTAGCATAGAGGCTGTAGATGAGACAAGTGCACTTGTTGCTAGATTAGAGGCTAGACACGAGACTAGATGCGAGGAAGCAACCTCTACTTCTTTAGGCTCGAAGAAGAAGAAAAAAAACACGCAAAATGAAGGCGGCTCCTCCGCAGATCAACAATGAGTGCATCGAAAAAGCGCTAATCGAACTTACAGGAGCAGTTATAGCAGTTGGATATCTTCTAAAATGTGTTTTTGTGGTTCTTGTTCTTTGGTCTTGCTTTTCTAGTCAAAATTTGGTGATGTATTCGCATGTATCAAGAATGAATGATGAAAAAAGTTTAAGGGCTTGAAAAGAAAAAGTACGCGGACAGGATGCGGCCGGGATGCGTCCGCGCATTGGGCGCACGGCTACCGCATCACAGAAACGGTCCGGACACGACCCCATTGCCCTATCCAAACGGGCAGAATCCGGACAAAGCGGACGTCCGTTTGAGGTCGCGCGGTGAAGTTGGCCTTATGATTCGCCCACCGACTCGCCGAGTCGCGACGCTCCTGACCACACCGCACGGCCGCACGGCGCTGGGAGTTTGGTTCACCGAGAACTTTCAGCTCCAGCCTGACGGTACAGTCGGTACCAGCACGACTGCACATAAATTACAGGAGTCTCCGGAGTGCGCCGGAACGAAGAAGACCAGAATTTAGGCCATCTCCACCGCGCGACCCTATCCTGTCCGCCCCCGTCCGTTTGGGGTAAAAGGGACAAAAAAGGCGGCCCAGCGCGCGGGAGCAAACGGACTTTTGTCCGGATTCCGTCCGCTTTCGACCCATCCCCGGCCCAAACTTGCGCTCGGTTTGGGGTGAAACGGACAGCGCGCGGACGGGCGGGACGCGCGCGCTTGTCCTCCCCTGGCCCGCCTGTCGGGGACACTAGCCGTCCCTCCGCTCCCACCGCTTCACCCTCTCTCCCCGCCCCGCCCCGCCGCCGGCGCCGCCGCTATTCTCCGGCCGCCTCCTCACCGCGCAGCCCCCCCGTCGTCCATACCAAACCACGTCTCGACATGGCCGCCACCACGCCCGCGCTTCCGCCGTAGTTTTGGTCGTCGATCGGAGGAGGTTTGGCCGTCGCCGTCCTTGTCGGTGGCAGAGGGGACACCACTGCAGGCGACGTACCACGGCGGCCGAGGCAGATTCCGACGAGAGCTCCAGAGCGGCCAGTAGCCGACCGGCAACCACCCTGCTGCGTCGAGGTGATCATCGCGGCCTCTTTGCCACCACGACTTCAAGGTGTTCGATCTTTTGCCAACAAAGGTATGGACAGTGGAGACGAGTTTTTCTTCCATCACTTCCTTTGTTCATCGGACGATTCGTCGTCGGATGATGACGATCTTGTGGTGGCTGCACTGGTCGTTCACGACCATATTCAACGACAGCTTCCTCGGTACAGGGGGTCACTCCCTGGCCGTGCTCCCAACCTGAACCGGAACAGGGAAAGAGGCCACGCCCTGCTCTATGCAGATTACTTTGCCAACACTCCGCTCTTCAAGCCGGATAAATTTCGTCGCCGTTTTCGTATGGCAAGGCATGTGTTCAATCGTATCGGAGAGGGAGTGGTTGCTCATGACCCATACTTCGAGTGCAAGACGGATGCCCTTGGCAAGGTTGGATTCTCCTCATACCAGAAATGCACTGCGGCCATCCGCATGCTTGCATATGGAATTCCAGGCGATCTGGTGGATGAGTATGTGCGTATGAGTGAGACAACATGTCTGATGTCAATGTACAAGTTTTGCCAGGCTGTGATCGAGGTCTTTGGCCCAGAGTACTTGAGGCAGCCAACTGCCGCTGATACAGAGAGATTGTTGGCGACCAACGCAGCTAGAGGCTTTCCAGGTATGCTTGGCAGCATAGATTGTATGCACTGGGAGTGGAAGAACTGTCCATTTGCTTGGCAGGGCCAGTACAAGGGGCATGTTAACGGGTGCACTGTCATATTAGAAGCGGTGGCATCACAACATCTTTGGATATGACATTCTTTCTTCGGCATGGCAGGTTCTCACAATGATATCAACGTGCTGCAGCGTTCTCCAGTCTTCGCGAGGCTTGCAGAAGGCCACTCCCCACCTGTCAACTTTGAGATCAACGACCACTATTACAACAAGGGATACTATCTAGCAGATGGTATATATCCTCAGTGGTCAACTTTTGTGAAGACAATCTCGAAACCCCAAAGTGAGAAGAGAAAGAAATTTGCCCAAATGCAAGAGAGTGTTAGAAAGGATGTGGAACGTGCTTTTGGTGTGCTTCAATCCCGGTGGGGTATCGTTCGGAACCCTGCACTGTCATGGGATGAAGGGAAGCTTTGGGAGGTGATGACTGCTTGTGTGATCATGCACACCATGATCGTCGAGGATGAGCGTGATGAGAGTATCTTCGACCAAGGATTTGATTTTCAAGGTGAAAATATTGAGCCCCTGCATCAAGACCCGGCCACATTTGAACAGTTTGCCCAATTCCACCGTGAGATGCGTGATTGGCACATTCATGTGAATCTTCAAAATAACTTGGTTGAGCATGTGTGGGAGCACGTTGGCAACCAATAGATGTATTTGGCCATTTTATGTTCAGTCAAGACAATTTCGATTTGGTTGTAAAATTATTTTATTAAAGACAATTTCAATTGGGTTGTAAAACTATTTTAATTTTCAGACAAATATTTGGGTTCGAAACTAGTTTGAATGCAAATTTGGGCAATTCTTGGCCCTACGGACAGGATGGGGCAAAAGGATGCGGCCGCGCGGTGGGCGCACGGCCACCGCATCCCAGGACAGGCCCGGACACGACCCCAAATCCCTACCCAAAAGGACAAAAACTGGACAAAACGGACGTCCGTTTAGGGTCGCGCGGTGGAGATGGCCTTACTGAGCCTAAATGCGACGTCGCACTTGAGGAGTTGGGGAGTACTGCAGTCTACAGTGACTGCGAGACACAGCCATGATCTTGCCAGGTCAATCATCTTAAATGCAGGTGTGAAGAAAAATACTCCCTCCATAAGTGATCTAATAAACTCGCGTATACTCCCCAATTTGGAGTAGTGTATCTTTCATGTAAATACTCCACAATTTGTCATGTCATTATCCAATAGCCCATCACACGAGTACAATATTTTCAATGGAGTCACCTGGAAGGTGCGAGAACATCCAAATTTACTCTCTAGTTGAAGCTTCGCAAATTCGCAGGACACATAGGTGTGGGGCACGCACGCACCTGTCAAGCCCAGCCCAACCGCTCGATTGCCTCGCGATTCGCGAAGTAGTTCGATCCCGCACGAGGGCACGGTAAGTATTAAGTTCTCGTCGGTGAAACTTATGACTTTTTATATCAACGTGCGATTTTTGGATTCGCGTTTATGAAGTTTTATAGATAAAACTTTACGATATGTGTTGTAGGCAAAAAAATCATGATAATCGTGATTTTATTGTTTGCGCGTACTAAGTTTTAAGAATTAAAACTTAATATTTATTTTCGAAAATTCATGAAAGCGTATTCAAAATGGATCTTATTTGAAAGCACTCGACACGAGAAACACGGATATGAAAACATAACATAATTTGATTTTTTCATTCAAAAGGTATAAAAGTTTGAAAATCGAAAGCCGGAAATAAAAGCACGTCTGAGGGATTGCGTATTGTGAGGCCTGCGGCCCCAAATCCTCTCCCGTTGAAACTTGTCAAAACAGTAGTGCAGTCTCACAAGGGTGGATCAGTGAGCTATTCAACTTATTAAGCTCGTGCTCGTGAAGCCCAACAACATCCTAATAGACCATAACGCTTAGTGTGTGTGTGTGCGCGCGCGTGTGTGTGTGAGAGGGGGGGGGGGTAGCTAAGGCGATTGTCCAAATCCTAGACACCTCTTGCCGCCTTCCCTTCTCGTTGCCGTCAGAGTGTGTGGCCACCGGGGGCAAAGTGGTCCGTTTCAAGGACGGCAAGGGTAGTCTTGCAGGTCTTCGAAGGCTACAGTGATCAAAGGTGGAGATGGGGGCTCGAGTGGAGGTCATCGTCACACGATGCTCAACGACAGTGTTGGTGTAGCCACTGGAGTCCGAACGAATCCAACACGGTTAGCTTTGACGGCAACCTTACCTGGCCAGGCCACCGAAGACACCAGTGTGGGCGCATGGCCTTGAACGGACGCGGGTTCAATCTCAGGTCTATATCTCAGATTTTCTTTTGAGAGTCTTCGTGTTTGTTTTGGACGGCGTGAAGGCGGCGCTTTCCCAGTTTAAGAATAATGCCTTCTCCGTGCCTTTTCCTGTTTTGTCAGTGTACCTATCACTGGCGGAGGTCATGTAGTTTTGTGCTCCCAGGTGTCGTGGGAGTGAGTCTGACTGTAAGAATAAGGGGTACGTAGGAGGAGGCAGTGTCCTAGCTACGGCGAGGTTGTACGCACAGATGTACGAGTTCATGCCCCTCTCGGAGGAGGTAATAGCCCTACGTCTCGATACCGCGGAGGCTTGTCGACTGGATATGTGTGAAAGTTACAGGGGGGTGCGAACCCTTGTGCCGGAGGAGGGGGGTGGCTTATATAGAGTGCGCCAGGCCCCTCGCAACCCTCAGTTACACAGGGTTCAATGTGAGTTATGACTAGAACGTTACTGGTAACGCCTGCTATATAATGATCTTTATGATGACGGAGTGAATGCTTGACCGTTGCCATCCTGGGGTGACTTTAGGCCTTCTATACTCCGAATGGGTTTTTGTATGGTCGAGTGAAGTTACGACGGTCGAGTGGAATTGGGATATCCGAGTGGAATCTTCCGTCAAGTGGATTGCACTTCAGGGTGATTTCAGTCGGTATCTTCTGTTGAACCTTGTCCAAATCCTAGACACCTCTTGCCGCCTTCCCTTCTCGTTGCCGTCAGAGTGTGTGGCCGCCGGGGGCAAAGTGGTCCGTTTCAAGGACGGCAAGGGTAGTCTTGCAGGTCTTCGAAGGCTACAGTGATCAAAGGTGGAGATGGGGGCTCGAGTGGAGGTCATCGTCACACGATGCTCAACGACAGTGTTGGTGAAGCCACTGGAGTCCGAACGAATCCAACACGGTTAGCTTTGACGGCAACCTTACCTGGCCAGGCCACCGAAGACACCAGTGTGGGCGCATGGCCTTGAACGGACGCAGGTTCAATCTTAGGTCTGTATCTCAGATTTTCTTTCGAGAGTCTTCGTGTTTGTTTTGGACGGCGTGAAGGAGGCGCTTTCCCAGTTTAAGAATAATGCCTTCCCCGTGCCTTTTCCTATTTTGTCAGTGTACCTATCACTGGCGGAGGTCGTGTAGTTTTGTGCTCCCAGGTGTCGTGGGAGTGAGTCTGACAGTAAGAATAAGGGGTACGTAGGAGGAGGCAGTGTCCTAGCTACGGCGAGGTTGTATGCACAGATGTACGAGTTCATGCCCCTCTCGGAGGAGGTAATAGCCCTACGTCTCGATACCGCGGAGGCTTGTCGACTGGATATGTGTGAAAGTTACAGGGGGGTGCGAACCCTTGTGCCAGAGGAGGGGGGTGGCTTATATAGAGTGCGACAGGCCCCTCGCAACCCTCAGTTACACAGGGTTCAATGTGAGTTATGACTAGAACGTTACTGGTAACGCCTGCTATATAATGATCTTTATGATGACGGAGTGAATGCTTGACCGTTGCCATCCTGGGGTGACTTTAGGCCTTCTGTACTCCGAATGGGTTTTTGTATGGTCGAGTGAAGTTATGACGGTCGAGTGGAATTGGGATATCCGAGTGGAATCTTCCGTCAAGTGGATTGCACTTCAGGGTGATTTCAGTCGTTATCTTCTGTTGAACCTTGTAGGCCTTGGACTCTAAGGTAGTGTCCTTGGGTAGGGTGTCTAGGTCAGGCCTAAGACCCTACCCTGGGTACATGTCATTGTCACCGGGATCCGGTTGGTTTAGATTTCCGATGCATTCGGCTGGATTCGACCGGTTTTCGTGGTCTTTGGAGTTTCTACAGACCCTTATCGGCGTTCTCTTCTCCCCGACGACGATGTGCTTCGCAGAGCGCCGGCGGCAACATTTTTTGGCCTGCATCGACGACTTCCTGACCGCTTCTTCTACAAGTTTGTAGGTTTCAAAACGTTTGCTCTGCCAAGGCAGAGTCCTCGAGGTGGCATCGGCCTACGCTAACAGTCATCCCCGATGGATGCAGGTGGAAGAATACTTTGGTACCCCCAAGGCTTTGATGGTAGCTTTTTTTTAATGTTGGGTGTGTTTGTAAGGTCATGTGAATCTTAATATTGTAGCCTTAAGCCTTTTCACAAAACATATTATTCAACTATATTTGTCTAAAGTGCGTTGAGCTCATAAAGGCCCACAGACATACATCAACATAAACATGTAAGAGGCATACAAGATTTTCTACAATTTTGGGCACACAAAAAATGCTATTCCTCGTGTCCATGCCTTCATGCCTCCAGGTTACTGCAGATGTTCATCAATTGCGCCTAGATATGGAGGTTGGAGATGGAGAAAAAATGGGATGGACGGCAGTGAGCGATTATCAGAGGACCGCGGACAGCCAGATATGAGTAACGATGGAGATCGGAGATGGTCATAATCTTAGCCATCCTACCGGAAGACGGTAGTTCCAATAATTAAGCAGCGAGTAATTTCTCTACCCTTACATCATAACATGTATGAAGTTACAAATTTAAGACAATTATCTTACAACTGTTGAAGGTGATCTTATAATACACCTCAAAAGCAAGGCATGTTGCAAAAAATGCCAATAGAGATCGAGCTCCACACTGGTGTTCGGTACTATAATACCATTTTATACAGCGTAAATAAAACTAAATTTGTTTGTGAATACAAATACAGATGTATAATACATATGTGTAAAAATTTATATTAGTATAGCTACACATGTGGCGTAAACAAGACAAATATGTCTTTTCTAATGGCCCGGATTTTTTGGGGGGTGGGGGGTGTTGTGGTCACCTATTATAGATAGGGTCAAGGACCCATCATTTGGGACCCACATTGGGCCCATCACCATCATAGGTAGGTCTCTGGACCGTGCCAACATTCGGATGGATACATCAGGAGGTTCACTCGGACGGCTCTACAGCACTCAGACAACCACACGTCACTCGGCCGGTGAACTACCACTCGGACGTACAGGAAAAGAAGGCGTCGTAGGAGCTGCAACGGTCGAGGAATCCTAAGTCATCCACTAAATAGATTTATAGTTACCGTTACCTGTAACTAATGTAGTAGAGGCTCATTACACTAGTAACTGCCTCATTCAATGGCATTAATTATCCTGGCAGCATGGGGGACATGGGGCTGCAGCGCACTCCATATAAGCCGCTCCCCTCTCCATAGCCGGACACGTTCAACCTCTGTAACTATACCCAACAAATCAAAGCAAGCCTCAGGGCACGAGACGTAGGGCTTTTACCTCCACCGAGTGAGGGGCCTGAACTCGTTAAACATCCACTGTTACACCTGCGCCGTAGCTACTCTCTGCCCCTTATTTGTACCCCTAGTACTCATTGTGAGGATCATAACCCCAACAGTTGGCGCCCACCGTGGGACTAGGCGCTCTAGCGAATTTCACGGTGTAGGTGGATTTCTTCATGATCGTCATGTCAGTCAGCGGCGAAATCTGCTTCGGGATGATCTCCTTCATCGTCGACGACTCAGCGTGGCTACGCGAGCCCACTGGATGTGGAGGCGTTGCCCATCCGTGGTGCGACACACTTCTGCGCTTCCTCTTACAGAGTCCTTCTTCGAAGCCCTCGGCCCCGTACCGAGTGGTTGTCCATCCCACCGTTGTGCACTGTCGCAAGCGCTCTGGGCGTTCGCGGCTGCAACGTTGGATCAAGCACGTTGTCGCCACTCAGGCGATGGTGGCGGAACAAGTGGCGTCCATTGAGTTTGACGAGCCTGCCCTCGACCTCTCCAACGGATCACTCGGCGATTCCTCAGAGGAGTCCGAGTCGACCGCCGAGATTCTTATGGCGGATAATGTTGGAGAACATAGCATGCAATTTCAAAAAAATTCCTACGATCACGCAAGATCTATCTAGGAGATGCATAGCAATGAGAGGGGAAGAGTGTGTCCAACATCTTCTCGATTCAACCGATTTATGTAGTCGAACGTCTTCTCGATTCAACCGATCAAGCACCGAACATAAGGCAGCTCCGAGTTCTGCACACGTTCAGCTCGATGACGTCCCTCGAACTCTTGATCCAGCAAAGTATTGAGGGAGAGTTTCGTCAGCACGACGGTGTGGTGACGGTGATGGTGATGTGATCCACGCAGGGCTTCGCCTAAGCACTACGACAATATGGCCAGAGGAGTAAACGGTGGAGCGGGGCACCGCACGCGGCTAAGAAACAATTGATGTGCTTTGGGTTACCCCCTGCCCCCATATATAAAGGAGGATAGGGGAGGAGGCCGGCCCTAGGGGGTGCGCCAAGTGGGGGGGAAACCCACTAGGACTCCTAGTCCTAGTCACCCCCTTCCTTCTTTCGGAGGGGGAAAGGGGAAAGGAGAGGGAGAGGGAGAAGGAAAGGGGGGCCGCGCCCCCTCCCCTTGTCCAATTTGGACTTCCCATGGGGGGGGGGGGTGCGCCACCCCTTGTGGGCTTCCCTCTCTCTCCCCTATGGCCCATAGTGGCCCATTACTTTCCCCCGGGGGGTTCCAGTAACCCCTCGGTACTCCGATAAATATCCGAAATGCTCCGAAACCATTCCGGTGTCCGAATACTATTGTCCAATATATCAATCTTTACCTCTCGACCATTTCAAGACTCCTTGTCATGTCCATGATCTCATCCATGACTCCGAACAATCTTCGGTCACCAAAACACATAACTCATAATACAAATCGTCATCGAACGTTAAGCGTGCGGACCCTACGGGTTCGAGAACTATGTAGACATGATCGAGACACATCTCTGATCAATAACCAAAAGCGGAACCTGGATGCTCATATTGGTTCCTACATATTCTACGAAGATCTTTATCGGTCAAACCGTAATGACAACATACGTCATTCCCTTTGTCATCGGTATGTTACTTACCCGAATTCAATCGTCGGTATCGTCATACCTATTTCAATCTCGTTACCAGCAAGTCTCTTTACTCGTTCCGTAATGCATCATCCCGTAACTAACTCATTACTCACATTTATTGCAAGGCTTATCATGATGTGCATTACCGAGAGGGCCTAGAGATACCTCTCCGATACTCGGAGTGACAAATTCTAATATCGATCTATGCCAACCCAATAAACACCTTCAGAGACACATGTAGAGCATCTTTATAATCACCCAGTTACGTGTTGACGTTTGATAGCACACAAAGTGTTCCTCCGGTATTCGGGAGTTGCATAATCTCATAGTCAAAGGAATATGTACAAGTCATGAAGAAAGCAATAGCAAGAAAACTTAACGATCATTATGCTAAGCTAACGGGTGGGTCCTGTCCATCACATCATTCTCCTAATGATGCGATCCCGTTCATCAAATGACAACACATGTGTATGGTCAGGAAACTTAACCATCTTTGATTAGTGAGCTAGTCAAGTAGAGGCATACTAGGGACACTTTGTTTTGTCTATGTATTCACACATGTATCAAGTTTCCGGTTAATACAATTCTAGCATGAATAATAAACATTTATCATGATATAGGGAAATATAAATAACAACTTTATTATTGCCTCTAGGGCATATTTCCTTTTGTCTCCCAATTGCACTAGTGTCAATAATCTAGATTACATTGTAATGATTCTAAAACCCTTGGAGTCTTGGTGCTGATCATGTTTTGCTCGTGGAAGAGGCTTAGTCAACGGGTCTGCAACATTCAGATCCGTATGTATTTTGAAAATCTCTATGTCTCCCTCCTTGACTTGATCACGGATGGAGTTGAAGCGTCTCTTGATGTGCTTGGTTCTCTTGTGAAATCTGGATTCCTTCGCCAAGGCAATTGCTCCAGTATTGTCACAAAAGATTTTCATTGGACCCGATGCACTAGGTATTACACCTAAATCGGATATGAACTCCTTCATCCAGAATCCTTCATTTGTTGCTTCCGAAGCAGCTATGTACTCCGCTTCACACGTAGATCTCGCCACGACGCTTTGCTTGGAACTGCACCAACTGACAGCTCCACCATTCAATATAAACACGTGTCCGGTTTGCGACTTAGAGTCATCCGGATCAGTGTCAAAGCTAGCATCAAGTAACCATTTACGATGAGCTCTTTGTCACCCCCATAAACGAGAAACATATCCTTAGTCCTTTTCAGGTACTTCAGGATGTTCTTGACTGCTGTCCAGTGATCCACTCCTGGATTACTTTGGTACCTCCCTGCTAAACTTATAGCAAGGCACACATCAGGTCTGGTACACATTATTGCATACATGATAGAACCTATGGCTGAGGCATAGGGAATGACTTTAATTTTCTCTCCATCTTCCGCAGTGGTCGGGCATTGAGTCTGACTCAACTTCACACCTTGTAACACAGGCAAGAACCCTTTCTGTCGGTGTACTAAAGTAGGGGTACCATAGTACCCCGAACTTGTGCACGGGCAGTTGTAGCACGCCGCGGTAAGGCCAGCCAGGGGAGCACCAAGAGTCTCCACGGCCCTTTTCGGCCGAGAGAAGACCAAGCATTCAAGACAAGGCCCCGGCAAGAGGAGCTTGCCGGGCCAAGGAGGCAAGGCCCCGGCAAGAGGAGCTTGCCGGGACGACCGAGCCCATACAAAACCATTCAAGAACAAAGTATACAAGACAGGAGATCGAGACCCCGGCAAGTGGAGCTTGCCGGGAAGGCCGTTCCAGGCTCAAAATTACATCACAGGAGACACGCCTCGGCGCTATATGCGCCCCGGCGGGGCCCGGGGAGCGACAAGCTTCAGAGCCCGGCAAGCTCCCTTGGCCCGGCAAGGTCAAGACCCCGGCAAGGCACTTGCCGGGGAGAGTCGTGCTGTGTGCCCGCGCTCCAGCTCACCGGACCATGCGTCGCACTGGAACCATTCCAGGGACGCGTGGCGGATGGCTGTGCAGCCTGGGGGACACGGTGGCACTCCACAGCAGCGAAGCCAACGCCGTGGCAAACGGAGACGCAAGGGCGGGTGCTTTTGGGGTCGACGGCGACGGGCATTAAATGCTCTTGTCCCCCACTGTCAAAGTAGGTGGCGACCACTGTTCGCGCACTGTAGCTCCACTATTCCCGCACTGTTACAACTACCACCCCTTTTACATTTTTACCCTTTCTCCTACGTTGACACCTGTCGATGACCCCTTGCACTATAAAAGGAGGCCCAAGTGCAACGTAGAAGGGGTTCGGTCAGTTCGAGACTTAGCTCATACGCTCGGTGTAGCTAGTTCTTCAAGCTCCCGAGCTCTCCAACACAATACAAACTAAGCAGGAGTAGGGTTTTACGCGTCCACCGCGGCCCGAACCTGGGTAAACCGCCCGTGTGTTCACCACGATCTGCTCTTCGTGCTCCCTCCGCCCTCTCACCGGACAAACGAAGGGGCTCCGGTCCCATAGGTGCTCGTGGAGGACAGTTTCCCCCGACATCTTTGGCGCGCCAGGTAGGGGGCGTCGAGGTTGTGCGAACCTGATCCGGCGTCCACGCGGGCGCATTCTTCATCAACCTCTCCGAATTCGTCAGCTTCATCAACAACAGCGCCATGGCCCCGAAGAAGAAGGCTTCGGAGGTCGGAGGCCCGTCTGCGTCTCATCCGCCGCTACTAGAGCCAACGGTGGGCGGGGGAGACGCCGTCGGAAGGGTGGCCGCCGGCGAGGACACTCGCGGCGCCACCAAATCCAAGAACAGGACGGGCGACCAAGCCTCGGTCTCCGAGGACGCGTCGCGTCCGTCCCGGCAAACGACGACCCAGCAGCGCCATGCCACAGGAGGTGGCATCCGCTTGCTGGACCAAGGGCAAACCGGAGGTTCGCGGGACGCCCCGGACCACCGTCCGGGCACCAGCAAAGCGAAGACGCCGGGGGGGGACCCTGCTCCTTCTAACGCTGTTAGGAGTCCGAGCATATCCCGCTCCTCGCGCCACTCGCCCCCGCTCCCCTCCACTCCAGCAGAAGCGCTCGCAAGGGCACAATTGCTCCTCGACTACCCTCCAGCGGCGGACAAGGCCGAAGACTGGAGGGCCACCATCCAGAGCCTGATCGCCTTCGCCAATAACGATACGCCGCAGCAGCCGGCGACCTCGCGGCCGCGGCGAGTCGAGAAGACGAAGGCCGACGGCGACAAGACCGCCGGGGGTGCAACCACCGTGCACTCCCCGCCGCAGAAGCAGAAGACGCCGCCCCGCTGGAACAACGCCGACGACGGCTCCACGGCGTCGTCGGACCCGCGGACCCATCGGGACCAGCGCCGAGTCCTCGACGACCGGCGACAAGAAGACGCTCGAACAACGATCGAGCGCCGCCGAGAAACTCGGCGACAATCAGACCAGAGAGCTGGGAACGCTGTCGACGCGCGCGCGCCCGGTGAACCAGGCGACTTGCCGTACGCGGCAGGCTGCCCTGCGTTCACCCGTGAGCTGCGGCGCGTCCAGTGGCCCAGCACGAAGAATTTTAAGCCCGACGTACCGGAGAAGTACGACGGCAGGACGCACCCCTCGGAATTCCTCAGCATGTACACAATCGTTGTGCAAGCTGCCGGGGGGCGCGACGAGAAGATATTGGCAAATTACTTCCCGCTCGTGCTTAAGCCGAACGTTCGTTCGTGGCTTATGCACTTGCCGGAAGGCTCCATTTCTTCTTGGGCAGATCTTTGCCATCAGTTTGTTGGCGCCTTCACGGGCGACCACAAACCCCACGGCCAGGATAGCGATCTCCACATTCTGGCCCAGAAGGAAGGAGAACCCCTGCGCAAGTACATCCAACACTTCAGCCGTGTACATCGCAACATCCCCGACGTCCACCCTGCCGCGGTTATCAGCGCGTTCCACCAGAACGTGCGTAACCGCCGCATGCGTGAAGAAATGGCCATGACCAAGATTCGGGATGTCAGCGAGCTCTATGCTCTGGCTGATAAGTGCGCACGTGCGGAGGAGGGGAGGAAACTCCCCGGGGAGGATGCTGGCGCAGGAGAAAGCGACAGCGACGACACCGCCCCGGCAAAGAAGAGCCAGCGGCGGAATAACAGGAGAAAGAACAGGAAGGAAGTGCTTGCCGTCGAGGAGTCCGGCAAGGAGGCTCCCGCCAAGCAGACGCAGGCTGGCGGCTCCGGCAAGGAGCCTGCCCCTGTGGCGGCAGCCGACAAGCAGGACGGCTCCGACAAGCAATACTGCAAGATCCACCGCACCAAGGGCCACGACCTCTCCAACTGCAAACGCGTCGAGTACCTCGTCGAGCAGCAGAAAGCTGAGTACGAGAGGCGCGACAAGGAGAAGGCCCAAGGTGGTGGTGGTGAACCAAGCAAGAAGCGGCCATTCAACGACCGGGGAGGACGCCGCGGCAAGGCCAAGCAGCGGCAAGGTGACCGACCTCCCCGGGGCCGCGACAAGGATGAAGAAGACGACGACGAAGACATGGAGGATGAGGATAACAGCGAGCAGGAGTTCCAGAAGGCCACGGAGGTCCTGTGCGTCGACGGTGGCGCCTCTCTGCACACCTCCCACCGCCAGCTTAAACAGTGGGTGCGCGAGGTGAACGCAGCAGAGCCGCCCGTGGAATCGCGCAGGCTCCTCAAATGGTCCAGCACGCCCATCATTTTTGATCTTGAGGATCACCCTGACCGCACAACTGCGGTCGGATGCTTGCCGATGCTGGTTTCACCCACCATCCGCAACCTCAAGGTCACTAAAATGTTGGTCGACGGCGGGGCCGGGCTGAACTTGATCTCCTCTGCTGTGATCAAGAAACTCCAAATCCCAGATGGCGAGCTCGAAGAGACCGGTTCTTTCCAAGGAATCAACCCAGGGAGGAGCAAGCCCAAGGGGAAGATCACTCTGCCGGTGACCTTTGGCGGGGAGCTCAACTTCAGAACTGAGCGCATCACGTTCGACGTCGCCGATATCCCATTGCCATACAATGGGATACTCGGCCGTCCCGCCCTCGCCAAGTTCATGGCAGCTTCCCACCACGCCTACAACATACTCAAGATGCCGGGGCCGATAAGCGTCATCACTGTCCACGGCGACAAGAAGGACGCGCTTGTCTGCGCCGACAAGATCTACCGGGATGCAGCAGCTGCGGCAGAAAAGGACACGCTTGCCGCTGAAGCTCCCGGGGTGAAGAAGACAAGGACCAAGTCCGGCAAGTGCTCTGGGGCCCACTCCGGCAACCGCACCTCTTCGGAGTGCTGCGCTGCCGTCGAGGACGTTCCATCGAGCTCCACCGGCAAGTGTAAGAAGGGGATGGCCGCTCCTCTGGCAACCAAGAAGGTGTCCGCCAAGGAGGACGGCACTGGTGGTACCTTCACCATCAGTGCCACACTTGACAGCAAATAGGAAAGCGCGCTCGTTGCCTTCCTGCGGGCGAATGTCGATGTGTTTGCATGGCGACCGTCTGACATCCCCGGTGTTCCCAGGAAGGTAATTGAGCACAAGCTTGCTGTTTGCCCCCATGCGCGGCCCGTCAAGCAGAAGGTAAGGAAGCAAGCCGTGGAGCGCCAAGAATTCATCAACGAAGAGATCAAGAAGCTAGAGGCAGCAGGCCTAGTGAGAGGTGTGATCCATCCGACGTGGTTGGCAAACCCAGTCGTCGTGCGCAAGGCCAATGGGAAGTGGAGACTGTGTATAGACTTCACCGACGTGAATAAAGCATGTCCCAAGGATCCATTCCCCTTGCCGCGCATTGACCAGATCGTTGACTCCACTGCCGGATGTGAGCTACTCTCTTTTCTGGATGCATATTCAGGCTACCACCAGATCTTTATGGCCAAAGAAGATGAAGAGAAGACCGCATTTATCACTCCATGTGGCACTTATTGCTTCATACGCATGCCATTTGGACTGAAGAATGCAGGATCAACATTTGCAAGGGTAGTGCACACTGCTTTCGAGCCACAGATCCACAGAAATGTAGAGGCTTACATGGATGACATCGTGGTGAAGAGCAAGAGCAAGGAAACCCTGGTCCAAGATTTGGAAGAGACATTTCAGAACCTGCGCAAGATACAGCTCAAGTTGAACCCCGAGAAGTGCGTCTTCGGAGTTCCCTCCGGCAAGCTTCTCGGGTTCTTTGTGTCACAGAGGGGGATTGAAGCTAACCCCGACAAGATTAAAGCCATTGAGCAGATCGAGGCCCCGAAGCGCGTCAAGGATGTCAGAAAGCTTGCAGGCTGTGTGGCTGCCCTTAGTAGGTTCATTTCGAAGTCTGCAGAACGCGCCCTACCTTTCTTCAAAATTTTGAAGAAGGCAGGTCCCATGCAGTGGACTCCGGAAGCGGAGGCAGCGCTGCAAGATTTGAAAAGGTACCTATCCTCCACTCCAATACTTGTCGCACCTAGACCACAGGAAAAGTTGTTGCTATACCTAGCGGCAACCAACCAGGTGGTTAGTGCTGCGTTAGTAGCGGAGAGGGAGGCCGACGAGGAGTCTACGCCACCGGCAAGCGAATCCAGCGACAAGCAGGGGGCTGCTCCGACAAGCTCTGGCCCCGACAAGAACAACTCTGCGCAGGAACAGGATGAAGTACGGAAGAAGATGGTGCAGCGCCCGGTGTATTTTGTGAGTTCCCTCTTGCAGGGGGCTAGATCAAGATACTCCGGGGTGCAGAAGTTGCTTTTCGGCCTCCTCATGGCCTCGAGAAAGCTGCGCCATTACTTCCAGGCACATGAGATAACGGTGGTCACTCGCTTTCCGCTGAAGAGAATATTGCACAATCCAGAAGCAACAGGCAGGATCGTCGAGTGGGCACTGGAGCTGTCGAGCTTTGGACTCAAGTTTGAAAGTACCTCAACCATACAGAGCCAAGCTTTGGCAGAATTCATAGCTGAGTGGACCCCAACACCAGATGAAGAAGTCCAAGAAACAAGTGCACCCGTACAACAAGCGACAAGTGAATGGGTAATGTATTTCGACGGTGCCTTCTCGCTGCAAGGCGCCGGTGCTGGCGTGGTACTCATCGCGCCCACCGGGGAGCACCTCAAGTATGTTATCCAGATGCACTTCCCGAGAGAGCAAGCGACAAACAACACTGCTGAGTATGAAGGCTTGCTTGCCGGCCTCAGGATTGCGGCCGAACTTGGGATCAGAAAGCTAATTGTGCGGGGAGATTCTCAGTTGGTGGTCCGGCAAGTTAACAAGAGCTACCAAAGCCCTTTGATGGAAGCTTATGTAGATGAAGTGAGGAAGCTGGAGGAGCACTTTGAAGGTCTGCAATTGGAGCACATCCCGAGAGCTCAGAATGAGATAGCAGATGGCCTTTCAAAATGTGCTTCGATGAAGTTACTTGTGGAACCAGGGACCTTCTTGCTCAAGCTGACTCAACCATCCGTTACACCATCAATTGGGCAGTCCAAGAAAAGAAAGTTGGTCTCCGGCGACTACTTGCCGGCGGATCTTCCTGAAACCGCCACCAAGGTCCCCAAGATCAACAATCAGAACGTTGAGGAACAGTCTGCTCCTGCAGATCCAAGGATCTGTCCAGTTGAAGCAGGTGTTCCCGACAAGCTTTGCCCCGGCAAGCTTGTCGGGGGATCACCAGCTCCGGCGGAACCGGAGGTTCTTGCCGTAGAAGCTGAGGTCCCCGCAGCGGCCCTCATGCCTTTAGTCCTTGCCGTTGAGCCCCGGGCTCCGGCATGGGCACAGCAGATCGTCCGTTTTCTGCAAACTGGAGAACTTCCCGACGACCCAGAAGAAGTAGAAAAGATAACCAGACAGTCAAGTATGTACCAGTTCGTGGATAACGAGCTGTACAGAAGAAGACTCAACGGTGTCAGATTGAAGTGCAACTCCAGGGAAGATGGACAGAAGCTGTTGGCAGAAATACACGGAGGCATATGCGGCCACCACATTGGCGCAAGGGCGCTTGTCGGGAAAGCTTTCCGGCAAGGGTTCTTCTGGCAAGAAGCCCTCCAAGATGCAACTGCACTAGTAGCCAAGTGTGAAGCGTGCCAGTTCCATGCAAAGCAGATTCATCAGCCAGCTCAAGCTCTCCAAACAATCCCTTTATCCTGGCCCTTCTCGGTCTGGGGGCTCGATATCCTCGGCCCCTTCCCCCGAGCCGTCGGGGGGCTTTGAGTACTTGTACGTTGCAATCGACAAGTTCACAAAGTGGCCAGAAGTGGAGCCAGTGAGAAAGGTGACAGCACAGTCAGCGGTCAGGTTCTTCCGGTCAATTGTTTGCCGTTTCGGAATCCCCAACAGGATCATCACCGACAACGGTACACAATTTACTAGTCGCACCTTCATGCAGTACGTCCAAGACCTTGGCGCTAAGGTCTGTTTCGCTTCTGTTGCTCACCCAAGGAGCAACGGTCAAGCGGAGAGGGCCAATGCTGAAGTGCTGCGCGGACTCAAGACAAGGACCTTTGACAGGCTACGCAAGTGCGGAAGAAATTGGATAGAGGAGCTGCCGGCGGCTCTTTGGTCAATCAGAACGACACCAAGTCGAGCCACCGGACAGACACCCTTTGCTCTAGTTTATGGAGCAGAAGCAGTTATCCCCACGGAACTCGTATACGGATCTCCTCGAGTGCTCGCTTATGATGAGCTCGAGCAAGAGCAACTGCGACAAGATGACGCACTGCTCCTTGAGGAGGGACGTCTCCAGGCTGCTGTACGAGCTGCTCGATACCAGCAAGCCTTGCGTCGCTACCATAGCCGCAAGGTCAAGGCCAGGAGTCTCGAGGAAGGCGACCTTGTTCTTCGGTGCGTTCAGTCGGCCAAGAATTCCAACAAGTTGACGCCGAAGTGGGAAGGCCCTTATCGGGTGAGACAAGTCACGAGGCCCGGCGCTGTCCGCCTCGAGACCGAAGAAGGCCTACCAGTGAGCAACTCCTGGAACATAGAGCATCTTCGCAAGTTCTACCCATAAGGCGCGGTTGCCGTGATCCGCTCCGGCAACCACCGTTTTGTACAGGCCTTGCCGCTGTTGCATGTAACCCCTTGTACAAAGCCAGGCGCAGACCCTGGCAGCAGATAAAGAAGCGCTGGCGCCCCAAGTTTTAGCATGCATGCTGAGTCGAGTCTCGTCCTTGGTTAGGGTTGATAGTTCCTAACTGTCGCTAACCCCTAGCTTAGAGGTCAAGTCCGCGTCTTTTTCCCGTCCTTTCCCTTTGGCTCGCAGGAATTGCATGTCCTTGCCGGGCCGCTCAAGGACAAGGAAGAGGAGAAGGACGAGCCAGCACCTACGCCCCGACAAGCCAGAGTCGCCGGGGGCCGCAACCTCAGATAAGTCTTCGCATCCCTCTTCATGCATTCTTTCATGGACTGCGGAATACGAAAACCTTGCTTCCTCTTAAAAGCTACCGTGCTCTCTTAAGCGACCAGCCCCGGAGCGCGTTCCCGGGGCCCGCTTCTGATAGTAGCCGCGGCGGCAGAAGGAGGAAGCAAGGGGCCAGAACCCGCCTCCTCCCTTGCCTCTGAGCACGAGGAGGGTCGAGGGGCGCGGGAAGACGGCAGGGCCTGTTGCCGGGCGGCGAAAAGTCTATCTTAACGATGCAAAAGGTTTCGCTCCTTTGCCGCGGGTTGTACCCGCGAGACAAATGATCCGGCAAACATCCCCTTTTCATTAAAAACATTCCACTCAGGTACAGTTCAGAGAGAATGAAAAACATGAAAGAAGGGATTACAAGATTTAAACGCAACTAGGGCCCGAGGGCTTACAAGCTGAAAAGAGATAAGGTGCCCGTAATCCCTTTCTTGTCTCTCTCCCCAGGAGGTAGGGCAAGGAGGCGAAAAGGGCAAAAGGGGCGCCTAGGCGAGCTACGGGTGGCAGAAGGCACCAAGAGAAGATCCGGGGCTCCGCCCGGGGGCTCCGGAGGCTGGGTGGAGACGGAGGCGCCGGAGGCAGAGCTGGAAGATGAGGCAGCGGCCTTGCCGCCAGCCTCTTCCTCTTCCGCAGCCTCGCCACTCCGGCCACCCGAGGAGACCAAGCCCCGGCAAGAGGAGCTTGCCGGGCCGGAGAGAAGACCCCGGCGGTCGTCGCCGCGAGCTAGGGTGATGACGGCGTCTGGGGCGCATCTGGAACACGAGGCACCAGGACGTCAGCACGCTGTCGAAGTCGGCCCGTACTCCGACTTCACGGCCTTTGACGCCCGCCCTCTGTCCTCCTCAGCAGCCCCCCTACGCCAGCCGCCCAAGGAGACGACCCCGGGGAGTTCACGGAGCCAGCGACGCGGATGGCGGGGTCGCCGGTGCCACACGGAGCTGCGACCGACGCCTAGTCGGACCCGTCATCTCGGCAACCGCTCCCCTCGTCGTCGCTGTCGCTCCCCTCCTCATCGCTCTCGCTCGAGGAGGAGCCTTCGCTGTCGGAGGAGCTGTCCACGCAGCACCGAGCCCGGGTGCCGAAGTCCCCGAAGGCCTTGATGGAGAGGAGGTCATCCCCCACCAGCTTAAAGTGGAGGGTGAATCCCGCCATCAGGCTGTGGATCCGGGCGAATGACTTCCACCCTCGGCCAAGGTACACTACGCCGGGGGCTCGGGATTCGACGTGGACTCGCGTACCGCCGATCCCGCAGCCCCTCATGCGCAGGTTTAGCATCTCAGGCTGCTCCACCTCCAACACGCTCGCAAACGGAGCGGGAAGGCGGAGGCGGCGGCGAGGCACTCGACGCAGCCTGATGATGAACTCGCAGGGGTCGTCCCCAAGGTGAACCGCCGGAAACGGAGGAGCCGCTGGCAGAGGCGAGGCCGGCGCGCCGCCCCGCCCGCCTCGAGCGCCTCGGCCTCGTCCACGACCTCGCCCCCTCCCCCTTCCCCTAACGGCCGGCTCCGCCGCCACGGGTGCAAGGGGAGGAGGGGCGCGCTGCCTAGCGGCGACCCTCGCCGCTACCGAAGAAGGGCCAGGGTTCCCTCCCTCCATCGCAGATGGGAGAAGGGAACCAGAAGTTGAAGAAGGAAGGAGATGGAGTGCGGATTTCCGTTGCCCCCGTCCGCTCCTTATAAAGGGGCGGAGTGGGGGCACGACCGCCCCGGTCCACCAATCGAAGCGGAGGAAGGGCAGGCGACTGGGGCCGACCCACTACCTCGACCCGCGTCGGCCCGGCTCCCTACCTCCACCGCCGCGACCCCGAGTGCATGAAGACCACGTGGTGGGCGCGCAGGGCCGAGGCGACGGGTGAGGCGACCTCTCCCCATCCCGTGATTATGGGGAACGGACGCCCCGAAGGCCGCGCCTCGCCCCCGTTCGTTTATCGAACCGCACCCCCACGTCTCCCTCCACTTAAGGAGGGGACGGGCGCTTCGCCCTTTCCGGATAAAGAAATCGTGCGCGACGTGACGCATGCCTGCGGGACCCAGCCCCGCGCATGCCGCCCACGTCACGCACACCTCGCACGCCTCGCCCCCACGACGCCGCGATAAGCGCGCGCCACCTGGGGAAGGCGCGACGGGTACGGAGTTAAGGAGCAACGCGACCCAGGCCACGCGTGCCCGTGCACTGTTAGGGCCTGGCCCAACAACGCTCGGCACCATGTATGGCCCAGGCCCGGGGGCTCCTGTCGGTGTACTAAAGTAGGGGTACCATAGTACCCCGAACTTGTGCACGGGCAGTTGTAGCACGCCGCGGTAAGGCCAGCCAGGGGAGCACCAAGAGTCTCCACGGCCCTTTTCGGCCGAGAGAAGACCAAGCATTCAAGACAAGGTCCCGGCAAGAGGAGCTTGCCGGGCCAAGGAGGCAAGGCCCCGGCAAGAGGAGCTTGCCGGGACGACCGAGCCCATACAAAACCATTCAAGAACAAAGTATACAAGACAGGAGATCGAGACCCCGGCAAGTGGAGCTTGCCGGGAAGGCCATTCCAGGCTCAAAATTACATCACAGGAGACACGCCTCGACGCTATATGCGCCCCGGCGGGGCCCGGGGAGCGACAAGCTTCAGAGCCCGGCAAGCTCCCTTGGCCCGGCAAGGTCAAGACCCCGGCAAGGCACTTGCCGGGGAGAGTCGTGCTGTGTGCCCACGCTCCAGCTCACCGGACCACGCGTCGCACTGGAACCATTCCAGGGACGCGTGGCGGATGGCTGTGCAGCCTGGGGGACACGGTGGCACTCCACAGCAGCGAAGCCATCGCCGTGGCAAACGGAGACGCAAGGGCGGGTGCTTTTGGGGTCGACGGTGACGGGCATTAAATGCTCTTGTCCCCCACTGTCAAAGTAGGTGGCGACCACTGTTCGCGCACTGTAGCTCCACTATTCCCGCACTGTTACAACTACCACCCCTTTTACATTTTTACCCTTTCTCCTACGTTGACACCTGTCGGTGACCCCTTGCACTATAAAAGGAGGCCCAAGTGCAACGTAGAAGGGGTTCGGTCAGTTCGAGACTTAGCTCATACGCTCGGTGTAGCTAGTTCTTCAAGCTCCCGAGCTCTCCAACACAATACAAACTAAGCAGGAGTAGGGTTTTACGCGTCCACCGCGGCCCGAACCTGGGTAAACCGCCCGTGTGTTCACCACGATCTGCTCTTCGTGCTCCCTCCGCCCTCTCACCGGACAAACGAAGGGGCTCCGGTCCCATAGGTGCTCGTGGAGGACAGTTTCCCCCGACACTTTCTTTGACTGATCCATTTTGAACTTCTTCAAAACTTTATCAAGGTATGTGCTTTGTGAAAGTCCAATTAAGCGTCTTGATCTATCTCTATAGATCTTGATGCCCAATATATAAGCAGCTTCACTCATTGAAAAATTCTTATTCAAGTATCCTTTTATGCTATCCAGAAATTCTATATCATTTCCAATCAACAATATGTCATCCACATATAATATTAGAAATGCTACAGAGCTCCCACTCACTTTCTTGTAAATACAGGCTTCTCCAAAAGTTTGTATAAAACCATATGCTTTGATCACACTATCAAAGCGTATATTCTAACTCTGAGATGCTTGCACCAGTCCATAAATGGATCGCTGGAGCTTGCACACTTTGTTAGCACCTTTAGGATCGACAAAACCTTCTGGTTGCATCATATACAACTCTTCTTTAAGAAATCCATTAAGGAATGCAGTTTTGATGTCCATTTGCCAAATTTCATAATCATAAAATGCGGCAATTGCTAACATACATGATTCGGACAGACTTAAGCATCGCTACGGGTGAGAAGGTCTCATCGTAGTCAACTCCTTGAACTTGTCAAAAACCTTTCGCAACAAGTCGAGCTTTGTAGAGAGTAACATTACCGTCAGCGTCAGTCTTCTTCTTGAAGATCCATTTATTCTCTATGGCTTCCTAATCATCGGGCAAGTCAACCAAATTCCACAGTTTGTTCTCATACATGGATTCCATCTCAGATTTCATGGCCTCAAGCCATTTCGTGGAATCTGGGCTCATCATCGCTTCCTCATAGTTCATAGGTTCGTCATGGTCTAGTAACATGACTTCCAGAATAGGATTACCATACCACTCAGGTGCGGAACGTACTGTGGTTGACCTATGAGGTTCGGTAGTAACTTGATCTTAAGTTTCATGATCATCATCATTAGCTTCCTCACTAATTGGTGTAGGCATCACGGGAACAGTTTTCTGTGATGAATTACTTTCCAACTCAAGAGAAGGTACAATCACTACAAAAAAATACACTTCCGTGATGATACGTGTTTGTCACAGTAGGTCACGTTTTTTTGTCATGCATGTACACCCATGACGATTTTATGACAGAATCAAGATAGTCATACCTGTGCTGTCGTAGAAGTGTTCCATGACATTACCAAAATTATCATCACGGAAGTGTCCACTTGCATGACGATAAACCGCGAGTCACAGAAGTGCTTTCTTCAAGGGTGACCGACACGTGGCATCCACCGTAACGGGTCGCCGTTAAGCTATCGGGTCCGGTTTTGGACCCGATAACCCGTTAACAGCCCGACCAATGGGAATTTTCCACGTGTAAAATTCTGATTGGCCAGAGGAAACACGTGTCAGCTCGTCAGTGGGTCAGATAGGCGCCGATGATATGTCGACACGTGCGACGGCCCACCACTGGCCCATTTAGCTTAAAAAGACCGGCCCGTTTGACTTGGTCAAAAGTTAGCAGGCTGGCCCATGAAAAGCCTGTTAATGGTCTCTTTGCAAATAGCCCCTTTTACGGCCCGTTAGGGCCTACCCGAAATCGGCCCAACAACGTCATGTGTGCCGTCGAATATAACACCAGCTCGTTCACTTTCGGCCCATGTACGGCCCACGACGTCTTTCGGCCCATATGAGGCCTTTTGTATCTTTAGGCCCTTTAGAGGCCCACGGTGACTCTAGCCCATAATGAACAGTAAATTTCTTTGTACGCATTAACGGCCCATGATTCAGATGGGCCGTTCCCAGCCCGTGTTAGCTTTCGGCCTACTGACAGCCAATACATTCTTGGGCTCCTTTCTGGCCCTCGATTACTTCTGGCCCGTTACTGTCATGTTCCCCTAATGGGCCAAATTCGGCCCATCGTAAGAGTCGGGCCGTTTGTGGCCTGTTAACCCGTTGCGCCGTTTCCAACCCGTCCCATATTCTGGCCCATTGACGACCCGTTATGCCTGTGACAAAATTAAGCCTTTGTTGTCCTTCGGCCTGTTAAAGGCCCATTACCGTGCTAGGCCAATACCAATTACGCCCGTTTACGGCCCATGTAGGCCCATTTATCCGACGGCCCGAGGCCCACCGATTCTACGACACTGTTGGAGGCCCATTTATCGACGGCCCATAGGAGGCCCATGGATCCTACGGCCTGTAGCAGGGTCAAGGTTACCACGGTCCGTATATGGCACATGGTTGTTGCGGCCACTAGCAAACCAGGGAAAAAGAGTACTAGGAAATAAATAAGCCCGAAACTAATGCTAGGCTATTAAGGCGATTGCACAGATTACATCCACTGGGCTTGAAAGATCGCCACCAGTGCAAATATAGGGAACACCCTACACTATATAAAAATGGCTTGCTGTTTTCTTCAGCCGGTGGCTGCACGTTAAGAACAAATTTTGTATCGCAGCAAAACAAATTACAACTATAGAACAAAAGGAAGGTTGGCATACAAGTTAACAGTGTGGCAGATAAATGCACCACCAAAAGTTCAGAAGCTCAGTTCATTTGACCTGACTGTTAGGTTTTCATGCTGTATTGTCTGATAGAGCACCATAACCTTCGCCTTCATTTCTCCTAGGCTCCTGAACAACATAGCAAATGTCTGATAGTATGGTTTCAAAACCATGCATATCTTGACGACATCGAACAATGTCTGTCCTTGTTTCACAAAGGGTCTCTGTTAGGGAATGGACTTGTGTCTGGAGCGCAGATATAACATTGTTTTGAGCTTGCATATCGTGCTCATGAGGCAGTTTGGACGAGATTGCCTTAACAACCAACCCAATATTACGAAGGAACGTGCTTTTGGCACTATTAGTGGACATGTACTAACCCACAGTAGCAAGAGCTGGCATTGCGGTTATAGTTTCCTTGCCACCTTCAGAAGGTGGCGGTTCCACCATTTTTTCCATAGCTTGCTGAAAAGTTGAGTTTTTACATTCGTAGTACCAGAACAGAAGATATTAGGGAGGCGGCTAAACCAAACAAAATATCTTTGGTCTATATACAGAACTTATTCTGGTGAACCCATGTAAAATATTAGTTGTATTTTACTGCAAAGTACATAATAAAACCAGTTTCCAAACATATGACCATGTACCATGGCTAATGCATTGTCTATTTCTTCACATTTTATTGACAGCTAAGGATAAAGAGACAAAGTTTATAATACGGTAAGCATAGTATGACATCATTCATATCACAAAACAACTGAGAATAGACAAACATGCAATTGTAACATTGTGTGGGCAAGTTCAGCATGGAACTAGATTACAGATCAAGATCAAAGGAACATCACTCCTCTCTTTTAAACCTTGTAAGGTGCAATGATACGCTAAGACAATTGTGTATAAAATTGAAAAGAGTAATAGACATTGGCTGCAAACCATGCAGTTCAAGGCCCATGTCAGAGTAAGTAGTAGTTAAAAGGCATGAGGATTAAGGACTTAGAACAGCGGCTTTGACTGGTATAGTCATGCACTTCGTCTTGCTGGTGTGACGGTCCTTGAAGATTTCCACAACATTTGGTTCAGGTACTTTTTGGTTTGCGGGCTTTCCTCTGCATTTGGAACAAGTCAATATAGATCTGATAATATGGTACAGCGAAAAGAGTGAAACAACAGCTAATTACAAGAGCCTCGCAGTGTGCAATATAGCTACGAGATCCTGTCGTCTGTTGGAATTTCACTTTCATACGATTGGCTTGTTCTTTGAACAGTTCACCTACAAGAAGATAGATTTGTGAGGCACATGCGTAAATAGGACTTCAACATGTGATCTGATCACATATATATAATGTACCTGATACTTTGGATAAGACCAGTGTTTAACGAGGCCTCTTCAGTCTTCATCCGATATCTTTTTTACTGGAGATGTTTGGGCAAGTTCACTGTTAGCCTTGCCTTCAATGTGAGTTTTCCTCAAGTTATATCGATAATGTCGCAGAGCAGACTTGAAAACATGGGTGCAAGCTTGTCTGGTTGCATCATCTTGGCTGTCCAACTTGAACCTCATCTGTTGAAAATTATGGGAGTCTCATTATCAGCAACCTAGAAAGTATGGGACAGAGCAAGACGATATTACCAGTTTCCATACATAACCATACTTACAGATAAATGGCCAAGGAAGGTGTTGAACTGGGTTTCATATTTTTTATTCCTGTATTGAATCCATGTTGGGAGGATACGTACATGACACCTAACGGCAACTGCTGCCTCTGATACTAACTTGGCTGACTCTGTAGCATCACGTGGCCTTTTTAAACCTGCCTCAAAACGGATCTCCATGCTTCCTCCTCTAGATTTAGTTGGCCTATCGAGCATTATCCCTGATGTTTGTTTCCTCTTGCGCCTAGGTGCTTGTCCAACAACGAACATAGAAAGTGTTAGTGTACATCAAACTGTGAGACTACATATAAAGAAGCATGCAACTGTAACTTGACTCCAGCAACTACCTTCTTGCTGTTGAAGCTCACAAAGTTCATCTGATCTTGCCAACTCGTCTTGTGTCAAGAGTGCTTCGGAAGTAGTGTTAGGTGGCAAGGGAGCTTGGGAACGTGCTGCTAGCTGAGTTGACACGAGTAACTCGTGCAGCTGGTGGTACTGTGGAAGGTTGCAACAACTAGGGTTGTCTCTGCTTGTTTGGTGGCAGCTATTGGTTTCTGTTTGGCTTGTTCTGCAGCTCATGTAGCACGGGATACCCTGTTTGTACAATTTTCCGCTGGACTTTGACCTTCTATTGCACCATCAGTACCAACAGAATCTGCAGGATTCTTCCGCTTCCTTTTCCCTGTCCTTCGTGTTCCTTCCTCTTTCTCTGTGCCATGTTAAGACTAGCCGACAAGAAAAACGAATAACAATTTAGTTCTTCAGAACAAATTGATGCGTGATACAGACGAACTGAACTTTGATGTTAGACAACCACATGATAGGAGGATGTAATATGTACAAAAAACAGGACGACATGAGATAACCGGAACTATGATGTGACTAAGCAGAAGACATTTCACTAAATTAGATGCAATGCAATGGAAGGTAGACACCATATGAAAGATGCTACAAATATCGCTCTGCCAAGTTTGCAGTGTCTCGTCATAAATGGCGTTTAAACAAATGTGAAGCAGTACAAGAAATAAATCATATGCAAGATGCAAACAACATCACACTACCAAGTTAAAGGTCTCTCGTCATTAGTGCCATTGCATATTCACAACATTGCATATTCACAGCTTATGATGTGTAAACTAAGGAGAAGGCATTTCAACAAATTGGAAGCAATGAAAGCTAGACACCATATGAAAGATGCAACGAATATCACTCTACCAAGTTAAAATTGTCGCGTCATAAGTGCCATTTCAACAAATTAGAATTAGTACAAGCTAGAAAAGAATGCGAGATGTAACCTATATCACACTCCCAAGTCAAATGTGTCTTATGATAAGTGATTGTTGTAGGTTACACAACAGTAGTACTTTGATGTAAGAACATGGTGTGATAGACAGATATTGTATGTTCTAGAAACAGGAACACGTGTCTTATTCACAAGTATAATGTGTAAAGTAAGCAGATGGAATTCAACAAAATTAGAAGCAATACAAGCTAGACATCATACATAACACGCAACCACATATAATAGTGCCAAGTTAGAGGGAGCACCTGTGATAGTGCACTAGGGGAGACATGCTCATCATCAACACAACTACGTTGAGTGTCTATGCATGTGTTGTCTTGCAAATCTTCTTGGGGGGTGGCGGAGTAGAATCTATAGAGGCCCTCCGTTTGGAAGGAGCACCTATATCCGCTGCCTTGCTACTTTCGTTCCACTTTATTGATTTTGAATTGTCAAGTAAAACCGACAAAAAAAAGTAATAAAATTCACTCTTTAGAACTAATTCATGCATGGTACTGATAATCACTAATTTGATGTAAGGCAAACACATGATACCAGGGTGGAATATGTACGAAAAATAGGACGGCATGGCATATTCACAACTGTTTGTGTAAACTAAGCAGAAGCCATTTCAACAAATAAGAAGCAATGCAAGCTAGACACCACATGAAAGATGCAACCAATATGACTCTGCCAAGTTAAAAGTGTCCCATCATAAATGGCGTTTCAACAAGTTAGAAGCAGCGCATGCTATAAATCATATGAAAGATGCAACTAATATCACACTGCATATACTAAAGGTGTCTCGTCATATTGATTCATGCGGGATACAAAAAGAACAATAGTTTTATGTAAGGACATGCTTAATAGACAGATGTACTATGTACTAAAAAGAGGAAGGCATGGCACATTGACAGGTATAATGTACAAACTAAGCAGAATAGCACATGCAATTTAACCAGATTGGAAGAATTACAGTCTAGACACCATATGCAACATGCAACCATATATCACGCTGCCAAGTTAGAGAAAACACCTGCGATGCTGGTGTAGGGGAAATGCGGTCATCAACTACAGAGCTACGTTCACTATCTTCATCTAGCCTTGCTGTTTCTTGAGAATAATGTGGGGAGGATGACATTGCATTCTTCAAAAGAGGATCTTTTCTCAAAGTAACCAACTGAAGTGACTGTCTCATCATAAGTGATTGACGAGGGATACGCAAGAACATTAGTTTGATGTAAGAACATGGTTAATAGACAAATGTACTAGTATGTACCAAAAACAGGAAGGCATGTCATATTCAAAGGTATAATGTGTAAGCTAAGCAGATGCAATTTAACCAAATTGGAAGCAACACAAGCTAGACATCGAGCTGGAGTGGTGAGCATGATCATCGAGGACCTGAGAGCCTGGTGGGAGGCTGGCTGCTTCGCCACCATCGTGGATTTTTAGTTGGCTTCCAGGTGATACTTGTCTGTGCTGGGCTTGTCACTGGCTCGACCAGTGACCTGACTAGCTATTTGTCTTCTGGTGCTTCCGGGATGGTGGTTCATGTAAAAAATATCTTTCCTTATCTTAATAAAGACCAAGTTCGGCCTTTCGAATACAAGCTAGACACCACATGCAACATACAACCACATATGACACCGCGAAGTTAAAGCAGGCACCTGGGATGGTGGTTCATTGCGAGCGATATCATCAACTCCAGAGCTACGTTTACCGTCTCCATCTGCTGACAGTACACCCTTTAAAGTGCTGAAACGTGTCTGGCCTAGACGCGTACCAAGCTGGAGTGACTTCTCTCTTTTCTTTTCTGCTTCTGTCAAGGCAGATTCTGAAATAGCCTTGCATAAAAACACAATAGAGTATGGGTGAAATGTGTGCAGAACTAGTGCACTGTAAAAGTAGCAGATAGCAGGGGGCTGAAAAATAAATGACAGGAGACATATGATAGCTCTACAACATTGCATGTCAAACAAAATTAGATTCTACTCTGTATGATTTTGTAATATACGAGCACAGGGATGGCTGGGAAATGCAGGTACTCCTCTAGCACACCACCACATGTGGTCCTATCAAAATAACAGTTGACTGAAAATAAATAGGTCAGTCGATTTTTTTATGAACATACCGATCTATAAGGAACGGGCAGATAGCCTTCATCTACCTCCCGCCAGTCACTGTTGACGATCTTTCTCGAACCGCCAGTGACCACCGGCCCAGACCCCTGCCTCCGCCGCTCCGCCCTCCCCTCGACCTCACACCACCGCCGTGCTTGGTAGCGCCCCCAGGCCATCCCTTTAATCCCGGCCGACCTCCAGATCGGGCGCCAGCAGCTCTAGGCCCCACACGCCCCTAAGATAAACACCGAGGCGCTGCTTCCCCGGCGTAATAGGCGGACTAGTGCCTGTTACGCCGGGGAATGCTTCCGTTAATTGGGAATCAACTGTCCAGGAATTGAAATCCAGGGGGGCGATGGACCTCTAGCTAAGGTGAAATAGTATATGAGGAGAAACCTTGTGCATCGCGAGTTACTAGGAATATCTAGTATCAAGAAGAAGCGGTCAACTAGTGTCTTCTATGGGATGAATACCGTGCAAGCAGACACGTAAGATTTGCACGAATAAGGGAAGAGGAGTACCATTTCCGGTTGCCAGTGTTGTGTCCTTCATATGTCGTGGTGATTTTCTTATTTTTGCCGGGGGAACCGATATTTTGGAGGAGGGTGCAGCCTTGGACGAAACCATGGCCAAATTGTTGACTGTGTTGCCGTGGCCGTATGTCGGCGGAGGGGAAGCAGATCCGAGGCGGCAAAGGATGGCGTAGAAGGAACAGCTCCGGTGCGGTGGACGGTGGCGAAGTTGGAGTGGCAGCGGTGAGTTGCAGGACGGCGTGGTTGAACTGGCTCGGGTACGGACAGCTCGGCCTCGGCTTCAACTACTAGCAGTGGAGGGCGTTGCAGTTGAGGTTGCGGTGGACGACGACGTCGGGGTATCGGCTCCGGCGTGATGGAGGAGGGCGGCGGTTGATGGGTGGGATGCGGTGGTGGACGGAGGACGTCGGGGTTTCGCGGCTGGTGGAGAGGTAGTTTTGGCGGCCATGGAGTATGAATGGGGAATCAGACGAGGGGGGGGGGGAGGAGCTCAGGGAGAACCATGTTTCGGTTTGGGGTGCACTTATTTTTGGCTTTTTTGAACAGATGGGACGCGCTTGTTTGAAATTTGGGGAAAGTACAAACTTTGCCCCCCTCTTAAATTTCGGACCTACTGCGGGTCGGGGGTAGGATGGTAATCCCAGGAGTCCCAAATAGTGGGCGGGAGCTATTTCGGCCACGCGCATGTGTGCTTAGGCATCCATTGTGTATAATGTTTTTCGGAGGCGGTTGTGTGGCGTCTAGATGAAGCTACAAACCTACCCTGGTTTAGACCTTTGGACGTCGGGCCGGTAGGTTTCACAGGTCGGAGTTAGAAAAGTAATTTCCTTCTACTACCAAACATTGGTCTCACGCGGTTTCGGGCGAGTAGAAGCTCTTTTGGCGCTTCGTTCAAAATTTTGAAACAGAAGCATTCACGTTTAGAGTACTCTTGAACTTTGAGGATTGACCTAAATAGACAACGTTAAATTTGACCTTGTATGTTTGAAAACCTCATTAAATTATCCGCTTCTTTTTAAAATTTTGACACTTGAAAATCCTATAACTACGATTATTTTGGAATGGAGGAGCTAAATATGAATCTATTTTTTACACGACTATATATGCTATTATGTACAAAAGCAGAGCAAAGATTGGTGCGCCCATAATTTAGGTATGATTTACAAATGCCATGATATTGAATTCAAATAACTGAATGGACTTCATGTTGAATTCGAATTTTTTAAACCACCTTAAGTTGAATTCAAATGTATGCTAGTTCATAGCTAGCTATTTATAATGTTCATTGTGTAACTTTAGTATGTATACTGTGCTTTACACACACAACATGAACTATACTCACGTTTATATTCGATTGCTAAAGCGATGCATTCTCTGGAGTTCAGAATACTAACTATGTGGATCAATTATGTCGAATAATAGCATAGACATGTTCAAATTCAATAGAATGTAGATGTCTGATGGATCAATGACCGTTACTTACGCGAATTGCAAATATCATGATCCCATCCTAATATTTGGATACAGTTTATATCTTTAATCAATGTGTACATCAGTCTTTTACGTGTAGTTTCACTCTCCATCGGTGGTCTCTTACGCATGCTCACACACTCTCTCCTGAGGTGTCTTTCTCGCAGACATGCTCTCGATATAACCCTCCCTCCCTCTCGTAACCATTTACGACTGTTTTCACTAACCTTTATCACAAGCTCTCTTCCTCTCACAAGCATACACACGCACAATCCCCATCGACTCTTTCTATATACATAGACTTGCCTACGTGTCTCCTGTACGCACATTATCTTTAGGCCTGTCTCTCACGCATTGTCTCACACCTCTCTTCCTAATCAATGAGTATGATTCTAGCAGAGCATTCTGTAGGATGCCCCTTAATGTTAGGTTGGATGAATAGTAATATCAGAGATAAGGGGTTACCTTAGTCCGAGGACCTAGGGTTACAAATCCTAGCCGGCTTTGTCAATGGACACAAAGTCCTTCACGATTCTTCTATCTTTTTCTTGTAGGACTAGTCATCCATAGGTCTCCCTAAATGCGTCACGGGCCGACCAATGTGGCGCAGGACGGAACCGAACCAAGGGCCTCACCTCGGCCCACCGGACCTCACACGGTGACACACCCTCTGCCCCCAGGTCTCGTTATCTTCTCACACCCACACATACCAACATACACACCACACAAAAGAAAATTCTCCTCGTGCCTCTACCCCCTCCCCCTTGCATATACAGACTCAAGGGAATCTCTCACCGTGACATCATATTCGTCTCTCTCTAGATCTCTCTCATTTCTCGTGCTATCTCTCCCACGCCCCCTTCCCCCCGCCGGCCCCTCTATCCATGCCTCTCTCGAATACGTAATACACACACATACCTCTCTAGGCCGTGCTAAATACATCAACTACACATTCACACATGTTACATCACGTACCCCATTGATCTAAAAATCCCTCTCTTCACGTTTATTTCGCATACAACATTCCTTTTGAATAAAGTGTGGCCAAAAATTATTTTAGAATTTCTACATATATACAACATTACAAAGTTATATGGAGGAGTATGAACGTTAATTTGCATTGCATGGTGCCCATAATGATATTTATTCCGCACTGTGAATTTTTATATTTTATACTATATATAAAGTTAGTCATAATAAAGAGAAATGAAGATCATCTCTCTCTCTCCATCGCATACACCCCCTCTACGCCCCTTTCACGTACGCACACAAACTATCTCCAGGTCCTCTAAAAGTACGCCCCCAGCACATTCACGCATGTTTCATCTTTCTCTTGCGATATATACAGTGACAATCATTGTATTTGAAGCGAAAGCACGATACGTACATTGGACTTCAGAATCCACTCATTACGGTCACCATTTATGTTTTGTGGTTATTATACAGTCACGGGCTCACCGTACAACTCTGTATTTGCTCAAGACACGACTAGTTGACCAGTTAAACGCTCCACATGGCACCTCTAGTGTTGCATCACATTATCTCACTACCATTGGGCCCACCTGTCGGCTTGTATCTACTCTACACTCTTATAAAAAACAGAGTTGGTGATGATGGTGTGCCTACCATCCTGCAATATAGGCCGTCCGATTTATATCTGACGGATAGGAAGGAAACTATGGCAATTTTGCAAAAAGGAACCCACACACCTCTCCACATTTGCAAATAAGGCCTTCCCTCTTTCATCCTTTTCTCTCACAAGATAAACTAGTCATACAAATGCATCTTGATGTTACATGCAACGCACGGGCATCTTGCTAATAAGAATGAAAACAAACGACAAAAATATATTGGACGGTGGTTCGAAGTCATGACCGCGGGCACAACGGACAAGGTGGCCTTGTATTGGTATGTTGAGCTGTTTGTTTTAACACACAGGAGCTGGTGTGGTGATTATACACACACGCACGCATGCACACAACACTCACATGAACACATGCAGCCACGCACACACGCAACACTCACACGTACACACGCCGCCACGCACGCATGCAACACTGACACGCACACACGCACGCATGCATGCACAGACCACACGACCACCACACACTCTCACGCTCAAGTGCTCAACCTACACGTGCATGCGCACACATCAGGCCCTGACGAACACATACACGACCAGGTGGTTCCCGCGCACGGGTTGGAGTCTTGTCGCGCCTGCATAAATTTGTGTTTATCTGACCTTTTTCCTATGCGAACTGATAGGTGGGACCCACAAGGAACATGCGCAATTTAACTAGTCAACATGGTGCCACGCAGACTATTTGGCCGGTCAACAGAGTGCAATCCGATGCTGAACGGGGAGCAAGTGACCGTATAATCACCGCAAAACGTATATAGTGACCGTAATGAGCGTATTCTGAAGTCCGGTGACCGTATTACGCTTTTCACTCTGTAGGCCCTCCAAAACTACATCTCTACACGTTCTCGCATGTTACATCAAACAACTATGCAATACATCACTACTACTACACTCTATCACAATAAATCATATGTGTTTTTAGTTTTGCTAGATATCATATTGTTACTTAATTATTCAGTTTGCATACATTAAAATTGCCTTTGAAATGTATGGCCAATATCATCTACCGCACGGGAAAAATCCCGCCCTTTCCTGTTTAATCGGGTTTGTCTCGATGGATCATGCGAAACAGCAAAACTATAGTACTATAGTACTATACAGTACAAGTAACAGTTCACTGGGCCGCCGTGTCGTGTACTCCTCCGCCGTAAGAGTGGAGAGCTCGCTTTCATAAATGTTCTAGTCCCTTTCACCGACATGTGCGACATCAAGCTACCGGGTCCACGTGCCATACCGAAATACATTGCAGAGCGTAAGGGTGAAGCACCCCAGTCATGACGCCGGCGTAGTAATGAGCAATGAGGCATCAAATCACAAAGCTGCACCTTTCTCGTAGTTAAGTTGGAGGGACGAAGTAATAATGCTAAAAAAAGAAGTTGGAGGGACGAAGCAACCATATTTTTACTCGTTGCTGAATCCGCTTCTCACTCATCTTCTTCAAGTTAACCACGTGTTGCTTCTGCCATTGTTCTGCCTCATGTGGGACGCGGATCGGCTTGGTAAAGCACTGAAACATGGGACCGCATGCTAGCAAATCGCCAGGCCAACGTCCTCTAAAAATAAAAAACCTCCCGTGCCATCCGCGCGGCAAAATCACCTCCTTTTTACTAATCTCGATTCTATAATTTTTTAGATCAATATAATTGAGATTTGTATAGATAGCACACATGAGCAAAACCAAGTGGTACGGTTAAGGGCATCCACAATGTGTAGCCAAATGTGAAAATAGCTTTTGGCATCGATGGGAACCATTGTGGACGGTACTGCCAAAGCCAAAAACATGGAACCGAACCTCCCTGATTGATTGATTGAAGGAATAGAAAAATGCAACGTTGATGTCTACTACGCAACTTTATTCTTGTAGACTCGTGTTGGGCCTCCAAGCGCAGAGTTTTGTAGGACAGTAGCAATTTTCTCTCAAGTGGATGACCTAAGGTTTATCAGTCCGTGGGAGGTGTAGGATGAAGATGGTCTCTCTCAAACAACCCTGCAACCAAATACAAGAAATCTCTTGTGTCCCCAACACGCCCAATAAAATGGAAAATTGTATAGGTGCACTAGTTTGGCGAAGAGATAGTGATAAAAGTGTAATGTTGATGGTAGAAATATATTTTTATAATCTGAATAAATAAAAACAGCAAGGTAGAAAATAGTAAACGGGCACAAAAACGGTATTGCAATGCTTAAAAATGAGGCCTAGGTTCCGTTCTTTCACTAGTGCAACTCTCAAAAATGCTAACATAGCTAGATCATATGATTATCCCTCAAAGTGCGGTAAAGAATCACTCCCGAGTTCCTATTAGCGGAGAAAAAAAGATAGGAATTTCTTGTAGGGCACGAAACTACCTCAAAGCTATTCTTTCCGTTCGATCTATTCAAGAGTTCGTACTAAAATAACACAAAGCTATTTTTTCGTTCGATTTATCCTAGAGTTCGTACTAGAATAACACCAAAGCAAATTCATATTCATAATACTCAATCCACACAAAGAACTATAAAGAGACCCCAAAGTTTCCGTCAGAGAAAAACGTGCATCAACCCCCACTAGTAGAAAAGGGGGCAAAGGTCCAGGCCGGGTCAGCCCATTAGTCCCGGTTCAGTCCAGAACCGGGACCAATGGGGGCATTGGACCCGGTTCGTGAGCCCAGGGGGCCGGCCGGGCCATGTGGGCCATTGGTTCCGGTTCGTCTGGACCTTTTGGTCCCGGTTGGTGGGACGAACCGGGACCAATGGGCCTCACCACCATTGGTCCCGGTTGGTGGCTTGAACCGGGACTAAAGGCTGCCCTTTAGTCCCGGTTCATGCCACCAACCGGGACCAATGAGGTGCCTATATATACCCCCTCGCATAAGAGCAGAGCACACTGCTCTATTTTTTCTGGCCGCCGAGGGGAGACGGCTTGGTGGTGCTCTAGCTCACCTCCTATGCACACAAGGTGTTTGATGGAATGCCCGAGCCACACTACTTAAGCTTTCTCCTCTCCAAGCTCGACCTCCAAGCTCCATTTTCCTCAATATTTGTCTAGGTTTAGCGGTCCGTCATGCCCCATCCCCGTCTTCACCGCCGTCGATCACCCGCGCCGATCTCATCGCCGGCACCACCGTGGTGAGCCTCTTGTTCTTATCTTCTTTCTGAAAGGAAAATTATTCTTACTTGTATGTTTAGATAGATACTTGTATTATTTTCTTACTTTTATATTATTCCTTCTTATTATATAGTGCGATGGTTTTGGTATCCGCCCCCGTCGGCCCTCGTCATGTCTATGATTCGGATGTGGTATATATTATCTTTTAATAACTATTTGGTTCATTTATTGTTTATGACAATTATGCCGACCAACATGACATAGATTTTATTTATCTAGGAGGTGGTTGAACCGGAAATTCCAACCGACCCTATTGTCGAGAGGTTAAATTTAGTTGAAGAAGAAAACAATTTCTTGAAGGAAAAAATAAAAAAAGTTGAGGAGGAGAAGATGATATTGGAGTTGCATGTTGCAGATGTCGTCGATGATCACAAGATCAAGATGGATGCAATGCGGTTGAAGATTAGAAAGATTTGAAAATATGCCATTCATACCGAGGCTGGGTATCATTATGCCGTTGGAGAAATTGTTACCTTGGTTGCGATTATGACCGCATTTGTTTTCGCATTGAAATGTTTTACATAGTTTCAATGTATGGTGAAAGTTAATTAGATGCTCTGGAGAGCTATATGTTGTTAGGTGAGAACTATGTATGTACGTTGGTTTTAATGTGATGATGAACTTCTATTAATTTGCTCACTTAATTATCTATTCATGATGTTCTGTAATGGTTTTTGACACACTTAATTATATATAATGCACGCAGATGAACCGACAATGGATGTACGGTGACAGACACACCTCCGAGTACATTAAGGGCGTGCATGCGTTTCTCGATGCGGCTGAGGCAAACAAGCAGAATGGTTTTATGTGTTGTCCATGCACTAAATGTGGGAATACGATGTCTTACTCTAACCGGAAAATCCTTCACTCCCACCTGCTTTACAAGGGTTTCATGCCACACTATAATGTTTGGACGAGGCACGGAGAAATAGGGGTTATGATGGAAGACGGCGAAGGAGAAGAGTACGATGAAAACTATGTGCCCCCTGAATACGGTGATGCTGCAACGGGGGGAGCTGGTGAAGATCAAGAGGAACTAGACGATGTGCCCAATGATGCTGCAACGGGTGAAGCTGCTGAAGATCAAGAGGAACCAGACGATGTGCCCAATGATGATGACCTCCGCCGGGTCATTGTTGATGCAAGGACGCAATGCAAAAGTCAAAAGGAGAAGCGAAAGTTCGATCGCATGTTAGAGGATCACAAAAAAGGGTTGTACCCCAATTGCGAAGATGGCAACACAAAGCTCGGTACCGTACTGGAATTGCTGCAGTGGAAGGCAGAGAATGCTGTGGCTGGCAAAGGATTTGAGAAGCTACTGAAAATATTGAAGAAGAAGCTTCCAAAGGATAACGAATTGCCCGACAGTACATACGCAGCAAAGAGGGTCGTATGCCCTCTAGGATTGGAGGTGCAGAAGATACATGCATGCCCTAATGACTGCATCCTCTACCGCGGTGCATACAAGGATCTGAACACATGCCCGGTATGCGGTGCATTGCGGTATAAGATCAGACGAGATGACCCTTGTGATGTTGACGGCGAGCCCCCCAGGAAGAGGGTTCCTGCGAAGGTGATGTGGTATGCTCCAATAATACCACGGTTGAAACGTCTGTTCAGAAATGGAGAGCATGCCAAGTTGATGCGATGGCACAGTGAGGACCGTAAGAAAGACGGGAAGTTGAGAGCACCCGCTGATGGGTCGCAGTGGAGAAAAATCGAGAGAAAGTACTGGGATGAGTTTGCAAAGGACCCAAGGAACGTATGGTTTGCTTTAAGCGCAGATGGCATTAATCCTTTCGGGGAGTAGAGCAGCAATCACAGCACCTGGCCCGTGACTCTATGTATGTATAACCTTCCTCCTTGGATGTGCATGAAGCGTGTCGGAGTAATGGACCACGGGTAGGCTAACCCGAGGCCCAGAACCTTTCAAGGCATCGGGGCCGGCTTCGCCCCTCAAAAGACTCCAAGGCATCGGGGCCGGCTCTGAGAGCCGGCCGTGGTGTCGCCAACTACCCACTCACGACCGAGTCCCAAAGACGGCCGCGACCCGAACCGACTCCCAGTTAGCAACCCCAAGAATGCCGACTATAGGAGTCGGCCCGCATCTTCATCACTTTCCGCCTTCCGGAGGAAGGATGGGACGGGGGATGGCCGGAGTACGGCCCTCCCCTACCCCGATTACCAGGGGCAGGTATGGCTACAGCGCGACGTACTAGAAGTGACCTCCGGTACGGCGCGGCACTGTGGCCATACCAGCCCTGACGATCGCCCCTGCGGCAGAGTCCTGTTCCCACGTCGGCCTGACAGTACGGCCTGAAGACGACGGGCCCCGCTAGTCAGCGAGAGATGTGAAGACGGCGGGGGGGCTCGAAGACGGACCCCGTGGGAGTCGGCCCCTGAGAGTCGGCCAACCCCTCCCACGGGTCCCGTCCGCCATTAACCAGATAAGACGGGGCGTGGCCACAGTGATCGCCCGCCGGACGGCAGCACTGTTGCCACGGCCCCGTGACCAGCCCCACGACGTCAGAGGCATGGCTACAGCGGCCGGACTTGACAGCGGGGCCCGCCAGAGGTGGGCCCCAGGAGTCGGCAGAGGAGACGGACATCCAGGGCCCACGCTGGGCCAGTTTACCGTTGTACCCCCGGGGGGTAGGCCTATATAAACCCCCCGGGGCACCCATGCAAAGGGTTCAGACCTTTTAGCTTTTAGACCAAATACACAGAGGGGATAGAGCTAGCCTTGCTCCCACCTTCTTCCAAGAACACAGCTCGAGGAGCAGCCTTGTACACCTGTCACCATAGTGATCATGCGGAGACCCCGTAGAGCAGCAGTAGGGGTGTTATCTCCTCGGAGAGCCCTGAAGCTGGGTAAGATTCGCCGGCGTGCATGTCTACGCCTCATCCCGTTTCCAGGCACCGGCGACGTTCTACTCGCCCCCACCATGATAAGCCATCCTTTGGCATATGTCGTATCCAACCCCCGACATTTGGCGCCCACCGTGGGGCGAGGTGCACCGTCGTCCGGAGATCTGCTCTGGACGGGAACCCTTTTCCTCCCCGACGCGCGCAGCCAGCCCGGCACGCCAGAGGGAACCTGCGCTGATGCGCTGCACGATGCTGAGGCCATCTGCGCGGCGAGCTGCCTTGCCGATCTTGTCGGCAAGGTTCACCTTTCCGACGAGCCTGCGACCGACGCAGGCACTGGCGGCCCCGAGGGCCTCCCCACAAGCCTCCTCGATGAACTCCGCGTTGACGGCGAGCCTGCCGCTGACCTGGAGTCTGTAGGCTCCACCGACCCGATGTTGGTCGACTCCGACACCGTGTCGGTCGACGCCTTCCCCACCAACGTGGTAATCTACGACAAGCCGCTTCCCTGCACGGAGAGCGACGGAAGCACCATCACCGAGGTGCTCGTCATCGACCATGGCGAGCACTCCGACGGGGGAGCGCACGATCCGCTCGACGCGGCACTACAAGACCTGGATCCGCCCATTCCGGAGGATGCCGACGCCGAGACCCTGGAGGCACACCGCCTCCAGCTCGTCGAAGGCGCGAAGAAGCTGGCAAGCATGAGACGCTTGTCAGAGGCCTACCAACGCGAGATGGATCGCGCCGTAGGCGGCTCGCCGGCTCCGGTGGGGCCGAGTCGCCTCGGCGCGGTCCGACAGCGCGGCGCGGACATCGCCAGCATGTTCGGGGCCAACCGCCCCGTGTACGCCACGCCCGCAGAGAACATCCGAGCCGCTCAAGCTGCGGCAGACGAACTGGAAAACCTAGAAGGCGAAGAGCGCCGACTGATGACGGAGCGAGTCCAGCGACTCCTCGACGCGGCCGGCGCGCAGAACGCGGCCGGCTGCCGCACCGAAGGACCACAGCAGCAGAAAGACGATCTGCCACCCCGCCGAGACCAAGGCGCGACGTCTCGGACGCCGACTGGCGGCGTCCATGGAGGGAAAGGCAAGGGCCCGGCTGCAAGCCGCAGTCGGACTCATATCACCATCGAGCGCGACCAAGACGGTCGCCCCAAAGCAGTGGAGCGGCGGGACGACTATGCACCCCCGCCGCCTCGCAGAGAGAGGCGAGTCTCCCCGCCGCCTGTAGAACATCCGACTCTCGGAGGTCGCCTAGGCCGCCGAGAGGGAGTCGGAGAGAACGACGCCCGCCACCGGATCGACCGACTCCACCGGTCGTTGGTGCTGGAAGAAGAAGACGAGTTGGGACCGCCATGCTTCGGCCCCCGCATCCGGGATGAGCCCTTTCCCAAAGGGTTCACTCTCCCCAGAGACACCCCCAAGTACACCGGCTTCGTAAAGCCGGAGGATTGGCTAGTTGACTATGCCACCGCCGTCGACATCGCAAGCGGCAACAAGCGCGTCGCCGTCAAATACGTTCCGCTCATGCTCCAGGGCACGGCCCGGACATGGCTGAACAGCCTGAAGCCCCGCAGCATCAACAGTTGGGTCGACTTCACCGAGGCCTTCGTCCGTAACTTCACGAGCACGTACAAGCGACCTCCCAAACCACGCCAGCTCTCCTTGTGCGTACAAGGCCCCGACGAGTCCATGCGCGACTACCTCACGCGGTGGGCCGAGCTCCGAAACTCCTGTGAGGGCGTGCACGAGGTGCAGGCCATCGAGTACTTCACCGCCGGGTGCAGAGAAGGCACCCTCCTCAAGCACAAGCTTCTCTGCGACGAGCCAGAGACCCTTGACGAATTGCTGATCATAGCAGACAAATACGCCACGGCTGACTCTTCGATGAAGACAGAGATCCAAGTCGGCACAACAGGCAAAGTCGCCCCCAGGCCCCCAGAACCCCGGCCGGAGACGCCGGTCGGCGGCAGCAGCAGAACGACCACAAGCGCAAGGCCCCGCAGCCGGCTTCCAACAGCCGGCAAGTCGCAACGGTCGATGAACAACAACCAGAAGGGCAACCTCCATCCAAGAGGCAGAAGGGCGGCAAGTCTAATTGGCTGCCGGCTTTCTCTTACGAGCAGACTCTGGATGGACCCTGCAAGTTTCACAGCGGCGCGAAGCCATCAAACCATACCACCAGAAAGTGCCACTGGCTGACTAGGATCGCCAAGGGAGACGGCCTGTTGCCGCCTCCGCCTGCGGGGCAGCTGCCCCCGCCTCCGCCTCCAAAGCCGGCTGCCAGGCCAGCCGGCGCGGTGCAAGACGAGTACCCCGAGGAGCATGGGGCTTACGTAGTGTTCACCAGCCTGGCAGATGACAAGCGCAGCAGGCGGCTGCTGCGGCAGGAAGTAAACGCGGTGGCTTCAGACGCCCCGGAGTTCATGCACTGGTCCGAGAAACCTATCAGCTGGAGCAGAGCCGATCACCCAGAGGTAATGCCGAGTCCAGGCTCCTATGCCTTGGTTCTGGAGGACACATTTGCCACTGATAGGCGGGCGGCTCGCTTCTCGCGAGTTCTGATAGATGGAGGCAGCAGTATCAACATCCTGTACAAGGATACGATGGAAAAGTTGGGAATCAAGCAGAGACAGCTCCAGAGCAGCCGGACTGTGTTCCATGGGATCGTCCCTGGCCTTTCCTGCTCCCCAATCGGCAAGATTTTGATAGATGTCCTTTTCGGGGATAATGATCACTTTCGCCGAGAGCCGGTCTGGTTTGAAGTGGTGGACCTCCAGAGCCCGTACCATGCACTGCTTGGCCGACCTGCCTTGGCCAAGTTCATGGCAGTCCCCCACTACGCCTACCTCAAGATGAAGATGCCGAGTTCCAAGGGAGTCCTGACCATAGTCGGCGACTACAGGAAGTCGTCCGCTTGTGCGGCCGAGAGAAGTCGGCTGGCCGAGTCCCTGGTCATCGCGGCCGAGAAGCGGCTTCTCGACCGAGTTGTGGCGATGGCCGGCGAGCAGCCTGGGCTGTCGCCCAACCCCAAGGAGTCGGAAGCAGAAGGATCGTTCAAGCCCGCGAAGGAAACAAAGAAGATACCTTTGGACCCAGAGCACCCAGAGAGGTACGCTGTCGTAGGTGCAAACCTAGACAGCAAATAGGAAGGCGAGCTCGTCGATTTCCTCCGTGAGAATCGAGACATCTTCGCATGGTCCCCCAAAGACATGCCAGGTGTACCGACGGAATTCGCCGAGCACAAGTTACATGTCCGGTCAGATGTGAAGCCCGTCAGGCAGCCCTTGCGCCTCCTGTCCGAAGAAAAAAGAAGAGTTGTTGGTGAAGAGATAGCTCGGCTCCTCGCAGCCGGCTTTATCATGGAAGTATTCTTTCCAGAGTGGTTAGCGAACCCAGTTTTGGTGTTGAAGAAGAACAAGCAATGGCGAATGTGCATCGACTACACGAGCCTGAACAAGGCCTGCCCAAAGGACCCGTTTGCTCTGCCGAGGATCGATCAGGTGATAGACTCCACAGCCGGATGCGAGCTGTTGAGCTTCTTAGACGCTTATTCAGGGTATCACCAGATCAAGCTGAACCCGGCAGACAGATTGAAAACCGCCTTCATCACGCCGTTCGGAGCCTTCTGCTACCTGACCATGACGTTCGGCTTAAGGAATGCCGGCGCCACCTTTCAGCGTTGCATGCAGAAGTGCCTCCTCAAGCAACTCGGCAGAAATGCCCACGTTTACGTGGATGATGTGGTGGTGAAGACGGAGAAGCGCGGGACCTTGTTGGAAGACCTCAAGGAGACCTTCGAGAACTTGCGCCGATTCCAGATCAAACTCAACCCTGAGAAGTGCGTTTTCGGAGTACCAGCCGGCCAGCTACTCGGCTTCCTGGTCTCCGAACGCGGCATAGAGTGCAACCCCGTGAAAATCAAGGCCATCGAGAGGATGGAGGTTCCTAGCCGACTGTTGGACGTGCAGAAATTTACCGGCTGCTTGGCGTCCATCAGCCGCTTCATCAGTCGGCTGGGCGAGAAGGCTCTCCCCTTATATCAACTCATGAAAAAGACCAATTATTTCGAGTGGAACCATAAGGCGGACGAGGCCTTTCGGCAACTGAAGAAGATGCTGGTTACTCCCCCTGTGCGGGCGGCTCCGACTCCCAAGGAGCCCATGCTCCTGTACATCGCCGCCACCAGCCGAGTAGTCAGCACGGTCATCGTAGTTGAGCGCAAGGAGGAAGGCAGGGCACTGCCGGTTCAGAGACCGGTGTATTACCTAAGTGAGGTACTGTCGACCTCCAAGCAAAACTACCCCCACTACCAGAAGATGTGCTACGGCGTGCACTTCGCCGCCAAGAAGCTGAAGCCTTACTTCCAAGAGCATCCAATCACCGTGGTCTGCACGGCCCCTTTGGCCGAGATCATTGGGAGCAGGGATGCGTCCGGACGAGTGGCCAAATGGGCCATAGAGCTGGCGCCCTACATGATCTACTATCAACCCCGCACCGCCATCAAGTCGCAAGCGCTGGCCGACTTCCTCGTCGACTGGGCCGAGACCCAGTACCTGCCGCCCGCGCCCGACTCCACCCATTGGCGGATGCACTTCGACGTCTCCAAGATGCGCACTGGCTTTGGAGCCGGCGTGGTCCTCACCTCCCCCAAGGGCGACTCGCTCAAGTACGCGCTGCAGATTCACTTCGCCGCCTCCAACAACGTCGCCGAGTACGAGGCGCTCGTTCATGGGCTCCGGCTTGCCAAAGAGCTTGGCATCCGCCGGATCCTGTGCTACGGCGACTCTGACTTGGTGGTGCAGCAGTCGTCAGGCGACTGGGACGCCAAAGATGCAAACATGGTGAGCTACCGTTTCCTTGTGCAGCAACTCAGCGGATATTTTGAGGGGTGCGAGTTCCTCCACGTGCCAAGAAACGACAACAACCAAGCAGACGCCTTGGCGCGGATCGGCTCCACCCGACAAGCGATACCTTCAGGCATAGCCCTCCAGCGCCTCCTCAAGCCGTCAATCACGCCCTCGCCAGAGTCGGACTCGATCTTTGTGCCGACTCCTCCCGAAGAAGCCGGGTCCGGCTCCAAAGCCCAAGTAGATGGCACAAAGCCCCTTGGGGGCGACTCAGAGAGCGCCGCAGTCAAAGCCGGCCCGGAGACTTCGGAACTCGGCCCGGGGACTGCGGCGACCAAAGAGAAGACTCCAGAACTCGGCCCGGGGACTGCGCCAGTCGGCTCGGGGACTTCGCCAATCCAGCAAGCAGTTGCGGACTCCAGCCCGCCGACCCCCAGCCCGGCCACCCGCGTCCAAGTCGCAGTCCTGGCGGTCGAAGACATAGCAGCACCTTCATGGGCACTGCCCATCCTTCAATTCCTGATAAACAAGGAGCTACCAGCAGACGAAACCCTAGCTCGGCAGATACAGCGCCGAGCAGCAGCGTACACCATAGTCAACAGAGAGCTAGTCAGGCGCAGCGTCACTGGTGTTTACCAGCGCTGCGTAGAGTCAGATCAAGGCCAGGCAATTCTCAAAGACATCCATCAAGGCGAGTGCGGCCACCATGCGGCCTCAAGGGCACTCGTCGCCAAAGCTTTCAGACACGGTTTCTTCTGGCCGACTGCCCTAGAAGAGGCTAAAGAGTTAGTTCAGAAATGCAAAGGGTGCCAGAAGTTTCGCTCGAAGCCGCTCCAACCGGCTTCTGCACTCAAAACCATCCCCATCGCCTGGCCCTTCGCTGTATGGGGCCTGGATATGGTAGGACCCTTCAAGACGGCGCGAGGCGGCCTAACTCATCTACTTGTCGCGGTGGACAAGTTCACCAAGTGGATAGAAGTGAAGCCCATCAAGAAATTGAATGGACCGACTGCTGTGACCTTCATCTCAGACATCACCATCCGGTACGGCATACCCCACAGAATCATCACCGACAATGGCACCAACTTTGCCAAAGGCGCCCTGGCCCGTTTCTGCGCAACACAGGGCATCCGACTGGACCTAGCGTCCGTTGCTCATCCGCAGTCAAACGGCCAGGTGGAGCGGGCAAATGGCCTCATCTTGTCCGGCATCAAGCCTCGGCTGGTCGAACCATTGGAGCGTTCGGCTGGCTGTTGGTTGGACGAGTTGCCGGCCGTCCTCTAGAGTCTGCGTACGACTCCAAACAAGTCAACTGGCTTCACACCTTTCTTCCTCGTTTACGGTGCTGAAGCTGTCATCCCAACGGATATAGAATTCGACTCGCCACGATTCACGATGTACACCGCGGAAGAAGCAGAGGAAGCACGACAAGACGGCGTCGATCTGCTGGAAGAGGGCCGGCTGTTGGCACTCAGCCGGTCCAGCATCTACCAGCAGAGCCTGCGTCGCTACTACAACAGGAAGGTCAGGCCGAGATCCTTCCAGGAAGGCGACCTTGTGCTCCGGCTGATCCAGCGGACAGCCGGCCAGCACAAGTTGTCGGCTCCTTGGGAAGGCCCCTTCGTCATCAGCAAGGTGCTGGGCAACGACTCCTACTACCTGATCGACGCCCAGAAGCCCAGGGCACGCAAGAGGGACGACTCCGGCAAAGAAACGGAGCGACCATGGAACGCGAATCTCCTTCGAAGATTTTACAGCTGAGGCAGTATGTATCGCACCCCCTTTTTGTATTTCAAAAGTACCAAGACTCTGGGGCCCCCGAGACGGACTCGGGGACTGCCCCTTTTTGTTATCTATATGATAAGAATTACGCTTTCAAGTACGACATTCCTTTATGCCACTTGACCCGGGCTCGACTAGTCGGCCCGGGGACTTGTCGTCTCGAGCTATGAAAATGCTTCCTGCGGTCGGACAAGTAATGCGCGACGCCTAAGCCGACTCTCGCCAAAGCCATAGCTCGCAGAGCGGCTGACTGGTGGGCTGGAGTAAGGTAGAATGGGCGCCCGCACGAAAAAAGGCTAAGGATTCAAAGCATAAGAACATAGCCCGAGCCGGCTTTTTCAGCTGAAACCTCGCAAGACCGACTTCGAGTAGTCGGCTTGCCGTCTATCTATCCGACTTGCTACAAAAACTCTAGAACGGCTAAGTACTTGCCTCCCCACGGCTGCCGGCTATTCGACTCAGCGGCAGTCCACAGAGCGGCTGTCCGACTAGCAAAGACGGCACCCAAGGGAAGGCGGCAAAGGAAAAAAGCCTAAAGGAGCAACTGGCAAGAAACGATAGAATTTAGATAAATATTTACATCGCAAAGGCCATAGGCCGAATCCATGAACAGATGTTCGAAATACACCCCGCGGGTGGAAATGTGCGAAATTAACGAAGTTTTTTGAGAAACTACTAAACAGACATGACAAGCCAGGTAGCCGCCTATGAAGCAGGAGGCGGGTTTGGGGCCCCAGATGAGGTCGCGGTGTCAGACGTTGGAGCTGCCGGCTGGGTAGACTCGGCCTGGTCACCTCCAGCGGCAGTCGGTGCAGTTGGGCGCGGCTCGTTGTTGGAGGCCCGGTCGAGTTGAGGCTGGTCGCCTGCTCCGACTTCTGGCGCCTCCGTCTCGTCGCCGGCCTCCGCCCCGTCTCCTTCCTCCGCGCTGGAGCCGATTACCTCCGCCGAGTCCTCGTCGTGGTCCGGGTTCATCCCAAACCATTCTGGTGGCGCCTCCTCGCCGTGTTCGTCTCGCTCAGGGACGAAGATACTCGTGTCGACGAACTCGGCGATCGCCGCAGCACGCTTGACGAAGTCGCCCTCCATGGCCGCCAACTCCGGCTGGGCCTCGGCTCGGAGCGTGGCCAGCTGGTCCAGACTCAGGTCCAGATACCATGCCTTGACGAACTCCAGGGCACAACGCGCCCCAGCGCGTGCCGCGGAGCCCTTCCAAGCCTCCAGACGGCCGGCTGCGACCTCCAGCCAGTCGGCAGTCCGACTGGGAGTGCGCAGAGCCGGCATCTCCGGCCACAAGGCAGCGATCGCCTGGGAGCCGGCCTGCTGAAGTCGGCGCAGCATCCGGTGGGCCGGCCGCAGACGCACCTCGATGCTCATGAGCTGCTCATCAACAGTCCGGGGGGCGTTGGCGGCGATGTCCTCGCCGGCCGCCCTTCGCGCCTCGCGATCAGCCACGATGGCCTGAATGGCGGCTGGCGCATGACCTGGGAAGAAGTCTACCAAAACGGACAAGAAGCAAGTCAGAAAAAAGCAAAGAGTCGGCCCGACTCATAGTCGGCCGCTCAAAGAAGCAAGCCAAAGTAACTCACCATCGACGATGTCTTCGATCTCGTGGAAGCCGGAGGTCAGCATCGCCTCCTTGTCGGTCCAGGAGGCGCGTTCGGTTTCGAACTCGGCCTGGAGCGCGGCCTCCTTGTCCTTCGCATCCTCCTGCGCCTTCTTGAGCAGCTCCTTCTGCTCCGCCAGCTGCGTGGCCAGCAGGTCGCGTTCTGCGGCAAGCTTGCTACAGTCCGCCTCCTTGGCGCGCAGGGCGGTGTTGGCAGCGCCCAGCTCCTCCTGAAGGACGGCGTTGGCCTCTGATAAAAAAGAGCACAAGTCATCAGGAAAAGTCGCCAAGAGGATCCGGCCCCACTGCGCAGCAGTCGGCCCGAATCTCGGGGACTACAGCCCGCGGGTGCGCCAGCGTGCCCCCGCGCAAAAACAAACTTACTCCGGCTCTCCGACAGGTCGGCAGTCCGCTTGCCCAGCTCTTCAACGTTTCGATTGAAGACGGTGGCTCGGAGGTTGTGGTAGTCCTGCAGAGGGCATTTCAAAGAATAAGTGTTTAGAGCTCGCCATTAGAGTTCCAACCCGCCTGCTCAGCAGCCGACTTGGAACTCGGGGACTACACCCAGTGGGTGCACTGGCGCGCCCCCACTAAGAAGAACAAGGAAAGTAAGTCAGAGGAAACATACCCGGACGGCCGTCCGTGTCGCCAGATGCGCCTTCGAGCAATGCTGAATGGCGTCACTCTCAGCTCGAAGCTTCGCCTGGACGTCGAGGAGCGCCTGGTTCAGTGGGCCCTTGCCGCCTCCACGCGCCCATCCGGCGGGCGCAGAGCTCGCCACCTCAGCCTCTGGCGCCGCCGAGCTGGCCGCCCCGGTCTCCAGAGGGCGCGGCGCCGAAGTCGCCTTCTCCAGGCGACGGCGAGTCGGCTGGGCGACTTGAAGAAGCAGGCTCGCCATGCCTTCGTCCGTAGTCGGCGGCACCGGCGGGTCCGCCGGCTGTTGATCCTTCGCGCCCCCTGATGATGGCGGGGGCGGTGGCGGCGTGTAACGCCCTCGATGCGGCTATATCTCCCACGCGTCGAAGCACGACTTGGAGGCATAACCGCATTGAAAGCAATGTCGCAAGTGAGGTAATCTTCACACAACCCATGTAATACATAAGGGAAAGAGATACATAGTTGGCTTACAATCGCCACTTCACACAAATACATGAATAAAGCATTACATCAAGCAGATTACACTCAAGGTCCGACTACGGAACCAAAATAAAAGAAGAACCCCAAAAGCGACAAAAAGGTCCACGATCGACCCCAACTGGGGTCCACTACTGATCGACTAGAACGAAACGACTTAAAGGGTAAGATCTTCATCGAGCTCCTCCTTGAGCTCGGGTGTGACACCTGCACGGTCTCATCGGCACCTGCAAACTGGTTTGGAAGTATCTGGTGAGTCACGAGGACTCAGCAATCTCACACCCACGCGATCAAGACTATTTAAGCTTATAGGAAGGATGGGGTAATGAGGTGGAGCTGCAGCAAGCGACTAGCGTATATGGTGGCTAACTTACGCAAATGAGAGCGAGAAGAGAAGGCAAAAGCACGATCGAACAACTATGATCAAGAAGTGATCCTATACAACCTACGTCAAGCATAACTCCAACAACCGTGTTCACTTCCCGGACCCCGCCGAGAAGAGACCATCACGGTTACACACGCGGTTGGTGTATTTTAGTTATTGAGATCAACTTCAGGTTTTCTACAACCGGACATTAACAAATTCCCATCTGCCACATAACCGCGGGCACGGCTTTCGAAAGTTCAAAAACCCTGCAGGGTTGTCCCAACTTAGCCCATTATAAGCTCTCGCGATCAACGAAGGATATACCTTCTCCCCGGGAAGACCCGATCAGCCTCGGAATCCCGGCTACAAGACATTTCGACAGTAATAAAACAAGTCCAGCAAAACCTCCCGGCGTGCCGACACCCTGATAGTAGCCGCGCGTATCTCGTCTCAGGCCACGACCAGATGAGCAGTACGTACGGCAACCGACGATACCCCAAGTTGCCCTGGGGCGGCACCGCAAGTGGCTCTAGTTTGGACCAACACTTAGACAAGCATTGGCCCGGGGGGCTAAATAAAGATGACCCTCAGGCTGATCAGGCCCAAGGGAAAAGGGGTAGGTGGTGAGGCAAATGGAAAAGGCAATGTTGGGACTTGCTGGAAAAGTCTTATTCGAAGCGAACTGTCAAGGGGGTCCCATAAATCACCCGACCGCGTTAGGGACGCAAAATCCGGGAACATAACACCGATATGACGGAAACTAGGGCGGCAAGAGTGGAACAAAACACCAGGCATAAGGCCGAGCCTTCCACCCTTTACCAAGTATATAGATGCATTAATTAAATAAGATATATTGTGATATCCCAACAAGTAAACATGTTCCAACAAGGAACAACATCTCCATGTTCCAACAAGGAACAAACTTCAACTTCACCTGCAACTAACAACGCTATAAGAGGGGCTGAGCAACGCGGTAACATAGCCAAACAACGGTTTGCTAGGACAAGGTGGGTTAGAGGCTTGGTTTAAAAATATGGGAGGCATGATAAGCAAGTGGTAGGTATCGCAGCATAGGCATAGCAAAAGAGCGAGCAATCTAGCAAGCAAAGATAGAAGTGATTTCGAGGGTATGGTCATCTTGCCTGAGATCCCGCAAGGAAGAAGAACGAATCCATGAAGAAGACAAACGGACGAAGTCGAACGAATCCTCACAACTCCGGAACGACACCGAAGCTAACGAGGGAAACAACCCGGAAACAAGCAAACAACATAGTAAACAACCAACACATGAACATGGCATGATATGCGAGATGTGGTATGCGATGCATATGCATGCACGGGAAGGAAAAAGATGAACCAGGCATAATATTGGCAACCCAAGTATGCCGCTGGATAGATGAGATGATTTAGGTTGAAATCGATATAAAGATCACCGGAATCGGATGCACGGTTTGCAAATGGCAAGCAAAACAAGAATGGCATGAATCTGAGATTAACAGCATGATGCTACTTAGCAAGCAACAAGAAATTAAGCTACTGCACCCAAACGTACAAACAAAGCATATGACAGTAATCTACTCAAGAGGCTTTACAAAAGATGAACACTGAGCTACGGCTAAATCACAACAGAGCAGGTTCAAACAAGCATGGCAAAAGTGCAAAAGATAACAGGTTCACAGACTTAGTGAAAATAACAACATAGCAGAAACTATCATCAGGATGACATGTTCAGAGCAATGAAACTACATGCTACAGGATCAGAACATGCGAAAATATGGCATGGCATGAATCTACTCAAAGCATTTAACAAAAGTCCCTTACTGACCATAAGCCAAAAGGGATCATAAAATATAATAACACCCATGTCAATTAAGCAAGTTTCGTTACAGGTTTCAGACTTAGCAGAAAACTGGGCATGGCAAAAACAGATAACGAGTAGGCATGTTCGTGAGCTCGATGCACTCACTACAGAGCATTGCATGATAAACTAAGCATACATACATCAAGAAGACATGTCATATAAGCTAAACATGGCAAGAACAATAACATAGCATGCACGGATCCACTACAACAAGCTTGGCAAAATTGAATAACAAGTAAACATTCTGCCAGGAACATTTTGAAGCAAAAGTAGAGCTCGATTGACTCAATCTAGTGCACTCCATAAATTCAAACAAAGGCATGGATGGATATATAATGACATATATAACAAACCACTCTTACTGATCATGCTCAAAATATGCATGGATCTCTCAGAAACAACATGAACATATGGCATCAAAATATCAACAATCAGGGACTTAGTGAAATCACTAAGTCTCTGAAATCAGCAACATCAACAGCCCTACTTTGCATGCTTGTGCTAGTCACCACAGAGATCATAAAAATACATAGTAAAATTCTATGGAAAGGTAACATGGCATATAAGAAAACTCATGTAGGACTCCACTTCATAGGATGCACACATCAATCATGGCAAAAATGACAAAAGTGCATGTTCAGATAAGATCCACCAACTAACATCAACTAGCCCTCTTCTAACAGCATTTAGGGCATCAAGATGAGCTCAAATAAAAATGATGCAATTGATTGAAATGGTGTACTCTCTGAGACGAACAATTCGACATGCTATACGTCCAAATCGGAGTTATGGATGCAAAGTTACGAGGCTAAGAACAGGAGCATATGGATCTCAGATTTTTTGGACTTAGCAGAAAAAAACCACCTCGGGAAAGTCAACGACGAAGTGGATCGGGCTCCTCCCGATCCGATCTGGGAGGCGCGCGGCGGGCGGTGGCTCTCCGGCGGAGCTGCTCGCCGGCGGCAGCCGGAGAAGGAGGCGAGGAGGCGGATCCGGGCGGGGCGGCGCCGGAGCGAGGCGGCGAACGGCGCGGGCGGCGGCGCGCGCATGGCGGCGGCGGGCGGGGGCGGCGCGCCGGAGAAGCGGGCGGCGGCCACGGCGGGGCGCCGGCGAGCGGGCCAGGAGGCGTGGGGCGACGGCGGGAGGCGGCGGCGATGGCGCGGGCGGCGCTGGCGGCGTGGCAGGCGGGAGCCGGGCGCGCGGGCGGCTGGCGGCGGCGAGCGGGCCGGGCCGGGCGGGTCCCGCCTGGGCCCGGCGGGCTTCGGCGGCGGGGCTGGAGAGAGAGAGGCCGGCGGAGCCACGTGGCGGTGGGGCATTGGACGCGGGAGGCGGCTAGGGTGACGTGGCGCAATATGATTGGTTCGGGTGAGGTGGAGGGGCGAGGCGGACATGTCCGGCTGCGGTGCGGACATGTCCGGCGGCGGAGAGGGAGCGGGGCTAGGGTTGGACTGCGCGAAAAATGCGAGGGGAGCACATATTTATAGGTAGAAGGAGCTAGGAAGCTCCAAATGGAGTGCGGTTTTCGGCCACGCGATCGTGATCGAACGACCGAGATGATAGAACAGAGTTAGGTGGGTTTTGGGCCAAAATGGAGGGGTGTTGGGCTGCAAAGAGAAAGAGGCTTTTACGGTCACCCGGTTAACCGTTGGAGTATCAAACGAAGTCCAAATGATACGAAACTTGACAGGCGGTCTACCGGTAGTAAACCAAGGCCACATGTCAAGCCTCGGTCCATTCCGAGAAAGTTTAATACCCGCACATGAATAAAAGGTAAAAGGGGACGCCGGAGGGCGTAGGAGCGCTGGATTGCAAAACGGACAACGGGGAAGATGCTCGGATGCATGAGACGAACACGTATGCGAATGCAATGCACATGATGACATGATATGAAATGCAGATGATGACATGGCAAAGTGCAACACGCGAGCACATGACATGGCAACGACGGCGAATAACTGACGGACACCTGGCGCATCGGATCCGGGGCGTTACACGGCGGCACGACCGAGTCTCGCCTGGGGATCTCGCCGCCTTCCCTCCCCGAAGAGGCGTACTCCCCGCCGGCCTCCCCGGACCACGCCATGCGAGCCGGAGGCGGCGCCGAACGCAGCGGAACGATGAGCTGCGCTGGCTGGCGGGGCGCGGTTTCCTTGGCCCGCTCTTGAGTCGCGGCGCTGGTGCCGGCTCCTTCCAGACTCTGCTGGGCAGAGGCGGCTGTCTTCTCAGCCTCCGCCTCTCTCCGACGAGCGGCTTCGTCTTCGTCGCGCTTCTCCCGCGCATTCTGCTCCGTCGCCTCTCGAAGGTCGGCGGCCGGGTCAATCCGCCGAGTTATGGCCGACGACTCCACTGACCCCCTGATGGAGGCGGCGGCGACCTTCCCGAGGGTGAGAGGGGGCCTGGAACGAGGAAACACACGAAGAGCTTACCTCGAATCCACCAAAAAAGAGCAAGACGGAAAAAGAAAGAGCACTTACGCAGAAGACAGCGGCGGCTTCTTGACCTCCTTGCGGAAACGCTGGGCCTTCGCGGCCGCCTCCTCCCGCTTGGTCGCAGCAACCGCCCCCTTGAGCCTCTTCTCCCGGCCACCGAGGGAACTCGGCCCGGCCCGGCGCTTCCTCGGGCCGTCTTGTTTCGACTGGTGGGCGACCTCCCCTTCCTCATCAACGGGCCAGTCGGCGAAGGTGGCTGAGGGCTTTGGGTCGCCGTCTTCTCCTTCGCCGCCTCCTTCGGCGTCGGCTTCCAATGCCGCCGCCCCCAAGTCGGGGTCGTGGGCGTCGCTCTCCGCGCGATCAGAGGCGAACTGGCGAGGCGGCCCCGTGACGCCTGACGCGGGCTGGATAAGAGGGTTCTGGCCCAAATAATGAGAGAAATGAAGCACAGAGGCCGGAGTCGGCCAGAAAAGAAAAAGAAGAGAGAGAGAGGTAACGTACCATCGGCGGGGGGTTGGCACGAGAGTACGGCTCCATGCCGAACTGCCAGTCCTCCGTGAGGCCACAGTTGGCGATGAGGTTCACCGTGTCTGCGACCTCCGCGTGAGGAAGATCCCTGGTGCACGTCCGACTTGGGTCCCGATGGCCGCTCATCTGACAGATCAGATGAGGCCGACTCTGGAGCGGCAAGACTCGGCGCGCCACGAAGGCGGCCAGCAAGTCGGCCCCAGTCAGGCCAGAGGACTGAATCAGGACCCGAAGTCGCTGCACGGCGGCGGCTCCGGCCGGGGTCAGCGTCTTGGCGCGATGGGACCAGCTGGGCTGCCTCCCAGCTGGCGTGCCGGCTACGAAAGGCGGCAGGTTGACCCAGTCGCCGTCTGTGGCAACGTTCTTTACGTAAAAGTAAGAACGTTGCCACATCTTCACCGACTTAACCAGCGTGATGGCGGGGAAAGGATTGTCTGCGGTCGACCTTCGCAGCGCGATGAAGGCGCCGCATTGAGCCGGCATGCCGGCGACGTGCGTGCCAAACTTGGTGTGGAAGAACTCCCCCCACAGCTCGATTGTGGGGAGAACGCCGAGGAAACCTTCGCAGAGCGTGACGAAGGCCGCCAGCAGCACCACCGAGTTCGGGGTGGGGTGGTGCGGCTGGAGGCCGTGGAACTCCAGGAACGAGCGGAAGAATCCGCTCGCCGGCAGCCCCAGGCCGCGCGTCAGATGGGAGCGGAAGACGACGCGCTCGCCCTCCGCCGGCGCCGGCGACACCTCCGTCGGCGGCGGGGCGCGGGCCTTCACGAGGCTCGCGCTGGGGATGCGGCGCGTCTGGCGGAGAAACTCAATCATGTCGTTGTCGATCTCCGAGCCGTCCCACACGCCGGAGCGGACGGCGGCGGATGCAGCAGCGGAGGAAGAACTCATCTCCGTTCGAAAAGAGTACCGCGGTGCGACAGCAGCGGGGAAAGGAAGAAGGAAGAAGAAGCAGGAGGGAATGGAGGGAGCAGGCGCGCGTGCTTCGCCGCCTCGCTCCCCCCGCCTACTTATAGGCCGGTGGGCTGGGGAGCCGAGGGGGCGTCATGGGATTAACTGCGCCCACGACCCCACGATCCCCACGATCCCCACGATTTACCACACAAAGTTACATGCGCATTTACTGCGCCAGAAGCCCAACCGCCTGCGCGGCCACAGCGGATCCGCTCGTGGGCCGAGGCGTGGTGGTGGCGGGCCCCGTCCCAGGCCTGTCCCGTCGCGCGCGTGGGCTGGCAGGCTTGCCTAGCCACGTGGCCCCCGCGACAGGTCTGCGGCGGGCAACGGTCGAGTACCTTCTCCAGCACGCCGTTGCCCCCCGCCGCGACCTTCGAAGACTACCCAGAGATGAGCGAGGCGACTCAGGGACAAGTCCGACCTCTCAAAGACGGCCGAGGCAGAATCGCCTCCTAACAGTCGGCACCAGAAAGACGGCCGGCGAGCTGCAGCATCGACTCCTCGAAGGAAGAAATTGTTGAGGCCCCTTGGCGCATCCCGCGGCGCCTCACCAGCTTCGGGGACTACTGTCGGAGTAATGGACCACGGGTAGGCTAACCCGAGGCCCAGAACCTTTCAAGGCATCGGGGCTGGCTTCGCCCCTCAGAAGACTCCAAGGCATCGGGGCCGGCTCTGAGAGCCGGCCGTGGTGTCGCCAACTACCCACTCACGACCGAGTCCCAAAGACGGCCGCGACCCGAACCGACTCCCAGTTAGCAACCCCAAGAATACCGACTATAGGAGTCGGCCCGCAGCTTCATCACTTTCCGCCTTCCGGAGGAAGGATGGGACGCGGGATGGCCGGAGTACGGCCCTCCCCTACCCCGATTACCAGGGGCAGGTATGGCTACAGCGCGACGTACTAGAAGTGACCTCCGGTACGGCGCGACACTGTGGCCATACCAGCCCTGACGATCGCCCTTGCGGCAGAGTCCTGTTCCCACGTCGGCCTGACAGTACGGCCTGAAGACGACGGGCCCCGCTAGTCAGCGAGAGATGTGAAGACGGCGGGGGGGCTCGAAGACGGACCCCGTGGGAGTCGGCCCCTGAGAGTCGGCCAACCCCTCCCACGGGTCCCGTCCGCCATTAACCAGATAAGACGGGGCGTGGCCACAGTGATCGCCCGCCGGACGGCGGCACTGTTGCCACGGCCCCGTGACCAGCCCCACGACGTCAGAGGCGTGGCTACAGCGGCCGGACTTGACAGCGGGGCCCGCCAGAGGTGGGCCCCAGGAGTCGGCAGAGGAGACGGACATCCAGGACCCACGCTGGGCCAGTTTACCATTGTACCCCCGGGGGGTAGGCCTATATAAACCCCCCGGGGCACCCATGCAAAGGGATCAGACCTTTTAGCTTTTAGACCAAATACATAGAGGGGATAGAGCTAGCCTTGCTCCCACCTTCTTCCAAGAACACAGCTCGAGGAGCAGCCTTGTACACCTGTCACCATCACTACTGGAATCAGCTAATTTGCCATCTGCCAGCTCTTTGCCGTCCGCTAGCTGACGGCAAAGCAGCTCTTTGCCATCAGCTACCAAAAAGCGGACGGCAAAGAACTGGCAGACGGCAAAGAAGCTCTTTGCCGTCTGCCAGTTCTTTGCCGTCTGCTGGCGGATGGCAAAGAATCTTTGCCGTCTGCTGGCGGACGGCAAAGAGAGAGGTGGCCCCCACCCCCCGCCCGTTTGGGAAAAACTTAACGGGCCACCTCTTTGCCGTCCGCCAGCTGACGGCAAAGAGGCAAAGTGGCGGACGGCAAAGAGAGGCACTATCTTTGCCGTCTGCTGGCGGACGACAAAGAGAGAGGTGGCCCCCACCCCCCGCCCGTTTGGGAAAAACTTAACGGGCCACCTCTTTGCCGTCCGCCAGCTGACGGCAAAGAGGCAAAGTGGCGGACGGCAAAGAGAGGCACTATCTAACGGCCCGTGCCCCCGCCCGCCTCTCTGTTCTCAACACCCGTCCCGCCCCGCGCCCCACCACGCACCCCCGCCGCCGCCGCCGCCTCTTGCCCCCGCCGCCGCGCGCCGCGCGCCGCCGCCCCGGCCCCCACCGCCCCGTTGCCCCCCCCGCCGCCCCGGTGCCCCAGCCCCCCGCCGGCCGGGCGCCCCAGCCCCCCGCCGCCCCGGCGCCCCGCCGCCCCGCGCCCCACCGCGCCGGGCCCGGCCCCCCGACGCCCCAGGCCGCCCCGCGCCCCGGCCAGCTCCTCCACCGCCCCGCCCCCTCCTCCACCGGCGCTGGAGAAGGTGAGCCCCGGCCTCCTTTTTCTGTTTTTTTCTTTTTAGTTTTAGTTTAGATTTAGTTTTAGGTTTAGTTTTAGGTTTAGTTTTAGGTTTAGTTTTAGTTTAGTTTTAGGTTTAGGTTTAGTTTTTTTTCCTTTTTTCTGTTTTATTTGTTTTAGGTTTATGTTTAGTTTAGATTTAGTTTTAGTTTTAGTTTTAGGTTTAGTTTAGTTTGAGGAAAGAAGAAGAAGAAGAGAAAAAGAGGAGAGGAGGAGAAGAAGAAGAGGAAGAAGAAGAAGAAGAGAAGGAGGAGAAGAAAAAAGAAGAATAGGAAAAAGAAGAAGAAAAAAGAGGAGAGGAGGAGAAGAAGAAGAGGAAAAAGGAAAGGATGAGGAAGAAGAAGAAGAAGAAGAAGAAGAAGAAGAAGAAGAAGAAGAAGAAGAAGAAGAAGGAAAAAAAGGAAGAAAAGGAAGAAAAGGAAGAAGAAGAAAAGGAAAAAAAGAGGAAAAACCCCCGACACGGCACCCCGACCCGACACGGCACCCCGACCCCGACCCGGCACCCCGACCCCTAGACCCCGACCCCGACACCCCGACCCCGACCCCGACACCCCGACCCCGACCCCGACACCCCGACCCCGAGCCTGACCCGACACCCCGACCCCGACACGGACACGGCACCCCGACCCCAACCCGACACCCCGACCCCGAGACCCCGACCCCGACACCGACACGACACCCCGACACCGACACCCTGACACCACACCCACCTTTACCCCGACACCGACACGGCACCCCGACCCCGACCCGGCACCCCGACCAGACACCCCGACCCCGAGAGCCCGACCCCGAGCCTGACCCGACACCCCGACCCCGAGACCCCGACCCCGAGACCCCGGGCCTGACCCGACACCCCGACCCCGACACTGACACGGCACCCCGACCCCGACCCGGCACCCCGACCCGACACCCCGACCCCGAGACCCTGACCCCGACCGCGAGTCGGACCCGACACCCCGACCCCGACACCGACACGGCACCCCGACCCCGACCCGACACCCCGACCCGACACCCCGACCCCGAGACCCCGACCCCGACACGGCACCCCGACACCGACAAGGCACCCCGACCACCGACACCTCCCGAAAATTAAGGTGTTCTTTGGCCTTCCAGAGGCCGACGGGGTCATATATTTGTGAATTATTAGTTAGGTCATATATTTTTCGATTTAGTTATGAAAAACATCATATATAATTGTGTTGATCGTGTAGTTTTAAATGTGCAGTTGTTTCATCGCTGCGAGGTTTGGTGTTCGACGACCTTGCCGTGCGTTTGACGAGCTCTGCCCCTTCGTTCGTGGGTGAGCACAAATGACAAGTCCTCCTCCCCCATTAATTATTTGATCTATTCCGATGAAACTTGATAGCTAGCTATATATGTGTCTTGAATCATCAGTATGCGTAACCAATATGTGTCTCCCGTTCGAAAGCGTCATAGTTATAAATATGCATGCATTTGCATATTTATAACCTTGATTCTTTCGAATTGTCCAACGCTATCCATGGACAGCCCGAGTATGTGTAGATTGGGTTCGTTTTCCCATATGCTTTGCTCCGGATCCGACGCATAAATTTCGTCAGTGCCTCCCCTGTTGTTCTCCGGGTACACATCCTCTCTGTTTATTGCAGAGACGTGTATCAGGAGAACAGCGGGGAGGTGCTGCCGAAATTTTGCGTCGGATCCGGAGCATAGCATGGGAAAATGAACCCAATCTACACATACACGGGTGGGATTAGGATCTATCATTACCTATTAGAGTGTAGGTTGCATGGACGTAATAAAATTGACAAAGTAGATCAACTGATGAATATATACATGGTGAATTACGTATATAATTGTTGTGTGTCCAGTAGCTCTGAAAGTCAAGATGAGTGACCGTGCTTGGATGTATACCGGTCACACTGGTCAGAACAAATGGAGCGCTGAATGGTTCACAAAAACTAAGGGGTTTGTGCAAGCCGCATTTGCAAATGGCCAAAAGAAAACCTGGTGCCCCTGTTTCCGGTGCGGCAATTGGGAAAAGAAGACAGAGGCTGAAATGGGCAAACACCTGCAGAAGAGTGGTTTTACGCCCGATTATACGGTGTGGACATTTCATGGTGAGTCTGCCCAACGTGACCGAGCTGAGGTGGATCGTCGTCGCACTGACGAGCATGGTACCGGGATGGAAAACATGGTGCAAGGCTATGATGATGCTCGGGATTCGGACGAGGAGATGGAGGAATCTGCAAAGGCCTTCAATGAAATGTTGGAGTCTTCGAAACGTCCGCTACACGAGCACACTGAGCTTTGTCAGTTGGATGCCATCTCACAAGTAATGGCTCTGAAGGCTCAGTTCAACTTGGGCAGAGAATGCTATGACGCAATTATGACAGTATTTGGACGCTTTCTACCCAAAGGCCATGTAATGCCTGCAAACCTGTACCAGTCGGACAAAATCCTCCGTGCACTGAAGATGCCCTATGAGAAGATACATGCCTGTGAGAAAGGATGTGCCTTATTTAGGCTTGGCTATGCGGACTTGAACTATTGTCCCATTTGCAAGTCTTCCAGGTATATTGTGGTAGACAACGGTATGGGTGAGAAGACACAGACCAAAATCCCCGTTAGTGTTCTTCGGTATATGCCAATCATACCAAGACTTCAACGTCTTTTCATGGTCGAAGAGACGGCCAGACAGATGACATGGCACAAAACAGGCAAAAGAACCGAACTAGATGCAGATGGGAATCTGATGATGGTACACACATCGGATGGTGTTGCGTGGAAAAAGTTTGATGAATTACATGCTGACAAAGCGGCAGATCCGAGGCATCCTCGAGTCGGCATCAGCACGGATGGGTTCAGTGTGTTTGGTATGACGGCAGCCCAATACAGTTGTTGGCCCGTATTTGTCTTTCCACTCAATCTCCCCCCCGGACAGATTATGCAAAGAAAGAACATTTTCCTGACGTTGATAATTCCAGGACCCAACTATCCGGGCAAAAATATGAATGTGTACATGCAGCCGCTTAAGGACGAATTGCAAGAAGCCTGGGATAATGGGTTCAAGACATACGACGCCTTTAGCAAACGGAACTTCATAATGCGTGTCTGGTACATGTACTCGACGCATGACTTGCCGGCGTATGCGCTATTCGTTGGCTGGTGTGTGCATGGAAGGTTCCCATGCCCCACATGCAAGGGAGCTCTTGAGTTTCGTTGGCTTCAGGCCGGTCGCAAGTTTTCTTGCTTCGACATGCATAGACAGTTCCTGGATCCTCGCCATAAGTTCAGGAAAGACAAGAAGAACTTCATCAGGGGTAGAGTTGTCAAAAACTCTGCACCACCTGCATTGACAGGCCAACAGACCCTGGATCAGTTAAACGCTCTCGAGCCAGATCCACAACGTTCAGGGTACTTCAAGGGGTATAATACTAAGCACGCGTGGACTCACAAAACATGCTTATGGGATCTGCCTTACTTCAAAGACCTCCTTTGCCCACACAACATCGACGTGATGCACACTGAGAAGAATATCGCTGAGGCACTTTTTGGTACATTGTTCGGCATAGATGGGAAGTCAAAGGATAATACTAAGGCTAGAGTCGATCTGGAGGCGCTATGTGATAGGCCGTTACAAAACATGAAAGAACCGAAAGGAAAGCAGAACTGGACAAAGCCAAAGGCATGGTTCAATCTTGGAAGGCCAGCTATGAGGGAAATTCTCTTGTGGGTGCAACAACAGTTGATTACGTCAAGGTGGCCTTGCACATGTTGATGCCAATGAACCCTATGAGCCCGTCATTGATTATAGTGATGATGATGATTATGCATTTATTGATGATACTGATCGAGATTATTAGTAGTGTCAGGTATTACATTTTTTTATGTTGTACTTGATGATGATACACTTAAGTGATACAAATATTATTATTCGTGTCGGTCTTTTTTTATGTTGTACTAATTTCGTTTACTGTTTGTCATGGCAGGTGTTGAAAGATGGTGGGCGCTGGTCGGGAGCGTGGTCTGAGGTCTTCCATTCCAGACGCACCTCTCCGCCGAGCGTTGCTGGACAGTATGGCCACACCGCCGGGCCCTTCTTCGTCGACCGCGGTGCCCAGCAGGGGACGAGGTAGGAAGAAAGGAGGTGGGGCACGTGGTCGTGGGAGAGGAAGTAGGGTGACTGCTACGGCGCCTTCCTCGCCGCCACCCCCAGCCGTTTCACCCGAGCACGTGACTGCTAGGGTGGACTCGTCCGAGGAGGAGGCTACACGAACTCCGGTCCACGAGCCTCCGGTCCACGGGTCTTGGGCCCACGAGCCTCGGGTCGACTGGCCTTCGGCCCCCGAGAGTTCGGCCCACGTGACCCCGGAGGAGCACACGTCCGGATGGGGTACCTGGCCGGATCAGCCCGAGGAGCCGAGTGGCCATGCTGATGATGGCGGGGAGCCGACTGATCTTGAGGAGGAGGGGGGCACTGTCTACCAGCGTGGTGCTACACGGCTCCCGTCCGTGCCGGTGACCCGTGAGCAGAGGTGGTTGATTTTCCCTGATGGGGAGAGGTACGTAAGTGCATTTAATATTTTTGTACCTTGTGCATTCACGTTTTTTCAAATAACTAATGCGTTGGCCTTGTCATGCTGTAGGGGTTGGGACCACCATCATAGTGTCCGCCGGCCCAACTCCGTCCTTGGAGTTCTTTGCGGGCAAAACTTCCCGGGGTTTGTCACGTTGCCTGGTGAGGGTCGGCTTCCAGAGCTTGGATTGAGCTGGGAGCACTACGTGGCTGCCCCGGCCCCGCCGGATGAGATTATCGATGGTGTCGTGTGCGACACGAGGGCAGACATGGTGATCAGAAAGTTCTGGGTAATTTCTCCTTTACACATTTAAAAATCTTCAACTAGCTAGTTATTAATTGTACTAATCAATATTGTCTCATTTGATCGCAGACATTCTACAGGTGTGAGGAGGGATACGAGGAGGACGCGGCACATGTTATCGAGAACGTCTGCAAGCGCCTACTCCAGAACTTACGGCACGAGGCTCGGGTGCAGGCTGTTCGAGACTACTACGCCTTGCGTGGTATCAAGAAGACCAAGCCGGCGTGCCGCGATAAGTTCCTGAGTAAGGAGCAGTACATGAAGGTAATTCTTAAGGCCTTCTCTACTTAAGTTCCTTCATTTAGTAATTGTTAGCGGTAGCGCTCAAGTTTCTATTTGCTAACTTAGGCGCCTCCGAGATGGTGTGCGGATCGGATGGATTGTTGGGAGGTGTTGGTCGATGAGTGGTGCTCACAACGATGGCTAGCCCTCCACAAGGAGGCCAAGGACAAACGTGCCCAAATGGAAGGTGTGCCACACCATCAAGGCAGCTCCAACTTATATCAGTTCGGGCGCAACTGGGTATGTGGTTTGCTTCATGATTCATGCAATTCATTCATCATGCTAGCTTGAGCCCTTTAATTACTAATTTTCATTGTTTCTCTCTTTCAGGCACGCTACAATAAGGCGGATAAGGTGCCAGAGGTGTACGACCTGTATGCCATGGCCCACACTGCCTCTTTCAAGAAAGTCAAGGCTTTCTCTCAGTCTGACCTCGATGATGCAAACAACTTCACCAACATCTCCTCCCACAACAAGCTCGTGAGATATAGAGATGAGGGGAAGGCGAGGAAAGGGGAGGACTTTAACCCGAGCCAGGGTCCCATTGATCCAGAGCTGTTGATGATATCTGGTGGCGGGAGGTCCCATGGCTCCATAGCCATTGGAGATGGACTTATCCGTTGTCCTAGCACTCTCCCGGAGATCAAGGCGCGTCAGTCGAGCTCCGCTCCTGAGATAAGGCCTCGTGAACGGCCAGTGCAACTCGCCATCAAGGTTAGTGATACCTACTCAGTTATCTTTCTCCATTACATTGTGTGCGCTTCCATCAATGATTACAAATTGTCATGTGAGTGGTGTTGCAGGCTGCTATACAGAGTGAGAGAGATAGAACAGAGAAACTTCTGGCGGAGGCGGCGGAGAGGCAGCGGGAGTTGGAGGAGAGGACGGCAAAGATGATGGAGGAGGAGAGGGCACGGAATGACATGCAGGCAAGGGCCATGTACGAGCTCCTTGTGGTAAGTTTCTTCTGCAGATTAGCCAAAACATTCATGTAGTGTTTGTCTCATTACTAACTAGTATGACTGAGTCGTCAAAACCAAATGTGCAGTCTGTGTGCGAGAAGGCAGGTCAGACCGCTCCGCCGATGCCAGTGATTGCTCCTGGGACCACGGTGAGTTTTATTTGAAAGGACATTACTTGCTAGTCTTAACATTTGAGTGTCATCATGCTAACAAGACATTGGAAATGATCTTTGGTGCAGCGTAACTCCAGACAAGCATCGCACGATCCTTCTCCAGCTACCGACACGAGCCACCACGCTCCTACACCTCCTGGATCTTGGTAAGTTTATCTAGTGTTTTGCTTAACACATGCATAAAGACCTAGACTTAGCTTTATTTCCTCCAATGCTTACCATAATGACCTAGACTTAGCTTCTTCTCCTCCAAAATGACTTAATAAGCTTACTAACCTCCAAAACCATCCATTTTACCTAAGTTAGCTCTAAAACGATCTGTACTTAGCTTACTTATGTCAAAAATTGCATAATTAGCTTAGTTAGCTCATAGACGATCCATTTTACATAAGTTAGCTCTAAAATGACCCATTTCACCTAAGTTAGCTCATAAATGATCCATTTCACCCAAGTTTGCTCAAAAAGATCCATTTCAACTAAATTAGCTCATAAATGATCCATTTCACCTAAGTTAGCTCAAAAACGATCCATTTCAACTAAATTAGCTAAAAAATGATCCATTTCAACAAAGTTAGCTCAAAAACGATCCATTTCAACTAAGTTAGCTCAAAAACGATCCATTTGACCTAAGTGAGCTAAAAAACGATCCATTTCACCTTAGTTGCCTAAAAAACGATCCATTTGACCTAAGTGAGCTAAAAAACGATCCATTTCACCTTAGTTGCCTAAAAAACGATCCATTTCACCTAAGTGAGCTAAAAAAGATCCATTTCTAACTTTCTTATTTTGCCATTTTGCAGATTTCATTATGTGCTGGATGGAGTGCTTGTTCTACTCTTCTTGTTCTTGTCTTCTCATTCTAGTCACCTTAGCTAGAGTGCTTGTTTATGTATGGATGGAACTTCTTTATGTACGAAATGATGGATGGAACTTGTTTATGTATGAAATGATGGATGGAACTTGCTTATGTAATATGTACGGATGGAACTTGCTTATGGACTTGCTTATGAATGCCTGTGAAATATATCTATATGTCATATATATTTTCTGTGCAAATTGTGGGATTTAATAAAAAACAGAAAAAAAACCAAATATGCAGGCTCTTTGCCGTCAGCAGCGGACGGCAAAGAGCTCTTTGCCGTCAGCGGCGGACGGCAAAGAGGCCACGTGGCAGGCAGCTGTGCTTCCTGGGAGGCTGACCAATTTGGCCAGTTTGCCATCAGTGGCAGACGGCAAAGACTTTGCCATCAGTGGCAGACGGCAAAGACTTTGCCTACAGTGGCAGACGGCAAAGACTTTGCCATCAGTGGCAGACGGCAAAGACTTTGCCATCAGTGGCAGACGGCAAAGACTTTGCCATCAGTGGCTGACGGCAAAGACCTGCCGTTAGCCACTTAACGGACTGACAGCGCAATTATTGCCGTCCGCTCTCTTTGCCGTCCGCCGTGCACTCTTTGCCGTCTGCGGCCGACGGCAAAGACTTTGCCATCAGTGGCGGACGGCAAAGTAGCTGTTTACCGTAGCCAACGTTGCCGGAGCCTTTTGCCATCCGCAGCTGACGGCAAAGGCCTTTGCCGTCCGCTGTTCATGCCTTTGCCGTCCGCCATGGCAGACGGCAAAGTAGCTGATTCCTGTAGTGCATAGTGATCATGCGGAGACCCCGTAGAGCAGCAGTAGGGGTGTTATCTCCTCGGAGAGCCCTGAAGCTGGGTAAGATTCGCCGGCGTGCATGTCTACGCCTCATCCCGTTTCCAGGCACCGGCGCCGTTCTACTCGCCCCCACCATGATAAGCCATCCTTTGGCATATGTCGTATCCAACCCCCGACAAAGCGGAAGTTCATTATGATGCCAGTTCTCATCCAAGGCCCTAAGAAACCCGGCAACGACATTGATGTGTACCTAAGGCCATTAGTTGAAGAACTTTTACAGCTGTGGAATGGAAACGGTGTACGTGCGTGGGATGAGCACAGACATGAGGAATTTAACCTAAAGGCGTAGCTGTTCGTGACCATCAACGATTGGCCCGCTCTCAGTAACCTTTCAGGACAGACAAACAAAGGATACCACGCATGCACGCACTGTTTAGATGACACTAAAAGTATATACCTGGACAAATGCAGGAAGAATGTGTACCTGGGCCATCATCGATTTCTTCCGACCAACCATCAATGTCGAAAGAAAGGCAAGCATTTCAAAGGCGAGGCAGATCACCGAAGAAGCCCGACATGCATACCGGTGATCACGTACTTGCTATGGTCAATGATTTACACGTAATCTTTGGAAAGGGTCCCGGCGCACTAGCTGTTCTGAATGACGCTGAGGGACAGACACCCATGTGGAAGAATAAATGTATATTTTGGGACCTACCCTACTGGAAAGACCTAGAGGTCCGCTCTTCAATCGACATGATGCACGTGACGAAGAACCTTTGCGTGAACCTGCTAGGCTTCTTGGGCGTGTATGGAAAGACAAAAGATACACCTGAGGCACGGGAGGACCTGCAACGTTTGCACGAAAAAGACGACATGCCTCCGAAGCAGTATGAAGGTCCTGCCAGCTACACTCTTACGAAAGAAGACAAAGAAATCTTCTTTGAATGCCTGCTCAGTATGAAGGTCACGACTGGCTTCTCATTGAATACAAAGGGAATAATAAATATGCCAGAGAAAAAGTTCCAGAACCTAAAGTCTCATGGCTGCCACGTGATTATGACGCAACTGCTTCCGGTTGCATTGAGGGGGCTTCTACCGGAAAACGTCCGATTAGCCATTGTGAAGCTATATGCATTCCTCAATGCAATCTCTCAGAAGGCGATCGATCCAGAAATCATACCAAGGCTAAGGAGTGATGTGGCGCAATGTCTTGTCAGTTTCGAGCTGGTGTTCCCACCATCCTTCTTCAATATCATGACACACGTCCTAGTTCACCTAGTCGACGAGATTGTCAATCTGGGGCCCGTATTTCTACACAATATGTCCCCCTTTGAGAGGTTCATGGGAGTCCTAAAGAAATATGTCCATAACCGCGCTAGGCCAGAAGTAAGCATCTCCATGGGCCATCAAACATAGGATGTCATCGGGTTTTGTGTTGACTTCATTCCTGGCCTTGATAAGATAGGTCTCCCTAAATCGCGGTATGAGGGGAGACTGACTGGAAAAGGCACGCTTGGAAGGGACTCAATAATATGCAGGGACGGATATTCTTGGTATCAAGCACACTACACAGTTCTACAGAACTCTACCTTGGTGACCCCGTATGTCGATGAACAGAAGAACAGTCTGCGCTCCAAACACCTAAAGCAGTGCGACGACTGGATTACATGTGAACACATCAGGACTTTCAGCAGTTGGTTGGAAACACGTCTCAGAGGTGACAACACTGTTTGTGATGAGCTGTACTTGTTGTCCAGGGGACCATCTTTGACTGTATTGATTTACAAAGGATACGAGATAAATGGGAATACATTTTACACGATTGACCAAGATCAAAAGAGCACCAACCAAAACAGCGGTGTCCACTTTGATGCAACAACCGAGAGGGGAATGGACACATATTATGGTTACATAGCGGACATATGGGAACTTGACTACAAACATGATTTTAAGGTCCCTTTGTTTAAGTGCAAATGGGTCAATCTGTCAGGAGGCGGGGGTACAGGTAGACCCATAGTACAGAATGACAACAATGGATCTGAAAAATCTTGGGTACACTGACGAACCGTTCGTCCTAGCCAATGATGTGGCACAGGTTATCTATGTGAAGGACATGTCTACCAGACTGAGAAAAAGAAAAGATAAGGAAGCGAATACATCATACGATGAGCCAAAGCGCCACATAGTTCTTTCAAAAAAAAGGGACATCCTCGGAGTGGAGGGCAAGACAGACATGTCTAAAGATTATGAAAAGTTTCATGAAATTCCTCCCTTCAAAGTCAAGGCTGACCCAAGCATCCTGATAAACGATGAAGATTATCCATGGTTACAGCGCAATAAGCAAATGACACAAGCGAAGAAAAAGTGAAGACTTTCTCCCGTAACTATTATGATGATACCATGCCAACATTGTAACAGACGAGTTCATTTGAAATGCTTTAATGTCTTATGGTTCGGCATTCGTAATACCATTAATCCCGGTTCGCTCCTTGTCAACTATGTTCTCACCAAGAACAGTCTCAAGAGGGCAGCCACGTGGGCCATTGGTCCGGTTCGTCTGGACCTTTTGGTCCCGGTTCCACGCACGAACCGGGACCAATGCGCCTCGCCCCTGGCCCATGACCATTAGTCCCGGTTTGTGCCACAAACCGGGACTAAAGGATTGGTCCTCGTTGCGGTCAGAGTTTAGTCCCACCTCGCCAACCGAAGGGCGCTCACACCGGTTTATAAGCCCGTCCCTCTCTGCCTTGTTGAGCTCCTCTCATAGTGAAAATAGATGCCCCTATACAGGGAATTTGACCTAAATTCATAGTGAATTTCTCTGAAATTCATAGAAATTTATTATGAATTTAGGTTGAATTCTCTCTATAGGCGCATCCATGTTCATTTTTTTAGTAAAGTTAATCACAAACTTGTGATTCACACAAATTTCAAAGAATTCAAATTTTAACTATTCAAATTTGAAAACTAATGGCACTAACAAAAAGTTTATAATTTTTCTAAAACTAATGACACTAACAGAAAGTTTATAATTTTGCTGACCTAAAAGCCAAAAGAATTAAAAAATAAAGCAAAAAAAAAGAAAATAAATAATGCAGAAAACAAAACAAAAAAACTGGAAAAATAAAATAAAAATAGTATCAATAAGTATTTTGTTGTAAGTACAAGCAAAATAAAATAAATAAAGCAACAAAGAATTAAAAAAGTGTTTTCAAATTTGAAAACTAATGGCACTAACAAAAAGTTTATAATTTTTGTAAAACTAAAAGCAAAAAGAATTAAAAAATAAAGCAAAAAACAAAAGAAAATAAAAATAGCCACAATAAGTATTTTGTTGTAAGTAGAAATGAAATAAAATAAATAAAGCAACAAAGAAAACAAAAAAACAAAAAAAGTGTTTTCAAATTTGAAAACTAATGGCACTAACAAAAAGTTTATAATTTTTCTAAAACTAAAAGCAAAAAGAATTAAAAAATAAAGCAAAAAACAAAAGAAAATAAATAATGCAGAAAACAAAACAAAAAACTGGAAAAAAATAAATATAGCAACAATAAGTATTTTGTTGTAAGTAGAAACAAAATAAAATAAATAAAGCAACAAAGAAAACAAAAAACAAAAAAAGTGCCACCTACTGGGCCCCCACGGCGTGAATACGACTAGAAACCCTACCATGGGCCAGGATTCAGGCCCGCAGGAGGCCCAGTAGGCCCACAGGCACACAACGCACGGTTAGGCCCGAAAGCCTGCAATTGAGAGGAGCTCGAGAGGGAAGGCGCAGCAGCGCTTATAAACCACTCTCGAGCTCTCTCAGCTAGCGAGGTGGGACTAAAGTTTTGGCGTGGGGCAACACATGGCCTTTGGTCCCGGTTGGTGCCAGCAACCGGGACTAAAGGGGCGCATTGGTCCCGGTTCGTGGCACGAACCGGGACCAATGCCCCCCTTTAGTCCCGGTTGGTGCCACCAACCGGGACCAATGACCGCCGCTTCTCGCCCTTTGGGCTACTGAAAAGAGGCCTTTGGTCCCGGTTGGTGCCACCAACCAGGACTAAAGGGGGCATTGGTCCCGGTTTGTGGCACGAACCGGGACCAAAGGCCTGGGTATATAAGTAGCACTTAGGAAAATTTGAGGCCACCCCAAACCCTTGAAGCGTGAGGCCACCCCAAACCCTAGAGAAGCAGCGTCGAGGCCACTAATTAATATGATTACTTACTGTGATTAGCTAGCTAGTTCTACGTTTGCCACTAATATATCCATCTGTCATGTTTGAATAATAGTTGCCATGTTGTAAATATTTGTAGAAACTATGGACACCCCCCGAGACGAAGCACAAGAAGCGTTGTTGGGGGAGATAATCGCACAAGGAAGTGATGCCGTCTGCTCGTTGTTTCTCAACGAGACCGATGGTTTGGAAGGAGAGGGTGAAGAAGCAGCTGGCTATGATTATGATGGCTCTGGTGACCCAATGCCGGTGCAAGAAGGAGACCGTGGGGACGGCTCCGGTGACCCAATGCCGGTGCAAGAAGGAGACCGTGATGACGGCTCCGGTGACCGAACCGAGTCCGGCCAGGTATATATATTAGTTAAGCCTGTGCTGACTAGCTAATTGATGCATTCATTGTTTTGGTATGTACACATATTAATTAACTCTAGTCTTTGTTCTTTTTTCTAGCCCTCCGGATCAAGCACAACTTCGGTAAAGAGACGAGGCCCGAAGAAAAAGTTGAGCTCGGATGAAAGGTTTGAGATCATAGAAATCACGTGCAACGGCCAACCGATTGAACCCATCCAGACAAAGAACGCATTTGTTGCTCAGTGCGTGGTTCTGGTTAGGGACAAGATCCCGATCAGCATCCAGCAATGGTTAAAACCGGCTAAAGAAGACCCTGAGGTGTCTTATGTCAATGATATGCAGAAAAATGATCTTTGGACTGAGCTGAAGTCAAATTTCACCCTACCGCCATAGGATGATCCGGAGAAGCCAGTTAAAGAGCAATTAATCAAGTCTTTTGCTCTTATGAAGATGGCAGACCTATTCAGGAGGTGGAAGAAAGACCTGAATAGGTTTTTCGACAAAAAAGAGACACCAGAATTCAAGGGCAAATATGAGAAGATCAGAGATCACTGGCCCGAATTTGTGGCCCACAAGACATCGGAAAAGAGTAAGAAGATGTCGGCGACAAACAAGCAAAATGCTGCGAAGAAGAAGCATCACCATCTCACGGGGTCAGGTGGCTACCTCAAAGCCCGGCCTAAGTGGGCCAAGGCTGAGAATGATCTGCTTGATAAAGGGATCGAACCAGAGACAATGAACTGGCCAGACCATTGCCGGACTTGTTTCTTCGGGGCTGGCGAAACCTTGGACCCTGTATCAGGGAAGTGCCTTTGGACGGACGAGCAAATGAAAATACCAGTAAAGAGGCTTCAGCACTATGTCGATGCAGCGCAACAAGGGACGTTCGTTCCAGACAGAGAGAACGACGAGCTCACAATGGCCCTCGGGAATCCTGAGCACCCTGGACGGACACGAGGCACGCCAGGCTCCATTCCATGGAGGGCTGGTTTTCCGGACGCAGGCGGTTACAAATGCTAGGAGAGGAGGAAGAAAGTGCAGCAGACCCAACTGCAGGCGCTGCATGCAAGGGTACAAGCGATAGAGGAACGAGAAGCAAATCACAGCAAATGAACTGCCGAAGCTTCCCCCGAAGCTACCCCGCCATCTCAGCGGAGAAGCAGCGTGGCTTCCACCGAGCTGCTTCAGCCGGAGCATGTCTTGACGGCTCCTGCCAGCTATCCCGTGGATGCTATCACGGAGTCTCAAATTTCCACCTTATGATGCAATGGATGAATTTGAAGGTCAAGGCGGCTGTTGGCTCTGTTTTTCCTACTGAACCCGGTGCAACTTTTCACTACCGGCCGATTCCAGAGGGATATGCTAGGATGATGGTGTATGAAATAACGGAGGGATTTGAGGACCTCCAGCTTGACCACCCTACCGATGAAGGGGAGACTCGGCTGGGTTCTGCTCTGAAGACTCCATGCCTATGGCAGAAGGAGCTCATCAACCTTCCGAACTAGACGCCTCCGCCTCCTCCTCCTCCTCCTCCAGCGAGTCAGGGCACTCCGCCTCCTCCACCGCCTCCTCCTCCGGCGAGTGACGATCAGGGCACTCGGGCTCCTTCTCCGGCGCGTGGCGGCACTCCGCCTCCTTCTCCGCCTGCGTCGGCGCGCCCGAGCAGCCAACCTCCTCCTTCTCTGCCTCGTCAGCAAGGGCGGAAGAGACCCGCCGCCGCTTCGGCTGCTCCGGCGCGTCGTAGTCCTTCTCCTCCATCGCGTAAGCAAGGAAAGAAGACAGCCGCTCCGTCTGCTCTGCCGTCGTCTAGCAGTACAGCCAGAGGCGGGAGGCAATACAGATTCGGTCCTTCTCTCAACCCTCTATAGAAGTTACCATATGAGAGGTCCGACGAGGAAAACGCAAAGATCGCTAAAGCCGAAGTGAAGGACTGGTTTCAAGGGTTGAAAGCACAGAGACATCCACCTCCGGAGGAGAAGATAGATTCGGTGAAAGCGAAGCGCACTATCGATGCCCTGAGGAAACCACCAAAGTCTTCACCGAAAACCAACTATGAGCGCGTTACTGAACAGACATATCTCGAAGCAGAGCGGTCGGGAAGTACTGTCAGTGATCAAAGGTTAGCAGAACGACGAGCCGGGAAAAAAATTGCCCAGCTCGGCGAACAAGCAAAGCAATCGTGCCCCCCGCTCAATGTGTCTAGCGACATCGTCGCTAATGCTCCGGGGATGGTGCCCAGTTATAGCAATCTTGGAGATTACCTGCCCGACGATGTACATTATGATTTCTTGGAGGTGGATGAACACAGATACAACTACGGGAAGCCTCTCATCAAATATGAAAAATCTCTAACAACGATGATGCGAAGATTCCATAATTGGTACATGGAAACCTGCAGAGAGTCTGGGGGGACGGATACTTTGTATCTGAGAATTAAAGAGGAGCACGACCTCGTTGGAACTGATCTGTTGCATGTTCCATTTGAGGAGTTCTTCCAGTTCTTCAATCAAAAGGCCCTCGATAAATTAACGGTCACTTGCTACTGTCTGTAAGTACTACTTCTGTCATTAAGTCTCTATATATAGCTCAGCTCTTTCATTGCATGTATTTATAATTATCCTCACTATATTATGCAGATTGAAGATCGTCTAGTGCAGAAAAGCAGAAATGTATGATATTGTGGTCATTAACACAAATCTCATAGATGAATTTCAGGTTAAAAAGAACGCCAAAGAGGCCGAGGCCAACTTGCTACAATCGTTGCTCAAAAATCAAAACAAAGATTTAATACTCTTTCCTTACAACTTCAAGTGAGTGTTACTGTCGTGTGCATATTCGATTTCCCTTATTACTCGAGTGAGGTTATAGTAACATAATTGATGAGTTATGCATGCGTGCGCAACTTCCACTATGTTCTTCTGGAGATTAAGCTTGAGCGGGGACTAGTAACCGTCTTAGACTCGAGACGAAAAATCCCCGAAACCTATGCGGACATGACTAATATGCTCAACAAGTAAGTTCAATCGATCATTATCGCACCATATCGAAACCTTTTTGTTCATTTCCTGATATCTGAAGTAATAATAATTATTTTCTTTGTCTTGCAGGGTTTGGAAACAGTTCACCGCAGAAGCTCCGGGAATGCCGAAGGAGCTGCGATATACATACCCGAAAGTAAGTACTACTAGCTAGCTAGTTGCGCGCAACTCCCGTTGATTCTATAGCTATACTTTCATCAATGTTATCTATAATGCTTCATTATGAGTTTGATTGACCTCTATTTCTCATAAAATGCTTGTGGCAGGAACAAGGTAATGATTACTGTGGATACTACGTGTGCGAGTTCATCTACAACGCGACTTTGAAAAATAAGCGGGGCTACTCTAAAAGACAATATGAAGTGCGTAAGCAATAATATTCACAATTTCATTTTATTACACCATCATTTCTGTTGAGTTTCATTCATATATATGTATTAACCCCCTTCTTCAAATTAGAAATGGCAGATGCGGAATGAACTCCTACCACAAGATCGCATGAAAGCAATTCAAGAGGATTTGGCGGGATTCTTTCTTGACCACGTCATCAATAAAGACGGAGAATACCATGTGGAAGTTGATTTCAAATGCTAGGGGATTGTAAGAGATCTTACATATTGTATATGTATGTAGCCAGTAGTGTCGGATAGATAATATGAAAACTTGTTGTTCGACCAATCTCTCGGAGAAGGAGAGGTCGATCACTTCTCTCGGTATGCATGACGAACTTCTGTACTTAATGGTTTCCTTCATTTTCTTACTAGCTAGCGTGTCGAGGGCCTCTCTATGTATAGTACGTAGCATCGACCAAGCACGAACATAAGAGAGGACACTTCTCTCTATTATTTAGCTAGATAACACAACATATGAAACACCTAAATTAACCCCCCAAAACCCCCACCCCCCCCTTTCAAAAAAACAAAAACCCCAGCCCCTGAAATGCTGACGTGTGGATGCCTTTTGGTCCCGGTTGGTGCCACCAACCGGGACCAAAGGCCCTCCTGCCTGGGCTCGGCGCACCGGCCACGTGGAGGCCCATCTGTCCCGGTTCTTGTTTGAACCGGGACTAAAGGGCTAGGGCATTAGTACCGACCCTTTAGTCCCGGTTCAAAAACCGGGACAAAAGGCCCTCACGAACCGGGACAGATGACCCTTTTTCTACTAGTGCCCTATGCATAGATTATCGCAATATCACCGCGGGAATCCGTGAGTTGAATGCCATAACACATATCAAGTGAATCAATAGGATACCTCATTATCACCTCAAGTATTCATATTGCAAGACATATATCATGTGTTCTCATCTCTGAGTATTCAATCCGACAAGAAAAAACTTTGAAGGGTAAAGATTCAATTCATCATAACAAGAGTATAGAGGGGAGAAACATCATATGATCCAACTATATTAAAAAAGCCCGTGATATAGATCACGAGAGAGAGAGAGATCAAACACATAGCTACTGGTACAAACCCTCAGCCCCGAGGGTGCACTACTCCCTCCTCATCGTGGTGGCCGCCGAGATGATGAAGATGGCCACCGGAGATGATTCCCCCCTCCGGCAGGGTGCCGGAACGGGGTCTAGATTGGATCTCGTGGATACAGCGGCCTTGCGGCGGCGGAACTTCTCGTCTAGGGCTACCCCAAAGGGTTTCGGAATATTTGGGAATTTATAGTGCAAAGAGGGGGTGCGGGAGGCCACCGAGGTGGGCACAACCCACCTGGGCGCGCCAGGGGGGCCTGGCGCGCCCTGGTGGGTTGTGCCCCCTCGAGGCACCCCCCAGGTGCAGCTCTGGCCCAATGGATGTCTTCTGGCCCAAAAAAATCTCCAAAAAGTTTCGCGTTGTTTGGACTCCGTTTGATATTGATTTCCCGCGATGTAAAAAACAAGCAAAAAATAGCAACTGGCACTGGGCACTGGGTCAATAGGTTAGTCCCAAAAAATGATATAAAGTTGCTATAAAATGGTTGTAAAACATCCAAGAATGATAAAATAATAGCATGAATACTTCATAAATTATACTCCCTCCGTCCCATAATGTAAGAACGTTTTTGACACTACACTAGTGTCAAAAACGTTCTTATATTATGGGACAGAGGGAGTAGATATGTTGGAAACGTATCAGCATCCCCAAGCTTAGTTCCTACTCGTCCTCGAGTAGGTAAATGATAAAAGAAATAATTTATGAAGTGTGAATGCTAGCAAAGTGCATAAGTTTGATCAATGATAATTTCAATCACTTTTTCTAGCATCATAACAACAATTCTTTCTTATAAACTTCTCATGTTATAGTAGCAACCAATTCACATGTTAAGGTTCAAATAATGAATTCTCTTGAAACTCAACAACCTATGTTCTTAGTCACCAAGCAATTGCAATTCAACTTATTCAACGGAGTTTAAGTACGAGCTCCACATACTCAACCATCATATAGTCTTCTATGATTGCTAACACTCACCGCATACACATAAGCAAAACGTTTCAACCAGACACATAGAAAGATAGGGGCTTGTAGTTTCGCCTCCCAATGTATTCACCTTTGGATGATGTCAACAATAATAACTCATGCTACCCATATTCAGCTGGACATATGTGCCTAGATCTTTCCTCACCACATGATGCTTGCCAAAGGAGAAAAATAAAAAAGAATAGGGAGAAAAACTTTGACTCTTTGCATAAAAGTAAATACTGAAAACTAAAAGATAGGCCCTTCGCAGAGGGAAGCAGAGGTTGCCATGCGCTTATTTGTTTGTATGCTCAATCCCTTAGGGCAAAAGAACGTCACGTTATATTGCCCCTTATGATAGCAACCTTTATTATGCAGTCCGTCGCTTTTATTGCTTTGCCATCATAAGTTCGTACAACGCTCAATTTTCTCTTACACTAAATGATCTCACACTTTTAGAAGCAATTTTTATTGCCTTATTGCACCAATGACAACTTACTTGAAGGATCTTGCTCAATTCTTAAGTAGGTATGGTGGACTCTTGAAGATAAGATTTGGGTTTAAGGGTTTCTGGATGCACAAGTAGTATCTCTACTTGGTGCGGAATTTTTGGCTAGCAAAGATCGGGGGCAAGCACCACATGTTGAAGGATCTATGACAATATAACTTCTATGTGAATATGAACAAACATAAATCATTAGGTTGTCTTCCTTGTCCAACATCCACAATTTTGGCATATAATATTTTGATGGGGGCTCACAATCACAAAATATTTCCATGATAGTGTATTTGCATGTGAAAGTTCTCCTCCTTATACTAATTATTTGTGAATTTCTTATATGACCAATATTGTGATTGTCAAGCCTCAAAAGATTTCACTTTCTAAACCCAATGTGAAGCTACCACTAGGCATGATATGATTTCAACTTCATGACATTCAATTTATTCAACAATTTACTCATAGGATATAAGTGAAGCACAAGAGTAAATGACAAACTACTCCAAAAAGATATAAGTGAAGAAGATGCTAATAGTTAAGTAAATAGGTAGCTATTTCAGGACTCTCTCTTATTCAAAAACTTTCAGATCTAAGTATTTTATTAAAACAGCAAGAAAAACTAAATAAAATGACATTCCAAGGATAGCACACACCATGTGAAGAAGCAAAAACTTAGGCTCAACCGATACTAGCCGATAATCGTTGAAGAAGAAAGGTGGGATGCCTACCGGGGCATCCCCAAGCTTAGATGCTTGAGACTTCTTGGAATATTAGCTTGGGATGCCTTGGGCATCCCCAAGCTTGAGATTTTGTGTCTCCTTAATTCCTCTCATATCACGGTTTTCCTAAATCTCAAAAACTTCATCCACACAAAACTCAACAAGAGCTCGTGAGATAAGTTAGTATATATCAATGCAAAAACCTTATCATTCTCTACTGTAGCAAATCACTAAAATTATTATTCAACATTGCATACTAAATGCCTCTGCATATTTAATACTCCTATCCTCAAATAGAATCATTAAACAAGCAAACATATGCAAGCAATGCAAACAAAACAGCAATCTGCCAAAACAATACAGTCTGTAAAGAATGCAAGAGTATCAATACTTCCCTAACTCCAAAAATTATGAAAATTTACCACACTATAGGAAATTTATCAGATCTTAGTATGCAAAAAGTTTCAACATTTTATCATATTCTGACTTTTCTAGGGAATTTTTGCAACAACGATAAACATTCTGTTTTGAAACAGCAACATGTATACTTGCAAAATAAGCATGGTAAAGGCTATCCTTGACATTCTTATTGAAAAGGAAGATGCAAAACATTATTCTAAGTAAAAGCAAGCAAATAATAACAAAATAAATTGACACTCCAAGTAAAACTCATAGCATGTGACGAATGAAAACATAGCTCCAAGTGAGGTTACCGATAATGTTGGGGACGAAAGAGGGGATGCCTTCCGGGGCATACCCAAGCTTAGTTGCTTGGATCTTCCTTTAATATTACCTTGGGGTGCCTTGGGAATCCCCAAGATTAGGCTCTTGTCACTCTTTATTCTCCTCATATCGATATCTCACCCAAAACTTGAAAACTTCAATCACACAAAACTTAACGAAACTTCGTGAGATGCGTTAGTATGATAAAGAGCAAACCATTTCACTTTGGTACTATCAAAGACAAGATTCATAATTGTTTCCACACAATGCCTACTGTAGTATATTATTTCTACAATTTATAATGATCAATATAAGTCATAGAAACTAGAAAACAAGCAAACTATGCATTGAAAACAGAATCTGTCAAAAACAAAATAGTTTGTAGTAATCTGGATAACTACCTTACTTCTGCTACTCCAAAAATTCTGAAAAATTAGGACAGCCTGAGAAATTTGTATATTAATCTTCTGCAAAACGAAACAGAGCAAAAGCACGTTTCTGTGATTTATGAAAATTATCTTCGTGAGTGCAAAAGTTTCTGTTTTTCAGCAAGATCAAACAACTATCACCCAAGGAGATCCTAAAGGCTTTATTTAGCACTTTATTGAAACAAAATCAATAAAACATGATTACTACAGTAGCATAATCATGTGAAAACACAAAAACAGTAGGTAAATGTGTTGGTTTGTCTCCCAACAAGCACTTTTCTTTTATGCCTTTTAGCTAGGCATGATGATTTCAATGATGCTCGCATAAATGATAAGAATTGAAACATAACGAGAGCATCATGAAGCATATATCAAACAAATTTAAGCCTGAACCACTTCCTATGCATAGGGATTTTGTGAGCAAACAAGTTATGGGAACAATAATCAACTTGCATAGGAAGGCAAAAACAAACAGAACTTCAAAATTTTCAACACATAGAGATGAAACTTGATATTATTGCAATTCCTACAAGCATAAGTTCCTCCCTCATAATAATTTTCAGTAGCATCATGAATGAATTGAACAATATAGCCATCACATAAAACATTCTTTTGATGATACATAAGCATAGAAATTTAAGTACTCTCCATATACAAGCAAATTTATTCTCAGCAATAGTAGTGGGAGCAAACTCAACAAAATAACTATCATGAGATTGAAAATTAAAATCATGATGAAAAGTTCCAAGATTTTCATTATTCAATATAGCATACATGTCATCACCATAATCATCATAGATAGGAGGCATGCTTTCATCATAATAAATTCTCTCATCAAAACATGGGGGACTAAAAATATCATCTTCAACAAATATAGCATCCCCAAGCTTATGCCTTTGCATATCATTAGCATCATGGATATTCAAAGAATTCATACCAACAATATTGCAATCATGCTCATCATTCAAATATTTTGTGCCAAACATTTTGTTGACCTCTTCTTCTAACAATTGAGCACAATTTTTCAAACCATCATTTTCAAGAAAGATATTATAAAGATGATCAATAATATGATGCAACCTCAATTCCATTTTTTGTAGTTTTCTTTTATAAACCAAATTAGTGATAAAACAAGAAACTAAAAGATTCGATTGCAAGATCTAAAGATATACCTTCAAGCACTCACCTCCGCGGCAACGGTGCCAGAAAAGAGCTTCGTTGACGAGATGTGAGTGCCGATTTCCTAACCTCCCCGGCAACGGCGCCAGAAAAGAGCTTGATGTCTACTACGCAACTTTATTCTTGTAGACTCGTGTTGGACCTCCAAGCGCATAGTTTTTTAGGACAGTAGCAATTTTCCCTCAAGTGGATGACCTAAGGTTTATCAATCCATGGGAGGTGTAGTATGAAGATGGTCTCTCTCGAACACCCTGCAACCAAATACACGAAATCTCTTGTGTCCCCAACACACCCAATACAATGGCAAATTGTATAGGTGCACTAGTTCGGCGAAGAGATGGTGTTAAAAGTGTAGTTGATGGTAGAAACATATTTTTATAATCTGAATAAATAAAAACAGCAAGGTAGCAAATAGTAAACGGGCACAAAAACGGTATTGCAATGCTTAAAAATGAGGCCTAGGGTCCATACTTTCACTAGTGCAACCTCTCAAAAATGCTAACATAGTTGGATCATATGATTATCCCTCAAAGTGCGGTAAAGAATCACTCCCGAGTTCCTATTAGCGGAGAACAAAAGATAGGAATTGCTTGTAGGGCACGAAACTACCTCAAAGCTATTCTTTCTGTTCGATCTATTCAAGAGTTCGTACTAAAATAACACAAAGCTATTTTTTCCATTCGATCTATCCTAGAGTTCGTACTAGAATAAAACCAAAGAAAATTCATATTCATAATACTCAATCCACAAAAAGAACTATAAAGAGACCCCAAAGTTTCTGTCGGAGAAAAACGTGCATGCCCCCTATGCATAGATTACCCCAATATCACCGCGGGAATCCGCGAGTTAAATGCCATAACACATATCAAGTGAATCAATAGGATACCTCATTGTCACCTCAAGTATTCATATTGCAAGACATGTATCATGTGCTCTCATCTCTGAATATTCAATCCGACAAGACCAAACTTTGAAGGGTAAAGATTGAATTCATCATAACAAGATTATAGAGGGGAGAAACATCATATGATCTGACTATATTAACAAAGACCATGATATAGATCACGAGAGAGAGAGAGATCAAACACATAGCTACTGGTACAAACCCTCAGCCCCGAGGGTGGACTACTCCCTCCTCATCGTGGAGGCCGCCGGGATGATGAAGATGGCCACCGGAGATGATTCCCCGCTCCGGCAGGGTGCCGGAACAGGGTCTAGATTGGATCTCGTGGATACAGAGGCCCTGCAGCGGCGGAACTTCTCGTCTAGGGCTACCCCGAAGGGTTTCAGAATATTTGGGAATTTATAGTGCAATGAGGGGGTGCGGGAGGCCACCGAGGTGGGCACAACCCACCTGGGCGCGCTAGAGTTCCTGGCGCGCCCTGGTGGGTTGTGCCCCCCTCGGGGCACCCCCAGGTGCAGCTCTAGCCCAATGGATGTCTTCTAGCCCAAAAAAATCTCCAAAAAGTTTCGCATTGTTTGGACTCTGTTTGATATTGATTTCCTGCGATGTAAAAAACAAGCAAAAAACAGCAACTGGCACAAGGCCCTGGGTCAATAGGTTAGTCCAAAAAAATGATATAAAGTTGCTATAAAATGGTTGTAAAACATCCAAGAATGATAAAATAACAGCATAAGTACTTTATAAATTATAGATACGTTGGAGACGTATCAAACATCTCTCCTCTTTCTCCTATGCTTGGACGCATGTACAGTATAGAGCACAGAGTCTACTCTCCTGTCCCTTCTATCACAAATCACAAAGAAGTGAGGCGTCAAATCCCAAAGCACGGATGAAGCAACCATCATTTCAATCTTCGCTAACTCCGCTTCTCCATCGTCTTCTTTGAGAAACCACCTCACCGCACTAAGATGGACGGATGACGCTATTGTGTACTAGTAGTACTAGTACATTTACGTGTCCTTTGGTTCAACGGACTTCCTGGATGCAAATAAGGCGGTTGTCTCGGCTTGTAGGTGGCACTGCGAACGACTTACCGTGGTCTCCCTCAATGGTGTTCTCTGTCGAACGCACTTCGCCAAACCACAACGTTCGAGATATCGTCGACGTCACCGCAATGGGGAAGGAAGTCAAATAGTTACTACCTCCATTTTTTTTACACAAGGCCAGTATATCAAAATTACAATTTGCAAAAGGCCACTAACACTAATCGAGGCAAAATTGATGGGGTTTGCCTCGTACTAGCAACCAAGGACATTAATATACCCTTGCATGCATGCAAAAGTGAGAAGGTTGGTTGGCATGGCGCTGCATTAATCAAGCGATGAGGAGTGAGATGGTTAGCTCTTTGGGCTTTGGAGAAAAAAGTATGCATTTAATTGACACGTCAAATGAGGATTTCTATCGATTAATCCCGCGAAGGAAAACCCCGCCTTTCTTTTTTAACACTAGTACTCCTAGTACTACGTACTTGTATCCTGTTTGGGTCTAGGCCTTGCATTGCCATACTTCGCCACACATTTGATGCCAAGCTTGCCTAAAGTTTTCAAAATGAAAAGGAGGTACACTTGCGCATGGCTGTCGCAGTCGCACCGCACCCTCACACAGTCGCCCCTCCACGCCGCGGTCGCACCGCACCCTCACACAGTCGCTCCTGCACGCTGCAAACCCAACCAAGGGAACGCACCCTCACTGACACGTGCTACGGCATCTGATCAAACCAAACTCAGCCATCCTACCGCTGACACATAATTTTTGTTCATAAAGTATGTTTATCCAACCGCATGTTGGGGAGGATCCGTACGGCCCGTGCGGTGGTCTGTTGGGGAAGAAGAAGAGGTGAGGAAGAAGGGTTAGGAGACGTAGGATATTCATCCAACTGCCTGAAATGGTAGACTGGCCCAAATGATGAAAGTCAGGCGACATGCATAACAATATATGTTTTTACACATCAAAAGATCCCTAAAAACAACAACATAAAGAAAAACTATCACTGCTCGCGAAACGAGATGGCCTCGTCGTCTTTGGTTGCCGGCACGAACCAGCCGTAGCTGCCGACGTGTGTCTCCGCATCGTGGTTGTCCTCGGCCTCCAGCTACTCGTTCACGCGGAGCGTGCGGGCGTTCTGCACGGACGAGAGCATCGCCCGGTTCAAGTCCAGGACGTCCGGTTCCGCCTGCAGGAGGGCCTCGATGGCAGCGGCATCCGCGCACTCCGCGTCGAGTTGAGCCTCCGCCGCCCGGTTCAAGTCCAGGACGTTCGGTTCCGCCTGCAGGAGGGCCTCGATGGCAGCGGCATCTGCGCGTTCCATGTCAAGTTGAGACCCCGCCACCCGGTTCACATCCACGACAGCCGGTTCTGCCTACAGGAGAGCCTCGATGGCAGCGGCATGCGCGCCCTCCACGTCGAGTTGAGCCTCTGCCTCCCGGTCCTCCTTTAGTATCGCCAGGTTGAACCGCTGGTCCGCCTGCACCATGGGGGACCCGGACGCCGGCATGAAGTCGACGTCCATCGTCTCATACCCATCGGGGGCCTTTTGCGCTGCGACCTCCGCCATGAACATTTGATCGGCTTCCTCCTCCTCGTAGCTTGGCTCCAGAGAACTCGGGGATTGGACCGCCGCAAAGCGAGCTTGGGAACGGAGGTCTGTGGCGCCGACCGCCGCCGCGATTTCTGTGCAGCGCTCCGGTGTCAGCATCTTGTAGTACGTGTGAGGGAGTCCTGGATTAGGGGGTGTTCGGATAGCCGGACTATACCTTCAGCCGGACTCCTGGACTATGAAGATACAAGATTGAAGACTTCGTCCCGTGTCCGGATGGGACTTTCCTTGGCGTGGAAGGCAAGCTTGGCGATATGGATATGTAGATCTCCTACCACTGTAACCGACTCTATGTAACCCTAGCCCTCTCCGGTGTCTATATAAACCGGAGGGTTTTAGTCCATACGAAGAACAACAATCATACCATAGGCTAGCTTCTAGGGTTTAGCCTCCTTGATCTCGTGGTAGATCCACTCTTGTACTACCCATATTATCAATATCAATCAAGCAGGAGTAGGGTTTTACCTCCATCGAGAGGGCCCAAACCTGGGTAAAAACATCGTGTCCCTTGTCTCCTGTTACCATCCGCCTAGACGCACAGTTCGGGACCCCCTACCCGAGATCCGCCGATTTTGACACCGACATTGGTGCTTTCATTGAGAGTTCCTCTGTGTCGTCACTGTTAGGCCCGATGGCTCCTTCGATCATCAACAGCGATGCAGTCCTTGGTGAGACTTTTCTCCCCGGACAGATCTTCATCTTCGGCGGCTTCGCACTGCGGGCCAATTCGCTTGGCCATCCGGAGCAGATCGAAAGCTACGCCCCTGGCCATCAGGTCAGATTTGGAAGTTTAAACTACACGGCTGACATCCGCGGAGACTTAATCTTCGACGGATTCGAGCCACAGCCGAGCGCGCCGCACTGTCACGATGGGCATGATCTAGCTCTGCTGCCGAACAGTGCCCTGGAGGCCGCGCCCGCATCAGCTCCGACCCTTAATCCGGAGCCAACTGCGCCGATCGAGGATGGGTAGTTGGACACCGCCTCGGGGGATGCAATCTCTACGTCGATTGAGCCAAACACCAACTTTGTCCCCTGTGAATCCCGTGACTCCAAGGCGCCGGACTCCACTCCGGACTCCGAGCCCCCCGCGCCCCTACCGATCGAATCCGATTGGGCGCCGATCATGAAATTCACCGCCACGGACATCTTTTAGTACTCATCCTTCGGCGATATTCTGAATTCACTAAAGTCTCTCTCTTTATCAGGAGAGCCCTGGCCGGATTATGGTCAGCGAGGTTGGGACACGGATGATGAAGAAATTCAAAGCCCACCACCACCTACTTTGTAGCCACTGTCGATGACTTAACCGACATGCTTGACTTTGACTCCGAAGACATCGACGGTATGGACGCCGATGCGGAAGACGATCAAGAACCAGCGCCTATAGGGCACTGGAAAGCCACCTCGTCATATGACATATACATGGTGGACACCCCAAAAGAAGGCGATGGCGATGGAACAGCGGAGGACGACCCCTCCAAGAAACAGGCTAAGCGGCGGCGACAGCGGCGCCGCTCTAAATCCCGCCACAGCAAAAACGGTGATTCCGGCACAGGAGATAATAACACTCCGAACAGTGCCGAAGAAAACTCCCTCCAGCAAGATTCAGCACAGGAGGATGGAGAAGCCAGCCCTCATGAGAGAGCGGCAGACAGAGAGGTCGAGGACGATAACTACATGCCTCCCTCCGAAGACGACGCAAGCCTCGACGACGACGAATTCGTCGTGCCGGAGGATCCCGTTGAACAAGAGCGTTTCAAACGCAGGCTTATGGCCACGGCGAGCAGCCTCAAGAAAAAACAGCAACAGCTTAGAGCTGATCATGATTTGCTAGCTGATAGATGGACGGAAGTCCTCGCGGCCGAAGAGTATGAACTCGAACGCCCCTCCAAGAGCTACCCAAAGCGCAGGTTGCTAGCCCGATTAGAGGAGGAAGCACCTAAACCTACATCACCAGCGCATGATGCGGCCGGCCGGCCACCTCGCGGCCGTGACAGAGAGGCCCCTCGGGCCTCCACTCAAGCCGCACCCCAACGCCGCTCAAAAAATACCAAGGCACGGGAAAATGCGCCAGACCTGCGACATATATTGGAGGACAAGGCAAGGCAAACCAGATCGATCTATGGATCGCGCGGGCGCCCCACGGCACGAGACGATAATCGTCACGCCGGATATAGTAAATCCGGCCGGGCCGAACACAATAGACAAATCTCATTTGAGCTACGTCGGGATATAGCCCAATACAGAGGCGCCGCACACCCACTATGCTTCACAGATGAAGTAATGGATCATCAAATCCCCGAGGGTTTCAAACCCATAAATATCGAATCATACGATGGCACAACAGATCCTGTGGTATGGATCGAGGATTATCTCCTTCATATCCACATGGCCCGCGGCGATGATCTACACGCCATCAAATACCTCCCGCTCAAACTCAAAGGACCAGCTCGGCATTGGCTTAACAGCTTGCCAGCAGAATCAATTGGTTGTTGGGAGGACCTGGAAGCCGCATTCCTCGACAATTTCCAGGGCACTTATGTGCGACCACCAGATGCCGATGACCTAATCCACATAATTCAGCAGCCAGAGGAGTCGGCCAGGAAATTCTGGACAAGGTCCCTAACAAAGAAAAACCAAATCGTCGACTGTCCCGACGCAGAGGCCATAGCAGCCTTCAAGCATAACATCCGTGACGAGTGGCTTGCCCGGCACCTTGGACAGGAAAAACCAAAATCTATGGCTGCACTCACGACGCTTATGACCTGCTTTTGCGTGGGAGAAGACAGCTGGCTGGCTCGTAGCAATAGCTTGACCAAGAACCCTGGTAATTTGGATACCAAGGACAACAGTGGCAGGTCGCGTCGCAACAAGCAAAAACGCCGCATTAACGGCGAGAATTCTAAGGATACGGCAGTTAATACCGGATTCAGAGGCTATAAATCCGGTCAGCGGAAAAAGCCATTTAAAAGAAATTCTCAGGGCCCGTCCAGTTTGGACCGAATACTCGACCGCTTGTGCCAGATACATGGCACACCCAAAAAGCCAGCCAATCACACCAACAGGGATTGTTGGGTGTTCAAGCAGGCAGGCAAGTTAAATGCCGAAAATAGAGACAAGGGGCCGCATATCGATGACGAGGAGGAGCTCCGGCCGCCGAACAACAGTGGACAGAAGGGTTTTCCCCCACAAGTGCGGACAGTGAACATGATATATGCAACCCACATCGCCAAGAGGGAGCGGAAGCGTGCGTTAAGGGACGTATACGCGATGGAGCCAGTCGCCCCAAAGTTCAACCCATGGTCCTCCTGCCCGATCACTTTTGATCGAAGGGACCACCCCACTAGTATCCGTCACGGCGGATTCGCCGCATTGGTTCTCGACCCAATTATTGACGGATTTCACCTCACTAGAGTCCTTATGGATGGCGGCAGCAGCCTGAACCTGCTTTATCAGGATACAATGCGAATAATGGGCATCGATCCTTCGAGGATTAAACCCACTAAAACGACCTTTAAAGGCGTCATACCAGGTGTAGAGGCCAACTATACAGGCTCAGTTACACTTGAAGTGGTCTTCGGATCTACGGATAATTTCCGAAGTGAGGAGTTAATCTTCGACATAGTCCTGTTCCGCAGTGGCTATCACGCACGGCTCGGGTGAACCGAATTTGCCAAGTTCAATGCGGTACCGCACTACGCATACCTTAAGCTCAAGACGCCAGGCCCTCGAGGCATCATTACGGTCAATGGAAACACCGAACGCTCTCTTCGAACGGAGGAGCATACGGCGGCTCTCGCAGCAGAAGTGCAAAGCAGCCTTTCAAGGCAATTCTCCAGTACAGCTGTTAAACGTCCGGACACCTTCAAGCGCGCCCGGAGCAACCTACAACAAGACCGTCTGGCACGTTCCGAACAAGCGTAGCAATGCGGCCCCAACCCCAGCCCTCGCGAAATAGCGAAACAAGCGCTTCGCGTACATAACTACGATCTGGAAATACCATGGGCACAGGGAGAGGGGCATTATCACGGCACGCCCGAAACACGGCTTAAACCTCACTAGGGGCTGCCGACCTTTTAATTTTCTCTTACTTTCAGGACTCCATTCTTCGGAAGGCCTAATCGGCAGTACAATTGCCGCACAAACGATGAAAGAACCAGGGAAGCAGAAAGTTACGCCGCATCATGGAACTCCCAGGTGGTCTCTATAACGAGCAATATGCCTATTTCGCATCCAATCCCACAGCCTGCCCCTGGATAGGACATGTTAAATAGTCCCGTCTTGCTTATTGCACTATTTGTATCGTTCTGATTTGATCGCAGCTTTCTTAAATAAACAATGCATAGATTTCGTCTATTATTGCATTAATCTTTTTTATATATGTTCATTAATGACATGTTGCAACCGTACACTCTCGTATGGCCAATACGCCAGGGGCTTAAGTACCCCTCAATATGGTGTGAGAAGTCCGAACACTTTCACAAGTGCGGCACCCTGAACTAATAGCATTATATGCATCGGTTCCGAATCATGTCTTGGGTCAATAGTTGGGTTTGCCCGGCTCCTATGTTTTGGTGCCTTACGTTCCGTTATATCGGCTAAGGTAGCACTAGGAGAACTACTGCGATTGTGCCCCAGTTGAGCTGGGCTGAGCACCTCAGTAGAGAAAGCTAAAACTGACTGTCATGATGAAGCGAGAGACTGGTCGCTGTTTGAGAGGTTTTTCGAGTCCTTAAAGACTTACGCCGCTTAGAGTGAGGAGTCGGCTTTGTCCGACCAAGGCATGGATAGCGCCCCGAACTCGGTCTTCCGATACTAGGGGCTTCGCCGAAATTTAAAATTATAGAATTCTATGGCTAAGTGAGAGTGTTCAAGCATTATAGTCCGATTGCCTTGTTCGTTGTGCTGAGCGCCTCCCTCCAAGGACCCATAAATGGGAAAAAGAGCGCTCAGGTTTATCCCGAACACCCCAACACTAGTGTCATGGGGGTAGAAGCCGACGACTCACCATCTCTCAAATTTGATAAACAGCCGCACAGAAGGTCATATTTTAAATTCGAAAAAGCATTGTTTAGCGCATACGAACAAGTTTTCAGTGCACAGGACAAAACGAGCAAGTTTACTCAAAAATTACATCCCTGGAACATTCATCCGCCATAAGGCGGGCACCCTTCAAAATCAATAAGGGACACTAGATGCACTTACAATCTCCCCCTTTTTGGTGATTGATGACAATATAGGTTAAGTTTTCAACGGGGATAAACATATGTAGTGTAAATAGTGATATTGAGGAATTTGATTGCAAGATATAGAAGAACTCCCCCTGAAGATGTGCATAGTGAGAAATTTGCTTTTGAAGCAATGCACATTTTGAAGAGTAGAATCATGGAGATCTCCCCCTATATCTTGTAATTCATACACACATTTAACATATGATATGAAGAATTTGAAATGCATGACGAAATATGGTGACTGATGTAATTCAGCATGCGTGGATTAACATATATGAGGAAATAGCATGCAGAAGAACATAGCGAAAGTATCAGACCACCATCGGGTTTAAGTTTACAACTCGATCCAATAAGGTTTCAGAAGAACGAGAGATGTAACTTAGCAAAAAAACGCCCATATATAGAGACCCGCTTGAAGATTTACTCAAATTTCTCCCCCTTTGTCATCGAATGACCAAAAGGGACGAAAAATGAGGACTAACGCCGCTGAAGAATATCACGAAGTCGATGAAGGAGCGCCAGCGTTGTTGGGGTCGGTTGTTGAAGTAGGGCCTGCCGTAGTGTCGTCCAAATGTTCATTTTCATCAGTCTCGCGCGATGAAGAATGTGAGATGGCTACCAAGGAAGGAACTTTCACTTTCTTGTATTTCTTCGACAGTGGTTGAGACTAGTGAAAGTCCTGCTTGAAGCCCATTTGCTTGAGATCTTCTTCACCATAAATATGAGACAGAACAGCCCAGGTGCGATCAAATACTTCATGGAGGTAGTAGTGGTTCTTCTTCACTGTATTGTGTGTAGCAGTCATGTTGTGAAGAATTGAACCAAACTGATGCTTGACCCATTTGTGGTTGCGATCGACCTTCTGATGAAGACTGAGGAGAAGCTCACGACCAGTCATCACCCTTGGAGTTGTGGCTTGAGGATTTTGCTTTGAGGCATTGGCGGCAGAGTCATGGATGGCAGAGTCATCATTGGTGGAGTAAGATGCAGCTTTGCGGAACTGACCATGCAATGGACGAATGCCTTCATCAATAAAAGCAGTGGCCTTGCCCTTTTCATCAGCTGAGGAAAATGTTCGCTTGAGGACTTCAATGGGGGGCAAGTAGCTGCCATGGTTGAGTGTGTCAGCCTTGTAATTGATTGAAGACCTTGATCTGAGGAATCTCATAATCCGGGGTGCGTATGGCTTCAATTCAAAAGGGGACAATGCAACATTGGCCAGAGTCCTCATGAAGAAATCATGGTAGTTAAAAGGAACTCCATGGATGATATTGAAAAGCAGATTCTTCATGATGCCAACGACTTATTCTTCATTAGAGTCATGGCCTTTGATTGGACTCAATGTCTTGGTCAGAATGCGATAGACAGTCCGTGGCACATATAGCAATTCCTTCACGAGGAATTTGGTCCTTGGGGCTTGACCGGGCTTCAGCGGCTTCATCAACACTTGCATGTAGTGATCAGTGAGTTCAGGTTCATGATATATACAACGAGCACCTTCAAGGGGAGGACTGACAAGTAGGGCATGAAGCAATTCAGAGGCCGGTGCTTTGAAGTGAGTGTTTTCTGTCATCCAGCCCAACACCCAAGAGTTCACATCTTCAGCATTTCTGGTGATGTGCAGCGTTGCATAGAACTGGAGAATTAACTCTTCATCCCAATCACAGATATTGGTACAGAAGTTAAGCAATCCAACATCATGAAGAACACTAAGGACTGGTGTGAAGCACGGCAGCGATTCCATGTCAACATGAGGAATATGCTCATGGTCAAAGACTTTGTCCTTATCAAAAAGCAGTGAAGAATAGAAGTTTGCTTGGCTGGCGGTCCAGAAATGCTTCCTTCAAAGACGAGCAGAGTCATATGGGTTGTAGTCTGTGAAGAACACATGCTCGTGAAAGAAGTCATCAGCCTTGAAGTTTTGCTTCTTGGAGAAGGGATTCTTCGGCTTGGGCTGAGGAGTATCAGTCAATTGCATTACAACATCAGGAATCACATTCTCAGGAACCACAGGCTAAGGAATTTAAGTTTGTGCTTCAATTGCAGCCTGGGTCTTCTTTTCTTCAGCAGCATTTTCATCAGCACTAGTGGCCGGAATTTCTTCATGGATGGAAGGAGTGGTGTGACGATCGTCAGAGCCCATTTGAACTTCAGTATGCACTGGGGACTGAGGAATTTGTTGCAGTGGCGTGAACAAGGGAGAGTTGGGGTGATGACTTTCCCAATAGTAATCATTCATCACAGGAGTGGTGCTCCCAATGTCCACGTCTTCATCTTCATCATCCAATTCTTCAACGCCTGCCTCTCCAGCTGAGAACTGAGGCATAGGCGATAAGACAACTAGGGTTGAAGGGATATTATCCACTTCAATTTCTTTGTCCAACTGCTCTGAAGAAGCAGCAGAAGGAACATCTTCATCAGATCTGCTTGGGATCTCATAATATTCACAAAAATGTATGATTTCCTTTGATGGCATGTTGAGACAGGAACAACATCAATGGGATTATCAAAAGAGCTTGTCAATATCTTCATCTTCTTAAGTGTTGAAGACTGTGATGAAGCAGATGATTTCCTCTTCTTCACTGCTGCTCACTTTGCAGCCTTAGTTTTCTTCGCTTCTGATGCAGAAGGAAGAACTGGACTTGGTGTGGGTGCAGGAGGAGCAGAGGAAATTGGTTCAGTTACCTCAGGCACAACTGTGTCAATTTGCATGGTTGGTTCAGTTTCTTCAGGCACAACGGTTGATGCCTTAGCTGGCCTGACTTGTTCTTTAGGTGCAACACTAGTGGTTTCCCTAGCAATTTCATCAGCGGCTGGAAAATCTTCAGCCCTGGTACTCTCATTCTCATCAGCGGTGTTGGCATGTTCTTCAGTCGGCTGAGCAGATGCCTTAGCCTAAGGAATTTCAATGTGTGTTGGAGCAACATTTGAAGAAAATCATTTCGCCAATTTGACAAATCTGACTTTGGCTCCAAGCCAGTCTGCACGTAGGTGTCAAATTCATCACTGAGGTTTTTGATCTTAGTTTGAGCAGCAATAAGTTCATCAGTGGTCATTTTCACAATGTTCTTTTTCAGAAGTCGCTCCTTCTTGTACTGAGCTTTCTTCAGCTGCCTGGCCTTCTCAAATTTTCTTCGCCAATGAATGCGGTTAGCATGTGACTTTGTCCAGGTGCAGCTTGAAGTCGGGCATAGGAGTGTTGGGGCCCTTGTGCCAGAGATCAATGTACTCAAGGATCAACTTTGGATCCAGCAGGAGAGGAACTCCACTTCCTATGGCTCTAGCAGCCCTTTGCTGTCTATCTCTGATGATTTCGATAAGTTCCTCATCATCAGCTTCGTCTTCACTTGACGGTACATGAAAGGTAACATGCTTCTTGTGAGGACTTGGTCTAGAGCCTCGTCCAGCAGTGGCCTTTGTCTTCAGCAGAGTGGGGCCGGTTGAGGATTGCAGAGGTGCTGAAGAACTTGCAGAGGCTCCTGAGGTAATAGACTTGCCTATGGTCCTTTGACACGAGTCGAGATGCACAGGTGCTGAGGACTTCGGAGGAGGAGCTGAGGATTTTGAAGGAGCTGGAGCATCTTGAGGAATTAGAGCTGCTTGAGGAATTGGCCATGAGGGCATTGAAGAGCTTGGCCGTGAGGGCATTGAAGAAGCATTGGGCTTGTGTGCGGGCTTCTGGGGCATAGCCTTCTTAGGCTTGCTAGCAGAGGCCTCAGTAGCGGCAGGAGCAGAATCTTCATTGAATTTCTTCACTGCCTCTTTTGCCATTTTGGCCAGCTTAGCTTGACGCTTGGCCCATTCCTTGGGGAAATCCTCACCTCTTCTGATGCTAGAGGGATCAACTTCTTGGCCAGGTGCCAATGAAGGTCTTGGGCATTGTAGGGTCGAAAGTATGTCTAGAGGGGGGGTGATTAGACTACTTGACCAAATAAAAATCTAGCCTTTTCCCAATTTTAAGTCTTGGCAGATTTTAGCAACTTTGCACAAGTCAAGCAATCAACCTACGCATGCAATTCTAAGAGTATAGCAGTGGAATGTAAAACAATTGCACATGAAGGTAAAGGGAGGAGTTTGAGGGAGCAAACGCAATGTAGACACAGAGATTTTTTATCCTTGGTTCCGATAGGTGGTGCTATCGTACATCCATGTTGATGGAGACTTCAACCCACGAAGGGTAACGGTTGCGCGAGTCCAAGGAGGGATCCACCCACGAAGGGTCCACGAAGAAGCAACCTTGTCTATCCCACCATGGCCATCGCCCACGAAGGACTTGCCTCACTAGGGTAGATCTTCATGAAGTAGGCGATCTCCTTTCCCGTACAAACTCCTTGGTTCAACTCCACAATCTTGATGGAGGCTCCCAAGTGACACCTAACTAATCTAGGAGACACCACTCTCCAAAAGGTAATAGATGGTGTCTTGATGATTAACTCCTTGCTCTTTTGCTTCAAATGATAGTCTCCCCAACACTCAACTCTCTCTCATAGGATTGGATTTGGTGGAAAGATGATTTGAGTGGAAAGCAACTTGGGGAAGGCTAGAGATCAAGATTTATGTGGTTGGAATAGAATATCTTGACCTCAACACAAGTGTAGGTGGTTCTCTCTCAGAAAATGCATGTTGGAAGTGTAGGCATGTTCTGATGGCTCTCTCCACGAAAGAAGAGTGAGTGGAGGGGTATATATAGCCTCCACACAAAAACTAACCGTTACACACAATTTACCAAACTCGGTGGGACCGAATCAGAAAACCCGGTCAGACCGATTCAGTTCATAATGTGACAGTTAGGCTTTTCGGTGGGACCGACATGTCAACACGATGGGTCCGATTTCATTAGGGTTAGAGCATAACGTAATCTCGGTGAGATCGATTACACAAACTCGGTGGGACTGATTTTGGTAACAAGCTAACCAGAGAGTTGGTCAGGCAAACTCGGTGGGACCGATTCGCTCATTTCAGTTTGACCGAAACGTTACGAAGGGGAAATAGAGAGTTTGCATTGCGAACTCGGTGGGACCGATCGCTCATCTCGGTTAGACCGAAATATTACGAAGGGAAATAGAGAGTTTGCAATCCCATCTCAGTGAGACCGAGATCCCTATCGGTGAGACCGAAGTGACTAGGGTTTGTGTCAAAGGCTATGTCAAAAGAACTCGGTGGCGCCGGATAGAAAACTTCGGTGGGGCCGAGTTTGACTTTTTGGTTTGGGACATATGTGGATATGAGAAAGTGGTTGAGGGCTTTGGAGCATATCACTAAGCACTTTGAGCAAGAAACTCATTAAGCAACACCTCATCCCCTTTTAATAGTATTGGCTTTCCTATGGACTCAATGTGATCTTGGATCACTAAAATGAAAATGTAGAGTCTTGAGCCTTAGAGCTTGAGCCAATCTTTTGTCATTAGCATTTTGAGGGGTCCACATTCCTAATCCATGCCATGCCAATCATTTACCTTTCCTAAAATATTTATCTTGAAATAGCATTAGTTCAATGAGCTATATGTTGTTAGTAATTAACAAAACCACCCAGGGATAGTTGCACTTTCAATCTCCCCCTTTTTGGTAATTGATGACAACATATAGATCAAAGCTTCAGCAAATGATAATAAGATTGAAATACATCGTTGCTTTGGGAAGTATGTGATAAGCAAGAGCTCCCCCTAAATTTGTGCATTATTATTGAATGCAAATGCAGAATCGATTAGGATCATGGGTTACTCTTCCATGTCACATACATCTTGGTGGAGCGCTCAAAATGATATAAATTAAAGCATGCACTCATCACCAAGAAAAGTGAATGATCATATAGGGATATACAAGATACTATCATCCAAGCAAGCATTAAAGTAGCATATGATCAAACACATGATCATACAAGTATCTCACACAAGGACATAAAGTATAAACCAAGCACACAATAAATTTCAACCAAAAGAAAGAGAGACAAAGAAGCAAAACACTCTCTCTCGAAGCCTATGATGTATACATATTTCTCCCCCTTTGGCAACAAGTTACCAAAAATTCAGATATGCATAGTGTCGTGGTTTGGTCACGACAGATGTCCTAGCAAAAGGACTTAGTCGTGAGGCCATCGCAACGGGTTAACTCGAAGGGGTTAAAGCGGACACAGGGACACAAAGAGTTTATACTAGTTCGGCCCCTTCGATGAAGGTAAAAGCCTACGTCTAGTTTGTGATGGAATTGATGGGGTTTCGATGACTAGGGAGCAAACAAGCTTCGCCTAGGTCTCGATTTGTGGTTATCTGTCCTTGAACCGCTATCGGGTCGTCCCCTTATATACACGGGTGACGCCCGTCGGTTCACAGAGTCCCAATCTCCGGTTCACACTCGTAACCAGGTTGGTCTCTTACTATTCCTAACTTACAATACAAGTTTACATATTAAATCGGTTTACGGTTACAAGTGTTGAACCGACTATGGCCTTGGGCCTTTATCTAACTTCTTGGGCTTTAACACTCTTGGACTACTGATGAAGTTAACACGGCCCAGGTAGGCCGGTTTACGCCCAGTAGTAATATCCCCAACATTAGGCCCCAGATTGATTTGAATGAGTTCATGTCAATCCTTCACAGAAATCTTCATCTTCAACATCTACCTGTACTCGTTGAACCGTCTTGACGTCATTTCCTCCAATTGCTGTTAAACCGGGGTGACGTCATCTGTCATAAAGAAAGTATCCATAATACCTCATCATTTTAATGAGGTTGCGAAAATCGAGGCAACAGCTCCGTTCCATGGCCCCTATCTTATCGCGCCTGACACATGTCCTTTAGCCTTATAAATAGGACCGAAAGGTCATTTCCTTTTCTCCTCTCCGTGTCTTCTCATCTTCGTCTTCCTCACGTCGACAGCTTCGGAGCTCCGCCGCCGCCGTCGCCGTCGCCTACAGCCTCAACCTTTGGCCGCTGCATCGACCTGATCGTACCAGAAAACTGCGGTGATCCTCCGCATCCTCCTCAGCTCTAGTAAGCCCTCTGTTCTCCTTAACCTAGATCTGTTCTAGGCTTCCTTGTTCTTGTGCTGTTCATCGACCGCTCTTGTTCATACGTTTAATCTCTGCATAGATCTGTAAAACCTTGTGCTGAATGCCACTTTAGCTTTTCGCATCCGCCTCTAGTCTCGTGCTCAAAACTGCGGATCTCATCTGTTCGTCTATTCCTTAACTCACTTCCACTCTGTTTTGACGCCTTTAAATATATATTTTCTCTGTTTTTCTGAAGTTGCCTCAGATCCATCGCCGCAACAAAACTGTTATGAAACCTGTTTCTGCATACTTAGTCGTTTCGCAATCTCCAGTGCTTTCAACATCTAGACCCAGCGGTTTAACTTTGTAGAAGAAAATTACTAAACCGGTATATACCATTAGTCCCCTTGTTGAACCGCCAGAATATTTTAGCACTATTGAACCGCCAAAAATCTACTTCCAAGTACTGCCGCTTTGCGAACTCCAGTTTACAATTAACTTCCTCCGGTTTAACATTGATCATATCAGCATATAACGTGTACTCAACACAATCTTGAACCGGAATCGCTTTGTTCTGTAGACTCCACCATGGCTAAACAAGTGTACGAGTGCAATTGGGCTCCTTCTCGGGTTACATAAACGCAGCTGAACAACTTGGTCTTGACTGGCGCTTTAAGCAGTAAGAATACCATCCACTGGAGGGTCCCAGGCAAAGAGTGTCCTCCCACGCCTCGAGAAGGAGAGGTTGTAGTCTTTGCGGATCACCTAGCCCGCGGTTTTAACCCGCCCGGTTCAAAATTCTACCGGGATGTCTTGGCCAATTTTCAACTCCATCCGCAAGATATCGGCCCAAACTCTCTCACCAACATATGCAATTTCCAAGTGCTTTGTGAAGCGTTCTTTCAAGAGGAGCCCACCGTTGAGTTGTTCAGAGATTGCTTCCACCTAAACCGTCGTACAGAGTTTCCTGATGGTTCCAACATGGAATTAGGAGGTATGGCAATCCAGAAAAGGAAGGAGGTTACTTATCCTCACGCAAAACTGCACAGTCATCCCCAAGAATGGAATCAGACATGGTTCTATTGCAAAGACACCTCCCCTGCTAATGAAAATCCTTTGCCTAGTTTTCATCCGGTGCGGCTTAGCAACACGCACCCCTTTCCACAAAGATTAACTGCCAAGGAGAGGAGTAAATATGCCCCTCAACTGTCCAAGCTCAGAGCCTTTATGGCAAACGGTTTAACAGGAGTTGATCTCGCTCGTTGCTGGATATCATGGAGTATACTGCCCCTCAGCCAACGCTCCGGTTTGATGTGTGAATACACGGGCCGTGTTAATGATCCACTGCGGCACATAAACATCCAGGTTACTGACGAAGAAGTCACAGAAGCTGTGAAGAAAATTTTGAACGAACCGGCGTACATCTGTGCACGAACCGGCCTGCTTCCTTTCTGTGCTACCAACAAACCGCCAGCTGTTAGTCTGAATTTCCTTTTTTTACTAATTCTGATATTATTACATCTGCTTTATGATTTGACATCAGTATCTGTTGAAACAGGGTGATGATCCGTTTTGGAGCAAGAAGCTCTCTCAAGAAAAGGCAGACAAACCGGAAAGACCAACCTGGCCCAAGACAAAGGTCCTTAAGAAACCTGCGCAGAAAAGGAAAACCACTGCATCCTCTGATCCGCCAGCTGACGATGATGTGGGTAATCCGGACCTTGAGGCAGAACTTGATTCACTTGGTTTGCTTTTTACACACCTTATTGATGATGATATTTGTCAGGACGATGCCGAAGCTAGTCATGCTGATGATGCAGAGGTAATCACTCTCTCTTCTGATTCAAATTCTCTTCCTTCACTAAAAATCCGTCAGGCAAACCGAAAAGTTAAATTTTCTCATCCTCTTGCTTACTTGGATCCCAAATTTCTTATGAAGACCCAACAACATGAAGTGCGTCGCACAAGACGGCACAGCGGCCAGGTAGTTACCTCCGCCGGTTTACCGAACAGTCCGGTTCGGAGACGTCGTTCAGAGGTCTCTAATTTGCTTGTCAGTACTTATCCTAAAGCGGGGTGTTTTCGTCAACCGCTTAACCCATCTGACTTTGATTATCAGGTCACCTCCCATTCATCCTCTGGCGAGTCAACCGGCACCCAGCTGCCTCCACTGAAAACAGTGCTTGGGTAAACTTGCACTTATCATAATATTCCTGGTATTTTATCTTGCATCATAGACTGTTTTTGACTTTGCTACTCCTTCCAGGGCTAAACCGAGGCCGAGCAAGAAAGCTCGCCTGGATAAAGTGGCCGGAGAAGAAACTGCTCCTGAACCGGGTGCCACCCCAAATGTTGAAGCGGTCGTCCAGGAAGATGTGGCCAATGACTCGCTAGTGTAGGATGAAGTTGTTACTGCTGAAGAGGGTTTTGTTGACGCCTCCGGTCCTGCTGACCAGCCTGCCAGCCCCATCCGGATTGAGAGATCCACCAGTCCCTCCAAACCTGCGGACAAATCGACTGCGCCAGTGCAAACCGGCGAGTCCAAAGATGATGAAGTTATAATCACTGGCGTTGGTCGTTCTGATCCAGGGAACCCCGTCGCTTTAGCCAAGCATACTGCCAAGGAAGAAATTTCCGCCATGAGCAAAGGCAAATGGGATGTTGATCTGGCGATGTACGCTGCTCTGAACGCCCAAGACCTTCATTCTGGTTATTTGAACTGGCTATACACTAGCCGTGATTATGAAGCTGGTCTAGTAAAGATGATGAGGGAAAAACTTGAGGTAATTTCCATGTGCCTTGCTGTGCTTGTATATCTTTTTAATCTTGCTGATTCTCCTAGCCCCCAAGGGTCGGTTTGGAGTCTTCTTTCAAATCGAGACTTGTGACATATAAAGCCGTATTACTTCAAAATATGCTGATGTAGCCCCCAAGGGTCGGCTCAACTGAATGAAGTTAAACCGAGACTTTAATGAACTGCATATAGTAGCATCACAAACAATCTTGATCAAATAGCCATTAGCCCCCAAGTGCCAAGTTGAATACTTGTATTGTGCTTGGGACTTTGTCAATCCAGGGACTATTGTAGATCAAATAGGCATTAGCCCCCAAGTACCAAGTGCATAACTTGTTATGTGGTTGGTACTTTAATTCTTATACCGTTTGTGAAACCATATCTCTGTCTGTATGCAGGCTGAGCTCAAAACCAAAGAAGACCAAATTACCGACCTTCAAGAAGTGTTGAAATCCCAATAGGCTGAAACCTCAAAAGCAAAGGAAGAATTAACCAGCGCTTTAGGCGTCATGGAACAGCTTAAGGAGGGATTCAAAAAGGAACGGGCTGATTGGGCCACTGAGAAGGCCACTTTAACCAAGAAGATTGAAACTGCGGAGGCTGCCCTTAAACCGGTGATAGACGAATTGACTAGCGTAAAGCGACAAATGCATGCAATGACTGTCGCCATCTTTGGTAAGTGTCCTTTGACTTCTGTAATAATTTTGATCTTCCTATGATAGGTCCGGTTTGTGAACTGCTCTATTATGTTTGTAGGCACCCGCATTAGCCACTTGGGGTCAGATGTTCGGATGAAGCTAAAAGCTGCCTATACATTAATCGAATAGCTGTATACTGGAGCGCAGCGGATTATCTCAAGTGCGTCACATAACAATCCAGCACCCACGTTAATCCAAGATGCCCTTAGTAGATTGTCAATGCTTCCCGCTCGGATTGAAGAGCTGAAAAAAATCTGCTGCTCGAACCGGCGCCATCAATGCCTTAATCCGAGCCAAGGCGTGGGTACTAGACTTCGATCCTGTTGAAGCAGCTCAAGGCTATCCCAGCTTGAAAGAAGATGGCTCAGAATTCAACGAAGATGATCTGAGAGCAATAAACCGGGCGGTGCGCCCTCTGGCCTGCCAATTGGCAGAAGAAGCCGATTTGTCGCATTATCAAGCTCAGTATAATGAGTAGAACAAACGAGTGGCTGCACCAATTCTCGAAGCGGAGAACCTGATTCCTCCAATCCGTAAACATACTTACGCTCCTGATATTGAACCGTCTTCACTGATCCATGAGGAGGCTGTTTTTCAAGCATTAATGGGAATCGACTGGACCACTGTTGACTTCCAGCCACTGGGTAGGGGTGAAGAGGCTGAAGCGGCGCAGGATGACCCACAGCCGTCAACCCGGGGTGACGAGCAGGCGTGAACCGGAAGCCGGTTTAACTGGCTGCTTTATATTCCGCAAAAAATATGATGATCTTATTTGGGCACCGTGTTGCCTTGTAATAGGATAGCCAATACTTTTACTTGTGATATGCCATCGTGCATAGGTACCGATACTTTTGCTTGAAGTTTTCAATCTATATTTCCTGCAATCATGAAATCTTAAACTGCCATTGCTGGGCATGAAGTTGGCTTAGCCAAATTTGAATCGGCGGTTTAATAATCCTGCACCGTTATGGGAGAAGACAGCTCCTGTATATATATCATGCCGGTTTACTGTGTAAAACCGTGCTTGGTCATAACAAACCCTTTGTTACTCCAAAAAGGATGTTAACAGAAAAAGTATCAAACCGGGAAATAATCGCCGGTTTAATAATGGGCCGTGTTCCGCCAAATTGGCTGTTGAACCGGCATAAAACATTGTCGGTTTAAGAAACGCAACCAAGATAAAACAGCAACTTATCAAGAAAAATTATTGAAGCAAAGGCAATAACAAAACCTTTTGCAAAAAGAGAGGCTTTACTGAGCCGATCAGATGGTGTTACCATGGTTGGACACGACCAAGCTCCCCAAAGGTGTAGCTATGGTTCAAGTCAGCCAGGTCCCCAAATGAAACCGTGGCATTACACCGATCAGGTGGCATGGCAATGGTTCGGGTTCGACCAAGCCCCCAAGTGATTCTAAGGCCTTTAGGCCGATCAAGAGGCGTGACCATTTCAGACTTGACCGTGTCCCCTAGTGATCTGGTGGCTTTCGCCGATCAAAAGGTGTTGCATCGGTTCCGACACGACCGAGCCCCCAAGTGATCTGGTAGTTTTGCCTATCAAAAGGTATTGCATCGGTTCAGACATGACCGAGCCCCCAAGTGATATTTATAATTTTTTGCAAGGGGTAAACCGGAGCTCGCGTTTAAACAGAACAACTCCATGTAACCACACATTATATAAAAGAACAGATACCCCGCTTGAGCTGAGGATCTGGTTTATTGTATTTATAATATATGCATTGTCATAATATGTACATAAGCAGAGCCGATGGCTCAAGTATAGTAAGGCCGAAGATGAGCTATGTTCCACGGCCTGTTGGTCTCCTCCTCTGATGTGCGTGAGTCCTTATGCTCTCGAATATCAATCAGATAGTATGACCCGTTGTGCAGATTCTTGCTGACCATGAAAGGTCCCTCCCAAGGTGGGGATAACTTATGCATATTGGTTTGATCTTGAATGAGTCGAAGCACCAAATCTCCCTCTTGAAAGGTTCTGGTCCTGACCCGACGACTGTGATAGCGACGAAGATCCTGTTGGTAAATCACCGAACGGGCAGCTGCTATGTCTCGCTCTTCATCCATCCGGTCCAAAGTGTCTTGTCGAGCCGTCTCTTTGTCCGCTTCAACATAAGCCGCAACACGAGGTGAATTGTGACGGATATCACTAGGGAGAACCTCCTCGGCTCCATAAACCATGAAGAACGGTGTGTATCCTGTTGATCTATTGGGTGTGGTATTAATGCTCCATAATACGGACAGGAACTCTTCAACCCAACAACCCGGCGTCCTCTGCAAGGGAACCATAAGCCGTGGTTTGATGCCTCTCAAGATCTCCTGATTAGCTCTTTCTGCTTGACCATTGGACTGTGGGTGTGCCACTGAGGAAACGTCAAGGCGGATGTGCTCTCGTTCGCAGAACTCTTTCATGGCACCCTTGGAAAAATTGGTACCATTGTCTGTGATGATACTGTGTGGAAAGCCAAACCGGAAAATCACCTTTTTGATGAACTGAACCGCGGTGGCTGCATCACACTTGCTAACAGGTTCTGCCTCCACCCACTTTGTAAATTTATCAACCGCCACCAGGAGGTGGGTCTTCTTGTCCTTGGACCTTTTGAAAGGCCCAACCATATCCAGCCCCCAAGTTGCAAACGGCCAAGTGATTGGAATCATCCTCAATTCTTGAGCCGGAACATGAGCGCGTCTTGAAAATTTTTGGCAACCATCACATCGTCTGACCAGATCCTCCGCATCAGCATGGGAAGTTAACCAATAGAAACCGTGGCGAAACGCTTTAGCCACCAAAGATTTTGAACCAGCGTGGTGACCACAATCTCCTTCGTGGATCTCACGCAAAATTTCACAGCCCTCCTTAGGAGACACACAGCATTGAAGCGCTCCTGATACACTGCAATGGTGCAATTCGCCATTGACGATTGTCATGGACTTGAACCGCCGTATTATTTGTCTGGCCAGAGTCTCATCCTCTGGTAACTCGCCCCGGTTCATGTACGCCAAGTAAGGAAGTGTCCAATCCGGAATGACGAGGAGTGCTGCCACCAACTGAGCCTCCGGATCAGGAACATCCAAATCCGCTTCACCAGGCAGTTGAACCGACGGGTTGTGCAGTACATCGAGAAAAACATTGGGCGGAACCGGTTTACGCTATGAGCCTAGCCGGCTTAAAGCGTCTGCCGCCTCATTCTTCCGACGGTCCACGTGGTCCACTTGATAGCCCTTGAAGTGACCTACAATAATGTCAACCTCACGACGATAGGCAACCATGAGTGGGTCTTTAGAATCCCAAGTGCCAGACACCTGTTGAGCCACTAGATCCGAGTCACCTAAGCACTTAACCCAGCTGAGATTCATCTCTTTAGCCATCCGAAGACCATGGAGCAAGGCTTCATACTCAGCTGCATTGTTAGTACAAGGGAACATTAAACGGAGAACATAACAGAACTTGTCACCTCGTGGGGAAGTTAATATGACTCCAGCCCCCGAGCCCTCCAATTGCCGTGATTCGTCGAAGTGGATGGTCCAATATGTGTGATCCGGCTTCTCTTCAGGGGCCTGCAGCTCCGTCCAATCATTGATGAAATCCACAAGTGCCTGTGACTTCACCGCCATCCGAGGCACGTATTTTAAACCGTGCGGCCCCAGCTCTATAGCCCACTTGGCAATCTGACCCGTCGCTTCCCGGTTCTGGATGATGTCACCCAAGGAGGCAGAGCTGACCACTATGATCGGATGCCCTTGGAAATACTGCTTCAGTTTCCGGCTTGCCATGAAGACTCCATATACCAACTTCTGCCGATGAGGATACCTCTGCTTGGATTCAATAAGCACTTCGCTGATATAATAAACCGGACGTTGAACCGGATGCTCCTTGCCTGCCTCTTTCCGCTCCACTACAATAGCGACACTGACCGCGCGAGCATTAGCAGCAACATATAGTAGCAATGGTTCCTTATCAATGGGAGCGGCGAGCACGGGCGGATTAGCTAATTGCCGCTTTAAGTCCTCAAACGCCTGATTAGCGGCAGGACTCCAGATGAATTGATCCGTCTTCTTCAACGTCTGATACAAGGGGATCGCTTTCTCACCAAGGCGGCTGATAAACCGACTCAAAGCGGCAATCCGGCCAGCCAGACGTTGAACATCATTGATACACTTCGGTTTAGCCAGAGAGGTGATGGCCGTAATCTTCTCCGGATTAGCTTCAATTCCTCTGTTGGACACCAAAAAACCCAACAGCTTGCCTGCAGGTATGCCAAAGACACATTTGGCCGGATTGAGCATCATCTTATATGTCCTCAGGTTATCAAAGGTCTCTTTCAAATCGTCAACCAAAGATTCCTTCTTTCTCGATTTAACCACAATATCATCCACATAAGCATGTACGTTGCGGCCAATCTTTTTGTGAAGGAAATTCTGCACACACCGCTGGTAGGTGGCCTGGGCACTCTTGAGCCCAAAAGGCATAGATACATAGCAGAAGGCTCCAAACGGAGTTATGAACACTGTCCTCTCCTGGTCCTTAACTGCCATTTTGATTTGATGATAGCCGGAGTATGCATCCAGAAAACATAAACGCTCACAACCCGCCGTAGCATCAATAACTTGGTCAATACGGGGGAGGGCAAAAGGATCTGCTGGACAAGCTTTATTAATATCCGTGTAATCCACACACATGCGCCAGGTGCCATTTTTCTTAAGGACTAGCACCGGATTAGCAAGCCACTCAGGGTGGAAAACTTCAACAATAAAGCCAGCTGCTAGGAGCCTGGCCACTTCCTCTCCAATAGCCTTGCGTCTCGCTTCGTTGAACCGACGGAGAAACTGTTTTACTGGTTTGTACTTAGGATCCACATTAAGAGTGTGCTCAGCGAGTTGCCTCGGTACACCTGGCATGTCAGAAGGCTTCCATGCAAAAATGTCCCGATTCTCACGGATGAACTCGATGAGCGCGCTTTCCTATTTGGGATCCAAATTGGCACTGATGCTGAACTGCTTGGACGAATCGCCAGGTACGAAGTCAACAAGTTTAGTCTCAGCCGCCGATGTGAACTTCAGGGCTGGGTCATGCTCCGTGGTGGGTTTCTTCAAAGGAGTCATATCCGCCGGATCAACATTGTCCCTGTAATACTTCAGCTCTGCGGCGGCGCAAACCGACTCTGCATAAGCCGCATCTCCTTCTTCACATTCTAAAGCGATCTTACGGCTTCCGTGAACCGTTATAGTTCCTTTATGACCTGGCATATTGAGTTACAAATACACATAACATGGCCGTGCCATGAACTTGGCATAGGCTGGTCGACCAAACAGGGCGTGATACGGGCTCTGGATTTTCACCACTTCAAATGTCAGTGTTTCTGATCTGGAATCATGATCGTCTCCAAAGGCCACTTCCAGCGCTATCTTGCCAACAGGGTATGCTGACTTACCGGGTACCACCCCATGAAAAACTGTATTCGACGATCGAAGATCTTTGTCCGTTAGCCCCATACGACGGAAGGTCTCATAGTATAGGATGTTAATGCTGCTACCCCCATCCATGAGCACCTTGGTGAACTTATAACCTCCCACATGAGGCGCCACCACCAAAGCTAGTTGACCTGGATTGTCAACCCGGGGAGGGTGATCCTCTCTACTCCATATGATTGGCTGCTCTGACCAACGCAGATACCTGGGTACGGCCGGTTCAACAGAATTAATTGCTCGCTTTTGGATCTTCCGGTCTCGCTTGTCCAAGCTGGTGGTGAATACATGATACTGTCCGCTGTTCAACTGCTTCGGATTGCTCTGGTAACTCGACTGCTGCTGCTGTTGATGATTATTCTGATTATTTTGATTATTCTGATTATTATGTACGCCCGGATTACCATTAAATCCTGAACCGGAATTTCCTCCGCCGTAACCCGGCCCGGATCCGCCACCGGAGCTGGGATCATACTGGAAAGCATTAGAATTCTTGAACTCCTGCATGATATAGCAATCCTTCCAGAGGTGGTTCGCTGGCACCTCCTTCGTCCCATGCCTCGGACAGGGCTGGCTCAATAGATAATTTAAGCGATCCGGATTAGGACTAGGCGCTCCACTGTGACTCTGCGGTTTACCCCTTCGTCGTTGGCCCTTGTCCTGCGCGTTAGTATTAGCTACAAAGTCCATGTTGCCATCCTCTTTACGCTTACCTCCACCACTATGACCTGCCGAGTGACATTGCTGACCTTTGGAGTTGTCGTTCTTCTTTCCCTTCCCTGTCTTTTCATCATCAGACTCGGGATCCTTGGTACTATCAGAATCAGCGTACTTTACCAAAGCGGCCATGAGGGTCCCCATGTCAGTGCAGTGGCGCTTCATCCGTCCCAACTTCAACTTCAGGGGCCCAAACCGACAATTGCCTTCCAGAGTTATAACTGCGGTGTCAGCATTGATGCGATCTGATGAATGTATAACTTGTGAGACCCGGCGCACCCAGTGAGTAGTTGACTCCCCCTCCTCCTGGACACAGGCGGCTAAATCCACTATTGACATAGGTTGTTTGCACGTGTCTAAAATTATTGATGAACCGGGCGCGCAACTGAGCCCATGAACTGATAGAATTGGGTGGCAAGCTCTTCAGCCAGGTACGGGCCGTCCCTTCAAGCATCATGGTGAAATACTTTGCACACGCCGCATCATCCACATCAAGCATCTCCATGGCCATCGCATAGCTCTCTACCCATGTCTCTAGAGGTTGATCCACTGTGTAGTTTGGTACCTTGCGCGGGCCCTTGAAATCCTTGGGCAGGCGCACATTGCGTAAAGCGGGGACGAGGCAGGGCACCCCCAATGCGCTAGAAGTGAGCCCAGGCTCAACCGAAGTGGTTGGACGAACCGGCGTAAGCTGACGAGCTTGATGCTGTACTGCTAACTCGGCCTCCCTGCGTGCTCGGGCTCGGTCCACTACCTCCTGAGCATTATCGCCACCCCCGGCCGGACCGTTGCCTCGGGGTGCTCCTCGCCGTGCATTACTTGATACAGCTGGTTCCTCCATGTGCCTGCTATAACTCCGGCTTGGACGTGGGGTAGAGTGAATCCGATCACGGCTATATGAATATGCTTCCTGTTGAACCAAAGCCGTCCTGAGGAGTTCCTTGACTCGGTGCGTCTCTATCGCCTGGAATGAATTACCTTCCACTAGGATTGCCTCCAACCGTGCCGCAACCGCAACAAGGTTATCCAGCGGATTAGAATAGTGATCCGGGGGCGTGGTCACAGCCTGCGGTACACCAGCATTATGACGGGGCAGATCTATTAAACGAGGCTGAACCGGCGCACCCGCCCTAGGTGCTTCCACCCGGTTTACCACCGGCGGATTACTGGTCCCCGCTCCAGGGGTGTTGAAAAGGTCCCTCGCTTCAAAAACTGAAGGTAACCGAGATCGGTACTTCCTCCTCATGACTTCCTGTGATGCGTTCTGGTCCAGCATGAGCTTGTAAGCTTGTGCTTCCAAAGCGGCTCGCTCCGCAGTCATCCTGACCTCTTCAGCTGCTAGATCCGCTTTGGCCTGAGTGATCTTCTCTCTCACCTTTGCAATCTCTGTGTTGTGAGCATCCTGATCCGTCGGGTTGGCCTCTGCCATGAGCGCAGCCAATGCATCGAATAGATCGGACAAAACTTGAGCCGGCGGGCGCACAGAGCCTCCTGCTCTGGCGGCCATTGCCGCTGCTGAACCGGAAACCATTGCTGCGGCAGTCGACGAATGAAGCGCTGCTTGTGTACCGGCCATGAATATTCCAACCCGATTAGGCAGATCAGAGGGGTCCGGAATACTGTCGCCATCGGAACAGCCCCCAATCCGGCCATCCTGTAGCTGATACAAAGATTCAGTTTCTCCGGTTGACGACTCGTCGCGAGAGTAAACGACGGTTTCGCCGCCAGAGCCTGATCCATCCTCATAGCTTCTTCCATGGATGATTCCCACGAAGGCACGTTTCACGGCCGGTTTAACCCGGGCAGGTCGCGCACGCTGAGCTGTCTCGACGGGGTCGGTGCAGGTGTCCAGCTCAGGGCCCGGTTCACCGATCTTGCCGATGAAGACGTGTATGCCACCAAAGGGGACCCGGTACCCGTACTCAATCGAGCCGGCCTCGGGGCCCCAGTCTGCATCATCGATGTAGATCTTGCCGCGACGACTCTTGGTCATCCGGCCGACAGCGTATCCCTCGAGTCCTTCAAAGCGGCCCTCCAAGAACTTTAAACCATCATGCGATAGCCCCACGGTGGGCGCCAACTGTCGTGGTTTGGTCACGGCAGATGTCCTAGCAAAAGGACTTAGTCGTGAGGCCATCGCAACGGGTTAACTCGTAGGGGTTAAAGCGGACACAGGGACACAGAGAGTTTATACTAGTTCGGCCCCTTCGATGAAGGTAAAAGCCTACGTCTAGTTTGTGATGGAATTGATGGGGTTTCGATGACTAGGGAGCAAACAAGCTTTGCCTAGGTCTCGAGTTGTGGTTGTCTGTCCTTGAACCGCTATCGGGTCATCCCCTTATATACACGGGTGACGCCCGTCGGTTCACAGAGTCCCAATCTCCGGTTCACACTCGTACCTGGGTTGGTCTCTTACTATTCCTAACTTACAATACAAGTTTACATATTAAATCGGTTTACGGTTAAAAGTGTTGAACCGACTATGGCCTTGGGCCTTTATCTAACTTCTTGGGCTTTAACACTCTTGGACTACTGATGAAGTTAACCCGGCCCAGGTAGGCCGGTTTACGCCCAGTAGTAATATCCCCAACATATAGTGCTATGCGTCTCTCAGGATTGGTCTTCGGGAGGTGGTGTAGAGAGAAATCCAAGGACGAAGGCATCAGTCGATGTAGTTGGAGCTGGTGGAGTGGCTGCTGGAGGTGGCACTGAAGCTGTAGCTGCTGGTGCTGACGCTGTAGCTCTAGTATCTGGTACATGCACTGCAGCAGACCTCTGACCTCTAGGCACTCGCTGAAAAGCATCAGTAGTTAGCTTCCCTTTCCTCTCTTCTGCTTTCTCCTGGAGTTGCTCAACTGCTGTTTGTATCTCAGTAACCTTCAGATCAAGATCATAAATTTTTGTCTCTATGATCCTCTCCAAGCTCTCCTGATTCTGAGTCAGGGTGGCCAATCCCTGCTCAATCCTCAAAGTTGATTGGATTAGATATGCCAGCTGATCTTGCTTGCTCTTCAGGAAAACTTGATATGCCTCTTCAACACTTGGCATCTTTGCAACTTTCTCAGCTTTTGCTTTAGCTCTCTTTTCTTGTGCTTGCACTGATGAAGGTTCATTCTCATTCGTCACAATTTTGTTGTCTTCAAATTCAGGATATAGAAGTTAATGCTCCTTGTCCAACAAATAAGTGCCTGTGCCCATCTTGGAGTTCATGAGCACCTGAATATGTGGAGCATACCCACAAGATCTCTTCTGGTCAGCAGCTGTCCTCTTGATTGTCTCTAAAATCAGATTCATGATCTTGAACTTTTGAGGGACATCAAAAATGTGCAGCAAGTTGATTGAATGTCCTCTAATCATCTTATGATCTCCTGACTTGGGTAGCAAAGTGTGCCTTAGGACGGTGTTGATAGTGGGTAGACCAGACAACAAGTAGTGTAAAGATCCAAGCTTGTTTGTCTCCAAAGCTTTATCAGGGATCTCTTTGTACATGTTTGCCATAGAGTTGTGGTATTTCTTCTTCTTGGCATACACATCCAAGTCATCCTCATGAGCTTCTGGGTCATTGATCAACTTGGCCCATTCATCAATAGTTGATTGGTATCTAGTACCTTCAGACATCCAAACTATCCTCCCATGTGGATAGAAATGAGCAGTGGAGTAAAATTGTAGTATGAGCTCATCATTCCATTTGGTAAGTTTCTGTCCAACAAACTTATCAACTCCACAAGCCTTGAAGCTGTCATGACACCTGGGAAGTGATCTTCATTCTCCTTGTTGTATTTCCAATCAACCCATCTCATGTCACATACCATTGGCTTCTTATCAAGCAGAATGGTCTCATAGAAATCTTGCTGTTCTTTGGTGTGGAACCTGTAGTCAACTGCAGTCCTCCTCCTCCCAGCATAGGGATCATACCGTCTCCACAGTCTTAGTCCTGCATCCTTTCTGATGTTCATGTCCTCAGCTACTGGATGAGCATCATTGTGTTCTGGAATCTTGGGTTCCAGTTTTCTCAGCACTAGGGCTTCATCATCCTCTTCTTCAACCTCAGGCACTGGGGCCTTGTTCTTCTCTTCAGTAGGAATGTTCCTGGTGCTTCTTTTGGGTTTAGGAGGCTTCTGAGCTTGAGCTGTTGCTTTTGGAGCGGTCTTGGGCTTAGATGTTGGAGCCCCTGACTTGATTGCATCCCCCATAAGCTTCTGAGCTTTGGGTGCTGGTGCAGCATCCTCTTCCTCTTCCTCTTCCGAATCTCTCATCATGGAGGGCTTGCCAATGACTCTGGCAATAGTTTTCTTGACCCTCTCCTTCCTCTTCTTGCCATCTCCAGCTTCTTTGGGTTCAAGAGTGAACTCCATTATCTCTTGAGTAGAGGCTCTGGCCTTAGACATAGGAATCCTTCTAGCTGGAGCCTTCTTGTTCATCCCTGGCTTTGTTGCAACAGCTGTGCCATATTCCTTCTTCAACACTTTCTTTCTTGAGGTGGCCTCATCCTCAACAGCCACATAGTCCTCATCCTCAGAGTCTAAGGTTCTCTTCTTCCTAGTTCTGGTGGCTTCCTTAGGCAAATCACTAGGTGTGCTCCTGCTGCCCTCATCATAGCTTCTTGAGGGATCTGAACCTCACTCAATTGCACTTGTTCCTCAGATCTGTTCTGTCTGTCACTCTGGTCAGACATCTTGGCAATTACACTGACAGCAAACCCTGTGAATAGATGTAGATGAGGTAGAATGGATGAGCATCACAAAGTGCAGAAGTTTTGCAAAACAGATGACTCAAAAACTTAGTTTTAGTTCTCCACAGAAAGCATTTCGGAGCTACCGATTTGTTAAAGTCAGTGATACCGAAGCAACTTTTGGAACCTAAACTAGTGAACTCGATCAGACCGAGTCACAGTTTAGTGGCACCGAGATTGCTAGGGTTTCATAGAGAATTGAACTTGGTCACACTGATTTGCAGTTTTCGGTCAGACCGAAAAGCGCAGGTGCAATGGCCTAAGCCAAATCGGTGAGACCGATTTCTACAACTCGGTCGGTCCGAGATGGGTTCGGCGGGGACCTAACCCTAATTTTCAAATCAATTCTAATCTAAGGATGTTTTCTCTAGATAGACTGTTTGCATACGTGGTAAAGATCATGGCAAAGTAATGTGCTATGAATCGGAGTTTGGGAAATAGCACAGATGAGTCGAACCCATACCCTAGTTCGGCGGGAGTTCGCTACGGCGATAACAGTGGAGCAGATTTCCATTGACAGCGATGGAAAACAGCGGCGAGAGGTCGCTGGCGGCGAGGAGACGATCCGGAGACCCGAGGTGGCAGAGCAGGACACACGCGCGGGCTGAGGAGTTTGAAGAAATTTCCAAAATCTCACCCGTGGGTATATATATCCCGACCCTCTCGGTGTGACCGAGTGGAACAACTCGGTGGCACCGAGATGCACAATCACAAGCAGTTACTGCAACTCGGTGTGACCAAAAAGTTCACATCGGTTCCACCGAGATGAAAACCTAGATCAACTTGGTGAACTCGGTGTTACCAAAGTGGATGACTTAGTCATACCAAAATGCACAAAGAGGTTTTGGAAGTTTAAGTCTATGAAGAATCCGGGACTCCGAGTGCTCCTCACACAGAGTGGTTCAAATCTGACTTGATCAAACTTTGTGATGTAGCATGAATAGAGTTTGAGACGAGAAAAGCATAGATAGCTAGAGGGAGTACTTAGGCATTCTTGTCCATCCATTTGGCAAAAGAAAAGGAGCCAAACAATCAAAGCAACAAATGGATGTCCTCGAATGAGTAAAATATGCATCCAACATGCTCACACAATAAAATTGCAAATGAAATATGTGACAAAGCATGCACATACACTATAGAACCTATCAAGCAATTGGCGATGACTAGGTCATCTATATATGAGTATATTGACTTAGGAGTCAAATGAGAACATTTGATCATAGGTCATACTCATCGATTAAGCACAAGTGGGGTTACCACTTTTACATAAAGCATAGTTGCGTTCACACCATTAGAGTTGCTTTAGCTCAATTGATTAGAGTAAAGCTCCCCCTAGATGTGACATCCCCCCTAAGAGGGATGAACTAACCTTGGGTTTTGTCGATGATGACTTCATGTAGGTGTTGAAGATGTGGATGCTCAATGTTGACGTAGATCGTTTGAAGCAATCCATTGGAGTGTGTTGCACTTTCAATACCTACACGGGTCAGTCCCACAAGGAACAAACAAGCATAACCATAGACATAGAGTGAAGTTCACATAGGATGATGTCCATGAAAGCATTAGGTTACCTTGTCCCTTGTCTTACCAACAAGAGGGTTTGTGACTCCTTGAACTAGTGCATCATGTGAAAGTTGTTTGCACTTGTCCTTGCCAAAATGATATGAGTGAAGTATGTTGGCGGAGTCACCCTCAAGAACTCTTCTAGTTCTTTTTCTTCGGGATCCACATCATCTTGATGGGAATCCTTGGGGTTGTAGTCGTACTTGATGAAGTAGAACTTGATGTAGTCTTGGGAACCCACTTGACCAAGGCCTTGGGAGCTTCTTCAAATGCATCAATCTCCTCTTGAAGCTTATCCTTGCCTTTTTGCTTGTGGTCTTGTGGTGGAAGATCATCTTGAGCTTGTGTCCCTTGGAAGGAAGTAGGATCATACTTTTCTTGTTGAGGAAGAAACTTTGTCTTGGGGTATTGATCTTCTTCCCACTCAACTCGATTGGCATTGAACTTTCATTCAAAACCAACACCTTGATTCTTCCGGTGCCTTCCTTGCTTGCATACAATTTCCTCAAATTGCTTACTTCCGGCAAGGCTCTTGTAAACACCTTTCTCTATAATTCCCTTCAATAAGCTATTTTCTTGCTCAAGTGTAACTTGGCTAAGAGACTCATTAGTGGAATCAAGAGAACTACTAGAAGCTACAATATTGGATTTAGCATGATTATTGTTACTACTAGAAGAGGAATCTTTCTTGATCTTGTTGCTAGATTTAACTTGTGGCATGTAAGTAGAAAAGAGTAAACGCTTGGCAATGTAAGAAGAACTTTTCTTGCGAAGATCATCATTGATTGCTTTTAAGAACCCATGCTCTTGCTCAAGGTTGAGCTTTTCAAATCGTAGCTTCTCATGAGTCTTTAAAAGTTCTCGATGATCTTCCAAGGTACTTTCATGAGCTAACTTAAGAGTGTTTAGTTCTTTAGTTAGACGCTCAATCTCCTTCTTATCATCATCATTCGTTTTATCTTGATTAGCATGATTAATAGCAAGTTCATCATAGTTTTCATAACTAGAGTTATCAACAAGTAAATCATCTTCTAGCAAGTCATCTTCATCACTATTGAAATCAACATACTCGGGGTGTGATACCTTTGGGCCTTTAGCCATGAAGCATCTTCCAATTCCTTCATTTGGTGATTCAAATATGTCATAGGAGTTGGTTAACACAAGTGCTAGACCGGCAACACCTTCATCTTGAGTATATTCGGAGTCGGAGTGATAACTTCTTTCAGAGTGATGGTCAGAGTCGGAGCCGGATACCCATTCACCAACATGCGCTTGATGTCTTCGTTTTGTGTAGCTCTTTGATGATTTGTCCTTCCTTTCCGAATCCTTGCTTCTCCGAGAGGCTCTTCGTTCATAACAATCATCTCTACTCCTTCTCTCTCTTGGTGGTGATTCATATCTTCTACTTCTTCTTCTGGGAGAATCTTCTCTTCTTTCGTAGGGAGCCATACACTCATTGGAATAGTGTCCGGGTCTTCCACAATTGTAGCAATTACGTTCACAACTCGAAGATCTTTGGTCATTGTAGGACCTTGACTTGGAATTTCTCTCCTTGATTCTACTCTTGTAGAACTTGTTGAAGTTCTTCACCATTAGGCTCAATTCCTCATTGAAGGAGCATCACATGAGGCTTTGTAAGCACCACTTGACTTTCTATGAAGCTCTTCCTTATCCTTGAGTGACATCTCATGAGCAAAAATTCTTCCAATGACTTCTGTAGGCTTGAGATCTTTGTACTTGGGAATCATTTGGATCAATGTGCACACGGTATCATATTTTCCATTCAAGGCTCTTAGGATCTTCTTTATGATGAATCTACCGGTCATCTCTTCACTTCCTAAGCCGGCAATCTCATTTGTGGTGAGAGCAAGGCTAGAGTACATTTCAGCGACACCTTCACCATCCTTCATTTTGGACTTGTCAAGCTGACTTTGAAGCACATCCAATTTGGATTCCTTGACGGAGTCGGTACCTTCGTGCATATCAATCAAAGTATCCCAAATTTCCTTTGCATTCACAAGACGGCTGATTTTGTTGAATTCTTCGGGGCACAATCCGTTGAAGAGGATATCACAAGCTTGAGCATTGTATTGCAACATCTTCAACTCTTCCGCGGTATCTTCACGGTTTGGTTCTCTCCCATCAAAGAATTCACCTTGCAAGCCAATACACACAATAGCCCAAATGGCAGGGTTATGTCCAAGAATATGCATTTTCATCTTTTGCTTCCGACTAGCAAAATTAGTACCATCAAAGTAAGGACCTCTACGGTGGTAATTTCCCTTGCTAGACGCCATACTCTCCTAGGTTGTGAAACCAAGGATATGATCACCAAAAGCTATAGAAATCACGGCAAATGGAGACCATAGCTCTGATACCACTTGTAGGATCGAAAGTACGTCTAGAGGGGGGTGATTAGACTACTTGACCAAATAAAAATCTAGCCTTTTCCCAATTTTAAGTCTTGGCAGATTTTAGCAACTTTGCACAAGTCAAGCAATCAACCTACACATGCAATTCTAAGAGTATAGCAGCGGAATGTAAAACAATTGCACATGAAGGTAAAGGGAGGAGTTTGAGGGAGCAAACGTAATGTAGACACAGAGATTTTTTATCCGTGGTTCCGATAGGTGGTGCTATCGTACATCCACGTTGATGGAGACTTCAACCCACGAAAGGTAATGGTTGCGCGAGTCCACGGAGGGCTCCACCCACGAAGGGTCCACGAAGAAGCGACCTTGTCGATCCCACTATGGCCATCGCCCATGAAGGACTTGCCTCACTAGGGTAGATCTTCACGAAGTAGGCGATCTCCTTTCCCGTACAAACTCCTTGGTTCAACTCCACAATCTTGATGGAGGCTGGAATGGAATATCTTGACCTCAACACAAGTGTAGGTGGTTCTCTCTCAGAAAATGTATGTTGGAAGTGTAGGCATGTTCTGATGGCTCTCTCCACGAATGAAGAGTGAGTGGAGGGGTATATATAGCCTCCACACAAAAACTAACCGTTACACACAATTTACCAAACTTGGTGGGACCGAATCAGAAAACTAGGTCAGACCGATTCAGTTCATAATGTGACCGTTAGGCTTTTCGGTGGGACCGACATGTCAACTAAGTGGTCCGATTTCATTAGGGTTAGGGTATAACTAATCTCGGTGAGACCAATTACACAAACTCGGTGGGACCGATTTTGGTAACAAGCTAACCAGAGAGTTGGTCACGCAAACTCGGTGGGACCGATTCGCTCATTTCGGTTGGACCGAAACGTTACGAAGGGGAAACAGAGAGTTGCATTGCAAACTCGGTGGGACCGATCGCTCATCTTGGTTAGACCAAAATGTTATGAAGGGAAGCAGAGAGTTTGTAATCCCATCTCGGTGAGACCGAGATCCCTATCGGTGAGACCGAAGTGACTAGGGTTTGTGGCAAAGGCTATGTCAAAAGAACTCGGTGGCGCCGGATAGAAAACTTTGGTGGGGCCGAGTTTGAATTTTTGGTTTGGGACATATGTGGATATGAGAAAGTGGTTGAGGGCTTTGGAGCATATCACTAAGCACTTTGAGCAAGAAACCCATTGAGCAACACCTCATCCCCTTTTAATAGTATTGGCTTTCCTATAGATTCAATGTGATCTTTGATCACTAAAATGAAAATGTAGAGTCTTGAGCCTTAGAGCTTGAGCCAATCTTTTGTCCTTAGCATTTTGAGGGGTCCACATTCCTAATCCATGCCATGCCAATCATTGAACTTTCCTGAAATATTTATCTTGAAATAGCATTAGTTCAATGAGCTATATGTTGTTAGTAATTACCAAAACCACCCAGGGATAGTTGCACTTTCAGGCATGGAGGGTGTACATCGAATTTCTTCATGTACTTTGGAGTGACATAGCAATATTCCCCCCATTCTCTAGCCCATATCCTCTCTATCCTCTGAATGCGTGCTTTGCGCTCATTCTTCGTTTCATGAGGAGGTGTGCAGTACCCTGCATAGATGTCTTCAGGTATCTCAAAATTATTGTTGACTTCCAATTTCTTCCCTCCCTTCTGAGGTTTCTTGCCGTCAGACATTTTCTTCAGCTAAGGATTATGAACGATTGAATTCTCTGAAGAGGTATGCAAATTTTCTTCGAGGAACACTGCAAATGAGTTAAGTTGATGAGAACCTAGTGATTCAGCAGCGGACATGTGTACATATGAACAGAGTATAGTTGTGAAGAATTTGGAGAGGTCATATGCGTTCTCAGAATTTTTTGCAAAAAGAACAAGTTTGAGGAATTTGACCAGATGTGTCATGAGGAATTTCACTAAGCGTTCTTTGACTTAGGTTCCAGAGTTGTATAGATCAAAAATCCACACAATTGAGGAATCTTGAAGAAAAATGTTGCTTAGGGAAAAAGATCAAGAACTGAAGTTTGTGTGAGGTGTTTAGAGTGTGAAGATTGAAGAATAAACACCTTTTGAAGATTTGTAGAAATCAAAGAAATCAACAAGGGCAGTAAAAATGACTTTTAATTACCCTTGACAAAGAACACGACGAACCGTGAATAGTAGATATGAAGCTCGTCGGTTCAAATCTTCAACGCCCTAACTTGGCAGAGGAAGACAGCTACGGCAGCGGTGGAGAGAAGAAATCCGCGGCCGGCGCGAGTACGACGGCGATGAGGTCGAGGCAGCGAAGCTCTTCCTCACCGGCGACGAAGGAAGTAGCGGCGGTGCTAGGTTTTGAGAGCTCAAGCGAGGTAGTGAGGTCGAGCGAAATAAAAACAGACTGAGTAGGGTGAGGGGTATTTATAGCCGAGGTGAAAAAACGCTCGCCCGGGGAAAATGGACGAATGTGCCCCTGACCCTTCTCATCCTTGTGACATGTGTCACCCACGTATAGAGAGGTGGAGATCGTGTGAGATCGTGGGTGAATAAGATAATCATATCATGGGATGTGGACAGTTTGAGCGGCAACAACCGAAAATTCGGATATGACCATTTTGATGTTTCGTTCGCAATTCTTCAGCTGACAAGGAAACAGTGAAGATTTTGAACGGGTTTCAAACAGAACGCACATGAAGAATTTGTGAACAGATTGGGTTGAGTTTAGCATAGAGGGGGAAGGGTCCGATCACATTCACTTAATAGAAAAAGGCAACTTGAAGAATTAGCAATAAGTGAATGTTGTAGAGGACATAAACTCATATATATATATATATATATATATATATATATATATATATATATATATATATATATATATATATATATATATATATATATGTGCTCGATAGAGATGTCGCCCTTCAACACATGATGACGAAGAAAAAGATGACGAATCTGAATGTGCTTTGTCTTCGAGTGCTGAACTAGTTTATGAGCAATCTTGATGGCCTTCTCATTGTCGCAGTAGAGTGGCACATTCTTCATGTTGATGCCATAGTCCTTGAGAGTTTGCTTCATCCATAGTAATTGAGCATAGCACGAACCAGAAACAATGTACTCAGCTTCAGCAGTAGACAGTGATACGCAGTTCTGTTTATGAAGGAAATATGCCCTAGAGGCAATAATAAAGTTATTATTTATTTCCTTACATATCATGATAAATGTTTATTATTCATGCTAGAATTGTATTAACCGGAAACATAATACATGTGTGGATACATAAACAAACAAAGTGTCACTAGTATGCCTCTACTTGACTAGCTTGTTAATCAAAGATGGTTAAGTTTCCTAACCATAGACAAAGGAGTTGTCATTTGATTAACAAGGTCACATCATTAGTTGAATGATCTGACTGACATGACCCATTCCATTAGCTTAGCACCTCATCGTTTAGTATGTTGCTATTGCTTTTATCCATGACTTATATATGTTCCTTTGACTATGAGATTATGCAACTCCCGTTTACCGTAGGAACACTTTGTGTGCTACCAAACGTCACAACGTAACTGGGTGATTATAAAGGAGCTCTACAGGTGTCTCCGAAAGTAAATGTTGGGTTGGCGTATTTCGAGATTAGGATTTGTCACTTCGATTGTCGGAGAGGTATCTCTGGGCCCTCTCGGTAATGCACATCACTTAAGCCTTGCAAGCAATGCAACTAATGAGTTAGTTGCGGGATGATGTATTACGGAACGAGTAAAGAGACTTGCCGGTAACGAGATTGAACTAGGTATTGGATACCGACGATCGAATCTCGGGCAAGTAACATACCGATGACAAAAGGAACAACGTATATTGTTATGCGGTCTGACCGATAAAGATCTTCGTAGAATATTTAGGAGCCAATATGGGCATCCAGGTCCCGCTATTGGTTATTGACCGGAGATGTGTCTCAGTCATGTCTACATTGTTCTCGAACCGTAGGGTCCGCACGCTTTAGGTTATGATGACAGTTATTATGAGTTTATGCATTTTGATGTACCGAAGGAGTTCGGAGTCTTGGATGAGATCACAGACATAACGAGGAGTCTCGGAATGGTCGAGACATAAAGATTGATATATTGGACGACTATGTTCGGACATCGGAATGGTTCCGAGTGGTTTCGGATAATACCGGAGTGCCGGAGGGGTTACCGGAACCCCCCGGGGGAAGCAATGGGCCTTATTGGGCCGCGAGGAGAGAGAGAGGGCCGCACCAGGAGGTGGCGCCCCCCCCCATGGGAAGTCCGAATTGGACAAGGAGGGGGGGCGCGGCCCCCCTTTCCCTCTCCCTCTCCCTCTCTTTCCTTCCCCCTTCTTCCCTCCTAGTTGGACTAGGAAAGGGGAGTCCTACTCCTACTAGGAGGAGGACTCCCCCCTCCCTTGGCGCGCCTCTAGGCCGGCCGGCCCTCCCCCCTTGCTCCTTTATATACGGGGGCGGGGGGCACCCTAGGACACACAAGTTGATCCTTGAGATCGTTCCTTAGCCGTGTGCGGTGCCCCTTCCACCATATTCCACCTCGGTCATATTGTCGCAGTGCTTAGGCGAAGCCCTGCGCCAATAGTTCATCAAGATCGTCACCACACCGTCGTGCTGACGGAACTCATCCCCGGAGGTTTTGCTGGATCGAGACCCGGGGACGTCATCGAGCTGTACGTGTGTCAAGAACTCGGAGGCGCCGGAGTAACGGCGCTGGGATCGGTCGGATCGCGAGGAGGACGTACGACTACTTCCTCTACGTTGTGTCAACACTTCCGCTTCGGTCTACGAGGGTACGTAGACAATACTCTTCCCTCTCGTTGCTATGCATCACCATGATCTTGCGTGTGCGTAGGAAATTTTTTGAAATTACTACGTTACCCAAAAGTGGCATCCGAGCCTAGGTTTTTATGGTTTGATGTTTTGCACGAGTAGAACACAAGTGAGTTGTGGACGATACAAGTCATACTGCCTACCAGCATGTCATACTTTGGTTCGGCGGTATTGTTGGATGAAGCGGCCCGGACCGACATTACGCGTACGCTTACGCGAGACTGGTTCTACCGCCGTGCTTTGCACACAGGTGGCTGGCGGGTGTCAGTTTCTCCAACTTTAGTTGAACCGAGTATGGCTACGCCCGGTCCTTGAGAAGGTTAAAACGGAGTCTATTTGACAAACTATCGTTGTGGTTTTGATGCGTAGGTGAGATTGGTTCTTGCTTAAAGCCCGTAGCAGCCACGTAAAACTTGCAACAAAAAAAGTAGAGGACGTCTAACTTGTTTTTGCAGGGCATGTTGTGATATGATATGGTCAAGACATGATGCTATATTTTATTGTATGAGATGATCATGTTTTGTAACCGAGTTATCGGCAACCGGCAGGAGCCGTATGGTTGTCGCTTTATTGTATGCAATGCAATCGCCCTGTAATGCTTTACTTTATCACTAAGCGGTAGTGATAGTCGTAGAAGCATAAGATTGGCGAGACGGCAACGATGCTACGATGGAGATCAAGGTGTCGCGCCGGTGACGATGGTGATCATGATGGTGCTGCAGAGATGGAGATCACGAAGCACAAGATGATGATGACCATATCATATCACTTATATTGATTGCATGTGATGTTTATCTTTTTATGCATCTTATCTTGCTTTGATTGACGGTAGCATTATAAGATGATCTCTCACTAAATTATCAAGAAGTGTTCTCCCCGAGTATGCACCGTTGCCAAAGTTCGTCGTGCCCAGACACCACGTGATGATCGGGTGTGATAAGCTCTACGTCCATCTACAACGGGTGCAAGCCAGTTTTGCACACGCAGAATACTCGGGTTATACTTGACGAGCCTAGCATATGCAGATATGGCCTCGGAACACAGAGACCGAAAGGTCGAGCGTGAATCATATAGTAGACATGATCAACATGATGATGTTCACTATTGAGAACTAATCCATTTCACGTGATGATCGGTTATGGTTTAGTTTGATTTGGATCACGTGATCACTTAGAAGATTAGAGGGATGTCTATCTAAGTGGGAGTTCTTAAGTAATATGATTAATTGAACTAAAATTTATCATGAACTTAGTCCCTGATAGTATCTTGCTTGTTTATGTTGATTGTAGATAGATGGCTCGTGCTGTTGTTCCGTTGAATTTTAATGCGTTCCTTGAGAAAGCAAAGTTGAAAGATGATGGTAGCAATTACACGGACCGGGTCCGTAACTTGAGGATTATCCTCATTGCTGCACAGAAGAGTTACGTCCTGGATGTACCGCTAGGTGTCAAGCCTGCTGCTGGAGCAACACCAGATGTTATGAACGTCTGGCAGAACAAAGCTGATGACTACTCGATAGTTTAGTGTGCCATGCTTTACGGCTTAGAACCGGGACTTCAACGATGGTTTGAGAACCATGGAGCATATGAGATGTTCCAGGAGTTGCAGTTGATATTCCAACAGAATGCCCGGATTGAGAGATATGAAGTCTCCAATAAGTTCTATAGCTGCAAGATGGAAGAGAATGGGTCTGTTAGTGAGCACATACTCAGAATGTCTGGGTATTACAATCACTTGAGTCAACTGGGAGTTAATCTTCTGGATGATTGTGTCATTGACAGAATTCTTCAATCACTGCCACCAAGCTACAAAGGCTTCGTGATGAACTATAATATGCAAGGGATAGATAAGACTATGCCCGAGCTCTTCGCAATGCTAAAGGCTGCGGAGGTAGAAATCAAGAAGGAGCATCAAGTGTTGATGGTCAATAATACCACTAGTTTCAAGAAGAAGGGCAAAGGGAAGAAGAAGGGGAACTTCAAAAAGAACAGCAAACAAGTTGCTGATCAAGAAAAGAAACCCAAGTCTGGACCTAAGCCTGAAACTGAGTGCTTCTACTGCAAGCAGACTGGTCACTGGAAGCGGAACTGCCCCAAGTATTTGGCGGACAAGAAGGATGGCAAGGTGAACAAAGGTATATGTGATATACATGTTATTGATGTGTACCTTACTAGAGCTCGCAGTAGCACCTGGGTACTTGATACTGGTTTTGTTGCTAATATTTGCAACTCGAAACAGGGACTACGGATTAAGCGAACACTGGCAAAGGACGAGGTGACGATGCGCGTGGGAAACGGTTCCAAAGTCGATGTGATCGCAGTCGGCACGCTACCTCTACATCTACCTTCGGGATTAGTATTAGACCTAAATAATTGTTATTTGGTGCCAGCGTTGAGCATGAACATTATATCTGGATCTTGGTTGATGCGAGACGGTTATTCATTTAAATCAGAGAATAATGGTTGTTCTATTTATATGAGTAATATCTTTTATGGTCATGCACCCTTGAAGAGTGGTCTATTATTGATGAATCTCGATAGTAGTGATACACATATTCATAGTGTTGAAACCAAAAGATGCAGAGTTGATAATGATAGTGCAACTTATTTGTGGCACTGCCGTTTAGGTCATATCGGTATAAAGCGCATGAAGAAACTCCATACCGATGGACTTTTGGATTCACTTGATTATGAATCACTTGGCACTTGCGAATCGTGCCTCATGGGCAAGATGACTAAAACACCGTTCTCCGGTACTATGGAGAGAGCAACAGATTTATTGGAAATCATACATACAGATGTATATGGTCCGATGAATGTTGAGGCTCGTGGCGGATATCGTTATTTTCTCACCTTCACAGATGATTTAAGCAGATATGGGTATATCTATTTAATGAAACACAAGTCTGAAACATTTGAAAAGTTCAAAGAATTTCAGAGTGAAGTTGAAAATCATCGTAACAAGAAAATAAAGTTTTTACGATCAGATCGTGGAGGAGAATATTTGAGTTACGAGTTTGGTCTACATTTGAAGCAATGCGGAATAGTTTCGCAACTCACGCCACCCGGAACACCACAGCGTAATGGTGTGTCCGAGCGTCGTAATCGCACTTTACTAGATATGGTGCGATCTATGATGTCTCTAACAAATTTACCGCTATCGTTTTGGGGTTATGCTCTAGAGACGGCCGCATTCACGTTAAATAGGACACCGTCAAAATCCGTTGAGACGACGCCTTATGAACTATGGTTTAGCAAGAAACCAAAGTTGTCGTTTCTTAAAGTTTGGGGCTGCGATGCTTATGTGAAAAAGCTTCAACCTGATAAGCTCGAACCCAAATCGGAGAAATGTGTCTTCATAGGATACCCAAAGGAGACAGTTGGGTACACCTTCTATCACAGATCCGAAGGCAAGACATTTGTTGCTAAAAATGGATCCTTTCTAGAGAAGGAGTTTCTCTCGAAAGAAGTGAGTGGGAGAAAAGTAGAACTTGATGAGGTAACCGTACCTGCTCCCTTATTGGAAAGTGGTACATCACAGAAATCTGTTTCTGTAACACCTACACCAATCAGTGAGGAAACTGATGATGTTGATCATGAAACTTCAGATCAAGTTACTACAGAACCTCGTAGATCAACCAGAGTAAGATCCGCACCAGAGTGGTACGGCAATCCTGTTCTGGAAATCATGCTACTAGATCATGACGAACCTACGAACTATGAAGAAGCGATGGTGAGCCCAGATTCCGCAAAATAGCTGGAAGCCATGAAATCTGAGATGGGATCCATGTATGAAAACAAAGTGTGGACTTTGGTTGATTTGCCCGAGGGTCGGCAAGCAATAGAGAACAAGTGGATCTTTAAGAAGAAGACTAACGCTGACGGTAATGTTACTTTCTACAAAGCTCGACTTGTCGCAAAAGGGTTTCGACAAGTTCAAGGGATTGACCACGATGAGACTTTCTCACCCGTAGCGATGCTTAAGTCTGTCCGAATCATGTTAGCAATTGCCGCATTTTATGATTATGAAATTTGGCAAATGGATGTAAAGACTGCATTCCTGAATGGATTTCTGGAAGAAGAGTTGTATATGATGCAACCAGAAGGTTTTATCGATCCAATGGGAGCTAACAATGTGTGCAAACTCCAGCGATCCATTTATGGACTGGTGCAAGCATCTCGGAGTTGGAATAAACGCTTTGATAGTGTGATCAAAGCATTCGGGTTTATACAGACTTTTGGAGAAGCCTGTATTTACAAGAAAGTGAGTGGGAGCTCTGTAGCATTTCTGATATTATATGTAGATGACATATTACTGATTGGAAATGATATAGAATTTCTGGACAGCATAAAGGGATACTTGAATAAGAGTTTTTCAATGAAAGACCTCGGTGAAGCTGCTTGCATATTGGGCATAAAGATCTATAGAGATAGATCAAGACGCTTAATTGGACTTTCACAAAGCACATACCTTGACAAGATTTTGAAGAAGTTCAAAATGGATCAAGCGAAGAAAGGGTTCTTGCCTGTATTGCAAGGTGTGAAGTTGAGTAAGACTCAATGCCCGACCACTGCAGAAGATAGAGAGAAGATGAAAGATGTTCCCTATGCTTCAGCCATAGGCTCTATCATGTATGCAATGCTGTGTACCAGACCTGATGTGTGCCTTGCTGTAAGTTTAGCAGGGAGGTACCAGAGTGATCCAGGAGTGGATCACTGGACATCGGTCAAGAATATTCTGAAGTACCTGAAAAGGACTAAGGAAATGTTTCTCGTATATGGAGGTGACAAAGAACTCATCGTAAAGGGTTACGTTGATGCAATCTTTGACACTGATCCGGACGATTCGAAATCGCAAACCGGATACGTATTTACATTAAACGGTGGAGCTGTCAGTTGGTGCAGCTCTAAACAAAGCGTCGTGGCGGGATCTACATGTGAAGCGGAGTACATAACTGCTTCAGAAGCAGCAAATGAAGGAGCCTGGATGAAGGAGTTCATATCCGATCTAGGTGTCATACCTAGTGCATCGGGCCCAATGAAAATCTTTTGTGACAATACTGGAGCAATTGCCTTGGCGAAGGAATCCAGATTTCACAAGAGAACCAAGCACATCAAGAGACGCTTCAATTCCATCCGAGACTTGGTCCAGGTGGGAGACATAGAGATTTGCAAGATACATACGGATCTGAAAGTAGCAGACCCGTTGACTAAGCCTCTTCCACGGGCAAAACATGATCAGCACCAAGACTCCATGGGTGTTAGAATCATTACTGTGTAATCTAGATTATTGACTCTAGTGCAAGTGGGAGACTGAAGGAAATATGCCCTAGAGGCAATAATAAAGTTATTATTTATTTCCTTACATATCATGATAAATGTTTATTATTCATGCTAGAATTGTATTAACCGGAAACATAATACATGTGTGGATACATAAACAAACAAAGTGTCACTAGTATGCCTCTACTTGACTAGCTTGTTAATCAAAGATGGTTAAGTTTCCTAACCATAGACAAAGGAGTTGTCATTTGATTAACAAGGTCACATCATTAGTTGAATGATCTGACTGACATGACCCATTCCATTAGCTTAGCACCCAATCGTTTAGTATGTTGCTATTGCTTTTATCCATGACTTATATATGTTCCTTTGACTATGAGATTATGCAACTCCCGTTTACCGTAGGAACACTTTGTGTGCTACCAAATGTCACAACGTAACTGGGTGATTATAAAGGAGCTCTACAGGTGTCTCCGAAAGTAAATGTTGGGTTGGCGTATTTCGAGATTAGGATTTGTCACTCCGATTGTCGGAGAGGTATCTCTGGGCCCTCTCGGTAATGCACATCACTTAAGCCTTGCAAGCAATGCAACTAATGAGTTAGTTGCGGGATGATGTATTACAGAACGAGTAAAGAGACTTGCCGGTAACGAGATTGAACTAGGTATTGGATACCGACGATCGAATCTCGGGCAAGTAACATACCGATGACAAAAGGAACAACGTATATTGTTATGCGGTCTGACCGATAAAGATCTTCGTAGAATATGTAGGAGCCAATATGGGCATCCAGGTCCCGCTATTGGTTATTGACCGGAGATGTGTCTCAGTCATGTCTACATTGTTCTCGAACCGTAGGGTCCGCACGCTTAAGGTTACAATGACAGTTATTATGAGTTTATGCATTTTGATGTACTGAAGGAGTTCGGAGTCTCGGATGAGATCACAGACATAACGAGGAGTCTCGGAATGATCGAGACATAAAGATTGATATATTGGACGGCTATGTTCGAACATCGTAATGGTTCCGAGTGGTTTCGGATAATACCGGAGTGCCGGAGGGGTTACCGGACCCCCCCGGGGAAGCAATGGGCCTTATTGGGCCGCGAGGGGAGAGAGAGGGCCGCACCATGAGGTGGCGCGCCCCCCCCATGGGCAGTCCGAATTGGACAAGGAAGGGGGGCGCGGCCCCCCTTTCCCTCTCCCTCTCCCTCTCTTTCCTTCCCCCTTCTTCCCTCCTAGTTGGACTAGGAAAGGGGAGTCCTACTCCTACTAGGAGGAGGACTCCCCCCTCCCTTGGCGCGCCTCTAGGCCGGCCGGCCCTCCCCCCTTGCTCCTTTATATACGGGGGCGGGGGGCACCCTAGGACACACAAGTTGATCCTTGAGATCGTTCCTTAGCCGTGTGCGGTGCCCCTTCCACCATATTCCACCTCGGTCATATTGTCGCAGTGCTTAGGCGAAGCCCTGCGCCAATAGTTCATCAAGATCGTCACCACACCGTCGTGCTGACGGAACTCATCCCCGGAGGTTTTGCTGGATCGAGACCCGGGGACGTCATCGAGCTGTACGTGTGTCAAGAACTCGGAGGCGCCGGAGTAACGGCGCTGGGATCGGTCGGATCGCGAGGAGGACGTACGACTACTTCCTCTACGTTGTGTCAACACTTCCGCTTCGGTCTACGAGGGTACGTAGACAATACTCTTCCCTCTCGTTGCTATGCATCACCATGATCTTGCGTGTGCGTAGGAAATTTTTTGAAATTACTACGTTACCCAACAGTTTATTCGAGGACCAACAGACCAAAGATCGTCCGAGGAAATGGCATGTGCCTAATGTTGACTTGCGGTCCACACGATCACCAGCATAGTCAGAGTCCGAATATCCAATGAGGTCAAAAGCCGAGCCCTTGGGATACCATAATCCAAGTGTTGGAGTGTGAGCTAGATATCGAAGAATATGCTTCACAGCCTTATGGTGTGATTCCTTCGGTGTAGCTTAAAAGCGGGCACACATGCAAACACTAAGAATAATATCTGGCCTAGATGCACATAAATACAATAAAGAACCAATCATGGAGCGGTATACCTTTTGATCAAAGTCAATACCATTTTCATCAGTGCAAAGATGACCATTTGTGGGCATAGGGATTTTGACGCCTTTGCAATCTTGCATGTCGAATTTCCTCAATACATCTCTGAGGTATTTCTCCTGAGATATGAATATGCCATTGCGCTATTGACGAATTTGAAGACCTATGAAGAATTTCAGTTCTCCCATCATAGACATTTGATATTCTTCACTCATCATATAGGCAAATTCATCACTGTAACGTTGGTCAGTACAGCCAAAAATGATATCATCAACATATATTTGGCACAAAAATAATTCACCATTATAGATTTAGTTGAAAAGAGTTGGGTCAAGTGAACCGGGTTTGAAGCCTTTCTTCATGAGGAATTCCTTCAAAGTATCATACCACGCCCGAGGGGCCTGCTTGAGGCCATAGAGGGCCTTATTGAGTCTGTAGACTTGGTCAGGATGCTTTGGATCTTCAAAACCTAGGGGTTGAGCAACATTTACTTCTTCCTCAAGCTTACCATTGAGGAATGCACTCTTCACATCCATTTGATATAAGATGATGTCATGATAGTTAGCATAAGAAAGTAATATGCGAATAGCCTCAAGTCTAGCAACAGGTGCAAAATTTCATCAAAATCAATTCCTTCAACCTGTGTGTAGCCTTGAGCTACAAGCCATGCCTTATTCCTCACCACAAGGCCATTTTCATCTTGCTTGTTGCGGTAGATCCACTTTGTGCCAATGATATTGTGCTTGCGAGGATCTGGTCGCTTGACAAGTTCCCGGACATTGTTGAGCTCGAATTGATGTAGTTCCTCTTGCATAGCGTGAATCCACTCAGCCTCCAGAAATGCTTCATCTAACTTAGTGGGCTCTGTGATAGAGACAAAAGCGAAGTGCCCACAAAAGTTAGACAAATGTGAAGCTTTTGAGCGGGTGAGAGGACCTGGTGCGTTGATGTCGCTGATGATTTTCTCAATCTGCACTTCATTTGCGAGGATGAGCGGGTTGGCGATGAGGAATTGGATCAACATTTTCTTCAAAGCCATTTTCCTCAGATGCATCAGCATGATGTTCTTCATGTTCTGGAATGACTTCTTCAGCAGATTCTTCGGTACGAATGACATCCTCAGTAGCCTTCCACTTGATGGTTTCCTCAGGTGACCTGTTGATGATGTGGCATGCATTATCAATTTCCTCAATCCAGAAATGACGAGGCGTCTTGTATTCATCAAGCATAGTGCGAGCCATCTCAATAAGAGTCATGTTCTTGCGCTCCACGACGCCATTCTGCTGAGGAGTATAAGGAGCAGATAACTCATGAGTAATACCAAGTTCATCAAGATAGTCATCAAGACCAGTATTCTTGAACTCAGTTCCATTGTCACTTATGATGTGCTTGATCTTCACACCAAAGTTGGTTGAAGCCCTCGAGGAAAAATGTTTGAAGACTTCCTGCACTTCACGTTTGTAAGTGACAATATGCACCCATGTGTAACGAGAGTAATCATCAACAATAACAAAGCCATATAGAGATGCTTCATTGGTGAATGCAGAATAGTGATTAGGACCAAAGAGATCCATGTGAAGTAATTCGAATGGTCGAGTGGTAGTCATGATAGTCTTCACTGGATGTTAGACTTGGTCATCTTTCCAGCTTCACAGGCTCCACACAAGTGATCCTTGAGGAATTTGACATTCTCAATTTCAATGACATGCTTCTTCTTCGCGAGCGTGTGCAAGTTCCTCATGCTAGCATGATCGAGTCATCGATGTCATAGCCAGCCTTCTAAAGCTTTTGCAAGTCGACATATGGCAGGTTGTGGTCCTGTAGAGAAATCAACAATATACAGATCTCCTCTCCTAAAGCCTTCGAAGACTTTGGAATTGTCAGCTTCCATGATCATAACACAACGATACTTGCCAAAGATAACAACCATATCAAGATCACAAAGCATTGAGACTGACATGAGATTGAATCCTAAGGACTCGACAAGCATGACTTTGTCCATGTGTCGATCCTTTGAGATTGTAACTGAGGGAGTCATGGATTAGGGGGTCCTCGGACAGCCGGACTATATACTTTGGCCAAACTGTTGGACTATGAAGATACAAGATTGAAGACTTCGTCCCGTGTCCGGATGGGACTCTCCTTGGCGTGGAAGGCAAGCTTGGCAATACGGATATGTAGATCTCCTCCCTTCTAACCGACTCTGTGTAACCCTAGCCCCCTCCGGTGTTTATATAAACCAGAGGGTTTAGTCCGTAGGACAACAACAATCATACCATAGGCTAGCTTCTAGGGTTTAGCCTCTACGATCTCGTGGTAGATCAACTCTTGTAATACTCATATCATCAAGATCAATCAAGCAGGAAGTAGGGTACTACCTCCATCGAGAGGGCCCGAACCTGGGTAAACATCGTGTCCCCCGCCTCCTGTTACCATCCGCCTTAGACGCATAGTTCGGTACCCCTTACCCGAGATCCGCCGGTTTTGACACCGACATTGGTGCTTTCATTGAGAGTTCCACTGTGTCGTCGCGATAAAGGCTTGATGGATCCTTCAATCATCGGTAACGATGCGTTCCAGGGTGAGGTTTTCCTCCCCGGACAGATCTTCGTATTCGGTGGCTTCATACTGCGGACCAACTCGCTTGGCCATCTAGAGCAGATCGAAAGCTACGCCCCTAGCCGTCAGGTCAGGTTTGCAAATTTAAATTACACTGTCGACATCCGCGGAGACTTGATCTTTTACGGATTCGAGCCCATGTCAGGTGTGCCGCATAGTCACGACGAGCACGACTTAGCTCTGCCATCAGACTGTGTTCGGGAGATCACACCTGCAACTACTCTGGCCCTCAATTCGGAACAAATCGCGCCGTTTGAGGACGGGCTGATGGACCCCGCCGTGGAGGCCGCACACTCAACGATGATAGAGCCGAATACTGACTTCACCTCCTATGAGACCCGTGTGGCCAGATCCTTAGATTCGTCCCTAGCCACGGACTCCAAACCGCTTGTGTCCGTGCCCATCGAATCTGATTGGGCGCCGATCATGGAGTTTACCTCTGCGGATATCTTTCAGCACTCGCCTTTTGGCGATGTGCTAAATTCATTAAGGTCTCTCTCCTTGTCAAGGGACCCTTGGCCGAACTATGTCCTGCTAGAATGGGATGCGAACGACGAAGAAATTCGCCGCCCACCCACCACCCACTTAGTAGCCACTGTCGATGATTTAACCGACATGCTCGATTCCGGCTCCGAGGACATCGACGATATGGACGACGATGTAGGAGACGAACAGGAACCACCACCCACAGGGTGCTTGTAGGATCAAGAAGAGAGTGTGTCTAGAGGGGGGGTGATTAGACACAAGGTGCTAAAGTTGCAGTTTTTTAAGCCTTTTTGGTTTAAGTGAAGTTTTAGGCACAATTTCAGCACACATAATACATTTCAAGCAAGCATGCAAAGAGTAGATAGGCAGCGGAAAGTAAAGCATGCAACTTGCAAGAAAGTAAAGGGAAGGGTTTGGAGATTTCAAACGCAATTGGAGACACGGATGTTTTTCCCGTGGTTCGGATAGGTGGTGCTATCCTACATCCACGTTAGTGGAGACTTCAACCCACGAAGGGTAACGGTTGCGCGAGTCCACGGAGGGCTCCACCCACGAAGGGTCCACGAAGAAGCAACCTTGTCTATCCCACCATGGCCAACGCCCACGAAGGACTTGCCTCACTAGCAGTAGATCTTCACGAAGTAGGCGATCTCCTTGCCCTTACAAACTCCTTGGTTCAACTCCACAATCTTGTCGGAGGCTCCCAAGTGACACCTAGCCAATCTAGGAGACACCACTCTCCAAGAAGTAACAAACGGTGTGTTGATGATGAACTCCTTGCTCTTGTGCATCAAATGATAGTCTCCCCTCTCTCACAGGATTTGGATTTGGTGGAAAGAAGATTTGAGTGGAAAGCAACTTGGGAAAGGCTAGAAATCAAGATTCATATGGTAGGAATGGAATGTCTTGGTCTCAACACATGAGTAGGTGGTTCTCTCTCAGAAATAGGATACTGGAAGTGTAGGCTTAGTCTGATGGCTCTCTCCACGAATGAAGGGGAGGTGGAGGGGTATTTATAGCCTCCACACAAAATCTAACCGTTACACACAATCTGACAAACTCGGTGGGACCGAATGATAAAACTCGGTCGGACCGAATTAGCAAACCTAGTGACCGTTAGGATTTTCGGTGGGACTGACATGCATCTCGGTGGGACCGATATGGTTAGGGTTTGGGCATAACGTAATCTCGGTGAGACCGATTACACAAACTCGGTGGGACCGACTTTGGTAATTAGCTAACCAGAGAGTTGGTCAGGCAAACTCGGTGAGACCGATTACACAACTCGGTGGGACCGATTTGAGTAATAAGCTAACCAGAAAGTTTGCATTGTAATCTCGGTAGTACCGATTACTCAAACTCGGTGAGACCGAATTTGACAATGGACATACACAGAGAGATTACAATCCCATCTCGGTGAGACCGAGATCCCTATCGGTAGAACCGATTTGCTAGGGTTTTGGCTGTGGCTATGACAAGTGAAACTCGGTGGCGCCGGATAGAAAGAATCGGTGTGACCGAATTTGGCTTTGGGTTTAGGTCATATGTGGAAGTGGGAAAGTAGCTGAGGATTTTGGAGCATATCATCAAGCACATAAGGCAAAGAGCTCATTAAGCAACACCTCATCCCTACTTGATAGTATTGGCTTTTCCTATAGACTCAATGTGATCTTGGATCACTAAAAGTGTAAAATGAAGAGTCTTGAGGTTGAAGCTTTAGCCAATCCTTTGTCCTTAGCATCTTGAGGGTTCCACTTTCTCCATCCTTGCCATGCCACTCCATTGTTGAACTTATCTGAAACATGCTAGATAAAAGTGTTAGTCCAACAAGAGATATGTTGACATTAATTACCAAAACCACCTGAGGAGCACTTGTGCTTTCAATCTCCCCCTTTTTGGTAATTGATGGCAACATACATCAAAGCTTTAGATAAAGATATAAAGAATAGCAAGTAAAGCTTTGGAAGAACATGTAACAAACAAACGGCTCCCCCTACATGTATGCAATCATGTGAATATAAGATATAGAACCATGTGAGAGCATAAACATGACAGAGTAGGCAATGTGTTACATGTATCTTGGCCATATGCATCAGAGCAGAAGATAGTAGAGAGGAATACCTACATGATCATGAGTCCTTCTTGCAAACAATATGTACACAAGCAAGAATTCCTCATACTCATGATTCTAATGCATATACTTACCTTGTAGTCTTGAGTTGGCTTAGGATGAAATGAACCTGCATAAACAAGGTTAGATAACACAGATACATCCCCTAGCTAGAGCAAACAAAAGAAACTACAAGAATACCAAGACTGGGATGACATGTAGAGAGTGAGTACTAAGTACCACATTGAATCAGACATGCCCCCAAAAGAAAAGATATGCAATGAATTTTGAATGATTTCTTTCCCTTAGGTGTCTTGCTCCCCCTGAATCTGACATGGGATATTGGGAGAAGATAGGGAACAGAAAATCAGAGCACAAAGGAATCAGACCTGAAAGATATCAAATGAATAGAGCTTAGTGCAAACAAGCACACAAACATGTCTTCCCCCTAAAAAGACATGTCGCATCTCTCCTCTTAATCATCAAGCATCTGGGATCCTTGAGTATATTCTCTCCCCCTGGAAGTCTCTTTCTCCCCCTTAATGCTTTCTCTCTCTACCTCAGAAAGATAAGCTTTGATGTGATCTCTCTCTCCCCCTTTGACATCAATTTCCAAGAAGGCTCTTCTGGAATCTGTCGAAAAGGTTTGATCCTTGAGAATCAGCATAAAGCTATGGATAAAACTGTGATGCTTGTACAGGATAAGATTCATCGAGTGGAGCTGGAGCAGAAGTAATAAGGAATAAGTGGCAAGTTGTTTTCCTGTTGCAAAGTCGGTGGCACCGAGCGTAACGTTTCGGTGGTTCCGAAGAATTTCGGTTGGACCGAGAATTTCAGATCGGTGGAGCCGAGTTTGCTTCAGAGAAAAATACTTGTCACCTCAGCTCACTAGGCAATAAGACCTCACAAAGATTTGCAATGAATTAACTGAAAGATGTGCAAGGAATTAAATGCAGAAATAATGCAGAGCAGCAAAGAAAGAAAAAGAAAAGAATCTAGATGAAGTTAAGCACACAAATGCAAAAGGACAAATGCAAAAACACGGAGAAACACTAGAGAACTTCATCTAGAGATGGGCGGCGACAAAGTCACCTATGTTAGAGTATATTGACTTAGGAGTCAAGTGAGAAACACTTGATCATAGGTCATACTCATCGTTTAAGCTCAAAATGGGGTTACCATTTTTCGTTTAAGCATCTTGATGTATTCTCATCTTGTTGAGTTGCTTTGACTCATGACTTGGAGTAAAGCTTCTCTAAGATGGAATGACATACCTTGGGTGGTGGTGTGGATCTTGCACATATAGTTGAACTTGTGTGGGCGCTCGAGGTTGATGTAGCTCATCAAGAGTTGGGAGCATCACTTGGAGTTTTGAGTTCATCTACCTACATGGGTTAGTTCTTACAAGGAAAAGCACTTGTATATCCAAAGTTATAAGCATGAACATCAATCATAGAATTTGTCAAAGGATATGTTTGAATGGTTTTGTGCTTCCTTGTCAACCACCATTGTGTAGAGACTTGGTGATGTAGAGATTGCTCAAGATGTGAGTGAGTTGCAATCTCATAGATTTAGGTTCAACCAAGTACCTACATGGGTTAGATAACATGCAAGATACCAATATATCCAAGACATATGAATAGCATCATAAGAGAAATATCAAGGATTAGTCATAGGCTCATGTCTTGCATGTATCAATGGAGTTTCTACTCCAAGTTTGAAGCATCAATGATGTTTAATTCTCCTCTCAACCTGCAAAACACTTTCTCATCAAGCGGTTTAGTGAATATATCCGCTAATTGCTTATCGGTGTGAACATGCTTAAGATCAATGTCACCCTTTGCAACATGGTCTCGAATGAAATGATGACGAACTTCAATATGCTTAGTTCGAGAATGTTGCACAGGATTATGACCAATTTTGATGGCACTTTCATTGTCACAAAGCAATGGAACATGTTTAGCATATACCCCATAATCTTTAAGAGTTTGGGTCATCCAAAGTAACTGAGCACAACATGAACCAGCGGCAATGTATTCCGCTTCGGCGGTGGATAAGGATACCGAGTTTTGTTTCTTGGAAGACCAAGACACAAGAGATCTACCAAGAAATTGACATGTACCCGAAGTGGACTTTCTATCAATCTTGTCTCCGGCATAATCCGAATCGGAATATCCAACAAGATCGGAAGAAGACCTCTTAGGATACCAAATGCCAAAGTTTGGTGTATGGATTAAGTATCTCACTATCCTTTTCACAGCCTTAAGATGATATTCCTTAGGAGCAGCTTGATATCGTGCACACATGCACACACTTAGCATAATGTCGGGACGAGAGGCACATAGGTATAACAATGAACCAATCATAGAGCGATAAACGTTTTGATCAACGGGTTCACCATCTTTGGTCAAATCATTATGTCCACTAGTAGGCATAGGTGTAGGCATACCTTTGCATTCTTGCATATTGAACTTCTTGAATAGGTCTTTGGTGTACTTCGTTTGAGAGATAAATGTTCCTTCCTTAGTTTGCTTGATTTGCAAACCGAGAAAGAATTTGAGTTCACTCATCATTGACATCTCAAACTTCTCTGACATAAGTTTTCCAAACTTTTCACTAAAGAGAGGGTTAGTAGAACCAAATATGATATCATCAACATAAATTTGGCATACAAATAGTTCTCCATTAACTCTTTTAGTGAAGAGTGTACAATCAATTTTACCAATTTCAAAACCACTTGCAAGAAGAAACTTAGTTAAGCATTTATACCATGCTCTAGGAGCTTGTTTAAGACCGTAAAGAGCTTTATGAAGTTTGTAAACATGATTAGGTTTCTTAGGATTGACAAACCCGGGAGGTTGTTTGACATAAACTTCCTCCTCTATTTCACCATTTAGAAAAGCACTTTTAATGTCCATTTGGTACAAGGTGATATTGTGATCATTAGCAAAGGCAAGATGCGAATGGACTCAAGTCTAGCAACGGGAGCATATGTCTCACCATAGTCCATACCTTCGACTTGTGTGTATCCTTGGGCGACGAGACGTGCTTTGTTGCGAACTACTTGGCCATCTTCATCTTGCTTGTTGCGAAACACCCATTTGGTACCGATGATGTTGTGGTCGTTGTCGGGCTTCTCAACCAATGTCCAAACTTGGTTTCTCTCGAAGTTGTGTAGCTCTTCGTGCATAGCATTTATCCAATCCGGATCCTCCAATGCTTCTTCAACCTTCATAGGTTCAATGCTAGAGATGAAAGAATAATTTTCACAAAAGTTAGCTAAATGAGTTTTTGAGCGAGTAATTCTCCCGGTTCGGATATCATTGTAGATTTGCTCAACGGGATGATCTTTGGCAATTCTTGCTCGAACTCGTGAGAGCTTTTGCTTGGGTCTTCGTTGAACTTCTTCTTCTTCGTCTTCTTGGCCTTCTTCATTGTTGGCGTTGTCGTTTTCTTGTCGTGGTGGAGAAGGAGGTTGTTGATGTTCGTCTTGACGCACTTCCTCGTTTTCTTCATCTTGGTGTGTCCCACTTGTGGATGCTTCCGTGTCGATTCTTGGTTCACCTTGTCGTGAAGTAGAAGCTTCCACTTGGACAGACGAGGTACTCTCCTTCACCTCAGTTGGACGAATTTTGCCAATCGACAAGTCTTGAATTGCTTCCGAAGGGTCTTTGTCTCCTGCATCTATTGGCAATTGCTCTACTTGCGAGCCATTAGATTCATCAAACTTCACATCTACCGTTTCTTCAACTTTTCGGGTGAAATTGTTGTAGACACGATAAGTGTGAGAGTTTGAGCCATAACCAAGTAGGAAACCTTCATGAGACTTAGGAGCAAATTTCGAACGACGATGCTTATCTAGAATGTAGCATTTTGAGCCAAATACTCAAAAGTATCCAACTTGGGGTTTGTTACCGGTGAGGAGCTCGTATGCCGTCTTGCCGAGTAGCTTGTGAAGATACAAGCGATTTGTTGCATGACAAGCTGTCTCAACCGCTTCCGCCCAGAAGTGCTTTGGCATCTTGTACTCATCAAGCATCGTTCTCGCCATTTCGATGAGCGTCCGGTTCTTCCTCTCAACGACTCCATTTTGTTGAGGTGTGTACGTAGCTGAGAATTCATGTGAAATCCCTTCTTCGTCAAGAAAGGTGTCCACATTTGCATTCTTGAACTCCGTTCCGTTATCGCTCCGAACCTTCTTGGTCTTCACGTCAAACTGATTTTGAGCCTTTGTGGCGAAGTTTTTGAAGATCTTTTGGACCTGCGATTTGTCATCAAGAAAGAACACCCACGTAAATCTTGAAAAATCATCAACTATGACTAGACCGAAAGAATTTCCACCGAGACTCTTGTAAGCATTGGGACCAAAGAGATCCATATGAAGTAGCTCGAGTGGCCTCTTTGTGGTCATGATATTCTTCACGGGATGCCTTCCTCCAACCTGTTTACCTGCTTGACAAGCACTGCAAAGTCTATCCTTATCAAATATAACATCGTTAACTCCAAGGATATGATTTCCTTTAATAAGCTTATCAAGGTTTCTCATACCAACATGACCTAATCGTCTATGCCACAACCATCCTTTAGAAGATTTAGCAATAAAGCAAGTTTTAGGTTGAGAGTTTTTAGAGAAATCGACGATATAAAGATCACCTCTACGTATACCGGTAAAGACCATTTTATGGTTATCTCGACGAAACACTTGGCAATCTACTTCAGTGAATAGAACATTCAATCCAAAATCAGCAAGTCTAGAAACTGAAAGTAAATTGTATCCAAGGGATTCAACAAGCATGACATTTTGAATAGAGCTATCATGTGAGATGGCCACCTTACCAAGGCCAACCACCTTACCCTTTGAATTATCACCAAAGGTGACATATTTTCGAGGGCCATCATTTTCAGCAAGCTCACGGAACATCTCTTCATCTCCGGTCATATGGTCGGTACATCCACTATCAAGGACCCATTCCTTTCCTCCTGACGTGTAACCGCGAAGATTTTCCATAAGACCAAAATGTCTCATTGCATCATCAAGATCATAGTCGCTATCATCATCATTGTCATAGTATCCATGTTCAACATCGTCTTGTGATTGATCATTTCCTAGAGAGGGTAATTCATTAGATTTATGATCAACGCAATGATTATCTTTGTGAATTCTAATAACTTTGGATATGATGCCACTAATGATTCCAACATTTCCTTTAGCACGCATGAGATTAGTAAGCTCAAATAAACAATCTCCAAAGCTAGGATCACTAGAATTCATCTTAGTTAAGGCAATAGATTTATGGAGAATTTTGTCTAAATTCTTCAAGGAATAATCGGGAAATAGTTCCTCAAGAAATTTCCATATAGTATAGGCACATTCGAAAGTAGGCAAACATCCAATCAAATTTCCAGGCAACCCTCTAACAATGAGATCAGCAGTTCTAAGATTGCGAATCATGTCAATATATTCATCTAGAGTGGGATGCATAGGATCAACATGAGGAGCACAAGGACTAGCAATATACTTGTTCAAATGATATTCATTGAAAATCTCAAGCATCTCATTTTTCCATTCATGAAAATACTCTCCATCAAGAATAGGCACTCTATGTCTAATACTCCCTAAAGTAAACACATCCATCTTCCTCCAATGGTGATTAAACCAAGGCAATGGAGACCAAAGCTCTGATACCACTTGTAGGATCAAGAAGAGAGTGTGTCTAGAGGGGGGGTGATTAGACACAAGGTGCTAAAGTTGCAGTTTTTAAGCCTTTTTGGTTTAAGTGAAGTTTTAGGCACAATTTCAGCACACATAATACATTTCAAGCAAGCATGCAAAGAGTAGATAGGCAGCGGAAAGTAAAGCATGCAACTTGCAAGAAAGTAAAGGGAAGGGTTTGGAGATTTCAAACGCAATTGGAGACACGGATGTTTTTCCCGTGGTTCGGATAGGTGGTGCTATCCTACATCCACGTTAGTGGAGACTTCAACCCACGAAGGGTAACGGTTGCGCGAGTCCACGGAGGGCTCCACCCGCAAAGGGTCCACGAAGAAGCAACCTTGTCTATCCCACCATGGCCAACGCCCACGAAGGACTTGCCTCACTAGCGGTAGATCTTCACGAAGTAGGCGATCTCCTTGCCCTTACAAACTCCTTGGTTCAACTCCACAATCTTGTCGGAGGCTCCCAAGTGACACCTAGCCAATCTAGGAGACACCACTCTCCAAGAAGTAACAAACGGTGTGTTGATGATGAACTCCTTGCTCTTGTGCTTCAAATGATAGTGTCCCCAACACTCAACTCTCTCTCTCACGGGATTTGGATTTGGTGGAAAGAAGATTTGAGTGGAAAGCAACTTGGGAAAGGCTAGAGATCAAGATTCATATGGTAGGAATGGAATATCTTGGTCTCAACACATGAGTAGGTGGTTCTCTCTCAGAAATAGGATACTGGAAGTGTAGGCTTAGTCTGATGGCTCTCTCCACGAATGAAGAGGAGGTGGAGGGGTATTTACAGCCTCCACACAAAATCTAACCGTTACACACAATCTGACAAACTCGGTGGGACCGAATGATAAAACTCGGTCGGACCGAATTAGCAAACCTAGTGACCGTTAGGATTTTCGGTGGGACTGACATGCATCTCGGTGGGACCGATATGGTTAGGGTTTGGGCATAACGTAATCTCGGTGAGACCGATTACACAAACTCGGTGGGACCGACTTTGGTAATTAGCTAACCAGAGAGTTGGTCAGGCAAACTCGGTGAGACCGATTACACAACTCGGTGGGACCGATTTGAGTAATAAGCTAACCAGAAAGTTTGCATTGTAATCTCGGTAGTACCGATTACTCAAACTCGGTGAGACCGAATTTGACAATGGATATACACAGAGAGATTACAATCCCATCTCGGTGAGACCGAGATCCCTATCGGTAGAACCGATTTGCTAGGGTTTTGGCTGTGGCTATGACAAGTGAAACTCGGTGGCGCTGGATAGAAAGAATCGGTGTGACCGAATTTGGCTTTGGGTTTAGGTCATATGTGGAAGTGGGAAAGTAGCTGAGGATTTTGGAGCATATCATCAAGCACATAAGGCAAAGAGCTCATTAAGCAACACCTCGTCCCTCCTTGATAGTATTGGCTTTTCCTATAGACTCAATGTGATCTTGGATCACTAAAAGTGTAAAATGAAGAGTCTTGAGCTTGAAGCTTTAGCCAATCCTTTGTCCTTATCATCTTGAGGGTTCCACTTTCTCCATCCTTGCCATGCCACTCCATTGTTGAACTTATCTGAAACATGCTAGATAAAAGTGTTAGTCCAACAAGAGATATGTTGACATTAATTACCAAAACCACCTGAGGAGCACTTGTGCTTTTAGTGCTGGACTGCCACCTCATCATATGACGTGTGGATACACCCAACAAAAACAACGACGAGGAACGGAAGGATGCAGCGAAGGATAATTCCCTCGAGAAGCAACCAAAGCAACGACGTAGGCGCCGCTCCAAATCCCGCCTCAACAGTGATAACAGCGCAAGAAAGAATAACACCCCGGTCGAATCCAAAGGAAACGACGACCACATCAACCCAGCGATAGAGCAGGATGAACCAGCAGACGGCAACAATAGTATGGAGCCGCTGTCCGAACACGGCGACGCCAGGGGTAACGCCCATCAAACTGTCTCCGGAGAGGAGAACAGTCCGGACGACGATGAAGACATCATCCTAGAAAAATACCTGGAACAAGGGAACCTCCATAGAAGGCTTATTGCCACCGCGAGGAGTCTGAAGAAGCAGAAGCAAAAGGCTTAAGGCCGCGCAGAATACGCTCAACACTAGATGGAACAAAGTGCTAGACATTGAAGAAAAATGCGGCGGCAGTCGCCAGACAAAGAGCTATCCAAAGGGCAAGCTGCTACCTGAATTCGACGACGAGGCTTTAGAGCCTATATAGCCGGAAAACAAAATGGCCGATCAGCCGGATCGACCACCCCGTGGGCGCGATAGGGTGGCTAACGAGGCCGCACATAAGTCAGCACACAAGCCACGCAAGGACTTGCATCAAAAAGCCGGCGTGACCAGATCCATCTACGGATCTAGGAAGCGCGCTCCAGCGCATAATCAAAATCGAACACTACAACCGTCAGAACACCATGACACATCCAAATACAGGGGTGCCGCGCACCCCCTATGTTTCACCGACGAGGTGCTGGACCACGAATTTCCAGAGGGATTCAAACCCGTGAACATAGAGGCGTATGACGGAACGACAGACCCTGGGGTCTGGATTGAGGACTTCATCCTCCATATCCATATGGCTCGCGGAGACGATCTCCACGCCATCAAATACTTGCCCCTCAAGCTGAAAGGACCAGCTCGGCACTGGCTGAAGAGCCTCCCTGAAAATTCAATTGGAAGTTGGGAGGAGCTTGAGGATGCTTTTAGGGCTAATTTTCAAGGGACTTATGTCCGACCTCCGGACGCAGACGATCTAAGTCATATAATTCAACAACACGGAGAGTCAGCCCAAAAGCTTTGGAACAGATTCCTCACTAAGAAGAACCAAATTGTCGATTGCCCGGACGCCGAAGCCTTAACAGCTTTCAAACACAGTGTCCGGGACGAATGGCTCGCCAGACACCTCGGCCAGGAAAAACCGAGGACAATGGCAGCCCTAACAAGCCTTATGACCCGCTTTTGCGCGGGCGAAGATAGCTGGCTGGCCCGTAGTAGCACCAGCGACCCAGGCACATCTGAAGTCAGGGATGGCAATGGAAAACCACAACGCAGTAAAAGGAAGCGTCGAAATAACGAAGACAGCCCAGACAACACGGTGGTTAACGCCGGATTTAGGGGCTCTCGACCCGGTCAACGAAAAAAGCCTTTCAAAGGCAACAGAGATGGACCGTCCAGCCTAAACAAGATTCTAGACAAATTATGTCAGATTCACGGCACCTCCGATAAACCTGCAAATCACACCCACAGAGAATGCTGGGTCTTCAAGCAGGCCGGTAAGCTAAACGCCGAACACAAGGGGAGAGATTCACCAAGTGAAGACGAGGATGAGCCTCGCCAGCAAAACACCGGGGGACAGAAAAGGTTCCCACCAGAGGTCAAAACGGTGAACATGATTCACGTGACAAAAAGGAGGAACAAACACGCACTCCAAGACGTATGCGCCGTAGAGCCCGTCACCCCCAAGTTCAACCCTTGGTCGACCTGCCCGATCACTTTTGATCGCCGGGATAGCCCGACCAACGTCCGGCACGGAGGATTGGCTGCCTTGGTGCTCGACCCAATAATCAATGGATAGCATCTCACCCGAGTCCTCATGGACGGCGGCAGTAGTCTTAATCTGATATATCAGGACACAGTCCGCAAAATGGGGATAGACCCAACAAGCATTAGCCAAAACAATACTACCTTTAAAGGAGTAGTACCAGGCCTAGAGGCCCGTTGCACGGGCTCCGTCGTACTAGAGGTTGTATTCGGTTCCCCCAACAACTTCTAAAGTGAAAAATTAACCTTCGACATCGCTCCATTCCGAAGCGGCTATCAAGCATTACTCGGACTCGCTCGTTTTAACGCAGTACCGCACTATGCTTATCTTAAGCTCAAAATGCCCGGTCCACGCATCATCATCATCGTTAGCGGAAACACTGAGCGTTCCTTATGAGCGGAAGAACATGCGGCGGCCCTAGCGGCCGACCACTAAACGGCTTCGCCAACATACATAAACGATCGGGCGTCAAGACCACGAACACGGCTAGACGAGTCTGGCGTATCACTAGCTGTAACAGCTTAGATAAAACCTCAGATTGGTTTGATGGATATACCCCCATAGGCGGTACTAGGGGCTTCCCGCGTGTAAAAAATGCCACAGTTCGGCTTGACCGTATTTACACAATATATATTTCACATTCTATCGGTTTATTAAGAATAACCTATTTTTTCTTTTCTTGCACGCAGACTTAGGGCTGGATTTTTCTCTTTTATAGATGATAATCGTGCTACACCCTTTTAGGATACGGCACAACGAAGACACAGGCGCAAACGTGCAGCAGGGCCCCGCTCAAAGGTTTCTCTTTAGATTAAGACCCTGCGTAAACCTTTCTTACTGTCTCTTGTTGCTTCACATCCTCCGGATACTTAAACACAACCGAGAGGGATTCTGGCGTTATTGGCATTTCGCCACGTCAGATTAATGCCCGTACCTGGAACTTCAGGGCTCATTATCGAGGGCGTTACTCAGCCCAGTATATGTTGTAAAGTCCGAATACCTTTGGGAGTGTTCGCCGTCGCGAGTTTGGCCTTATATGCATCAGCTCCGAATCATGTCTTTGGTCAAATGTTGGGTTTGCCCGGCTCCCGCGTTTTGCTACCTCACGTTCCGTTCTATCGGCTAAGGTGGCACCAGGAGAACTACTGCGATTGTCCCTGGTTCATCTGGACGAGCACCTCAGTAGAGAAAGCCGAAAACTGACTGTCATGATAAAGCGGGAGACTGGTCAACCACTCGATGACTTAGAGGAATCTTCGGGATTCCTCCGCATTAACGAAGGGCCGTTTCCCGGTCATGTACGTACGCGCCCCGTATTCGGACGAGTGCGGAGGTACCGGGGGCTATATAGTAGTCCCACCGTCAAACTCCTATGGTTAAGTGAAAGTGTTAAAGCAATATAGTCCGATTGCCTCGTTCGCTACGCTGCCACCTCCTCAATGGACCAAGACGTTGGATCAAGTGTGAACACGCGTTTTTTGCGAACACCCACGCATTATATGCGTGGGGGCTGAAGCCGACGACTGCAAACTTTTAGGTTACATATATATATGTACATAAACGGCCGCATAGGAGGCATAATAATACTTTCAGGCAAAAGTATAAACACAGCCTTTATAATTCAAACAGCATTGTTCTTACAATTGGGATACATGTCACTAAAGCATGATACCCTTCGAGCACTGAGCCTCTATTAAAGGAGCGCCTTCTAGGACTTCTTCAAAATAATGCTCGGCCGCTACCCGGCCTACGTCCAAACTCTGGGTTGCAATAGCAATGGCATCCATCTCTGCCCAACATGTCTTGACACGGGCAAGAGCCATCCATGCACCCTCTATACACGCCACCTCTTCACAGCATCGATATGCGCCACAGCACCAAGGAATCGTTGCACCAAGCTAAAATAACTATTCGGCCTTGGTCCTCCCTGCCAAAGATGGTCCACAACAGACCTCATGGCAAGCCCAGACAACCTATGGAGCTCGACCCACTCGGCCATTTGCTCATTTAGCAGCAGTAGACGCGCCGGAGCATTGAACTGCGACCGGAACAGCTTCTCCGCTTCGCGATCTTTTTGGTCTTTGAAATACTCGGTCGCATTAGCAGCACTCGCTGCCAAATCCAAGTACGCGTCTGCAGAACTCCATAATTGATACAGAAGGGCATACTTAGGATCTCCAAACTTTGTCCGCAACAAAGAGGGCTTCCCACCCACGATATCTCCGGCTTGACGTAGCTCCTCCTTCACCGCTTTGATTTTAGAGCGAGCTTCCTTGGCTGCTACCTTGGCTCTCTCCAGGTCCGCTGCCTTTGCTTGGCTTTCCTTCTCAAGAAGCTCATAACGGTCGGCGGCATCTTTCAAATCAACAGCCATCTTGGCTATTTTCTCTTTGCTTTGACAATGCGCAGCCTGTTCGGCTCTTAGCTCTTCAACTGCCTTCAGGGCGGCCGCATCGCTATTCCTGGCTTGTTCCTTAGCTCAGGCAAGTTCCGCCCGAACGGTCTCCACGGCGGCAGCTCCATCTGCAGTTACAACACATTACAGATACTAGCATCATGCTCCTCTTAATATATGTTGACCACTGGAGAATACATACCCTGCGCCTCGTCAAGCCGCTTGTTTACAAGCACGATGTGTTGCCGCTTCAGTTCGGCAAACTTATCAGTCCGGCTAGCCACCGAGCCATCGGCCGCCTACACATGAAAGTAGCTTGGTAATTACTTGGGACTATGATCCTCTGTTTGCCGCCTTTTGACAGCAACCAGAGTCTCAGGGGCTACTGTTTGCATAGGGCACACCTAGCGTGTGCGGTACCATCAAAAATATATATTACTTTGCGTACCTCATAGCCTCTTAGCAGGCTCATAAAATCTTCATGCAACCCACTTTCGATGGATGAAATTCTCTCAAACATCGTACCCATTAGAGTACGATGCGCCTTTGAGATAGCCGCTTGCTCCAGCAGACTCATCAGCGCGTCCGGTGGTGCGCCGGACAGTGCCGGACTCTTTTTATGGCTCTCCTTAGGAGCCGAATCCTCCGGACTTCGGGTGGCCGAAGAGTTACCTTCTGGCCTTGGCGGATCAGGAGAAATCCTCCGTGACGACACCTCAGGGTCGCCTGCCTCACGAAGCGGGGAGGCACGGGGAGGCGTTTCGCTCTCCATCATCTCCAGAAGAAGATCCCCCGAAGACAAACTCTGTCGAGCAAGGCTATGACCCGAACTACAAGACACACGTCTCGGTTATTGTTCTCAGAAATAAAGCAGGGCATATTTACTATAAATTACTTTTGTTTACTTACAGCTCAGTGGAGGGCTGCTCCCCTTGCGGGTACTGTGCGGTAAGGATGCCCTCCGGGGTAGGGCCCCCTGACAAAGGGTTCTTCCCTCGTTTGGAAATACTTATTTCCAAGTCTTTAGAGGCGGCCCTCTTCCTTCCTTGGGGAGAGGGAATCTTAGATTCTTCCCCCTGGTTATCCTCCTTCGCGGAGGCACTAATTCCCCCTGTTTGGATGAATAATGAGTGAGGCTCGCTTTCGGCTTCTTTGTTCCTCCCTTTATCTTCTCCTGATGGCGCTTGATACGGCGCAAGCTCTAGCATCCTGGCTAGTACAGGATCCGGCGAGTCTTCAAGAAGGGGGGCCAAGCACCTGATCATCTTCGCCTTTTTATCCAATCCTGGTCAAGGACTGACTTTTCAGAATAATGTCATGATAAATAAAGAGACGACGTGTTTGGCCGCGGAATTACTTACTTGGGTATCTGGACGATTGTAGTTCAGCCCGCATCCTCGATGGTGTCTGGACACTTTATTCGTGATCCGAAGAACAATCTATACATCTCTTCGAGCGTCGCGCCGTAGAATTGCTGAATAGTTCGCGGTCCTTCCGGGTTGAACTCCCACATACGGAGAGATCGACGTTGGCCTGGTGAGGGAGTCCCGGATTAGGGGGTGTTCGGATAGCCGGACTATACCACCCGCCGAACTCCAGGACTATGAAGATACAAGATTGAAGACTTCGTCCCGTGTCCGGAAGGTTCTTTCCTTGGCGTAGAAGGCAAGCTAGGTGTGCGGATATTCAAGATCTCCTACCAATGTAACCGACTCTGTGTAACCCTAACCCTATCCGGTGTCTATATAAACCGGAGGGTTGTAGTCCGTAGGACAACGATCTTCATACACAATCATACCATAGGCTAGCTTCTAGGGTTTAGCCTCCTTGATCTCGTGGTAGATCTACTCTTGTACTACCCATATCATCAATATTAATCTAGCAGGAGTAGGGTTTTACCTCCATCGAGAGGGCCCGAACCTGGGTAAAACAAAGTGTCCCTTGTCTCCTGTTACCATCCGACCTTGACGCACAGTTCGGGACCCCCTACCCGAGATCCGCTGGTTTTGACACCGACATTGGTGCTTTCATTGAGAGTTCCCCTGTGCTGTCGCCTTTAGGTCCGATGGCTCCTCTGATCATCAACGGCGACGAGGTCCAGGGTGAGACTTTTCTCCCGGGACAGATCTTCGTCTTCGGCGGCTTCGCTCTGCAAGCCAACTCGCTTGGCCATCTGGAGCAGATCGGAAGCTACGCCCCTGGCCATCAAGTCAGGTTTGGAAGCTTAAACTACACGGCGGATATCCGCGGAGACTTGATCTTCGACGGATTCGAGCCACAGCCAAGCGTGCCGCACTTCCAAGACGGACATGATATAGCTCTGCCTCCGAACAGTGCCCTGGAGGCCGCATACGCTCCGGCCCCGATCCTCGATTCGGAGCCCGCGGCGTTCGTTGAGGAAGAACGGTTGGATGTCACCTCAGGGGTTGCGACGCTAAAGGCGATCGAGCCGAACACCAGTCCCGCACTCTGCGTTGCCCATGACTCCAAGGAGCCGGATTCTTCTCCGAACTCCGGGCCTTCCATGCCCCGTCGGTTGAATCTGATTGGGCGCCCGTAATGGAGTTCACCGCCACGGATATCTTTCAGTGCTCACCTTTCGGTGACATCCTGAACTCTCTCAAGTCTCTCTCTTTGTCAGGAGAGCCCAGGCCGGATTATGGTCTGCGAGGTTGGGATTCGGACGATGAAGAAATTCAAAGCCCACCCACCACCCACTTGATAGCCACTGTCGAAGATTTGACCGACATGCTTGACTTCGGCTTCGAGGACTTCGACGGTATGGACGACGAATACGGAGACGAACCGGAACCAGCACCCACAGGGCACCGGCTATCTACCACATCCAATGACGTACTCATGGTGGATACACCAGAAAATATTGATAACGAGGAAAAAGGGGGCAAAAAGAAAGGCAAGACCTCCAAGCGGCGGCGTAAACGCCGAGCTAAGCCCCGCCTCGATCAAGACCCTGCCATAGAGCAGGATGAGTCGGTACATGACGAACTCGTCTCAGAACAGCCGTCTGAGCACGACAACACGGGTAGGGAAGACAATCAGCCTTCCCCCGATCATAACAGAGCTCCGGACGACACCACGCCGGATAAAACCATGGAGCAGAAGAATCTCCAAGAAAGGCTCGCTGCCACAATGCGCAGCCTGAGAAAGCAAAAGCAAAAGCTCAGGATGGCGGAAAACGCACTCAAGACAAGATTGAGCAAAGTAATCAAGACCGCGGACAAATACGGCGGCTGCCGCCGCACCAAAAGTTACCCGAAGAGAAAGCTACTGCCCGAATTCGATGAAGAGGCTCTCGAGCCCCCAAACTTGAAAACCAAAAAGGCTACACGGTCGGATGGACGACCTACCGACCACAATAAAACGGCAAATGGCGCCGCACACAATACGGCATGCGACCCAATAAAGATTCGCATCATGCCCCAGCCAGGTCCATTTACGGACAGAGAAAGCACGCTCTCACGAATAATGCAAAAAACACACCATCGGAGTCAGGCGCAACTAAATACAGGGGTGCCTCACACCCCCTATGCTTTACCGATGAAGTTCTGGAATATGAATTCCCAGAGGGGTTTAAACCCGTTAACATAGAGTCATACGACGGAACAACAGACCCTGGAGTCTGGATTGAGGATTACATCCTCCACATACACATGGCTCGAGGAGATGATCTCCACGCCATCAAATATTTACCTCTTAAGCTTAAAGGGCCGGCTCGGCACTGGCTTAAAAGCCTTCCCGAAAATACAATTGGAAGTTGGAAAGAGCTCGAGGATGCTTTCCGAGCTAATTTTCAAGGGACTTACGTCCGTCCCCCGGATGCAGACGACCTCAGTCACATAACTCAGCAGTCCAGAGAATCAGCTCGGCAGTTCTGGAATAGATTCCTCACTAAAAAGAATCAAATAGTAGATTGTCCGGATGCCGAAGCCCTAGCGGCTTTCAGGCACAATGTCCGAGATGAGTGGCTAGCCAAGAACAATGGACGCACTTACAAGCCTCATGACCCGCTTTTGCGCAGGGGAGGACAGCTGGCTGGCACGATGCAGCCCCAGCGACCCAAGTACATCTGAAATCCGAGATGGAAATGGGAAACCTCGGCGAAATAAAGATCATCGCCGCATTAAAAAGAAAGGTCTGAAGAGCACGGCAGTCAATGCCGTATTCAAAAGCTCACTGAACAATCAGACAAAACAAACCACTCAGGACAATAGGGAAGATCCGTCCAGCCTAAAAAGAATCATGGACATGATATGTCAGATACACAGCACTCCTGGGAAACCTGCTAATCATACCCTCAAAGACTGTTGGGTTTTCAAATAGTCCGGAAGGCTAAACGCCGAATACAAGGGGCTCGACACACCTAGTGAGGAAGAAGACGAACCCAAAAAGCAGCACACCAGGAAGCAGAAGAACTTCCCACAAGAAGTCAAAACAGTGAACTCACTTCACATAACAAGGCATGAGGTACCCATCAAGGTCCGCACATTCAAGAATAGGCCCGAGGCGTCCCGCCATTGGTCATTAAAACCAATCATCTTTAATAAAGAAGATTACTCTCGGAATATAAAGAATGCGGGCCGGATCGCTTTGGTGCTTAAACCAATAATAGACGGATTCCAGTTTACTAATGTCCTTATGGACGGAGGCAGTGGACTAAACCTGATATATCAGGACACAATTCACAGAATGGGCATAAACCCAGCAAGAACCCGTCGCAACAAAACCTCCTTTCAAGGGGTAGCACCCGGCCCGAACACCCATTGCATGGGTTTTCTCCGGCTGGCAGTAATATTTGGCTCCGCCAATAACTTCCGTTGCGAAAAGCTGATCTTCCACATAGTCCCGTTTTCCAGTCGCTATCAAGCCCTACTGGGACGAGGAGCTTTCGCACGCTTTAACGCAATACCGCATTATGCATCCCTCACGCTAAAGATGCCCGGTCCTCGAGGCATCATTTCTTTACAGGGAATGCGCTAAAATGCGCCTCCTCTAAAAGGAGGACCGTGCGGCCGCTTAAACAGCCGCACAATAAAATGGCCTCGCCAGCCAAAAAGACTTTTTCGATATAAGTCATAGAAGGCCATGGACCCGGACTCCATTAGTTCGGCAAAAGCCCATCATCATTATAGGCTTATTTACGCCATACCAGGGGCTGTACACAGAGACAATAAAGCTCGACCTCATTTATTTCTCACTTCACATTCTATTCATTATTTTTTGTCCCGCACGACCCATTTTCAATTTAAATTCTTCTCTTTTACAGATGAATGTCGTACGGCGCCCGTCCAGGACACGGCACAGCGGAGACATAGGCGCAGACGTGCAGTAGGGACCCGCCCACAGGATTCTTTTTTAGATTAAGGCCCTGCGTAAACCTTTTTTACTGTCTCTTGCTGTTACACATCCCCTGGTTCGTTTAACCATAACCAAGGAGGAGACTGGCGTCTTGGCATGTGGCCACGCCAGAATCATCGCTCGTACCTGGACACGAAGGGCTTTTTTCTCCTTTTTTTTATAAAAGAGGTGGGGTGTTGTTCTACACACACCTGCAAAGACCGAACACCTTAGGGAGTGTTCGGCGTCGCGAGTTTTGGCACTATATGCATCAGCTCCGAGTCATGATTTTGGTCATATGTTGGGTTGCCCGGCTCCTGAGTTCGGCCACCTTACGTTCCGTTCTGTCGGCTAAGGTAGCACCAGGAGAACTACTGCGATTGCGCCCCGGTTCGGCCGGGCGAGCGCCTCAGTAGAGAAAGCCGAAAACCGACTGTCATGATGTAGCGAGAGACTGGTCGCCACTCGATGACTCATAGGGGTTTATCGAACTCCTCCGTTTTGACGAAGGGCCGCTTCCCGGTCAGGCTTACATGCGTCCCGAATTCGGATGAGCGCAGCAGCCATTTCAGGGCTACCTAAAGAGTCCCATTGTCAAGCTCCTATGGCTAAGTGAAAGTGTTAAAGCATTATAGTCCGGATTGCCTAGCCCGCTGCGCTATCACCTCCTTTGTAGGACCAAGACGTTGGGTTAAGTGTGATATTGCGTTTCTAGCGCACACCCCCGCACTATGTGCGTGGGCGCTGAAGCCAACGACTGCAATCTTTCAGAATTTATATATTAAAACGGCCGCATAGGAGGTGTTTTTAATACTTGAAGGCACAAGTCTAAAAATATGCCATTTATAAAAATACTGATATATGATTACATATGCTATTATAACGCAGCATCTTTCGAACACCGCGCCTCTATTATACGAGCGCCCGCGAGGACCTCCTCAAAATAGTGTTCGGCAGGTATTCGACCTTCAGCCGAATCACGAGACGCAACAATGGTGGGCTCCATATCCGCCCAATATGTTTTAACACGGGCAAGAGCCAGCCGAGCGCCCTCTGTGCACGCTGACCTCTTCAAAGCTTCCACTCGAGGCACCACGTCAAGAAACTGCTGCACCAAGCTAAAATAACTTGTCGGCTTTGATCCGCCCGGGCATAGGCGATCCATGGCATACGTCATGGCGAGTCCGGACAACCTATTCAGCTCGGCCCATTGGGCCAGGCGATCGTCCACTGCCAGTGGACGCCTTGGATTGATAAACTGCGACCAGAAGAGTTTTTCCACTTCATGATCCTTCTTATCCTGAAAGTATCTGGTCGCATCGGCAGCACTAGCCGCCAAATCCAGGTAGGTGTCCTTCACGCTCCACGCTTGGTCCAACAGGGCAAACCTCGGATCACAAAATTACCTCCGCAGCAAGAAGGGCTTTCCATCCACAATCAGTCCGGCTTGATGCAGCTCTTCCTTTGTCGCTCTCACCACAGAGCGGGTGTCCTTTAGATCAACAACGGCTTTCTCCAAATCCGTCTGCCGGGCTTGACCTTCCTCCTCAAGAAACTTACAACGATCAGAAGCACTCTTCAACTCTATGGCAATATTCGCCAATTCGTGCCTGCTCCGGCAAAGGGCAGCCTGTTCGGCCTTCAGCTCTTCACGGGCTTTCGCGGCGGCCGCATCGCTCCTTCTGGCTTGGCCCTTCTCTTTGGCGAGTTCGGCCCTAAGTCCTTCTACGGCTGCCGCACCATCTGCATCAAGCATAAACACGGTAAGATGTCGACCTAAATCTCCTCTTACTAACAATCGCCAAGTAAATACCTTGAGCATCATCTAGTCGCTGGTTCACCAGCGCGATGTCGGCTTCTGCCTCGTCAAGTTGTCGTTTCACTTCGGCAAACTCTTGAGTCCGGCTTGACCCCGGACAATAAGCCGCCTGCATATAAAGGTGCCATTTTAAGGACCTGGGATTAAGATCCTCTATGTGCCGCACATCTTTGCGCCACACAGAGTCTCAGGGGCTACTACCTACACAGGACGCATGTCATTATGCGTAATTAACACTAAATGTTCGTTATGTAAGAACGTACCGCAAAACCTGCCAATAAACTCTTGACGGCTTCGTTCAGCCCGCTTCCCGCGGCTGAAATTTTCTCAATCACCGTGTGCATCAACACACGATGCTCCTCTGAAATAGAGGCTCGGCCCACCAGAACCTCCAGCTCCCCCGACCGAACACCATTTGGTGCTGGACTCGCCCCATGGCCCTCTTCGGAGGCAGGGCAGGGAGAACCTTGAGGGGCCATATGATCACCTTCCGCCTCTGGCAGATTCGGAGAGATCCTCTGCGACGACACTTCGGCATCGTCCGCTTCGCCAGGCGTCATAGAAGGAGGTGGCGTTCCGCTCTCCATCATCTCCGGAAGGAGATCCCCCGACGATGAGTTCTGCTGAGAGGGGTCGAGGTCCGAACTGCAAGGTAAAGTTTCGGTTAAAAACTTCTCAAATATAAAAGGATTCCTCTTAAAGGGCGGTTCCTTTTCTACTTACGGCTCGTTGGTGAGCTGTTCCCCTTGTGGATTTAGTTTGGCCGAGGGGCTCCTCGGCGACGGGTCCTTTGACATGGATTCTTTCCCCCTGTTTTGAAGCTTGGACTTCCGGGTCGTCAAAGGTGGCCCTTTTCTTTCCCCTAGGAGGGGAATTTTCGATTCCTCCCTTTGGAATGGCATCTCTTGAAGAGGCCATGGTTTCCTTGTCAGTCCCCGTATTCCCCTCCAAAGGCACTACCTCTAGCATCCTGACTAGCACAGGATCCATCCTTGTTTCGGGAAGGGGAGCCGGACACTGGATCAACTTCGCCTTTGCTATCCACTCCTGCTTAAAAGGAGGAATGCTGTTAAAAAGCAAGTTAATAATGTGGATAAAGGGTCTGAACACAAGGTTACCTACCTGACTATCCGGGCGATTGCGGCTTAGGCCAACATCGTCGGTCAAGTCCGGACTCGCTTCTTGCGGTCCGAAGAACAATTTATACATCTCCATAGGCGTTACGCCCATAAAATTTCGGAGAGCTCGCGGTCCCTCTGGATTGAACTCCCATAAGCGAAGGGGGTGCCGTTGGCCGGGCAGTGTCCGGCGAATCAACATGACCTGTATCACCTTGACCAGGTTGAGGCCTTCTTTCAAAAGATCCTTAATGCGGCCCTGCAGCAGAGGAACATCTTTGGGCAAACCCCGATCTAACCCCGTATTGGTCCACGATGCTAATCGCGGTGGGGGACCCGAGCGAAAGGCAGGAGGGGTCACCCAAGTGGTGCCCCGAGGGGCGGTGATATAGAACCACTCCCGTTGCCACAAGCCGAGCTCCTCTTGAAAAACGCCCCCGGGCCATGGAGCGTCGGCATTCCTTTTTATAATAGCGCCTCCGCACTCTGCGTGACACCCCTCGATCATCTTCGGTTCTACTTTGAAGGTCTTGAGCCATAATCCGAAGTGAGGGGTAACATGGAGAAACGCTTCACACATAACTATGAAAGAAGAGATGTGGAGGATGGACTCCGGAGCTAGGTCATGGAATTCTAGCCCATAATAAAACATCAGCCCCCTTACAAAAGGATCCGTTGGGAAGCCTAATCCCTGGAGGAAGTGGGAGATAAACACTACGCTCTCACCTGGCTGAGGGCTAGGGATCATCTGTCCTTGAACAGGCAACCTGTGTGGAATTTCGCTGGTTAGAAATCTAGCTTCCCTCAACTTTGATACGTCCTCCTCCGTAACGGAGGAGGACATCCATCATCCTTGAAGGTCAAAGCCGGACATTGTGGAAGGTTCGGCGCGCCTGGAATTTGAAAGCCTAGGGTGCTGGAACTCGAGGCGACGGGCGAGCTCGTTTCGAGAATAGAAGAAAGGGCGGGGCCTTGGTCTCTTTATAAGAGACAGAATATCAAGAGCCCTCCCCGTAACCATCTTGGACTAGCCTTAAGTTAAGGCAGGACGTGCTGACAAGCATGGTTGGGTTACCCACGTCCGTATTAATGAGAATCCCGTAAAAAGGGGCGCACGATCTCTGCTTCGACAAGACGTGCCAAGGAAACTGCCTCGTTGAACGTGTAGCAGTGGAACAGTACAAATATTCCATACAAAAGACTTGGCCGTGGTGTTATGACGCACCGCGGGATACGTCAGCAGATTTGATTTGTGTTAATATTATTCTCTATATGGCAATACGTGGAAACTTATTTTGCAGAGCCGGACACTTTTTTTGGTGTCATTCATCTTCTTAAAGAACTTGGAGGAGGAACCCGCCTTGCAATGCCGAAGACAATTTGCGCGCCGGACTCGTCATCATTGAAGCCAGGTTCAGGGGCTACTGAGGGAGTCTCGGATTAGGGGGTGTTCGGATAGCCGGACTATACCACCTGCCGAACTCCGGGACTATGAAGATACAAGATTGAAGACTTCGTCCCGTGTCCGGAAGGTTCTTTCCTTGGCGTAGAAGGCAAGCTAGGTGTGCGGATATTCAAGATCTCCTACCAATGTAACCGACTCTGTGTAACCCTAACCCTATCCGGTGTCTATATAAACCGGAGGGTTGTAGTCCGTAGGACAATGATCTTCATACACAATCATACCATAGGCTAGCTTCTAGGGTTTAGCCTCCTTGATCTCGTGGTAGATCTACTCTTGTACTACCCATATCATCAATATTAATCTAGCAGGAGTAGGGTTTTACCTCCATCGAGAGGGCCCGAACCTGGGTAAAACAAAGTGTCCCTTGTCTCCTGTTACCATCCGACCTTGATGCACAGTTCGGGACCCCCTACCCGAGATCCGCCGGTTTTGACACCGACACCTGGCAGGACCCAACGAACTAGCATAACTTGCATTACCTTGACAAGGCTGACATCTCTCTTGAAGAGATCTCAGATGCGGCTCTGCATTGTCAGCACATCATTAGCTGGCCCCCAGTCCAGCCCTTTGTTGACCCATGACGCCAATTGTGGCAGAGGGCCTGTACGGAAGGCAGGGGCAGCTACCCACTTTGCACTTCGGGGAGCGGTGATGTAAAACCACTCCTGCTGCCATAACTTGGATGTCGCTGGGAAGGAACCCTTTGGCCATGGAGCGCCTTTGTTTATTATGGCACCCCCGCACTCTGTGTGTTGCCCCTCAATCATCTTCGGCTTCACATTAAAGGTCTTGAGCCATAAGCCGAAGTGTGAGGTGATGCGAAGGAAGGCTTCAGACACGACGATGAACGACAAGATGTGAAGGATGGAATCCGGAGCCAGATCATGGAAATCGAGCCCGTAGTAGAACATGAGCCCTCTAACAAAGGGATCAAGACTAAAGCCTAGCCCTCGGAGGAAGTGGGACATAAATACGACACTCTCGTTGGGTTCGGGAGTGGGGATGACATGCCCTTGAGCAGGCAGCCTGCGCGAGATTTCGGCGGTCAGATACCTGGCTTCTCGCAGCTTCTTGATGTCCTCCTCCGTTACAGAGGAGGCCATCCACCGGCCTTGAAGTTTGGATCCGGACATGATTGAAGGTCCGAAGCGCTTAGCCTGGGCCTTGAGTGTTTGAATTCAGGGTGGAAGGATTGAGCGCGAGAAGAAAAGGATAGGCCTTGGACTCCTTATAAAGAGGGTGAATATTAAGTGGGACTTGCCTAAAATCGAGGAGTCATACCAGCGGGCACGATTGGGTTACCCACACCCGTATTGATTCGAATCCCGTGGAAAGAGGGACACGATCTCTGCTTCGACAGGACGTGCCAATAAAACCGCCTTGCAATATGTGCAGGCTCGAAAAAATGGTTCGTCATGACCAGACCACGGTAGAACGTCACATTATGAAAAGCTGTCGGCAGATTAGATTTGTGGAAATATTATTCTCTCTATGGTGGTATGTGGAATTTGTTTTGCAGAGCCGGACACTATCCTTGTGTTCAAAATCTTCTATGGAGTATTCGGAGGAAGAACACGCCTTGCAATGCCGAAGACAATCTGCGCGCCGGTCTCATCGTCATTGAAGCCTGGTTCAGGGGCTACTGAGGGAGTCCTGGATTAGGGGGTCCTCGGACAGCCGGACTATATCCTTTGGCCGGACTGTTGGACTATGAAGATACAAGATTGAAGACTTCGTCCCATGTCCGGATGGGACTCTCCTTGGCGTGGAAGGCAAGCTTGGCAATACGGATAGGTAGATCTCCTCCCTTGTAACCGACTCTGTGTAACCCTAGCCCCCTCAGGTGTCTATATAAACCGAAGGGTTTAGTTCGTAGGACAACAACAATCATACCATAGGCTAGCTTCTAGAGTTTAGCCTCTATGATCTCGTGGTAGATCAACTCTTGTAATACTCATATCATCAAGATCAATCAAGCAGGAAGTAGGGTATTACCTCCATCGAGAGGGCCCGAACCTGGGTAAACATCGTGTCCCCCGCCTCCTGTTACCATCCGCCTTAGACGCACAGTTCGGGACCCCCTACCCGAGATCCACCAGTTTTGACACCGACAGCAACCTTACCTAGACCCAATACCTTGCTTTTGCCTTTGTCAGCGTAGGTGATATGCTTCAGATGCGATGGAGAAAGGGGAGAATCCATCAATAAGTTCTTGTCACCAGTCATGTGATTTGTACATCCATTATCGAGGACCCACTCAGTGGCTTTGGGTTGATCATCCAGCAGATGAATTAGTGCAGTTTACGAACTCATATACTTCATCAGTGAAGAGTATGATATCAACATCAGATCAATTTCATCAAGGAATTAGAACAGATATAGCAGTATAAGGACATGAGAAATGAAAATTCATTTCTCCATGATTAGCTTGCGTCCTTTCAAGCATTTTCAAGTATCTAGCAAATTCTTCAGATGTTTGAGTACGTCTGGAGACCTGACCCTGCATAAGAGATTAGTTCTTTTTCTTCACCACCCACATCTGAAGGGGTGGCAAAGAGTTCATCATTCTCCTAGCTCCATAAGAGAAAGGTGGCATAGAAGCCAGTCCACTTTGTTTCACATAAGAGGAGTTAGGGTAAGCATATGAATAAGCAGAGAAATTCTTCGAGGACTTATGAACATAATGGTTAGAGGAATAATGCACATATTCATAGCCCTTAGATCTTCCCTGTGAAATAGAAGTGTTAGCATGATGATGTTCATATGAGGACTTTGATCCTTTTGAGGAATTTGGTCCATATGAGGACTTGGATCCATATGAAGAATTTGATCTGGGGTTCCTATTCTTCACAGGTGGTGTCATGATGACATTCACCTGAAGACTTTCAAGGCACTTTTTGGGAACCCAGATTTTCTTCATAGCGGAACCGTTCCTGCAGTTAGTGCCAACATATCTTGCAAATACTTCACCATTCTGATTCTTGAACAGTTTATATTTTGAGTCAAACGACTCATCAGAGGAATGAGGAGATTCACATGTAAAGCCAGATAAAGTAGATGGACCTACTGGAGGTCCCTTCGCAGCAACCCATGAGGTTTTAGGATACTGGTCAGGCTTCCAATATGTCCCATCGGCATTGAGTTTCCTCTCAAAGGCAATACCCTCTTTCCTAGGGTTCCTGTTGAGGATCTGCTTTTTAAGCACAGCACAAAGAGCCTGGTGCCCTTTGAGGCTTTTGTACATGCCTGTCATATACAATTCCTTCAGCCCTGCATTGTTAGTGATACTAGCAATATCCTCAGATGAGGAATTAGTGATATCAGAGACAGATGAAGAATTTGTAGCAATAGAAGCATTTGAACATTCAGGTGAAGAATTAGCAGATTCATGTTCAATGCACTTCAAACATGGAGGAATAAATTCTTCCTGAGCAGCGCTGATTTGTTGAGCAAGTAATGAATCACGCTCCTTCTGAAGATCTTCATAACTCTCCCTTAGCTTCTCAATATCTTGCTTTCTTTGAAGAAATTCATAAGAAAGCTTCTCATGATCAGATAAGAGAGTGTTATGATGACTCTGAAGATTGTCAAACTTGGACCGAAGTCTCTGAAGATTTTCAGTCAAAGTTTTGGTGCGGTCAATTTCTTCACCCAACATATCATCGCTCTTGTCTAGCATGTTTTGAACCTTCTCAAAAGCCTTTTGTTGTTTCACAGCAATCTTAGCAAGTTTAGAATAGCTAGGCTTGAGATTTTCATCAGATTCATTCTCACTTGATTCAGAGTTGGGGTATTTGAGTACCTTGGCACCCTTTTCCATGAAGCAATAGGTGGGAGCGTAGTCATCATCGCCATAGTCAGCCTTGTTGGGGAAGTTATTCCCCTGAGAGTTGAAGATGGACTTGCTAACGAACGCAATAGCGAGGGCTAGGCTCGCCACACCAGATTCTGACTCCTCAGATGCCTCCTCTTCCTCATGTTCCTCAGATTCAGCTTCAGAGTCCATTTGCTTGCCAATGAATGCCCGAGCCTTCTTAGAACTTCTCTTATTGTGAGAAGAAGACTTTGATGATTTTGATGATGAAGACTTTGAAGATTTCTTCTTCTTCTTTGAGTCATCAGAACTGTAGTCCTTGTATTTCTTCTTCTTTGATTCCTTTTCCCGCTGAGGACAATCTTGAATGTAGTGACCAGGTTTCTTGCATTTGTGGCACAGTCTCTTCTTGTAGTCACAGGATGAGGAATCATCACTTCTTGAGGATTTTCCAAAGCGACCGCATCTTGAGAACTTCTGGAATTTCCTCACGAGCATTGCTAGCTCCTGGCTCAGTTCTTTAGGATCGCCAAGGCTGCTACCAGAATCCTCACCTTCTGATTCAGATACTACCTTGGCCTTCAGAGCGCGTGATTTGCCATAGCTCGGACCATAGAAATCTCTCTTCTCAGCAAGCTGGAACTCATGAGTGTTTAGCCTCTCGAGGATATCAGCGGGATCAAGTGACTTGTAGTCTCCACGTTCTTGTATCATCAGTGCCAGAGTATCATATGACGAATCAAGTGATCTCAACAATTTCTTCACCACCTCATGGTCGGTGATGTCAGTGGCACCAAGTGCTTGAAGCTCATTTGAGATGTTAGTGAGGCGATCGAAGTTTTGCTGAACATTTTCATTATCGAGTGTTTTGAAGCGATTGAAGAGATTGGGAAGAACGTCAACTCGAGAGTCACGTTGTGTTGAGACTCCTTCATTGACCTTGGATAGCCTATCCCAGATGAGCTTAGCTGTCTCCAAAGCACTCACTCTGCCATAATGCCCTTTGCTCAGATGGCCACATATGATATTCTTTGCTTGAGAATCGAGTTGCTTGAATCTATTCACATTAGCAGCGTTCAGGGAAGGTGAGACAGTGGGAACGCCATTTTCCACAATGTACCAGAGATCGTTGTCAATTGCCTCAACATGCATACGCATCTTATTCTTCGATTAGGGGTAGTCTGTCCCATCGAAGGTAGGACACCCAGCAGAGACTTTGATCATACCTGCAGTCGACATAACTAAAACTCCAGGCGGTTAAACCAAAATCACACAAAACAAGGCAGTACCTTCCTCTGATACCAATTGAAAGTGTGTTAAGTCGATCAGAGGGGGGGGGTGAATAGGCGATTTTTATGAATTCTTCAATTGAGGAATTTCAGGGTGAGGAAAAACCTAAGCGAAGAACTACTTAGCAGCGGAATAAGTTCTCAGATGCAAACATAACAGAACATAAGCACAATCATCATGATGAAATGAAACGAGCATAGAATACAGGAAACGTAAACACAGGATAAGCAGGAAGAAGACAAACAGACTGAAGAAATTGAACTGAGGAAATTAAGAAAATCTTCAGTCAAAGTCTTCAAACAGATATGAACAAGTACACAACATAGTAATGAGGAAATTGAAGGGTTGAGGAAATAGAACCAGTAGGCTTGGTGAAGACAGTGATTTGGTAGACCAGTTCCAACTGCTGTGATAGTTGTACGTCTGGTTGGAGCGGCTAGGTATTTAAACCTGAGGACACACAGTCCCAGACACATAGTCCTCACCGTATTCTCCTTGAGCTAAGGTCACACAGACCTCGCCCAATCACTCGTGGTAAGTCTTCAGGTGACTTCCAAACCTTCACAAACTCGGTCACTCGGCGATCCACAATTTCCTCTTGGATGCTCTAGATCATGACGCCTAACTGTCTGGAAGATGCACAGTCTTCAAAGGTAACAAGTGTCGGATCCACACAGGAGAAATCTCTTTAATGATGCTCAATCACTTTTGGTTTGTAGGTGTTTAGGGTTGGGTTTTCCTCACTTGATGATTTTCGCTATAAGTCTTCGGAGGATGGGATGCTCTCAATTGACAAGTGTTAGTTTTTCTCGGAGCAGCCAACCAGCTAGTGGTTATAGGGGGCGGCTATTTATAGCCTAGGGAGCAGCCCGACATGATAAGATAGAAATGCCCTTCAATGATATGACCGTTAGGTGGATAAGATATTTTGGGACAGCTGGCGCATAGCACAACAACGGTCGGAAATTTGACTATCAAATTCCTCAGGGCTAACATGTTCCTCACTTGTAGGCAATCCGCACTGGCGAATTCCTAACTCCTTAGTCAGAATAAATTCCTCAGAGACCAGAAGATCTTCATCTCTGTCACGGAAGAAATTGACTGAACTGTATGATATTTCCATTGGCTTCACTCGAAAGGATTGGGTAGGTGTAGGATTTTGAGATGAGCATCACTTGGAAACTTTTCCTTAGTTTTTCCTCGACCCCCTTAAACAGTACGATGTTTCCTATGACTCAAGAAAGAGAAAATGAAACTACTAAAACAAAAGTCTTCACGCTTCATGTTCCTCGCATGAAATCCAAGTCTTCACGGTCACACCAATTTCTTCACTTTCAAAGTCTTCCGAAAGTCTTCAGAAACCCAAAGTCTTCAGTTGAAGACATTCACTTTTAGGGGTGAACTTTCTCTTTAAATATCAAACTCCGCATAGACTTATAGACCTATGTACACTCATAAACACATTAGTTCCTCAACCTATAAGTATTCAATACACCAAAATCATTAAGGGGCACTAGATGCACTTACAGCGGATTATAAAACCGGTGCTACTACTACGTGGATAGATGTAGCGTAGGTGAGGCTCCCGCGTTACTAGTATACTCCCACCCCCACCCCACCCCACCAACCGTCCCATTCCACCGTCCACCCGCCCATGTTTATCTCAAAAAAAATCCACACAAGCCCCGATCCAAATCCCCTCCACCGCCGGCCTCCTTCCACCTCCTCTCCTCTCCCAATCCACGAGTGTGTGCACCCCCGAGCACTGCAGCCTGCCGGCGAGGCCTCCACGCTACCGCCGCCACCGCCACCCTTGCCCCTCCCCTCACCAGAAGATAACGAGACGAGAATAGGTCAGGCGGCGGCTGCCAGTCCTAGATCCGCCAAGGGCTTGGAACTAGAGCTCCATATCCATGGCCAAGGGCTTGGATCTGGAGCTCCACATCCATGGCCGAGGGCTAGGACCTGGAGCTTCACCTCCGTGGCGTAGGCTGCATCTCCCCAATCATGAGCTCGCGCACCTGGACAGGACCTCCGTCCGTCCGTCTGCTTCCGCTCCGCTTGGCCGACGACGCCATGGCTGCCAAGGTACTCTCTCGATCTGCTTCCCTTTCCCTTTCCTTTTTCCTTCCTTCCCTCCCTCATGCGTAGCCTGCTTTGGTTTCCTTGCAGTGCACAGACGCAGGCGCACGCACGCAGCAGCATTGCTGACTTGTTGCGTGAGGCAGCCGGCGAGGTGAGGTGAGGCAAGAGAGGACTACCCCAAGCGCCTACAAGCTCCACCGGTACCCACCTTCTTCCAATCCATAATCTAGTTTCTCTTCCTCTCTTGCAAAGAAAGGATAAATTTGATATTGTACCCGTCTCACATCCCATATCAATTCATCTTCTCATCTATCTCAGTGGTGAATTACTATTATTATTATACATGTCGTCCTGTAGGTAAATTTGACTTTTTGGCCCAAAGTACGTACTGTAGATCTGAAAGTCCGCTTTTCCAATTCTTCTTATTTAAATGAGGCAACTTGTTCAAAGCAGAGTTGAGTTGAATGGATCATTAGATTCGCTGGGATTCCACCTGTTTGTGGTGTCCTTCCTGTAACACTAATTCGCTGGGATTAAGATAAATTAATTAGGTGCCTTCAGAAATTCTAACAGGTCATCCCAGACTAAGCAAACTGTACTGGTTGGTGTTAGTTTTCTCAGAGAATTTAGCATTAGTTGATCACCATTTTGATCCTTTTTAACTATATATAGTTATATAGTTGCACTACATTATAGTCAATCATTTGTTAGTTGCAAGTAAATATATGACCTTTGCATTGTTGAATTACAGGACACCTATGAGAATGTGGTTCAGAAACATAGTAAGTTAAAGAAAGAGGTGCGGTCCATGTTGCTAACTGATTTTTCACACCACTATTGCATTGTGATATCTATCTAACTAGGCCATGAGGGTTCTTAAGAATGTCTTGATTTAGCCAACATGTTTTCTGCTTATTCTGCTCTGTAGTACATTCTAACACTAGTAACTAAGATGAGCTAGCTGGGTTCTTTTTCAGGATAAGAATGATTTTGTAGTTGAAAAGAATGATAAGCTGGAGGAGCAGATGGCTTCTCTCTCTAGCTCCTTCTTGTCTTTGAAGGCAGGTAGCACCGTAGCAGAGCCCCTCTTGCATACTCTGTATAGGATCACTGAACTCTGTCCTAGGCTATTTGTGTTCCTGGAATAAATTGTTGTGTTCCATTTTGACTCCACGGGAGCAATTTCTATTGGCAGAGAAGCTAGAGAGTAGTGGAATAGAAGAGATGGGTGTGGGTCAGAACATGAGTGTACCTTCAGTGACCCCACCTCCTTCATTAACTTACTATGTTTCTGAACCACATTCTCGTAGGTGTCCTGTAATTCAACAATGCAAAGGTCATATATTTACTTGCAGCTAACAAATGATTGACTATAATGTAGTGCAAATATATAACTATATGTAGTTAAAAGGGATCAAAAGGTGATCAACTAACACTAAATTCTCTGAGAAAACTAACACTAACAAGTACAATTTGCTTAGTCTGGGATGAACAAGTTCATGTAATGTGTTTATTTTAACTCAGTCCAGTCCATTTTATTTGTTGTAGATAACGGATTGTAAACAATTTTGAGTTGTCCACAAGAGAAATACAGGTTTGGAGTGAAAATTGAAGCCAACACAAACTGAAACTACCACAGGTTGCATGTGAAAATCGACCTTATGTATATATTCATTTATTTTTTAACTTACTATTAAGAAAAACTCGAATATGAAAAATCCACCTTCATTTTAATATTCTGCACAATATTGGATCATAGTTCACTCGTCATTTTATAGTTGTTTGCTTCGTGCTATTTAAATTACATAGTTCACTCGTCATGTTTTCTTTCCCCTATAAGTTAGCTAACTTCCCTTTTCTTGATGAAATTGTCAGGAGTGATGCTTTCTTCATATGTAATTCTATCAGAGATATGTTGGATGTTCATGTGGAGCCATGGACCATTCTATTCTCCATGACCCCGGTGACGGAGGCTGCCAGGACGGAGCCGGTGGCTCCGGCCAGTGAAGGGAAGGCAGATGATGCTCTTCTTTACTTGTTTTTTGAGGAAGTTTTAGCCTATTCAGTTGTGCAAGTGGGTAGTATCTTGATTTCCACTGGACATGTTGATGCTTTGCATAGGTTCATGGCCCTGCCATGTGCTTGCTCTTGTCTATGTCCATGAGCAACAACAAAATCAATCATTTAGTAGCATATCGTTCTTAGACCTTAGTACTTGCCCTAGCAACTGGATATACCGGACTCTATAGTGCTAGTGCACTTTCATTTTTGTTAAGTTTGTACACCCTGCCTGAGAATGCTGTAGCCGTCACTTAGCTTTTTGTTGGGTGCCTTATATAGGATGCACTTCCTCTGTTGCCGGTCGACATCCACTAGGTTGATGATCCTAAACAGCCTGGGAGAGTGAATGCGTTAATGCTCATCACATACGTGTATGTAGAGTATGGACTACTTCATAATCTGTTTTCAACATTAGTACTACTAGATAAGTAGTAATTCTGAACATCTTTGTAGCTTGCAAAAACCAGATTGCAAGTAATTCTGAACATCTTTGTAGCTTGGAAGAACATAATTGAAATCAGTTGACACATGACCCCCGTGGCAGAAGGCACTGATTAATGCTAATGATTTAGTAACTACAAATTTATGTGTTTTTCTTTGCCTTGTCCCGCCCAGCAATGTATTTTATTTGTCTGCGAAGACTGAACATGGTGCCAAACATTGCGGCGCGAAGTAAACACAGCACCCTGCCTGATGTGGTACTATATATAGCGAATAACCTAACAAGAAATCTGCTAACACACAAAGTAATTTAGTTCACATATGCATTTTTGTGTTTTTTTGGACTTTATGTTTTTCTATGCACTTGTCAAATATATATACTTAGTTTGAATAGGAAGTGAGGAATTAAGCATATATTTTCGGCATGAGCCCCTTTAAATTGCTAGATTAGAAGGAATCTTAACTTAATGGGTCTTGTGAATTGTAATATAGTATTTAGTTTAACTGATGCAATTTGCGTACCAACAAGTTTTCACTTCCCCGACATGGGCACAGGGGTGATCGACGCTGACTAGCGCGGCCCGGTGGGCGTTGTGCTCTTCAACCACTTGGAGGCGGACTTTGTCGTGAAGCCCGGTGGCCACGTCGAACAGATGATCGTCCAGGTGATTTTGACACCGGAGATCTCCGAGGTGGAGGTCCTTGACACCACCGTCCAGGGGAGGGAGGATTCGGGTACATTGGCGTCTGAACTCCGAGCCTTGGTAGATACATCTAGAGAAGTGATCTGTTTAGGTTGGTGGTGGACCACTAGGGGAGGTACTTCGATGATGGTTGTGTGTCTGATGTTAAATGGAATCTTGAGATGGTTCTTGTGACGTTGGTTTGGTTTGCAATGGACGTATTACCATTCATGAATACTACATCTAACTTTTATTTTTTTTAATTCCTAAATTGTTAGTAGTAGCGTGGGGTAAAAGTGAGCGCTACTAGTAGTTAGGTTAGTAGTAGCATGGGTGTTAGGTTAGTAGTAGCGTGGGTGCATGTGCGCTACTACTAATCATTTAGTAGTAGCGCGGGTGCACCCGCGCTACAACTAACCATTTAGCTGTAGCGCGATACTAGTACCGCGGGTACCCGCGCTAGTAGTAGCTAATTTACCCGGGCTACTAGTAGCCTTTTTCCTAGTACTGGAGTAATAATATATGACATGCAACTTACACAAAGCATACGGCCAAATTCGTATGTGAAAGGAACTTCCAATGATATAATTTTCACATTGTACATCTCATATACTATTAATCTTGTCAATAGTCAAAGGTGGTTTTGAAAAACGCATTAGAGCATGCTTAATAATATAGCCAGCCGATGGCTATAAGGAACTACCATGTCATCTAGAGCCATCATCTATATGCACCCATACAATAGTGTGGGCTATAAGGTTGGCTATTTCTCGCAAAAAAATATATAAGGTTGGCTATTGTATTAGTACTTTTGCCATCTCCTCTCTATCTCTTTCTTCATATTTATTGTATTTACCTAGGAATGCGTATATAGCTAGGCTCTTGCATGAGAGCTCACTCCCCTTACTTTTTCACATCTCTCTCCTTCACATAGGCAAAAGTGCCATAAAAGCGGGCTATCAGCCCACTATTGTGCTTGCTCTTAGGCCCTATATAAATGGAAGGAGGGAGTACTATGAGCACAGCATACTCTACTACAGATGTTGTGAGTACTCCACTAGTACTATTGGACAGGGAGCTTAAAAAAGTTACTATTGGACTAGCTATACGTGGCGAAATCCTAGTCGGAAGAGCATGCGCGAGAACAAGCACATTCACGTGGTTGAAAACAAATTGGAAACCATCTCTGTTTGAATACATATCTAGGAGTACGTACGAATCTAACAATATTGATTGGGCGTTGTTGAATGTTGATACTTTTTTATTTAAGTTTAATCAAAGTAGAGATACTTTGACTACACATAAAACTTATATGTAAACTAGAAAGGATCAGAGGGAATATATTGTATGTTCAGAAGTGAAACGAACATTGAATACCCTTTATATATGATTTGTGGATGCTATGATCACCGGTTTGAAATTTTGAATCCGCCTTAGGTATCACACATGCACCCACTTGTTCTCTCTCGATTTCATCTCGGGGTCCGGAGATCGATTGAAAGAGGACTAGGGTGGGTACAATACGTTTGTTTTGCTTATGAACGTACAATATACTCCCTCTGATCCCCACAGACCCCGCCACGGGTCATTTCTATCATAGAAACAGACCAAACCTTTATCTCCTTGCACGACACGTAATTGATCTCTCAACATCAATCGATCTCGTCAAGATGTGTCGGGGCATGAACCGAATGGGATGTCAAAACTGAGACGGGAAGCAACACATAGTGGAGGCAAAGTGAAATTTTAAATGAACCATTTGTTTGTATGCATGTCGGACAAATTACAACATTGGAAATACAAGCATGGTCTAGGCCCACATACGAATGATACTCGGCAGAATGTTCAAATGAGGCATGCGGGAGGATGGACTCGACCGGAGGGCGGCATGATCGATGGACAAGAGGGTTGGAGAGGAATGAGAAATAAGCAACGCCACATGATTATACTTGAACAACTCAAATAAACAATAAGTTGTCTCGTTTTCCCTTCCATCTTGGTCACGGAGTAAGATACTCCCTCTGTTTTTATTTACTCTGCATATTAGGTTTGACTGAAGTCAAACTTCATAAAATTTGACCAAATTTATAGAAAACTAGCAAGATACCCGTGCGTTGCACGGAACATCAAGATCTTGTGGGAGAAAAGGATGTACAAGGGAAGGCCTTATCTGCCAATGTGGAGAGGAGTGCGGGTAAATTGTCATAGTTTCCTTCCTATCCGTTACATATAGATTCGACGACCTATATTGCAGGATGGCAGGCACACCATCATCACCAACTCTGCTTTTTTATCTACACTAGCAAGATGCCCGTGCGTTGCACGGAACATCAAGATGCATTTGTATGAGTAGTTTATCTTGTGGGAGAAAAGGATGAATGAGGGAAGGCCTTATTTGCAAATGTGGAGAGGGGTGTGTGTATCTTTTTGCAAAATTGCCATAGTTCCCTTCCTATCCGTCAGATATAAATTGGATGGACTCTTATAAAAAACAGAGTTGGTGCTGATGGTGTGCCTGCCATCCTGCAATATAGGCTGTCCGATTTATATCTGACGGATAGGAAGGAAACTATGGCAATTTCTCAAAAAGGTACCCACTCACATCTCCACACTTGCAAATAAGGCCTTCCCTCGTTCATCCTTTCCTCTCACACGATAAAATAGTCATACAAATGCATCTTGATGTTACGTGCGACGCACGGGCATCTTGATAGCAAGAGTAGAAATATGAACATTTACAATAGCAAATCTATATGATGTGAAAGTATATTCAATAATGAATCTAATGGTATTGATTTGTTATTGTATATGTTATTATTTCTGTCTATAAACTTCGTCAAAGTTTACAAAGTTTGACTTTGAGCAAGGCTAAAATGCGGAGTAAATAAAAACAGAGGGGCTACGCAGGGACTAGTATAGTTACTACTGTCGGAACATGGTAAGTTGGACCCCTAAATGCGGGCACGGACCGGGCACACCTCAATTATTCTTTCAAACAGTTGGACACCTACATTTAGCACACCATCTGGCTACTTAATCAAGTGTTATGCTTCACTACTTGAAAAGGAAAAGGCTGGTACCGTACCCAAAACCACCACACTCTGGGCTAGGGTAACAACTTGGTACTGTACCACATTTGAACCAGGGCGCAAAAACCACATGTTCTGTGCCTATGGCCTTCCACTACGTAGCCGGTGCCTGGCATGTTAATATATAGTAGACTGGGCATCGATGCCCTGGTAAATTTCTTCGGCATCGGTCTCACACCATGCGGGTGCAGCCCGTAGAAAGATGGGACCCACATGTACATAGAAAAATCAAAGCAAGCCAACCTCTGGTCAATCCTTCACGCCAGTTCGTCTCGTCCACCTTCAGAAAAATGGGGCATCAAAGCAGCAAGTACAAATGGTAGTATACTCTATTACAATGCTCGAATGGGGCATCGGAGCAGGAACTTGCTCCGGATCCCAGAAAACTTTTTATGGCACCACATGAGCTATGGAGGGCACCGGTGCCAAATAATGTAAAACTAGATTTGGCACCTTTTTGGCCTACATAGTGAAAGGCCTAATGCGCAACGCAGAGTGCTCATGCTCAAATATGGTCGGGAAAACAGGGAAACCGACATGTGGGGCACACCTATCAGGACGATGTGGCGCAGACTAGTCCAATGGAGGAGCTAGCCCACGACCTCCTCGCCACCGGCAACCGTTCATGTGGGTCGTGCGGGCCAGCAACGTGGCGTAGCTCCAGCACCGCCTCTGGACACGGCAACCGTGGTGGGTGACACGCTCATCATTGCTGGACACTGTCGGTTTCAGTGTGCCGAGGGTGGCGTTAGCGCTGTGGCCCGACCAGCAGATCAACACCCGGCTCGTCGAGGATGCATGGGGAGCTCAAGTGCGTGCGCGCCGTGACGTGTCCGCGGAGTGGTGTAGCGCGGCCAACTGCATCCCCAGGACCTGAGAACATGCCGAGTTGTCTTGCTTTTTCAATGACATGTGGGGATCGCATGTGAGCAAAGGGCATCTCCAACGTTGCCACGACCGCAGCTGACTACCCTGGCGCACCAAAAACCCTCGTCCCTCGCGCCGTCGCGTGGTGCGTTCCCAGCCGGTGCCAGCTACCATCATTCATGTCGTCCGTCCGTATGCGGTCGTTAAGAGGCTCGGTGCCCGAGGAACCAACTCTAGTGACTTAATGACGCACCCGGACGCTTGGCCTCATCGGAATGTGCTACATAAAGCGGCAACACCCAGCTAACCTCCACACCATAGCGCATCGTCCTGCTACCTGGCACCACATCCGCCATGACCGTGAGCGCGAACGCTCTATGGGAGAGCTTGTCTTCGGGGATGGAGCTCGAGGTCGCCGCCCTCGCTCAAGTCACCGCTCGCGACACAATAACGGCGTATCCGGACGTGGACGCGACTGCACAATCGGTGGCCACACTAGCGGCCGACGATGGGAGCACCGTCAGCCACGCGTCCTACTTTCCGCCATCCAACGTCCGGCACCGCCAAGGTCGGGGACTCCTCCGAGGATGAGTAGGGCATGGGAGGTGGCAGGGCATGGTGTGCCAACTGGCCGGTCCGTATCCCGTGTTCTACTCTTCCTCACCGGAGGCCACACCTTCACTTCACGGGTCTTGAACCCCGCCCCCGTACATGGAGATCACAGATGGAGGACATCGGTCTCCGCCGTAGAATAGGTTTAGGGTCGGGTTTCTTTTGTTTTTCTGTCCTATAAAAGTTCAAAATGTAATGAAAGTCTGCCGTGTATTAATCTCAGCAGGTGTATATGAACTTTCACAATAATATAGTATATTGTAGGAGTACTAGTAAGATGCCCGTGCGTTGCATGGAACATCAAGATCTTGTGGGAGAAAAGGATGAACGAGGGAAGGCCTTATCTGCAAATGTGGAGAGGAGTGCGAGTAAATTGTCATAGTTTCCTTCCTGTCCGTTAGATATAGATCGGATGGCCTATATTGCAGGATGACAGGCACACCATCATCACCAACTCTGCTTTTTATTGAACTGAGACAAAGCTAACATGCGAAGTAAATAAACGCATAGGGTCTACATACACAATTTATCTTAGGCACTCCAATTGTACGTCCACTACACATTCACGCATTTCACATCTTTCTACATCTACGGGAACCTACGAAATGGTTAATGTAAATTGCCTCTCTCTCTCCTCCCTGATTTTCATGGTGGTGGGCCCCTCCCTCCCCCCAATCTACAATCAACAGCTCACACGTTTCACATTACGTTAATTACGTAAATGGGATTACGTAGGTGTACCATTACTCGTCCTAAAAAACCCAACTAAGCCAACTTCCCAGCATATCACGCGGGAAAAGACCCGGCCGCCCCATTTTAGTCGGGACTACCGGATTACGAGTAGTAGTATTGATGGATCGCGCAAAGCACCAAGTTTTTTTGAGGGGGCGAAGCACCTAGTTTAAAAGGGAAAAAGGCGGTACACTCATAGCACCCTTGTCCCGGTCGCATTGCACCCCACACACGTTCGGTCCCGCACACGGCTCAAGCAAACGGAACGCGCTTCGGCTTGCCTCTTCATTGACACGTGGGACTGCACTTGGAGAAACCGACCATGCGCCAAAATCCCCCCGCCAACCGCGCGAACCCCCCCCCCCCCCAAAAAAAAATTCCCCCCAAATCCCAAATTCAACCGCCCTTCGGCCAACAAGCCAATAATATTCCCCAAACCCCCTCCCCCCATCCCCCTCCACTCCATTCGCTCCGCCAAAGCCGCCCTCCCCGCTGCGCCGATACGTCGGCGCCATAGTTCGTCTAGGGGATGCTGGCGACGTTCCTGTGGAGGTGGACTACGGTTAGCGCCGCCACCGCTGGCGACGTTCATGTGGAGACGCACGACGGTTAGCTTCTCCCACGGTATGCGAATTCTAGACTGAGGCCCCGTGAATGTCGGTGTAGCGCTGATTGTTAGCTGATAGACGCTGTTAATCTCACTGTTTGCCGAAGTAGTTTACAGTCAATATGCTCTACTTAAGAAGCTTCCTTGCCCTGTTCTGCACTCAATCTGGTTAGCTGAGATGGCATGCCAAGCCCGATTAGTTGCTAAAATATCCTGCCATATATTTATTGTGACGTAGATTGCCATGGTCTAGTAGCCAATCTGTTAGGTGAAATAGCTCTACACCGTTTTATACTCGATCTTTGTTGTTGCGATGGCCTTCGATAGTTTGATGGCTGTGTGCTCGGCCTCATTGACTGCTGAAACAGCCTGCCATAATTTAGCACTCAAATCTGTTTGCTAAATTAGCTTTACATATATTTTGTTACTTAGATCTGCTCGTCCAAATATCTTGCCATAGCTTTAGACATCGACCTAGGTATTTTTTTCTGGACTTCATAAAAAAAGCATATATGTTTTTCTTGTAATATCTAGTAGAAGAACTAATTTGTATGTCTAACATATGGACATGACTTGGATAACTTCTGCTCTAAGATTCTCCGCTGCATATGTCGAGGGGGTTGAAAACTTCATGAACTTTATCAGAGATGAGTACGGTGGTCCGAAATCAGATGTGCTCTGCCCGTGTAGCAGTTGTATGAATTCAGTTACAAGACCCCAGTCAACTGTGCAAAATCATCTACACTTGTATGGGAGGTCGGTCGCATATACTAGGTGGGTTCAGCATGGTGAAGCTGTGAACGTCAATGTTACTGACTACGTGGAAGCAGCAGATCACCATCTTGATCTGCCTGATGCTGAGGTGGAGGAGGAGGAGGAGGTGGTGATGGTGGAGCCAGTGAGTTTGACCAACATTAAAAGAATGCTACGAAATGCTCGTGCATTTCGTGAACTTTCACCTGCTGAAGAAAAACGGTGGGCCCGCATGTTGGAACAATGCAACGTGTCTATATCACCCCAGGAAATAAGCTGTCAGTATTCTCAGCTATGGTCACCTTTCTTCAGGTGAAGACATCTGAGCGGATGACCAACAAATCATTCGATGCGATGTTGGCTGCTTTCCCCAAATCTTTCCCAGATGCGTCTGAGCTGCCACACACCTAAAGTGAAATGAAGAATTTCCTTCGTGCAGTTGGAATTGGATATGATATGATCCATGTTTGTAAGAATATTTTTGTTCTGTTCTAGAAGGATTATGCCAACTTAAGTGAATGCCCGAAATGCAAATCATCAAGATGGAAAGATGGCGATGCTGTGAAGAGAATTCCTCATAATGTTCTGAGACATTTTCCAATTATACCAAGATTGCAGAGGTTGTTTCATGATGCTGAAACAAGAGAGGATGTACTATGGCATTCTAGGAACCAGGAGTACAGAGATCAGAATGTAATGAGCCATCCATCTGATGGTAGTGAGTGGAAAAGCTTCAATTAGAAACACAAAAAGTTTGCTGCTGACCCGAGAAACATTAGACTTGGCTTAGCTTCAGATGGATTTAACCCATTTGGCCACCAGAGTGCCACATATAGCATGTGGCTAGTGCTTGTTATCCCTTACAACATGCCTCCAAATGTCTGCACCAAAGAATCAAACTACATGATGGCCTTGCTCATCCCAAGTCCAAAAAGTCCTGGAAAGGATTTTGATTTATTCATGGAGCCTCTTGTGGAGGAACTTCAACAACTATGGAGGGGTTATCTCACTCGAGACCTATATAGCAGACCACCACCTGATTTCTTTTTGTGTGCTGTTATAATTTGGTGCATCCATGATTATCCAGCTTTGGGCACTATGTCAGGGCGAATGACACATGGTTACAATGCATGTGTTCACTGTGACAGGAATATGCTGTCATACGCAATACTAAGCAAGATCTATTACATTGGACACCGCCGTTTCCTTGCCAAGGACAAGCCGCGTCCTACAAAATACTGAAGACATGTGTTCAATGCAAAGCATGAAAACCGTGATGCGCCAAAGAGGCTCACCGCCAATGAGTTGCAAGTGGAATTAGAGAAGTTCAGGCATATTACACCAGGAAACCATCCTGGTAATGGTAGCGGGAAAAGGAAGTGTGGCAGGGTAGAAGAGAGATTATTGTTTACCCGCAGGTCCCCTTTGTGGGACTTGGAGTATTGGAAAGATTTGGATCTGCGGCATAATCTTGATGTGATGCACATCAAGAAAAATATATGTGACATCATTATTGGCACACTTCTTAATACTGAAGGCAAGACGAAAGATACCTTAAAATCTAGGATTGATTTGACACACCTGGGTATCAGAAAGGATTTGCAGGTGGAAGAAGGTAAACCACGGGATATGGCACCAGCTGTGTACGTCTTGGACAAGGTAAAAACAAAAGAATCTGCGAGGTCCTGTCCCGTGTGTGATTCCCACATGGATTTGCTTCCAACCCTGAAAGGAGAGTCAATGCAGATGGAAACAAGGTACAAGGGTTGAAAACTCATGACTGCCATGTCCTACTTCAAAGGGTTTTACCTGTTATCCTTAGAGGATTGGGCCGCCCTGACTTATAAAGACAGTTGCAGAGTTGGGACAATTCTTCAGGGAACTCTGGAGTAGAAATATCAGGATAGATGCTTTGGAGCGTCTTAGAGACAAGATACCAACTATCCTATGCGACCTTGAGAAGATATATCCTCCAGCCTTCTTTGATGTGATGGTGCATTTGGCTCGTCATCTACCTGATGAGGCACTACTTAGAGGTCTAGTACAGTATGGCTGGATGTACCCTATTGAAAGGCAGCTAGGCACTTTTAAGGGCTATGTTAGGAACAGAGCTAGACCCGAGGGTTCCATTGCAGAGGCCTACATTGCTACAGAAGCGTTGACCTTCTACTCAAAATACATTGAAATAGCTGATCAGCTTAGCAAAGAGGTGGGTGAAGACAATCCCGGGCTCAATGTTTTCGATTATTCTGTTTGAGTTATAGGGAAGAGTCAACAAGAGGACAAACCTAAAGATTTGGACAAAATGGTTTGGTATGTGTTGAATAACTGTCCTGAGATACTACCTTATATCAAGTAAGTGCTAAGTACTGCAGCTTATACATCGTAATCTACTAAACTTGCAGCACATTCTTATATATTTAGATGTTTGATGCGATCACTATGTTGTGCAACATCTAGAAAAAGGAGTTACTGCCGCAAAATCCAAGAAACATTGACAAATTGGTTATGGCAGGATTTGCGAAATGGTTCAAGAGCCATGTAAGCTTTTGAATTGCACTGTCAATTTTTTAATACATTGAGTACATAAGATGATCAACTTGTCTATTTTCTAACCATAGGTTAAGAAGATGCGGGAGGATGGGCAGGCAGTTGATGATGCCCTTTAGGCACTAGCAATGCGTCCTGATACTCGGGTAAGACATTATGAATCTTGCGTTGTTGGAGATGTGCGCTACAACACCCTTGCACGCGACGAAGGCAGGAAGACACAAAACAGTGCCATCATGAGCACGGATACGTACGACAGAGAGACAACTGAAATGTATGCTAACATAACAGACATTATGCAGTTGCAGTATATCTCCAGTTTCAAGGATCATCGGTGTGTGGTTCTGTTGTGTTGTCGTTGGTATAACCTGTTTTCCAGGATCGCAAAACCCAGAGCTGATGATTATTTCAAATCCATCAATGTCAAGGCGGCGTACCAGACCAATGAGCCTTTTATCTTGGCAAATCAAGCAACACATATATTTTTCTTGGAAGACACATTTGCACGTAGCGATGACTGGAGAGTATTGCGAAGGTTTGAGCAGAGGAATTCGTTTAATGAAGTTGCACAACAAGATGATGCTTACACTGCTCTTGATGTACAAGATTCCACAGATGTTCCTAATATCTTTGAGAACCATCACGTCAATGACGCTGGCGAAAAGATTGCATGTCGTGTTGTGGACATACAAGAGTTGATCAAGAAGAAGCCAACGTTCGAGGACATTGAGGATGAAGAGGAAGATGAAACTATGGGGAATTACAATTCAGATTGATACACATGGCGAAGATGTTGACGCTGCTGCTGCGGATGATGATTAGATTGCTTTTGTCGTATTTCCCGTCAGAAGACATTTTTTTATCTACTATGTGAAATTGTGTTTGCTATGACAACTGAAACCTGATGAACTTGTTGTTTAGTATTTTGCTATGAGAACATCATTTGTTATGTATGTTGATTTGTGTTTGGTGATTGTATGACGACTAAAACATGATGACATTGTTGTTTAGTTGTACTCATATTTGGCTGTGAAACTTGAATTTGATGACATACTTTGCTGTTGGACTGCAATTTGCTCGACGTCTTCGAATGGGAACAAAGTTGACCCGACAGGGCCTCTGCTAATTTATTTATTTATTACCAAAAGGGCATCTGCTATTTATTTATTATGAGGACAAGGGGATACCCCCTGATTTCCGTTAATAGAAATCATTAGATGTTCACAACACTACGCCCAGCCTTCTACACAGGTTTCATTCATTACTAGTTTCAGCAAAGTGCTCATGTCATAGCCACTGAATACATCATGAGTGCTACATACACTGTAAATAAGGAGACAATCATCCTACAGAGCACATCGATTTTCCCCATTATCTTCACAAGCTCTTTCATCTCCTCATTGCTGTGAAGGCTGTTCAGCAACTGTTGCTTGGCCATGATCAGAGGAACTGCATCTTTAACCTTCTCCTCTGCATCTTCCTCTTCTGTCGTTCCTTCAGTTACTTGCCCAACACCCCAACCTGCTGGTATTGGGATTCCTCGGCTAACCAAATAATCAGTGTAGTTGCATTCCCCCACATCAGCAACTTCCCAGAAATACAAATCACATGAATCTTCCCTTTTCTGCACTAATCAAATTGGAAGATCATCAACCAAACTATTAAAAAAATCAGCAGCTGAAAGCAGCAAAACAACACTTAAACATATTATTACCCCATGATTCGGGCATTTGTAGAAGACTCGGCCAGGGCTGAGGATTGTGGTTGAGATGCGATGGATGACTCTGCATGATTTGCAGCAGTGGCACCACAGCAACGACAGCGGGTTGCGATGAGCAATCGGCTGCAGTGCGTGTGCCGGCGGGGGTCACTACAAAAAAAAGACACATCCGTGACATTTTGGGCCGAACGAATTTTTTTTCTGTCATACATATGACACTTCTATGATGATAATTGTGACAAAACCCGGTATCATAATAGATGTGGTGGGCTCCTACTTCTATGACAAAAAATCATGATAGAAAATGGGCTTTTTGTCCTGGGCGGGCCGGAGACGTAGCTGCATGACATTCTCTGGGCCGTCCATGATGAAAAAAACCATGGTAGAAGCGAGGGGGAGGACAATTTCGGGGATTTCCCGGTTACGGTGGGAGGTCGGGGGCCGAGCGATGCGCGTTTCTCTCGTACACGTACGCGTGTGTGTGCGAGGCGTTGGCTCTAACTAAACCCAAGCGAGGCGTTGGGCTCTAACTGAACCCGAGCGATTGCACTGCAGGCTACGCGTTACTGAACCTGAGCGATCGATCGATGGCTGTTAACTGAACCCGATCGAGCGATTTCTTGGCTACTGCTGCTAACTAAAGCCGATCGATGCTGCCTCTGGATGAACAGTGAGTGTTGCGAAGGAGGGGGGGGGGTTGGATGAATAGTTCACGGCGGGGTTGGATGAACAGGACCCCGTGGTGTTGCCTCTGGATGAACAGGACCCCCATCGATCGAGCCAGTTGGGGCTGGATGAACAGGACCCCATGGAGGGGTGGATGAACAGGACCCTGTGGTGTGGAGGGCAGGATGAACAGTAGACGGTGGAGGGGTGCCCGTGGAGGGGTGGTTGAACAGGACCCCGTGGTGTGGAGGGCTGGATGAACAGTAGACGGTGGAGGGGTGTCCGTGGAGGGGTGGTTGAACAGGACCCCGTGGTGTGGAGGGCTAGATGAACAGTAGACGGTGGAGGGATGGTTGAATAGTAGCCGGTGGAGTAGCGCGCGGTGGAGGCTGGATGAACAGGAGCCCGTGGAGGCTAGAGGAGGTCGACGGTGGATGAACAGTAGCTCGTGGAGGCTGGAGGGGGTCGACGGTGGAGATGAACAGTATCCCATGGAGTCCCGTTTTGCGGTACGCCACACCCCTCCCGATGAACAGGACCCCCATTTCGACCGTAGCGCTCCAACACAAGTCCATTTCCTCCGTTTTGCGGTATGCCACACCCCTCCTGATCAACAGGACCCCCATTTCGACCATAGGAGGTCTGTTTCCTCCGCTTTGCGGTACGCCACACCCCTCCCGATCAACAGGACCCCCGTTTCGAACGTGGTCGGTCGAATACAAGGCCGTTTCCTCTGTTTTGCAGTACGCCACACCCCTCCCGATCAACAGGACCCCCGTTTCGAACGTGGCCGGTCGAACACAAGGCCGTTTCCTCCGTTGTGCGGTACGCCAGGCCTCGTTTCCATCGCCTATTCCGTCCAAGCCCTCCCGATGAACACGACAACGCATTCCGTTTCGACCCAGCCGCGTTGCCTCCCAATGAACGCGACGCATTCCGTTGCCTCCCGATGAACACGACGCATTCCATTGCCTCCCCATGAACACGACGACGACGCTGTTTCTCCGTTCCGACCCAGCCATGTCAACGAGCCCTCGCCGTACGTATGCGCGAGTAGGCGTTCGAGACCCCGCCCGTATGTACACATACGTGGCCGTATTTTCCTTCTTGCACCCTGGCCGATGTACGTACGTGTACATGCTATGTGCGTGCCTCTACTACGACACGTGCGCTCCTCTACTACGACACGTGCGCACCTCTACATCGACCAGTATATATGTACGTACACGTTCGCGACCAGAATGACGACGCTACGTACGCTTCGACCAGGTGGGTCCCGATTGTCAGGCACTTCATTGCCTACAAAGATGTAGCTGGTGGGTCCCAGCAGTCAGGGGGGCGAAATACGGTGGCCCATCCGGTGGGTCCCTGCTGTCAGGTGGAGGAATAATCATTTTGCACGTAATAAGGAGGCACTTCCTTGCTACGGCCATGGACCCAGCTGTCAGCCTCTCCACGTACAGTCCACGTCCGATGGAAGTCGTTCCTTGACCACTTTGACCACGCCGCACCGAGAGCACCAGGGTGGTGGACGATGGCGAGGCCTAGGAAGGGGACGACGGGGAGCCGGGGAAGACGCGACAGTGGAAGCCCACTCGCGCGCGGAGAGGAGTACGAGGCTTCACTGGTTCGTCTGCGGTGTGAGACTGCCGTCGCCGCAGGGCCTGGCCAGCGGTGGGAATAGTAGGGGGCGGTGAGGCCTTTGCGGCAGCACAGCCGGCCACGGGAGGCAGGAGCATGCGGCACGACCGGCGCTGCTTTGGGCGGCTGGAGCAAGAAGACCAGAGGTTTAAGAAGCACTACGGCCGTTGGATGGACATCGTACGGTCACTGGAGCTAGAATCGTTCATATTGACTAAGTTGACAAAGCCCTTCGTCCCCGTCAACTTAGTAGGCCAACAAGTCAGCCTCCCACCAAGGTGGGTCCCAGCTAGCCGGGGGAGTATTCATTTTTTTGTGCGTAATGAGGAGGCAGTTCCGGTGGGTCCGAGCTAACAGCGGGGGGGAACGTTTTTTCGCGAAATACAGTGGCCCGTCCGGTGGGTCCCAGCAGTCAGGGGGAAACAATTTTTTTTGCAAAATACTGGTGGCCCGTCCGGTGGGTCCCCACTGTTAGGTGGAGGAATAATTATTTTGCACGTAATAAGGAGGCACTTCCTTGCTGCGGTCGTGGACCCAACTGTCAGCCTCTCCACGTAAAATCCACGTCCGATGGAAGCCGTTCCTTGACCACGTTGACCACGCCGCGCCGAGAGCACCAGGGCGGTGGACGACGGCGAGGCCTAGGAAGGGGACGACGCGGAGCCGGGGAAGACGCGGTAGTGGATGCCCACGCGTAGAGAAGTACGAGGGTTCACTGGTTCACTTCGGTGTGAGGCTGCCGTCGCTGCAGAATAACAGGTTGTGTGGGTGAGTAGAGGGATGGCCTGGCCAGCGGTGGGAGTAGTAGGGGGCGGTGAGGCCTCCACCGCATCGCAGCCGGCCTTGGGAGGCAGGAGCACGAGGCACGACCGGCGCTGGTTTGGGCGGCTGGAGCAAGAAGACCAGAGGTTGAAGAAGCACTACGGCCGTTGGATGGACATCGTACGGTCACTGGAGCTAGAATCGTGCATATTGACTAAGTTGACAAAGCCCTCCGTCCTCGTCAACTTAGTAGGCCCACAAGTCAGCCTCCCACCAAGGTGGGTCCCAGCTAGCAGGGGGGTATTCATTTTTTTGTGCGTAATAAGGAGGCACTTCCTTGCGTGCGAAGATATAGCTGGTGGGTCCGAGCTGTCAGTGGCGGTAACGTTTTTTTCGCGAAATACAGAGGCCCTTCGGTGGGTCCCTGATGTCAGGTGGAGGAATCATTATTTTGCATGTAATAAGGAGGCATTTCCTTGCATGCGGCCGTGGACCCAGATGTCGGCCTCTGCACGTAAAGTCCACTTCAGATGCATGTCGGTCATTGACCACGTTGACCAGGCCGCGCCGAGAGCACCAGGGCGGTGGATGACAGCGAGGGCTAGGAAGGGAACGACATGGAGGCAGGGAAGACTCAGCAGTTGTTTCCCACGCGGAGGGGAGTACGACTGTACGAGGCCTCGCCGTCGCCCGAGAATAACAGCAGGTGTGGGTGAGTAGAGGGATGGCTAGGCCAGCGATGGGAGTACAGTGGGGCGGTGAGGCCTGCGCGGCAGCAGAGCCGGCCGCGTTGAGGAGGGAGCAGGCAGTCCTGCCGGCGCCTGTTTGAGCGGCTGGAGCAGGAAGAGCAGAGATTGAAGAAGCACGACGGCCGTTGGATGGCCATCCAACAGTCACTGCTTGTGCGTCAACCTTTTTTTAGGAAAGCCTCAAATCTGTGGGAAACAGCATACAACCCATCTGCCATTATTTCTAATAATTTACAGCCCATTTTCTAATTATTAAGGTTTTTTTGGAGCCCATATTCTTTTTGTTAGCATTACATCCCATATTGTGGCCATGGTTAAAAAATTATACGAAATTTTGCATATTTCGGTGCGGTTCGAACTGTTTTTAATCCCGAAATTTCGACTCACATTCAAACTGATTTTAAAAATAAATGTATATCAATATAAAATCCAACAAATTCTCCATGCATAAAAATTAATGTAATTTCAAATCTCGAAATGAAAAAAAGATATTTGAAACTAATTGCCGGTTTGATGTGCTTTAAAAATGTACAACCCATTTCTCTTTACTGATGGGCCGTTTTCTCGGCCAGCCGAATGAAAGCTCTCCTCCTCGTCTTGAAAGATTTGCAGCCCAACAGGCCTGACAAAGCAACTTACTTGGCAAATCACAAAAAAACTGGGTTGTGGACATGGACCAAGCTGTCAGCCTCTCCACGTACAGTACTCTTCCGATGGAATGTCGTTGACCACGTTGACCATGCCGCGCCGAGAGCACCAAGGCGGTGGACGACGGCGAGACCTAGGAAGGGGAACGACGCGGAGCCGGGGAAGACGCGGCAGTGGATGCCCACGTGAAGAGGAGTACGAGGGTTCACTGGTTCAGCTGCGGTGTGAGGCTGCCGTCGCCGCAGGGCCTGGCTAGCGGTGGGAGTAGTAGGGGGCGATGAGGCCTCATCGGCAGCACAGCCGGCCACTGGAGGCAGGAGCAGGCGGTCTCCCCGGTGCTGGTTTGTCAAACCCTAGAATTTTATTGTAATTAGTTGCACAAGCATCCACGCATCTTGTCTAAATTTTATTTAAAAGTTGAATTGGGGGTGATAAAACCCTAGCACTTTGAAATCCAAATAGGTCCAGCTTAAATAAATTGCATTCAAGAACCCAAAATGCTCTTATTTGATGTTTGATATTTTTGGTAATGGTTTTGATCCATACCAAAAATAATGAGCATTTTTAAGGAACAAGTTGGGCATTGAATTTAAGTCATAAAATATTGAATTGGGGCATTTAATTTCTATTAATATTATTAAATGCTCCAACAATTCTGGAAATAGTCAAGGGCCTCTGAAATAATTCATTTAATGCCCACAATTATTTCCAGGATTTATTAAAGTGATTTGGGCTATAAACTAAATCAAAACAAAATAACAAAAATAGAAAACAGAAACTAAATAAAAGAGAAGGGAGAGAAAACCTACCTGCGCAGCCCACCTGGTGGCCCACTTACCTGGCCCAGCCCACCAGAGCCGCCACCGTCTCCCACCTCGCGCCAGAAGGACGCGAGGCGTGTGGCCACCGCACACCGGCACGCGCCCGGCCACCTCCTCCCTCCCTGCGTGGCTGGCTCCTCCTCGACGCATCCGGACGACGCCACGCGACCCCCAGAGCCGTCTGGCTCTCCTCCTCTCTCCCCGAACGCTCTCCCCCCCTCCTCTGGTTCTCTCTCCCTCTCGCGCCGAGCACCACCGACGCCGTTCGCCGTAGCTGCAGCCACCGCCTCCCGCTCGCTTCCCTGACCGCCCAGAGGCTCCGTCGCGACTCCCTCTTCCTCTCGACCAAGCCACGTGACGCCAGACGCGCCGCAGCCTCGCCAAGGCCGTCGTCTTCAACTTTCGGCCATGGATCACCGCCGATGATTCGCCGGCTCCGACGCATCCCCGAGCCCGCTGACCATCTCCTCCGACCCCAAGTGAGCCCCGCCGTCTTTCCCCTCTCTTCCCTCTGTCGCTCTCGACCCCTAACCGCACCAGCCACCGAGCCCGAGAGCTCACCGCCGCCGGCCATGGCGCCATCGCGGCCACATCCACTGCCGCTTGCGTCTGAGCCCGCCAACGTTCTCAGCGCGTTCCATGGAGCTCAAAGCACCCAACCCCCGCTCCTCCCGTGCTCTGTGGCGTGGTTTTGGTCGAGCCCGAACTCCGGCCGCCGCCGTGAGCTCGACTCCGGCGAGCACAGCGCACCCCGTCTGCTCCTTCCTGCTCCGTTGGATGCGGAAGAGCACGGGCTCCCTCCTGGTAGTCTCCCCGCACCTAAACGCAGCCCCTAGCGCCGCCCAATAGCAGCTCCGCCGCACGGAATGGTCGCCGCCGGCCATACTCCGGCGAGTCGACGTGGCTCTATCATTAGGGGCTAATGACCCTGCTAATTAGCCCCCTCTCTCACTGATAGTCGGGCCCCACCGGTTTATTTAACCAGCTAATGAAAGTAGATAGGATTAGTCTAATTCGACGGGGCCCACGCGTCAGCTTTGACCAGGCTGACGTGGCTGTTGACTGGGCCCACAGGTCAGAGACACTAACCAGCCCCAGCCACTGACCAGTGGACCCCACTGGTCAGATTTGACCCGGGCCGCGCCAGTTGACTTGCTGACGTCACGATGACACTATGCTGACGCATTAATTCGATTTCTGGAATTATTCTTATTCAGGAAATTCCAGAAAATAGTATAAACTTCTAAAATTCATATAAATGCAACCGTAGCTCAGATTGAAATAATTTATATATGAAAAATTATCAGAAAAATTCAAGGAATCCATCTGTACCATTTTCATGCATGTTTGAACAATGTTTGTCCTCTGTTTTGGACAAAACAAATAAAGGGCAGTTAAATAATCATATATGGAGTTGGAATTTGAATCATGTATTCAAACCAACTTCATTTAAATCATAGCTAGATGCATTAGCTCAAAACACATTCATATTGACATGTCACATTCATGCATCATATTGTTGCATTGTAGTGATTGTGTTTCTTTCTCAGTTGCCGGTAATTGCCCCCTCTCGATAGACGTGGTTGCCGACGACGTGATCGATGACACCGATGAAGAACTATATTATCTTCAGAAGAGCCAGGCAAGCAAAACCACCTTGTTCATTCCGATACAATCCCACTCTGTCGCTCCTGCTCTCTTTTACTGCATTAGGACAACAACGATTCATGTGTTACTCGCTGCGGTAGCTGAACCCCTTATCCTCTGCACGACCTGTCATTGCCACAGTAATTAGATGAAACCCACTAGCATGAGTAGGACTTGTTTGAGCCCTGATGTGCCTACTCATTTATGTTTGTTGTCATGCCTGCTACTGCTTAGAGTTGAGTCGGGTCTGATTCATCGGTGATGAATTGGAATGGTGATGAACCTGTCCTACTGTGTGTGAGCTAAGCGTGTGAACACGATTTGGTAAAGGTAGCGGTGAGAGGCCATGTAGGAGTACATGATGGGTTGTCTCATTGCAGCCGTCCTCAGGAACTGAGTTCTGTGTTTGTGATCCATGAAACAGTTACTACCACACATTGGGATCCTTAATTGACTCTCTCGGCTTCTTGATCACGCTTGTCCTCTGTCCAGGAGTTGCAAAGTAGTTTCTGGTGTTTGTAGCATGCTGGGGGCCGCACGCGGTGCTGACCATCGGGGTGGGTTGTGTTGCGGTAGGCACGTGGCCGGGTCAACCGGGCGCCCGTTTGGTGTCTCGGAACCCTGTTCACATCGTTCGGGGCCGTTAGTGGAAACCTCGGCCGGACTCCCTGCGGATGGAACCCGAATAGGCGATAAACCTGGACTAGAGACTTGAGTGTTTAGGTAGGCTGTGGCCGACACCCTCGCTGGGCTTCCGCTTGAAGGTTGCCGAGTACATGTCGTGTAAACGGCGGTAAGTGGTGGGAGCGTGTGTGAAGAAGTACACCCCTGCAGGGTTAACATCATCTATTCGAATAGCCGTGTCCGCAGTAATGGACTTCTGGGTTGCCTATAACAGTTCATAGACAAGTGGAAGTGGATACTCTAAAATGCGCAAGATAAGCGTGAGTGCTATGGATGGCCTTCTCGTAGGGAGACGGAACTGGATCCATTGTGGTGTATTGGATGGTGAATATGTGGACTCGTGTGCGCCACCTCAAAAGAGTTACTTGCAGTCGTAGTTCAGGATAGCCACCGAGTCAAAGCTGGCTTGCTGCAGTCAAACTCCACCACCCCCTTTATTGATACCGATGCATATGTAGTTAGTTCTGATGTAAGTCTTGCTGGGTACATTTGTACTCACGTTTGCCTATTTTATGTTTTTGCAGAGAGACTTCAGTCTCGCTAGTAGTACCGCTTGGACTTCGACGTTTAGCTTGATACCTCAGCTACGATCTTGTGCCTCGGCAGGATCTGGTAGATAGTCAGGCTTCTCAGCCTTTTTCATTTGTAGATGTCTGTACTCAGACATATTAAGCTTCCGCATGTGCTTTGACTTGTATGCTCTGTTTGTCGGGTCATGAGACCCATGTTTGTAATATCTCGCTCCTCGGAGCCTAATGAATAAATACTTTGAGTCGTAGAGTCTTGTTGTGATGCCATGTTGTATCTACACATATCGAGTATATTGTGTGTATGATTGAAATGTTTGGTATGTGTGGGATCCGACTATCTAGTTGTTTATCCTTGGCAGCCTATCATATGGGGAAATGTAGTCTAGTGCTTCTGAGCGATAGTAGTTCGCTACAGCCCGGTTCACCGGAGTCCTGCTAGCCCAGCACTACTGCTCGGAACACTTGACTGGCCGGCATGTGTTTCACGTCGTTCCTGTGTCTGTCCCTTCGGGGAAATGTCACGCGCTGTTATCCGGAGTCCTGCCTAGCCTGCTACAGCCCGGGTTACCGGAGTCCTGTTAGCCCAGCGCTACAGCCCGGATAAATACGTTGATGACCGACATGCTGGATGTGATTCATGTATGCCTGTCCTCATGGGTTAGCGCCGCTTTGGGTTCACGACTAGCCATGTCGGCCCGGGTTCTCTGTCATATGGATGCTAGCGACACTATCATATCCGTGAGCCAAAAGGCGCAAACGGTCCCGGGCCAGGTAAGGTGGCACCCGTGGGAGTACCGTGCGTGAGGCCGCAAAGTGATATGATGTGTTACATGCTGGATCGATGTGACTTAGGATCGGGGTCCTGACATGGTTTGGGCGGCTGGTGCAAGAAGAGCAGCGATTGAAGAAGCAGCAGGACCGTTCGATTCAAATCCAACGGTTACTGCTGCTAGAATCATTTGTTGACTAAGTTGACAAGCCCTGTGTACGCGTCAACTTAGTAGGGCCACAGGTTAGCCTCCCAACCGGTGCGCCCCAGATGTCAGTGGGAGGAATCATTTTTTTCGCGTAATAAGGAGGCAGTTGATTGCATGCGGCCAGGCCAGCGGAGGGAGTAGGGTGGGCCGGGGAAGCTTGCGCGGCATCACAACGGGCCACAAGAGGAGGCGTCGGCTGTTGGATGGACATCCAACACTAACTGCTGCTAGAATCGTGTGTTCACTGACAAAGCCTTGTGTAAACAAGTCAGCCTCGAAATCAGTGGCGTGTACAGCCCATTTGTTATTATTTTTATAATTTTTACTCAATTTCTAATTCATATGGAATTTATTGCAGCCCGTTTTCCATTTTTAGAATTGCTGGCCATTTTCTGGTCAGTACCAGGGTCAAAAAATTAACTAAAGATGTGGGAAATTTTGAAAATTCACAAATTTTTGCTAGGGAACGAAATATTCTTAATCCAAAAATTAATAGCCATAGTAAAACAAATTTAAAAATAAATTAGTACTATGTCATGTTAAATCCAATGAAATACGTATAAGATATCAGTGAAGAACAAAAACAAAAAAAAAAGAAACTTATATCCCATTTGCTATAATTTTTTTGAAATTTTCAACCCCTTTTGATATTACTTTTAACAGACATTGACCATACTCTTAAGCCAGGCCGGAATGCATCCCTCCTCGTCTTGAAAGATTTGCAGCCCAGTAATTCGGAGAAAACAAATAGGCCTAGCTTGGGTATTCTTCAAAAAGAAATACTGGGCTAGCTATTTTCCCAAAGAACTGGTGCATGAGCATTTAGCTTTATTTATTTATTTATTTACTTATTTATGTTTAGGGGACCATGATCATGTACCTGGGCCGGATTCATGTGAGAGCCTCCCTTCCAGTTAATTATGGGCTTCTCTATTGGGCCTTCATCAGTGAGCTGCATGTTATCAACAAGTGGAAATGTGTTCCGAGTTTCAAAAAAAATGTGTTCCGTACGATAAATAGTATGCGCTACATACGGTACGGGGCACTAAAGGATCGAACCGTGCAACGACTTCCAAAACATTGTGTTTGTCATTCTAACAACACATTTATTCAACCAACAGACGAAATATACTACTGATTGTACATTGAAAACAACAGCAGCATCAACCAGGGCTGGGGGTGCAACAAAAGCAGTAAGCAAGCTAGAAGAGTGAAGATGCAGCTCTCTCTTCCAAACCAAACATCAGCCATCATTACAAAAGGGCTACCAAAAAAGAACAAGTGTATGCATCAAACTAAATAAAGTTCCTACTACACCAAGTGTACGCATCTAATTAACTGGCTCAATTAGACGTTACTATTTATTAAGCTGTGGAGATTGGTTGACGGCTTGAACCAGATGGGTGCCTGACGGGGGAAACTCCAGCCAGCAGGTCGAAGTGCGATACTTGCGACCCTCTCTCCTACATTGGGCTGCAGAGCGTGGCGGCACATATCAGGGTATGGTGCATGCAGAGACGCATGGTACGCTGTGTACACACAGTTTTGCCTGATGAACGAAACCGCGCTGCCATCATGATCCTTGCCGTCGGTTATCTCCTGGTTAATCGGATAATTCGGTCCGACAAACAGAGAGCGTGTACCAAAGCTACTTACTAGCCTCGAGTCAAAAATTCCTGAAGGCCCAGAGAAGCTGGGATCCTGCTCAAAGACCTTGCAGTGACTGTGATTGTATTCCGCGAAACAACACGTCTGGTACGTGCGAACGATCATCAATCTTTCGCTGTTGTCTGATCGAGCCAGGAACCACCTGCAACTGCCATGCCGCTTTTCTTTGATAGGTTCTGGGATTAGGAAGGGTAGGGACACCTGGTGGCCTACAACATCATATCAAGTTGGAGTCAAATAAAAAAGGGCTCTTGGTTTAGTTAATCTTAAGAACAGCATGTTAGGAGCATGAATATTTTTTCAGCAAATGTTGACAGTAATATAAGCAAATCCATCATGATATCGTAGGAAAGTAACATACTACTGTAACAGCCGTTTGTAGCGATGACTGGAGTAGGCCAGCAATACGTCCAGCCATAGAAGGAGTCGACAGCGTAAATGAAGCCCTTGTGTTCAATGGCATCAGAGAACCATGGAGGATGTATGATCCTGTGATGGACGTGTAAATTTATCCACTTACCGCAGTGACCCATCAGATGGGCGAGACCATGGTTGAAGAACGCAATTAGCCTGAAGTCTTTATAATTCGCAGATCTTGTGGGCACTTGGCAGATTACAACCTTGAGCAAATCAAACTAGCTATCATGTTGGCTACTGTAAGATTCCGAGTCTTCTGGGCCGCGGTGCCAAAGCAGTGCAGTGTTAATCGAAGGAAGGGGGATCAATCGCCGGGTGTAGACCTCCACGATCATCCAGCTGCTGCGGCCGTCGACGAGCACCATCCAAGACGTGTTCATGCCGACCCAGTACATACCGTTAATGTAGTTGAGGCTGACGGGGATCGGATTGCAGTCAAGGGGGTTGATGCTCGCCACGTTACGATCGTTATGCTGCGTGACATGCCGTTTCTGAAGATCAGGCGGCATCAGCAAGCAAGGAGCTGGCTTAAAAAGCTCCGGCCTGAGGGCTTTGAGTAAACGGTACAGCCCCGACGAGCACACGGTGAGCGGCATGGTACTGAGATTGTCCACACGCGAAACAATGAGCTTGATTACCTCTGTGGGGAGCGAATTCCAGCCACTCTTTCGGCGGACGCTGCTCGGTTCTGCCATTGATAGTGCTTGGGTTTCGGACGAGGGGGGAGGCGCCTTAGCGGGGATGGAAGATTGGACGAGATTATGTGCGGACAAAGATGGGGAAGTGAATATGTGCTGTGGGAAGTGGACAGGTGATGATGACTACAACTCGCTGCTTGACTTACGATACACATACCAACAGCGTAGGGTCATGTCGATGCCAGACAACTTGCTTGAGTGATCATAGTACTGGTACTCACTACAGTGCTATGCCCTAACTTGCTTGAGTAGAGTAGTAGAGTAGGACTCTGCTCTACTACTAGCACCGGAGGAGTAGTATATTCCAATCTAAAATAGTTACAAACTTCAATGCCCGAGAGTGGAACGACTACGAACCATGCTCAAAGACCGTGTCTACGTGGTGTTTGGACATGGGCGACAACCTCAACGCCAACGGTGCTCCTCCCGTTGCACCGTATGTGTTTCTGTCCTTCCTGTTCAAAATCATGGTAGAATTCATGTTTCTACTCTGTATCCTACTACTATGCTAGTCCACATTATTATTTTCATCTCTGTTATAACCGTCATGATTTATTTTGTGCTTATTCGGATTAAATCTCTTAGTAACTTGCTCATATATTCAACTGGCACAACGTCCCCTACAGCCACTCCCGTTTCATGGACGGCCTGGTCAATGTTGGAATTTTGCTAGTAGGCCTTTATAAGGTGAGCACTTCTACCACTTGTATGAGCATGAGAAGAGGAGACCTACTCGCGCGCTCCTCCTCCTCGCTCGCCTCGCCACGCCACGCCTCGTCACAACGCGCCGCGGATTGCAGGATTGAGCCGAGCCGAGGACAGAGCTATAATCCCACGACCTACCCGGCCCGCACTATATAGTTTCTCACCACTATTCCAGATCATTGCGCCGCCAAGCAAGTCTTCTCCATCCCTCCTTTCGGTGTGCACCGGGAGAAGGGACAGCAGGCCTCCGGAACCCCGCCTCTCGTGATCCTGTACGGGAGAGGGGCGATCAGGTTTTTGGGGAGCGCACTCGCGCGATTGCTGGCAGCGATGACTTCGCGAACGACGACTTCTTCCCCGACCTCGGCAACCTCATCCTCGACGACATGGGCGACAACGTCAACGCCGGCGGTGCTGGTCCCGCTGCACCGTATGTGATTCTATCCTTCCTGTTCGAGATCGTGGTAGAATTCATGTTTCTAGTATGTGATCTGTTCATCTGCTATGCTTGTTCGCATGATTAGTTTAATCTCTGTCAATGCTGTCATGGTCTATTCCCTATTTATTCGGATTAAATATCATAGTAACTTGCTCATATTTCCAACAATCCAAAAACCTGATAATAGGCCCTTCGTCCACTGCTATGAGTGCCCGATGCCGTTTTGTGGCTCGCCGGCGGACATGGTGCATCACCTCACGGATGCGTGCAGCGGTCACTGCTGGCCCTTGGCGGAGAACATCAAGTACGAGACGTGCTACCCGTTCACCATGCCAGAGTAGCTGGAGGATCACCGCCGCCTGCTAGTCTCGGAGGAGGACGGTAGCGTCTTCCTCTTGATCGTGGGCACCGGCGAGGCCCGCGCAGGCCGCCGCCCCGTCTCTGCAATGTGCGTCAGGGGCGACGCCGCTGACGCTGACACTGACACGAGGCCGATGTACGGGTGCGTGGTCAGTGTTACTGCCCCTCCGGGTCGCGTGGGCGATGACACCGTCCTCATCGAACGGACTTGGACTCTGGGGAGCTGGGACTATCCCGCCAATATGGACATGGAAAACCCATGGCATCCTTTACCCGCCAACGCGGTGCACGGGGACTCCAAGGAGGTTCACCTGGACATACGCATTATCAAGTTAAATGTTGATCATTAGTCTTCGCTCAATGTAATCCGCTGTCTAAGCATGTGGAGACTTCCATGCAGGATCTTGCTCTATTGGAGTATCGCGCATGAATAAAAGTGTATCCGTTTATGGTTTAGTCTAGAATCTTCCATGTATGAATTTTTACTACAGTACTGGTGACAGACTTACGATGAACCATTTCTTACATCTCCTCTGCCCGCTTGCAAGTCATCCTAATTTAATCCCTCCGTCTAGGTGTATAAGGGCATGGTTAATATTACTTAATAGTATAGCCAACTGTTGACTATAAGAAAGTGCCATCTCATCTGTAGCCAACATCTGACGCTGACACGAGGCCAATGTACGGGTGCGTGCTCACTTTTACTACCCCTCGGCGTCGCGTGGGCGGCGACCCTGGCTACACCGAGCATACTTGGACTCTGCGGAGCTGGGACTTTCCCCCCGATGTGGACATGGAAAACCCATGGTGTTATTTGGACTCCAACAATGTGCATGGGTACTCCAAGGAGGTTCACCTGGACATCTGCATTTTCAAGTTAAATGTTGATCATTAGTATTCGCTCAATGTAATCCGCTGTCTAAGCATGTGGAGACTTCCATGCATGATCTTGCTCTATTGGAGTATCACGCATGAATAAAAGTGTATCCATTTATGGTTTAGTCTAGAATCTTCCATGTATGAATTTTTACTACAGTAGTGGCGAAAGACTTATGATGAACCATTTCTTACCTATCCTATGCCCCCTCCCAAGTCATCCTGATTTAATCCCTCTGTCTAGGTGTATAAGGGCTTGGTTAATACTTAAATAGTATAGCCAACTGTTGGCTACAAGAAAGTGCCATGTCATCTGTAGCCAACATGTATAACAATGGATACTCAAAAACTAATTCTTGAAGATCATGTCCTGCAAAGCACAATAAGAGTTATTTCTTCACAAGTTTTGGATGCAGGTTGAATAGTTGAACGCTTTTGTTTGCAAAAGATACCTTTTATCTATCTCACTCGGATGTTTGTGAGCTATAGAGATGAAATAATATCCGAACAAACCTATCCAAATGAACTAACCGAGGCATCTCCATCTTAATTTTCTCTTGCAAGTCATGCATGGTCCCTTCATCGTGAAAATGCTCTGGCTGTCGCATTGATTTGCATGCATGGATAGCACCACCATATTTTCAAAGGAGGAGCGAGCTCTATATATCAGCCAAGGCATGCATGATTTGAGGAATTATGGTTGGGCATGCATGTAGAAAAGGGAGGAGAGTAATTTGCATGCGAGGGATTAAAGGAAGGGAGGCAGCGGCTAGGCATTCAAAGGAGGCTACATGCATGATTACACAGGATCCAGATACTAGTCCCAAAATCAGTTCCTATTTTTGCGGACAAGCCTTGGTACGAAAGATTGACAAGTTAGGCCCTGTAAAAATGGATGGAGGGAGTAGTAGTACGTGTAGAGGGCGGCGCTGCACGGGAGTCTCACCTCTCACTCCGCTCGTGGCGCGGTAGTAAAGCCGTCATATCACAAAACCCAACCAATCCCAGTAATAAGTGGCCTGGTAAAATAAACGGACCATAAACCATCACATCCCTCCGTCTTTTTTTTGCATTTCATCTCTCTGCATTTACTATCTCCGGTTCATCTCGCACACTCGATCCCTAGCTACTACTCCTAGGGCCAGTTCTTTTGGCGGCTTCCCCAGCTTCTCCCACAAGACTATGCACGCCTCACTCGTTTATTTGGGCTTCTAAACTACTATTCCGTCCTTGTTTATTCCTCACCATTCTAATTTGTGCTAAATTTTGACCAAAGATTTAACTGGTTTTTCCTCATTTGTGCTAAATTTTGACCAAAATTTTGACACAGATTACAATGGGGACCAATAAACCAGGACGGAGGTAGTAGTTATGGGATTACTAATCTAGAAGCCTAAAAGAAGTGGCCCCTGGTACTCCTACTAGTAGTAGTACTCAAGTTGGAATTCCAATTGCATGGCACAACCTGTTAGGCAAAAAAATCGATACAGGGTGTAGGAAGTGGTTTGGGAATTTGCATGCCTTTCCAACCAGTGAGATACTCCATACAAAGTACGACAGAGAAATAACCACACAGAAGGAAGCTAAAAGTAAACAATCAAACGAGCATTTTTGCATTTGTTTTGCATTGAATCGTTTCACAAGCTTGACTAGTGCTGTTTTTCCACTTTTACAAAAACCGCATCATAATGGTAAAACGTGCATTTGCACGTACATAAGTAATAGTAGTACTCCCTCCGTCTAGGTGTATAAGGCCTTCCACTATGTAGGCCAAAAGAGGTGCCAAATCCACTTTTACATTATTTGGCACCGGTGCCCTCCATAGCTCATTAGGTGCCATAAAAAGTTTTCTGGGAACCGGAGCAAGTTCCTGCTCCTATGCCCCATTCTAGCATTGCAATAGAATATACTACCATTTGTACTTGCTGCTCCGATGCCCCATTTTTCTGAAGGTGGATGAGAGGAACTGGCGTGAAGGATTGACCAGAGGTCGGCTTGCTTTGATTTTTCTATGTACGTGTGGGTCCCATATTTCTACGGGCTACACCCGCACGTTGTGAGGCCGGTGCCAAAGAAATTTACTAGGGCATCGATGCCCAAGTCTACTATATTTTAACATGCCGGGCACTGGCTACGTAGTGGAAGGCCTAAGTCTTCCCTCCTTCTTGGTCACGGTGCACAACCGAAGATGACTTATTCACCTGGACGGAGGGAGTAGCACAGTCTGCAAGCATATATCGAGAGAGACGTGTAGTGTGATAGTATATAGTAAAGTTTGTGCTATATGCACGTACTTGCAAAATGCGTACGAATACACAAGGTTTCCAAACTTTCCCTTTTACATACTTAATTAAGGACGCTAAAAATTCCTGAACGTTCGGGATTTATCATTTGCGTCCCAAAACTAATGAGATCGCCTTACGAAACAAAAATTATACTCCTCCTAAAATCCACGGCGCTCGCAGGAGCGCTTGTGGCGCGCCACGAGTGCCCTGGTGCACGGCCGTTTCCCAGCGCGCCGACACAACGCCTCTTCCTTAGCCTCGCAACTCGTGAGGTGCTGATTGGCGGCTTGCCGGCGAGCGAGCGCGATCTCACCGATGTGGTGATCCGGCGCCAAAAGGTACTCCTCCTCGCTGGAAGCGTGCACCCGGTCCATGTACCGCCAAGCGTAGATGAGGCTCTTGGGCCCGACTGCACTCAGGGCGTCGGCACGGTCGTCCTCGGCCACCCTCACGGCCCTCGCACGAGCCTTCTGCCAAAGAGCCAATTGCCTGACTCTCTTGGACGCGACATAGGCCTCCCAGGCAGCTTGTTTCACGGTGCGCTTCTCTTCCTCGGCCTTCTTCTCCGCCTATTTTGACGCGCTCTGCTGGAGGCAAAGCCTCCCACAAGGCGACATCCATTTCTTTCCAAAGCTCCTCAAGGCTGGGGGCTCGGCGGGCGACGCGGCGTTCTCCTTGTAGCGGGGAGCCGACACGTCCTCCGGCGCGCGTGCTAGCGAGATTGGGAACACCGATGCGTCCACCTCGACGCATCACGGCGAGGAGCGGAACACCGACGCGTCCTCCTCGACTAGTGGCGGCGAGGGACAGAACAACGATGTGTCACGTAGCGGCGAGGAGCGGAACACCGACGCGTCCTCCTCGACTAGTGGCGGCGAGGAACGGAACGGCGACGCGTGACCGTCCGCGCGGTGTTGTGAGGGGATCCTAGGGCTTGGGAGGGGCGATGCCATGTTGGTCGACGTGAGAGGGAGGGGGAGGAGATAGCGATGAACGTGAACGTGAGGGGGAGGAGATAGCGATGTCGTGGGAGGCGCAGTATTTATAGCGAGCAATGGCACACCTACGTAAGATATGGACTGAGCTGCACTGACTTAACTGCAGGTCCAGTTGCGTCACTGACATGTGGGCCAGACCCATGTTGGGCCCATATGTCAGTGACCGAATGCACCTGCAGTTAAGTAACATCTACGTGGGCATATTTGTTGGAGTAAATTACGGGGGAGCAAAGGGGTGGAAATATTGCTGGTCACAACGGATTGGACGAGCATGTGGGGAGGAGAGTCATGCATGCAGATTTTTTCACACGGGGTGGAGTGGTGGGACCGCCGGAGGGAGAAGGAGAGTTTGGCAGGCATATTATTTCCACACATGGAGAGGAAAAGATTTGGAGACGAACGGGCTTCCTGCAGGTATGGGGAACGGTGCATAATAAGTCATCTTGCATGCCGGGCTAGAAATAGTCTCAAGTCATTAAAAAACAAACACGCCCCACACATGTTCATATTTCAAGGTGCACTAAATTATTGCATGCGATGATTAAGGCTGGCCATAATGGTGGTATCTTAGCACACGGGAATAGCAAACATGCTGATGTGGCAAAGAATTAAAGAAGAGAGGGGGGTTAGAGTAACTAGTGTTCATGCATGCATTGGTAAACACATTTTTTTGTGGAGAACGACAACACTAGTTGAGTACTTTTGCAGACTTCAAAAACTATTCCACAATGTGTCAACATTCACAATGTCAAATAAATATTTTTACACTCATTATAAAACGTAGTTCTTATACTCATTATAATCAGTACTCCCTCCGTCTAGGTGAGCAAGTCATCTTAGATTGTGCACTGTGACCAAGGAGGATGGGAAAACGAGAGATCTTAATGTTTATTTGCTAATTAATAGCATTGCATGCAATGAACTAACCACTGCATGTCGTGTTTGGTAGTCTCAAGTCATTAAAAGCATGCACACCCACATCTCCTATTGGTTGATATGTCAAGAAACAAGAAACGAGGTAGAAGTTAATGCACCGCGCCTAAGTGTTTTGGGAATATTGTATCGAATAAGTGTACTAGTGTGGCTGGTTAATGAATATAATGTGGTGTTCAAAAAAAGTATAAATTTGGTCAAACACTTTGCAAACGGTTGACGGGAGTAAAAAGGACCAGAGGGAGTATCATGCATGCAGAGAAGGCAAACAAAATTTGCTTGTCTAAAAAAAGGCAAAAAAAATTGCTCATTTATAGCCGGTCGAAGTCTCCAAGGACGCGACCGCGCGAGGGAGGCGAAGGTCGTGGGAGGCGCGACGTTAGACGGAATTAAGTGAAGTTACATCCACGCATCGGCATGGCGTGCGAACAGGCAAAAGCTATACCGTCAGGCCAACGATATGGGTCTAGTAGACATGACATCTTGTGGGTCCCGCATAGTTCTTGAGAACTCTTTGGGGGCTTGCAGCCGTTTATCCACTGGGCAAGCCAGCAACCCCACACTGTTCGCACGCCCTACTCGTCCCCGTCTTCTACCTTACAACAGTTCGCTCCCAGTCGTCCCGTCCTTTCACATTAGTTTGATCCCAGTTTTTTTTGCGGGGTACATTAGTTCAACTTCTCCTAACCCTCCTCCAAAATCCATGGCCTCCCAAATCTCCATGGTCGCTGCTGAGTACCAGGTTAGAGCCATCACCGGCAATCAGTTCATCATCATCTACACACGTGGATCCGAGATGGTGAAAGCATGGCTTGCTCGCTTCCTACGCATGTTCAACAGTTCAACGGATGAGTGGGTCACTGGGCTAGATGTTGAGTACACCATAGTCCTGGGACGAGAGAAGGATCTAAAGGACGAAGAGAGGAAGAAGCCTGCCGTGATCCAGGTTTGCGTACATAACGTTTGCTTGGTCTACCACATATGCCATGCCGACGTTGAGTGCCAGGATTTTAAGAACTTCCTCAAGGACAAAAGAGTGAGATTCATTACTGTAGGCTTTAAGAACGACAGTGACGTCCTGCGTCGGATAGGTCTCGTTGGAGGCCAGCCCTTTGATCTCCAGAAGGCAAGCCTGGTGTCCTCCTCTCAACCTTCAATGCTGACCCTGGCAGCAGCCATGATTGATCCTTCATACGCTAAACTGAAGAAACCTCATCACGAGTTTCATCATGCATGGGAGTCGAAGACATTAGATGAAGATCACATCTTGTACGCAGCAATGGATGCCTACTGAGGGAGTCCTGGATTAGGGGGTGTCCGGATAGCCGGACTATACCTTCAGCCGGACTCCTGGACTATGAAGATACAAGATTGAAGACTTCGTCCCGTATTCGGAAGGGACTTTCCTTGGCGTGGAAGGCAAGTTTGGCGATACAGATATGTAGATCTCCTACTATTGTAACCGAGTCTGTGTAACCCTAGCCCCCCTCCGGTGTCTATATAAACCGGAGGGTTTAGTCCGTAGGACCAAGGACAACAATCATACCATAGGCTAGCTTCTAGGGTTTAGCCTCCTTGATCTTGTGGTAGATCTACTCTTGTACTACCCATATCATCCATATCAATCAAGCAGGGGTAGGGTTTTACCTCCATCGAGAGGGCCCGAACCTGGGTTAAAACATCGTGTCCCTTGTCTCCTGTTACCATCCGCCTAGACGCAGAGTTCGGGACCCCCTACCCGAGATCCGCCGGTTTTGACACCGACATTGGTGCTTTCATTGAGAGTTCCTCTGTGTCGTCACTGTTAGGCCCGATGGCTCCTTCGATCATCAACAGCGATACAGTCCTGGGTGAGACTTTTCTCCCCGGACAGATCTTCGTCTTCGGCGGCTTCGCACTTCGGGCCAATTCACTTGGCCATCTGGAGCAGATCGAAAGCTACGCCCCTGGCCATCAGGTCAGATTTGGAAGTTTAAACTACAAGGCTGACATGCGCGGAGACTTAATCTTCCGCGGATTCGAGCCACAGCCGAGCGCGCCGCACTGTTACGATGGGCATGATCTAGCTCTGCCGCCGAACAGTGCCCTGGAGGCCGCGCCCGCATCAGCTCCGACCCTTAATCCGGAGCCAACTGTGCCGATCGAGGATGGGTGGTTGGACACCGCCTCGGGGACTGCAATCTCTACGGCGATCAAGCCGAACACCAACTTTGTCCCCTGTGAAGCCCGTGACTCCAAGGCGCCGGACTCCACTCCGGACACCGAGCCCCCCGCGCCCCTACCGATCGAATCCGATTGGGCGCCGATCATGAAGTTCACCGCCACAGACATCTTTCAGTACTCACCCTTCGGAGATATTCTGAATTCACTAAAGTCTCTCTCTTTATTAGGAGAGCCCTGGCCGGATTATGGTCAGCAAGGTTGGGACATGGATGATGAAGAAATTCAAAGCCCACCCACCACCCACTTCCTAGCCACTGTCGATGACTTAACCGACATGCTCGACTTCGACTCCGAAGACATCGACGGTATGGACGCCGATGCAGAAGACGATCAAGAACCAGCGCCTATAGGGCACTGGAAAGCCACCTCGTCATATGACATATACATGGTGGACACCCCAAAAGAAGGCGATTGCGATGGAACAGCAGAGGACAACCCCTCCAAGAAACAGCCTAAGCGCCGACGTCAGCGGCGCCGCTCTAAATCCCGCCACAGCAAAAATGGTGATTCCAGCACAGGAGATAATAACACTTCGGACAGTGCCGAAGAAACCCCCCTCCAGCAAGATTCAGCACAGGAGGATGGAGAAGCCAGCCCTCATGAGAGAGCGGTAGACAGAGAGGTCAAGGACGATAATTATATGCCTCCCACTGAAGACGAGGCAAGCCTCGACGACGACGAATTCGTCATGCCGGAGGATCCCGTCGAACAAAAGCGTTTCAAACGCAGGCTTATGGCCACGACAAGCAGCCTCAAGAAAAAAACAGCAACAACTTAGGGCTGATCAAGATTTGCTAGCTGGCAGATGGACTGAAGTCCTTGCGGCCGAAGAGTATGAACTTGAACGCCCCTCCAAGAGCTACCCAAAGCGCAGGTTGCTACCCCGATTAGAGGAGGAAGCACCTAAACCTACATCACCAGCGCATGATGCGGCTGACCGGCCACCTCGCGGCCACGACAGAGAGGCCTCTCGGGCCTCCACTCAAGCCGCACCCCGGCACCGCTCAAAAAATACCAAGGCACAGGAAAATGCGCCAGACCTGTGAGATATATTGGAGGACAAGGCAAGGCAAACAAGATCGATCTACGGATCGCGCGGGCGCCCCACGGCACAAGACGTTAATAGTCACGCCGGATATAGTAAATCCGGCCGGGCCGAACACAATAGACAAAGCTCATTTGAGCTACATCGGGATATAGCCCAGTACAGAGGCGCCGCACACCCACTATGCTTTACAGTTGAAGTAATGGATCATCAAATCCCCGAGGGTTTCAAACCCGTAAATATTGAATCATATGATGGCACAACAGATCCTGCAGTATGGATTGAGGATTATCTCCTTCATATCCACATGGCCCGCGGCGATGATCTACACGCCATCAAATACCTCCCACTCAAACTTAAAGGACCATCTCGGCATTGGCTTAACAGCTTGCCAGCAGAATCAATTGGTTGTTGGGAGGACCTGGAAGCCGCATTCCTCGACAATTTCCAGGGCACTTATGTGCGACCACCAGACGCCGATGACCTAAGCCACATAATTCAGCAGCCAAAGGAGTCGGCCAGGCAATTCTGGACATGGTTCCTAACAAAGAAAAATCAAATCGTCGACTGTCCGGACGCAGAGGCCCTAGCAGCCTTCAAGCATAACATCCATGACGAGTGGCTTGCCCGGCACCTTGGACAGGAAAAGCCGAAATCCATGGCAGCACTCACGACGCTTATAACCCGCTTTTGCGCGGGAGAAGACAGCTGGCTGGCTCGTAGCAATAGCTTGATCAAGAACCCTGGTAATTCGGATACCAAGGACAACAGTGGCAGGTCGCGTCGCAACAAGCAAAAGCGCCGCATTAACAGCGACAATTATGAGGATACGACAGTTAATGCCGGATTCAGAGGCTATAAATCCGGTCAGCGGAAAAAGCCATTTAAAAGAAATACTCAGGGCCCGTCCAATTTGGACCGAATACTCGACCGCTTGTGCCAGATACATGGCACCCCCGAAAAGCCAGCCAATCACACCAACAGGGATTGTTGGGTGTTCAAGCAGGCAGGAAGTTAAATACCGAACATAAAGACAAGGGGCTGCATAGCGACGATGATGAGGAGCCCCGGCCGCCGAACAACAGTGGACAGAAGGGTTTTCCCCCACAAGTACGGACGGTGAACATGATATACGCAACCCACATCCCCAACAGGGAGCGGAAGCACACGTTAAGGGACGTATACGCGATGGAACCAGTCGCCCCAAAGTTCAACCCATGGTCCTCCTGCCTGATCACTTTCGATCGAAGGGGCCACCCCACTAGCATCCGTCACGGCGGATTCGCCGCATTGGTTCTAGACCCAATTATTGACGGATTTCACCTCACTAGAGTCCTTATGGACGGCGGCAGCAGCCTGAACCTGCTTTATCAGGATACAGTGCGGAAAATGGGCATAGATCCCTCGAGGATTAAGCCCACCAAAACGACCTTTAAAGGCGTCATACCAGGTGTGGAGGCCAACTGTACAGGCTCAGTTACACTTGAAGTGGTCTTCGGATCTCCGGACAATTTCCAAAGCGAGGAGTTAATCTTCGACATAGTCCCGTTCCGCAGTGGCTATCACGCGCTGCTCAGGCGCAATGCATTTGCCAAGTTCAATGCGGTACCACACTACGCATACCTTAAGCTCAAGCTGCCAGGCCCTCGAGGCGTCATTGCGGTCAATGGAAACACCGAACGCTCTCTCCGAACGGAGGAGCATACGGCGGCTCTCGCAGCAGAAGTGCAAAGCAGCCTTTCAAGGCAATTCTCCAGTCCGGCTGTTAAACATCCGGACACCTTCAAGTGCGCCCGGAGCAACCTACAACAAGACCGTCTGGCACGTTTCGAACAAGCGTAGCAATGCGGCCCCAACCCCAGCCCTCGCGAAATAGCGAAACCAGCGCTTCGTGTACATAACTACGCTCTGGAAATATCATGGGCACAGGGAGAGGGGCACTATCACAGCACGCCCGAAACACGGCTTAAACTGCACTAGGGGCTGCCGATTTTTTTAATTTTCTCTTACTTTCAGGACTCCATTCTTCGGAAGGCCTAATCGGCAGTACAATTGCCGCACAAATGATGCAAGAACCAGGGAAGCAGAAAGTTACGCCGCATCATGGAACTCCCAGGTGGTCTCTATAACGAGCAATATACCTGTTTCGCATACCATCCCGCAGCCTGCCCCTGGATAGGACATGTTAAATAGTCCCGTCTTTTTCTTATTGCACTATTTGTATCGTTCTGCTTTGATCGCAGCTTTTTTAAATAAACAATACATAGCTCTCGTCTATTCACTACTAGGGAAAAGCCTAGCAGCAGCGAGGGTTTTGGGCCTCTCAGTAGCGCGGGTAGGCGCGCTACTGATAAGGCGCTACAGCTAATGCTTAGCAGTAGCGCCTACAGGCACTCGCTACTGCTATATCTACTTAGTAGTAGCGCTTGCCTAGTCAAGCGCTACTGCTAATTACTAGTAGCGCTTTCGGAAACAATCGCTACTACTATCGTTCCCTATTCCATTTCTCTTGAATTTTAGGTCGTATTCATATACATGTATACAATTTTTCATACAGTAGCAATTTAGAGATTGTTTTTATATCATAATGAGTTATTAAATCACTAGGTGAAAGAACCTTTGATTAGTTTCAAGTGCATGGATCCAAAGTAACCAATGGTCACTTTGGATCCATCCATTTGAAACTAATCCGCGGTTCTTTCACCCAATGATATAATAAATATCATCATCATCATCATCATATCATTAACAACTTATATATCATCATCATCATCATCATCATCATCATCATCATCATATCATTGGTCACTAGTCGTAATCACAAGTACTACTCACATCTTCAACTCTAACACATTCTCTTAGGACCTACTACATTCTCTTAGGACCTACTATATTCTCTAAGGTAAAATAGCAAAAAACAAGATAGCCCCTGGCTCTCCATTATGGAGAATGCAGATTATCCTGTCTCCAATTCTTGCCTTTCGCTTAATGTTGCTTCCAAGAACCTCCTTATGAATGTCCAAACATTTTTCCACTCTTTGATTAGCATGTGTTCACCGGTTTCAGAAACTCGATATGCATAGGTGAGATCCGTAGGATGACCTGGCTGTAGGTTCAGAACTACAAGGCGACCATTGTAATACATCAGATGAGGCACACACTCCATCGGGATTTTCTGTTGAAAAACATAGTAATAACTTCGTAGTTAGCAATGATGTACTAGTTTTAGAAGTATGCAAAAGATGCACGGATCTTGTAATAGTAAAATATCTTACCAGGGTATCTCCATAGAAGTTATCGTGGTTCAACACATGCACTAGTGGCACGTATTCACCATAATTTGGAGGAGTTCGATAATAGGTATTTCAAAAAAAGTACAATAAGCAATCAGATGATTTTTCTCCTTATAAGTTAATTCGGAGCCCTCAGTTTAGTGGGTTTTGTCTACCATCTTCTGCACACTCTTTGAAGATTCAAAATAAGCTGTCAATGGAAATAAGCTGTCAACTATTTTGAAATAAACAATATAAATTAGTTGATAACTATGTTTGAGAAACTCACATTGTGGTAGAATCGGAAGCGTATCAACAAGGACCCAAATGTCCATATTGTCTTGCTCGATGTCAGGATCACCAAGATCCATGGTGACAAACGTACCCTCATAAAAACCATACATTTTGCAAAGTGCTTCCCAATTTTGGCAACCAAAATGGGTTATGCTCTGAGAATTGTACAGATTTACTTCAAAATCGATATCATGATGGGTCCTTAGGTGTATTTTCTTTGTTTGAAAATTTCCATGGTCTTCAAAACCCATCCTCTCCAACACATAGCGTCTTGCATGGCATGGGATAAGCTAGTCGAATTGTAAAAGATGAAAATTAGACGTTGAAATAGTTGAAGTCATGCTTAATTATGAAAAAAAACACTTGTCGTTGTTGCGTACCGTTTCAACATCGAAGGTCTCCTCGAGCTTAATGCTGAAGCGCCGATCTCCATCCAGCTGAACGAACCTGTCGCACATACCTCGATCATCGTGGCACCAGCTGCACTCCCCCGGGAGACTGTCGTCGTCCGAGTACGACATTTCCTACGTTGGGCTGCTTTTTAGAAGTTCGGCCTGGTTTTTCATTAAAAAAATCAAAAAGGGGGGGAGGGATTGACCTTTCTAACGCATATTCTGTCGTACCGGCATGGCCCCACTGATTTGTTTTCGATCGGAGCATCAAGCATAATTCAAAGATTAAACTTGTAAATATTCTAGCACAAGTCATGTCAGAATTCACGGAAAAATCCGGCATGACCTTTGCTAAAAAAAAGGACATATCGAGTGCCTGAAATTTGCTGGAACGGAAATTAATCAACACTCCGGCAAAACATAGGACACTCGGAGGTGTAACCAAAACATAGGACAGTAGTTCTATTAATTCAACTAGTTCTATTCATTCAACTAGTTCTTACTATACTAGTTATTAATTTACTTACTATACTAGTTATTAATTTACTTACTATACTAGTTCAACTAAAACTTAACTAGTTCAACTAAAACTAAACTAGTTCTATTAATTCAACTAGTTCTTACTAAATATAAACTTAGTATAAAATGAAAAAAACTAGTTCTTTCTAAAAATGAAGTAGTTCAACTAGTTATTAATTTACTTACTATACTAGTTCAACTAAAACTTAACTAGTTCAACTAAAACTAAACTAGTTCTATTAATTCAACTAGTTCTTACTAAATATAAACTTACTATAAATAGAAAGAAAATAGCACATCTACTACTACTAATTAACATCTAACTACTACATCTACTACTAATTAACATCTAACTACTACATCTACTACTAATTATACAACTAGTTTACCATCACTACTAGTAATTAATATCGACTACATCTAAAAATCATTATCTATGAACCCTAAATTAACATCTACTACTACTAAAATCATCTACTAACTAAGCAAAGAGAGAGGGGGTGGGGGAGGGGTGGGGGGCTTACAGAGGGAGAGACGATGGCGGGGAGGTGCTCGGCGACAGAGGGGCGGCGGGCTCGGTCGAGGGTGGCGGTCCTGGGCGGCGGGCTCGGGAGGGCGGCGGTCCTGGGCGGCGGGCTCGGTCGAGGGCGGCGGCGGCGAGGTCGAGGGTGGCGACAGTTTGCGTCGAGAGCGGCAGCGGTGAGGTTGAGGGCGGGCGGCGGCGGCGGCGGCGGTGAGGGAAAGCGCTCGGGCTCGGGCGGGGGCGATAGGGGGAGTAAAGGAACAGGCCGGTGTGTGGGGGGGGAAAGAGGACTTAGCGAAATTTTGATGCGGGGGGGGGGGGGGGTGGTTAACTCGAACTAGCAGTAGCGCGCTTACAGAAAACGCGCTGTAGCTAACATATCTACAGCGCGTTTTAGGGAAAACCGCTACTGCTAATGGAAGCATCTATTTCTTTTGCCTAGTAAAAACATCAAAAATATACATCGGTCATCATTGATCTTTTTGTGTATAATCTAAATAGTCAACATGAATCCTCACTGTACCTGTATAGGTACAGGCGAGGATTCATATTGCAACCACAAACCATACACATATAGTTCAATGAAGACCAAGTGCTCGAGATAGGTTGAGAAGCAACATATTTAAGGTGGTAAATACCTTGTTCGCCTAGCAGTATGGGACCAAACTTAATTAGTTGCGGTCTTACTTAGCAGTAGCGAGGTTTGAGCAAAACCGCTGCTACTAAGTTCTTTAGCAGTAGCGCGTCCACTGGAAGGGCGCTACTACTATATCTAGCCTGGAGGCAACACCGTGGCAATTATAGTAGTAGCGCTCTTTTCACCTAGAGCGCTACTGCTACTAGGTCATTAGCAGCGCTCTTTTTTAAAGCTCGTTGCTGCTAATTAGCAGTAGCGCCTATTTTTAGACCGCGTTGCTGCTAAGATTCTGTGTATACGGTTTTCCCTAGTAGTGATTATTGCATTAATCTCTTTTATATATGTTCATTAATGACATGTTGCAACCGTACACTCTGGTACGGCCAATACGACAGGGGCTTAAGTACCCCTCAATATGGTGTGAGAAGTCCGAACACTTTCTGTCGTGGGTTTGTCACGGGAGATGTCCTAGCAAAAGGACTTAGTCGTGGAGCCATCGCAACGGGTTAACTCGAAGGGGTTAAAGCGAACGCAAAGGACACAGGGAGTTTATACTAGTTCGGCCCCTTCGATGAAGGTAAAAGCCTACGTCTAGTTTGTGATGGGATTATGAAGTCTCGATGACTAGGGAGCAAATCGCTTCACCTAGGCCTCGAGTTGTGGTTGTCTGTCTTTGAACCGCTATCGGGTCGTCCCCTTATATACACGGGTGACGCCTATCGGTTCATAGAGTCCTAATCTCCGGTTTATACTCGTACCCGGGTTGGCCTCTTTCTTATTCCTAACTTACAATACAAGTTATACACAGGCCGGTTTACGACTGCAGGTATTAAGCCGACTATAGCCTTGGGCCTTTACAATAGCTTCTTGGGCTTTAACATCCTGGAACTGTTGACGAAGCTAACCCGGCCCAGGTGGGTCGGTTTACCTCTAATAGTAATATCCCCAACATTAGGCCCCAGGTTGATTTGAATGAGTTCATGTCAACCCTTAGCAGAAATACTCATCTTCAGTATCTTCTCGCAGTCGTTGAACCGTGGTGTCGTCACACTCTCTGGTTGTTGTAAACCGGGATGACGTCAACTGTCAGATGTCCTGACACTTCCTTTATTTAATAGACCTGCGACAATCCAGGCGACTACTCCGCTTCCGAGACCTACGGTTCCTGAATTCGCGCGCCCGACACATCTGTCTTGCCCTATAAATAGGGGCGAGGGGTCATTTCTTTCTCCCCTTCCTCCCTTTCTTCTTCATCTTCTCTGCGCCGCCTGCCTCGGAGCTCCGCTGTCGTCACCGACCTCCGCATCGTCTTGGCCGTTGCATCAACCTGACCGGACCAGAGAAACGCGGCTCACTTCCGCATCCCTCCGAACTCCGGTAAGTCTTCCGCCTTCTCTATTTAGATCTGCCACTTAGGGTTTCCTGTGTTCATGGTGTTCTTCGTGTTCTTCCCCCGCCTCGAACTTGAACTGAGATACATCTTCAGATGACCCCGCGACCTTTGCTCCGTTCAGTAGTGGTTTTTAACATCTGTCTTTATTGCAATATACCTGGACCGTAGATCTGATCCGTAGCTTGACCCTGCCGTTTTTGCACAATTTTCTTTAAATCCTGAATATTTACCCCTTTATGAAATCGCTCCAGATCCAATATCATGTTGAGATAGTGTGAAAACTGTTTCCGCCCACTTGTTTTTTTACAATTCCCACTGTTTCACGGTTTTAGATCTAGCGGTTTAACCTTGCGGAAGAGGATCATCAAATCAGTATACACCATTAGTCCCCTTGCTGAACCGCCGGTAATCCCTTGATAAACCGCACAGCTTTACTAATACCAGTTTGTAATTGACCTCTCCGGTTTAACATTGATAATATCAGCATGTAATCTGTATTCAACCAAACCTTGAACCGGAATTATCTTGTTCTGTAGACTCCATGGCTAAGCAAGTGTATGAGTGCAACTGGGCTCCTTCGCGGATTACTGAAACGCACCTGAACAATTTGGTTCTGACTGGTGCTTTAGGCAGCAGAAATTCCGTCCACGGTTCCAGGCAAAGAGTGCCCACCGACACCTCGAGAAGGAGAAGTTATAGTTTTCGCTGATCACCTAGCTCGTGGCTTTAGTCCACCCAGTTCAAAATTCTATCGGGATGTCTTAGCCAACTTCCAGCTTCGTCCGCAAGATATGGGCCCCAATTCCGTCACCAACATATGTCATTTTCAAGTGCTCTGTGAGGTGTTTTTCCAGGAGGAACCCTCAGTGGAGTTGTTCCGAGATTGTTTCCACTTAAACCGTCGTACGGAATTTCCTGATGGCTCCAATATGGAACTAGGCGGGATGGCCATCCAAAAAAGGAAGGAGGTTACCTACCCTCATGCGAAGCTGCACAGCCACCCCCAAGAATGGAATAATACTTGGTTTTATTGTAGAGACAGTTCTCCTGCCAACGAAAACCCCTTGCCCGGTTTTCGCCCGGAACAGCTTAGCAATACACACCCTTTCCCTCAGAGGCTGACTGGTAAGGAGAGACTAAAGTATGCTCCTCAACTGGCTAAGCTCCGAGCCTTTATGGCCAACGGTTTGAAAGGAGTCGATCTCGCCCGCTGCTGGATATCCTGGAGTATTCTGCCCCTCAGCCGACGCTCCGGTTTAATGTGTGAATATACGGGCAAAGTTGACGACCCATTGCGTCACATAAACATCCAGCTTACTGATGAAGAGACCACAGAGGCTGTAAAGAAAATTCTTAATGAACCGGAACACGTTTGTGCCCAAACCGGCCTTCTGCCTTTCTGCGCCATCAACAAACCGCCGGCGGTAAACCGGAACTCTCTTTTCATTAAGTCTGATACTATTGTATTTACTTAGCACTGATATCAATATTCATCTGCGCAGGGTGACGATCCGTTTTGGAGTAAAAAGCTTCCGCAAGAGAAGGCAGATAAGCCGGAGAAGATAACCCGGCCTAAGACAAGGGTCGTGAAAAAATCTGCTCATAAGAGAAAAACCACAGCCTCCTCTGATCCTCCTACTGACGATGATGTGGGTAACCCGGATTTTGAAGCTCAACTTGATTCTCTCGGTTTACTGTTTATGCAATTTATTGATAATGCAACTTGTCAGGATGACGCTGAAGCGAGCCAAGCTGATGATGTAGAGGTAAATACCCTTTCTTCTGACTCAAGCCCTCTGCTTACCCACAAATTCCGTCGGGCAAACCGCAAAGTTAAATTTTCTCATCCTCTCGCTTATTTGGATCCCAACTTTCTTATGAAGACCCATCAGCATGAGGTGCGTCGCACAACTCGACACAGCGGCCAGGTAGTTACCTCCGCCGGTTTACCGAACAGCCCGGTTCGGAGACGTCGTTCAGAGGTCTCTAATTTGCTTGTCAAAATTTGTCCTAAAGCGGGCTGTTTTCGTCAACCGCTTAATCCGTCTGACTCTGATTATCAGGTCACCTCGCACTCATCCTCTGGCGAGTCAACTGGCACTCAGCTGCCTCCGCTCAAAACCGTGCTTGGGTAAGCCTTTGCCTCTTTCATCAAGTTTGTCAATTGTTGTAGTCTTCAACATATATTGTCTTGAATTTTACTATATTTTCCAGGGCTAAACCGAGGCCGAGCAAAAAAGCTCGCCCAGACGAAACTGCTGAAGAAAATGCTCCTCCTGAAGCGGAAATTGTTCCGAACGTAGAAGCGACCATTCTTGAAGACTTGGCCGATGACCCACTAGTAAGAGATGAAGCTGTTGTTCTTGAAGAGGGCTCTGTTAACCCTTCCAGGCCTACGGATCAGCCCATCAACCCAATTTATACCGAGAAGACCTTCAGTTCCTCAAAGCCTGCCGATAAACCGACCGTGCCAGCTCAAACCGGCGACCCCAAAGATGACGAAGTCATAATCACAGGCATAGGTCGTACTGAACCGGGCAATCCCATCGCTTTAGCCAAACATACAGCTAAAGAAGAGCTTTCCGCTTTAAACAAAGGGAAATGGGATGTTGATCTTGCCACATATTCTGCTCTTAGTGCCCAAGACATTCATTCTGGCTACTTGAACCGGCTATTCACTAGCCGTGACTATGAAGCCAACCTTGTAAAGATGATGAAAGACAAATTTGAGGTAATCTTCATGCCCTTATTCCTGCTTCTTACCACCGTAGCCCCCAAGGGTCGGTTTAACTTTAGCATAATTGAATCGACACTTATAACTTTCATCCCATAGCATCCAAACTATCTCTTGGTCAAATAGGCATTAGCCCCCAAGTGCCACGCGGAATACTTGTATTTTGCTTGGGACTTTGACAAACAACTGACAGCTGAAAATCAAATAGACATTAGCCCCCAAGTACCGGGCGTAATACTTGTATTGTGGTTGGTACTTTCTTTTGCTGAACCGTGTAACTGTTCTGACTGCAGGCTGAACTGACGGCCCAAGCGAGCCAAATCACTGATCTTCAAGAAAATTTGAAGTCCCAACAAGCGGAAACTTCCAAAGCCAAGGAAGAACTATCCATCGCTTTAGGCAGTATAGAACAACTGAAGAAAGGCTTTAAAAAGGAGCAGGCTGACTGGGCTATAGAAAAAGCCACTTTAACCAAGAAGATCGAAAATGCCGAAAATGCTCTTAAACCGATAATAGATGAATTAAGTGGCGTGAAGCGACAAGTGCACGCAATGACTGCAACCATCTTTGGTAAGCCTCCTGTGACTTGTGCAATAATCTTGACTCTTCTATAGAACATCTCGGTTTATGATCTGCTAATCGTGTTACAGGCACTCGCGTCCATCACTTGGGATCAGACGCATGAAGCTGAAAGCCGTCTATACTTTAGTAGAGCAACTGTATACGGGCGCACAGCGGATTATCTCCGTTGCTTCACACAACAACCCGGCACCCACATTGATCCAAGATACATTGAAGAGACTGTCGATGCTCCCTGCTCGGCTTGACGAGCTAAAAAAGTCTGCTGCTCGAACCAGAGCTATTAATGCCTTAATCCAGGCCAAAGCATGGGTTCCTGATTTTGACCCTGTTGAAGCAGCTCAAGGCTATCCTAGCCTGAAGGAAGATGGCTCCGAATTTGATGAAGAAGAGCTGAGAAAGATAAACCGGGCAGTGCGCCCTCTGGCCTGCCAACTGGTGGAGGAGGCAAACTTAACCCATTATCAAGCCCAATACAATGATCAGAACAAGCGGGTGGCTACGCCCATTCCTGAAGCGGAAAACTTAATTCCTCCAATTCGTAAGCACACCTATGCCCCTGATATTGAACCGTCTTCACTGATACATGAAGAAGCTGTCTTTCGAGCATTAATGGGAATCGACTGGACCACTGTTGACTTCCAGCCACTGGCTAGGGAGGAGGATGCTGAAGCGACGCAAGATGACCCGGAACCATCAAACCGGGATGGTACACAGGCGTGAACCGAACGCGGCTTGAACTAGTTTCCTTTTGATACTTTATCAAGAAACAATCATCTTATTCGGGCACCATGTTGCCTTGTAATAGGATAGACCGTACTTTATGCTTCATGAGATGCCTTCATGCATCAGTACTGATATCCACCTTAGGAAAACCATTATTGCCAACCTATATCTCCTGCAATCACAAAATTTTAATCTACCAGGGCGGCTATACCGCCATCCGGTTTGTGAATCTTTATATATACAGATACGCAGGGAAATTTGCAAGTATGATCAATGTTTATGATACAAAATACCTGCCATGTAATGGGCATAAAATTGGTGTCCGTAGCCAACGTAGAAGCGGGAGTTGATAACTCTTAAACCGTCATGGGAGAACCAAGCTCCTGGGTATATAATTCCGGTTTACAATGCAAACCGTGATTCGATGATAGTAACCTTTGGTTACTTATAAAAAGAATGATGTTTTGAGCACAAAAAATCAAACCGAGTCATCAATAATCTCAATGTTTGAAAAAGAATGTCATGTTCCGCCGAATCGGCTACGTTGAACCGACACAAATAATGTGGGTGCAAGAAAAAAGTGATAAATTATCAACTCATAAAAAATGAAAAGAGCAAAATCAGCAACATCAACAAAAACTAATCAGGTCCACTGGTTAACCGTTTTGAAAAAAATAGCTCTTTAAGCTTGGTCATATGGAATTACCATGGTCAGACCCAACCAAGCCCCCCGAAGGCGTAGCGATGGTGCCGGTCAGCCAGGACCGCAAAATGACGCGTGGCATTAAGCCGGCCAAGTGGCATTGCTATGGTTCGGGTTCGACCAAGCCCCCAAATGACTCTAGGCCCGGAGGCCGACCAAGAGGCGTGACCGGTTCAGACGTGACCGTGTCCCCAAATGATTCTAATGGCTTTCACCGGCCAAGTGGCATTGCATCGGTTCAGATACGACCGAGCCCCCAAATGACTCTAGGCCCGGAGGCCGACCAAGAGGCATTGCATCGGTTCAAATATGACCGAGCCCCCAAATGGTTCTAGTGGCTTTCGCCGGCCAGGTGGCATTGCATCGGTTCAGATACAACCGAGCCCCCAAATGACCTTATACCGATAGCTATGTTCTCTTTGGTTCGAACACGACCTATGTTTGAACAGGAAGCTTCAATCGATTTTGTCAAGACGTGTACGGGGTAAACCGGACGAAAACAATTCCGTGTAACCACACATGATATAAAGAAAAACAGATACCCCGCTTTAGCTGAGGATCCGATTTATTATAATATACACACTGTCTTGATATGTACAGAAACAGAGCTCATGGCTCAAGTATAATAAGGTCGGAGATGAGCTATGTTCCACGGCCTATCGGTCTCCTGCCCTGATTTGCGTGAGTCTTTATGCTCTCGAACATCTATCAGGTAATATGATCCGTTGTGCAGGTTCTTGCTAATCACGAAAGGCCCTTCCCAAGGTGGAGATAACTTATGCATCTCGGTTTGATCTTGAATAAGACGAAGCACCAAATCTCCTTCCTGAAAAGCTCTGGTCCTGATCCGACGACTGTGGTAGCGACGAAGGTCCTGTTGGTAAATCGCCGAACGGGCGGCGGCTATGTCTCGCTCTTCATCCAGCCGGTCCAAAGCGTCTTGTCGAGAGTTTTCGTTGTCCGCTTCAACATATGCTGCAACACGTGGTGAATCATGACGGATATCACTAGGAAGAACTGCCTCTGCCCCATAAACCATGAAGAACAGCGTATATCCAGTTGACCGGTTTGGAGTGGTGTTGATGCTCCATAACACAGAGGGCAATTCCTCGACCCAACAACCCGGCGTTCGCTGCAAAGGAACCAGAAGCCGGGGATTAATACCTCTCAAGATCTCCTGATTAGCTCTTGCTGCTTGTCCATTGGACTGCGGGTGCGCTACTGATGATACATCCAGGCGGATGTGTTCACGCTCGCAGAACTCCTTCATGGCACCTTTAGACAAATTGGTACCATTGTCTGTGATGATACTGTGTGGAAAACCAAACCGGAAAATTACTTTCTTGATGAATTGAACCGCGGTGGCCGCGTCACACTTGCTAACTAGCTCTGCCTCCACCCATTTTGTAAACTTATCAACTGCCACCAATAGGTGGGTCTTCTTGTCCTTGGACCTTTTGAAAGGCCCAACCATATCCAGCCCCCAAGTTGCAAACGGCCAAGTAATTGGAATCATCCTCAATTCTTGAGCCGGAACATGAGCGCGTCTTGAAAACTTTTGACAACCATCGCATCGTCTGACCAGATCCTCCGCATCAGCATGAGCAGTCAGCCAATAGAAACCGTGACGGAATGCTTTTGCCACTAAAGACTTTGACCCGGCGTGGTGACCACAATCTCCCTCGTGGATCTCCCGCAATATTTCACGACCTTCCTCAGGAGACACACATCGTTGAAACGCTCCTGTCACACTGCGATGATGCAGCTCACCGTTCTCAATTACCATGGACTTAGACCGCCGCACAATTTGCCTGGATAAAGTCTCGTCCTCTGGTAGCTTGCCTTGGTTCATGTACGCCAGATAAGGAAGCGTCCAATCCGGGATGACATGTAACGCCGCCACCAATTGAGCCTCCGGGTCAGGAACCGCCAAATGTGCCTCGCCAGGGAGCTGAACCGATGGATTGTACAACACGTCAAGGAATACATTAGGTGGTACCGGTTTGCGCTGTGAACCAAGTCGGCTTAAAGCGTCTGCTGCCTCGTTCTTTCGTCGGTCCACATGGTCCACTTGGTACCCTTTGAAGTGACCTGCAACCATATCAACCTCACGGCGATAAGCCGCCATGAGTGGATCTTTAGAATCCCATGTACCTGACACCTGTTGGGCCACCAGGTCAGAGTCGCCAAAGCACTTAACCCGGCTTAAGTTCATCTCCTTAGCTATCCGGAGGCCATGGAGCAAGGCCTCATACTCTGCTGCATTGTTAGTACAAGGGAACATTAAACGGAGAACATAACAAAACTTGTCACCTCATGGGGAAGTTAATATGACTCCAGCCCCCGAGCCTTCCAATTGTCGTGATCCGTCAAAATGAATGGTCCAATATGTGTGATCCGGCTTCTCTTCAGGGACCTGTAACTCAGTCCAATCATTGATGAAATCCACCAATGCCTGCGACTTGATTGCCGTGCGAGGCACATATTTTAAACCGTGCGGTCCAAGCTCAATAGCCCACTTGGCAATCCGACCAGTTGCCTCCCGGTTTTGGATGATATCCCCCAAAGGAGCATAACTGACCACCGTGATAGGATGCCCTTGGAAATACTGCTTCAGCTTCCGACTCGCCATAAAAACTCCATATACCAGCTTCTGCCAATGCGGATATCGCTGTTTGGACTCAATAAGCACTTCGCTGATATAGTAAACCGGACGCTGAACCGGGTACTCCTTGCCTGCCTCCTTCCGTTCTACCACAATAGCCACACTGACCGCGCGTGCATTAGCAGCAACGTACAACAGCAATGGTTCCTTCTCAACTGGAGCGGCGAGCACAGGCGGATTGGCCAATTGTCGCTTTAGGTCTTCGAACGCCTGATCCGCGGCAGAATTCCAGACGAACTGATCCGTCTTCTTCAACAATTGATACAAAGGAATTGCCTTCTCTCCGAGGCGGCTGATAAACCGACTCAGCGCAGTGATTCAGCCTGCGAGACGTTGGACGTCATTAATGCACTTCGGTTTAGCAAGAGAGGTAATGGCTGTGATTTTTTCCGGATTAGCCTCAATTCCCCTGTTGGACACCAGGAAACCCAATAACTTGCCAGCTGGCACACCAAAAACGCATTTGGCCGGATTGAGCATCATCTTATACGTCCTGAGGTTATCAAAGGTCTCCTTTAAATCAGCCACCAAAGTCTCCTTCTTCCTTGATTTGACCACAATATCATCCACATAGGCATGCCCATTGCGGCCAATCTGCTCATGGAGGCAGTTTTGCACACACCGCTGATAAGTTGCCTGGGCACTCTTGAGCCCAAAAGGCATAGACACATACCAGAAGGCTCCAAAGGGAGTAATGAACGCCGTCTTCTCCTGGTCCTTAACTGCCATTTTTATCTGATGATAGCCGGAATAAGCATCCAGAAAGCACAAACGCTCGCAACCCGCCGTAGCATCAATGATCTGATCAATATGGGGAAGGGCAAAAGGGTCTGTAGGGCAAGCTTTATTTAAATCCGTATAGTCCACACACATGCGCCAAGTGCCGTTCTTCTTGAGAACCAGCACCGGATTAGCAAGCCACTCGGGATGGAAAACTTCTACGATGAAGCCAGCCGCTAAAAGCTTGGCCACCTCTTCTCCAATAGCCTTTCTTCTCTCCTCATTGAACCGACGGAGGTACTGTTTCACCGGTTTATACTTAGGATCCACATTAAGTGTATGCTCAGCGAGTCGCCTCGGTACACCTGGCATGTCTGAGGGCTTCCATGCAAAGATGTCCCGATTCTCACGGATGAACTCGATGAGCGCGCTTTCCTATTTCGGATCCAAATTGGCACTGATGCTGAATTGCTTGGACGGATCACCAGCTACGAAGTCAACCAGCTTGGTCTCTGCGGCTGATGTAAACTTTAAGGCCGGATCATGCTCTGTAGTAGGTTTCTTCAAAGGGGTCATATCCGTCGGATCAACATTATCTTTGTAATATTTGAGCTCCTCAGTGGCACAAACGGACTCCGCATAGGCAGCATCTCCTTCTTCACACTCCAAAGCGATCCTGCGGCTTCCGTGAACCGTGATGGTTCCCTTGTGACCCGGCATCTTGAGCTGTAGATACACATAACAGGGCCGCGCCATGAATTTGGCATAAGCCGGCCGGCCAAACAAGGCATGGTACGGGCTTTGAATCTTCACCACCTCAAAAGTTAGTGTTTCCGACCGGGAATCATGATCATCTCCGAAAGCTACCTCCAATGCTATCTTGCCCACAGGGTATGCAGACTTGCCTGGTACTACGCCATGGAAAACCGTATTGGAAGGCCGAAGATCCTTATCCCTGAGTCCCATACGCCGAAAGGTTTCATAATACAGTATATTGATACTGCTACCTCCATCCATGAGCACCTTGGTGAAATTATAACCTCCCACCTGAGGCGCCACCACCAGAGCCAGCTGACCCGGATTGTCCACCTGAGGGGGATGATCCTCTCTACTCCATGTGATTGGCTGTTCCGACCATCGTAAGTACCGGGGTACGGCCGGTTCAACACTGTTAACAGCCCTTTTCCGGATCTTCTGGTCCCGCTTGTCCAAGCTAGTGGTAAACACATGATATTGACCACTATTTAGCTGTTTCGGATTACTCTGATAACCTGACTGCTGCTGCTGCTGCCTATAGCCCCCTTGGTCATTCTGGTTATGCGGATTATCCTGCCCGTTCGGATTACCATGCCCGTTCGGATTACTGTTAAACCCTGAACCGGAGTTTCCTCCACCGTGGTTTGGCCCCGGTCCAGAACCGCCACCAGGATTATGATCATACCGAAAAGCATTGGAATTCTTAAATTCTCGCATGATGTAACAATCCTTCCACAGATGGTTCGCTGGTTCCTCTGTTGTTCCGTGCTTTGGGCAGGGTTGATTCAACAAAATATTCAGGCGCTCCGGGTTGGGACTGGGCCCGCCACCGCGGCCTCTGCCCCTGCGCTGTCGCCCCCGGTTCTGTACATTGGTGTTGGCCACGAAATCCATGCTGCCATCCGCTTTACGCTTGCCTCCGCTGCTACTCCCTGGGTGGTATTGCTGAGCCTTGGAGTTGCCGTTCTTCTTTCCCTTCCCTGCCTTTTCATCATCAGACACGGGATCCTTGGTACTATCAGAATCAGCATATTTTACCAAAGCGGCCATGAGAGTCCCCATATCGGTGCAATGGCGCTTCATTCGTCCCAACTTCAACTTCAGGGGCCCAAACCGACAATTGCCTTCTAAAGTTACCACAGCCGTGTCAGCATTGATGCGGTCTGATGAGTGCAAGATTTGTGAAACGCGGCACACCCAATGAGTGGTTGACTCTCCTTCCGCTTGGACGCAGGCAGTCAAATCCACTATTAACATGGGCTGCTCGCACGTGTCCTTGAAATTGTTGATAAACCGAGCTCGCAACTGGGCCCACGAACCGATGGTATTGGGTGGCAAGCTCTTCAACCAAGTGCGGGCCGTTCCCTCAAGCATCATAGTGAAATACTTTGCACATGCATCTTCATCCACGTCAAGCATCTCCATAGCCATCTCATAGCTCTCCACCCACGCCTCCGGGGGTTGATCCGTTGTATAGTTCGGTACCTTGTGTGGTCCTTTGAAATCCTTAGGGAGGCGCACATTGCGCAAAGCTGGGACAAGGCAAGGCACCCCAAAGCGCTGGAAGTAAGGCCCGGTTCGACTGAGGTGGTAGGATGAACCGGCGTACGCGGATAGTTTTGATGTTGAGCTGCCAACTCGGCTTCTCTGCGTGTGCGGGCCCGGTCCACCAATTCTTGGGCATCCGGGGCTGGATTGTTGCCACGGGGTATTCCATGCCGTGTATTGCTGGATTCAGCCTGCTCTTCCATGTGCCTGCTATAACTTTGGTTTGGGCGCGGAGTAGAATGAATTCGCTCGCGGCTATACGAGTACGTCTCCTGCTGGGCCAGCGCCGTTCTAAGAAGCTCCTTGACCCGGCGCGTTTCTACTGCCTGTAAGGAATCTACCTCGATCGAAATAGCCTCCAGACGCGCCGCCGCAGCAACCAAGTTATCCAACGGGTTGGAGTAGTGATCCGGTGGTGTGTTCACGATCCGTGGCTCTGGGTTAGGAGGGGGCAAATCTGCCACACGAGGTTGAACCGGCGCTCCTGTACCGGGTACCGCAGGTCGGTTTACTACTGGCTGATTGCTGGTACCTGCTCCAGGAGTATTAAAAAGATCCCTTCCTTCAAAGACTGACGGCAGGCGAGATCGGTACTTCCTTCTCAAAACCTCCTGTGACGCATTCTTATCCAGCATGAGCTTATAAGCTTGCGCGTCCAAAGCGGCCCGTTCAGCGGCCATCCTGGCCTCCTCAGCTGCCAAATCCGCTTTAGCCTGTTGAATTTGCTCCCTGACCTTTGCAATCTCTGCATTGTGAGCATCCTGATCCGTCGGGTTAGCCTCTGCCATAAGCGCGGCCAATGCATCGAACAGATCGGATAACACTTGAGCCGGTGGGCGCACAGAGCCTCCTGCTCCGGCAGCCGTTGAACCGGAGACTATAGCCGCGGTTGCTGATGAGTAAGGAGCTGCCTGGGTACCGACCATGAATATACCGACCCGGCTTGGCAGATCAGAAGGGTCCGGAATACTGTCGCCATCGGAGCAGCCCCCGATCCGACCCTCTTGCACTTGATAAAGAGATTCTGTTTCCCCGGTTGACGATTCATCACCGGAGTAGACAACGGTTTCATCGTAAACCGACTCGTCTTCATGACTTCCTCCATGGACGACTACCACGAAGGCACGCTTCACGGCTGGCTTAACCCGGGCTGGTTGCGCACGCTGAGCTGTCTCGATGAGGTCGGTGCAGGTGTCCAGCTCAGGGCCCGGTTCACCAATCTTGCCGATGAATACGTGTATGCCACCAAAGGGGACCCGGTACCCGTACTCAATCGAGCCGGCCTCGGGGCCCCAGCTTGCGTTGTCGATGTAGATCTTGCCTCGACGACTCTTGGTCATCCGGCCCACGGCGTATCCCTTGAGCTCTTTGAAGCAGCCCTCCGAGAACTCGAAACCATCGTGCGATAGCCCCACGGTGGGCGCCAACTGTCGTGGGTTTGTCATGCCAGATGTCCTAGCAAAAGGACTTAGTCGTGGAGCCATCACAACGGGTTAACTCGAAGGGGTTAAAGCGAACGCAAAGGACACAGGGAGTTTATACTAGTTCGGCCCCTTCGATGAAGGTAAAAGCCTACGTCTAGTTTGTGATGGGATTATGAAGTCTCGATGACTAGGGAGCAAATCGCTTCACCTAGGCCTCGAGTTGTGGTTGTCTGTCTTTGAACCGCTATCGGGTCGTCCCCTTATATACACGGGTGACGCCCATCGGTTCATAGAGTCCCAATCTCCGGTTTATACTCGTACCCGGGTTGGCCTCTTTCTTATTCCTAACTTACAATACAAGTTATACACAGGCCGGTTTACGGCTGCAGGTATTAAGCCGACTATAGCCTTGGGACTTTACAATAGCTTCTTGGGCTTTAACATCCTGGAACTGTTGACGAAGCTAACCCGGCCCAGGTGGGTCGGTTTACCTCTAATAGTAATATCCCCAACACTTTCACAAATGCGGCACCCCGAACTTATAGCATTATATGCATCGGCTCCAAATCATGTCTTGGGTGAATAGTTGGGTTTGCCCGGCTCCTATGTTTTGGTGCCTTACGTTCCGTTATATCGGCTAAGGTAGCACTAGGAGAACTACTGCGATTGTGCCCCGGTTGAGCTGGGCTGAGCACCTCGGTAGAGAAAGCTAAAACTGACTGTCATGATGAAGCGAGAGACTGGTCGCTATTCGAGAGGTTTTTCGAGTCCTTAAAGACTTATGCCGCTCAGAGCAAGGAGTCGGCTTTGTCCGGCCAAGGCGTGGATAAAGCCCCAAACTCGGTCATCCGAATACTAGGGGCTTCACCGAAATTTAAAATTACAGAATTCTATGGCTAAGTGAGAGTGTTCAAGCATTATAGTCTGATTGCCTTGTTCGTTGTGCTGAGCACCTCCCTCGAAGGACCCAAGGGAAAAAGAGCGCTCAGGTTTATCCTGAACACCCCAGCACTAGTGGCATGGGGGCAGAAGCCGACGACTCGCCATCTCTCAAATTTGATAAACAGCCGCATAGAAGGTAATATTTTAAATTCAAAAAGAATTTCTTAGCGCATACGAACAAGTTTTCAGCGCACAGGACAAAACGAGCGAGTTTACTCAAAAATTACATCCCTGGAACATTCATCCGCCATAAGGCGGGCACCCTTCAGAACGCCCTCATAATACAGCTTGGGCTTGCGATGCTCTTTGCCCGGCGGTGGCCCGTCCTTCACCAGCTTCTCAGCATCCAGCTTGCCCCAGTGCACCTTAGCACGGGCAAGGGCCCTACGGGCACCTTTGATGCAAATGGAGCGCTTGATGACTTCGAGCCTTGGACAAGCCTCCACCAGCCGCCGCACCATCCCGAAGTAGCTCCCAGGAAGAGCCTCTCCAGGCCACAAACGAACTATGAGGCCCTTCATGGCTTGTTCGGCCACCTTGTGGAGCTCGACCAGTTGCTTCAGCTGGTCTCTCAAGGGCACAGGGTGTCCGGCCTCAGCATACGGCGACAAGAACACCTTCTTTGTCGAGCTGCCCTCCTCGGCTCGGTAGAATGCGGCGGCAACAGACACGCTACGGGGCAAATCTGTGAATGCTCCTGGAGAGCTCCGGATTCGGGTAAGTAACAAGTAATTCACTTTCACATGCTTGCTTTGCATAAAGAAAGCCTTACCCGCTGCTATCTTTTTCATCGCATCCACCTCCTGAAGGGCCTTCTGGGCTTCGGCCTTGGCAGACTTGGCATTTTCAATGGTTGCCGCGAGCTCGGATGCTCGCGTCTTCGAGTCAAGCTCCAAACTCTCATGTTTTTTCATGAGAGCCTGGAGCTCTCGCCGCACCTCGCCAACCTGCGCCTCATACTTCTCCCGCTCGGTGCGCTCCGTGGCCGCCTTCTTTTCGGCCTCGGACAGCGCTTGCTTAAGGGTTGCCACCTCAGTCGTGGCCCCTACAATAGCCACGTCAATCCTGTTATTTTTTGCAATTGCACCTTTTATATATTTCAATAAGGTATTTCTTACCTTCCTTCTCCTCGAGCTGCCGCTTGGCAAGTTCGAGCTCTTGCTCGGATCGCTCGAGGCCCTGCTTCAGTGTGCCCACCTCCGCAGTCAGTAAGGCGGTCGCTAGCAGCGAAGCCTGCATACGCATATTGACTCATTTCTTGTTAGACTCCTGTGAATTATATTAGAACCTCTATTCGGCTTTTCTTTCCGAACGCCAAACAGAGCATCAGGGGCTACTGTCTATGCGGTAATATTTTTACATATTCTTTACTTACCTCGAAGCCTGTTAGAAGGCTGGCACAGGCTTCGGTCAGCCCGCTCTTGGCGGACTGAACCTTCTAGATTACCGCACTCATCATAGTGCGGTGCTCCTCGTCGATGGAGGCGCCGTTAAGCACCTCCAGCAAATTGTCCGGTGCCTCCGGTTGGACGGAGGTCACCGGCGTCGTAGGCTTGACCTTCTTACTAGGGGGCCGCCTGCCGGACTCCGGAACCTTTGAAGGTTCCGACGCGGTGCCCGGCCCAGGGCCGGACTTGGAGCCCTGGGGGGTTCTATCCCCTTTACTCCCGGAGTCCGGGAGGTCGCCTTGCGCCTCCTCCAGGACCACCTCCTCCTGACTTGGAACCTGTCGGGACAACACTTCGACGTCGTCCGTAGGGCGGGGGGAGGTAGCCGTCGGAAGTGAATTCACATCCGACGAATCTAGGGAGCCGCTCGACGACTTGTCGAGCCCGGCCTTGGGCGGGCTGCATAATTGTATTCGACATAAGGAAAAGCCGTCCAATAAAGGAATGCTATGAATCACTCTGGTATTCAGACACTTACGATTTCGCCAGGGGCTTGGCCCTGAGCGGCCACTCCTCTCCGTTGTTGTCGGAGTTGATGGAGTAGTCCGGAGGAAGAGTTTTCCCCTTCTTGGACACCTCGACCTCCCCGGTTGGGGCGGCCTTTCTTTTCTTTCCTCCCCCGCTGGAGGGGGAGAGGTCTCTTTTCTCTCCTCCTCATCTTCGTGGGAGGAGTGCGCCTCGGAGTCATCATATGATGAGTCTGACTCCATCGGGCGTCGGGAAATATTCTGCGTTCCCGTGGCCTTCTTCTTGGCCTTCTTCTCCGGCACCTCGTACGGTGCCGGGACCAGCAGCTTCGCTAAGCGAGCATCCGCTGGGTCTTCGGGCAAAGGTGCCGGACAGTTGACCTGTTCGGCCGTCTTCTGCCAGTCCTGTCAAAGGCATGGGGGCTTAGGTCCCGCATAGAGTCAAACCATGAAAGACAAATATCATGTAAGAGGTAAAAACAGCTTACCGCGCTGGCTTGATGCTGCGCACTGAATCCGCGATCCTCGGTGGCGGATGCAGGAGCCTCGGCGCCCTTGAATAGCACCTTCCAGACATCTTCGTACGTTGTGTCGAAGAGCCTACTCAGAGTTTGGTGCTGGGCCGGATTGAACTCCCACAAGTTGAAATCCCGTTGTTGGCACGGGAGGATCCGGCGGATGAGCATAACCTGGACTACGTTGACAAGTTTGAGTTTCTTGTCCACCAGGCTTTGGGCGCATGCTTGGAGTCCGGTCAGCTCTCCTTTTTTACCCCACAGCAGGCCCATCTCTTTCTAGGATGTGAGCCGTGTAGGAGGTCCGGATCGGAACTCGGGGGCCGCGACCCGTTCGGGATCGCACGGCTCGGTGATGTAGAACCACCCCGATTACCACCCCTTCAGGGTTTCCACAAATGAGCCCTCGAGCCACAGGACGTTGGGCATCTTGCCCGCCATGGCACCTCCGCACTCCACCTGGTTGCCGCGCACCACCTTTGGCTTGACATTGAAGGTCTTGAGCCATAGGCCGAAATGGGGGCGGATGCAGAGGAAAGCCTCGCACACGACAATGAACGTCGAGATGTTGAGGATGAAGTTCGGGCCAAGATCGTGGAAATCCAGGCCATAGTAGAACATGAGCCCCCGGACGAATGGGTGGGGAGGAAAGCCCAGTCCGTGGAGGAAATGGGGGAGGAACACCACCCTCTCATGGGGCCTGGGGGTGGGGATTAGCTGCCCCGCTTCGGGAAGACGGTGCGTGATGTCGTTAGACAAGTATACGGCCTTCCTCAGTTTTTTGATGTGTCCCTCCGTGACGGAGGAGACCATCCACTTGCCTCCCGCTCCGGACATGGCTGGAGAAGGTGGAGGTGGGAAGAAGGCGTAGGTAAAAAGGCGGATCCTTATCCCCTTATATGGGCGGACGCAACTATGCGTCCCCACGAGCCTGATAAAACTCGCTTATCTCCCAAGCGCCGTAATCAATGGCGCGGTTGGGCTACCCACGCCTGTATTGATGAGAATCCCGAAATAAGGGGACACGATCTCTGCTTTGACGAGACGTGCCAAGGAAACCGCCTCGCTAAACGCGCTGAGGTGGAACAGTGAAAACAATTCGAATAAAGGCTTGGCCGTGGTGTGATATCACGCTACGGAATACGTCAGCAGATCAGATTTGTATAAATATTATTCTCTCTATGGCAATATGTGGAGCTTATTTTGCAGAGCCGGACACTATCCTTGTGTTCACAATCTTTTATGAAGTATTCGGAGGAAGAACCCGCCTTGCAATGCCGAAGACAATCTGCACGCCGGACTCGTCGTCATTGAAGCCTGGTTCAGGGGCTACTGAGGGAGTCCTGGATTAGGGGGTGTCCGGATAGCCGGACTATACCTTCAGCCGGACTCCTGGACTATGAAGATACAAGATTGAAGACTTCGTCCTGTGTTCGGAAGGGACTTTCCTTGGCGTGGAAGGCAAGCTTGGCGATACGGATATGTAGATCTCCTACTATTGTAACCGACTCTGTGTAACCCTAGCCCCCTCCGGCGTCTATATAAACCGGAGAGTTTAGTCCGTAGGACCAAGGACAACAATCACACCATAGGCTAGCTTCTAGGGTTTAGCCTCCTTGATCTCATGGTAGATCTACTCTTGTACTACCCATATCATCAATATCAATCAAGCAGGAGTAGGGTTTAACTCCATCGAGAGGGCCCGAACCTGGGTAAAAACATCGTGTCCCTTGTCTCCTGTTACCATCCGCCTAGACGCACAGTTCGGGACCCCCTACTCGAGATCCGCCGGTTTTGACACCGACACCTACCTTTGTCTAAATATCTACAAGGGTTGGATGAAGAAGCAGAGCTCAGTGTCCGGTTCAAGCAAAGAAGCGTCGGCGAAGAGGAAGAGGAAGAGGGACGAGGACGAAGTCAAGGATGTGGACTCAGACTCCAAGTAGGTGGCAGTGCCGTCGCTCATGCTGGTTCTACTGCAGTGTCAAGCGGACTAGTTGCTTATTAGTTTATTTTCAAGGGTGTGTTGTGCTGAGGCCCCAGCTGAACTATGTTTATGTTCTTTCTCGTTATTTGAACTCTTTAGTACGTACAGTAGTACTAGTACTACTCCCTCCTTTCCGGTTTATAGGGCTCAATTCAAAAATTTCACCAACCAAGGTAGATGGTGAGTGGTGGAATCCTTTTTGTAATTTGCAAAAGCTCCCAATTAATGCTCTTGTTTTCTTCCAAAATGTATGTTTACCAATGTATTAATTGCAATGCATGCATGCATAAAGTACATGCATTGGTCAATTTTCTCTTAATACCTGCATGCAATTATTTAATGCACCTTGGAATCTGAACTTGTGATGGGGAACAACCAAATTGAGCCTTATAAAATGAAAAAACTAAGATTTTGAGATAAGCCCTATAAACCGGAAAGGAGGGAGTATGTCTTACTACTTTTCTTCTTGCAGTTGGTACTACTGCTCGTATCTTCGTGTTCCTACTGTACTTAATATGTTTGTACTAGTAGTATAATTTGGGTCAGTCGATTTGTGAAACAAGAGCGAAGGAAGAAGACGGCAGAAGAGGTGGAAGAAGCCCTTCTAGCCATCCATGTTGCATCAAACGGCTCACATGAGTCGACTGACCCAAATTGCTCCTTCAGATTGCAGGATCCACGTGGCATTCAAGGTCTCAAAGGTAGATTCCGCGTCCGCACCCGGCTTGCAGGCTCGACGCGCGCGCGACCGGCTTCCACCGCGACAGCCACCATGCGCGCCTCCTCCGCGCGGGCGGAGACGACAATGACACGCTAGTTCCTCCTCGCCGGCGTGCTGGAGCACGCGCTCGTCCTCCTCTTTGTACGCTGCATGCATAGACGCGGCTCCACCAGCTGCTCGCGTGCTTGGCAGCGCGGCGGCATCGCGGGGAGGGACTGCAGACGACGTGAGCGGGCGACCCTTCGGCTTCATGGCATAGGGATGGCGGCGACACGGCGGTGATGGGCGAGAGATTGTTGGCTGGAGCAGGCGGGCGCCGGCATGCGCAATGGCGGCGGCTACATATTGATGAGTGCGCGTGTGTGGGAGCTTACTTTAGTTTTAAATATAAGGTTGGTCAAACTTAAAAGAAAACCGTACTAGTACACGTAAACATTAGACTTAGGCAGCGCTTTTATTAGTTAGTACCACAGCCACGATACGGAATCCTGTGCAAGCGCGTGAACCGCGGCCGCGCGGTTGATCGAACGGTGCGTCACCGTGTCGCGCTCGAAGGACATCCACCGAACCTTTTTGTGTGTGTGAAAACAATCCTCGAGTATTACTCAACTTTTTTTTCCTGTGAAAGTTCTTGACGCTGCAATATTTCCATATATTTGAATTTAGCTGCAGTTCGTGTTTATCTGGATTTGGACGTTTTAGGTGCGCCCTAGTTTTTTTAATACTGATTTTGTGTGTGTGACTGAGAGAGAACGTGTGTATGTGTCCATATGTGTGTTGTGGCGGAATGGCAATGTGGAGACGGTGTGCGTGTGATACAGACATAGAGAGGTGTGAATGTGCAAATGATCATGCATGAGTGATACATAGACAGATGCCGATACGTTGTGTATACATGAGAGAACAGTCTTCTAGTTTACTTGTGTGTGTGTGTGTGTGTGTGTGTGAGAGAGAGAGAGAGAGAGAGAGAGGAGCATCCGTAACACAACAACCATCTCTCTCGATTCGTCCATCCCTCGCACGGTTGCATGCAACACATGCATCAACGCGCACATTTTGACACCCTCAGCCGGCCCCTGCCCACCTCAAGGCCCGCACAATCTCTTCGTGAATACCCAATCCTCTCCTTAGGTTTGTTTTCTCTCAATATCTGACACACACACACGTACACACACACACACACAGAGAGAGAGAGAGACACACGCAGCACAACACACACACACACACACACTCCCCCGAGCACACAATTCATCCCCATCCAAGGTTATACGGCGACCACTCTCGCTTGTGCTTCTTTGCACCCCAACATGCACAACACCTCAATCTTCAAAGAGGGCAACAAGCAGATAGAAGACGGCGACCACACCGCGCTAGAGAATGCGGGGTCATTTGGAAGCAACGTGATGTGACGACGGCTGACTGACTCCTCCCCCCCGCCCTCTCTCTCTTGCACAAAATTACCAATCCCTCTCTCCCCCGCACAAAATTGACAATCCCTCAACCCACGAGATCCTTCCCCTCTCGTCCATGTTTTTCCTACTCTCTCATCAAACATGTTGTCTCTTCTCCTTCCACATATACAGAATCCAGATGCACACGGATCTCATGTATATTACATGTATGCATCTTTCTCACAGACCTAACTTCTTCCTCTCTCTTTCTCTCTCTATCTCTCTCTCTGTCTCGTTAGGTTTGATTCCTACTCTCTCGTCCACATACATACAATCTTTCCCGCCCTATCTGCTCCATCTTCAAAAGCTCTCTCTGCACGTTTCATTCACACATTGGGATATGTCAAAATGTTGCTTCTATAATGGTTGATATAGAGTTATGGTTGTTCTTGTTGCATCCTACAAAGTAATAACTATGAAATGCATTTAGATTCTCATTTGACTGGGATTATGTGAGTTTGAGCATGTTGTGAAGTACTATAGACCTTGTATACATCTTGGGATTCGACAATGATTGTAACTATTGAATTGTATAGACCATTACATTCAAAGTCAATAGCCTAATATATTTATTTCACAATTTCAACAAATGATTAGTTCACTACAAACTAAGAAAACAAATGTGTACTCCCTCCATTTCTATTTAAGTCCGCGTATTAGCATTGGTCAAAGTCAAGTTTTGTAAACTCTCAGAAAGCTTATAACAAAAAATATTAACATATACAATAACAAATAAATACCATTAGATTCATTATTGAATGTACTTTCACATCATACATATTTGTTATGGTAAATGTTTATATTTTTCTATAAACTTGGTCAAACTTTAGGAAGTTTGACTTCGTCAAACCTAATATGCAGAGCTTGCTATTACTGCTCGCTAGTTGCTTAGCCGAATCACTCAACACGCCACACGGGGAGTCGAGTGTCACAAAATTTTGAGGTCGGCGGGAAAATCTCCCGCGACCCTGATTCGAGCAGTGGGAAGTTACCATCATAGCCTTCGGAACAGGCCTACGGATGACGCTTGGTAGGGGGATGTTTTCGTAACTTCAGGTTCACCCTACCCAGCCAACCCCACCCCGGCACTTAGAGTAGTACACCTGAATACTCCCCAATTTCTATTCCCACCGCAAAATAGACTTCTCCACGGCACCGCAGCCTTCGTGCTCCTCCCCTTTACATCGACGCACTCGTCCACCGCAGCGCATCTGCCTCATCGACGACCTCTTACGCTGCACTGGAGCCGGTCCACCGTCGTCGTCGTACACGGAGCCTCTTCCCCGGCATCATCTTCCACGGTCTCGGATCTGCTTCCCGGAAGCCGACGCCAAGCGCTGAAGTACCACCGTCGTGGACAATGAACTGACTCTCATTGCCGACCATGACTCACAGAGGCCACCGCGACCATCGTTCTCCTCCTTGATTGGTAATGTGTGTATTGAATCACTTAGCAGTACATGTGCAGTTCCAATTTTGTTCATACCTACCCTTCAAATTTCCTCGGTGCTATTGTTCCCGTAAAAGAAATTGGTTATAGCCTCCATTGTCCAACAGAATATCAGCTTGTAATTGTGCGCCGCTCAATGTGGGTAGGTTTTTCATCTGCAACCAGTAGTGCGGCAAATGATGGAAAGGTTTTTAGAACTAGCAAAATGCCCATGCGTTGCACGCATCAAGATGCATTTGTATGAGTAGTTTATCTTGTTGGAGATGCTCTAACATGGCAGACGAGTGCTTTAATGTTGCCCACAAGATGCGCGAGTATTACTAGTAGTATATTTTTCTTGCAATGTTGAGATTTTAAAACCACGAGTGCGAACATGCAGAGAAGCAATGAAGACCAAACATGGGATATTTGGGATATCTACAAGGAGCGTGGCAAGTTAAAGAGGAGCTGCACCGAACTTGTAAAACAAGCTTTGGTAAGTAACACCCTTTCAATTACTTTCGTGTAGCCTCGTGTTCTTCAATGTGTATATGTTGTAGTTTCTATTTCTGTTAAGCGTGGTGTTCTTCGATGTGTAATAAGAAGAGTCTTAATCGTCCTAATGCTTTCGTTTTTAGCTTGATGTAGGAAGTGGGTGTTCTCACCTTGTAGTCTGTTTTTATTTATTTTTTCCTTTTGAATTCACTTCTCTGAGTTCTGTTTATCTGGCTTCTACTAAATGGATCTAGGTTGCTCTGAGTATTGATCTAAAAAAGAAGTAACTTCATGTCAGGATGCAATTCCTGCGAGGAGGGAAGTATGGTTAACCTCGAGATCATGTTTCCAAAATGAGGCTGGATTACACATAATTTGCCAGATCCCTAATGATGCTGGATTAGACACAAGGTGCAAATTCCCAGATGATGATGGATTACAGACAAGCCAGGTGGAGTCGTCAGCTGTTCGTGTCCTCGCGGCATTAGTAAAGGCTGAAAGAAAGCGTGCAACAGCCCTTGAGAATGTAGCCGAGTTCCTGCAGAAGCGAAAAGAGCAATCAGATGCTCTCTTCACCCAAGCCAAAGAAGAGATGGAAGAAGCCAGAAATAAGCTAGCAGAGGCAGAGCAGGCTAGGCGTCTCCTGCTATCTAAAACTGTTGTCAATACAAAATTTCCTTCATAATAGCTAGGTTCAAATGTTTATCCACTCAGCATGCCTATTGTGATGTCCGTGCATCTACTGATGTGGCACAAAATGTTTTTTTCGGGTCATGTAATAACAGCAATTACTTTCCAAACAATAACAGACGAAGCATTGGACATGGTATAGTTCACGCGCAAGCCCGACATTCCAAATTCAACTTCCACATCAAACTCATGTTCACAGATATCTACACATTCATACATAATGTCCACAACCATGTTTCACTTCAAAGCTAAAAAAATGTGAGGAGAGTTATAAATAAAGAAAATCATCTACTAGTTCCTGCTACCAGTGCAAGCACAACAAGTCAAGACCATGCGTAAATTAATTATATTTTAGTCATTTTTTGTGTTCTAAAATGCCTGCCGGCTCGCGGAAGGACGTGTTGCCGGCACACGCGAGGATACAATGAAGGCAGGCGGGGCAGTCTTAAGCTGGTTGCACGCGGCGAGGAGACGTGCTCAGCCGGGCCTGCAGCGAGTGCGACCCTCTTGCCCGGCGCGCCGGTTCAATTCCTGCGCTATGAGAGGTCGCTTCCGTGTCAGAGAAATCACTCCCTCCAGTCCTTTTTTGTTTGGGTATAACAAAATCTCGTTTTCCATTCACATTTTACAAGTAAAGTTCATGGACAAACTTTGACCCAAAGTACGATGGGGACTAGTAAACCAGAATGGAGGTAGTAGTTTTTTTTAATCAAAGAAGGGTTTCCCTTTCCGATTTTCATTAAAGAAAACCAACATCTAAATCTAAACCATAATATTTGCCCTAGAACTACCAGGTTCAACATCTCGCAACATAAACCCATACAACCATACGCCTAGGAGGTACATAGTACTATGAATTCCATTTTCGCACCATAGCAATCGTTCTAAAAACTACTTACTACTCATAACGCGCCATTGAAAATTGGAACTCTTAACCCCGCTAAAAAATGATATTTTAAACGTGGCTACTCGATCTATGGCAACTGGCGAGCCACCGCGCTCCAAGTCATTCACCAGTGGTCCCGACCATCAACTCCTACAGATCAAATTATCACGCGAGCTGACTATTCCTACAAAGGTGCTCCACCATGTACCCGGTACCGGCGAATGTAGCAATCGTGACCCTAGGGTTTTAGAGTTTATTTGTTAACGTCGCCTTTACGTAACACTCATGTGTGCGAGACAACGAGAGGCCGACTGCGTGCGTGTGCCTCTTCTCTTCGTATATGTACTCCACCATTTGTCTGGTGTCCAAAAAATTATAATAACTACTAGAAATGTGCCAATGCGTTGCCACACGATCAAAGTAGATTAATACAGTGGCGGAGCTAGATGCAGATTACGCCTGGGCTGTGCTATGTTGAGTGATAAACTTCTATGATTTTGTATGCTTTGCATGAAGAAATTACAAAGGAAGTTGTTTCTAGGCCTGGGGCTATAGGCCTAGCTGCCCCAGGCCTGTCTCCGCCACTGGATTAATACATATTCATCGATTTGATAAAAAAAGTATAGCTTTGAAATACGTATATCACTAAAAATATGTTATGTTTCACTCAAAATATATTCCTTTGGCGGTTTTGATGAGATAAGGGAGGAATGTTGTTGGTTTCAAGATTCGAGAAGTGGTATATGTCTAATTTCTACTCTTACTAGCAAGATGCCCGTGCGTTGCAGGGAACATCAGGATCTTGTGGGAGAAAAGGATGAACGAGGAAAGGCCTTATCTGCAAATGTGGTGAAGAGTGCGGGTAAATTGCCATATTTTCCTTCCTATCCGTCAGATATAAATCATACGACCTACATTGCAGGATGGCAGGCCCACCATCATCACCAACTCTATTTTTGTCCCTACTCTTATAATAAGCATTGTCGGTGATGATCGTGTGCCTGCCATCCTGCAATATAGGCCGTCTGATCTATATCTGATGGATAGGAAGGAAAGTATGGCAATTTTGCAAAGAGATACCCACACCCCTCTCCACATTTGCAAATAAGGCCTTCCCTCGTTCATCCTTTTCCCCCACAAGATAAACTACTCATACAAATGCGTCTTGATGTTCCGTGCAACGCATGGGCATCTTGCTAGTTGTTGCAAAAAGCCCATGTGTGTGTGAGAGAGAGGGCGAGTGGAGGAGGACGGAGTGCATGTGTGACACATACACAAGGAGTGTGTGTGCGATAGGTATCAGCTTAAAATGAGGCGATAGTGTGTGTGTGTGCACGATCGAGAGGGCGTGTCTCAAGAAGGGAAGAAAAATCTACATAGATACAAGGAGCGGGAGAGAGACATCTATGCAATGGTGGAAGCACGAATGTGCGGGTGTATAAACCTATCTAGAGGCTAGCTAGTCGATAAATCTTTGTGAGAGAAATACGAGTCGGGGTGCGAAAGCGAGAGTTTTGTGTGTGTGAGAGAGAGACGGTAGTCGGGAAGGGGAGTGGAAGCAGGAGTTGTGTGTGTGTGTCTGTGTGAGAGAGAGAGAGACGAGACGGTAGTCGGGGTTGTCTGATCGGTAAACAAATGAATAATGTCAGTCTGGGATGGAGACGAAAAGGAGACCGCAACAAATGTTGTGTCTACAGGAGAGATAGAGAGAGTAATTTTAGTGGTATGAGTCATATGTAGAGACATATAGGGTGTGTGAGAGAATCCCATAGAGAGAAAGACAAAGTGAAAGACGAGTGGAGACTGTGTGTTTGGCGGTGAAAAAGAAAGCTTAGGTACCGAGTGATACCAGAGAACAGTAGAGACGTGAGAGATAATGAAAACCGTGTAATGTATAATGATAGGGAGAGTGTGACACTTCTCAAGGGAGACCTCGAGAGACCATGCTTGCGAGGATAGGAGCAACATGAAGTGAGCGTGCGGGTGAGCTGGAGAAAAGAGAGTGATAGCTACCTGAAGGAGCATGCATGCGAGAGAGATGGGCGTGAAAGGAGTGAACAAAAAAGGGATTCAAATATTTGAATTCGAGATGATGATACATGTAATCCATACTCGAACCAAAATTGATCTATCAAACATGCATACTCATATGAATTCACGCACATCTATGTTATTTAATATGTAGATATTGCTGATCCATACATTCTAGTAGAACATAATTAGGTTAAATTTTTTCGAATTCAACCTTAAGATTTCGAGATCGTTGTATTTGTAAATCATATTATACATATAAAGGAGCAGAATTCTTTGTTGTGCTTTTGAAAGTATATATAAAAAAATGATGTATATAGAATGTAATTCCAATTGAAAATGGATCCTGCCCGAAAAAATAAATAGAATACAAACGGGATTCGAATTGAGTTGGCACGGTAAACGTGCACTCTGCAAAATTTGAACGAAGCGGGGAAAGTCGCAGTAACCGCCAGAAAGCAAAATCTGCGAGATGGAAATCACTACTGCCTATCCCTGCCACACAAAGCCTATATGCTGGATTTCTATAAGTTTCGATAGGGGTAGGTTTGTAATTTCACCCAAACATGACGTAACCGCCTCTCACCCGGATTCATACACGGTGGGCGCCAAAACGCAGTGTGTCCTCGGCCAAAATCGACTCCCTCCCCGATTCATATTCATACACGGTGGGCGCGAAAAACAAACTCTCATCGGCAAATATTCGGTGTATGCGAGATTACCGTCCTATCCCCAACCAACTAGTGTTGCTGTGATGTAGTAGAAATTTGAAACGGGGGCGAAGTTTGTAAATTTCCTTGCATTTGAGACAAGCGCGCCCTGAATACATGGTTCCCCCTTCCTCTCTACCCCCCTTTTCCCCATTCGTACTCTGTGGGCGCCAAAACACCCTCTCCACCCCACCCTCCTCCGTCCGCCGCCGTCCGCCACCCCATCCACCGCCGTCCTCCTCCACCATGCCGGAGCTGATACCCCGACGCCGCCGTCCATTACGAGAGATCGACCTCTCTCATCCACGGCTTCGGACCGGGATCCTTGCATCCCGTCCTCTCGCTTCATCCCCGCCGTGGTCCACCTTGCCGGCGCCGCTCCTACGACCGTCTCGTCCACCGTGCCCCGCCGCCACCGTCTACCCTCCTAGACCTGCTTCCACGCCGCCGACAGCCATCGCTACCATAGCACCATCAAATTCTCAGCAGATGTGTACACGACGCCACACCAGAGGCGATACTCTTTCGTATCTGCTCAACTTATTTATCATAGCAAGAAAATAGATCGCCACTACTTTACTCTGATTTCTTGTCTTGGTTGCGAAGTTGCCTTTGTCCGGTTTGCACCTTCAGATCCGCCATGGCACGCTCAACACCATACTCGCAATGCTCATTATTTTCCCCCTTTATATTCCACACTAGTTAAATCATAGTAGACTAAATTTCAAAATTGGGTCAGTCGATTTTTCAGAGCTCGCCGGAGTTCGCCGGTGCGATCGAAGGGGCTCGGGTGGGGATGGTGGTTTTGGGGGGTGGTGGTGGGGCCTCGTCGAACGAAGAAAACTCGACGTGGTTGGGGGCGGGGGTGGGGGCGGGAGTGGCGGAGGAACACAGGAGGAGGGGCCGGTGGTTCGGCCGGCGGCCCGTGCGGTGTTCTGTATGGGAAGCACAATATGTTCCTTGTCAGGAAGGGGAGCAGGGACATCTGCAGTCAACAGCTGATAGAGCTGGCCTGTACGTGATCGATAGGCTTTCAATTACTAGCGGCAATACAACACCGTAATTTCCAGCCAGTTCCACTTTCCCGATTTATATATCCTGGTTATGGTGTACCCCTGTTATGTACACTATGATCTGCCTAGTTGCTGTGTGCTCTTCTTATCATGGTTTGGCAATAAACTCTCTATACAGTATATTATGAACATATCATCTGTCAGCTATCCTTACTTCTGGAGCCTATTTTTTTGTGTACTTGTGCCAGATTATATAAGTGCACGCACCATATTACAGCACAGATGAGCTCTCTCATCAGAATCCAGTGATAGCACACAAGTGTTTACAGGGGCGCCCCTATATTAGAATATCATCTGCATTACAAAGATAATCTCACAACTATTTATGTTTTCATGGTTCTCAGATATCATACGCAATTACGGTGAATATCAGAATCCGCGCATCAGAAGAATATTGTGGAACACTGCAATGACTTACAAAATTGGCACCAAGGCATTGAGTGCCATTCTGGAAGCAATGAAACTCGTACGCTCCCCACCTGTTGATTCTTGTTCAGAATATCATCCTAATGACTATTCTAACCTTGAGGAGTCAAAGGCAGATGGCCTTTCCTGTTCACCCATCAAGGTGCCTGTTCTAATTTGGCAAGGTTTTATTGATTGCGTGTATCTTGCATATGTTGTCTTGCATTTCTTCTACTTTGTTGCACCGCCATCTGCTTAGTTTACTCATCATATATGTCGAGATGCCATGCCCATCCATTATCAATACATATTCCAACTGTCATCGTACCATGTTTTTCCACTCAAATGCTTACATTAGTGTAGAATATATCCAATGCCAATGTTTTTATCAATTGTTCGCTCCAAATTATCTGATCTGTATGAATGGTTACATTAGTGTAGAATATATCCAATGCCAATGTTTTCCTTTTCCTTTTCCCTCCATTTTCTACACATCAGATCTATATTTACTCTTACCATAAGGTTGGTACTGAAGAAGTTTAGCTATGCAATGCTCTTGGCTATACGCTTTGCCTGTATCGCTGCACATACATTTATAGCTACTTGGTTATGTAGCATCACTCTTCATCTTATCTTAAATATTCTCCATTTTTTCGTATATTATCACATCTATATTTACTCTTAACAAAATGTAGAATAAAGGCAATGCTTTTGAAGAAGATTCTGTGGTAAACTTCTTGAATTGCCCCCCCCCCATCAGCATGGACAAGGCCTTTATAGAGCCTGTCTTCACCAATAATGTAAGTTTGTCCATCTCAAGCCTTCAAACTTTGTTGTATATATTTGGTTAGGCATGACTGCAATACTTTTTATTTTTGGTGTTTGCATCAAATTGCTTGTTTAAAGTTTATTATATGTAGTTCATAAACAAAAGTTCGTCCTTTCTCAATTTAAGTTTTCAGTTGTACAACCAAGTTCCTTCTTCATACCATGTAAATTAAACTATACAGAGCAAGTGATCTTCTTTTGCACTGCATGTATGCTTCTGTTCTTCATCTGTAATCCAGTGGTGTGGTGAACCTACCCACTACAGCACAATGTCATATTCTGCAATGTCTTAACTATGAACAATGTCATATCATTCTACTATTATTTAAACCGTCTCTTTATTTGCCAATCTGAAATGGTATAAATTGACAGCACACTAACCATTGATACTTATGAGTTCTTGATCTGTAATCCAGTGGTGTCGTGAAGCTGCCAACTCCTTCACAATGTCATTTCCTGCCATGTCTTGACCTGAACAATACCATATTGTGTTAATGCAAATTTAAACTGTGTAACTTGATTCGTCAGTAAGAAATGTGATGAATTGTCAGCACTGATACTTTTATGTGCAAAACCTGTCATCTGTTTGCTTGTTTATCTTTCAGAGTGAGGAAGATATAAGTGTTGAACAAGCACAGTCTCATCATCTTGCTCAGCTGCTTGCGCTACAGCTCCCCAGTAGGGCTAACCTTTCTTGAACACTATTTAAGTGTTGTTGGTTTTGTATATTATTTTGTCGGCGTGTTTATTTGCACTTGTGGCGATCTTTGATGCCCAGTGTATGTAATCTGCTGTCTGCTTGTTCTTTATTATCATAGTGGTGAACTTTGATGCCCAGTGGATGTAATATGCCATAATTTCTTTATTGTATAGTATAGGTTTTTTTCTTATTCACGATGCTGCAGTTATTTTACTGTATATATATCCTGTCTTCGCAATAAACCGGCCAAACCGTAAAATTAGGTACATAATCGGGCCGTCATGCAATCACGATGTAGGTTGGGCCTGAAACGTGTCGTTCAGCTCACGGGCCGGCAGCAGCCCGAAATGAACCCCGACCCATGATTATGCGAATCAAATAACGGGCTTTTAACAGGCCGAAAAATTGTCTCGGTCCTTGTTTGGCCCAATCAGATATCAGCTGCGAGCAGGCCGGATGCAAACCGGACCGTAGTTAGGCCCAACTATATGACGGGCTTTTAACAAGCTGAACTTAATATAGGGCCGAAATGTTAAACGGGCCCTTAACAGGCCAAAACTAATATCAGGCCGAATTACTAAGTGGGCCTTTAGCAAGTGGGCCCAAAAGCATAGTGTCCAGTTGACGGGCTGAATCTGATATGGGCCATAATTGAGCCCAAAGCCTCTTAAAGGGCCGGACCTGATCTGGGCCGTAATTTGGCCCAGAACATGGTAGGCCTTTAACGGGCCGGATCTCATATGGGCCACTATTAGGCCCGGAGCGTGGTAGGCCATTAATGGACCAAAATCAAATATGGGCCGGCATTTGGCCCAAAACATGGCAGGCAGTTAATGGGCCGGCCTTCTAGGGTCCACAAAATCTTGTGGGCCTACAGCTGTGCCGGCCCATTAATGTCGGCAAAATCTCGTGGGCCTTTAGCTGGGCCGGCCCATTATGACCCGCACGAATCTTGTGGGCTTTACCTGGGCAGGCCCATTATGGCACAAACAAAATCTTGTGGGCCTTTACCTGGGCCGGCCCATTATGGACCGCAAAATCTTGTGGGCCGGGCCTTTAGCTCGGCCAGCCCATTATGGTCCGCAAAATCTCGTGGGCCTTTAGCTGGGCCGGCCCATTATGGTCCGCAAAATCTTGTGGGCCTTCAGTTGGGCCGGCCCATTTAAACTTGATGGGCTGGTCCACGTGTCAACATATCATAGGCGCGTCTCGCCCATTGGATGAGTTGACACGTGTCTCCTCCAGCCAATGATGATTTTACATGTGGAAAATCCCCATTGGTCGGGGCTGTTAACTGGTTATCGGATCCAAAACCCGACCCGATAGCTTAACGGCGTTCTGTTACAGTGGATGCCACGTGTCGGTCACCCTTGACGAAAGCACTTATGTGACGCGCGATTTATTGTCATGGAAGTGGACACTTCCGTGATGATAATTTTGGTAATGTCAGTGAACACTTCTACGACAGCACATGTATGACTATCTTGATTCTGTCATAAATTTGTCATGGATGTACATGCATGACAAAAAAGTGACCTACTGTGACAAACACATATCATCACGGAAGTGTATTTTTTTGTAGAGGGTGTGATGAGACCCACATGCGATGGTACGGGTGGCGACTTGGCGCATATTTGGTTGTTGCCTGCTGAAGAGCAGGTGGACGAGCAGCCAGCGAACATGGTTGCTGCGGCCAGAGCTTCTGATGCTAGGCAGAGTAAGTAGACAAGAGGAGAAGCGAACGTTCGATATGTCAGTTTCATTACTTGCAGAGTAGCATAGCACCATATATACTCATAGTCTAGGTTTGGTTTCGAACCAGCTACAGGAGCACATCTATCTTTTTTCTAAAACTCAGCAATGTCTCTTTACTGGTACACTAGCTTGTTCTGTACGCCTTCTCAAATCTTTGATTTTCTTTCTTTTTTTGCGAGGAAAGAAGGAGGACAAAATTGAGAGTTCCTGGGACTCAAACCCAAGACCTCTCGGTTGAAAACCAAGGGTGCTAGTCACTTATGTGGCGAACATTCCCTGGGAGGAGGACGACAGACGAACGCATTTTCCTCGCAGTTTTAGTTGCGACGCAAGATCGAACGGTCGCAGTTTCGGGAATGTTATCAGGCGAACGAGCCCAATTTTTCTTTTCTTCCTATATATAAAAAAGTATGCTACTTGGTGTCGGCTTAGTCAACAAACGATTGTGCCAACCTTGACCGTTGGATTGACATTCAACGTCTGTCGTGTTTCTTCAGTCTCTTCTTCCTCCAGCAGCCAAAGCCAAACCAGCGCCGGCGGGACCGCCTGCTCCTGCCTCCCACGGCTGGTTGTGCTGCCGCGCACACATCATGGCCACATCGCACCCTAAAACTCTGCGCATCTTCCCCGGCTCCTATTTGTTCCCGTCCGAGGCCTCACCATCGTCCTCCGCCTTGGTTCGCTCGCTGCGGCGCCGCCCTCTGGTGTTGTCAACATGGTCAACAACCGAGAGGAATAAGGAGATGATTGTACATGGTGAGGATGACAGTAGGGACCCAACAGCGCGCGCAGTAATTTTGTTTTTTTGGGACGGAGAATGTTATCAACAGGGTTGTGCGGGAGCTGTGGCCTGTCTAGCCCAGGCTTTTATTTCATATGTTTATCACATGACCAACCCAGTTTGTTTTTTTCCTTTCCGAAAATGGCTACCCCGGCTATTTTGTTTTTTGCAGAATAACCATCATAGGCCTACTTGCTTTTCTACACCCTGCTGGGCCGGAAATCTATCAAGACGAGGAGGGATGCATCTTGCCCAGAAAATGGGCTATAAGTAATAAGAAATGGGCTATAAGTAATAATAAATGGGCTGTAAAATGAAAAATACAGCAAACATGCAATTAGTTCCAAAATACATTTTTCTTTCGGATTTTGATATTTTAAATTTCATTGTTTTTGTGCGGGTAAAATTTCATTGGATTTAAATTAAGGTATGTTTAGTTTTTAAATTAATTTGAATCTGGCTAGAAATTTCGGGCTATATGCTATTTGGGACAGATTTGGAGGCTGGCTTGTGGGTCTACTAGGTTGACGTGTATGAAAGGCTTTGTCAACTTGGTCCACAAACGATTCTAGCAGCACTGACCGTTGGATGTTAATCCAACGGCTGTGGTTCTTCTTCAATATCTGATCTTCTTGCTCCAGCCGCCCAAACCAACGCCGATGGGACTGCCTACTCCCACCTCCCGTGGTCGGCTATGCTGCCGCACAGGCCGCACCGCCCCACCCTACAATACTGCTAGCCAAGCCATTCCTCTACTCACCCACACCTCATGTTATTTTCCGGTGACGGCAGCCGGACCAGTAAGCACTCGTACTCCCAACCGCGTGGGCAACCGCTGCCGAGTCTTCCCCGGCTCTGTGTCATTCCCTTCCTAGGCCTCGCCGTCGTCCACCACCCTGGTGCTCTTGGCGCGGCGTGGTCAACATGGTCAACGAACGACATCCATCGGACGTGGACTGTACATGGAGAGGCTGACAGCTGGGTCCACAACCGCACACAAGGAAATGCCTCCTTATTACGCGCAAAATAATGATTCCTCCACCTGACATATGGGACCCATCGGAAGGGCCTCTGTATTTCATGAAAAAAATGTTCCCCCCGCTAACAGGTTGGACACACCAGCTATATCTTCGCATGCAAGGAAGTGCCTCCTTATTACGCACAAAAAATGAATGCTCCCCCTGCTAGATGGGACCCAGCATAGTGGGAGGCTGACTTGTGGGCCTACAAAGTTGACGCGGACGGAGGGCTTTGTCAACTTAGTCAACAAACGATTCTATCACCAGTGATCGTTGGATTGTTAACATCCAACGGTCGTCCTGCTTCTTCAACCTCTGATTTTTTGCTTCAGCCGTCCAAACCACCGCGTGCTCTTGCCTGCCGTGGCCGGCTGTGATGCCGTGGAGGCCTCACCGCCCCCTACTACTCCCACCGCTGGCCAGGCCATCCCTCTAGTCACCCACACCCCCTGTTATTCTGCGGCGACGGCAGCCTCACACCGCAGCCGAACCAGTGAACCGTCGTACTCCTCTCCGCGTGGGCATCCACTGCCGCGTCTTCCCGGGCTCCACGTTGTCCCCTTCCTAGGCCTCGCTGTCGTCCACCGCCCTGGTGCTCTCGGCGCGGCGTGGTCAACATGGTCAAGGAATGACTTCCATCGGAAGAGTACTGTATGTGGAGAGGCTAACAGCTGGGTCCACGGCCGCAGCAAGGAAGTGCCTCCTTATTACGTGCAAAATAATGATTCCTCCAGCTGACAGTAGGGACCCACCGGACGGGCCACCGTATTTCACAAAAAAAATGTTTCCCCCTGACTGCTTGGACCCACCAGCTACATCTTCACACGCAAGGAAGTTCGTCCATATTACGGGCCAAGAAAATGATTCGCCCCCTGACTGCTGGGACCCACCAGCTACATCTTTGCACGCAAGGAAGTGCGTGACAGTCGAGACCCACCTGGTCGAAGCATACGTAGCATTGTCATTCTGGTCGTGAACGTGTACGTACATACGATCGGCCTGTCTGCAGGCTGCAGCGATGAACCGTGGCCGTGTAAGGAAGGGCACGTGTAGTAGGGGCGCGCACGGAGAAAGTCACGCAGTCCCGTTAATATCGTGTACACGTACGTACAACGGCCATGGTGCAAGAAAGTAAATACGTTCACATACGTACATACGGGCGGGGTCTCGAACGCCTACTCGCGCATACGTACGGCCAGGGCTCGCGTACATGGCTGGGTCAGATGGGAGAAACTGCGTCGTCGTCGTGTTCATCAGGAGGCAACGAAATACGTCGTGCTCATCGGGAGGCAACAGAATACGTCATGTTCATTGGGAGCCAACTGGCATGGACGGAACAGCTGATCGAAACAAGGCCTCGTGTATCGCAGAATGGAGGAAACGGCCTTGTGTTCGACCGGCCACGGTCGAAACAGGATCCTGTTCATCGGAAGGGGTCTAGCGTACCGCAAAATGGAGGAAACAGACTTCTCTTGGACCTCCTATGGTCGAAACGGCGTGTTGTTGATCAGGAGGGGTGTGGCGTACCGCAAAACGGAGGAAACGTACTTTTGTTGGAGCGCTACGATCGAAAAGGGGTCCTGTTCATCGGGAGGGGTGTGGCGTACCGCAAAACGGGACTCGACGGGATATTGTTCATCTCTACCGTCGGCCTCCTCCAGCCTCCATGGGCTACTATTCTTCCACCGTCGACCTCCTCCAGCCTCCACCTACGACTGTTTATCCAGGGGTCCTGTTCATCCAGCCTCCACCGCTCCTCCACCGGCTACTATTCAACCAGCACTCTCCATGGGGTGCTGTTCAACCACCCCTCCACGGGCTATTGTTCATCCAGCCCTCACCGGCTACTATTCAACCAGCCCTCCACGGGTTCCTATTCATCCAGCCCTCCACGGGGTCCTGTTCATCCACCCCCAACCGGCTCGATCGATTGGGGTCCTGTTCCTCCAGCGGCAACGACCTCTACTACCACGGGGTCCTGTTCATCCAACCCCCCACCAGGAACTGTTCATCCAAACCCCCCAACAACGCTCACTGTTCATCAAGGGAAGGAGGCAGCATGGTTCGATCGGCTTCAGTTAGCAGCAGTAGCAAAGGAATCACTCGAGTTCAGTTAACAGCAAGGGATCGATCGGGGTTCAGTAACGTAGCTAGTGCAATCTCTCGGGTTCAGTTAGAGCCCAACACCTTGCTCTGGTTCAGTTAGAGGGCAACACCTCGCACACACGCGCGTACATGTACGAGAGAAACACGCAAACCTCCGTGCATCGCTCGGCCCCGACCACCCACCGTAACCGGGAACTCCCCGATATTTTCCTCGTCCTTGCTTCTACCATGATTTTTTCCATCATGGACGGCCCAAAGAATGTCATGCAGCTGCGTCTCCGGCCGGCCATGGACGAAAAGCCCATTTTCTGTCATGATTTTTTGTTATAGAAGTAGGAGCCCACCACATCTATGATGATACCGGGTTTTGTCACAATTATCGTCATAGAAGTGTCATAAGCATGACAGGAAAAAAATTCGTTCGGCCCAAAATGTCACGGATGTGTCTTTTTTTGTAGTGAATTACCTCATGAAGTTCTACTTTCCTCCCACTCACTTCTTTCAAGAGGAACTCCTTCTCTAGAAAGGATCCATTCTTAGCAACAAATATCTTGCCTTCGGATCTGTGATAGAAGGTGTACCCAACAGTTCCTTTTGGGTATCCTATGAAGATGCACTTCTCCGCTTTGGGTTTGAGCTTATCAGGCTGAAGTTTTTTCACATAAGCATCGCAAGCCCAAACTTTAAGAAACGACAGCTTAGGTTTCTTGCCAAACCACAGTTCATACGGTGTCGTCTCAACAAATTTAGATGGTGCCTTATTTAACGTGAATGCAGTTGTCTCTAATGCATAACCCCAAAATGATAGTGGTAATTCAGTAAGAGACATCATAGATCACACCATATCTAATAAAGTACGGTTATGATGTTCGGACACACCATTACGCTGTGGTGTTCCAGGTAGCGTGAGTTGCGAAACTATTCCACATTGTTTAAATGAAGACCAAACTCGTAACTCAAATATTCGCCTCCGCAATCAGATCGTAGAAACTTTATTTTCTTGTTACGATGATTTTCCACTTCACTCTGAAATTCTTTGAACTTTTCAAATGTTTCAGACTTGTGTTTCATTAAGTAGATATACCTATATCTGCTCAAATCATCTGTGAAGGTCAGAAAATAATGATACCCGCCGCAAGCCTCAACACTCATTGGACCACATACAACAGTATGTATTCTTTCCAATAAGTCAGTGGCTCGCTCCATTGTTCCGGAGAATGGAGTCTTAGTCATCTTGCCCATGAGGCATGGTTCGCAAGCATCAAGTGATTCATAATCAAGTGATTCCAAAATCCCATCTGCACGGAGTTTCTTCATGCGCTTTACACCAATATGACCTAAATGGCAGTGCCACAAATAAGTTGCATCTTTTGGCATCAATATTATGAATATGTGTATCACCACGATCGAGATTCAACAAAAATAGACCACTCATCAAGGGTGCATGACCATAAAAGATATTACTCATATAAATAGAGCAACCATTATCCTCTGATTTAAATGAATAACCGTCTCGCATCAAACAAGATCCAGATGTAATCTTCATGCTCAACGCTGGCACCAAATAACAATTATTAAGGTCTATATCTAATCCCGAAGGTAGATGTAGAGGTAGCGTGCCGACGGCGATCACATCGACCTTGGAACCATTTCCAATGCGCATCGTCACCTCGTCCTTAGCCAATCTTCGTTTAATCCGTAGCCCCTGTTTCGAGTTGCAAATATGAGCAACAGAACCAGTATCAAATAGCCAGGCGCTACTACGAGCATTAGTAAGGTACACATCAATAACATGTATATCAAATATATCTTTCACTTTGCCATCCTTCTTATCCGCCAAATACTTGGGGCAGTTCCGCTTCCAGTGACCAGTCCCTTTGCAGTAGAAGCACTCAGTTTCAGGCTGAGGTCCAGAGTTGGGCTTCTTCCCGGGAGCAGTAACTTGCTTGGTCTTCTTCTTGAATTTCACCTTCTTTCCTTTGCCCTTTTTCTTGAAACTAGTGGTCTTGTTAACCACCAACACTCGATGCTCCTTCTTGATTTCTACCTCCGCAGCTTTGAGCATTGCGAAGAGCTCGGGAATAGTCTTTTCCATCCCTTGCATATTGTAGTTCATCATGAAGCCTTTTTAACTTGGTGGCAGTGATTGAAGAACTCTGTTAATGACACTATCATCCGAAAGATTAACTCCCAGCTGAGTCAAGTGGTTATGGTACCCAAACATTCTGAGCATGTGTTCACTGACAGAACTATTCTCCTCCATCTTGCAGCTATAGAACTTGTTAGAACTTCATATCTCTCAACTCGGGCATTTGCTTGAAATATTAACTTCAACTCCTGGAACATCTCATATGGTCCATGACATTCAAAACATTGTTGAAGTCCCGATTCTAAGCCGTAAAGCATGGCACATTGAACTATCGAGTAGTCATCAGATTTAGCTTGCCAAACGTTCATAACGTCAGCAGTTGCTCCTGCAGCAGGCCTTGCACCTAGCGGTGCATCAAGGACATAATTCTTCTATGCAGCAATGAGGATAATCCTCAAGTTACGGACCCAATCCGTGTAGTTGCTACCATCATCTTTCAACTTAGCTTTCTCTAGGAACACATTAAAATTCAAGGGAACGGTAGCATAGGCCATTGATCTACAACATAGATATGCAAACACTATTAGGACTAAGTTCATGATAAATTAAGTTCAATTAATCATATTACTTAAGAACTCCGACTTAGATAGACATCCCTCGAGTCATCTAAATGATCACGTGATCCATATCGACTAAAGCATGTCCGATCATCACGTGAGATGGAGTAGTTATTAATGGTGAACCTCTCTATGTTCATCATATCTACTATATGATTCACGTTCGACCTTTCGGTCTCAGTGTTCCGAGGCCATGTCTGTACATGCTAGGCTCGTCAAGTTTAACCCGAGTATTCTGCACGTGCAAAACTGTCTTGCACCCATTGTATGTGAACGTAGAGCTTATCACACACGATCATCACGTGGTGTCTCGGCATGATGAACTGTCGCAATGGTGCATACTCAGGGAGAACACTTATACCTTGAAATTTTAGTGAGGGATCATTGTCGGTGTCAAAAACGGCCGATCTTGGGTAGGGGGTCCCGAACTATGTGCCTGAGGATCAAAGATAACAGGAGACAAGGGGGACATGATGTTTACCCAGGTTTGGGCCCTCTTAACGGAGGTAAAACCCTACTTCCTAATTGATTGACTTTGATGAGTATAGGGGTTACAAGAGTTGATCTACCTCGAGATCGTAATGGCTAAACCCTAGAAGTCTAGCTTATGTGAATTCTCATTGTGTCTACGGACTAAACCCTCCGATTTACATAGACACCGGAAGGGCCCAGGGTTGTACAGCATCAGTTTACAGAAGAAGGAAACTATACATCCGGACGCCAATCTTGCCATCCACGCAAAGGAGACTCCCATCTAGACATGGGGGATGGCCCTCTACTTTGTATCTTCACGGCCCATCAGTCTGGCTTACAACACACGGGCCGGACACCCGAGGACCCCTTAATCCAGGAATCCCTCAGTAGCCCCTGAACCAGTCTTCAATGACGAGGTGTTCGGAAAGCAGATTGTCTTCGGCATTGCAAGGCAGGTTCCTCATTCGAATACTTCAAAGCAATCTTCTGAATAAAAGAACTGTATCCGGCTTTGTATAACAGCCATAAGCCTCAACCACGAAGGCAATATACTTAACCAAAATAAGGTTTGTCAACTGTCAACTTTTTGAGCAAAAACGCCACGTTTGGACTTTTTATCATTTCAAACCGTTTTTAGCCTCCCGCTTAGCGTTTCGAGGCGGAGTCTCTATTGACACGTCTTTTCAAAGCAGAGATCGTGTCCCCTTATTGCAGGATTCTCATCAATACGGGTTTGGGTAATCCAATCGCGCCATTCACACGACCCCTTGGGAATAGGTGAATTTTAAGGCTTGAGGGGGCGTTTGATATTCACTGCCTATATAAGCGGATAAAGATCCCTTCTTTTTACCTCACGCCTTCTTCCTCCCTCTGCTTTCCCATCCTCGAGCTCCAGCACCCAAGCTTCGATCTTTCCCACAACCTTTCCAGCCATGTCCGGATCCATCTCACAGGGCAAGTGGGTGGCCTCCTCCGTCACGGAGAAGGACGTCAAGGAGCTACGGGAAGCGGGGTACCTAGCTGCGGGCGTCGCTCACAGGCTCCCTGCCAAAAAGCAAGTCATCCCCACTCCGGAGCTCGGCGAGAGAGTGGTGTTTATCCCCCACTTCCTCCGTGGACTAGGGTTTCCTCTCCACACTTCCGTCCGCGGCCTCATGTTCTATTACGGGCTAGATTCCACGATCTAGCCCCAAATTCCTTCCTCGACATCTCGGTGTTTATCGTTGTGTGCGAGGCGCTCCTACGCATCCCGCCACACTTCGGCCTATGGCTCAAGGTCTTCAATGTGAAGCCGAAGGTGGTCGACGGGTAGCACGTCGACTGCGGTGGTGCCATGGTGAGCAAGCTCACCAACACCACCTGGCCCAAAGGGGCCTTCGTGGAAACTGTCAAGGTATGGCAGCAGGAGTGGTTCTACATCACCAAACCTCACGGCGCCGCATGAGCGGCCACTCCTGAGTTTAGATACGGACCCCCTATGCGGCTCGCGTCGTGGACCAACAAGGGTGTGGACTGGGGGTCGACCGACAAAGTGATGATGCTGCAAAAGCGCATCGAAAATATGATAGACAAAGACACCAATCTCACTGATGTGATTCAGGTGATGCTTTTCCGCCGGATCCTCCCCTGCCAGTGCCGGCCTATCCATATGTGGGAGTTCAGTCCGGAAGGGCCGCGAACCCTGCAGCGATTCTTCGGCACAACGCACGAAGAGATCTGTAAGCTGCAATTCAAGGCCCAGAAGACATGGACGGAGACGACCGACGACATCGGCCTCGACAGTGCGCATCCGGCTACCCCGGTAAGTATTTAGTTTCCAAACATAACTACAGTTCTGAAATCAAAGGGTATGCTGAGCCTTCCATCCTTCAATCAGGGCTGGACAAAGAAGGCGGACCGGATAAAGTGTCCAGCTCCATATCAGGCGCCGGAGAAGAAGGCCAAGAAGAAGATCAAGGAGGCCAAAGGTGGCCTCCGCCGTAAAGGTACTTCCGACGCTGTGTCCGGAGAGACCGAAGCTCCCTCCTCCCACGAGGGAGATGAAGACCAAGAGGAGGAGGAGGCAGAAAGCGATTCTCCCCTTAAGGGGAGGAAGAAGAAAAGGGCGGCCTCCGTAGACCCTGAGGCGGAGGCATCCAAGAGGGGGAAGATATCCCTCTCGGATGGCTCGGATTCGGATGCCGAAGCCATCCCCGAGCGGCGCCCCAGGGTGAAGCCCTGATACGTCTCCAACGTATCTATAATTTTTGATTGCTTCATGCTATATTATATTCTGTTTTGGACATTATTGGGCTTTATTATACACTTTTATATTACTTTTGGGACTAACCAATTAACCGGAGGCCCAGCCCAGAATTGTTGTTTTTTGCCTATTTCAGAGTTTCGTAGAAAAAGAATATCAAACGGAGTCGAAACGGAATGAAACTTTCGGGAACGTGATTTTCGGAACGAACGCGATCCAGAGGACTTGGACCCTACGTCAAGAAACAAAGGAGGAGGCCACGAGGTAGGGGGCGCGCCTACGCCCCAGGCACGCCCTCCACCCTCGTCTACCCCCTGTTGCTCCACCGACGTACTCCTTCCTCCTATATATACCTACGTACTCCCAAACGATCAGATACGGAGCGAAAAACCTAATTCCACCGCCGCAACTTTCTGTACTTGGGAGATCCCATCTCGTGGCCTGTTTCGGAGCTCCGCCGGAAGGGGCATTGATCATGGAGGGCCTCTACATCATCTCCAAGGCCTCTCGGATGAAGTGTGAGTAGTTTACCTCAAACCTTCGGGTCCATAGTTATTAGCTAGATGGCTTCTTCTCTCTTTTTGGATCTCAATACAATGTTCTCCCCCTCTCTTGTGGAGATCTATTCGATGTAATCTTCTTTTGCGGTGTGTTTGTCGAGATCCGATGAATTGTGGGTTTATGATCAAGATTATCTATGAACAATATTTGAGTCAAATTTGAATTCTTTTATGTATGATTGGTTATCTTTGCAAGTCTCTTCGAATTATCAGTTTGGTTTGGCCTACTAGATTGATCTTTCTTGCAATGGGAGAAGTGCTTAGCTTTGGGTTCAATCTTGCGGTGTCCTTTCCCAGTGACAGTAGGGGCAGCAAGGCACGTATTGTATTGTTGCCATCAAGGATAAAAAGATGGGGTTTATATCATATTGCATGAGTTTATCCCTCTAGATCATGTCATCTTTCTTAATGCATTACTCTGTTCTTCATGAACTTAATACTCTAGATGCATGCTGGATAGCGGTCGATGTGTGGAGTAATAGTAGTAGATGCAGAATCGTTTCGGTCTACTTGTTTCGGACGTGATGCCTATATACATGATGATATCTAGATATTCTCATAACTATGCTCAATTCTATCAATTGCTCGGCAGTAATTCGTTCACCCATCGCAAATACTTATGCTATCTTGAGAGAAGCCACTGGTGAAACCTATGGCCCCTGAGTCTATTTTCCATCAAATTAATCTTCCTACACTTTGCTATTTCCGTTGTCGTTTACTTTGCTTTATTTACTTTGCATCTTTATCACAAAAATACCAAAAATATTATCTTATCATCTCTATCAGATCTCACTCTCGTAAGTGACCGAGAAGGGATTGACAACCCCTTTATCGCATTGGTTGCGAGGTTCTTGTTTGTTTGTGTAGGTGCGAGGGACTCGTGCGCGGCCTCCTACTGGATTGATACCTTGGTTCTCAAAAACTGAGGGAAATACTTACGCTGCTTTACTGCATCACCCTTTCCTCTTCAAGGGAAAACCAACGCAGTGCTCAAGAGGTAGCAAAAAGGATTTTCGGCGCCGTTGCCGGGGAGTCTATGCTCAAGTCAAGCCATACCAAGTAACCATCACAAATTCATCTCCCTCGCACTACATTATTTGCCATTTGCCTCTCGTTTTCCTCTCCCCCACTTCACCCTTGCCATTTTATTCGCCCCCTCTTTCCCGTTCGCCTCTTTTCGCTCTTAGCTTGTTTGCTTGCTTGTTGGATTGCTTGTTTGTCACGATGGCTCAAGATAATATCACATTGTGTGACTTTACTAATACCAACAATAATGATTTTCTTAGCACTCCGATTGCTCCTCTTAATGATGCTGAATCTTGTGAGATTAATGCTGCTTTGTTGAATCTTGTTATGAAAGATCAATTCGCCGGCCTTCCTAGTGAAGATGTCGCTACCCATCTAAATAGCTTTGTTGATTTGCGTGATATGCAAAAGAAGAGGGATGTTGATAATGATATTGTTAAACTGAAGCTATTTCCTTTTTCGCTTAGAGATCGTGCTAAACTGTGGTTTTCGTCTTTGCCTAAAAATAGTATTGATTCATGAAATAAGTGCAAAGGTGCTTTTATCTCTAAGTATTTTCCTCCCGCTAAAATAATCTCTCTTAGAAATGATATTATGAATTTTAAGCAACTTGATCACGAACATGTTGCACAAGCTTGGGAGAGCATGAAATTAATGATACGTAATTGCCCCACTCATGGTTTGAATTGGTGGATGATTATACAAAAAAATTATGCCGGATTGAATTTTGCTTCTAGAAATCTTTTAGATCGGCCGCGGGAGGCACTTTTATGGAAATCACTTTAGGAGAAGCTACTAAACTCCTAGATAATATTATGGTTAATTATTCTGAATGGCACACCGAAAGATCTACTAATAAAAAAGTGCATGCGATAGAAGAAATTAATGTTTTGAGTAGAAATATGGATGAACTTATGAGATTATTTGCTACTAAAAGTGTTTCTTCGGATCCTAATGATATGCCTTTGTCTACTTTGATTGAGAATAATAATGAATCTATGGATGTGAATTTTGTTGGTCGGAATAATTTTGGGAACAACGCGTATAGAGGAAACTTTAATCCTAGGCCGTTTCCTAGTAATTCCTCTAATAATTATGGTAATTCCTACAACAATTCTTATGGAAATTTCAATAAGATGCCCTCTGAATTTGAGAATAGTGTTAAAGAGTTTATGAATTCGCAAAAGAATTTCAATGCTTTGCTTGAAGAAAAATTGCTTAAAGTTGATGAATTGGCTAGGAACGTTGATAGAATTTCTCTCGATGTTGATTCTTTGAAACTTAGATCTATTCCACCTAAGAATGATATCAATGAGTCTCTCAAAGCCATGAGAATTTCCATTGATGAGTGCAAAGAAAGAACCGCTAGGATGCGTGCTAAGAAAGATTGCTTTATGAAAGCGTGTTCTTCTAATTTCTATGAAAGTAAAGATGAAGATCTAAAAGTTATTGATGTGTCCCCTATTAAATCTTTGTTTTGCAATACGAATCTTGAAAATAATGGGCCTGAAGATGATTTACCTTTACCTAGAAGACATTCCAAAAATTCAGAGTTTTTAGATCTTGATGCAAAAATTGGTAGAAGTGGGATTGAAGAAGTTAAAACTTTAGATATCAATGAACCCACTATTTTGGATTTCAAGGATTTAGTTATGATAATTTCTCTTTAATAGATTGTATTTCCTTGTTGCAATCCGTGCTAAATTCTGCGCATTCTTATAGCCAAAATAAGGCTTTTACTAAACATATCGTTGATGCTTTGATGCAATCTTATGAAGAAAAACTTGAATTGGAAGTTTCTATCCCTAGAAAACTTTATGATGAGTGGGAACCAACTATCAAAATTAAAATTAAAGATCATGAGTGTTATGCTTTGTGTGATTTGGGTGCTAGTGTTTCCACGATTCCGAAAGCTTTGTGCGATTTGCTAGGTTTCCATGAACTTGATGATTGCTCTTTAAATTTGCACCTTGCGGATTCCACTATTAAAAAACCTATGGGAAGAATCAATGATTTTCTTATTGTTGCAAATAGGAACTATGTGCCCGTAGATTTTATCGTTCTTTATATAGATTGCAATCCTTCATGTCCTATTATTCTTGGTAGACCTTTTCTTAGAACGATTGGTGCAATTATTGATATGAAAGAAGGGAATATTAGATTCCAATTTCTCCTGAGGAAAGGCATGGAACACTTCCCTAGAAATAAAATAAAATTACCATATGAATATATCATGACATCCACTTATGGTTTACCCACCAAAGATGGCAATACTTAGATCCATCCTTGCAATTATGCCTAGCTAGGGGCGTTAAACGATAGCGCTTGTTGGGAGGCAACCCAATTTTATTTTAGTTCTTTGCTTTTTGCTTCTGATTAGGAATAAATAATTTTTCTAGCCTCTGGTTATATTTGTTTTTGTGTTTTAATTAGTGTTTGTGCCAAGTGAAACCGTTAGGATAACCTACGGTAGTGGTTATTTTGATTCTGCTGCAGAAAACAGAAACTTTGTGCGGACGAAATTAGTTTTAGTAAATCACAGGAACGTGCTTTTTAGTTGATTCTTTTTTCTGTAGATCAATAAACAAATTATCTAGAACTTCAAAATTTGGATGAATTTTTCACGTTCCATAAATTGGCGTTAGTTACAGATTACTACAGACTGTTCTGTTTTTGACAGATTCTGTTTTTTCGTGTGTTGTTTGCTTATTTTGATGATTCTATGGCTAGTAAAATAGTTTTTGAACCATAGGGAAGTTGTAATACAGTAATTTTAACACCAATATAAATAAATAATGAGTTCATCACAGTACCTTGAAGTGGTGTTTTTTTTTCTTTCGCTAACGGAGCTTATGATATTTTTTGTTGAGTTTTGTGTTGTGAAGTTTTCATGTTTTGGGTGAAAGGTTTGATGGATTATCGAACAAGGAGTGGCAAGAACCAAAGCTTGGGGATGCCCATGGCACCCCAAGATAATCTAAGGACACCTAAAATCCAAAGCTTGGGGATGCCCCGGAAGGCATCCCCTCTTTCGTGTACTTCCATCGGCAACTTTACTTGGAGCTATATTTTTATTCACCACATGATATGTGTTTTGCTTGGAGCGTCTTGTATTATTTGAGTATTTGTTTTTTAGTTTACCACAATCATCCTTGCTGTACAAACCTTTTCGAGAGATCCATACATGTTTAAGAATTTATTAGAATACTCTATGTGCTTCACTTATATCTTTTGAGCTAGATAGCTTTTGCTCTAGTGCTTCACTTAAATCTTTTAGAGCATGGTGGTGGATTTGTTTTGTAGAAACTATTGTTCTCTCATGCTTCACTTATATCATTTTGAGATTCTCACAAAAAAGCTTGGTAATTTGTCCTAATCATAAAAATAAAATTGAGTGCGTTGAATACTAAGAAAAGTTGGATGCTTGATGATTGTTTTGAGATATGGAGGTATTAATATTAGAGTCATGCTAGTTGAGTAGTTGTGGAATTGAAAAATACTTGTGTTGAAGTTTGTGATTCCCGTAGCATGCACTTATAGTGAACCGTTATGTGATGAAGTCGGAGCACGATATATTGATTGATTGTCTTCCTTATGTGCGGAGGTCGGGATCGCGCGATGGTTAACTCCTACCAACCCTTCCCCTAGGAGCATGCGCGTAGTACTTTGTTTTGATGACTTCTAACTTTTTGCAATAAGTATGTGAGTTCTTTATGACTAATGTTGAGTCCATGGATTATACGCACTCTCACCCTTCCACCATTGTTAGCCTCTCTAGTACCGCGCAACTTTCGCCGGTGCAATACACCCACTATATACCTTCCTCAAAACAGCCACCATACCTACCTATTATGGCATTCCATAGCCATTCCGAGATATATTGCCATGCAACTTTCCACCATTCTTTTTATTATGACACGCTCCATCATTGTCATATTGCTTAGCATGATCATGTAGTTGACATCGTATTTGTGGCAAAGCCACCGTTCATAATTCTTTCATACATGTCACTCATGATTCATTGCATATCCCGGTACACCACCAGAGGCATACACATAGAGTCATATTTTGTTTTAAGTATCCAGTTGTAATTCTTGAGTTGTAAAGTAAATAGAAGTGTGATGATCATCATTATTAGAGCATTGTCCCATGTGAGGAAAGGATGATGGAGACTATGATTCCCCCACAAGTCGGGATGAGACTCCGGACTACTAAAAAACGAGAGGCCATAAAAAAAGGAGAAAAGGCCCAAATAAAAAAATGAGAGAAAAAGAGAGAAGGGACAATGTTACTATCCTTTTACCACACTTGTGCTTCAAAGTAGCACCATATTCGAGAGTCTCTTGTTTTGTCACTTTCATATACTAGTGGGAATTTTTCATTATAGAACTTCGCTTTTATATTCCAATGATGGGCTTCCTCAAATTGCCCTAGGTCTTCATGAGCAAGCAAGTTAGATGCACCCCCACTTAGTTTCTTTTGAGCTTTCATACACTTATAGCTCTAGTGCATCCGTTGCATGGCAATCCCTACTCCTCACATTGATATCTATTGAAGGGCATCTCCATAGCCCATTGATACGCCTAGTTGATGTGAGACTATCTTCTCCTTTTTTGTGTTCTGCACAACCACCATATTCTATTCCACATACAGTGCTATGTCCATGGCTCACGCTCATGTATTGCATGAAAGTTGAAAAGGTTTGAAAATTCTAAAGTATGAAACAATTGCTTGGCTGAAACCGGGATTGTGCATGATTTAAATATTTCGTGTGATGAAGATAGAGCATAGCCAGACTATATGATTTTGTAGGGATAACTTTCTGGTGACCCACAAGTATAGGGGATCTATCGTAGTCCTTTCGATAAGTAAGAGTGTCGAACCCAACGAGGAGCAGAAGGAAATGATAAGCGGTTTTCAGCAAGGTATTCTCTGCAAGTACTGAAATAAGTGGTAACAGATAGTTTAGTGATAAGATAATTTGTAACAAGCAACAAGTAACAAAAGTAAATAAAGTGCAGTAAGGTGGCCCAATCCTTTTTGTAGCAAAGGACAAGCCTGGACAAACTCTTATATAAGAAAAAGCGCTCCCGAGGACACATGGGAATATCGTCAAGCTAGGTTTCATCACGTTCATACACTACAAGAAATATGTCAACTTGTGACCACCACTATTGGTCACTGAAAGGTCACAAATTTCCATTTGCGACCTTTTTGTGACAAAAAACAGAAGGTCAAAAGCTGGCCGTCATAAACTGACTATAGCGACCTTTCTTCTGGAATGGTCGAAGATGTTTACGACCAAAATACGTCTACTGTGGCGTTTTGGTCACTAGCAACCTCCCCAGGCCACATAGGCATCCAGCGTGGCAATCTGACGTGGCACAAGATTCAGCCCGGTCCAATTCGGTTTTCTACATGGGCCTAGCCCAACAATTCGGCCCATTTGTTGTTTTTCCTATGCTTTGATTAGCTACATGGGCCTGGCCCAACAATTCGGCTTTCACGAGCTTCTTCCTTTTTGCAATCTATTTCCTTTTTATTTTCTGAGATTTTATTTTGTTTCATTTTTTAAACGGTCTAGTGCTTGTTGGGCTGTGCCCTTCTTCAACCCAATTATTTGTCCGATATTACATCTCAAGTCTTTTGGACCAGCCTCTAGCCCAGTTACACACACGTACATCCAACATTATTTCATATTCGAATCAGGAAAACTCCATATGAAATTCGAATCATCCATCGCATCACATCAGGTTTACATAACAAATCATCTCAGGAATACATTTCATTACACGGGAATATAGAAGGAACAGAGGGAATATGCAATAAGACAATTATGGCACATCCTACAACTTGCCATCCTACAACAAGTATATAACAGGAGAGTAAAATGGACTTCATTGCTCTCTCTTGTGAGACTTGCTCCAGTTGCGACAACTTGCCATCCTACAACAAGAAGTATATAACAATGAACTTCAAGAACATTACAGGAGCTAAACGCCCAATCAACGCGAAGTGCTCAAAAATGCCTTAGCGCATGCATTCAAAATTTAGACACTTGACATAGCCTCATCAAGCATGCAATAACTTATAGAAAGTCAATGAGGACCAGACTTTACAATTACAGACACATCCATCAATCCATGAGGCAAAATCATGTGAATCCAAAAGGAGAGGCAGGAAGGGATACCAATTTTGATCCAGAGGGGCTACGAGTGTGGCCTTCTTCCGGAAGAGGTTGGCTCTAACGCACCTTGTATCAGAGGCGCTGGGAGCTCATAGATTGTCCTGGTCAGTGAGCAGGTCCTCGCATCCGGTCATACTGCTAGCCTGAGTAACAAGAAAAATGAAAGGAACAATTTAGACTTGGTATTAACAAACAAAGACTGTAATCAATAGCAGATTAAGCGCCAATTTTCTCGGACGCAAGGAGAAGAACGAGCAAAACATCACAGATATGTGGGACAATGCTGTACCTGTAGATGATGTTCGCAGCCAAGGAAGACATGGGGCCAGCCTTGCATGTGTGCGTGCTTCACCGGTGCATGCATCACCATAGCAGCCAAGAAAGTAGACATCATCAACATCTACTCACCGCTTTCCTGGCAATGGAGAAAGAGTCAAACAAAAAAATATTAGACCATGATATGACACCAGACCATAGATTAGTAACTTTAAATCACAAAGTATATCCACAACACCATAAAATAGTCCCAAACCCGAGTGTTATTTGAGTATATTGCATCCAGAAACATGGAAGGGTTCAATACAGTCCTAATGTACATTCATATTACAATAGCTCGATAAGTCCAGAAATATGTTTTATATGCACGATAAGTCCAGAAACCCCAGTGCTATTTATTTACTGGTTTTACTGAATCACACTACATTACTGCCCTTATTAGAAATCTCTTGCATGAATCTGGGTAAAGGGTAGATGCCTTTTTTATATGTTCTACATTACTACCCCAAGAAACATTGGCTTTGAACGCTTGTGCCAACTCGTTTATCAACAAACATATATTAGCAGAGAGGCACTCTGATTTGCCTGTGTGGATCTGGACAATTCCCCTCGCTCTACGAGAAGCTACCGAATACACAGTTTCACACATCTGTTGATTTATTTTGATACTCATAACAAAAGGATGCAGCATATAAACAGCAGCCACAGCACAACTACAACACGGCTCAAATTTCAAGTTGTTGTGATGTGCCTCTAGCATGCTGCCTAAGCAACGGCAATGCATAGTGGTACAGCCGAGAGATCAGTAGTATCAACACGTTTAGCCCTACTTGGATCACACGCCCACGTACAGGCCCCAGAGACAATTCAACCAAATTGGCCAGGTTCGAGCAGAGCACAAAGGCAAAGACAAAGTATATATCAATGCCTACAATCTTCAGTTCAGTACACATCTCTTTAGAACAAAGTAATATTCAGAATTCATATATCAGTATATATTCAGAATTGAACCACCAACGACAGCTTTACTAATATCTCTTTAGTAGAGTAAACACCAGCAAATTAATTTCATCTTGAAGGGTAGTTTTGCAGGAGCGACAAGCATTAAAACAAGCTACTCTTGTTACTATAGTGCAGTTCAGTACTATAGTTCAGTACCATATGCCTACAATCAGACACAAGCTTCAGTACAGATTGTGAGCAGCAGTGTTAGATTGTTTACCTTCAGAGTTCTTCTTCTCCCACCTCCCCATCCTTCACAAAGCCACCCTCCACCTGACCAAATCAAGCTTTCAGTTCAACAATCAACACCATTCACCTCTTCATCCTCACTATTTCTTCCCAGACACAGTCACATGAACAACATTCAGCTACACAGATAGGAGACAAATCGAGCCGAGACGAACAAGGTACTAGGATACATTACCTCCTGCCGTCCACGGGGACGCACTCGTAGTGGCACGCGCCTTTTCAAATGGGATGAGGCCCCCAATGAACTCCGGGACGATGTCCTCACTGGCGTTGGCCTTGGCGGCCACCATCCAAGTCGGGCACGCCCTCGCCATCAGGGGCGTCGAGCTCCTAGCCCTCCTCTGCCAGCGCGCCCTGGTCGGACTCGTCGCCGCACTCGTCGTCCTAGTTAATTGCATGCACACAATGACCACCACTATCACAACATGAAATAGTAAAACACCATGCTGGTTTGATAGAAGATAATAAAATAGTAAAAGACCATGTCACAATTCAATGGCCATTTCTGTGGTAAGCTAAACCAAATTTCACGTTCCTTGCGAAGGTTTCCATTATAAGCACTACCCTGTTGAAATGAATTATGCCTATCTAAGTAACTACACTCTGGCACATTTTAATTTAACACAGGATCAGGCCACGATTCATCTTTAAATATCCAGATCTCAGAGAAAAGCTTTAACATCAAGCAGTATGGCGCGCATTTCTCATATATGGACAGAAGGACAACGTAATTCCAACAGAGAGAAGTTTGCTTTGTGCAGTTTCTCAAATCTGTGCTAGAGCTTCCAAATTCAAGTATCGTCACCGCTTCCACCGAACAGAAACAGGTTTAGATGGCACCATTAGATCGCGGGAGCTCACCTCGGTAGCCATCGGGGAGCGCGACGGTGGCGCCCTGCAGGTTCCTCCCACGGAAGAAGGCCTCCTCCACCTTCACCCCATTCACCTCCACGCCTGCGCGCACGCACGCTCCCGCCAATTCGTCAAGCAAACAGACAGAAGGTAGACAGACGAACAGAGAGAAGGAGGGGAAACGAGCGAACTGACCAGTGTCCCTCGGCTTGAAGTAGTCGGAGACGGCGGCGGTGCTGTTGTGCCTGATGCCGCAGGGCAGGAGGTGCACGCGGCCGAGGTCGGTCGCCCTCGGGGATAGGTCGATGCCGGCAGCGGCGGGAGGTGTGGCGCACGGGTAGGACTGGGACCCCGAGAGCATGACGACACGCTCCCCGGGCCCGCGGCGCGCGCGGAGGCCCCGCGGGTAGTGCAGGCGCAGCCACTCGGCCCGCTTCGCCATCGACCGGATCTCGGCCACCGCCGGGGGCGCGAGCGCGAGCAGGGCGAGGGCGGCCAGGAGCGCCGCGGCGTGCGGCGGCGGCCATCGAGGTGGTTGATGCGATCTTGGTGGAGGGGACGGGGAGAGGACGGAGACGGTGAGATTTGGGATTTGGTGGGCACGCGGTCGCGTGATTTGTCGGTAAAGGCAGGAGACGGGCTGAGGGCTCCTCGCCGTCGACGGGCTAAGGGTCGGCCAAGGTGCGGGGGTGGCGGCGGCTAGGGTTTCGGCGAGCGGGTGCGGGTGCGGGATTGGAACGGTGGTGAGTGCGTGCGTGGGGATTGGAACGGTGGTAAGTGGGTGCGTGGGGTCTGCGGGTACAGTGGGGAGTGGGGGCGTGGGTGAGAGGGTGAGGGGTGAGGGCTGCCGTTGGATTCGGGTGCATCCAACGGTGTCTGAGGCATGATCCGCGTGATATACTCCTGGACCAATCAAAACGCAGCAACCAATTTGAAGACTTTTTGACCATCTAAATTGGTCGTAATCGATTAAACATAAGTTATTTCATGAAAACTTCATTCTTCATTTTTTAAGCGCTCAAAATGAGTTTTTTTTGTAAAGGATCAACCAAATATTTGTTCAAATAATCTCATATCGTGTACAAGGATCCATCTTGAAATAGCAAACAATGTTGCCTAAGGAAGTTTTCATTTTCTTTGGACGAAAAATCGATTTTCCATTTTTTTTTATGCCCAAAATGACTTCTTTTGTGAAGGACCTACCATATATTTGTTGCAAAATTGGACCAAATCATTTTTCTAAAATACTATGCCATATTTAATGCACAATTGACAAAATGGTTGGGTGTCAAAAGTTTTGATCCACCTCTGGTGAAAAAGACAAATTCCCGCCGATTCAGTTGGAAGCGGGTCAAATTTGAACTGCAGGTGCCTCATAGTTTGCTATTTATTTTTTCCAAAAATCATTTCTAGGTACATAAGTATCTATTTAATCATAGAAACACCAAAAAAGTTCCAAGATTCAACCACTAGCTAGGAACGGTCATTCCCGCCGTTTTGACCGCATTTTGAAACGGGCATAAAAAATTCAAAAAAATCAAAAAATTGGGAAACCTTTGCATTGTGTCATTATATGTGGCCAAGTTCCCAGGAAAAATAACGAACTTGTAATACGGCAATTATTTTAAAAAAGTGTTCTCAGAAACGAGCTATCACGTGTGGAGATCAATGGCTTTCAAGCCAAATGGTCAATCTTATGGCCACATACATGACATAGTTTGTTCAAATGATCTCATATTGTGCACAAGGGTGCATATTGGAATGACAAACAATGTTGCCTAAGGAAGTTTTCATTTTCTCTGGATGAAAAATTCATTTTCCATTTTTCGAGTGCCCGAAAAGAGATTTTTTTGTGTAGGGCCTACCATATATTAGTTGCAAAATTGTACCAAGTCAATTTTGTAAAATACTAGGACATATTTAATGCACAATTGACCAAATGGTTGGGTGTCAGAAGCTTTGATCCACCTCTCGTGAAAAAGACAAATTTCCGCTGATTCAGTTGGAAGCGGGTCAAATTTGAACTGCAGCTGCCTCATAGTTTGCTATTTATTTTTTCCAAAAATCATTTCTAGGTACATAAGTATCTATTTAATCAGAGAATTACCAACAAAATTCCAAGATTCAACCACTAGCTAGGAACGATCATTCCCGCCGTTTTGACCGCATTTTGAAACGGACATAAAAAATTCAAAAAAAATCAAAAAATTGGGAAACCTTCGTATTGTTTCATCATATGTGGCCAAGTTCCTAGGAAAAATAACAAACTTGTAATATGGCAATTATTTTAAAAAAGTGTTCTCAGAAATGAGCTATCATGTGTGGAGATCAATGGCTTTCAAGCCAAATGATCAATCTTATGGCCACATTCATGGCATAGTTTGTTCAAATGATCTCATATTGTGCACAAGGGTGCATATTGGAATGGCAAACAATGTCGCCTAAGGAAGTTTTCATTTTCGTTGGACGAAAAAACCATTTTCCATTTTTCGAGTGCCCGAAAGGAGATTTTTTTGTGAAGGAACTACCAAATAATTGTTGCAAAATTGGACCAAATCATTTTTATAAAATAGTAGGCCATATTTAATGCACAATTGACAAAATGGTTGGGTCTAAAATTTTTTGATCCACCTCTCGTGAAAAAGACAAATTTCCGCTGATTCAGTTGGAAGCGGGTCAAATTTGAACTGCAGCTGCCTCATAGGTTGCTATTTATTTTTTCCAAAAATCATTTCTAGTTACATAAGTACCTATTTAATCATAAATACATGGTTTGGTGGCGATACGTCGAGGTTTGGGCGGCGGCCGAGGGCCCCAACTCTAGAGCGCGTAAACTCGCATGCCCGCCGCATGGTCACCGCGCGACCGTGACATTGCCATTTGTTCTGCGCGGCCTAGGCATGTCTACTGGGTTGGGCACTCCCCAGGTTGTTGCTAGGAAGAAAATTACAACATAAGATTCTCACGAGGACACCGCTCGATGCTCAAACATGAATTAGCAGCCAAGTATTTGATTAGCGGTACGGGAAATGTACATGGCTAATGGGCGTGAGTTTTGGCTGAGGATGATCAGTTACTAAGAAGACCGTGTTCACAAATTTTCAGCTCAAAAGGAGGAGCCTAGGTGGAACTTGCTTTGCAGACTACCACACTGGACATAACTACGAATGTTGAAGCTCGGCTCAAAATAATGAATGTATTGAGCTAGCATTTGGTGGAGCATGGTTATTGGGCATAGGAAAGCACTGTAGAAGCAACACATAAACTAGGGTTTAAGCTTCTGTCACATGGGTCCAAATTAGCCCCTTACGAAGCAACACATAAACTAGGGTTTAAGCTTCTGTCACTCTAGCAACCCATCATCTACTTATTACTTCCCAATGCCTTCCTCTAGGCCCAAATAATGGTGAAGTGTTATGTAGTCGACGTTCACATAACACCACTAGAGGCTAGACAACATACATCTCATCAAAATATCGAACAAATACCAAATTCACATGATTACTAATAGCAGGACTTCTCCCATGTCCTCAGGAACAAACGTAACTACTCACAAAGCATATTCATGTTCATAATCAGAGGGGTATTAATATGCATATACGATCTGAACATATAATCTTCCACCAAGTAAACCAACTAGCATCAACTACAAGGAGTAATCAACACTACTAGCAACCTACTAGTACCAATCCCGGACTTGGAGACAAGAATTGGATACAAGAGATGAACTAGGGTTTTGAGAGGAGATGGTGCTGGTGAAGATGTTGATGGAGATTGCCCTATCCCAATGAGAGGAGCGTTGGTGATGACGCTGGCGATGATTTCCCCCTCCCGGAGGGAAGTATCCCTGGCAGAACAGCTCTGCTGGAGCCCTACATTGGTTCCGCCAAGGTTCCGCCTCGTGGCGGTGGAGTTTCGTCCCGAAAGGTTGCTTATGATTTTTTCCTCGACGAAAGACCTCATATAGGAGAAGATGGCCATCGGAGAGCCAGCAGGGGGCCCACGAGGCAGGGGGGCATGCCCTGGGGGGTAGGGCGCCCCCCACCCTCGTGGCTAGGTGGGTCCCCCTCTGGTGTACTTCTTCCGCTCGGTATTTATTATATTTTCCAAAAATGACTTTCGTGGAGTTTCAGGACTTTTGGTGTTGTGCAGAATAGGTCTCTAATATTTGTTCCTTTTCCAGCCCAGAATTCCAGCTTCCGGCATTCTCCCTCCTTATGTAAACCTTGTAAAACAAGAGAGAATAGGCATAAGTATTCTGACATAACGTGTAATAACAGCCCATAATGCAATAAATATCGATATAAAAGCATGACGCAAAATGGACGTATCAACTCCCCCAAGCTTAGACCTCGCTTGTCCTCAAGCGTAAGCCGATAACGATAAATATGTCCCCATGTTTAGAGGTGGAGGTGTCGATAAAAATAAAATACGGACATGAAAGCATCATGATTATTCTCATAACAGCAACATATATAGATATTGTCATATGATTTCTTATGTTCAAGTAATAATCCATTCACAATGCAAAAGTACGAATCATAAACTTTATTGAGAACCAACAAACTATAATCTCAGTCATTGAAGCAATTGCAATTTATCATAACATCAGAAAGAGTCTATGTTAGAGCTTAATAGCAAGTCCACATACTCAACTATCATTTAGTCTTTCATAATTGCTAACACTCACGCGATACTTGTGGTTACGGAGTTTTAATCGGAAACAGAGAAAGATAGGGGCTTATAGTTTCGCCTCCCAACCTTTTACCTCAAGGGTAATGTCAACAATAATAACTCATGCTCCCCTACATCCAATTAGGTATATCAATCAGGATCCTTCCAACATACTGTGCTTGCCAGAGGATAAAGTGTAACAAGGAAAGGTGAAGATCACCATGACTCTTGCATAAGGTAGAGGATAATAATAGAAGATAGGCCCTTCGCAGAGGGAAGCAGAGGTTGCCATGCGCTTTTATGGTTGGATGCACAAAATCTTAATGCGAAAGAACATCACTTTATATTGCCACTTATGATATGAACCTTTATTATGCAGTCCGTCGCTTTTATTTCTTCCACATCACAAGATCGTATAAAGCCTATTTCGCCCACACCAATCAATCATACATATTTAGAGAGCAATTTTTATTGCTTTGCACCGATGACAACTTATTTGAAGGATCTTACTCAATCCATAGGTAGGTATGGTGGACTCTCAAAAACTGGGTTTAAGGGATTTGGAAGCACAAGTAGTATCTCTACTTGGTGCAAGGAATTGGCTAACATGAGGGGGAAAGGCAAGCTCAACATGTTGGATGATCCATGACAATATACTTTATCTCAGATATAATAAAACATAACCCATTACATTGTCTTCCTTGTCCAACGTCAACTCTTTAGCATGTCATATTTTAACGAGTGCTCCCAATCATAAAAGATGTCAACGATAATATATTTATATGTGAAACCTCTCTTTCTTTATTACTTCCTATTAATTGCAACAATGACCAAAGCTATGTTTGACAACTCCCAAAAACTTTTAATCATCATACTCTTTCTATGTGAAGTCATTACTCTCAATAAGATCAATATGATCTCTTTGTTTCTTTTTATTCTTTTCACTTTTCTTTTATTCACTCAAGATCATGGCAAAACAATCAAGCCCTTGACTCAACACTAATCTTTATTATATAGCTCACGGACTCGATTACATAGAGAGATCATAAAGCAAAAAATCAAATCTAGATCATGCCATAAACTTTATTCTACTAAATCAAGATACTACTAATAGGATCGAACTAAGAAAAACGGTAAAGATAGGAGATGTGATTGTGATACGATACTGGGGCACCTCCCCCAAGATTGGCAGTTGCCACGGGGAGTGCCCATACCCATGTGATTATATCTCCTTCTTTGTTGGTGAAGAAGGTGTTGTTGATGATGCGTGCTTGCCGTCCATCTTCCAAGGCATGGGCTCACCATCATAGAAGGATGATCGAGTCTCCGGGATCCTCAAATCTGCAGCCAAACTCATCCTTTTGAGTCTATATTCATACTCACAGTTTTGGTTTTGCAGGTCATAGATTTGGGCTTGAAGGTGCTTGATCTTCTCGTGAAGCATTAAGATGGTCTCCCCGATGTTCTCGGCATCCATCTTGTGTTTGTTGGTAAACTCCGCGATCATTATGTGGTTGGAGTTGATTCCACGTTCCACCATCCCCTGGAACTTGAAAACTTGTTGCTCCATTGCTTTGAGCCTCGTCTCCATGCTTCCGGTCCCCTTGGGTCCCTCAACATCGCGGATGTGCAGCAACCCATCACGCATCTCAATGGTTTGAGGGTGTCGCAGCACCTCCGTGAGGTAAGGGTTGATGACCTTCTCGAAGAACTTGTCCTTGGAGGCACTTGGGGACGTCATTGATAATCTAGATCTGTCAGTAAAACAGCACGAAACAAGAACAGAGGATAATTGCGTGATACTAGAGGCAAAACCTTCGGGAGAATATATAATGAATTTTTACCGACAAAAATACGTAACATGTAAGAAAACGGAGTCCGGAAGGCACACGAGGTGCCCACGAGGTAGGGGGGCGCGCCCAGGGGGGTAGGGCGCGCCCTCCACCCTCATGGGGCCCTCGTGTCCTTCCCGTACTGCTACTTATCTTTCTATTTTTCTAAATATTCCAAAACGGAGAAATATTGCCTCAAAAAATGTTTTGGAGTCGGTTTACTTACCGTACCACATACCTATTCCTTTTCGGAGTCTGAAACGTTCTAGAAAGTGTCTCTTATGTATTCCTCCGGGGTTACGGTTTCAATAACATTGGATTCAACATTTATAGGATTACCTAAGATATAATGTTTGATTCTTTGACTGTTCACCACCTTCGGATTTGTGCCTTCGAAATTATTGATTTTTATGGCACCGGAACGATAGACCTCCTCGATAACGTAGGGGCCTTCCCATTTAGAGAGAAGGTTTCCTGCAAAAATCTTAAACGAGAGTTGTATAGCAATACATAATCACCTACATTAAACTCACGCTTTTCTATCCTTTTGTCATGCCATCTTTTGACTTTCTCTTTAAACAACTTGGCATTTTCATAAGCTTGGGTTCTCCATTCATCAAGTGAGCTAATATCAAATAACCTCTTCTCACCGGCAAGTTTGAAATCATAATTGAGCTCTTTAATAGCCCAATATGCCTTATGTTCCAGTTCGAGAGGTAAGTGACATGCTTTTCCATAAACCATTTTATACGGAGACATACCCATAGGATTTTTATATGCAGTTCTATAGGCCCATAATGCATCATCAAGTTTCTTGGACCAATTCTTTCTAGACCTATTGACAGTCTTTTGCAAAATTAATTTGAGTTCTCTATTACTCAATTCTACTTGACCGCTAGACTGAGGGTGATATGGAGATGCAATTCTATGATTAACGTCATATTTAGCAAGCATCTTACGGAAAGCACCATAAATAAAGTGTGAACCACCATCAGTCATTAAATATCTAGGGACTCCAAACCTCAGAAAAATAACTTCTTTAAGCATTTTAATAGAAGTGTTGTGATCAGCACTACTACTTGGAATAGCTTCTACGCACTTAGTAACGTAATCAACAGGAACTAATATATGTGTATATCCATTAGAGGCAGGAAAAGGTCCCATATAATCAAAGCCCCAAACATCAAATGGTTCAATAACAAGTGAATAATTCATAGGCATTTCTTGACGTGTACTAATATTACCAATTCTTTGACATTCATCACAAGATAAAACAAACTTACGGGCATCCTTGAAGAGAGTAGGCCAATAAAAACCGGATTGCAATACCTTATGTGCAGTTCTATCTCCAGCGTGGTGTCCTCCATAAGCTTCGGAGTGACACTTGCGTAGGATATTTTCCTGTTCATGCTCAGGTACACAACGTCTAATAAGACCGTCTACTCCTTCTTTATAAAGATGTGGGTCATCCCAAAAGTAATTCTCAGATCATAGAAACACTTTTTCTTTTGTTGGTATGTGAAACTAGGTGGTATAAATTTAGCAACAATATAATTAGCATAATCAGCATACCATGGAGTACTATGAGAAGCACTTATAACGTTTAATTGTTCATCAGGAAAGCTATCATCAATAGGTAGTGGGTCATTAAGAACATTTTCTAACCTAGACAAGTTGTCTGCAACGGGGTTCTCAGCTCATTTTCTATCAACAATATGCAAATCAAATTCTTGTAGCAAGAGAACCCATCTTATAAGTCTAGGTTTAGCATCTTTCTTTTCCATCAGATATTTAATAGCAGCATGATCAGTGTGAATAGTTACTTTAGAATCAACAATATAAGGTTTGAACTTATCACAAGCAAATACAACTGCTAAGAATTCTTTTTCGGTAGTAGCATAATTTTTTTGAGCATTATCTAGAGTTTTACTAGCATAATGGATAACATTTAATTTCTTTTCGACTCTTTTCCCTAGAACAGCACCTACAGCATAATCACTAGCATCACACATAATTTCAAAGGGTAAATTCCAATCAGGTGGCTGCACAATAGGTGCAGAGATCAATGCTTTCTTAAGTATTTCAAATTCTTCTACACAATCATCATCAAAGACAAATGGGATATCTTTTTTGTAATAAATTAGTCAGAGGCTAAGAAATTTTTGAGAAGTCCTTAATGAACCTCCTATAAAATTCGACATGACCAAGGAAACTTCTTATACCTTTGATGTCCTTGGGACATGGCATCTTTTCAATAGCATCAACCTTGGCTTTATCAACTTCGATACCTCTTTCAGAATCTTTATGCCCCAAGACAATACCTTCATTAACCATAAAGTGGCACCTTTCCCAATTCAAAACAAGATTAGTTTCTTCACATCGCTGCAAAACTCGATCAAGATTTCTCAAGCAATCATCAAAAGAAGATCCATAGACGGAAAAATCGGCCATGAAAACTTCACAAATCTTTTCACAAAAGTCAGAGAATATAGCCATCATGCATATTTGAAAGGTAGCAGGTGCATTACATAAACCAAAAGGCATACGTCTATAAGAAAAGTTACCAAGAGGGCAAGTAAAAGTAGTCTTTGATTGATCCTTGACTTATACAGGTATTTGAGAGAAACTAGAATAACCATCTAGAAAGCAATAATGTGTATGTTTGCAAAGTCTTTCTAGCATTTGATCGATAAAAGGTAAGGGGTAATGATTTTTCTTAGTAGCCTTATTTTATTTTCGGAAATCAATTACCATCCTATAACTTGTAGTAATTCTTTGCGGAATCAATTCATCTTTATCATTAGGCACAACATTAACACCTCCCTTCTTAGGGACACAATGAACAGGACTTACCCACTTACTATCAGCAACGGGATAAATTATACCTGCTTCCAGAAGCTTTAGTATTTATTTTCTTACCACTTCTTTCATCTTAGGATTTAGTCGTCGTTGATGATCATGAACCGGTTTGGCATCTTCTTCCAAATTTATTTTATGTTGACAAAGAGTGGGACTAATGCCCTTAAGATCATCAAGAGTATATCCAATAGCAGCGCAGTGCTTCTTCAGAGTTTTTAACAATCTCTCTTCTTCATGCTCTCAAAGGTTAGCACTAATAATAACAAGATATATCTTCTTTTCATCAAGATAAGCATATTTAAGATTATCAGGTAACCGTTTAAGCTCAAACACGGGATCACCCTTGGGTGGAGGGGGATCCCCTAGGATTTCAACAGGCAAATTGTGTTTCAGAATGGGTTCCTGATTAAAGAATACTTCATCTATTTCCCTTCTTTCATTCATAAACATATCATTTTCATGGTCTAGCAAATATTGTTCTAAAGGATCACTAGGAGGTACGACAATAGAAGCAAGACCAATAATTTCATCCTTACTAGGCAATTCTTCCTCACGGTGTTGTCTACTAAATTTAGAGAAATTAAACTCATGAGACATATCACCCAAACCAATATTAACAACATTCTTTTCGCAATCTATTCTAGCATTGACAATGTTCAAGAAGGGTCTACCAAATATTATGGGACAAAAGCTATCTTGTGGGAAACCAAGAACAAGAAAATCAGCAGGGTATTTAGTTTTCCCACACAAGACTTCAACATATCTAACAAATCCCATTGCGGATATATTATCTCTATTAGCAAGTTTAATTGTAACATCAATACCTTCTAACTCAGCAGGTGCAATATCATGCCTAATTTCTTCGTATAAAGTATGAGGTATAACACTAGCACTAGCACCCATATCACATAAGCCATGATAACAATGATCTCCTATTTTAACAGAAATAACAGGCACGCCTACCACAGGTCTATGTTTATCTTTAGCACAAGGTTTGGCAATTCTAGCGGTTTCACCGCAGAAATGAATAGCATGCCCATCTATATTATCAACTAAGAGATCTTTAACAATAGCAATATTAGATTCAACTTTAATTTGCTCAGGGGGCGTATAAGTTCTAATATTGCTTTTACGAACTACAGTTGAAGCTTTAGCATGATCCTTTATCCTAACAGGAAAAGGTGGTTTCTCAACATAAGAAGTAGGAACAATAGGATCATTATAAGTGACAGTCTTTTCTTCAACTTTAGTAGGTGCAGCTAGTTTTACTTCTATGGGAGGATGATATTTAAACCACTTCTCCTTGGGGAGATCAACATAAGTAGCAAATGATTCACAGAAAGAAGCTACTATCTCAGAGTCAAGTCCATATTTAGTGCTAAACTTACGGAAAATATCAGTATCCATAAAAGATTTAACACAATCAAACTTAGGTGTCATACCTGACTCCTTACCTTCATCGAGATCCCAATCTTTAGAGTTGAGTTTAATTCTATCCAATAAATTCCATCTGAATTCAATAGTCTTCATCATAAAAGAGCCAACACAAGAAGTATCGAGCATGGTGCGATTGTTTTTAGAAAGCCGAGCATAAAAATTTTGAATAATTATTTCTCTTGGGAGCTCATGATTGGGGCATGAATATAACATTGATTTAAGCCTCCCCCAAGCTTGAGATGCTTTCTCCTTCGCGAGGCCAAAAATTATATATATAATTGCGATCACGATGAACAAGATGCATAGGATAAAACTTCTTGTGAAATTCCAATTTCAATCGCTTATAATCCCAAGATCCAGTATCATGACATAGCCTATACCATGTCAATGCGTCTCCCTCCAAAGATAAAGGGAAAACCTTCCTCTTAATAACATCACCGGGTATACCTGCAAGCTTAAATAATCCACAAACTTCATCCACACAGATTAAGTGTAAATCAGGATGCTTTGTTCCATCTCCTGCAAAGGGATTAGCTAGCAGTTTCTCTATCATACCCGAAGGAATTTCAAAGTAAACATTTTCAGTAGGTTTAGTAGGTTGAGGAGCAAATCTTTGCTCTTCTGGACGGGGTGAAGATACCCCGAACAAGCCCCTCAAAGGATTACTTTCCATGATAGCAAGTGACAGTAAATTTCAGCACACTATATAAATTTTTCCTTACCAAATTCCACTCACCAAAGGCGCTTCACTCCCCGGCAACGGCGCCAAAAAAGAGTCTCGGTGACCCACAAGTATAGGGGATCTATCATAGTCCTTTCGATAAGTAAGAGTGTCGAACCCAACGAGGAGCAGAAGGAAATGATAAGCGGTTTTCAGCAAGGTATTCTCTGCAAGTACTGAAATAAGTGGTAACAGATAGTTTTGTGATAAGATAATTTGTAACGAGCAACAAGTAACAAAAGTAAATAAAGTGCAGCAAGGTGGCCCAATCCTTTTTGTAGCAAAGGAAAAGCCTAGAAAAACTCTTATATAAGAAAAAGCGCTCCCGAGGACACATGGGAATATCGTCAAGCTAGGTTTCATCACGTTCATATGATTCGCGTTCGATACTTTGATAATCTGATATGTGGGTGGACCGGTGCTTGGGTGCTGCCCTTACTTGGACAAGCATCCCACTTATGATTAATCTCTATTGCAAGCATCCGCAACTACAACAAAAGTATTAAGGTAAACCTAACCATAGCATGAAACATATGGGTCCAAATCAGCCCCTTACGAAGCAACGCATAAACTAGGGTTTAAGCTTCTGCCACTCTAGCAACCCATCATCTACTTATTACTTCCCAATGCCTTCCTATAGGCCCAAATAATGGTGAAGTGTTATGTAGTCGACGTTCACATAACACCACTAGAGGCTAGACAACATACATCTCATCAAAATATCGAACGAATACCAAATTCACATGACTACTAATAGCAAGACTTCTCCCATGTCCTCAGGAACAAACGTAACTACTCACAAAGCATATTCATGTTCATAATCAGAGGGGTATTAATATGCATATAGGATCTGAACATATAATATTCCACCAAATAAACCAACTAGCACCAACTACAAGGAGTAATCAACACTACTAGCAACCTACTTGTACCAATCCCGGACTTGGAGACAAGAATTGGATACAAGAGATGAACTAGGGTTTTGGGAGGAGATGGTGCTGGTGAAGATGTTGATGGATATTGCCCTCTCCCGATGAGAGGAGCGTTGGTGATGACGATGGCGATGATTTCCCCCTCCCGGAGGGAATTATCCCCGGCAGAACAGCTCTGCTGGAGCCCTAGATTGGTTCCGCCAAGGTTCCGCCTCGTGGCGGCGGAGTTTCGTCCCGAAAGGTTTCTTATGATTTTTTCCTCGACGAAAGACCTCATATAGTAGAAGATGGCCATCGGAGAGCCAGCAGGGGGCCCACGAGGCAGGGGGGCGCGCCCTGGGGGGTAGGGCGTGCTCCCCACCCTCGTGGCCAGGTGGGTCCCCCTCTGGTGTACTTCTTTAGCTCGGTATTTATTATATTTTCCGAAAATGACTTTCGTGGAGTTTCAGGACTTTTGGAGTTGTGCAGAATAGGTCTCTAATATTTGCTCCTTTTCCAGCCCAGAATTCCAGCTGCCGGCATTCTCCCTGCTTATGTAAACCTTGTAAAATAAGAGAGAATAGGCATAAGTATTGTGACATAACATGTAATAACAGCCCATAATGCAATAAATATCGATATAAAAGCATGATCCAAAATGGATGTATCACTTTCTTTAGCCATGTTATTTTGAGAAGACATAATTGCTTAGTTAGTATGCTTGAAGTATTATTACTTTGGTGTCAATATTAAACTTTTATCTTGAATCTTTCGAATCTGAATATTCTTACCACAATTAAGAGGATTACATTAAAAACCATGCCAAGTATCATTCCACATCAAAAGTTCTGTTTTTATCATTTACCTACTCGAGGACGAGCAGGAATTAAGCTTGGGGATGCTTGATATGTCTCCAACGTATCTATAATTTTTGATTGCTTCATGCTATATTATATTCAATTTTGGACATTATTGGGCTTTATTATACACTTTTATATTACTTTTGCGACTAACCTATTAACCGGAGGCCCAGCCTAGAATTGCCGTGTTTTGCCTATTTCAGAGTTTCGCAAAAAATGAATATCAAACGGAGTCCAAACGGAATGAAACCTTCGGGAACGTGATTTTCGGAACGAACGTGATCCAGAGGACTTGGACCCTACGTCAAGAAACAAAGGAGGAGGCTACGAGGTAGGGGGCGCGCCTACCCCCCCCCCCCCCCCCGGCGCGCCCTCCACCCTCGTGGGCCCCCTGTTGCTCCACCGACGTACTCGTTCCTCCTATATATACCTATGTACCCCAAACGATCAGATACAGAGCCAAAAACCTAATTCCACCGCCGCAACTTTCTGTACTTGGTAGATCCCATCTCGTGGCCTGTTCCGGAGCTCCACCGGAAGGGGCATTGATCACGGAGGGCCTCTACATCATCTCCAAGGCCTCTCAGATGAAGTGTGAGTAGTTTACCTCAGACCTTCGGGTCCATAGTTATTAGCTAGATGGCTTCTTCTCTCTTTTTGGATCTCAATACAATGTTCTCCCCCTCTCTTGTGGAGATCTATTCGATGTAATCTTCTTTTGCGGTGTGTTTGTCGAGATCCGATGAATTGTGGGTTTATGATCAAGATTATCTATGAACAATATTTGAGTCAAATTTGAATTCTTTTATGTATGATTGGTTATCTTTGCAAGTCTCTTCGAATGATCAGTTTGGTTTGGCCTACTAGATTGATCTTTCTTGCAATGGGAGAAGTGCTTAGCTTTGGGTTCAATCTTGCGGTGTCCTTTCCCAGTGACAGTAGGGGCAGCAAGGCACGTATTGTATTGTTGCCATCGAGGATAAAAAGATGGGGTTTATATCATATTGCATGAGTTTATCCCACTACATCATGTCATCTTTCTTAATGCAGTACTCTATTCTTCATGAACTTAATACTCTAGACGCATGCTGGATAGCGGTCGATGTGTGGAGTAATAGTAGTAGATGCAAAATACTTTCGGTCTACTTGTTTCGGACGTGATGCCTATATACATGATGATACCTAGATATTCTCATAACTATGCTCAGTTCTATCAATTGCTCGACAGTAATTCGTTCACCCATCGCAAATACTTATGCTATCTTGAGAGAAGCCACTAGTGAAACCTATGGCCCCCGAGTCTATTTTCCATCATATTAATCTTCCTACACTTTGCTTTTTCCGTTGCCGTTTACTTTGCTTTATTTACTTTGCATCTTTATCACAAAAATACCAAAAATATTATCTTATCATCTCTATCAGATCTCACTCTCGCAAGTGACCGAGAAGGGATTGACAACCCCTTTATCGCGTTGGTTGCGAGGTTCTTGTTTGTTTGTGTAGGTGCAAGGGACTCGTGCGTGGCCTCCTACTGGATTGATACCTTGGTTCTCAAAAAACTGAGGGAAATACTTATGCTGCTTTACTGCATCACCCTTTCCTCTTCAAGGGAAAACCAACGCACTGCTCAAGAGGTAGCAAGCCCCCGCATCATAAGTATCCAAGGATGCTTTACATATATCCGGTCTTTTATGATTGTAATATAAAATATTATATTGTATGTTTCAGTATGGCCCGCGACTTCCCCCAACCGTCGTTATCTGAGGGGAACTCTCTGGCACCGGAGATGGTGGAGAGCGAGATGCCTCCGCGAGCCTCTCCGCCAACCACCGTGGATGACACCGAGGTGTTATCCCAAAGGGCCTCTCCGGGCCACGGAGAGGTGCGGGAGGCCTCCACGACAGCGCCAGAGGGTAATGCCTTGGCTGCCGAGAACATGGGGGGTGCAACCCCCATGGAGACTAACGACGGGGGCCACGACCAGTCTGGTCCCCTGCCGAACACTATTTCAGAGACCCATGTGGCTCCGGAATCAAGCGAGCAACCCTCTTCAAAGGAGGGGGGAGCGCCAACTCCGACCTCCACTAATCCAGAGGCGCCGAAAACTCTGGTGGAGGCACTACGACGTGCCTCCATTTTGGAAGAGCACCGCACCCTGATGAGAGTGGTGGTTGAGAAGGTTCAGTCCGCCAAAAGCGGGCTGAACGAAGCCTTCACCAGCCTGTTAACAGGCTTCGAGGTATGTGATGTAATATTCTTACCCGCTTTTCATATGAAAAATATGCCTATGTATAGGTAGTAGCCCCTGAGACTTTGTTCGTTTTCCGAAAAACGACCGAACAGAGGATCAAGTAATAATCGCAGGAGGTAACGTACTTGTCGCTGTCAAAACCGGCGGATCTCGGGTAGGGGGTCCCGAACTGTGCGTCTAGGCGGATGGTAACAGGAGACAAGGGACACGATGTTTTTACCCAGGTTCGGGCCCTCTTGATGGAGGTAAAATCCTACTCCTGCTTGATTGATATTGATGATATGGGTATTACAAGAGTTGATCTATCACGAGATCAGAGAGGCTAAACCCTAGAAGCTAGCCTATGGTATGATTGTTGTTCTCTGTCCTACGGACTAAACCCTCTGGTTTATATAGACACCGGAGGGGGCTAGGGTTACACAGAGTCAGTTACAAGGAAGGAGATATACATATCCGTACCGCCAAGTTTGTCTTCCACGCCAAGGAAAGTCCCATCCGGACACGGGACGAAGTATTCAATCTTGTATCTTCATAGTCCAACAGTCCGGCCAAAGGTTATAGGCTGGCTGTCTGGATACCCCCTAATCCAGGACTCCCTCAGTAGCCCCCGAACTAGGCTTCAATCACGATGAGTCCGGCGCGCAGATTGTCTTCGACATTGCAAGGCGGGTTCCCCTTCAAACTCTGAATAATGTCCGGCTCATAAATGTTGCGCTTCTCGGCTTCTGTGCCTAATAATGGCCATCTTCCACATGTCAAGTGAATGTGAATAGCCAGGGCGTTTTATATTTACCACCCTGGCCGCGCGAATGAACTGTATATTTAAAGAGACGAGGATTCCCAGATCCAAACCACACCATCCTCCCTCATCAAGCATTCATCAGAGCGCGGCTGAAAAAATCCATCCTAGCATGGCCAACCAGCGCAGCTCCTCCTCTCGCTTCCCCAGCCCTAAGCAATGAGATTGGGAGAGGTGTTCCATCCCACACAGCCAATTAGTGAAGCTTCAGACCCAGGGATTTCTCCCCCCCCCCAGCGTATATGGTCCCGGTTCGAGTCGGGCTCGCCACCTATAATGGCGGGGAGCAAGAGGAGAGCTTGCCCAACCCCTCCAAGGGAGAGCGGGTATGCCCCTTGTCCCTTATTTGTTGAGGGGACTCGGATTTCCAATCCATCCGTTTCTCCGAGGGGTTCTGGAGTTCTACGGCCTCCAGTTGCACAATCTTACCCCTGCCTCCATACATCATATCGCAGGCTACGTAGCCCTTTGCGAGTTGTTCTTGGGCTGCGAGGCTCATTTCGCACCGTGGAAGAAGTTGTTCTGCCTTGTGCCTCGTTCACAGAGGGGGTCAATATATCAGGTAGGCAGAGCCGAAGTATGGTGCATCGTCGGGACCTGATACGTATCCGGAACCCCGAAGAAGGCGTCCGAAGACTGGCCTTCAGAGTTGTTTTATATGGAAGACGTCCCTCTTCCAGATCCTATCTGGATCGGCCTTCCCGAGTTTGACAATGCTCCTTTGAAGAAGCGCCTGAGCTGGCAACCATGGAGCCCCGGGGAGGAAGATGATTGGGACGTTCTTTACCTGATGAGCCGGATAAAGACATTGTCTCAATCAGGACTGACCATAGCCGAGGTTATGGCAATATGCATTATGCGGGGGGTGCAGCCGCTTCAGTATCGAGGCCACCCCATGTGGGATTTTAACGGGGAAGATGACGCTACCCGCTGCGGCCTCAGAGGGCCGAACTCGACCGCTACCCTAGCAAAAATCTTGTCCGGTTTGTACAAGGGAGAGGAAGAAGAATTCCTCCGCATCAAGCCACAAAGCGGGTTCTCCATGTACAATCCTCCACGCTGGGTAAGTCGTCACTTTTTTACGCCCATCCGTTCCATATTCCCATAATTGAATATTTTACCTTGCAAATTCATCGTAGGAACTGCGTAAGGCTGTAAGGGAGATCAACAGCCCACCTCCACAACCAGAGGATCCTGAACGGTCCCTCGACCCAGCCTTCAAAGAGGATCCGGACATATCCGTGGTGCTGATCGACAGGGTATTCTACCAATTAAGCAGCGATGACGCCTTGGTGGCTATTACGGCCGACTACCCTGGGCTGCTCCCAGCTTCGTAGGTGAATGAGACCAAAGTCCCAACATTTTGAAAAAGGTTCGCTTTTATGCACTTCCCTCACCGTATACAAACGGTGTTTTATAGGGAAGGCCCTCGGGACGCCGCGTCGAGACCGCGGCGACCAGCCAACAAGGGTCCCCGAGGCCGTACAGACTAAAGAGGAAAGCTGTCCGGACGAAGATGCCGGTGCAGAGGTATGAGGCAACACCTCACTCCATGGTTATCGTCTTTAGAGACATAATAACACCCGTGCTTTCTAGAAAGAAGAACACTCGCCGGACTATATCCGAAGAGGTCACCAATCACGCCTCAACCAGTCGGGCTCCAGGGCCGGACACGGAAGCGGAAGTGAATACGAGACGCATGCCAGATGCTCCTCCGACAGAGGATGTGGATAGAAGATACGCCACAAATTCCAAAGTGGAGAGCGCCATGAACCACAGGCGTCGCCGAGCCATACTCCATGATGCTTGTTTCTCCCAAGAGGCATTTGATGCCTTCAACTCAGGAGACGCTTACATCCGTGCTACTCAAAATGGTCTAGCCAGAGCCACGGACCAGTATGTAAAGGATATACGGGTAAGAAGATTTTCATGATTACATATAGCAGTAGCCCCCGAGACTTGAAACAGTTGGCACAACTGATTTCAGGATCATAATTTGTGTAGGTTCTTACAGAGAAGAATACCAAATTGTCTCAAGAGCTAGAAGAGTGCAAGGCCCAGCTGCAGGTCGTAGTGGCCGCATTGAAGGAGTCCGAAAAGGCCTCTTCTGGTAACACCTGATTTAAAGAAGTGACAGGTACCATATGGGACGTGGCATGCACACAATTCTAACAATAACTATTGCAGATGACGCCGGAGTGAATCCGGATGAGCAACATGCCATACGGCAGCGAAAGGCGGGCGAGCGTATTCTCACAAAAGTGAGGCAGGAGAAAAATAATCTCCAGGATGCCGACACGCAGATGAGCGTAGAACTAAAGGATGTTCGGGCCCAGCTGGCGGACTCCGTAAAGGAGAATAAGAGGCTTCAACGCGGCATTTTCAGTAAGTGCTTGAGCGAACTCTAAAAATGAGTTCGGCGAAGAAGCCGGCTAACAGATTTATGTTTGTAGGTATGCTGACGGGTCGCCACGCGGATGAGATGCCCGGGGCAGCGGGTGACCTTCTACCCGAGCTTTCACAACTGCACGAACAAGCTCGGCAGATGATGCAAGGTGTTTCCCAGGCCTTGTGGCCATCCATCTCCCTGCCCGAAGGCCTTGGAGAGCTTGTTGAGAAGCTCAAGGGAGCGCGGCGGCGCTTCCGATTATGGAAGATATCGGCTTGCCGTCAAGGTGCCAGGGAAGCCTGGGCCATGGTGAAGACGCGGTACACCAAGGCTGACCCAAATCACATGGCCGAGGTCGGACCTGTGGGGCCCGATGGGAAAGAGATCCCCGTTAGCTTAGTATATGGACAAGTAGAATTAGCCGCAAAGTATTCCCAGCAGGATTGTAGGCTAGACAGCCTGCTGGATGGTATAGAGGAAGAATTCAATCAGTCTAAGTGACTATGTAATGAAAATGACATGTATAATGCCTTCTAGCCGGATTGTAAATCGTTTGTCATTATGGACCTTTTCGCTTCAACCTCGGGACCCGATAGTCCGGAGTGTATCCGAATACCCTCTGGGTTATGTAAGAACCGGGGTATGCATGGAAACCAGGCGTAGGGGTCATTAATGCTTTAGCAGACAAGTGCCCAACTAGTTATGTTATATTACATGGATAGTAAGAAACATCTTCCAGGGAGAATATTTCCATTAAGGGTTCCTTTCCCTGGGTGCGCATGCCCTAATGTGCATGACCGTACTGCGAGAAGAGACGCAGGAAAAAACATCTGGGGGCATGTACCAAAATAAATAAAAGTCATCTTTTGTTCACCGACCGAATATTCTCTTAAGAACGCTAGCTTTCGGCTTCACCCAGTCTGAGGTACACATCCGGCTGACCCGGCAGTAACAATCGCAGAGGTGCTCCCCTTATGCCCTAGCCGAATTAACGGGAACGTAGGGCATAAATACAAGAGCCAGGCAACCCAGCTTGGCCAAAACTTAAGTCATATTGGTGCATATAATGGCGAAGAAAAGGTACATGCGGAAGGGTAACACATGTGTGGGGCATGTAGCCCGGATAAATAATTAAGCTTCTGTATAAGAAGCCCCCAGGTATAATGAGCGCAGTTAGCGCGTCCATAGTGTGCAAAGAAAGCACAAATTGGCCCTTAAAGGCTTTGAGAGATAAAAACAAGGGAGAAAGAGAGAAATGAAAGACAGGTAGTTTATATAAAAAATGGACAGAGGAAAAGGACGAACACAGGGTCTCGTGCTAGGCGTAGAATCTTCGGAGCCTGGCTGCGTTCCATGGGTTCGGCTCAAGTCGATTATCAGATGCATCCCGCAGACGGTACGCCCCACCGGTCAGAACTTGGTCAATAATGATGGGACCCTCCCATTTGGGCTTAAGTTTGTTCTTTTTCTTCTCCGGCAGGCGTAGAACTAACTCGCCAACGTTATAAGTTTTGGCCCGTACTTCTCTGCATTGGTATCTTCGAGCCTGTTGTTGATAGAATGCGGAACGGGATTTTGCCACGTCACACTCCTCCTCTAGGGCGTCCAAACTGTCCTGCCGATCGAGCTCGGCTTCTCTTTCTTCGTACATGCGCACGCGAGGTGAGTCATGAATTATGTCGCAGGGCAGAATCGCCTCTGCGCCATACACCATAAAGAAGGGTGTGTATCCGGTAGTGCGATTTGGCGTGGTCCGCAGCCCCGAGAGTATAGAGTCGAGCTCCTCCACCCAATGCGTGTTAGATTCTTTAAGGGACCGCACTAACCTGGGTTTGATGACGCTCAAGATAAGACCATTTGCTCATTCGACTTGATCGTTAGTTTGTGGGTGATAGACAGAAGCGTAATCGAGCTTAATGCCCATGTTTTTGCACCAGAGTTTGACCTCATCGGCCGTGAAGTTCGTGCCATTGTCAGTGATGATGCTGTGGGGAACACCGTAACGGTGTACGACCCCGGATATGAAGTCTATCACCGGTCCGGATTCGGCCGTTTTAATAGGTTTGGCCTCTATCCATTTGGTGAATTTATCCACCATGACCAGTAAGTATTTTTTCTTATGGGTTCCCCCTTTAAGGGGTCCAACCATGTCGAGTCCCCAGACCACAAAGGGCCAGGTAATGGGGATTTTTTGGAGGGCGGTGGGTGGCATATGGCTTCGGTTTGCAAAAAGCTGGCACCCGACGCAACGTTGGACCAAGTCCTGAGCGTCTGCCCAGGCTGTCGGCCAATAAAACCTGTACGGAAGGCCTTGCTTACAAGGGCCCGGGCTGCGGCGTGGTGTCCGCCAAGTCAGGCATGAATTTCTGCCAGAAGCTTCCGCCCCTCCTCTTCGGAGATGCACCGTTGAAGGACTCCGGTAGTGCTTTTCTTATAAAGCTCTCCCTCATGGACCCTGTAGGCTTAAGAGCGCCGCACTATGCAGCATGCCTCATTTTGGTCCTCGGGGAGTCCCTGCCTAGTTAAGTAGGCCAGGAATGGTTCAGTCCACGGGGCGACGATGGCCATTATGACGTGGGCTGAAGGTGTTATTTCGGTGGCAGAGCCTCCGATTATGTCAGAGTGTTCGGTATCGGGCATTGTGGTTGGGTCTGGACTATTGTTACCGGTGTCCCCGTCCCATACCACGGATGGCTTGAACAATCTTTCCAAAAAGATGTTAGGCGGGACTGATCGCGTTTTGCACCGATGCGTGCGAGGACATCTGTCGCCTGATTGTTTTCCCGGGCTACATGGTGAAATTCGAGCCTCTCGAACCGAGCTGACATTTTTATGACGACATTGCGGTAGGCCGCCATTTTCGGATCCTTGGCGTCAAAGTCTCCATTTATTTGGGATATTGCAAGGTTTGAATCCCCGCGCACCTCCAAGAATTGGATGCCCATGGATACTGCCATCCGAAGACCATGTAAAAGGGCCTCGTATTCGGCTGCATTGTTGGAATCTGTATACATTATCTGGAGTACGTAGTGAACTGTATCTCCAGTTGGGGACGTCAGGACGACGCCAGCCCCTAGACCAGCCAGCATTTTGGAGCCGTCGAAGTGCATGATCCAGTTGGAGTATGCGTCGTACTCTTTAGGGAGTTCGGCTTCCGTCCATTCGGCGACAAAGTCGGCCAATACTTGCGACTTAATGGCTCGCTGTGGTTTGTACGTTATGTCTAACGGGAGGAGCTCAATGGCCCATTTGGCAATCCGGCCCGTGGTGTCGCGGTTGTTTATAATATCATTAAGTGGCCCTTCCGAGGCTACTGTAATTGAACACTCTTGAAAGTAGTGTCCCAGCTTCCGAGCTGCCATGAATACCGCATAGGCTATCTTTTGATAATGTGGGTACCGTGACTTGCATGGAGTGAGGACAGTGGATACATCATAGACCGGCTTTTGTAGGGGGAATTTATGTCCGTCCGTTTCACGTTCGACGACGAGCACTGCGCTTACAACTTGATGAGTTCCCGCGATGTACAACATCATTGGTTCGTGGATGTTTGGCGCGGCCAGGATTGGTTTGGTTGCCTGTATGGGTTTTATTTCTTCCAATCCGGCTGTGGCCGCATCCGTCCACTCGAAGTGTTTGGTGCGCCGAAGGAGGCGATAGAGGGGTAATGCCTTCTCTCCCAGGCGTGAGATCAAGCGGCTTAGAGCCGCCACAGATCCGGTTAATTTCTGGATTTGTTTGAGGTCCGTTGGGATAGCCAACTGTGACAGAGCTCGGATTTTGGACGGATTTGCTTCTATTCCTCTATTGGAAACAATGAAGCCCACGAGCTTTCTGGCTGGTACACCGAAAACACATTTTTCCGGATCAAGCTTGATGTCGTATGTTCGGAGGTTTTCGAATGTGAGCCTCAGGTCGTCTATTAAAGAGTTGACGTGTTTGGTTTTAACAACCACATCATCGTTTTCCAGGCCTGTCTGAATCATGCGCTGATATGTTGCGCCGGCCTTTTTGAGCCCAAAAGGCATTGTATTAAAACAGAAGGGGCCGTATGGTGTGATGAATGCCGTTGCTACTTGGTCGGGCTCCGCCATCTTAATTTGGTGGTAACCAGAGTATGCGTCGAGGAAACACAATAAATCGTGTCCTGCAGTAGCATCGATAATTTGATCGATGCGGGGAGGGGAAAGGGATCCTTTGGGCAAGCCTTGTTGAGGTCCCTGAAATCGACGCATAGGCGCCAGGATTTGCCCTTCTTTGGTACCATCACCAGGTTTGCTAGCCAGTCCTGGTGTTTTATTTCTCTAATGAATCCGGCCTCCAATAACTTGGCTAGTTCCTCTCCCATAGCTTGTCTCTTAGGTTCAGAGAAATGCCGAAGAGCCTTCTTGACCGGCTTGAATCCCTTTAGGATATTTAGGCTATGCTCGGCCAGCCTGCGTGGGATTCCTGGCATATCTGAGGGGTGCCAGGCGAATATGTCCCAATTCTTGCGTAAGAATTCTCGTAGTGCAGCGTCTATGGCGGGGTTTAACTGTGCCCTCACGGAGGCTGGTTTTGTAGGGTCCGTTGGATGGACTTGGAATTTGACTATTTCGACCGCTGGTTTAAAGGAGGTGGACTTGGATCTCTTATCAAGTATCACGTCGTCCTTGTCCACCATGGAGCCCAGCACAGTCAGTTCCTCGGCCGCAAGGGCTTTGGATAATGCCTCGAGGGCCAGTGTGGCTATTTTGTTTTCGGCGCGGAGTGCTGTGTCCGGATCACTAGTGAGAGTGATGATTCTGTTGGGCCCGGGCATTTTGTGCTTCATGTACCCATAATGGGGTATGGCTTGGAAGATCGTGAACGCCTCCCACCCTAAAAGGGTGTGGTATCCGCTACTGAACGGAGCCACTTGGAACGTAATCTCTTCGGACCTATAGTTCTCCGGCGTGCCGAACACCACATCTAGTGTGATTTTGCCTGTACAACGTGCTTCCCGACTGGGGATTATTCCTCTAAAGTTTGTGCTGCTTCGCTCGATTCGGTTCCAGTCTATTTCCATCTTTTGAAGGGTTTCCTCATAGATGAGGTTTAATCCGCTGCCGCCGTCCATGAGCACCTTGGTGAGTCGAAAGCCGTCCACAATTGGACTGAGAACCAATGCGGCTGGTGCTCGGGCTGTTCGGAATTTAGGTTCGTCACTGGCATTGAAAGTAATAGCCGTGTCACTCCATGGATTTCGGCACGGTTGCGGAGTGTTTGCTTTCGCCTGTTATTTGATGCGAAGGTCTCGAAGACAGTTAATACTGTATTGTTATCCCTGGGATGGTGCTCTGTGGCGTCTGGGATGAGAAGATCCTCGCCACTTTTGGCCACCTGCCGGAGTATCCAACATTCTCTAAGGCTGTGTGTTGGTATGGTATCCGCTGTACTATGGATTTTGCAGGGTCCGTTGAGCCATCCCTCCAGTACGGTTCCCCGCCCTGTGAAGGGTTTTTGCTTTTTTGTGGTTAGCTCGGGTGTCCTATAGCAGTGCACCCTTTTGCTGCGGACTGGGTGTGTATTCAGGGCCGGATTATCCCAAAATTTTGTTTCGGTTTTCCAGGCGCTTTCCACGCAGTACTTTCGTACTATGGACGCCAAGTCAGCGAAGCGTGATATCTCACGGCGACTTATGGCGTTAAGAATTCCCTTGTCCGTGCAATTATTGCAGAAAAATAAGATTGCGTCTTCTTCGCGACAGTCCTTATCCTTGTTCATCACAAGGAGGAATCTAGCCCAATAGTGATGTACTGTTTCCTGGGGCTCTTGCGTGATGTGGGAAAGATCGCTTATGTTTGGGTGGGTGGGTGGAATTGAGTCCGAACCCTTACCCAATCTAGGATCTAGGGGTCGAGGAGTTTCCAATCTTGGAAGTTCCGGTTCCGGGATGTTGCCCGATGATCCTGGCCCGCTGCCTGACTCTAGGTTCAGGGCATGGGTGTTTTCCTCCCGTAAACGGGTATCCGGCTCGGAGAGCTCAGGAATCCGGACATAGTTAGTTCTCAAAATAGAGGAAAAGTCGCCACATTGTTCCTCTACCACCGCAATATGATGGGTGACCGGCCGGGAGTTAATCTCCCTTTGATCGGGTTTAAGCCCAATCCGATCATGGTCCGTGGCGACTCCCAAGGCGGTGATGCGATCCAAGAGCTCGTTTAGGGAAGAGAGCTCCATTGGATCCATCTGCTCGGCAAGTTCTGAGTTGACGTGGAGGCTGTTTTCGATGACCCGAGAAGTCATCGTCGGCGTAGGGGCCGAACAGGCGGTCATGATGAAACCACCTAGCCGGAGAGTTTGGCCGATAGCCAAAGCTCCCCCGGCGGTAATGCCGTCTTTAAAGACGAGACGAGACATCCTTCCTCACGGTGACGGCATAGTGGAACTCTCAATGAAAGCACCAATGTCGGTGTCAAAACCGGCGGATCTCGGGTAGGGGGTCCGGAACTATGCGTCTAGGCGGATGGTAACAGGAGACAAGGGACACGATGTTTTTACCCAGGTTCGGGCCCTCTCGATGGAGGTAAAACCCTACTCCTGCTTGATTGATATTGATGATATGGGTATTACAAGAGTTGATCTACCACGAGATCAGAGAGGCTAAACCCTAGAAACTAGCCTATGGTATGATTGTTGTTCTCTGTCCTACGGACTAAACCCTCCGGTATTTATAGATACCGGAGTGTCGGTGTACTAAAGTAGGGGTACCTTAGTACCCCGAACTTGTGCACGGGCAGTAGCAGCTCCCCGTGGCAAGGCTTGCTAGGCGATCACCAAGGGCCTCCGCTGGCCCCTTTGAAGCCATTCAAGAACAAAATATCCAAGCTAAAGAGACAAGGCCCTAGCAAGAGGAGCTTGCCGGGAAGGCCGCTCAAGACCCCGACAAGAGGAGCTTGTCGGGAAGGAACAAGGCCCCGGCAAGAGGAGCTTGCCGGGAAGGTACAAGACCCCAGCAAGAGGAGCTTGCCGGGAAGCCCAACCAAAGCTCCCCAAGATACTTGCCTTAGCGCGCCCCGCGCCCCGGCAAGACCCGGTAAGCGACAAGCTCCCGGACGCGATAAGATTCGAAGCGCGGCAAGGCACTTGCCGCGGCAAGCCACCACCTCGTTCCTGCGCTCCAGCTCACCCACCAACGTGTCGCCCCGGGGCTCTCTCCGGCGCATGTGGCGGGCGGCTGTGCAGCTAAGGGCATGCGTGGCACGCAAGCGCTGCCAGGGCCGCCATCGTGGCAAACGGTGGCGCCCCTTCCATCTCAGTACTTTTTGGGTGACATAGATGGACATTTGATGCCCTTGTCCCCTGCCGTCAGAGTTAGGTAGGGTACACTGTAGCCGTACCAACCACCACATTACCATTTTTACCCTTGACTGCGTTGCCACCTGTGGCTAACCCCTTGAGCATATAAAAGGAGGCCCATGCGCAACGTAGAAGGGGGGAGGGCCATTCTCACGCTCGGTCCCGTCGGCTGCTGGAGTGTACTGTAGCACCCAGCGCCCCCGAGCAAGAACTCAATACAATCCACAAAAGCAGCAGTAGGGTTTTACGCATCCGTGCGGCCCGAAGCTGGGTAAAAATCGCTCGTGTGCTCCACCTCGATCTGCTCTTTGTGCGACCTCCGCTCCTCGCCGAACCGAAAAGGGGACGCCTCGGTCCCCATAGGTGTTCGTGGACCCAAAAACCCCCGACATCTTTGGCGCGCCAGGTAGGGGGGGATGGCGCAGGTATGGCGAGTCGAACCCCGATTTCGACATCTTTCTGCTCCATCCTAGGGAGCAGAGGCAGTTATCCCCATGGAACTCGAATACGGGTCACCTCGAGTGCTCGCCTATAGTGGGCTTAGCAAGAGCAGCTGCGTCAAGGTAACGCGCCGCTCCTTGAGGAGGGCCGTCTTCAGGCCGCTGTGCTAGCTGCTCGCCTCCAGCATGTTTTGCGCCGCTTCCATAGCCGCAAAGCTAACACCAGAAGTTTCGAGGAAAGCGACCTTGTTTCTTCGGTGCATTTAGTCCGCCAAGAGTTATAACAAGTTGACGCCGACCGTGGGGAGTATCTGTACGAAGTCTTGCCGCTGTTGCATGTAATCCTTTGTACAGAGCCAGGCGCAGACCCTGCATGCAGATAAAGTTTATGTGCCCCGAACATCATGTCGATTTCATGCCCATTATCTTTTGCATGTGTTATCTGACACTTTGTGCAGCACTATCCCCCGGTGAGCGATGACAAGCCATGAGGCTCCATGCCTTTATTTTCTCTTCTTCCTTTTATCAAGGAAAGGAAGGTCCCCTTGCCCACAAACTTGCCGTGGGAGGAAAAGAGAAGATAATGGTGTGGACCAGGCATCGTTCAAAGAAATTCCCTCTTGCCGGGAAGCAAACAACTGAAAAGATAAGTTGCCAAAGTTTGAGCAATCAGATTTTTAAGTTTCTAAGTTATTTTCCTTGAACGACCACGCTTTGTATGGAAAACCTGTGCGCGGAGGAACCAGCTCGTGACTAAGTACGCCCTTACTTTGTTTCGAGCTCACGCGATAGCATAAGTGGGCTGCAACTATAGCCAGTTGCGCCCCTGCTTTGTCCCGAGTTTGCTCAACAACTTAAGCAGGCTACCTCTAGTCGCGGCAAGGTTTCTTGTCGGTCGCTACACTGCGCGAGCCGCTGACGTCCCGCACTCAGCGCTCGCGGTTAAGGTGCCTGCGCCGGCCAGTTCCCTAAAAGCGTAGGGTAAAACATTACAAAGGGAGGCTCAAATAAAGGGAATAACGTTGCAATCACTACACGAGATAAAGTTATATTACAAGATAACTTGTCGCAGCTATAACAAAGTGTTTTCGTGACATGATTAGCAGCGACAAGGAAAGCAGAAGCAGGAGACCTAGTCCACACGGTTGCCCTCGATCCTCTTCATCCCGCTCACCTTTTCCACAATGGGTGCGACAAGGGCCTTGATGTCCTCCATGTCAACATCTGACGGCAAGGAGCAGAGGACAATGTCCGGGTTGCGGAAGACCACCTTCACCAGCACCTTCTCAAGGGCTCCCGTGCAGGCGATGCGGGTCTCGTCGGCCAGTTGCTTTGGGATCTCGTCCCGAAACTTCTGGAGGACCGCCGTGATGCCCTTGAAGAACAAGGTGAGCTTGGCGCTGGGTGGGAGGTTCTCGTCGGAGGGATACTCGTGCCCCTCCATCCCCAGCAGCGTCAGCTCCTTGTCAATGGCCGCGGCGATGTCGACGAGGCCCTCCATCCACTGCTCCACAGTCTCCCTGAAGGCGTTCTGGGTGGCGGCGGCGCTCTCCAACAAGGCTTTGTCGGCCTTGATCTCCTTCTTCAAGGCCGACTCCTGCTCCTTGGCGTCATTCAGTGCCTTGCTCAGGCTGGCCAGCTTCAGCTCCAGATCGGCGTTGGATTCCTTGGCGGCGTTGAGCTCCTTGACCTTCTCGGTGAAACGGCCCTGTAGCTCGCCGAAGGTGTAGGCGTCCTTCTCGCGCTCGGTCTTGAGCGCGGCAAGCACCTCGCCGCTCGCCTTGAGATCGGTATCTAGCTGCACCACCTTCGTCTCCAGCTCCTTCTTGGCGGTCTCAGCAGCTGCAGCAGCATCCTGCGCCTGCTTGAGACTCCCGCCAAGTGCTTGCTCGCGCTCAGCAACCTCTTCCTCATGGCTGGCGAGGCTGGCTTTCTGCTGCACCAGCTCACCTTCCCGCGCAGATAGCCCCTCGGCGACAAGCCTTTGTTGTTCCTCAGCCTCCGCCTTCTCGAGGATGAAGGCCGTCCGCGCCTCGTCGAGCCGCCTCTGCTCCTCCGCCATGGACCGGAGGGCTTCTTGGTTGAGGCTTCGGAGCTCCTCGGCGCGCTTCTCCATGTCTGCCCCCGCCCTCGCGACAAGCGCTTCTCGGCGTTCCACCTTGGCTTGTCGCGCACGGTAGAGCGACACCAGCCTACGGAGCAGCTGCTCCTCTTCAGGCTCGCCGCTGCTGCTGCTCGGCGCATCCACCAGCGTCAGCCCAGCAGAGGCGAACACCTCTCCGTCTAAGACCTCCCCCCCGATCGGCGCCCTGGAGCTCGACTCCCAGGGGAGCTTGATGAAGATATCGTCGCCAGCCTTCAAATAGGCGCTTGGCCGGGGCTCGTCGGACACCGACACGGAGGCAGTGGCGGGGTCGGCGGTCGGCATAGCACCTGGCGCTCCTGAGGCCTCAGGATCGTCGGTACGATCGCCGGACCCCTCGCCTGCTGACGCGGAAGCACCCTTGGCGGCCTCTTCACCAGCGAGATCGTCGGCGTCGGCCGCCTCTTCGGCCTCGACGACATCTTCGACGACGACCTCGGTATCCATCGGCTCCGTGGCAGACGGGCCTGACGAAGAAGAACGGAGCAAAGAAAGGATACCCGGTCGGGAACTTCTTCTGGGCAACGGCGGGAAGAACCCTTGTGCGTGGGTGCGCCCGCGTCGCCGTCGACCAGAAGAGGTAGAAGCTCTCCCTCAGCTCCTTCGCCTCGAGCTGAGAGGGGAAGAAGACCGCCTGCTCCTTCCGCAGCGCCTCGAGCCGCAGCGCTTCGGCCGACTTTGTGCCCTCCCCTTTCCCCTTGCCGCTCTTTGGAGCCATGGCGGAAGCAGGAGTGGAGGTTGGCGGCGTTGGCAACGCTGGCGGCGGCGGGAGGAGGAGAGGAGAGCTGCTCTCTTCGGGAAGGAAGGGGAGCGGCGGAGCTTCTCGAGGAAGGATGGCAACTGGCGAATGAACGAACCGCCCCCACATCCCCCTGCTTATAAAGGAGGGGAGGGACAGACGGTTCGTATTTCCAATAAAGAAACCACCAACGACGTGACGCGCGCGTGCAGGGCTCAGCCCTGCGCACGCCGCCCACGTCACGAACGATCTCCCACAACGCCGCAATTAACGCGTGCCGTTAGGAGAGGGCGTGGTTGATGCCGCAGAAGTCACAGCGTGACCCTGGCCGCGTGTGCCCGTGCACTGTCTAGGGCCTGGCCCAACAGCGCTTGGCACCGTGTATGGCCCAGGCCCGGGGGATCCTGTCGGTGTACTAAAGTAGGGTTTGCCAGGCGATCACCAAGGGCTTCCGCTGGCCCCTTTGAAGCCATTCAAGAACAAAATATCCAAGCTAAAGAGACAAGGCCCCGGCAAGAGGAGCTTGCCGGGAAGGCCGCTCAAGACCCCGGCAAGAGGAGCTTGTCGGGAAGGAACAAGGCCCCGGCAAGAGGAGCTTGCCGGGAAGGTACAAGACCCCGACAAGAGGAGCTTGCCGGGAAGGCCAACCAAAGCTCCCCAAGATACTTGCGACAGCGCGCCCCGCACCCCGGCAAGACCCGGTAAGCGACAAGCTCCCGGACGCGACAAGATTCCAAGCGCGGCAAGGCACTTGCCGCGGCAAGCCACCACCTCGTGCCTGCGCTCCAGCTCACCCACCAACGTGTCGCCCCGGGGCTCTCTCCGGCGCACGTGGCGGGCGGCTGTGCAGCTAAGGGCATGCGTGGCACGCAAGCGCTGCCAGGGCCGCCATCGTGGCAAACGGTGGCGCCCCTGACGGTCCATCTCAGTACTTTTTGGGTGACATAGACGGGCATTTAATGCCCTTGTCCCCTGACGTCAGAGTTAGGTAGGGTACACTGTAGCCGTACCAACCACCACATTACCATTTTTACCCTTGACTGCATTGCCACCTGTGGGTAACCCCTTGAGCATATAAAAGGAGGCCCATGCGCAACGTAGAAGGGGGGAGGGCCATTCTCATGCTCGGTCCCGTCGGCTGCTGGAGTCTACTGTAGCACCCAGCGCCCCCGAGCAAGAACTCAATACAATCCACAAAAGCAGCAGTAGGGTTTTACGCATCCGTGCGGCCCAAAGCTGGGTAAAAATCGCTCGTGTGCTCCGCCTCGATCTGCTCTTTGTGCGACCTCCGCTCCTCGCCGAACCGAAAAGGGGACGCCTCGGTCCCCATAGGTGTTCGTGGACCCAAAAACCCCCGACACGGAGGGGGGTAAGGTTACATAGACTCGGTTACAAGGAAGGAGATCTATATATCCGTATCGCCAAGCTTGTCTTCCACGCCAAGGAGAGTCCCATCCGGACACGGGACGAAGTCTTCAATCTTGTATCTTCATAGTCCAACAGTCCGGCCAAAGGTTATAGTCCGGCTGTCCGGATACCCCCTAATCCAGGACTCCCTCAGTACTTGTCTATTGGATAACCAGGCTTCCCTGTTGGCGAGACTGCCCAGGCCGCTGATGTTTCCGAACTCAAGCAGAAGCTGAAGCTGGCCGATGACGATATCGTCTGCATTAACAAGCGGTTCGATGAGGCGCAAGGTATGTTTTAAAAGATTGTCTTGCATGCCTGAAGTGATATGTCAATACGGGGTTTGAGCTTATGCGCTGCTATGATTGTGATCGCAGGCAGCGTGGCCGAGGTCGAGACCCTCAAGAGCACCCTTGCGCAGGCCAAGGAGCAGGCGAGGGCGAGCAAAGAGGATGCTGATAAAGTAGCTACGAATTTAAATGCCGAGCAGGTCGCCCGCCGCCAATATGAGGAGAAGGTGACTGAGGTGGAGCAAGAGCTCAAGGACGCCGCCGGCAAGTGCGAGGCCTTGGAGGAGAAGAATACGGCCCGAGCGGTTGATCTCGCCAAGGCTCTCTAGGAGGCAAAGGATGCGTGGACCGAGTCCCGGGCGGCTTGTGAGGAGATCCGGCAGGCCCAATAGATAGCGGCTGGTAAGCCCTTTCTTTTGCAGAGTATATTCGGCAGTCGGAGATATGCCTTGCTTAATCGACTATGGAGTTCCCCAAACGTCTTTGCGGATCTTCCGAGGAGTGCAGCTGGCGCCGCGCAATTCTTTCGGGCCCAGGAGGGGAACACCACGGAGAAGCTCTTCTGGTCATAGTACCTGGCGCCAGAGCGTCCGGCACTGTTGAACAACCAGATGATGCAGCTGGCGGAGCTGCATAGGATGTCCGGTTTGGCCATGAAGGACGTCATAGTCCAGCTCTGGCCAACCGAACCCATTCCTAGCAGTTACTTCGGCCTGGTGAAGCGAATCGCCAATGCGCTACCCCGAATTGAAGCTGTCAAGTGCTCGGCGTGCATCGAGGGTGCACGGATGGCCTTCGCCCGTGTCAAGATGCAATGGGCGAAGATGAAGGCCACCGTCATGGCGACGGAGGACCCGCCCGAAGGCAAGGACCACCGCAAGCCAGAGCAGTATTTTGAAGATGTCCTGGAGGGTGCCCGGCTATTAGATGGCCAATGCTCAAAGTTGATCATGTTTGAATGAATGTATCCGAGCTTTCCAGGTGTTGTTTTATGAACCAAGGCTTTGTAATATATTTATGCTTTTATCTGAAATTATTTTCCTCCTGTGCGGCCATTCTTTTTCCGAGAGTTTACCAGTCGTCGGCTCTAGCCCCCACGTAGATTCTACGGGGGTGTTCGGTAATAGCGCGCGACCACACTTGACCCAACGTCTTGGTCCGTAAAGGAGGTGTCTGCGCAGCGAACTAGGCAATCGGACTATGCGGCCTATATTACTTCCACTTAGCCATAGGAGTTTGACAATGGGGCTAAGTACTAGCCCTTGGTGTGTATGCGGTTACCCAAACTGGTGTGCCTTAGACGCGGGACTGAGCGAAGGCAAGTCCTTCGGAAAAAATCGTAAGAGATTTATAGAAAGTCGTTGAATCGCTGACCAACTCTCGTCGTATCATGACAGCAGTTTTCGGCTTTCTCTACTGAGGTGTTTGACCGGACGAACCAGAAACACAATCGCGATAGTTCTCCCTTTACTACCCTAGCCGAACAAGCGGAACATAAGGTAGTAATCACAGGAGCCGGGCAACCCAACTATTGACCAAAGACATGATTCGGAGCTGATGCATATAATGCGATGTTTCGGGACGTCGAAGTGTACTATAAAAGTGTTCGGACTTTTTGAAAATATATGTGGACGAATAGAGCCCCTAGAACTTGGGCCGTACCAGAGTATATATGGCAATCCGACGCAAAGGGGGAATACAGATTGTGAAAGAAACCAATACCGAACAAAGGTTGGTAAAAAACTGTTTCCCTTATAATTTGATTGATACGTCAAAATGTTCTATTACAAATAATGCCATAAACCTCAAGGCTATTTTACATGCCGAGAATTTGTGAACAAGGGAAAGCTGTATACAGGGTCTAAAAAAGAGAAAGGTAGTCTTGAAGATCCACTGGGCACCCTACCGCACATCTGCGCCGATTTTCACCTTGGTGCAATATCCTTTGAGAGGAGCAATCGACGATCGTTTTAGAAAAAAGGGGGCCTGTAAAGGTGCCCTTGTACGACCGTGAAGTTATTAGGTCTTGACGAACCTGTGATACGAGAAGAGAGATAAAAGAAAAGGGAAGAAAAATGTTTCAGGTCCGAATAGGGCCGAGCCGCACTCTGAACCTCGTCCGCAATTTGCCTCTGTCGCTGCCCAAGGTATTTTAAGTGCATAGGGGTGCACATGCGGTACATATGCCGCAGTTAGATAGGGCGATTGACGGAGGCGGAACTGCTAGTGTAGCTCTGGATTGACCAAGCTGTCGTTCCACAGGGTGGGCCGGACTTGTTTAACAGTATCCGGAGGCTTGATGGCCGATGAAGTGTTCGGCTTTATAAGGCCGCTCTGTACTTCAGCCGCAAGGGCCGGGGTATGCTCCTCAGTACGGAGGGAGTGCTCCGTGTTTCATTGAATGTGATAACACCGCGGGGTCCGGGCATTGTCAACTTTAAGTAAGCATAATGCGGGACTGCATTGAAGCGAGCGAAGGCCGTTCGTCCGAGCAGTGCGTGATAAGCACTGCGGAAGGGGACAATGTCGAAGATCAAGTCTTCGCTTTGGAAGTTATCCGGTGAACCAAAGACTACTTCCAATGTTATTGAGCCCGTGCAGCGGGCCTCCACGCCGTGTATCACTCCTTTGAAGGTAGTGTTGGTAGGCTTGATTCTTGATGGGTCAATACCCATTTTGCGGACCGTATCCTGATAAATCAAGTTAAGATTGCTGCCGCCGTCCATGAGGACTCGGGTGAGATAGAATCCGTTGATGATTGGATCAAGGACCAAGGATGCTGAACCTCCATGACGGATACTGGTCGGGTGGTCCTTTCGATCAAAGGTTATCGGACAAGTCGGCGAGGGGTTGAATTTTGGGACGACCGGCTCTACGGCGTAGACGTCCCTTACTGCACGCTTGCGCTCCCTCTTGGGGATATGAGTGACATATATCATATTCACTATTTTTATCTCAGGGGGAAATTTCTTCTGCCCCCCTGTGTTCGGTGGGCGGGGCTCATCCTCGTCCTCGCTTGGCGGCCCTTTCCCCTTGTGTTCGGTATTTAGCTTACCGTCCTGTTTGAAGACCCAACAATTTCTGTTGGAGTGGTTTGCAGGCTTGTCGGGGGTACCATGAATCTGGGAAGGTCGATCAAGTATTTTGTCTAAATTGGATGGGCCATCCCTGTTTTCTTTTGAATGGCTTCTTCCGCTGACCGGGTTTAAAGCCACTGAATCCGGCGTTGACCGCTGTGTCTTCGGTATCCTCATTGTTGCTTCGACGCTTATGTTTGTTGCGTCGTGGCCTGCCGTTACCATCTCTGGCTTCGGAGGTGCCAGGATCGCTGGTACTGTTGCTTCTACAAGCCAGCCAGTTGTCTTCTCCCGTGCAAAAGCGGGTCATGAGTGCGGTAAGGGCTGTCATAGGCTTCGGCTTTTCTTGGCCGAGGTGTTGGGTGAGCCATTCATCACGGACATTGTGTTTAAAGGCCGCGAGGGCTTTGGCGTCCGGACAGTCGATGATTTCGTTCTTTTTAATTAAGAACCTAGTCCATAGTTTTCGGGCTAACTCTCCGGGTTATTGGACTATATGACTAACGTCATCGGCGTCCGGAGGCCGGACATAGGTGCCTTGGAATTTATCTCTAAAGGCATCTTCCAAATCTTTCCAACTGCCAATAGAGTTCTCTGGGAGGCTGTTTAACTAGTGTCGTGCTGGTCCTTTTAGTTTTAAGGGGAGGTATTTGATGGTGTGGAGATCATCACCGCGAGCCATGTGAATATGGATAAGAAAGTCTTCAATCCATACCGCGGGATTAGTCGTTCCATCGTATGCTTCAATATTTACGGGTTTGAACCCTTCTGGGAATTGGTACTACATTACTTCATCGGTAAAGCATAACTGGTGTGCAGCGCCTCTGTATCGGGCGATGTCACGATGGAGTTCGGATGACATCCGTGTTTGGTTTCCAGCCTGGGCGAGGTTATGCTTGTCGCGCCAGGCTTGATGGCCGTCATCATGCGTTGCAGCATGCCCCCTTGACCCATAGATCGATCTGGCCTGACGGGCTCTATTGTCTAGGTCCTGGTATAAGTCATAGGTATAGCCCAGAGCTGCTACTTCTTTGGCTCGACGGAGAGGCGCTGCGGGCTGGTGTTCGGCATCAGTAGCCGCTTTATCTCGCCCACGTGGTGGTCGGTTTGGTTCATCAGTGCGGTCATCTCTTGACGGTATTGGCTCAAGGGCCTCATCGTCGAATTGTGGTAGTAGCCGACGCTTCGGATAACTCTTTGTTGGGTGCTCGAGCCATACTCTTCGGCAGCTAGGACTTGGGTCTATATGTCGTTGAGGGTATCCTGTTCGGCTTGGAGATATTGCTGCTTCTTCTTTAGGCTTCGCGTAGTTGCGATTAGCTAACGCTTAAAGCGCTCTTGCTCGAGGAGTTCCTCTGGCACGATGAAGTCTTTGTTGCCGAGGCTAACATCATCCTCGGAGATCTGCAGATAGTTACTATCTTTCGAGTCCTCATTCCCGACCGGCTCGTCGGGGTTAACTTGTCCCTCCTCCAATTCATCCTGCTCGGACGCAGGCTCGACCGGGTCTTCAGGATCTTCGGCATCATCTGGGGTGTTATTGTCTCCTGTGCCAGTATTGCTTTCCCTTTCGCGACGCGATTTGGAGCAGCGCCGCTGACGTCGATGTTTGGGTGGTGCCTCGGCGGGCTTGTCCTCGATCAGATCTTTCCTGCCTTCGTCGTCATCCTCTTTGGGTGTATCCACCATATACACGTCATATGTGGAGGTAGCTGTCCAGCGCCCGGTGAATGGCGGGTCTTGGCTTTGTTTGTCTCCGGCATCGTCGTTCATACTGTCGATGTCTTCATAGGCGTAATCTAGCATGTCTGTCAAATCCTCGACAGTGGCTATTAAGTGGGTGGTGGATGGGATGTAAAATTCCCCGCTCTCAGCCTGTAGTCTGGGCTGGGAGTAGTTCGGAGGTGATACTTCCGTAATGGCGAGGGATCGCATTAAGTCCAAGGTGTCGTTTAAGAGCGAAGGCCGGACGGGGAACCGAGGACCTGCAGGGCTAGGCACGACAGATTCTGCCAGGCTGTGCTCACCAGATGCAGACCTTAAGAGTTCGGAGTTTTCATCCAGAGCCGGGTTCGGCTCTCTGTTGATAGGGAGAGTCGTTCTTGATTCCAAGCTCGCCGAAGACGTAGTTTCCTCCGAGTCTCCGAAGAAAAGTTCCATAGTAGGGGAGAGTCCGGTGGGTTTCAGATACCTATCTTCAAATGAAGTAGTCTGCCCTGGATCTAAGGCCAGGGAAGGGATGATAGTTGGTCCTTGAGCGGTGCCTGATGACGGGTCTGATGGGTTTCCCTCTTGGAGCAGAGGAACAATGGTCGAGGCCGTGGACCCTTCGAAGATTAAGTCTCCTCGTACGTCGGCGACGTAATTCAGGCTCCCGAATCTGATCTGATGACCAGGGGTGTAGCTGTCGATCTGTTTGAGGTGACTGATCGAATTGGTGCGCAGAGCGAAGCCGCCAAACACAAAAAAGTTGATCGGGAAAGAAGGTTTCCCCGGAAACAACATTGTTGTTGATGATTGAATGAGCCATCGAACCTTCTGCCGACGACACAGTGGAACTCTCAATGAAAGCACCAACTTCAGTGTCAAAACCGGCCGATCTCGGGTAGGGGATCCCGAACTATGCGTCTGAGCATCAAAGGTAACTGGAGACAAGGGGGGCAAGATGTTTACCCAGGTTCGGGCCCTCTTAACGGAGGTAAAACCCTACCTCCTGCTTGATTGAGTTTGATGAGTAGGGGTTACAAGAGTTGATCTACCTCGAGATCGTAATGGCTAAACCCCAGAAGTCTAGCTTATGTGAATTCTCATTGAGTCTACGGACTAAACCCTCCGGTTTATATAGACACTGGAGGGGCCTGATCCGTCTCCAACGTATCTATAATTTATGAAGTATTCATGCTGTTATTTGATCATTCTTGAGTGTTTTACAATCATTTTATGGCAACTTTATATCATTTTTTGGGACTAACCTATTGACCCAGTGCCAGTTGCTGTTTTTTTGCTTGTTTTTTACATCGCAAGAAATCAATATCAAACGGAGTCCAAACGCAACGAAACTCTATGGAGATTTTTCTTTGACCAGAAGGAACCCAATGGGCCAGAGCTACACCTGGGGGGTGCCCCGAGGGGGGCACAACCCACTAGGGTGCGCCAGGGCCCCCTGGCGTGCCCAGGTGGGTTGTGCCCACCTCGGTGGCCTCCTGCACCCCCTCATTGCACTATAATTTCCCAAATATTCCGAAACCCTTCGGGGTTAAACTAGATCAGAAGTTCCACCGCCGCAGGGCTTCGCAGCCACCGAAAATCAATCTAGACCCCGTTCTGGCACCCTGCCGGAGGGGGGAATCTTCTTCGGTGGCCTTCTTCATCATCCCGGCAGCCACCACGATGAGGAGGGAGTAGTCCACCCTCGGGGCAGAGGGTTTGTACCAGTAGCTATGTGTTTAATCTCTCTCTCTCTCTCTCTCGTGATCTATATCATGGGCTTTGTTAGCATAGATGGATCATATGATGTTTCTAACCTCTATACTCTTGTTGTGATGAATTGAATCTTTACCCTTTGAAGTTTTGTCATGTCGGATTGAATGTTCAAATTTGAGAATACATGATGTATGTCTTGCGGTATGAATACTTGAGGTGACATTGGGGTATATTATTGATTCACTTGATATATGTTATGGCATTCAACTTGCGGATTCCCGCGTTGATATTGCGGTAATCTATGCATAGGGGTTGATGCACGTTTTTATTATCTTTTCTCCGATAGAAACTTTGGGGTCTCTCAGGGAGTCCTGGACTGAGGGGTCATCGGGAGTCCGGCCTATTATCAACGGGCCGGACTGGTAGGCTGTGAAGACATGAAGGCCGAAGACTGTACCCGTGTCCAGATTGGACTCTCCTTGGCGTGGAAGGCAAGCTTGGCGATCGACTATGAAGATTCCTTCTTATGTAACCAACTCTATGTAACCCTAGACCCCCCCGGGTCTATATAAACCGGAGGGTGTAGTCGGGAAAGGATATACTCATTATCATAGTCATACAGGCTAAACTTCTAGGGTTTAGCCATTACGATCTCATGGTAGATCAACTCTTGTAATACTCATATTCATCAAGATCAATCAAGCAGAAAGTAGGGTATTACCTCCATAGAGAGGGCCCGAACCTGGGTAAACATTGTGTCCCGCGTCTCCTATAACCATCGACCTTAGACGCACAGTTCGGGACCCCCTACCCAAGATCCGCCAGTTTTGACACTGACATTGGTGCTTTCATTAAGAGTTCCACTGTGTCGTCGACGAAAGGTTCGATGGCCCCTTCAATCATTGATAGTGACGCTGTCCAACGAGAAACCTTCCTCCCCGGACAGATCTTCGTATTCGGCGGCTTCGTACTGCGGGCCAACTCGCTTGGCCATCTGGAGCAGATCGACAGCTATGCCCCTGGCCATCAAGTCAGATTTGGAAGCTTGAAGTACGTCGCGGACATCCGTGGAGACCTGATCTTCAACGGATTCGAGACCGCAGCGATCGCTCCCCCTCGCTCCGATGAACATGAGTTAAATCTGTCATCGGATCACATCTAGGAGATGGTTCCTGTTGCTGCAATGGCCTTAAATCCGGAGCATATTGCGCCATCCGAGGCCGCAGAGTCCGCGGTGTTGGAGCCGCACACAGACTCGACACCTTGCAATATTTGCGTCAACGGAACTCCGGACTCGTCTCCGGCTATAAGTTCTGAACCACGTACTCTTGCGGACACCGAGCTGGATCAGTTATCGATTTTCGAATTCGACGCCACAGATATCTTCCAACACTCGCCCCTGGGCGACGTGCTAAACTCGCTAAAAAACATGTCCTTGGCGGAGGACTCACAGCCGAACTATGTCCAGTTCGAACTAGGAGCTGGCGACGGAGAATTTTGCTTCCCACCCGCCACCCACTCCATAGCCACTGTCGATGACTTAACCGACATGCTTGATTACCGCTCCGAAGACATCGACAGCATGGACGACGATGAAGAGGAGGAGCAGCGTCAAAACCCGCCAGTTACTGGGCGATGGACGGAAACTTCCTCATACGATGTGTACATGGTTGATACACCTAAAAAGGCTAACAACGATGACAAAGAAGATCCAGTTGAGAATAAACCTCCTGAGACACATTCCAAGCGCCGGCGGCCTAAACGCCGCTCTAAGCCACATCGCTCAAAAGACAGCAACACTGGCACCAGAGAAAATAATACTCTGGATGACGCCGAAAACAACAAAGACCCCGTTCGAGCAACATCTCAACAGGAGGAACAAGACAACGGGCAAGTTAACCCTGATAAACAGGTCATCCCCAACGACCTGGATGACGATAGTTATCGTCCACTCTCCGAAGATGAGGAGAGCCTCGGCAACGAGGACTTCATCGTGCCTGAGGCACCCCTCGAGCAGGAGCGCTTCAAGCACCAGCTAATTGCCACTGCAAGAAGCCTGAAGAAAAAGCAGCAGCAGCTTCAAGCTGATCAAGACCTACTCATTGACAGATGGACTGATGTCCTGGCAGCCGAAGAATACGGCCTCAAGCATCCAGCCAAGAGTTACCTGAAGCACAGACTGCTACCTCAGTTTGATGAGGAGATGCCGGAGCCCATACCTCCCTCGCGCAATGCGGAACGACCACCGCATGGGCGGGACAGTGCGGCGGACCAACCACCTCGCGGTCGGGACAAAGCGGCAACCCATGCTAAAAAGCAGCCCGCCCCACCGCCTCGCAAAAACAAAGATAAAATAGCTCGGGACCATCCATACGACCTTCGGCAGGAACTGGACAGTAGAGCAGGACACACCAGATCAATCTACGGATCGTGAGGACGCTTTCCGACTCGGGATGACGGCTACCTATTCGGACATGACAAACCTAGTCACGCCCGGGCCGATAACCGCAGACGAACTTCATCACATGTGCGCCGCGACGTGGCCCGATATAGAGGCACCGCACACCCTCTTTGCTTCACAGATGAAGTGCTGGATCATGAATTCCCCGAGGGGTTCAAGCCCGTCAATATTGAGTCATACGACGGAACAACCGATCCCGCAGTATGGATCGAAGATTTTATTCTCCACATCCACATGGCCCGAGGAGACGATCTCCGCGCCATCAAATACCTCCCACTAAAGCTAAAAGGACCTGCTAGACACTGGTTAAATCGCCTGCTCGAAAATTCCATCGGCAGCTGAGAGGACTTGGAGGAAGCTTTCCTTGACAACTTCCAAGGCACTTATGTCCGACCACCAGACGCCGATGACTTAAGTCATATAATTCAACAACTTGGAGAATCAGCCAGAAATTCTGGACTAGGTTCCTAACCAAAAAGAACCATATCGTTGACTGTTCGGACGCCGAAGCCCTAGCGGCCTTTAAACATAGCATCCGTGATGAATGGCTCGCCCGCCACCTTGGCCAAGAAAAGCCGAAGTCTATGGCAGCCCTCACGGCACTCATGACCCGCTTTTGCATGGGTGAGGACAGTTGGCTGGCTCATAGTAAAAACACAGCCAACGAGGCAGGCTCCTCCGAGGCCAAAAACAGCACCGGCAAGCTCCGGAGCAATAAACACAAACACCAAAGTAATGGCAATAGCACTGATGACACGGCTGTTCACGCCAGATTCCGGGGCTCCAAGTCCGGTCAGCGGAAGAAACCTTATAAAAAGAATAGCGAGGGACCATCCAGCTTGGACCGCACACTCGATCGTCCGTGCCAGATACATGGCACCCCAGACAAGGAAGCCAATCATACCAACAGAGATTGCCGGGTTTTCAAGCAAGCCAGCAAGTCAAATGCAGAGAGCAAGGAAATTGTATCGCAAAGCGAGGACGACGACGAAGAGCCCCAACAGCCGAACACGGGAGGATAGAAAAAGTTTCCCCGAGTCAAAGCGGTGAATATGCTATATGCTACACACATCCCTAAAAGGGAGCGCAAGCGCGCACTTAGGGACGTCTATGCGGTAGAGCCAATCATCCCAAAATTCAATCCATGGTCGTCATTTCCGATCACCTTCGATCGTCGAGATCATCCAACTAGTATCCATCATGGTGGTTCGACCGCACTGGTCCTCAACCCAATCATCGACAAATTTCACCTTACACGAGTCCTAATGGATGGGGGTAGCAGTCTCAACCTCCTTTATCAGGATACAGTGCGTAAAATGGGCATTAACCCATCACGGATCAAGCCCACCAGGACTACCTTTAAAGGAGTCATCCCAGGTGCTGAGGCCCACTATACGGGCTCAATCACACTTGAAGTTGTCTTCGGATCCCCGGACAACTTCCGAAGCGAGGAGTTACTCTTCGACATCGTCCCCTTTCATAGCGGCTACCATGCACTACTTGGACGAACCGCGTTTGCTCGATTCAATGCAGTACCTCATTATGCTTACCTCAAATCTCAAGATGCCCGGACCCCGCGGTGTCATAACAGTAAATGGAAATACATAACGCTCCCTCCGTACCGAGGAGCATACCGCGGCCTTAGCAGCAGAAGTACAGCGTGGTCTCTTTCAGCAAAACTTTAATTCGGTGGTTTAACTCCCGGACACTATTAAGAGAGTCCGGACCGTTCTGCGGCGAGACAGCCCAGCTAGTCAAGAGCTCAACTAGCAATTCTGCCTCCGTCCAAGTCCCGATCGAATGGCGGCATTCGTACCGTGCGTACATAACTACGCACTCAAAATTCCTTGGGCATCAATGGAGGCATCGCCAGCTCGTGATCCACAGTACGGCTCGACCGTGCCTGGATCTGCACAATCTCACTTTTCCCTTTTATTTCGGGATATTCTCTTATAGAGGTTTCTTCCAACAACCCATTCGTCGGACACACCAAGGAGACAAGGAGCTTTGGCATACAAGGAAATCCCCAGGTGGTCTCTGCTAACGATCGCTATACCTGTTTTATATACCCGCACGTAGCTCGCTCTTGGTCGTGGCATGTTAAATAGAATTTCTTGCTTACTGCATTTACCTGTACAAGTACGCCTTGACATATTAATCACATTACAAGCAAAGGTAGTGTCAGCTTACTACTGGATCTATTGCTCTTTTCCGTACCTTTGTATCTATTACTCATTGGACATGTACACTCTGGTACGTACGACTGCGCCAGGGGCTTCATCATGCCCCGCATTACGGCAATAAAGCCCGAACACTTTTACAGTACAGTTCGGCACCCCGAACTTATAGCATTATATGCATCAGCTCCGAATCATGTCTTTGGTCAATAGTTGGGTGCCCAGCTAGCTCCTGTGCTTACTACCTTACGTTCCGCTATATCGGATAGGGTAGTAAAGGGAGAACTACTGCGATTGTGTCCTGGTTCTTCCGGACGAGAACCTTAGTAGAGAAAGCCAAAATCTGACTCATGATGCGGCAAGAGCTGGTCAACTGTTCGAGAGGTCTCAAATCCCTAGAGATTTTTATCCCCTTCATGTGAAGAATCGGTTTTTCTCCGATTAGGCGTGTATAGCGCCCCTAGTTCGGCCTTCTGAATGATGTCTACTACACAACCTTCTTCTTGTAGACGTTGTTGGGCCTCCAAGTGCAGAGGTTTGTAGGACAGTAGCAAATTTCCCTCAAGTGGATGACCTAAGGTTTATCAATTTGTGGGAGGTGTAGGATGAAGATGGTCTCTCTCAAGCAACCCTGCAACCAAATAACAAAGAGTCTCTTGTGTGCCCAACACACCCAATACAATCATAAATTGTATAGGTGCATTAGTTCGGCGAAGAGATGGTGATACAAGTGCAATATGGATGGTAGATATGAGTATTTGTAATCTGAAAATATAAAAATAGCAAGGTAACAAGTGGTAAAAGTGAGCGTAAATGGTATTGCAATGCTAGGAAACAAGGCCTAGGGTTCATACTTTCACTAGTGCAAGTTCTCTCAACAATAGTAACATAATTGGATCATATAACTATCCCTCAACATGCAACAAAGAGTCACTCCAAAGTCACTATAGCAGAGAACAAACGAAGAGATTATGGTAGGGTACGAAACCACCTCAAAGTTATTCTTTCCAATCAATCTATTGGGCTATTCCTATAAGTGTCACAAATAGCCCTAGAGTTCGTACTAGAATAACACCTTAAGACACAAATCAACCAAAACCCTAATGTCACCTAGATACTCCAATGTCACCTCAAGTATCCGTGGGTATGATTATACGATATGCATCACACAATCTCAGATTCATCTATTCAACCAACACATAAAACCTCAAAGAGTGCCCCAAAGTTTCTACCGGAGAATCACGACGAAAACGTGTGCCAACCCCTATGCATAGGTTCATGGGCGGAACCCGCAAGTTGATCACCAAAACATACATCAAGTGAATCACGTGATATCCCATTTTCACCACAGATACGCACGGCAAGACATACATCAAGTGATCTCAAATTTTTAAAGACTCAATCTGATAAGATAACCTCAAAGGGAAAACTCAATCCATTACAAGAGAGTAGAGGGGGAGAAGCAACATAAGATCCAACTATAATAGCAACGCTCGCGATACATCAAGATCGTGCCAAATCAAGAACACGAGAGAGAGAGAGAAATCAAACACATAGCTACTGGTACATACCCTTAGCCCCGAGGGTGAACTACTCCCTCCTGGTCATGGAGAGCGCCGGGATGATGAAGATGGCCACCGGTGAGGGATCCCCCCTCCGGCTGGGTGCCGGAATAGGGTCCCGATTGGTTTTTGGTGGCTCTGGAGGTTTGCGGCGGCGGAACTCCCGATCTATTGTGTTTCCCGATGGTTTTAGGGTATATGGAGATATATAGGCGAAATAAGTCGGTAAGCAGGGCCAAGAGGGGCCCACAAGGGTGGAGGGCGCGCCTGGGGGGAAGGCGCGCCCCTACCTCGTGGCTTCCTCGTTGCTTCTTTGACGTGGACTCCAAGTCTCCCTGGTTGCTTTCCTTCCAAAAATAACTTCTCCAGTTGGTTTCATTCCGTTTCGACTCCGTTTGATATTCCGTTTCTTCGAAACACTGAAACAAGGGAAAAAACAGGAACTGGCACTGGGCTCTGGGTCAATAGGTTAGTCCCCAAAGTAATATAAAAGTGCATAGTAAAGCCCATTAAACATCCAAGATGGATAATATAATAGCATGAATACTTCATAAATTATAGATACGTTGGAGACGTATCACCGAACACCAGGGGCTTCGCCGAAATTCTCATTGTCAAACTCCTATGGCTAAGTGAGGGTAAAAAAGGCCGTATAGTCTGATTGCCTTGTTCGTTGCGCTAAACACCTCCTTTAAGGACCAGAATGTGGAGTAAAGAGTGTTTAGATTTATCCCGAACACCCCCGTACTACCCACGTGGGGGCAGAAGCCGACGACTGGTCAACCCTTAGATTCTAATAAACGGCCGCACAGGAGGTAAAAATTTCATTACAAGCATCATATTACGTACCGATCTTGTTTCATATTACAGGGCAACCCGAATGTTTTCATGGGTATATCACGTCCTTCGAACGTTGCTCCGCCAGAAGGCGGGACCCCTCCAGGACTTCGTCGAAATACAGCTCGGGTCGACGATGCTCCTTGCCCTCCGGCGGCCCTCGGTCATCAGCTTCTTGGCATCCAGCTTCGCCCAATGCGTCTTGACGCGGGCAAATGCCATTCGTGCACCTTCAATGCATACCAATCGCTTCACAGCTTCGAGCCGCGGGCAGGCACTCACAAGCCGCTTCACGAGTCCGAAGTAGCTGCTGGGTATGGGCTTGGCCACAACCGTAGTATTAGGTCCTTCATGGCTAGCTCGGCCAACCGATGCAACTCGACCAGCTGTTTCAGCTGGTCGCTAAAGGGCACTGGATGTTCTGGTCCAAAATACTGAGACCAGAATAACTTCTCCATAGACATCCCCTCTTCGGCTCGATAAATGCCCCTGGAAAACACAAATTCGGGTAAGTACATGAATGTTTCCTTCACACACTTGCTTCGCACAGCGAAAAACATACCCGTCGCAATCTTCTTGGCCGCCTGAATCTCCTGGAGGGTGCTCTGGGCTTCGGCTCGGGCATCCTGCGTGCTCTGGCAGGCCTTCTCGACAGCGTCTTGGAGCTTTTGAGTCCTAAAATCGTGCTCCAAGGAATCGAGTTTCTCGACGGCGTCCTGGAGCTCTTGCTAGGCCTTGTTAACCAGGGCCTCGTGCTTCTCGCGCGCGGCGTGTTCCTTGGCCGCTTTATTCTCGGCCTCGGCTAACACCTTCTTGAGGGCTGCCACCTCGGTCGTGGCCCCTAATAAAGTTCATGACACTTTAGTCCGCACGGACCACTCATCTTATTAAATGAACATGCATGCTGCTACATACCTTGGCTATCCTCCAGCTGCCTCTTCACGAGGCAAAGCTCTTCCTCGGCCTGCTCCAGTTTCTGCTTCAGTCCGGAGACCTCTGCAGTATGAGCGGTAGCAGCCCGCAGCGATGCCTGCTCATTCACACAGACACCTTATGTTACATCCTGCGAAAATTATTTTTGATCCTCTGTTCGGCTCTTTCTTTTCGAACACCGAACAGAGCATCACGGGCTACTATCTACACTGTGATATTCTTTCTACAATTACATTACTCACCTCAAAGCCTGTTAGAAGGCTAGTGCAGGCTTCGGTCAGTCTGCTTTTGGCGAACAGAACCTTCTCAATCACCGCACCCATAACGGTACGGTGTTCATCCACAAGGGAAGCGCTTCGCAGCGTTTCCAGCAGATTATCCGGTGCCTCTGGTTGGACAGAGGTCATCGGCGGAACAGGCACACCCCCTCCTCTCGGGGAAGGTCGGCCGTTCGCTGGACTCCGGAGCCATGAAGGTCTCCGGAATAGTATCTGGCTGGGGGCCAAATGGAACCCGGCCTCCATCACCAGTCCCCATAGGGGCTTTTCCTTCCACGTATACAATGGCCGAAGAGTCATCCTGGGGCGCCACCATCTCCGGAACCTCCCCCTGGTCTGGGAAGACCCTTTGGTACACCACCTCATCGTTGCCCTTGGGCGAGACAGAATGAGCAGGTGGCGGAGACATGCTAGCCATCTCCTTAGAGTCTAGCAAAACCTCTGTCGAGGATCGCGGGGAGCCGTCATGGGCCGGACTGGAATAACACAATTTACACATATCAATACTAAAAACTGGAAAGGCCAGACGTTTGGGCGCGCGTAAGGATTTTGGTGCTTATGATGCGGCCCGAGGCTTGGCCCGGGGAGGTCGCCCCGGACTACTATTGATATCCCACGCGGAGTTATCCGCGCGGGAGCCCCTCCCCTTCTTGGGCGTCTCCACCTCCAGGTCTGTGGAGGCCGCTCTCTTCTTCCTCCCCACCTCGAGTGGGAAGTCTTTTTCTTCCTCCTCCTCCTCGTCATCGTCTTCGGTGGACGAAGAGTGAGTTTCGTCTTCGGAGATCACGTCCGAAGCGCCTTTTTGGCGAGTGCCCCTCTGGGCCCCTTTGAACGCTTTCTTGGCCGTCTTCTCCGGCACCTCGTAAGGTGCTGGAAACAACATTTTCATTAGTAATGGGAATTCTTTGCCTTCGGGCAGCAGAGCCGGACAGTTAATCCCCCCTGCCACCTCGATCCAGGCCTGAAGACATGGATAGGAAGGCTTAGGCTTCTTCCTCAAAATGTGCTGATAAAGGGTATACCTTGAAAACATGAAAGAACTCACCGAATTAGGTTGGCGTTTTAAGCTGAGCCCGCGATCCTCGGTCATGGGCGGTGGCGTCTCGCCGGCCTTGAAGAGCATTTTCGAGATGTCTTCGTGTGTCGTGCCGAAGAGCTCTAGTAGCGTCTGGTGCTTGGCCGGATCGTACTCCCACATATAGCAAGCCCGGCGTTGGCACGGAAGGACCCGACGAATGAGCATGACCTGGATCACGTTGACAAGCTTGATTTTCCTGTCTATCATGTTCTGGACGCACATCTGGAGCCCAGTCAGCTCGTCTGAGGGACCCCAGGTTAGGCCCCTCTCTTGCCAGGAGGTGAGCCGCATCGGGGCTCCGGATCAGAATTCGGAGGGCGCCGCCCAGTCATTGTCGCGCGGCTCGGTGATATAGAACCACCCCGATTGCCACCCCTTCACCGTCTCTACGAAAGAGCCTTCGGGCCAAGTAATGTTGGGCATCTTGCCCACCATGGTGCCTCCGCACTCTGCTTGTTGACCACTCACCACCTTCGGCTTCACATTGAAGGTCTTCAGCCATAGACCAAAATGAGGTGGGATGCGGAGAAAGGCCTCGCACACGAAGATGAACACCGTGATGTTGAGAATGAAGTTGGGGGCTAGGTCATGGAAATCTAGACTGTAGTAAAACATCAGTCCGTGGACGAACGGGTGGAGAGGGAATCCCAGCCCACGGACAAAATGTGTAAGAAACACAACCCTCTCGTGGGGCTCTGGAGTAGGGACGATCTGTCCTTTGACCGGGAGCCGGTGAGCGATCTCCTTGGCCAGGTATCCGGCCTCCCGGAGTTCCTTTATGTCCTTCTTCTTCACAGAGGAGGCCATCCACTTGCCTCCAGCTCCGGATCCGAACATGTTTGGAGTGCTTTCTCGAACGAGGAAAAGCTGAAGCTTGGGCGCTGGAGCTCAAGGACAGAAGGGATGAGGGAGAGAAAGGGCGTGGGTGAAAAAAGGGAATCCTTATCGCTTTATAAAGGCCACGAATGTCAAACGTCTCCTCACTCGCCCTAAAAGCTCGCCTATTCCCAAGGCCTGTGTAAACGACACGGTTGGGTTACCTATACCCGCATTGATGAGAATCCCACAATAAAGGGGCACGATCTCTGCTTTGACAAGACGTGCCAATAGCAACCGCGTCTCGGGACATGGAGCGACAAACACAGAACGGTCCAAAATTATGACCGGTTGGATGTGATGCCATGTTACAAAAATTTGTTAGTGGATTGGACTCGTGTAAAATTATATTCTCTCTGCGGTTGTGTATGGTGTGTGACTGGTCTGGATACTATCATCGCGTCTGAAGACTATCTTGGAGTTCGGAAAAAGGGAACCCGCCTTGCAATGCCGAAGACAATCTGCGCGCCGGACTCCTCGTCATTGAAGCCAGGTTCAGGGGCTACTGAGGGAGTCATGGACTGAGGGGTCCTCGGGCGTCCGGCCTATTATCAACAGGCCGGACTGGTAGGCTGTGAAGACATGAAGGCAAGCTTGGCGACCGAAGACTGTACCCATGTCAGGATTGGACTCTCCTTGGCCTGGAAGGCAACCTTGGGGACCGACTATGAAGATTCCTTCTTATGTTACCGACTCTATGTAACCCTAGATCCCCCCCGGTGTCTATATAAACCGGAGGGTGTAGTCCGGAAAGGATATACTCATTACCATAGTCATACATGCTAGACTTCTAGGGTTTAGCCATTACGATCTCGTGGTAGATCAACTCTTACAATACTCATATTCATCAAGATCAATCAAGCAGGAAGTAGGGTATTACCTCCATAGAGAGGGCACGAACCTGGGTAAACATTGTGTCCCCCGTCTCGTGTAACCATCGACCTTAGACGCACAGCTCGGGACCCCCTACCCGAGATCCACCAGTTTTGACACCGACAGTCTCCTTGTAGTTCTTTGTGTGGATTGAGTATTATGAATATGAATTTGCTTTGGTATTATTTTAGTACGAACTCTTGAATAGATCGAACGGAAAGAATAGCTTTGAGGTGGTTTCGTACCCTACAAACAATTTCTATCTTTTGTTCTCCGCTAATAGGAACTCGGGAGTGATTCTTTATTGCACTTTGAGGGATAATCATATGATCCAACTATGTTAGCACTGTTGAGAGGCTGCATTAGTGAAAGTACGAACCCTAGGCCTCCTTTTTAAGCATTGCAATACAGTTTTTGTGCCCGTTTACTATTTGCTACCTTGCTGTTTTTATTTATTCAGATTACAAAAATAAATTTCTACCATCCATATTACACTTTTATCACCATCTCTTCGCCGAACTAGTGCACATATACAATTTTCCATTGTATTGGGTGTGTTGGGGACACAAGAGATCTCTTGTATTTGGTTGCAGAGTCGTTCGAGAGAGACATCCTACACCTCTCACGGATTGATAAACCTTAGGTCATCCACTTGAGCGAAAATTGCTACTGTCCTACAAAAATCTGCGCTTGGAGGCCCAACACATGTCTACAAGAATAAAGTTGCATAGTAGACATCAGGGCCCAGGGTTGTACAGAGTCGGTTTACAGAAGAAGGAAACTATACATACGGATGCCAATATTGCCATCCACGCAAAGGAGAGTCCCATCCGGACACGGGGGATGGCCTTCTACTTCGTATCTTCACGGCCATCAGTCCGGCCTACAACACACGGGCCGGACACCCGAGGGCCCCTTAATCTAGGACTCCCTCAATCATCTTATAATGCTACCGTCATAATAAGAAAAATAAGATGCATAAAAGATAAACATCACATGCAATCAAAATATGTGACATGATATGGCCATCATCATCTTGTGCCTTTGATCTCCATCTCCAAAGCATCGTCATGATCTCCATCGTCACCGGCTTGACACCTTGATCTCCATCGTAGCGTCGTTGTTGTCTCGCCAACTATTGCTTCTACAACTATCGCTAACGCATAGTGAGGGAGTCCTGGATTAGGGGGTCTCCGGATAGCCGGACTATATCCTTTGGCCGGACTGTTGGACTATGAAGATACAAGATTGAAGACTTCGTCGCGTGTCCGGATGGGACTCTCCTTGGCGTGGAAGGCAAGCTTGGCAATACGGATATGTAGATATCCTCCTTTGTAACCGACTCTATGTAACCCTAGCCCCCTCCGGTGTCTATATAAACCGGAGGGTTTAGTCCGTAGGACAACAACAACCATACCATAGGCTAGCTTCTAGGGTTTAGCCTCTACGATCTCGTGGTAGATCAACTCTTGTAATACTCATATCATCAAGATCAATCAAGCAAGAAGTAGGGTATTACCTCCATCGAGAGGGCCCGAACCTAGGTAAACATCGTGTCCCCCGCCTCCTGTTACCATCTGCCTTAGACGCACAGTTCGGGACCCCCTACCCGAGATCTGCCGGTTTTGACACCGACATTGGTGCTTTCATTGAGAGTTCTACTGTGTCGTCATCGTAAGGAAGGATGGCTCGTCTTGTTGTCAGGGACAACATCACCACTGGGGGAGCCCTGGCTTTAGGCCAAACTCTCCGACTAGGCGGCTTCGTCATGACCACCCGTTCGGCCGCTGCACCGACGATGACTTCTCGGGTCATCGAAAATAGCCTCCACATCGGCTCGGAGCTTACCGAGCCGATGAACCCAATGGAGCTCTCCTCTTTGAACGAGCTCTTGGATCACATCGCCGCTTTAGGAGTCGCTACAGACTATGATCAGATTGGGCTTAAACCCGACCAAAGGGAGATCAACTCTCCGCCGGTCACCCATCAGATAGCGATGGTGGAGGAGAAATGCGGCGATTCTTCCTCTATCTTGAGGACAAGCTACATCCGGATTCCTGAGCTCTCCGAGCCGGATACCTGTCTACGGGAGGACATCGCCCAAACCCTGAACCTAGAATCAGGCAACAGGCCAGACCCACTGGGCAACAAACTGGAGCCCAAACTTTCAAGATCGGAAACTCCTCCTCCCCTGGATCTCAAACTAGGTCAAGGTCCGGACTTAAATCCACCCACCCAGATATAAATGATCTTTCCCACATTAGGCAAGAGCCCCAGGAGACAGTACATCTCTACTGGGCCAGATTCCTCCTTGTAATGAACAAGGTCAAGGACTGTTGGGAGGAAGACGCAATCTCATTCTTTTGCAATAATTGCTTGGACAAGGGAATCCTCAACGCCATAAGTCGCCGTGACATAACACACTTCACAGACTTGGCGGCCATAGTACGGAAGTACTGTGCGATGGAAAGCGCCTGGAAAACCCAAACAAAATTTTGGGATGATCCGGCTCTGATAAAGCCCCCAGTCCGAATTAAAAGGGTGCACTCTCATAAGTCGCCCGACTCAATTACAAAGAAGCAAAAGCCCACTACACGGCGTGGGGAGGGGTGGCTTAACGGGCCCTGCAAAATTCACAGTACAGCGGATACCATACCAACACACATCCTTAGAGCATGTTGGGTACTCCGGCAGGTGGCCAAGAGCGGTGAGGATCTCCTCATTCAAAACACCGCAGAGCACTGAGGGAGTTCCGGATTACGGGGTGTTCGTATAGCCGGACTATACTACCCGCCGGACTCCAGGATTATGAAGATACAAGATTGAAGACTTCGTCCCGTGTCCGGAAGGATCTTTCCTTGGTGTGGAAGGCAAGCTAGGCGTGCGGATATTCAAGATCTCCTACCAATGTAAACCGACTCTATGTAACCCTAACCCTATCCGGTGTCTATATAAACCGGAGGGTTGTAGTCCGTAGGACAACCATCTTCATACACAATCATACCATAGGCTAGCTTCTAGGGTTTAGCCTCCTTGATCTCGTGGTAGATCTACTCTTGTACTACCCATATCATCAATATTAATCAAGCAGGAGTAGGGTTTTACCTCCATCGAGAGGGCCCAAACCAGGGTAAACTAAAGTGTCCCTTGTCTCCTGTTACCATCCGACCTTGACGCACAGTTCGGGACCCCCTACCCGAGATCCGCCGGTTTTGACACCGACATTGGTGCTTTCATTGAGAGTTCCTCTGTGTCGTCGCTTTCAGGTCCGATGGCCCCTTTGATCATCAACGGCGACAAAGTCCAGGGTGAGACTTTTCTCCCCGGACAGATCTTCGTCTTCGGCGGCTTCGCTCTGCGGGCCAACTCGCATGGCCGTCTGGAGCAGATCGAAAGCTACGCCCCTGGCCATCAAGTCAGGTTTGGAAACCTAAACTACACGGCGGACATCCGCGGAGACTTGATCTTCGACGGATTCGAGCCACAGCCAAGCGTGCCGCACTGTCACGAAGGGCATGATATAGCTCTTCCTCCGGACAGTAACCTGGAGGCCGCAAGCGCTCTGGCCCCGACTTTCAATCCGGAGCCCGCTGCGCTTGTCGAGGAAGAATGGTTGGACGTCACCTCAGGGGCTACGACGTTAAAGGCGATCGAGCCGAACGCCGGTCCCGCACTCCGCGTTGCCCATGACTCTGAGGAGCCGGACTCCTCTCGGAACTCCGGGCCTTCCATGCCCCCGCCGATCGAATCTGATTGGGCGCCCGTAATGGAGTTCACCGCCGCGGATATCTTTCAGTGCTCACCTTTCGGTGACATCCTGAACTCTCTCAAGTCTCTCTCTTTATCAGGAGAGCCCAGGCCGGATTATGGTCTGCGTGGTTGGGATTTGGACGATGAAGAATTTCAAAACCCTCCCACCACCCACTTAATAGCCACTGTCGACGATTTAACCGACATGCTTGACTTCGGCTCCGACAATTTCGACGGTATGGACGACGAAGGAGGAGATGAACAACAACCAGCACCTGAAGGGCGCTGGACTGCCACCTCATCATATGACATATACATGGTGGACGCTCCGAAAGACAGAGATGGCGATGGAACAGCGGAGGGTGGCACCTCAAAAATGCCTCCCAAACGCCGACATCAGCGGCACCGCTCTAAATCCCGCCAAAGCAAGAACGGTGATTCCGGCACGGGGGATAATACTACCCGGGACACTGCCGAAAAGCACCAACAAGATTCAGCACGGGAAGATGGAGAAGCCAGCCTTCAGGAGAAAGCGGCAGAACAAGAGGTCGAGGATGATAACTATATGCCTCCCTCCGAAGACGAGGCAAGCCTCGACGACGATGAATTCGTCGTACCATCAGACCCTGCCGAACAAGAGCGTTTTCAACGCAGGCTTATTGCCACGGCTAACAGCCTAAAGAAAAAGCAGCAACAGCTTAAGGCTGATCAAGATTTGCTAGCTGACAGATGGACAGACGTCCTTGCGGCCGAAGAGTATGAACTCGGGCGCTCCTCCAAAAATTATCCTAAGCACAGGCCGCTTCCCCAATCTGAGGAGGAAGCAAATGACATGGCAGACCGACCACCTCGCGGCCGCGATAGAGAGGCCCGTCGAAAATTCAAACCAACCATGCCCCGGGGCCGTTCGGCCAGGGCACAGGAAAACGAGCCAGACCTGCGAGACGTACTGGAGGACAAAGCAAGGCAGACAAGATCGATCTATGGATCGCGCGGACGCCCAACACGTGACGATTTTCAGTCCGGACACCATAAATCCGGCCGGGCCGAACACAACAAGCACAGCTCTTCCGAGCTGCATCGTGACATAGCCCAGTACAGGGGCGCCGCACACCCGTTATGCTTCACAGACGAAGTAATGGATCATCAAATCCCAGAGGGTTTCAAACCCGTCAATATCGAGTCGTACGATGGTACGACAGATCCGACAGTTTGGATCGAGGATTATCTCCTTCACATTCACATGGCACGCGGCGATGATCTGCACGCCATCAAATACCTCCCATTTAAGCTCAAGGGACCAGCTCGGCATTGGCTTAACAGCTTGCCAGCAAATTCAATCGGTTCTTGGGAGGACCTGGAAGCCGCATTCCTCGACAACTTCCAGGGCACTTATGTGCGACTGCCGGACGCTGACGACCTAAGCCACATAATTCAGCAGCCAGATGAATCGGCCAGGCAATTCTGGACACGGTTCCTAACAAAGAAAAATCAGATAGTCGATTGTCCGGACACAGAGGCCCTAGCGGCCTTCAAGCATAATATCCGCGACGAATGGCTTGCCCGGCACCTGGGACAGGAAAGGCCGAAATCTATGGCAGCCCTCACGACACTCATGACCCGCTTTTGCGCGGGCGAAGATAGCTGGCTAGCTCGCAGCAACAACTTATCAAAGAAGACCGGTAATCCGGATACCTTGGACAAAAGTGGCAGGTCGCGTCGAAATAATCAAAAGCGCCGCGTCAGCAGCGACAGCAATGAGGATGCGGCAGTAAATGCCAGATTCAGAGGCTATAAATCCGGTCAACAGAAACAACCATCTAAAAGGAATAACCAGGGCCCGTCCAGTTTGGACCGAATACTCGACCGCTCGTGCCAGATTCACGGCACCCCCGAAAGGCTAGCCAATCACACCAACAGAGATTGTTGGGTGTTCAAGCAGGCAGGCAAGTTAAGAGCCGAACATAAAGACAAGGGGCTGGACAGCGACGACGAGCAGGAGCCCAGGCCGCCGAACAACAAAGGACAGAAGGGGTTTCCCCCGGAAGTGCGGATGGTGAACATGATATACGTGACCCACATTCCCAAAAGGGAAAGGAAGCGTGCACTACGGGACGTCTACGCGATGGAGCCAGTCGCCCCAAAGTTCAACCCATGGTCCTCTTGCCCGATCACTTTCGATCGAAGGGACCACCCCACTAGTATCCGTCACGGCGGCTTTGCCGCACTGGTCCTCGATCCAATCGTCGACGGATTTCATCTCACAAGAGTCCTCATGGACGGCGGCAGCAGCCTGAACCTGCTTTACCAGGATACAGTGCGGAAGATGGGCATAGATCCGTCAAGGATCAAGCCCACAAGGACGACCTTTAAAGGCGTCATCCCAGGTGTAGAGGCCAATTGCACAGGCTCCATAACACTTGATGTGGTCTTCGGATCTCCGGATAACTTCCGAAGCGAAGAGTTAATCTTCGATATAGTCCCATTCCGCAGTGGCTATCATGCCCTGCTCGGACGAACTGCATTCGCCAAATTCAATGCGGTTCCGCACTACGCATATCTCAAGCTCAAAATGCCAGGCCATCAAGGAGTAATTACGGTCAGCGGAAACACCGAACGCTCCATCACTATGGAGCAGCACACGGCGGCCCTTGTAGCGGAAGTACAAAGCAGCCTTTCAAGGCAACTTCCCAGTTCGGCCGTTAAAACGCCGGACAAGGCAAAGCGGGCCCGGAGTAACCTGCAACAAGACCACTGGGCACGATCGGAGCAGGCGTAGCAATACGGCCCCAACCCCAGCCATCGCAGCATCGCGGAGCTAGTACCTAGAGTACACAATTATGGCCTTAAAATTCCATGGGCACAGGGGAAGGGGCACTTTAACGTCATGCCTGCAATACGGCGTTAAACGTACTAGGGGCTGCCGGATTTTTCATTTTTACTTTCAAGACTCCATATTCTGGACAACCTGTTCGGCCTTGTTGCCGCACAGACGATACAAGACCCAGGAAAGCAGACAAAGCTACGCCGCACTACGGGATTCTCAGGTGGTCTCTATTTCGAGCAATATATCCGTTTCCAAATTTCTCCGGCCTGCGCCTGGCCAGGACATGTTAAATAGTCTAGTATTTTTGCTTATTGCACTACTTGTATCGTCCGGCTTTGAATAGCCTCTTTATAAACAATGCATAGCTTTACGTCTATTTTTTGCATTATCGTATTTGAATATATATGTTTATCCCATAACATGATTACACCCGTACACCATGGTACGACAAACCACGCCAGGGGCTTTATCACCCTTTTATCTGGACGTGAGAATTCCGCACACCTTACAAGTGCGGCACCCCGAACTTATAGCACTATATGCATCGGCTCTGAGTCATGATTTTGGTCATATGTTGGGTTTGCCCGGCTCCTATGTTTTGGTACCTTACGTTCCGCTCTATCGGCTAAGGTAGGACTAGGAGAACCACTGCGATTGTGCCCCAGATCAGGTGGGTGAGCACCTCAGTGGAGAAAGCTAAAACAGACTGTCATGATAGGGCGTGAGACCGGTCGCTGTTCGAGAGGTTTTTCGAGTCCTTAAAGGCTTATGCCGCTTCGAGCGGAGAGCTGGTTAAATCCGGCTAAAGGCGTGGATAGTGCCCCGAATTCGGCCTTCCGAACTAGGGGCTTCGCCGAAATTTAAAATTATAAAGTTCTATGGATAAGTGAGAGTGTTCAAGCATTATAGTCCGATTGCCTGGTTCGTTGTGCTGAAGGCCTCCCTCGAAGGACCCAACTATGGGAACAAGAGCCCTCAGGTTTATCCCGAACACCCCAGCACTAGTTGCATGGGGGCAGAAGCCGACGACTCGCCATCTCTCAATTACTGATAAATGGCCGCATAGAAAACAATATTTTAAATTCAAAGCATTGCTTAAAGCGCATATGAATTCAGCGTACAGGATACAAACGAACGAGTCTACTGAAATATTACATCTCTAGCACATTCATCCGCAATAAGGCGGGCTCCGGCAAGAACTTCTTCATAGTAGTTCTCGGGCTTGCGATGTTCCTTCCCCGGCGGCGGCCCGTCCTTCACCAGCTTCTCGCCATTCAGCTTGCCCCAGTGTAACCTCACACGGGCGAGGGCCCTCCGGCGCCTTCGATGCAGGCAGAGCGCTTGATGACCTCAAGCCGTGGACAGGCCTCCACCAGTCGCCGCACCAGCCCAAAGTAGCTCCTAGGCAGGGCCTCTCCAGGCCACAGCCGAACTAGTAAGCCCTTCATGGCCTGTTTGGCCGCCTTGTGGAGCTCGACCAGTTGCTTCAGCTGATCACTCAAGGGCACAGGGTGTCCGGCCTCAGAATACTGAGACCAAAACACACTCTCCGCCGAGCTGTCTTCTTCAGCTCGGTAGAACGCGGTGGCGTCGGATGCGCTGCTGGGAAGATCGACAAATGCCCCTGGAGAACTCCGGATTCGGGTAAGAAACAGGTATTTTATTTTTATATTCCTACTTCGCATTAAGAATGCCTTACCCGCTGCTATCTTTTTCACATCCTCCAACTCTTGGAGGGCCTTCTGGGCTTCGGCCTTGGCACTCTTGGTGGCCTCAACGGCAGAGGCGAGCTCGGTGGCTTGCGTCTTCACGTCAAGCTCCAAACCCTCATGTTTTTCCACGAGGGCTTGCAGCTTCTGGTGCACCTCGCCGCACTGGACCCCAAGCTTTTCACGCTCGGTGCGCTCCTCGGCCGTCTTCTTCTCGGCCTCAGCAAGCGCCTGCCTCAGGGTTGCCACCTCCGTCACGGCCCTTACATTAGGCAGTGTATTCTTATTATTTACTGCAATCAAGCCTCTCCATGGGCACATTTTTGTTATTTAGGGTTTTTTCTTGCCTTACTTTTCCTCGAGCTGCCGTCTGGCAAGACCGAGCTCCCGCTCGGACCGCTCAAGGTCCTTTTTAAGGACATCCACCTGCGCAGTTAATGCGGCGGTGGACAGCAGCGAAGCCTGCATACGCATATTTGACATTTTTGTTAGACTCCTGCGATATTTATTAGATCCTCTATTCGGCTTTTCTTTCCGAACACCGAACAGAGCATCAGGGGCTACTGTCTATGCGGCAATGAATTTAGCATATTTCTTGCTTACCTGGAAGCCTGTTAGAAGGCTGGCGCAAGCTTCATTCAGTCCGCTCTTGGCGAACTGAACCCTTTGGACCACCGTACTCATAACAGTATGGTGCTCCTCATCAATGGTGGCGCCTTCAAGCACCTCCATCAAGTTGTCCGGCGCCTCTGGTTGGGCAGAGGTCGCCGGCTCAGATGGCTTGCTCCTCTTGGAAGGAGTTCGCCTACCGCGGGCCGGGACTGTTGAGTCCGGCGCGATGTCCGGCTCAAAGCCGGACTTGGTGCCCAGGGGGGACTTGACCCCTTCACTCCTGGAGTCTGGGAGGTCACCTTGCGGCTCCTCAAGGACTACCTCCTCCTGCCCGAGAGTTCGGCCGGATGCCTCTTCAGCGTCGCCTACCCTGCAGGGGAAGACAGCGGGCGGAACAGAGTTCATGTCCAACGAATCCAGGGAGCCGCTCGATGAATCGTCGAGTGCGGCCCTGGGCGGCCTGCACAATTACATCCAACATAAGGAAAAGATGTGCAAATAAAAGAATACCATGAGTTACTCTGGTATCCGAATACTTACGACTTCGCCAGACGCTTGGTCCTTTTCGGCCACTCCTCCTCGTCCTCGTTGGCGTCGAGAGAGTAGTCCGGCGGAGGGGTCTTCCTCTTTTTTGACCCCTTAGCCGCCCCCGCTGGGGTGGCCTTCCTCTTCTTTCCTTCCCCAGTTGGAGGGGGAGGAACTTCTTCTTCCTCCTCCTCGCTTTCACGAGGGGAGGGCGTCGCGGACTCGTCAGTCGACGAGTCCGACAACACCATGTTGCGGGCACTCTTTCGAGTCCCGGTGGCCTTCTTCTTCTTGGCCTTCTTGTCCGGCACCACATAAGGTGCCGGAGCCAGCAGCTTCTCTAGAAGAGCTGGGGCTTGGTCTTCGGGCAAAGGAGCCGGACAGTTGATTGGTCCGGCTATCTTCAGCCACTTCTGTCAAAGATAAAGGGGAGTTCTTTTTAGATCCCGCATAGAGTTAATCTGTGAAAAGAGGCTCAATAAAACCTGTCAAAGGTACAAATAGCCTACCTCGCTAGCATCGCGCTGCGAGCTGTACCCGCGGTCTTCGGAAGCGGACGTTGGGGAATCGCCGTTCTTGGTCAGCACCTTCCAGACGTCTTTATACATCGTGTCGAAGAGCCTGTGGAGGCTCTGGTGCTGCGCCGGGTCGAATTCCCACAAAGTGAAATCCCGTCGTTGGCACGGGAGGACCAGGCGGACGAGCATGACCTGGATTATGTTGACAAGCTTGATGGGCTTGTTCACCAGGGACTGGATGCAAGTGAGCAATCCGGTCACCTCATCTTCATTGCCCCACGACAGGCCCGTCTCTTGCCAGGACTTGAGCCGCGTGGGGGGTCCGGATCTGAACTCAGGGGTCGCGACCCAATTCGGGTCGCGTGGCTCGGTGATGTAGAACCACCCTGCCTGCCACCCCTTTATGGTATCCACAAGGGGGCCCTCGAACCAAAGGGCGTTGGCCATTCGGCCAGCCATAGCGCCTCCGCACTCCGCCTGGGTGCCGGACACCACCTTAGGCTTAACGTTGAAAGTCTTGAGCCAAAGGCCGAAATGGGGACGGATGCGGAGAAAAGCCTCGCACACGACGATAAACGCCGAGATATTGAGGACAAAGTTCGGGGCCAGATCGTGGAAATCTAGGCCGTAGTAGAACATGAGCCCCCGGACAAAAGGATGGAGCGGAAAGCCCAGTCCGCGGAGGAAATGGGGGGAGAAAAACTACCCTCTCATCGGGCCTAGGGGTGGGAACAAGTTGCCCTGCCTCAGGGAGCCAGTGCGGGATGTCATTGGACAGATATCCGGCGTCCCTAAGCTTTTTGATTTGGCTCTCCGTAACGGAGGAAACCTTCCACTTGCCTCCCGCTCCAGACATGGTTGGAGAAGGTCGAGGTGGGAAGTGCGGACTTGGGCGCTGGAGCTCGAGAGCGCAAAAAATGGATAGGCAGAGGAGGAAGAAGGCGTAAGTGTAAAGGCGGATCCTTATCCCCTTATATGGGCGGATGCGGTTATGCGTCCCCACTTGCCTAAAAAAACTTGCTTGCCTCTCAAACGCCGTGGTAAATGGCACGGTTGGGTTACCCATGTCCGTATTAATGAGAATCCCATTAAAGGGGGCTCACGATCTCTGCTTCGATAAGACGTGCCAAGGAAACCGCCTCGTTGAACGTGTAGCGGTGGAACAGTAAAAATATTCCATACAGAAGGCTTGGCCGTGGTGTTATGACGCACCATGGGATACGTCCGCAGATTTGATTTGTGTTAATATTATTCTCTATATGGCAATACGTGGAAACTTATTTTATAGAGCCAGACACTATTTTTTGGTGTTATTTATCTTCTTGAAGAACTTGGAGGAGGAACCCGCCTTGCAATGCCGAAGACAATTTGCGCGCCGGACTCGTCGTCATTGAAGCCAGGTTCAGGGGCTACTGAGGGAGTTCCGGATTAGGGGGTGTTCGGATAGCCGGACTATACTACCCACCGGACTCCAGGATTATGAAGATACAAGATTGAAGACTTCGTCCCGTGTCCGGAAGGATCTTTCCTTGGCGTGGAAGGCAAACTAGGCGTGCGGATATTCAAGATCTCCTACCAATGTAAACCGACTCTATGTAACCCTAACCCTATCCGGTGTCTATATAAACCGGAGGGTTGTAGTCCGTAGGACAACCATCATCATACACAATCATACCATAGGCTAGCTTCTAGGGTTTAGCCTCCTTGATCTCTTGGTAGATCTACTCTTGTACTACCCATATCATCAATATTAATCAAGCAGGAGTAGGGTTTTACATCCATCGAGAGGGCCCGAACCTGGGTAAAATAAAGTGTCCCTTGTCTCCTATTACCATCCGACCTTGACGCATAGTTCGGGACCCCCTACCCGAGATCCGCCGGTTTTGACACCGACAAGCACCATCCCATGGATAACAATACAGTATTGACAGTCTTCGAGACCTTCGCCTCAAATAATAGGCGTAAGAAAGCACTCCGCAGCCTTGACGAAGTCTGCCACGTCACAGCAATAAATCCATGGAGCGACACGACTATCACCTTCAATGCCAGTGACGAACCTAAATTCCAAACAGTCCGAGCACCACCGCCTTGGTCCTCAGTCCAATTGTGGACGGCTTTCGGCTTACTAAAGTACTCATGGACGGCGGCAGCGGATTAAACCTCATTTATGAGGAGACTCTTCAGAAAATGGAAATAGACAGAAACCGCATTGAGCAAAGCAGCGTGACCTTCAGAGGAATCATCCCCAGTCGGGAGGCACGTTGCGCTAGGAAAATCACACTAGATGTGGTATTCGGCACTCCGGAGAATTACATGTCCGAAGAAATTACATTCCAAGTCACCCCGTTCAGTAGCGGATACCACGCCCTTCTAGGGCGGGAGGCATTCACGATCTTCCAAGCCAGACCCCATTACGGGTACATGAAGCTCAAAATACCCGGGCCCAATGGAATCATCACTCTAGCTAGTGATCCGGACACAGCACTCCGCGCCGAAAACAAAACAGCCGCACTGACCCTCGAGGCATTATCCGAAGCCCTCGCGGCTGAGGAATTAACTGCGCTGCGCTCCACAGTGGACAGGGACGACGTGATACTCGACAAAAGATCCAAGTCCACCTCTTTTAAACCAGTGGATGAAATAGTCAAATTACAAGTCCACCCAACGGACCCTACAAAAATAGCATCCATCGGGGCACAGTTGTAACACCTCGGATGTAACTTTCCATATTCGTAACTCCAACTCTTGCCTTTTCCGGAGATGCGATATGATATTTCCCTCCGTGGTTGGGTTTTCCTTCTTTTTGCATTTTGTTCATGTCATGCATTTCATATCGTATCATCATGTTTTCATAAAACTTGCATCTGCCTGTAGTTGCCACGTCCCCCTTGCTTTCGTTGACCGTTCCAGACCAGTCGGGTTTTCGCATCCCTCTTGACCGTGACCGCCTAACCCCTCTTTGCGCAGAGCATCGACCTCTCGCGCGCGTCCGAAACTTACCCGAACCCGACCCGACCAGACGTCACCATTGGATCCGGATCATCCCCAAACATCCCTAAAATATCATCGGTTTGTTCTTTGACTCTCCAGCCTATTTTATCTCGATCGTTCGATTACGATCGGAGGGATCCGTTAGCCCCTAACCTAACCCAGTCACTATATAACCTAGCTAACCCTAGACCCTAGGCAGACAAACTCCCCCCAATATCGAGCGCGCCGCCGCCACTCTCTCCCTTGGGATCCTCCCAGATCCCCTCCTCAGTCCTCACCAACCCACGCACAGCCAGCAACCTCAACAGATCCACCAACCATCCACCCATCTGGAGCCGTCAGATCGACATCCAATGGCTCCCGTGTCCCCAGTTCGTCTGATCGAGCAGCCCCGATCCAGCCTCCCAACACAGCCGTGCTCGATCCACCTCGTGGAGCGCTCCCGAGGCCCGAGCTCCTCCAACCTCGCGACCCCGCTGCCCCGGCGAACCTCGCCGCCGGCAACCTTCACCAGCAGATAAGCTCTGCGCCGCCCTTTCCTTCCTTTCCTACTTCCTTCTTCTCCCTCTCACACCTCTGTCTCGTTTTCTTTTTCCGTCAGAGAACCATCAGCCGAAGCCGTCCCTGTCGCCCGAGCTCCTCCCTACATATCGCGCGCCCGCGCGACCCCGACGCCGTCGACCCGTCTCCGGCCAGATCCACGTCACCTGCCTTGGGAACTGCTTCCAGCCGCGCCATCGCCCGTCTTCTTCATCCAAGGCGAGTACTGCTGCTGTTCTGCTCGCCCGCGCCAAGTCCATCTTCGAATCTGCCCCGGTACAGGAGCAACAGGAGGTCGCCCCTGCTGCCATGGTTACCGTCCGTGCTGTCGAGCCTCGCCAAGTCCTCCCCGCGCCTGGATCCGCGCCCCTCCGTTCCTTGCGCCGCCAAGTTCCCCTGCTTACATCGCCTGAAGCCGTCGCCGCCTGCTGCCGTCTCTGCTTCAAACCGGCGCGCCGTTCCCCTGCTTCTGCGTGCGAGCACGCGAGGACGACCCCAGCGCCAAGTCCCGCTTCGCCGTTGACTGCGTCCCTTCCACCTCGTCCGATCTAGCCGCCCCTGCCCGTTGACCGGTCCAGCGCCAGCGTGGACGAGTGCCGCGCCAGGCCCAGCGGCCTCCTCCTCGACCGACCGGGCCAAGAGCCCATGGTGAGCCTCCCAGCCGCTGCCAAATTCCAGATTCAGCCCAGCAGTGCTCCAGTTTTCGGCCCGCATCGTTTTTTTCCGTTCTGGACGTTTTAGCTAATTATTCCAGAGAGTGCAGTTTTACAGAAACCCCTAGTGTTCATGCATCTAATAACTAATAAACCATGCATCATATGTAAATGTTTTAAATATGTAAAATGCTTAGAATTTCATCTAGTTTCATAATATGCAACTTTCATCCATGTTAAAAATGTTTAACTTGCTGTTTGTCTAAATTTGCATAAATGCCATGTTAAAATGATTTATTTCATATCTAATTAACCGTAACTCGGAATTTAATAAACTTTATATCTAAATGGGGTAGAAAAATGCATAGTTTAACATGATGCACTTTATTTTCCTGTTTTACAACATTAAAAATATGAATTAGGACAGAACAGTACAAAATCTAAAACATGCACATGAGGATTTTCCGGAAATGTTGTTTCTTGTTCCGGCCTCATTTAAACTTGCCTAGATGTGTAGTTTTATTATGCTTCACCCCTTACCATGTTTAATAACATTTAATATTGTTGGGTACATAACTGAGAGAGAACTACATAATTGATGTGGTGTTTCGTCAATATGCAACTCGTTGCATATTGAGCTCCACTTAATTTGTAGTATTGCTTGTGCACCTTGCCATGCCATGCCTCATTAAATCGGACATGCATCATACTTGATTGTGCATCATGCCATGTTTATGTTATGATTGTTTACTATGTTGTTTGCTTCTTTCCGGTGTTGCTTCTTCGGGTTAGTTCCGATAACGTCACGTTTGTGAGGATTTGTTCGACTTCGTCTGTTTGTCTTCTTCATGGACTCGTTCTTCTTCCTTGCGGGATCTCAGGCAAGATGACCATACCCTCGAAATCACTTCTATCTTTGCTTGCTAGTTGCTCGCTCTTTTGCTATGCCTATGCTGCGATACCTACCACTTGCTTATCATGCCTCCCATATTGTTAAACCAAGCCTCTAACCCACCTTGTCCTAGCAAACCGTTGTTTGGCTAAGTTACCGCTTTGCTCAGCCCCTCTTATAGCGTTGTTAGTTGCAGGTGAAGATGAAGTTTGTTCCTTGTTGGAACATGGAGATGTTGTTCCTTGTTGGAACATGTTTACTTGTTGGGATATCACAATATATCTTATTTAATTAATGCATCTATATAATTGGTAAAGGGTGGAAGGCTCGGCCTTATGCCTGGTGTTTTGTTCCACTCTTGCCGCCCTAGTTTCCGTCATATCGGTGTTATGTTCCCGGACTTTGCGTCCCTAACGCAGTCGGGTGATTTATGGGACCCCCTTGACAGTTCGCTTTGAATAAGACTCTTCCAGCAAGGCCCAACATTGGTTTTACCATTTGTCTACCACCTATCCCTTTCCCTTGGGTCGGCCAGCCCGAGGGTCATCTTTATTTAGCCCCCCCCCGGGCCAGTGCTTCTCTAAGTGCTGGTTCGGACCGAGCAGCCTGCGGGGCCACCACGGGGAAACTCGAGGCCTGGTTTTACTCGTAGCTTGACTTATCCGGTGTTGCCCTGAGACCGAGATATTTGCAGCTCCTATCAGGATTGTCGGCGCATCGGGTGGCTTTGCTGGACTTGTTTTATTAATTACTGTCGAAATGTCTTGTAGCCGGGATTCCGAGACTGATCGGGTCTTCTCGGGGAGAAGGAATATCCTTCGTTGATCGCGAGAGCTTATAATGGTCTAAGTTGGGACACCCCTGCAGGGTTTTGAACTTTCGAAAGCCGTGCCCGCGGTTATGTGGCAGATGGGAATTTGTTAATGTCCGGTTGTAGAAAACCTGAAGTTGATCTTAATTAAAATACACCAACCGCGTGTGTAACCGTGATGGTCTCTTCTCGGCGGAGTCCGGGAAGTGAACACGGTGTTGGAGTTATGCTTGACGTAGGTTGTTCTAGGATCACTTCTTGATCATAGTTCATCGACCGTGCTTTTGCCTTCTCTTCTCGCTCTCATTTGCGTATGTTAGCCACCATATATGCTAGTCGCTTGCTGCAGCTCCACCTCATACCTTTTACCCTACCTATAAGCTTAAATAGTCTTGATCTCGCGGGTGTGAGATTGCTGAGTCCCCGTGACTCACAGATTACTTCCAAACCAGTTTGCAGGTGCCGATGAAACCGTGCAGGTGACGCACCCGAGCTTAAGGAGGAGCTCGATGAAGATCGTGTTCGTTATGTTGTTTCAGTTGATCAGTAGTGGAGCCCAGTCGGGACGATCGGGGATCTGTGTAGCATTTGGGGTAGTCTTCTTTTATTTTGGTTCCGTAGTCGGACCTTGATTGTATCTGTATGATGTAATGCTTACTCATGTATTGTGTGAAGTGGCGATTGTAAGCCAACCTATGTATCTTTTTCCCTTATGTATTACATGGGTTGTGTGAAGATTACCTCACTTGCGACATTGCTTTCAATGCGGTTATGCCTCCAAGTCGTGCTTCGACACGTGGGAGATATAGCCGCATCGAGGGCGTTACAAGTTGGTAATCAGAGCCTTCCCCGACCTTAGGAGCCCCCACTGATTGATCGTTTTTAGCGGCCGAGTTGTGTCTAGAAAAAAATGTTTTGAGTCATTTAGGAATTATATATATCGGACAGTTTAGGAATTCTTTTTTACTTCCCAGTCTCCTCATCGCTCTCGTAAGGCATCCTGACGTAGAGTTTTGACTCTTCTCTTCTCAAATTTCACTAAAAATATTTTTAGGATCACGCGGGTATCTTAGAATCGTTTCGATGGTTTTGTGATGACAACATTGTCTTGGTGCCTCCTGACATTTAGGGGTTATGGCAGTGTCCCGGGGAGTTGAGCTCCGAGGTGTTGTCGTCATAATTTTATCGTTGCGGTTTTGGAATACCTGAGTTTAGTATGCCGACATCGAAAATCTCTTTTGTACAGTTGTTGGTGAGATAACCCTGATAGCCCAGTACTGAGGCGAGTGCGGGAGTATTGCCATAACTCGTATAACGGATGCTTTTCGAAGGTTGAGGTAAACAATTTCCGAAGATTTCTTGGTTATGTGTTGAAGGATGGATACAGCTGGATCTAGGTATTGTTAGTTTGGGTGATATATTTTGTGTTCCCTGTATCCCCAACACCTGATTGCATAACCAGAAAGTTTCGGGAGTTTATAGGTGGGAATTCAAGTAGCTCCTAGATTATCTTTCCTACAGACACATGATACGATATGGGGTCTATCATATGTTTGTTTCCGGCTTATTCTACAAGCCAAATCCTTTGTTTTGTTTTGTTTTGTGGTATTCGAGTTGCCTCAATGCCAAGTGTTGATTCCATACCTTATTCTAAGTGGTGTTCTCATATTCCTATGTGGATACTAATCCTTCTTGATCATCGAGGTTTCCATCTTAATTCTATTTCAACCGAGGCGTTTCTCTTCGAGATGATCCCATCATTCTCCCCATCCGCAAGATCTATTCGAAGTATTCTCAACGGTGTTTGTTTCAACCGTCCCAAGTTGCTTTTGTTTTTCCCGCCCTCCCACCCTTTTTCTTCAAGGACTCAGATTTCTTAATCAAGTATCCTTTTTTATTGATGCGAAGTTTCTTCATTCTTTCCTTCAATGTTCTTATCCGGTGATTATCATGAAGATGGTCAGGAGTTTCAAGTTCATCATTCGTCATTCTTTTCTTCTCCGGTGGATCAAATTCAAGCTTTCAGTGTTGATCGTATTCCTTTTCTCGTTTCAAATGTTTTCTCGTACCGGTGCACCTCTTAATCATCCACTTCTCGCTATTCAATTGTTCCGGAGTGATGAAGATATCTCAGAAGATTCAAGTTTTCCATTCTCAATTCACTCAAGTTCTTTTGAGGATGCTATCTCATTCAAGCCATTTAAATCAACCGGTGTGTTCTCCCTTTCAAGTAATCGTTCGAAGGTGTTTCTTTTGAGTGGGCCTTAACCCACAGGTCTTTTTCCAGGATCTTACCTGACTCTTCTAATTATTCCGGAGCTATTCTCAATTTCATTTAAAAGTTTGACGTAAGAATGAATTATCATCAGTCATATGTCTTTCTCCAAGATCTTTCAAATACTTTTCATCGTTGGTTCAACCTTTCTAACTTTCATTCCGGAGTGACTCAACAACTCATGGTGGTGTTTCTCATCGTCATTATCAACATTTGAAGTCCGAAGAAGAGTTTCTCTTAAATCTTGCCCCATTATCGTCAAGATTCATCGTTCTAGCTTGATGCCATCCTCTCATAACTATTTTTGATTGTGAGAATTCTTTTCACCCATCCGGAGCATTGTAGGAGTCTTTTCAGTTTTATTCCGATGAAGCCATCATCTCAGAATTATTCATTCGAGCTTTCAGCTCTCGTTCTCCAAATCTTACCGGTGCATCATTCAAGTATTCTCTAATCAGTTCATGATCTCTTCGTTTTTATGTATCTAAATCCTAGCAAGCATCTTCGTTCATTTGCTAATTCTTCCCGGTGTTTCTTTATCTTTTCTTCGTCCATTTTAAATTCTTACGGTGGTTCGTTCAAGATCCTTCTTCCTTTGTTATCATATAGATTCATTCTTTCTTTCCAATCGTACCGGCGGTTCGTTGAAGACATTCCCAAGTTTGTGCTATATCTCTCTTGATCCTTTCTATGAGAATAAGTGGTATGCCAAGTCCATTGCTTGTCATCAATTTATATTGGTGAAGGATAAGCATAACATAATTCTTATTCTTGTTTCATCCAAGTGATTAATTCCTTATTCCGGAGGTTTATCAAAATTCTTGATTTCATTTGTTCTTTTTCCTTCCGGAGTTCCAAGTTTTCTCGGTTATATCATTTCTAAGCTCCATCTAAATCATTGCAAGGTTTCACTTTGTGTTTTCAACTTCTCTTCCTTTTTATCATCTTTTTATTTTACCGGAGTTCTTCGTGGAGGCTCTACATGGTGGTTCGTCAAGCATTCTTTTCATTCTTCAATTGTTCCTCAAGTTTTTCTCTTGAAGCTAAGATCCATCAAGCCATACTCTAAAATAAACATGGTGCTCAACACATGTTTTGTTTTGAGGAGCTCAAGCATTTCTTCATTTTGCATTCCGAAGTGCAATTCTTTCTACCTTATCTTTTGAGTTGGTGTTATGTCATTCTTGACAATTTCCCTTCATGCTTCATGATTCACATGATTGTCAGGAATGAGGTATTTTAAATCCATCAATCTCTTCATGGGAGTTATCTTGTGTCATGTTTCACCTAAAGCCTTCCCTAAGGAATGTTACTATTATGGTGCTTATCAACGATCCAAGTTTTTCTCCTATCCTCTTGGTGAAAGAAGTTTTTCATCGTCTTGTTGCTCTCACTCAAATCGATGGCTTCCTCTAGTGGTCGTTTGTCACCTCATATTTGTTGAGATGTTTTCATAAGCCCACTACAAGCTTATTCTTTTTCGTTGTTGTTTTTCAAACAACTCCGTTCTATCCTTCTTTTAAGGATGCTCTCTCAAATTCATTTGAGGTAGAACATGTGGTTTTCTTCTCCGTTCTTTTGATTATATTCTTGCATTTGGTCTGGAGGCATTATGATGTGCTCTTTTCACCCATCGTCTCGTTTTGCCAAGATCATGTTCTTTTCCTTGCTAATCCATTTAACCGGAGTCTCATCCAGGTGCTTCAATTTTGCCAAGTTCATGATTATAATTCCTTCCATTTTCCGTCGGAGTGCTGCTCAAATTATATCATTCTTAATCCTACTCTATCTTGTTTGAACCGGAGTGGCTTCAAAATCTATCTTCTTCCCTAAGCTCTTGGTTCTCATCATAGTCCTTGTTCCTCTTACCTAACGGAGTGTTCACAATCTCTCTCATCTCCATTGTATTCTTCTTTCAATTTGTTCAACCTCTCAAGGTTCATTGGTTTCACTCTTTTGTCAAAGAAGCAACTTGGTTTTACCTCTTCTCTTCCTCTTCCATCTCTCTCCGGTGCCATCCTAGATCTCGGGACGAGATCCTCTCGTAGTGGTGGAGTGTTGTAACACCCCGGGTGTAACTTTCCATATTCGTAACTCCAACTCTTGCCTTTTCCGGAGATGCGATATGATATTTCCCTCCATGGTTGGCTTTTCCTTCTTTTTGCATTTTGTTCATGTCATGCATTTCATATCGTATCATCATGTTTTCATAAAACTTGCATCTGCCTGTAGTTGCCGCATCCCCCTTGCTTTCGTTGACCGTTCCAGACCAGTCGGGTTTTCGCTTCCCTCTTGACCGTGACCGCCTAACCCCTCTTTGCGCAGAGCATCGACCTCTCGCGCGCGTCCGAAACTTACCCGAACCCGACCCGGCCAGACGTCACCATTGGATCCAGATCATCCCCAAACATCCCTAAAATATCATCGGTTTGTTCTGTGACTCTCCAGCCTATTTTATCTCGATCGTTCGATTACGATCGGAGGGATCCGTTAGCCCCTAACCTAACCCACTCACTACATAACCTAGCTAACCCTAGACCCTAGGCAGACAAACTCCCCCCAATGCCGAGTGCGCCGCCGCCACTCTCTCCCTTGGGATCCTCCCAGATCCCCTCCTGAGTCCTCACCAACCCACGCACAGCCAGCTACCTCAACAGATCCACCAACCATCCACCCATCTGGAGCCGTCAGATCGACATCCAATGGCTCCCGTGTCCCCAGTTCGTCTGATCGAGCAGCCCCGATCCAGCCTCCCAACACAGCCGCGCTTGATCCACCTCGTGGAGCGCTCCCGAGGCCCGAGCTCCTCCAACCTCGTGACCCCGCTGCCCCGGCGAACCTCGCCGCCGGCAACCTTCACCAGCAGATAAGCTCTGCGCCGCCCTTTCCTTCCTCTCCTACTTCCCTCTTCTCCCTCTCACACCTCTGTCTCGTTTTCTTTTCCCGTCAGAGAACCATCAGCCGAAGCCGTCCCTGTCGCCCGAGCTCCTCCCTGCATATCGCGCGCCCGCGCGACCCCGTCGCCGTCGACCCGTCTCCGGCCAGATCCACGTCACCTGCCTTGGGAACTGCTTCCAGCCGCGCCATCGCCCGTCTTCTTCATCCACGGCGAGTACTACTGCTGTTCTGCTCGCCCGCGCCAAGTCCATCTTCGAATCTGCCTCGGTACAGGAGCAACAGGAGGTCGCCCCTGCTGCCATGGCCACCGTCCATGCCGTCGAGCTTCGCCAAGTCCTCCCCCGCGCCTAGATCCGCGCCCCTCCGTTCCTTGCGCCGCCAAGTTCCCCTGCTTACATCGCCTGAAGCCGTCGCCGCCTGCTGCCTTCTCTGCTTCAAGCCGGTGCGCCGTTCCCCTGCTTCTGCGTGCGAGCACGCGAGGACGACCCCAACGCCAAGTCCCGCTTCGCCGTTGACTGCGTCCCTTCCACCTCGTCCGATCCAGCCGCCCCTGCCCGTTGACCGGTCCAGCTCCAGCGTGGACGAGTGCCGCGCCAGGCCCAGCGGCCTCGTCCTCCACCGACCGGGCCAAGAACCCATGGTGAGCCTCCCAGCCGCTGCCCTATTCCAGATTCAGCCCAGCAGTGCTCCATTTTTCGGCCCGCATCGTTTTTTTTCTGTTCTGGACGTTTTAGCTAATTATTCAGGAGAGTGCAGTTTCACAGAAACCCCTAGTGTTCATGCATCTAATAACTAATAAACCATGCATCATATGTAAATGTTTTAAATATGTAAAATGCTTAGAATTTCATCTAGTTTCATAATATGCAACTTTCATCCATGTTAAAAATGTTTAACTTGCTGTTTGTCTAAATTTGCATAAATGCCATGATAAAATGATTTATTTCATATCTAATTAACCGTAACTCGGAATTTAATAAACTTTATATGTAAATGGGGTAGAAAAATGCATAGTTTAACATGATGCACCTTATTTTCCTGTTTTACAACATTAAAATATGCTTTAGGACAGAATAGTACCAAATCTAAAACATGCACATGAGGATTTTCCGGAATTGTTGTTTGTTGTTCCGGCCTCATTTAAACTTGCCTAGATGTGTAGTTTTATTATGCTTCACCCCTTGCCATGTTTAATAACATTTAATATTGTTGGGTACATAAATGAGAGAGAACTAAATAATTGATGTGGTGTTTCATCAATATGCAACTCGTTGCATATTGAGCTCCACTTAATTTGTAGTATTGCTTGTGCACCTTGCCATGCCATGCCTCATTAAATCGGACATGCATCATACTTGATTGTGCATCATGCCATGTTTATGTGATGATTGTTTACTATGTTGTTTGCTTCTTTCTGGTGTTGCTTCTTCGGGTTAGTTCCGATAACGTCGCGTTTGTGAGGATTTGTTCGACTTCGTCCGTTTGTCTTCTTCATGGACTCGTTCTTCTTCCTTGCGGGATCTTAGGCAAGATGACCATACCCTCGAAATCACTTCTATCTTTGCTTGCTAGTTGCTCGCTCTTTTGCTATGCCTATGATGTGATACCTACCACTTGCTTATCATGCCTCCCATATTGTTAAACCAAGCCTCTAACCCACCTTGTCCTAGCAAACCGTTGTTTGGCTAAGTTACCGCTTTGCTCAGCCCCTCTTATAGCGTTGTTAGTTACAGGTGAAGATGAAGTTTGTTCCTTGTTGGAACATGGAGATGTTGTTCCTTGTAGGAACATGTTTACTTGTTGGGATATCACAATATATCTTATTTAATTAATGCATCTATATACTTGGTAAAGGGTGGAAGGCTCGGCCTTATGCCTGGTGTTTTGTTCCACTCATGCCGCCCTAGTTTCCGTCATATCGGTGTTATGTTCCCGGACTTTGCGTCCCTAACACGGCCGGGTGATTTATGGGACCCCCTTGACAGTTCGCTTTGAATAAGACTCTTCCAGCAAGGCCCAACATTGGTTTTACCATTTGCCTACCACCTATCCCTTTCCCTTGGGTCGGCCAGCCCAAGGGTCATCTTTATTTAGCCCCCCCGGGCCAGTGCTTCTCTAAGTGCTGGTTCGAACCGAGCAGCCTGCGGGGCCACCACGGGGAAACTGAGGCCTGGTTTTACTCGTAGCTTGACTTATCCGGTGTTTCCCTGAGACCGAGATATGTGCAGCTCCTATCAGGATTGTCGGCGCATCGGGCGGCTTTGCTGGACTTGTTTTATTACTGTCAAAATGTCTTGTAGCCGGGATTCCGAGACTGATCGGGTCTTCCCGGGGAGAAGGAATATCCTTCGTTGATCGCGAGAGCTTATAATGGGCTAAGTTGGGACACCCCTGCAGGGTTTTGAACTTTCAAAAGCCGTGCCCGCGGTTATGTTGCAGATGGGAATTTGTTAATGTCCGGTTATAGAAAACCTGAAGTTGATCTTAATTAAAATACACCAACCACGTGTGTAACATTGATGGTCTCTTCTCTGCGGAGTCCGGGAAGTGAACACGGTGTTGGAGTTATGCTTGACGTAGGTTGTTCTAGGATCACTTCTTGATCATAGTTCATCGACCGTGCTTTTGCCTTCTCTTCTCGCTCTCATTTGCGTATGTTAGCCACCATATATGCTAGTCGCTTGCTGCAGCTCCACCTCATACCTTTTACCCTACCTATAAGCTTAAATAGTCTTGATCTCGCGGGTGTGAGATTGCTGAGTCCCCGTGATTCACAGATTACTTCCAAACCAGTTTGCAGGTGCCAATGAAACCGTGCTGGTGACGCACCCGAGCTTAAGGAGGAGCTCGATGAAGATCGTGTTCGTTATGTTGTTTCAGTTGATCAGTAGTGGAGCCCAGTCGGGACGATCGGGGATCTGTGTAGCATTTGGGGTAGTCTTCTTTTATTTTGGTTCCGTAGTCGGACCTTGATTGTATTTGTATGATGTAATGCTTACTCATGTATTGTGTGAAGTGGCGATTGTAAGCCAACCTATGTATCTTTTTCCCTTATGTATTATATGGGTTGTGTGAAGATTACCTCACTTGCGACATTGCTTTCAATGCGGTTATGCCTCCAAGTCGTGCTTCGAAACGTGGGAGATATAGCCGCATCGAGCGTGTTACAACAGTTAAACCCCGCTGTAGACGCCACATTACGTGAGTTCCTGCGCGAGAATTGGGACATATTCGCCTGGCATCCTTCAGATATGCTAGGAATCCCATGCAGGCTAGCCGAGCATAGCCTTAACATTTTAAAAGGATTCAAGCCGGTCAAGCAGGCTCTTCGGCTTTTCTCTGAACCTAAGCAACAAGCCATGGGAGAGGAGCTAGCCAAGTTACTGAAGGCTGGATTCATTAGAGAAATAAAACTTCCGGACAGGCTAGCAAACCTGGTGATGGTACCAAAGAAGGATAAATCTTGGCGCCTATGTGTCAATTTCAAGGACCTTAACAAGGCTTGACCCAAGGATCCCTTCCCCCTCCCCCGCATCGATCAAATTATCGACACTACTGCGGGACACGACTCACTGTGTTTCCTCGATGCATACTCCGGCTACCACCAAATTAAGATGGCGGATTCTGATCAAGCCGCAACAACATTTATTACTCCGTACGGCCCCTTCTGTTTCAACACAATGCCCTTCGGGCTCAAAAACGCTGGCGCGACGTATCAGCGCATGATTCAGACATGTCTGGAAAAATATATCAGCAAAACAGTGGAGGCATACGTGGACGATGTGGTCGTTAAAACCAAACACGTCGAATCCTTAATAGAATACTTGAAGCTCACATTCGACAATCTTCGAACATACGACATCAAGCTCAATCCGGAAAAATGCGTTTTCGGTGTTCCCGCCGGAAAACTCCTGGGCTCCATCGTATCCAGCAGAGGAATTGAAGCAAATTCGGCTAAAATCCAAGCCCCGTCACAGTTGGCTATCCCAACTGGCCTCAAGCAAATCCAGAATTAACTGGATGCGTGGCGGCATTAAGCCGCTTTATCTCCCTATTAGGGGAAAAGGCATTACCCCTTTATCGCGTTCTTCGGCGCACCGAACACTTCGAGTGGACGGACGCGGCCACGGCCGGATTGGAAGAAATAAAAGCCATCTTGGCCACTAACCCAATCTTGGCCGCGCCAAGTGTCGGTGAACCAATGCTGTTATATATATAGCGGCAACGCACCAAGTTGTAAGCGCAGTGCTCGTCGTCGAACAAGAGACGGACGGACATAAATTCCCACTTCAAAAGCCGGTATATTATGTATCCACTGTACTCACTCCATGCAAATCACGGTACCCACATTATCAAAAGATAGCATACGCGGTATTTATGGCATCCCGGAAATTACGACACTACTTTCAAGACTGTTCAATCACGGTGGCCTCGGAAGTACCACTCAATGACATAATAAACAACCGCGATGCCATGGGCCGGATTGCCAAATGGGCCATCGAGCTCCTCCCGTTCGACATAACATATAGACCTCGGCGAGCCATTAAGTCGCAAGTATTGGCCGATCTTGTCACCGAATGGACAGAAGCCGAACTCCCTACAGAGTACGGCACGTACTCCAATTGGATCATGCACTTCAACGGCTCTAAAATGCTGGCTGGTCTGGGGGCTGGCATCGTCCTGGCGCCCCCACTGGAGATACAGTTCAATATGTACTCCAAATACTATACACAGACTCCAACAATGCAGCCGAATACGAGGCCCTGTTACATGGTCTTCGGATGGCAGTTTCCAAGGGCATTCGACACCCGGAGGTGCGTGGGGACTCAAACCTCGCGATATCTCAAATAAATGGAGACTTCGACGCCAAGGATCTGAAAATGGCGGCTTATCGCAACGCCGTCCTCAAAATATCAGCTCGGTTCGAGGGGCTTGAATTCCACCATGTGGCTCTGGAAAACAATCAGGAGGCAGATATCCTCGCCCGTATCGGTGCAAAGCGCGACCCTGTCCCACCTAACATCTTCTTGGAAAGGTTGTTTAAGCCATCAGTGGTATGGGAAGGGGACACCGGTAACAATAGTCCAGACCCGGCCACAACACCAGATACCGAACGTTCTGACACAATCGGAGGCTCTGCCACCGAAATAACACCTTAGCCCACGTGATAATGGCAGTCATCGCCCCGTGGACAGAACCATTCCTGGCCTACCTAACCAGGCAGGAACAACCCGAGGACCAAAATGAGGCACGCTGCATAGTGCGGCGATCTAAAGCCTACAAGGTCCACGAGGGAGAGCTTTATAAGAAAAAGCACTACCGGAGTCCTTCAAAGGTGCATCTCCGAAGAGGAAGGGCGGAAGCTTTTGGCAAAAATCCATGCTGGACTCGGCGGCCACCACGCCGCAGCCCGGGCCCTTGTAAGCAAGGCCTTCTGTACAGGTTTCTATTCGCCGACGGCCCGGGCAGATGCACAGGATCTGGTCCAACGTTGCGTCGGTTGCCAGCTTTTTGCAAACCAAAGCCATATGCCGCCTACCGCTCTCCAAGCAATCCCCATTACTTGGCCCTTTGTGGTCTGGGGGCTTGATATGGTCGGACCCCTCAAAGGGGGAACCCATAAGAAAAAATACTTACTGGTCATGGTGGATAAATTCACCAAATGGGTAGAAGCCAAACCCGTTAAAACAGCTGAATCCGGAGTGGTGATAGACTTCATATCTGGGGCTGTACACCGTTATGGCGTCCCCCACAGCATCATCGCTGACAACGGCACGAACTTTACAGCCAATGATGTCAAACTTTGGTGCAGCAACATGGGCATCAAGCTCGATTATGCTTCTGTCTATCACCCGCAAACTAAGGGACAAGTCGAGCGAGCAAATGGTCTTATCATGAGCGGCATCAAACCCAGATTAGTGCGGTCCTTAAAGGAGACAAACACGCAATGGGTAGAGGAGCTCGACTCCGTACTATGGGGGCTGCGGACCACGCTGAATCGCACTACCGGATACACACCGTTTTTTATGGTGTACGGCGCAGAGGCGGTTCTGCCCTGCGACATAATTCATGACTCACCTCGAGTGCGCATGTATGAAGAAAAATAGGCCGAGCTTGATCGGTAGGACAGTTTGGACGCCCTGGAGGAGGAGCGTGACGTGGCAAAAGCCCGTTCCGCATTCTATCAGCAGCAGGCTCGAAGGTATCAAAGCAGAGAAGTACGGGCCAAAACCTATAACGTTGGCGAACTAGTTCTACGCCTGCCGGAGAAGAAAAAGAACAAGCTCAAGCCCAAATGGGAAGGTCCCTTCATTATTGACCAGGTTCTGACCGGTGGAGCGTACCGCCTGTGAGATGCATCGGACAATCGACTCGAGCCAAACCCATGGAACGCAGCCAGACTCCGAAGATTCTACACCTAGTGCCGAACTCTGTGTTAATCTCCTTACCCCCGTCCATTTTTTGCATATACGTTATCTGTCTTTTCTCTCTTTCTTTCTACTTTCTCCTTGTCGTCAAGGCCTTCTAAGGCTAACTTGTGTCTTGACTACACAATCTTGATGCGCTAACCGCGCTCATTATACCTGGGGGCTTCTTATACAGAAGCTTAATATAACTATTTTTCTGGGCTTCATACCCCACACATGTGTTATTCTTCCACATGTACCTTTTTTTGCCATTATATGCATCGATATGACTTAAGTTTTGGCCAAGCTGGGTTACCTGGCTCTTTTATTTATGCCCTATGTTCCCGTTAATTCGGCTAGGGCATAAGGGGAGCACCTCTGTGATTGTTACTGCCGGGTCAGCCGGATGTGTACCTCAAACTGGGTGAAGCCGAAAGCTAGCATTCTTAAGGGAATATTTGGTCGGTGAACAAAATATAACTTTTATTTATTATCATACATGCCCCCAGATGTTTATAGCCTGCGTCTCTTTTTGCAGTTAGGACATGCACATTAGGGCATGCATACCCAGGGAAAGGAACCCTTAACGAAACTATTCTCCCTGGAAGATGTTTCTTACTATCCATGTAATATAACATAGCTAGTTGGGTACTTGTCTGTTCAAGCACTTATGACCCCTACGCCTGGTTTCCACGCATACTCCAGTTTTTACATAACTGAGCGGGTATTCGGATACACTCCGGACTATCGGGTCCAGAGGTCGAAGCGAAAAGGTCCGCCATGACAAATGATTTACAATCCGGCTAGGGACATTATATATGTCACTTAAATTACACAGTCACTTAGACTGGCTAAATTCTTCTTCTATACCATCCAACAGGTTGTCTAGCCTACAATCCTGTTGGGAATACTTTGTGGCTAATTCTACTTGGTCATACACCAAACTGACGGGGATTTCTTTCCCAGCGGGCCCCACAGGTCCGACCTCAGCCATGTGGTTTGGGTCAGCTTTCGTATATCGCCTCTTTACCATGGCCCAGGCTTCCCTTGCACCTTGTTGGTAGGCTGATATCTTCCGTAACCGGAAGCGCCGCCGCGCTCCCTTGAGCTTCTCTATAAGCTCCCCCATGCCTCCTGGCAGGGAGGCGGATGGCCACAAGGCTTGGGCAATACCCTGCATCCCCTGCCGAACTTGTTCGTGTAGTTGTGAGAGCTCTGGTAGAAGATCACCTGCAGACTCGGGCATCTCCTCCGCGGGATGACCCGTCAACATACCTGCGGACATAACTCTGTTAGCCGGCTTCTTGGCCGAACTCTTTCAAAAGTTCGTTCAAGCACTTACCGAAAATGCCACGTCGAAGCCGCTTATTCTCCTTCACGGAGTCCGCAAGCTGGGCTCGAACATCTTTCAGTTCCACGCCCAGCTGGATATTGGCATCTTGGAGATCATTTTTCTCCTAAACGACCCGCGTAAGCACATGCTCGCCAACATTTAGTTGTCGATTAGCACGTTGTGCATCCCCAGGCACGGCCTCCGGATTCACTCAGGAGTCATATGCAACATCTATTGTTAGATTGGCATGCATGCTGCACATTATCTGGTACATGTCATTCTTTACAATGGAAATCAGTGTTACCGGAGGGGGCCTTCTCGGACTCCTTCAACGCGGCAACCGCGGCCCGTAGCTGGGCTTTGCACTCTTCCATCTCTTGAGACAATTGGATATTCTTCTCTGTAAGGACCTGCACAAATAGTGATCCTTAAATCAGTTGTGTCAACTGTTTCAAGTCTCAGGGGCTACTGATACATATAATCATCAGATTTTCTTACCCATATATCCTTTACATACTGGTCTGTGGCTCTGGCAAGACCATTTTGAGCAGCACGGATGTACGCGTCTCCTGAGTTGAAGGCATCAAACGCCTCTTGGGAGAAACAAGCGTCACGGAGTACGGCCCGATGACGCCTGTGATTCATGGCGCTCTCCACTTCGGAATTTGTAGCGGATAGTCTATCCGCATCCTCTATAGGAGGAGCATCCGGCTTTTTCCTCGTGTTAGCTTCCGCCTCTGTGTCCTGCCCTGGAGCCCGACTGGTGAAGGCGTGATCGGCAACCTCTCCGGATATAGTCTGGCGGGCGTTTTTCCTACTAGGAAACATGGATGTTACTATACTTTAAAAGACGAGAACCACGGAGCAAGGTCCTATATCATACCTCTGCACTGGCGTCTCAGTCCTGACCGCCTTCCTTTTTAGCCTACCTGGCTTCGGTGCCCCTTGTTGGCGAGTCACTACGGGTTCGGCATGGCGTCCCGAGGGCCTTCCCTGTAAAAACACCATATGTGTACGGTAGGTGAAGTGCATAAAAGGGGATCCTTCTCGGAAGTTGGGGCTCTGGTTTTTATTACATGCGATGTAGGGAGTAGCCCCGGATAGTCGGCTATGATGGCCACCATGGCATTATCGCAGCTCAATTGATAGAATGTCCTGTCGATCAGCTCCACAAATATGTCCGTATCCTCTTCGAGTCCAGGATCGAGGGCCCGGTTAGGGTCCTCCGGTTGTGGAGGTAGGCTGTTGACCTCCCTTACAGCTTTTCGCAGTTCCTGCCATGAAACAGCAAGGTAAATACTTATGACGATGAATGCGGGAAGGCTGGGAGTAAAAAGTGACAGCTCACCTAGCTTGGAGGGTTGTACATGGAGAATCCATCCCATGGCTTAATGCGGATGAACTCCTCTTCCTCTCCCTTGTACAAATTGGACAGAATTTTTGCTAGAGCAGCAACTGAGTCCGGTCCCTTACGCCCGCAGCGGGTAGCATCATCTTTCCCGTTAAAGTGCCACATGGGGTGCCCTCGATATTGAAGTGGTTGTACTCCCCGCATTATACATATTGACATAACCTCGGTTATTGTCAGTCCTAATTGAGCCAACACTTTTATCCGGCCCATCAGGTAATGGACATCTCCGTTATCTTCCTCCCGAGGGCTCCGTGGGTGCCAGCTTTGGCGTTTCTTCAAAGGGGCATTGTCAAACTGAGGAAGACCAATCCGAATAGGTTCAGGAAGGGGGACGTCCTCCAGGTAAAACCACTCCGAAGGCCAGTCTTCGGATGTCTTCTTCGGGGTACCGGACAGGTATCCGGTCCCGGAGATGCGCCATATTTCGGCTCCGCCTACTTGATATATTGACCCCTTCTGTGTATGGGCACAAGGCAGAATAGCCTCTTCCACAGCTCGAAATGAGCTTCGCAGCCCAGAAACAGCTCACAAAGGGCAACATAACCAGCGATGTGTAATATGGAAGCAGGGGTGAAGTTATGCAACTGGAGGCTGATGACCCACAAGTATTGGGGATCTATCGTAGTCCTTTTGATAAGTAAGAGTGTAGAACCCAACGAGGAGCAAAAGGAAATGATAAGCGGTTTTCAGCAAGGTATTCTCTGCAAGTACTGAAATAAGTGGTAACAGATAGTTTTGTGATAAGATAATTCGTAACGAGCAACAAGTAACAAAAGTAAATAAAGTGCAGCAAGGTGGCCCAATCCTTTTTGTAGCAAAGGACAAGCGTGCACTCCTGAGGACACATGGTAATATCGTCAATCTAGGTTTCATCAGGTTCATATGATTCGCGTTCGTTACTTTGATAATCTGATATGTGGGTGGACCGGTGCTTGGGTGCTGCCCTTACTTGGACAAGCATCCCACTTATGATTAACCTCTATTGCAAGCATCCACAACTACAACAAAAGTATTAATGTAAACCTAACCATAGCATGAAACATATGGATCCAAATCAGCCCCTTACGAAGCAACGCATAAACTAGGGTTTAAGCTTTTGTCACTCAAGCAACCCATCATCTACTTACTACGTCCCAATGCCTTCCTCTAGGCCCAAATAATGGTGAAGTGTTATGTAGTCGACGTTCACATATCACCTCTAGAGGCTAGAAAACATACATCTCATCAAAATATCGAACGAATACTAAATTCACATGACTACTAATAGCAAGACTTCTCCCATGTCCTCAGGAACAAACGTAACTACTCACAAAGCATATTCATGTTCATAATCAGAGGGGTATTAATATGAATATAGGATCTGAACATATAATCTTCCACCAAATAAACCAACTAGCATCAACTACGAGGAGTAATCAACACTACTAGCAACCTACACTACAAAAAAAGACAGATCCGTGACATTTTGGGCCGAATGAAATTTTTTTTGTCATACATATGACACTTCTATGACGATAATTGTGGCAAAACCCGGTATCATCATAGATGTGTTGGGCTCCTACTTCTATGACAAAAAATCATGACAGAAAATGGGCTTTTCGTCCTGGGCGGGCCGGAGACGCAGCTGCATGACATTCTTTGGGCCGTCCATGACGGAAAAAACCATGGTAGAAGCGAGGGGGAGGAAATTTTCGTTGAGCTGCCCCTCAAGGATAACAGGGACGAGCTATCTAACCTAAACAAAATCTTGGACAAGATATGTCAAATCCACAGTACTCCCGGGAGGCCTGCAAACCATACCCACAAAGACTGTTGGGTCTTCAAGCAATCCGGCAAATCAACGCTGAACACAAGGGGCTCGACACACCAAGTGAGGAAGATGACGAACCCCACAAGCAGAGCACCGGGAAACAAAAGAATTTCCCACAAGAAGTCAAAACAGTAAATTTACTTAACGTGACAAAAGGGAAAAGCATACGCGCCATACGGCCTATCCCAAAGGGGCCTCGGCACTGGTTGTTAAAACCGACCACCTTTGACCATCAGGATTACTCTAGAAGTATCCGGAACGCAGGCTGGACTGCCTTGGTATTAGATCCGATAATCGACGGACTCCAATTCACACATGTCCTGATGGACAGCGGCAGTGGTCTCAACCTGTTATATCAGGACACAATCCGCAACATGGGGATAGACCCAACAAAAATCCGCCATAGCAATACTTCCTTTCAAGGAGTAACGCCAGGCCCGGATACCCATTGCATGGGTTCTATTCGGCTAGAAGTTATGTTCGGCTCCCCGGACAACTTCCGCCATGAAAAGCTAACCTTCCACATCGCCCCATTTTCAAGTAGCTATCAAGCACTACTGGGACGCGAAGCATTCGCCCGCTTTAACGCAATACCGCATTATGCATGTCTTATGCTCAAGATGCCCGGTCCACGAGGCATCATCTCACTAAAGGGAAATATTGAGTGTTCCCCCCGCGCGGAAGACTGTGCGGCTGCCCTGATAGCCACACACTAAAAATGGCGCCACCAATCAAAGCACCTAAACGGGTCGTTAAGACCACGGACACAGCTAGACGAGTCCGGCATAAATAAGCAAGTGATGAAGGCTTAATAACTGCATACTCCTATACCAGGGGCTCCGCGCATGTCAAACAAGAGACAATAAAGCTCACTCTTACCCATTTTGAATTATACTCTGTTTATTCAGTATAACATACATTTTGCACGATCTTTTTTAACTAAAGTTCCTCTCTTTTACAGATGAACACCGTGCTACACCCGTCCAGGATACGGCACAACGGAGACACAGGCGCAGACGTGCAGCAGGGACCCATTCCAAGGATTCTTTTTAGATTAAGACCCTGCGTAAACCTTTTTTACTGTCTCTTGTTGATACACATCCCCCGGTTTATTGGTATAATCGAGGAGGAGGCTGGCGTCTTGGCATGTGGCCACGTCAGAATTTTGCATGTACCTCGACATCAGGGGCTTATTATCAAGGGCATTGTCCAGCCCGTTTTCATAAAGACTGAATACCTTCGGGAGTGTTCGGTGTCGCGAGTTTGGCCTTATATGCATCAGCTCCGAATCATGTCTTTGGTCAAATGTTGGGTTTGCCCGGCTCCTCGGTTTTGCTGCCTTACATTCCACTCTATCGGCTCAGGCGGCACCAGGAGAACTACTGCGATTGTGCCCCGGTTTGGCCAGGCGAGCACCTCAGTAGAGAAAGCCGAAAACAGACTGTCATGATATAGCGTGAGACTGGTCAACCACTCGATGACCTCGGGAATCTTTAGGATTCCTCCGCATTAACGAAGGGTCGTTTCCCGGCCAGGCACAAATGCACCCCGAGTTCGGGCGAGCGCAGGCGCCACCAGGGGCTATATAGTAGCCTCACCGTCAAACTCCTATGGCTAAGTGAAAGTGATAAACCATTATAGTCCGATTGCCTAGTTCGTTGCGCTATCACCTCCTTCATGGACCAAGACATTGGATTAAGTGTGAAGACGCGCCTTCTGCGAACACCCCCGCATTATATGCGTGGGGGCTGAAGCCGACGACTGCCATCTTTCAGATCATATATACATATATCTTAAAATGGCCGCACAAGAGGCATTATAATACTTGCAGGCACAAGTATAACACTAGTAGAAAAGGGGGCAACGGTCCAGGGGGGTCAGCCAATTAGTCCCGGTTCAATCCAGAACCGGGACCAATGGTGGCATTGGACCCGGTTCGTGAGCCCAGGGGGCCGGCCGGGCCACGTGGGCCATTGGTCCCGGCTCGTCTGGACCTTTTGGTCCCGGTTGGTGGGACGAACCGGGACCAATGGGCGTGGCTCCTGGCCCATCACCATTTAGTCCGGGTTCGAGCCACGAACCGGGACAAAAGGGTTGGTTCTTGTCGCGGCCATAGTTTAGTCCCACCTCGCCTACCGAAGAGGAATCAGACCGGTTTATAAGCCCCTCCCTCTCTACCCTTTTGAGCTCCTCTGAAAATGAAAATAGATGCCCTTATACAGGGAATTTAGACTAAATTCATACGAATTTCTCTGAAATTTGTTATGAATTTAGTTCGAATTTTCTCTATAAGCGCATCTATGCTCATTTCTGAGTAGTTTTTTATATAGTTTTTTTTCTTTTCTTCTATATTTATAAAGTTAATCACAAACTATAGATTCTTTTTTATATAGTTTTTTTTCTTTTCTTCTATATTTGTAGAAATGAAAAAATAAACAGAAAAAAAAGAAAAAAATGCCTATAATATTTGTAAAGTTAATCACAAACTATAGATTCACACAAATTTGCCTGTGTTTATATAGTTTTTTTCTTTTCTTTTATATTTGTAGAAACGAAAAACTAATGGCACTAGTAAAGTTAATCGCAAACATGAAATTTACACAAGTTTACAAAGAATTCAAATTATAACTATTCTAATTTGAAAAGCTAGAATCACTAACATAAAGTTTATAATTTTGCTGAACTAAAAGCAAAAAGAATAAAAAAATAAAGCAAAAAACAGAAGAAAAATGCCTATAATATTTGTTATGACTAACTAAAATTACCAAATTGAGTATAATGATAAAACACAGTATTATTAAATAGCAGGAAAAACAATGACTCAAAAATAATTTTTTATTGTAAAGTTATTCATAAATTAGTGACATAAAATAAAAAAGAAATCACTACAAAACTATAAGTATTTAGTTCTAAGTAGAAATGAAAAAAATAGCAAATAGATGCCACCTACAGGGCTACCACGGCCTGAATACGACTAGAAACCCAACCATGGGCCAGGATTCAGGCCCGCAGCAGGCCCAATAGGACAACAGGCATTGCAGTGACAGGTTAGGCCCGAAAGCCTGCAGTTGAGAGGAGCTCGAGAGGGTGGGCGCAGCAGCGCTTATAAACCACTCCCGAGCCCTCTCAACTAGCGAGGTGGGACTAAACTTTTGGGGCAGGCAGCACAAGGCCATTGGTCCCGGTTGGTGGGACGAACCGGGACCAAAGGGGTGCATTGGTCCCGGTTGGTGGCACCAACCGGGACCAAAGGCCTCTGCTTCCCGCCCTTTGGGCTGCCGAAAAGTGGCCTTTGGTCCCGGTTCGTGGAAGCAACCGAGACTAAAGGTTGGCATTGGTCCCGGTTGGTGCCACGAACCGGGACCAATGCCCTGCCTATATAAGCAGCACTCATGAAATTTTGGTTCAGTTTGTTCTTCCCCGCCCGCGCCCGACGCCGCCAGGCCGCCGTATCCGCCTCGTCGTCGTCGTCGTCGCCCCGCGCCTTCCCGTCGTCGCCCCGCACCGCACCGTCGTCGCCGTCGTCGCCCCGCGTCGCCCCGTCGTCGCCCCGCGCCACCCCGTCGTCGACCCCCCATGCCGCCCCGTCGTCGCCCCGCACCGCCTCGTACGTCGTCGCCGTCGTCGCCCCGCACCGCCCCGTCGTCGCCCCACGCCGCCCCGATCGACATTGTCGCCACCTCCCGCCCCGACCCGCCCCGATCGACGCCGTACGTCGCCGCCTCCCGCCCCGCGACGCCGCCCGGCCCGACCCGCCCCGCCCCTGCCCCGCGCCGCACCTCGCGTCGTCGCCGTCCCCGTCGCCGTCGCCGTCGCCGTCCCCGACACCGTCGCCGTGAGATTTTGTTATAATTAATTAATGTTACTAGTACGTAGTTAATTTAGTTAGATTTTGTTAGATTTTTTTGTAGTTCATAGATTTTTTGTTAGATGTGTAGTAATTTAGATGTGTAATTCATAGATTTTTCTGTTAGATTTTTTTTCATATTGTGTATTTAATTTGTTCATATTGTGTTAGATGTATTTATGATTTTATTTAACTATTCATAGTAAGTAGTTCTCGTGATTACTAATATTGATCTATTTATAGTAACTAGTTTATTTTTTTGTTCCTACATTTTTAGCAAGTTGATTTAATAGTTGAACTAACTAGAACTATAGTTAAACTAGTTGACTTAATAGTTGAACTAACTACATTTTTAGTAACTACATTTTTATATATAGAAGTAGTTTATTTTTAGCAAGAAAATTAATAGAACTAGTTTATTTTTTTAGTTAAAGAAATTATTCCCGCATCGACGTGGACGATGCCTATCCCGCATCCTCGTCGTCGAGTCGGGGGCGGACGACACCTGCTTGACCAGATGGGCCATGTCCGGGACTGGGCTCCGCCGGGGTGGTACTGGGAGGCGCTACCTTCCGGGGGGCATAGCTTGGTGAGGAGCCAGCCCGTCGTTGATCCGATCCTTGTTTGGTGGCGGTCGCATGGGCCAGTGACGGTGTCGAGGCTTCCGGACACACCGGAGGTGGTACGTCACCGTGTCAGCGAGGAGGACCAGCACGTCCGTCGGTACATGGTTGCGTTGAAGGGCAGGTTCGAGACTACCTGGCAGGTTCTTCAGGGATCTCACTGGAGCTATGATCCTGTGATGGTTCCTTCCCTTTGGGTGTCCACCGCCCGCGTCGATACCCGTCGGGCGCTACGGTTCTAGCTGTACTAGCGATATGTATGATATATAGTATTCGACGTGTATTAGTGATAATATTCGATGTACGGACACATGGAGATGATGTAGTTTTTCTTATAATTGAAGGCTATCCTATTTTCAATACTATTTATTGAATGCTCAAATAGGAAATGTCATCATCGGACGATGAAAGTCTCCCGGGGGAGTGCGACTGGTGCCACGACGATCGAGGTGAGTGCGACAGGCCTCACCTGGACGATGGTCGGCGCTTCAGTATTAAGCTGGAGGAGACTTTCGACGTTGAAACAGTACGCAACGACGACAAGTTTTTCTTATATAACTAAGCATGACTTCAACTATTTCAACGTGTAATTTTCATCTTTTACAATTCGAGTAAAGTTGATCCCATGTCGTGCAAGACGCTATGTCTTGGAGAGGATGGGTTTTGAAGACCATGAAATTTTTGAAACGAAGAAAATTCACCTAAGGACCCATCATGATATGGATTTTGAAGTAAAGTTGTATAATGCTGAGAGCGTAACCCATTTTGGTTGCAAAAATTGGGAAGCATTTTGCAAATTGTATGGTTTTGATGAGGGTATGCTTGTCACCATGGATCTTGGTGATCCTGAAATCGAGCAAGACAATATGGACATTTGGGTCCTTGTTGATACACCTCCAGTTCTACCGCTATGTGAGTTTCTCAAACATAGTTAATTATTAATAGAACTTATATTGTTCATTTCAAAATAGTTGACAATTTATTTCCATTGACAGCTTATTTTGAAGTATCAAAGAATGTGCAGAATATGGTAGATAGAACTTACTACACCGATGGCTCTGAGTTAACTTACAAGGAGAAAACTCATCTGGTTGGATTTTGTAATGATATTGAGAATTACAATATCTACAATCGAACTCCTGAACATTATGGTCAATACGTGCCACTAGTGCACGTGTTGAACTATGGTAACTACCATGGAGATACCCTGGTAAGCTTTTTTACTATTACGACATCCGTGCATCTTTTTGCATACTTCTAAAACTAGTACATCATTGCTAACTACGAAGTTATTACTATGTTTTTCAACAGCTTATCCCAGAGGATTGTGTGCCTCATTTGATGTATCAGAATGGCGGCAGCGTTCAGGTTTTGAACATATATCCAGGTCATCCTATGAATCTCAACTGTCCATACCGGATTTCTAAAAGAAGTGGAGACATGACAATCAAAGGATGGAAAAAATGTATGGACAGTCGTAAGGAGCTTCTTGGAAGCAAAAGGAAGCGAGGCGCAAGAATTGGAGACAGGATGATCTCCATTCTTCATAATGGAGAGTCATGGTCTATATTGTTTTATGCTATTTTACCTTAAGTATGTTTAGGTTCGATCCTAGCTACCTGCAGATACTGATGATCATGTGCTAAGAACAATTATGTAGGGTTGGGTTTCGATGACTATACGAGGACGATGATCGTATGAATTATTATTAATAACGAGTAGAAGTTGTATGATGATGCTTGATTAATTAGTAGGACTTGTTAATATATATGATGATGTATGATGCGAGCATGCATGAGTTATAACCCCCTAAAAATAACCCCCTAAACCCCTAAAACAGCCCCTTTAAAAAAAAGAAAAAACCTCCTGCTGACGCGTGGACGCCTTTTGGTCCCGGTTTATGGCTCCAACCGGGACCAAAGGCCCCCTTGCCTGGGCTGCCGGATGCGGCCACGTGGAGGCCCATCTGTCCCGGTTCTAGTTTGAACCGGGACTAAAGGTTGAGGGTATTAGTAACGACACTTCATTCCCGGTTCGGGAACCGGGACTAAAGGCCCTTACGAACCGGGACAAAAGCCGGTTTTCTACTAGTGTAAAAAGCTTTTACATTCCATCAAAATATTGTTTTACAATAATGCAGGTTATTCAAACATAATATCCTTCGAGCACTGTGTCTCTATCAAACGAGCGCCTTGCAGGACTTCCTGAAAATAGTGCTCGGCAGGTACTCAGCTTCCGTCCGAGTCTTGGGATGCAACAGCGGTGGCCTCCATCTCCACCCAGCATGTCTTGACACGGGCAAGGGCCATCCGCGCACCCTCTATGCATGCTGACCTCTTCATCGCGTTGATATACAGCACCGCACCAAGTAATTGCTGCACCAAGCTAAAATAGTTGTTCGGCTTCGGCCTTCCCGGCCACAGATGACTCATGACATACTTCATGGCGAGTCCGGATAACCTATTCAGCTCGGCCATTCGGCCAAACGATCGGATAATGGAAGCGGCCGCTCTGGATTGTGGAACTGTGACCAGAAGAGCTTTTCCACTTCGCAATCCTTCTGATCTCAGAAGTGTTCGGCCACATCGGCGGCACTCGCCGCCAAATCAGGATATGCGTCCGCCGAACTCCATATCTGGTCCAATGGAGCATGTTTAGGATCCCTGAACTTCCTCCGCAGCATAAAAGGCTTCCAGCCGTGATATCTTCGGCCTGACGTAGCTCCTCCCTCATCGCTCTCATCGCACAACGAGCATCCCTGGCCGTTGTAGTGGCCTTCTCCAGGTCCATCCGTAGCGCCCGATCTTCCTTTTCAAGAAGCTCGCAACGGTCAGCAGCGTTCTTCAACCTTACAGCTATTTCGGCCATTTCTTTCTTGCTTTGGCAGTGAGCAGCCTATTCGGCTTTCAGCTCTTCAATTGCCTTTATGGCAGCCGCATCACTTTTCCTGGCCTGCTCCTTGGCACGGGCGAGTTCCGCCCGAAGGTCCTCCATGGCGGTGGCACCATCTGCATCTAACGCACACGATGAAAACTGGCATTAAACTTCTCTTACCAGGTGCCTCCGGAGAAATTACATACCTTGGGCCTCGTCAAGACGTTTGTTGACAAGCGTGATGTCGGCATCTGCCACGTCAAAATGCCGCTTTAGCTTGGCAAATTCATCAGTCTGGCTGGCCGCCGGACACCTCGCCACCTACATAGGAAGGCGGCAGATTATACATAGGATTATGATCCTCTATGCGCTGTCACTTTTCACAATGCACAGAGTCTCAGGGGCTACTATCTATACAGGGCACATCTTAAATATGCGGAACTGTGAAAAGGTACATCATCTCGCGTACCTCAAAACCTGTCAGTAAACTCCTGACGGCCTCATGCAACCCGCTCTCCGCGGATGAAATCCTTTCAATCACCGTACCCATTAACGTACGGTGCTCATCTAAGATGGACGCTCGCCCTAGCAGATCCTTCAGTCCCTCCGACCGTGCACCGAACGGTGCTGGATTCACCCGATGGCCTTTTTCGAAGGCCGGACACGTAGAGCTTTGGGGGGCCATGTGACTATCTTTCGGCCCCGCCGGATTCAGCGAAACCCTCCGCGACGACACCTCAGGGTCGCCCGCCTCGCAAGACGGTACGGCAGGGGGAGGCGTTCCGCTCTCCATCATCTCCGGAAGAAGATCCCCCGAAGATGAGCTCTGCTGAGATGGGCCAAGGTCCGAGCTACAAGGTAAATTTTCGATTACTTTTCTCAGATATAAAGCAAGGATTTCCCTCATTTCTTAAAAAGAAAAATCCCCCTCTACTTACGGCTCGGTGGAGGGCTGATCCCTTTGAGGGCATAATTTGGCCAAAGTATTCTCTAGCACAGGACCCTCTGGCGAAGATTTCTTCCCCCGCTTTGAGACCATGGTCTCCGGGTCTTCAGAGGCGGTCCTCTTCTTCCCCCAAGGAGAGGAATTTTCGATTCCTCCTTTCCGGATAGCCTCCTTCGGGGAGGCAGCAGCTTCCTTGTCCACCCCCTAGCCTTCTTCTGAAGGCGCAACCTCCAGCATCCTGGTTAACACGGGATTCGGCGCGTTCTCAGGAAGGGGGGCCGGACACCTGATCAGCTTTGCTTTCGCTATCCACTCTTGTTTTAAGGACAACTCCTTAAAGGGCAATGTTATGATAAATATATCGATAGCGGGTCTGGGCGCAGGGCTACTTACTTGAGTATCCGGACGATTGCAGCTCAGGCCTGCGTCCTCGGTCAAGTCCGGACACATTGCTTGTCATTTGAAGAACAATTTATACATATCCATGGGCATCGCACCCATAAAATGTCGGAGAGCTCGTGGTCCCTCCGGGTTGAATTCCCACAGGCGGAGAGGGCGACATTTGCAGGGCAGGGTTCGGTGAATCAACATGACCTGCGCCACCACGATCAGACTGATGTCTCTTTCCAGGAGATCACGGATGCAGCCCTGCAACAGAGGCACGTCCTTTGTCGGCCCCCAGTTCAGCCCCTTATTGACCCATGTCGCTAGTTGGGGCGGGGGACCCGAGCGAAAAGCAGGCGGTGGCACCCATTTGGTACCCCTGGGAGTTGTGATATAAAACCACTCCCGTTGCCATAAGCCGGCCTCCTCTTGAAAAGAGCCCTCGGGCAAGGGAGCGTCAGCATTCTTGCTTATAACAGCACCTCCGCACTCCCCGTGCCATCCCTTGAAGGTCTTGAGCCATAGTCCAAAGTGAAGGGTAATACGGAGGAAGGCTTCACATGCGACGATGAATGATGAAATGTGGAGTATGGACTCCGGAGCTAAGTCATGAAATTCTAGCCCATAATAGAACATGAGCCCCCTCACAAAGGGATCCGTCGCAAAGCCTAGCCCTTGGAGGAAGTGAGATACGAACACCACACTCTCACCAGGCTTGGGAGTGGGAATACCCTGCCCTTGAGCAGGAAGCCTATGCGGGATTTCATCGGTCAAAAACATGGCCTCTCTCAGCTTTAGCACGTCCTCCTCCTTGACGGAGGAAGGCATCCATCGGCCTCAAAGGTCGGAACCGGACATCGTCGAAGGTCCGAAGCGCCTGAAATCTGAAGCCTTGGGTGTTGGAACTCGAGGCGAAGGGCGAACTCGATTGAGATCAAAAGAAAGGACCGAGGCCTTGGTCTCTTTATAAGAGGTTGGATACCAAGAGCCCTCCCCGTGACCGTTTGGGACTCGTTTTTTCATCGAGGAGATATACCAACGGGCACGACTGGGTTACCCACGTTCGTATTGATGAGGATCTCGTAAATAAAAGGGACACGATCTCTGCTTCGACAAGACGTGCCAAGGAAACCACATCGCAAAACACGCTGAGGTGGAACAGTAAAAACGGTTCGAATAAAGGCTTGGTCGTGGTGTGATGTCACGCTACGGAATACGTCAGCAGATTAGATTTGTGTAAATATTATTCTCTCTATGGCAATATGTGGAGCTTATTTCGCAGAGCCGGACACTATCCGTGTGTTCACAATCTTCTATGAAGTATTCGGAGGAGGAACCCGCCTTGCAATGCCGAAGAAAATCTGCGCGCTGGACTCGTCGTCATTGAAGCCTGGTTCAGGGGCTACTCACGGAGTCCTAGATTAGGGGGTGCCTGGGTAGCCGGACTATGACCTTTGGCCGGACTCCTGGACTATGAAGATACAAGATAGAAGACTTCGTCCCGTGTCCGGATGGGAGTTTCCTTGGCGTGGAAGGCAAGCTTGGTGATATGGATATGTAGATCTCCTACCATTGTAACTGACTCTATGTAACCCTAGCCCTCTCCGGTGTCTATATAAACCGGGGGGTTTTAGTCCGTATAGGAAGAACAACAATCATACCATAGGCTAGCTTCTAGGGTTTAGCCTCTCTGATCTCGTGGTAGATCTACTCTTGTACTACCCATATCATCAATATTAATCAAGCAGGAGTAGGGTATTACCTCCATCGAGAGGGCCCGAACCTGGGTAAAAACATCATGTCCCTTGTCTCCTCTTACCATCCGCCTAGATGCACAGTTCGGGACCCCCTACCCGAGATCCGCCGGTTTTGACACCGACAATGGTGCTTTCATTGGATCTTGCCAAGGGTCATCGTCTTCTAGTGCTTATCTGATCTTGAATGTTTCTTCACAAAGATCTGCATGCCACCACAGAGGTGTCTCCCGAGCCCGTGCCCCAACACAGTGGGCCATGGTGGGGGCCATGGACTCAAGGGTGACTCGCTCCGTAGGTGTGGGGCGAGCTGCCGCGGCAATGGTCTTGCCGGGGCTGCTAAAGCTGACCCCAACAAGGATCTCGTCGGGGGAGCCCGCTTCGTCCCGTTGCTCTTCGTGGTCTTGCCTTGGTGTTGTTCCAGTTACCTTGGGCTTCGGTCTTACCCTGGCTCACCTCCCTTGCGTTGATTGGTGTGGTTGCGGGCGCGGCTCTGACTGCCCATGCACAGTTATAGGGGTACAAAAGTGTACCCCTCTTTTTGTACACCGACACTGGTGCGCCATTAGTATCTAGTATACTAATGGCGCACCACAGGTGTGCCATTAGTATAGCCCACGGTGCGCCATTAGTATCTGGTATACTAATGGCGCACCACATAGAAGCGCGCCATTAGTAACAATTTTTTTAATTTTTTTTCAAAACTTTTTTATTTTTTTTTCAATTTTTCTAATTTTTTTTCATTTTTTTCTTAATCTCAGGTCACTATGGCTTAATCTTGGGTCAATATGCTTAATCTCAAGTCAAATCGGACTCTGTGGTCAAACTTCCCGAAAGGTCACTCATCCTCACACTACTCCAGCCCGAGCACGCTTAACTTCGCAGTTCTATCCAACCCCAGCACCAGCTCACTTCACAGGCACTTGTTGATATATCTATCATATCAATCCTATTAAACCTTGTTGATGTCTAGGACTTTGTTCATGTTCATGAGTATGATGAAATTTTGAAAAAATATTTCAAACTTCCCGGTCATAATACGTATTATATTTTGAAAAAATATTCGATTTTTTTTCGAAACCAATTTTTTTTCTGTTACTAGTGGCGTACCCCGCAAACAGTGCGCCACTAGTAAGTTTGAATTTTTTTCCATTTTTTCCCTCTAGATCTTAAAAGCCCCGTAACTTTTTTCTGTTAGGTTTTTGAGGATTTGTTGTAGTTAAATTCGGATGTAACTTTTCGAGTAGATGATTTTTCATATAAAAAACTTTTTAATCCGAGTTCGTATGCAAAAGTTATGCCCATTTTACAAATTCCAGAGAGATTTTGCAAATAAAGTCGAAATTCATATTTGTAAATTTTCCCAACAAGTAGACCACATATCACATGCGAAACTTATTTTCTTTTATTTTTTTTGACATTTCCATCATTTTCTTCTATTTTCTATAAACTCAAAAGGCGGTCCACGGGGGGGGGGGGGGGGTGCATTCAGTGGAATTTTTGGGCCAAGTTAGTAATGACGCACCGTGGGAGTGGTGCGCCATTACTAGTTAAACTATTAATGGCGCACCACTCCCAGGGTGCGCCATTACTAGTTTTAAAAAAATAAAAAAAATTGAATTTTTTTTGAAAAAAACTTAGTAATGGCGCACCAGTGGACATTGCGCCATTACTAGTTTTGACTAGTAATGGTGCACTGTTCACTCGTGTGCGATTACTAGTTTTAACTAGTAATGGCGCACTGTCCACTCGTGCGCCATTACTAACAATTTTTTTTAATTTTTTTTCCTCAAAGCTACTAATGGCGCACGGTGGATGTGGTGCGCCAATACTATGTCAACTAGTAATGGCGCACTGTCCCAGGGTGCGCTATTAGTAACAATATTTTTTTCAAAACTACTAATGGCGCATGAGGGAGTCCTGGATTAGGGGGTGTTCGGGTAGCCGGAATATGACCTTTGGCCGGACTCCTGGACTATGAAGATAGAAGATTGAAGACTTCGTCCCGTGTCCGGATGGGACTTTCCTTGGCGTGGAAGGCAAGCTTGGCGATACGGATATGTAGATCTCCTACCATTGTAACCGACTCTACGTAACCCTAGCCCTCTCCGGTGTCTATATAAACCGGGAGGTTTTTGTCCGTAGGACGAACAACAATCATACCATAGGCTAGCTTCTAGGGTTTAGCCTCTCTGATCTCGTGGTAGATCTACTCTTGTACTACCCATATCATCAATATTAGTCAAGCAGGAGTAGGGTATTACCTCCATCGGGAGGGCCCGAACCTGAGTAAAAACATCGTGTCCCTTGTCTCCTGTTACCATCCGCCTAGACGCACAGTTCGGGACCCCCTACCCGAGATCCGCTGGTTTTGACACCGACAGCGCACCACACACCAGGTGCGCCATTAGTAATATTACTAATGGCACACCTGGTGTGTGGTGCGCCATTGCTATATAGCAATGGCGCACCACATACATGGAGCGCCATTAGTGTCCATATTATCTATAGGCATTTTCCTAGTAGTGCCTTATTGAGCGTGTTTGCGAGAGAGAGAGAGAGAGACAGTGTGTGTGTGTGTGATATGTCTAGAGACTGGGGCAATGATAACAGATTGTTTGTGTCCATGTTTGTGGAGGATAGAGATAGACATGTACATGGGGCTTTGTGTTGTGTAACGTGGAGACACATATACATAATTAGAGAGTGAGTGTGTGAGATACACATGCGGACATGAGGAGATATGAGGATCCAGATTAATGGGTGTTTGTGTGTGTCTGTGTGTGTTCGTGCGCGCGTTTGTGTGTGAGAGGGAGTGTCACATCCCTAGCTTCTGGGACAGCCTGGTGTTTTGCATCTTGTTGCATCATGTTTAAATTCTATTTAAGTTGAAATGAGGATTGACCAAACCCTAGCATCAGAAAGAATTCAACTAGGTTCAAATAAAAATATTTTCAACGAACCCAGAATGCCTTCCCAAAAATGTTCATCATCTTTGGATTGGTCTTGAACCTTTTCCAAATATATTGCACATTTTTCTAGGTTAATTGGGTGTCATTGAATTAAATCTTATAGTATTTGCATTTGGCCAATTAAGTCCTATAAAATATATTAAATTCCCAAATAATCACAAACTGAAATGTTTGCTGTTGGAAATATTCCAAACAGCGGCCATACTGAGTTGCATGATTTTTGGAAATGCTCTGGCATTTTTAATAAAGCCAAACACAATTACAGAAAATAGAAAAAACAGAAATAAAAGAGAGAGAGAGAGAGAGAGAGAGAGAGAGAGTTACCTGGCCTTACCTGGCTAGCCCAGGTCCTGTTGTAGGCCACCTGGCGGCCCAGATGGAGAGCCCAGCCCACCACCGCTGCCAGTCGTGTCCCACCTCGTGCCAGAAGGATGCGAGGCATGTGTTCGACGCGGGTGGCCACGTGCCCCGGCCACATCCTGCTTATCGCTTCTCCCTAGACACCCCGGAGACGCCACGCACCAGCCCCGTACCCCCTCACTCCCCCCCGTGCCTTCCCTCTCCTCTGCTCTCTGTCCCGCCAGACCCGAACGCGTCAGAGAGTGCTACCGTGCACCGCCGCGGCCACAGCCACTCCATCGCTCCCTCTCCGTCCCAGGGGTCTCCACCTTGCCGTCTTCATGCTTGTCGGATTTCGGGTTCCGGCAGACCCTTGAGGTTCGAACACTGGGGTGCACGCGGAGATATCGCCCACTACCTACCTGCACTCCACCGCCATGCAAAGATCTAAGCTATCAAGAGAACAACACAAGATACACAGGGTTTATACTAGTTCGGGCCACCATTGTGGTGTAATACCCTACTCCAGTGTGTGGTGTGGTGGATTGCCTCTTAGGCTGATGAACAATACAAGGAAGAACAGCCTCGCGAGGGTCTGTTCCTGGCTGGGGGGATGAACTGCTGGGAGGAGTTCGATCACCCTTCTCTCTCTCTCTCTCTCTGGTTGATTCTCGATCCTCCTACCTTGGGTGGGTGGCTAGTCCTATTTATAGGCAAAAGGCCCTGGGCCTCTTCCAAAATATTAATCGGGAAGGGCGCCAACAATTGGCCATTTTGAAGGGGAACATCTGGTACACTTATCCTGACTAAAGTTGGTCCTTGCCTGCCAAAGGCTCTGGTGGTGACGCTGGCTTAGGCTCCACAATGACTTCTTCCCTTCCGTTGTACTGGTCTTGGTCTTGTTGCACCAAAACGGGTGCCTTTGCTTGATACTCTCGCCTACGCTTGCTCCCTTTGCACCAAAGAGGAAAGGGGTACACTGCGCGGGCTGGCGCCTGCCTGGCGCCCTTGGTCGTCATGGCTTGCGTCACGGGCACCTCGTGAGGTACCCCGCCTTGATCTCTCCGCCTCCTCGCGAGCTAGCCTGATAAAGCCGTGCCTGAGGAAGCTCCGTGTCGTCCGCCCCGCGAGGCTTGGCCCCTCGCGAGGGTCTTGGGTTTGTGTCGATGAAGATGGGTCGTGCTGGGCCCCCCTTTGAGCCATGCCGCGGGCCGCAGGCAGGCAAGTCTGGGGACCCCCGTTCCCAGAACGCCGACAGTAGCCCCCGGGGCCAAGGCGCGCCCGGACTTGACCGTGCAGGGAGGCGGAAGGGCAAGGGCGAAGCGCCGCGGGACCTAACAACCTGTGGCCCTGGGTCGCCACGTGGCGATTGATTGGACGTGGGTGGCACCGTTCCCCCACGCCCCCCTTATTTTGCGGCATGCTAGGCGAACTCGCAGTTGTACACAGCCGCTCCCCTTTCCGTTGCTCGAGCGCTCCCTGTCCTTCCTCCTCTCAAACTCCATCTTCTGCCTCCAGCCCAACCTCAAACCTTCCCCCCTCCCATCGCCATGGCTCCGCCGAAGAAGGGAAGAGGGAAGAAACTCACGCCTCCGCCTCGCTCGCTGCCGTTGGCGGCCTCTGCTATCGACCAGTCGATCATCAATCAAGAGGGCTTGGGCAAGGTCAGCTCGGCTCTGGCCACTATCTTAAACGAATGCGGGAGGACGACAGCCTGGCCCGCGTCTCGCTTCTCCATCGGCAGGATAGCCACCGAAGTCCAGTGTTTTGACGATGCCCTGTGGGCGGATCTAGTTCCCCCCTTTTCTGATTTCTTCAATGTCGTGCTTTCCGACTATCATATCCACATGATGCATCTAGGTCCTGGATCCATCACCCTTCTTTAGGTCTTCGCCTTTGTTTGTGAGGTAATGATGGGAATCCTTCCTTCGGTTGCCTTGCTGCGCCACTTCTTCTCTCTGCGTCTTGTCGACCCTACCCAATGCTCGGCGTGCGTGAGCTTTGTTGCTGCGTCTGAGACAGCGGCCTCAGGGATTGACTTCAGGCTTCCTCCGCCCGCGACTGGGTTCCGCGAGCGGTGGCTGTATGTGGATGTAGGGGTGCCCAGCCCCCTGCTATCGGAGCCAACTTCGCCTGTTGTTCCCAATTCGGGCTGGGGCTAGGAGACGCTTGAGAGCCCTCGGCTCGTCTTCGTCTGGCACTCCAACGGCACTCCCGCCGGATGTGGGCCTTCAGAGGGCGCGATGATCATATGAGGCTCCAGGAAGAGGACCTGACGCCTGAAGTGCTGAGGACTGCGCTCTTGACCCTGACTAGGGACCCCAACCCTGGTAGCATCCAGCAAGGAGGGGCCTTGCTGTACCTCTGCCAGAACAGGGGCGACTTTGTGAATCAGATGCCTATCTTTGACAAGTGGGGGCCGCGCCCTGCCGGCCTCCAGGGGCCTCGCGAGAACCCGGCGGTGGTGACTGCCCTTCCAGTCGGCCAAGGCAACTCTTCCTCAAGTGGCGGAGCAGGGAGGCATGAGGCGCCTGAGGTCGAGGGGGCTCCCGGCGGGGTGACAGCGCCGGTCGACGCTCGTGAGGGAGCAGCTCTTGGGACCTGTGACGGCGCGGCTGAGGGTGGCAAGCAGCTGCCTTCCATGCCTGCGGCTGAGGCCCCTGTGGCTCCAGCCGTTTCTCCTGGCGAGGCGATTGGCAGCGCGCATCAGGCAGGCGCTCCTGACGCGGACTGCCCCGACGCTCCATCTTTGTCGCAGGTTGATCCCTGTGCTCAACTCTTGGGCCGCTTCTGCGTGGACTTTGAGGCCCTCCAGAAGAGAAGGGAGGCCCTGGGTGACGATTACCCTTGTCGCCTGCTGAAGCGTAGGAAGTACTTCGCCACTGATGAGTAAGCCTTCTCTTTTCCCAGCTTCCGATCCTTCTGTTGCTTTTACTGACCCTTGCTCCGCAGACCCCTTCCAGCTGAGCTCGCGGAGACGGCTGAGGTGTCGCCCCCCTTGGCTTCGCCCCCGCCACCGTCCTCAAGTGCTCCGAGCAGTAGTGCCCTTGTGGTGAGGGCGATCAGAGGGGTGAACCGTCTCGAGGCGCGTCGAGGCCCTGCGCACCTCGCGATCCTCCTTCGCGGACCTTCTCGTGGCATAGCCAGCCTGCCGTGGGCTTCTTGCCTGGTCATGGACTGCGATGGGCTGAGGCGCTCCTTGCGCTCTTCTTCTGGGGATGGGCTGGCTCCCGGCCGGGCTTCTGGCATGGCGCGCCCGGCCGTCGCGAGGGTGCCAGCCCCCAGCCCCCAGCCCGGAGAGGGAATGCTGATTCGTGCCCCCCGACGCTTGCTCGAGGCAGATAATGGTGTGGAAGACGTGCTCGAGCGCACCCGGGAGCGTCACGTTCTTCACCAAGGATTCCTTCGAAGGGCGACCGACGCGGTGAACCTGCTTGGTGAGGAGCTTGCTCATGAAGACGCTCGCCTTGAGACCGAGGGCATGCGCCTGGCTGCAGAGAGGCGCGAGCTGGAGTGCGCCGTCGCCCTCGCGCGCCGCCAGCGCGACGTTGACGACGTAGAGGCCAAGGCGTCACTGGTGGCCTCTCGGGAGGCCCGATCTCAGGCCGCCGAAGAGGCCCGAGAGGCCGACCAACGGCGTGAGGCGGCAGAGGAGCGGATTCGGGAGCTCCTGGCCCGGTGCCATTTACTGGAGGAGCAAGTGGAGCTGCGCAAGGCAGCCCTCGCGTCGATGAAGGTGGCCTCTGGTGACCCGGCAGAGCTCCAGAAGCACGAGGAGGCGCTGACGCTGGAAGCCGCCGAGCGTGCCCGCGAGTACGAGCGCCTGGAGATGAGGGAGCGCTTGGTGACGCAGGCGGAGGACGATGTCGCTGCACGGGAGGCCCGTGTCCTGGAGGAGGTCGGACGTCGGGTGGCGATGGCGTGCTTGAACCTCGAGCGCGAGTTCGAGGAGAGGCTGGGGTTGATCCGGGCCGAGGCTGAAGGTAGGACTGCTGCCTTGAAGGCCAAGCTGGAGGAAGTGACGCGGAGGGCCGATGCCCTGCGGGCCGCCCTTGAGGTAGCGCAAGGGGAGTCGACCACCTCCCAGGCCGAGGTGCTCCTTCTTCACCATCGGGTGGAGGAGGCTGAGGCCGTCACACGCCAGAATGCGGACGAGATACGTCAGCGGCGCATCCTGGAGTATGAGCACGGCCCCATGTTCACTACTCTCCGGGAGAGAGCCAACACAGCCCTGGGCAACATCTGCGAGGCGGCCGTTGGCGAGCCGCACGCCGTCAACTACGCTGTCAACCTTCAGTTCTTCATCAACGTGGTGACGCAGCTGGACGCGCGGTCGGTCAGGGCCGACAGGTTGGTGGAGGAGAGGAGCCGCGCCCTGCTCGGGCGCGCCTTTTCCCGCGTCTTCAGCCATCTCCGGAACATGGATCCTCACTTCGATTTCGATGCCGCCATCGCCCCAGTCCCCCTGGCCGTCCGAGACGACCTAGCGCACTGGGTGGAAGACAATGTGGATGCTCTTGTCAGGGCCTTCGCTTCAGACAACGACGGTGTGATCGTGGCTGCCGACGAGGGTGATGTGGTGAACGGCCCTGACGCCGCCGGTGGCAACGCAGACAGCGATGGCGAGTCCAGCAACGCTAGCGAAGGTTCGGGAGGTGCTCCTGAGGACGCATTTTGGGATTTATCCGACTAATTATGCATCGTTCCTGTTTACTTACCCTGCATGAATAGAACTCAGGTTTTGGGCCTGATGGCTGTGAGAGCATTTTGGGAGGGGGAGCCCCTCATGTAAAACTTGTGTTCATCGTATTAGTAGATGTTACATTGGCCATGCGCCCGTGCCAAATGGTTGGCTAAGCGACGTGTTGGTTGGCTAGTTTACCTTTGCTCCGTCTTCACAGGCTCCGGGCCTTTTCCAAAACGCGACAGCTTCACAGCCATTCGCCTTCTTCACAGGCTCTGGGCCTTTTCCATAAAGGATGATCTTCACAGGCATTCGCCTTCTTCACAGGCTCCGGGCCTTTTCCAGAAAGGATGATCTTCACAGGAATTCGCCTTCTTCACAGGCTCCGGGCCTTTTCCAGAAAGTATGATCTTCACAGGCATTCGCCTTCTTCACAGGCTCCGGGCCTTTTCCAGAAAGGATGATCTTCACAGGCATTCGCCTTCTTCACAGGCTCCGGTCCTTTTCCAGAAAGGATGATCTTCACAGGCATTCGCCTTCTTCACAGGCTCCGGGCCTTTTCCAGAAAGGACGATCTTCACAGGCATTCGCCTTCTTCATAGGCTCGGGCCTTGAGGCAGCCTGTGGGAGGCTGCGGTGTCCTGAGTGTTCCCTGATGGAATCCGTTGGTTCTGTAGTAGAAAATCCTCCTGAGAGGACGCGGCGGCGACAGTCTGGGCTGCGCGCAAGCTAGGCCTGACCCAGCTCGCGAGGGGCTCACGAGGGGAGGCAGCTGAGACGAAGTGACAATCAAAAGGCGAGAAATCGCTCGAGCGACACTAAGCACCCCTTCCCCGAACACACGCAAATCTCAAATTCAAATCCAACTTAATCCAACGGAGGAAATTCACAACCAAAGGGAAAAGCAATGAAAGCAAACAAAAGGCCGCGTCCGGCACCTAATCTAGTCTTGGACGTCTTCTCACAAGCGTGGAGCTAAGTGCTGCCACTGGGCGTGGGAGGGAGCCCCAGGGCCTGAGGCTGGCACCCCTGAGACTCCGAGGCGTGTACAGCACCACTCATTATTACGTGAGAGTGTCACGGGGCGGCGAGCTTCACAGGCACTGGGCCTTCTTCACAGGTACCGGCCTTGCTTCATATCACCAGACGAGGGCCCCACCTTGCGCCACACTCTAGTGCCATCAACGACGACCGGAAACCAGGACGCCGCCGATGGGGTAGAGCGGTCGCCAGCGGTTCCCCCGATGACCACGGGTCCTCCGCCAGGTGCAGGCCCTGAGGCACTTCCCCAGCAGAGGGCCTACCTCCTGAGAACACCTTGCTCCGAACGCCGCGGTGGTGATGTCGGATCTCGGCCCCTCTCCTGCAGCCCCCTGCACCCTCCTCCCGAGCGGTAGGATACTGTGGGAGCGGGGCAGCTGCTCGCTGTGGCGACCTGCATCTCCTACGATCCATGATTAGCGTATGCCTGCTCCTGAGGAATTAGCAGTACCCGATAGTCGTTGCCTCCAGCGTGGCCGGTGTGGCCGTCTCGGGGCTCCTGGAAGAGCTCAGCTTCTGGCGCCTCGTCTCCCTAGCTTGGGCTGAGGAGCGAGCCTTGTTCGCCCTCGTGAGGGTGTCCTTGGTCCATCATGTGGGGCACGTATTCTTCTGGCGCCGTCATCTCCGCGTGCCATGCAGTTCTGCTTACCGCGCCTACCATGGGGTGGTACCGCGGCTGTCCACTAGGGCCGTGGGTCGCGTCGGGTCCTTCTTCTTCGTGTACTGGAGGAGGGGGCAGCGCCACCGCCGGTCCGGTGCCGGCAGCTTCGCTGGTGTTGGAGTAGCCCTGGAGTCCGCGGGCGCGCGTGGAGCCCCCGCGCGGGCCGCCCTGGGCTTGAGATGGGAGCTGGGTGCAAAAGGGGTGAGCCCCTGAGGCGGCAAAACCCAGGAGCTCTGCCACCCGCTCCAGCAGCACGTCGCGGCCGCCTTCCGGCAGCCTGCACTGCAGCAGCTCTCGGGCCACCGTGAGCGCGGCCCTTGAGTTCGCCTGCTCCCGGCAGGTGTACGGTGTCGTGGCCGCGGCGTGATTGGAGGCCCTTGCTGCCGATCGCGCCTGCCGCGATGTGAGAGCTGTCGAAGTCTGTCCGCGTCGCCCGAGGCCCGCAGCGCCCTGCGGACCGCGAGCTACCTTGGGCGCGGGGTTGCCCGAGGCGGGCGGCTCTTTGCGGGCGGGCCACGCCGCCCAAGGATCCGGGTTGCCCGCTTGGTCGCCGGACATGGTGGTGACGACGCGATGGGGTACGAAGCGATGGAATGTGGATTCCGGCGCACCCCTACCTGGCGCGCCAAATGTCGGATTTCGGGTTCCGGCAGACCCTTGAGGTTGGAACACTGGGGTGCGCGCGGATATCTCGCCCACTACCTACCTGCACTCCACTGCCATGCAAAGATCTAAGCTATCAAGAGAACAACACAAGAGACACAGGGTTTATACTGGTTCGGGCCACCGTTGTGGTGTAATACCCTACTCCAGCGTGTGGTGTGGTGGATTGCCTCTTAGGCTGATGAACAATACAAGGAAGAACAACCTCGCGAGGGTCTGTTCTTGGCTTGGGGGATGAACTGCTGGGAGGAGTTCGATCACCCTTCTCTCTCTCTCTCTCTAGTTGATTCTCGATGCTCCTACCCTGGGGGGTGGCTAGTCCTATTTATAGGCAAAAGGCCCTGGGCCTCTTCCCAAATATTGAGCGGGAAGGGCGCCAGCAATTGGCCATTTTGAAGGGGAACATCTGGTACACTTATCCTGAGTAAAGTTGGTCCTCGCCTGCCAAAGGCTCTGGTGGTCACGCTGGCTTGGGCTCCACAATGACTTCTTCCCTTCCGTTGGACTGGTCTTGGTCTCGTTGCACCGAAACGGGTGCCTTTGCTTGATACTCTCGCCTGCGCTTGCTCCCTTTGCACCAAAGAGGGAAGCGGTACACTGCGCGGGCTGGCGCCCGCCTGGCGCCCTTGGTCGTCATGGCTTGCGTCACGGGCACCTCGTGAGGTACCCAGCCTTGATCTCTCTGCCTCCTCGCGAGCTAGCCTGATGAAGCCGTGCCTGAGGAAGCTCCGTGTCGTCCGCCCCGCGAGGCTTGGCCCCTCGCGAGGGTCTTGGGTTTGTGTCGATGAAGATGGGCAGTGCTGGGCCCCCCTTTGAGCCACGCCGCGGGCCGCAGGCAGGCAAGTCTAGGGACCCCCGTTCCCAGAACGCCGACAATACTCTCCACCGAGCCACGCGTCTTCGGAAGCTCTTCTTCGACCTCGCCGCCGTCGTCTTCAACCACGGGCGTCCGAGATTGCCGCCGTCGCTCCGTCGCCTCCAGAGCCTCCCCCGAGCCGCTGACCTGCTCGTCGACATTGCAGTGAGCCCTTCTGTCGTTCCCCTCTACTCACCGTGTCAATTTCTTCCTCTAGCTAGCTCCGCTGTCGCGGCCGAGAGCCTTGTTCCGCCGGCCATGTCGTCACCACGGCCACAGCTGCTGCCGCCAGCGTTTGAGCGCGTGAACCCAGAAGGCCACCGCCACCGCAATCTTCTTCCCTAGCGCACCGCAGAATTACGCTTGCTTGAGCCGAGCTCCGGCAGCCACCGCGAGCTCCGTTCCGGTGAGCTCCGGCCAGCCCAGCCCCAGCCGCTAGCTCCCCGTAGGTCCTCTCTGTGCGTCCAACCGTCGACTGTAGCGCAAGTCCCGCTAGCCTCAGCCACGTTTTTGGTCGTCGTCGGCCAAACTCCGGCGTGCTGATGTGGCCGCATGATTAGTTCTAATCACTGCCAGCTAAACACCCCACAGGCACTGACAGTGGGCCCCATGCCATAATCAGATTTGGTTAAGATTAGTTTTAATCTTAATTAACCCCTGAGACACTGAGTGTTCGGTCCCATGCGTCAGGTTTGACCTGAGTCAACCCGGTTGACCTGCTGACGCAATGTTGTTGTCATGCTGACGCAGTAATGGTTTCTGGATTTAAAATAAACCAGGAAATTCCAGAAATTGATATTAACTTCAAAAATTCATAGAAAATCAACCGTAACTCCAAATGAAATAAGTTATATATGCAAAATGATCAGAAAAATCCAATCTATCCATCTGTACCATTTTCATGCATGTCAGAACAAGTTCCACCTACTGATCAGGTCAAATCAATTAAATGGCATTTGAGTAATCACATATGGAGTTTGAATTTGAATCTTGTATTCAAACCAACTTCATTTAATCTGGTTGCTAGTTGCATTATCCCAATCAATAGCATATTGCCATGGCATTATCATGCATCATATTTTGCATTTCGTTGATTTTGTTCCCTCTTGTTTGTCGGTGGTTGTTGCCCCTCGGTAGACGTAAGTTCCGACAATGAGATCTATGACACCAATGAAGAAGTATACTATCTTCAGAAGTGCCAGGCAAGCAAAACCCCCTTGTTCATTCCAATACAATCCCACTCTCTCACTCCTTCTCTCTTTTATTGCATTAGGACAACGACGATTCATCTGTTACCTGTTGTGGTAGTTGAACCCCTTTCCTCTGCATGACCTGTCATTGCCACAGTAAATAGATGAAACCCACTTGCATGAGTAGGAGTTGTTTGAGCCCTAATGTGCCTACTTTTTCATGATTGTTTGTCATGCCTGCTATTGCTTAGAGTTGTGTCAGGTCTGATTCATCGGGGATGAATTGGAGAGTTGTGAACATGTCCTACTGTTGAGAGCTAAGTGTGTGAACACGATTTGGTAAAGGTAGCAGTGAGAGGCCATGTAGGAGTACATGGTGGGTTGTCTCATTGCAGCCGTCCTCAAGAACTGAGTTCTGTGTTTGTGATCCATGAACAGTTACTACCACACATTGGGCTCCGGGCGCTCCAAGCTCTCTCGACATATTAACCGCCTGGATCTCTGTCCAGGAGTTGCAACTAGTTTCTGGTGTTTGTAGGTTGTGTTAGTAGTCTATGAAGTGGCACCCGGTATAGGTGGGCTTGGGACAGACTACATACCATGGCACGGTGTACCAAGCGTAGATCCATCCGTCGAGGTGGGCTTGGGAACCTTGCACACATCATTTGGGGTCGTGACCGACACCCCGGCCAGATCTACCTGCGGATGGAACCCGAATAGGCGATAAACCTGGACTAGAGACTTCCTCACCAGGCTTCCGAACCAGGCTTCGGCTTGAAGGTTGCCGAGATACACGACATGTACATGGTGGTAAGTGGCGAGAGCGTGTGTGAAGAAGTACACCCCTGCAGGGTTAACATCATCTATTCGAATAGCTGTGTCCGTGGTAAAGGACTTCTGGGTTGCCTATAGAGTTCATAGACAAGTGAAAGTGGATACTCTAAAATGCGCAAGATAAGCGTGAGTGCTATGGATGGCGTTCTCGTAGGGAGACGGGAGCGGATCCATAGTGATGTATTGGTATGGTGAATATGTGGACTCGTGTGTGCCACCTCAAAACAGTTACTCACAGTCGTAGTTCAGGTTAGCCACTGAGTCAAAGCTAGCTTGCTGCAGTTAAACCCCACCATCCCTTTGTTGATAATGATTCACATGTAGTTAGTTCTGATGTAAGTCTTCCTGGGTACATTTGTACTCACGTTTGCCTATTTTATATTTTTGCAGAGAGACTTCATTCTTGCTAGTAGTACCGCTTGGACTTCGACATTTAGCTTATTACCTCAGCTACGATCTTGTGCCCTCAGCAGGATCTGGTAGATAGTCAGACCTATCAGCCTCTTTCATTTGTAGATGTCTGTACTCAGACATGTTAAGCTTCCGCATGTGCTTGACTTGTATCCTTTGTATGTTGGGTTATGAGACCATGATTGTAATACTTGGCTCCTCGGAGCCTAATGAATAAATACTTGAGTCATAGAGTTATGCTGTGATGCCATGTTGTATTTACACATATCGAGCATATTGTGTGTATGATTGAAATGCTTGGTATGTGTGGGATCCGACAACCTAGTTGTTTATCCTTGGTAGAGTCTCTTATGGGGAAATGAAATCTTGTGCTTCCATGAGCCACAGTAGTCCGCTACAGCCCGGTTCACCGGAGTCCTGCTAGCCCAGCACTACTGCTCTGGAGCACTTGACTGGCCGGCATGTGATTCACTTCGTTCCTGTGTATGTCCCTTCGGGGAAATGTCACGCAGCGACATCCGGAGTCCTGCCTAGCCTGCTACAGCCAGGTTCACCGGAGTCCTGTTAGCCCGGTGCTACAGCCCTGATTCGCACGTTGTTGACCGACATGCTCGATGTTGATTCGTGTATGCCTGTCCCCGTATTTAGTGCCACTTTGGGTTCACGACTAGTCATGTCGGCCCGCGTTCTCTGTCCTATGGATGCTAGCGACACTATCTTATACGTGAGCCAAAAGGTGCAAACGGTCCTGGGCCAGGTAAGGTGGCACCCGTGGGAATACCGTGCGTGAGGCCGCAAAGCGATATGATGTGTTACATGCTAGATCGATGTGGCTTAGGATCGAGGTCCTTATGGGGAGTGTGTGTATGTGGAGTAGAGAGACCACTAATGATGTAAACCTAGTATAAGGGAAGGGGGAATGGTGCGACATGTGTAGTAGCGGGATCACATGGGTGCGGGCGGGGGGAGCAGACTATTTGGAAGAGACATCGAGTGTGTGTGGGAGAGGGGTGTGAGAGCGAGAGAGAGAGAGAGAGAGAGAGAGAGAGAGCTAGCGATGGGGAGAGAGAGAGAGAGGAAGAGAGGGGATGTTTGTGTCCATAAATGGCGTATAGATAGGGAGACAATGTTGATGTTGTTTGAAATTGGCCTATGTACGGAGACGCAAGGGAAGCGAGTCATCGTGTATGTGATAGGGACTTCATGAGAGATCTAGAATAGATGGTGTAGAGAACAATGTGCAAGATCGAGAACGATGATACATTAGGGAGCTATGGAAAGAGTCACGACATATATGTATACAGGGAGGAGCTGGGGCGGGTCCACATCTGGGAGAGATAGAAAGAGGAGAGTGGTGCACAAGGAGACAAAGTGTGCTTATTTTGAAGTGGGGTTGGTGTGTGAGGTGAGTGTGCGAGAACCACATAACTAGGGAGATATACACTCTACATAGTGCGTGTGCTTGGGAAAGAGAGATGCCGGGAGACCTAGCTAGAGAGTGGGGGAAGAGATGTGTGCATGCCCAAGAGACAAAGTGACAGAGACCTATATTGGGGTCCGGACTTTAGAAGAGAGAGGGGTGTTAATGTGCTCGTGTGTTGGTGTTTGGGGGAGAGAACGACTTCTCTATGTGTGTGTGGGGGGGTGACGAGGGGGGGGGCGACAAGGGGGGGGGGGTTGGCATTAGATAAAGAGTGAGGTGTCTATATTTGATGGACTTTAGCGTAATTGAGATATACATGGTTAATAGTGTGTGCACTCATGGTTGATCAATTTGTTTCACAGTTTGGACTATGACATAACAATACTTTTGAACATGCGTGATACACCTCGATGTACCAGAATTACAAACCTAAGATTGCAATTTTGGAATTCGACTCCATCATTATCTTTTGTAATTCGTTTAAACGGAGGTACATTTTTTAATCCGGGATTTTGTCATTTCAAATTCATATATCAAACCTAGAGATATACACATACGGGCATGTTCAAACTTTATAATCATCCACTTTATTCATACACATACACATTTTTGCTTTTGTCATCATATTTAGGATAAACACATTTGGAATTTCATTTGAATTGGATCGTATGATGGTATTTGCTTGTAGTAGCTCAATGACCCATATTTTAATTGAATGTACATTGTAAGTTTCGAGTTGGAGACGATGATTTTCAAAACTTGCACTTTTTTGCGTGCAAAACAAACAAATTCTCGGCCATGATATCATAGTCGGCCGTACAAGAGCAGGATATAATTTCAGGCGCCAAAAGCTTTCAAACTTCCCGCTCACATCGAAATATCTCGCGCCCGAAAGTTTAGCTATGATATTCCTGTTTTACTCCTGCCACATGAACGGAAAAGGGCTGCTTTGGTAACTCCATTGTTTCCCCTTTTTGCCCCCAACATTCTTCCCAGAGCCCCTCCCCTTCCCCTCCCCGACCCCGCCAACCACGTCAAGCTGCCGAATCTAGTCCTCCGTCCCAGCGGTGGACCTCACACCCCGACGGATCTACCTTCCGCACCTTGGAACCCCCAACTGCCAACTCACCACTTCACCGGAGCCGCTTCAGCGACTGGCTTGTCCACCGCTCCAGATCTCCTTGACCGCCATCATGGTCCACCGCACCGGATCTGCTTAACCGGCGCCCTCGTCCATCGTAGTGTAGGCCCTTCACTGACTACCTCGTCCCTCCCTTCACTGGCCCTTCATACAAGCCCTCGTCCGCCCCAACAGATCCGCCTCACCGAAAGCACTATACAATGCGCCCGCTGAAGCCTTCGTCCACTGCACCGGACCCGCTCCAAGGACGCCATATTCAACTCCAACGGCCCTGCTTTACCGATGCCACAGCCTCATCAGGTTATTTCGATCTGTACTCCTTCGGGTTTTCTCTTTATCATGCAACTATTCTCTTTACCGACGCCACGGATGAGCTTTCTTTTATGTCGACAGGCACCGCAACCGTAGCACCAGAGCCGCTTCAGCGATGGTGACAGTCGGCCCATACTCAACCGCAACACGAGCGACATCGATGATCCTTAGCTATCAAGTATGCCAATGATACCCATACGCCGCCGAGAATCAGGCCTACGTTCACTTTCTTAGCATAAGCACCGCACCTTTGAATTTCTTCAGGGCATCATTCAGTTTTTCACGAGACGCGTTATTCTGCTTGCACCTGTAGGGCCATACTTCTGGCAGTGAACATGTTACACATGCTAAATTACATACCGGTGCACATATAGTTAATATGCTTTAGTTTTGTCCTAAGTATTACTGTACTTCCTAGATATCACTGCCTACTATTTTACTTCTTGCATGCTATATTTATGATAATGGTGTTGTTCTGATGAGACCTATTGGTTCCATCAGACTGCTTCATGTTCTCTATGCTTAATTACACATCAGCAAACTAGCATGTTGTTCCGCTAGTTTTTGTTCGTTTTACCCTACATTTTCTGATGCTAGCTATCACATCACTCCTACGAGCCTCTGTTCATTACTTTTTTGTGTGTTCTTGATCTTGCCAAGTTGCATGACTAAGTTGATGCTTCTATTAATTATGGAGCTGCCAACCCCATCAAGAAAAATATTTGTTCTTTTGGGGCTGGCACCTCGAACAAGCATAAAAATAGAGGGATGCAGATATGTTGTCGTGTATGCACACACCCTTCTTTCATTAGTTTAGATGAACCATTGATGATCAATTTGAACCAATGCATGCGATAAAAGTTAATTTTACCTAAATAGAGGGTGCAGAATAAAATACAACAAGTATATTTGCAACCACGGGATGCTGACGATATCTTCAAAGAACATTGCAACAGCAGCGAGGCTTCACACCAACATATGGTAAGCCAGTGTGTTTCAGTACATATGAAATGTAATGCGTGTGGGCTGCTTTCTTGGCTTGTGCTCTCAACCTGTAATCCTACAGAATAACAAATAGTTCAGTTGTCTGCTTTGCTGTATTGCTTGATTCGAATGCTTGTTTGTTACTTTTTACGCTATACCTGAGTTGGCCAATATGTCAGCAGTGCCTACTGTACTATCGTAAAGAAATGCATGCCTAGTTCATTTGAGTCCTTAACTTTTCCTCTGAACTGCATCACAAGACTGTCTTCGTAGTTTATATGAGGCCACACTATTAAGTGCTTTCTCAGATTATTTCAACTACTTAGATGCCTTGGCAACTTAAATATAGCGGTGGTACACTCCCTTTCAACTAGGGATGTCAACTGGGTCCCGTTTAATCCCGATTAAAGTCCACTAGTGGCATGATAGTTCAAAAGAGTTTTTGTTTTTTGAGGAAAATGAACCAGGGAGCTAGCAAAAACTAACTAGATGGGACTGGTGGATGTCGTTTATTTTCCACTTACATCCCTAGTTTCATCTTACCATTTTAATTTCTTTTCGGCTGATGCTGCTTCGAACCATTTAAATATAGCTTGCCATGCTCGGCAATAATAGTATGTCGTTTACCATGTAAGCTTACTACCTGGATCATGCGAATACTATCTCTTGCTTATGTCCAGCAGAAACCTTTCAGGATGCCGTTCACACTAGGACACAATGTACAACCCCAGAATCTATTTGTGGAAGTAGTGCACCATCCATGTTACCAGATGGTAGTAGTTCAGAGGCAACACCGCCGGAGTGCAGTCTGAGCACAGATATTATAGTTCTTGAGGCTCTACTAGAGGCAGAAAGAGATGGTGTGGCTGCCATGAATGAGGCAATATCGATCTGGAAGCTGGGAATTATGCAATTAGCTGCACACATTATGCAAGCAACCCAAGAATTGGAGGAAGTAAGAATGTTGCATTTGAAGACTGAGGAGGTCCTGCTGCTTCTGCTATCTGAAGCCCGGGGTAATCCCGGTTCTTCTTTAGATAGCAGTTGAAATTGTCATTAGATTATTGTACTTGCATGTTGTGTCATGTCTCTGAATGGATTATGTTGTAAGACCCCCTATGTTGTCCATGTGTTGTAATGATCCGAATTTTTTAGGCGAGTTAATCCTCAGTACTTGTATGATTGACATAAGGTGAACTATTTTTCGTGTGAGCATATTGTATTGGATGAAATAACTGTTTGACTCAAAGTGTATCCAACCTACTGAATTCGAAGATCATGGCATTTCTAAATCATAATCATATATAAAGGTTGAATAAATCTTTGTTGTGGTTTTGAAGAAATAAATAACAAAAGGTAGAATTATATGTGGATATTTGTAATCGAATAAAAATTGGATTTGGATTTAGTTGCCAGGGCCCAGGGAAATGTGAATGCTAATTCTCCCAAGTTTTGAACAAAGCGGCTAAACACCCACTATCATTCGTGGGCTGCCCGAAGCAAGTGTTTGCGAGATGGAAATTACTGTTTACCCCTGACACTTGACATCCTTATCGACCGGATTTACACTGCTGTCGATATGGGTAGACTAGTAACTTCAATTAGACGTGACACGACGACCTTTGAGCCCATTCAGACATGGTGGGCGCCAAACGTGGGCGGCAAAACACATTTGTCGGGGGTTGGATGCGACATATGCCAAAGGATGGCTTATCATGGTGGGGCCGAGTAGAACGTCGCCGGTGCCTGGAAACGGGATGAGGCGTAGACATGCACGCCGGTGAATCTTACCCAGCTTCGGGGCTCTCCGAGGAGATAATACCCCTACTGCTGCTTTGCGGGGTCTCCGCATGATCACTATGATGATAGGTGTACAAGGTTGCTCCTCGAGCTGTATTCTTAGAGGGAGGAGGAGGCAAGGCTAGCTCTCTCCCTTATGGGTCTGGTCTCGGGTCTAAGGATCTGAACCCTTTGCATGGGTGCCCCGGGGGGTTTATATAGACCTACCCCCCGGGGATACAACAGTAAACTGGCCCAGCGTGGGTCCCGGTCGTCTGTCTCTTTGGCGGCCGTCCTCTCTGCCGACTCCTGGGGCCCACCTCCGGCGGGCCCTGCCGACGAGACTGGTCGCTGTAGCCACGCCTCTGACGACGTGGGGTTGGTCATGGGGTCGTGGCAACAGTGCCGCCGTCCGGCGGGCGATCACTGTGGCCACTCCCTGTCTTATCTGGTTAATGGCGTGCGGGACCCGTGGGAGGGGCGGGCCGACTCTCAGAGGCCGACTCCCACGGGGTCCGTCTTCGGGCACTCTTGCCGTCTTTGCTTCTCACGCTGACCATCGGGGCCCGCCGTCTTCAGGCCGTACTGGCGGGCCGACGTGGGAACAGGGTTCCGCCGCTGGGGCGGACGTCAGGGCCGGTATGGCCACAGTGCTGTGCCGTACCGAAGATCCCCTCTGGTATGTCGCACTGTAGCCATACTTGCCCTTGGTAATCGGGGTAGGGGAGGGCCGTACTCAGGCCATCCCCCGTCCCATCCTCCCTCCGGAAGGCGGTAAGTGATGAAGTTGCGGGCCGACTCCCGTAGTCGGCCTACGTCGTGGCCGTCTTCGGGACTCGGCCGTGAGTGGGTAGTCGGCGATGCCGCAGCCGGCCCTCAGAGTCGGCCCTGATATCTTGGAGTCGTCTGAGGGGCGAAGCCGGCCCCGATGTCTCGAAAGGTTCTGAGCCTCGGGTTAGCCTACCCGTGGTCCATTACTCCGACAGTAGTCCCCGAAGCTGGTGAGGTTCCGAGGGATGCGCCAAAGGGCCTCAACAGTTTCCTCCTTCGAGGGGTTGGTGCCGTAGCTCGTCGGCCGTCTTCCTCTGTGCCGACTGTCAGGCGGCGATTTTGCCTCGGCCGTCTTTGAGAGGTCGGACTCGTCCCTGAGTCGCCTCGCTCATTTTTGGGTAGCTTCAAAGATCGCGGCGGGGCGCGACGGCGTGCTTGAGAAGATACACATACGTTGCCCGCCGCGGACCCGTCGCGGGCGCCACGTGGCTGGGCAAGCCTGCCAGCCCACGCGCGCGACGGGACAGGCCCGGGGCGGGGCCTGCCACCACCGCGCCTCGGCCCACGAGCGGATCTGCTGTGGCCGCGCGGGCGGTTGGGCTTCTGGCGCAGTAAATGCGCGTGGTAATTTCGTGCGGTAAATCGTGGGGATCGTGGGGGCGTGGGCGCAGTTAATCCCACGACGTCCCCTTGGCTCCTCAGCCCACTAGCCTATAAGTAGGCAGAGGGAGTGGGGCGGCAAAGCACGCACGCCCGCTCCCCTCTGTTTCCTCCTGCTCCTTCTTCCTTTCCTCGCTGCTACTGCGCCGTAGTGCTCTCTGCCCCCGGAGATGAGTTCTTCCTCTGCCGCCGCGTCCGCCGCCGTCCGCTCCGGCGTGTGGGACGGCTCGGAGGTCGACGACGACATGATCGAGTTCCTCCGCCAGACACGCCGCGTCCCCAGCGCGAACCTCGTGAAGGCCCGCGCCCCGCCGCCGGCAGAGGTGTCGCCGGCGCCGGCGGAGGGCGAGCGCGTCGTCTTCCGCTCCCATTTGACGTGTGGCCTGGGGCTGCCGGCGAGCGGATTCTTCCGTTCGTTCCTGGAGTTCCACGGACTCCAACCGCACCATCTCACTCCGAACTCGGTGGTGCTGCTGGCGGCCTTCGCCACGCTCTGCGAGGGATTCCTTGGCGTTCTCCCCACTATCGAGCTGTGGGGGGAGTTCTTCCACACCAAGCTCGACACGCACGTCACCGGCGTGTCGGCCCAATGCGGCGCCTTCATCGCGCTGCGGAGGTCGACCGCAGACAACCCGTTCCCCGCCATCACGCTGATCAAGTCGGTGAAGATGTGGCAACGTTCTTACTTTTATGTAAAGAACGTTGCCACTGACGGTGACTGGGTCAACCTGCCACCCTTTGTAGCCGGCGCGCCAGCCGGGAGGCAGCCCAGCTCGTCCTACCGCGCCAAGACGCTGACCCCGGCTGGAGCCGCCGCCGTGCAGCGACTTCGGGTGCTGACGCAGTCCTCTGGCCTGACTGGAGCCGACTTGCTGGCCGCCTTCGTGGCGCGCCGAGTCTTGCCGCTCCAGAGTCGGCCTCACCTGATCTGTCAGATGAGCGGCCACCGGGACCCTAGTCGGACGTGCACCAGGGATCTTCCTCACGCGGAGGTCGCGGACACGGTGAACCTCATCGCAAACTTCGGCCTCTCGGGAGACTGGCAGTTTGGCATGGAGCCATACTCTCGTGCCAACCCCCCGCCGATGGTACGTTGCTTCTCTTTTCTTCTTTTCTTTTTTGGCCGACTCCGGCCTCCGTTCTTTATTTCTCTCATTATTTGGGCCAGAACCCTCTTCTCCAGCCCGCGTCCGGCATCACGGGGCCGCCTCGCCAGTTCGCCTCTGATCGAGCGGAGAGCGATGTCAACGACCCCGACTTGGGGGCGGCGGCATTGGAAGCCGACGCCGAAGGAGGCGGCGAAGGAGAAGAAGGCGACCCGAAGCCCTCGGCCACCTTCGCCGACTGGCCCGTCGATGAAGAAGGGGAGGTCGCCCACCAGCTGAGGCAAGACGGCCCGAGGAAACGCCGGGCCGGGCCGAGTTCCCTCGGGGGCCGGGAGAAGAGGCTCAAGGGGGCGGTCGCCGCGACCAGGCGGGAAGAGGCGGCCGCGAAGGCCCAACGTTTCCGCAAGGAGGTCAAGAAGCCGCCGCTGTCTTCCGCGTAAGTGCCCCTACTTTTCTGTCTTGTTCTTTTTGGTAGATTCGGGCTAAGTTTTTCGTGTGTTCCTCATTTCAGGGCTCCTCTCACCCTCGGGAAGGTCGCCGCCGCCTCCATCAGGGGGTCGGTGGAGTCGTCCACCACGACTCGGCGCATCGACCCAGCCGCCGACCTCCGGGAGGCGACGGAGCGAAACGCGCAGGAGAAGTGCGATGAAGACGAAGCCGCCCGTCGGAAGGAGGCGGAGGCCGAGAAGATGGCCGCCTCCGCCCAGCAGGGTCTGGAGGGAGCCGGAAACACCGCCGCGGCTCAAGAGCGGGCCGAGGAAGCTGCGCGCCGCCAATCGGCGCAGCTTGTCGTTCCGCTACGCTCGGCGCCTCCTCCAGCTCGTGTGGAGTGGTCTGGAGAAGCCGGCGGGGAGTACGCCTTTTCGGGGAGGGAGGGCGACGAGATCCCCAGGCGAGACCTAGTGGTGCCGCCACCACCGCCCCCGCCGTCATCAGGAGGCGCGAAGGATAAACAGCCGGCGGACCCGCCGGTGCCGCCGACTACGGACGAAGCCATGGCGAACTTCCTTCTTCAAGTCGCCCTGCCGACTCGCCGCCGCCTGGAGAAGGCGACTTCAGCGCCGCGCCCTCTGGAGACCGGAGCGGCCAGCTCGGCCGCGCCAGAGGCTGAAGTGGCAAGCTCCGCGCCTGTCGGATGGGCGCGTGGAGGCGGCACGAGCCCACTGAACCAGGCGCTCCTGGACGTCCAGGCGAAGCTGCGAGCTGAAAGCGACGCCATTCAGCACTACTCGAAGGCGCATCTGGCGACACGAACGGCCGTCCGGGTATGTTTCTTCTGACTTATTTTTCCTTGTTCTTCTTAGTGGGGGCGCGTCAGCGCACCCACCGGGTGTAGTCCCCAAGTTCCGAGTCGGCTGATGAGCAGGTCGGTTGGAACTCTAATGGCGAGTTCCGAACACTTATTCTTTTAAAATGCTTACTGCAGGACTACCACAACCTCCGAGCCACCATCTTCAACCGAAATGTTGAAGAGTTGGGCAAGCGGACTGCCGACCTGTCAGAGAGCCGGAGTAAGTTTACTTTTCCGCGGGGGCGCGCTGGCGCACCCGCGGGCTGTAGTCCCCGAGATTCGGGCTGACTGCTGCGCAGTGGGGCCGGATCTTCTTGGCGACTTTTCCTGACGACTTGCGTCCTTTTCCTTCAGGGACCAACGCCGTCCTTCAGGAGCAGCTGGGCGCTGCCAACACCGCCTTACGCGCCAAGGAGGCGGACTGCAGCAAGCTTGCCACAGAACGCGACCTGCTGGCCACGCAGCTGGCGGAGTAGAAGGAGCTGCTCAAGAAGGCGCAGGAGGAGCCGAAGGACAAGGAGGCTGGGCTCCAAGCCGAGTTCGAAGCCGAACGTGCCTCCTGGACTGACAAGGAGGCGATGCTGACCTCCGGCTTCCACGAGATTGAAGACATCGTTGATGGTAAGTTTCTTTGCTTGTTTCTTCGAGTGGCCGACTATGGGTCGGGCCGACTCTTGCTTTTTCTGATTTGTTTCTTTTCCGTCTTGGTAGACTTCTTCCCGGGCCATGCGCAAGCTGCTGCTCAAGCCTACGTGGCTGATCGTGAGGCGCGAAGGGCGGCCGGCGAGGATATTGCCGCCAACGCCCCCCGGACCCTCGATGAGCAGCTCGTGAGCATCGAGGCTCGTCTGCGGCCGGCCCACCGGATGCTGCGCCGGCTTCAACAGGCCGGCTCCCAGGCGATTGCTGCCTTGTGGCCGGAGATGCCGGTTCTGCGTACTCCCAGTCGGACTGCCAACTGGCTGGAGGTCGCAGCAGGCCGTCTAGAGGCTTGGAAGGGCTCCGCGGCACGCGCTGGGGTGCGTTGTGCCCTGGAGTTCGTCAAGGCGTGGTATCCGGACCTGAGTCTGGACCAGCTGGCCACGCTCCGAGCCGAGGCCCAACCGGAGTTGGCAGCCATGGAGGGCAACTTCGTCAGGCGTGCCGCGGCAATCGCCGAGTTCGTCGACACAAGTGTCTTCGTTCTTGAGCGAGACGAACACGGCGAAGAGGCGCCACCAGAATGGTTTGGGATGAACCCGGACCATGACGAAGACTCGGCGGAGGTGATCGGCTCCAGCGCGGAGGAAGGAGACGGGGCAGAAGCCGGCGATGAGACGGAGGCGCCAGAAGCCGGAGCGGGCGACCAACTTCAACTCGACCGAGCCTCCAACAACGAGCCGCGCTCGACTGCGCCGACTGCTGCTGGAGGTGATCAAGTCGAGTCTGCCTAGCCGGCCGCTCCAGTATCTGACACCGCTATCTCATCCGAGGCCCCAAACCCGCCTCCTGCTTCATAGGCGGCTACCTTGCTTCGTTTTATCTGTTTAGTAGCTTCTCAAAAACTTTGTTAATTCGCACATTTCCACCCGCTGGGTGTATTTTGAACATCTGTTCATGGATTCGGCCAATGGCCTTTGTGATGTAAATATTTATCTAGATTCTATTGTCTCTTGCTTGTTGCTCTTTTAGGCTTTTTTCCTTTGCCGCCTTCCCTTTTGTGCCGTCTTTGCCAGTCGGACAGCCGCTCTACGGACTGCCGCTGGGTCAAATACCCGGCACCGTGGGGAGGCAAGTACTTAGCCGATCTAGAGTTTTTGTAGCAAGTCGAATAGAAAGACGGCAAGCCGACTACCCGGAGTCGGCTTTGCGAGTATCAGCTGGAAAGCCGGCTCGAGCTATGTTCTCATGCTCTGAATCCTTAGCCTTTTTTCGTGCGGGTGCCCATTCTACCTTACTCCGGCCCACCAGTCAGTCGCTCTGCGAGCTGTGGCTTTGCGGGAGTCGGCTTAGGCGTCACACACTACTTGTCCGACCACAGGAAGCATTTTCATAGCACGAGACGGCAAGTCCCCGGGCCGGCTGGCCGAGCCCGGGGCCAGGCGGCATAAAAGAGTGTCGTACTTGAAAGCATAATTCTTGTCATATAGATAACAAAAAGGGGCAGTCCCCGAGTCCGTCTCGGGGCCCCCAGAGTCTTGGTGCTTTTGAAATACAAAAAAGGGGGGTGTGATACGTACTGCATCAGCTGTAAAATCTTCGAAGGAGATTCGCGTTCCATGGTCGCTCCGTTTCTTTGCCGGAGTCGTCTCTCTTGCGCGCCCTGGGCTTCTGGGCGTCGATCAAGTAATACGAGTCGTTGCCCAGTACTTTGCTGATGATGAAGGGGCCTTCCCAAGGAGCCGACAACTTGTGTTGGCCGGCTGTTCGCTGGATCAACCGGAGCACAAGGTCGCCTTCCTGGAAGGATCTCGGCCTGACCTTCCTGTTGTAGTAGCGACGTAGGCTCTGCTGGTAGATGCTGGACCGGCTGAGTGCCAATAGCCGGCCCTCTTCCAGCAGATCGACGCCGTCTTGTCGTGCCTCTTCTGCTTCCTCCGCGGTGTACATCGTGACTCGTGGGGAGTCGAATTCTATATCCGTCGGGATGACGGCTTCAGCACCGTAAACAAGGAAGAAGGGTGTGAAGCCAGTTGACTTATTTGGAGTCGTACGCAGACTCCAGAGGACGGCTGGCAGCTCGTCTAGCCAACAGCCAGCCGAACGTTCCAATGGTTCGACCAGCCGAGGCTTGATGCCGGACAGGATGAGGCCATTCGCCCGGTCCACCTGGCCGTTTGACTACGGATGAGCAACAGACGCTAGGTCCAGTCGGATGCCACGTGTTGCGCAGAAACGGGCCAAGGCGCCTTTGGCAAAGTTGGTGCCGTTGTCGGTGATGATGCTGTGGGGTATGCCATACCGAATTGTGATGTCTGAGATGAAGGTCACGGCAGTCGGACCATTCAACTTCTTGATGGGCTTCACTTCTATCCACTTGGTGAACTTGTCCACAGCGACAAGTAGATGAATTAGGCCACCTCGTGCCGTTTTGAAGGGTCCCACCATATCCAGGCCCCATACAGCGAAGGGCCAGACGATGGGGATGGTTTTGAGTGCAGAAACCGGTTGGAGCGGCTTGGAGCGGAACTTCTAGCACCCCTTGCATTTCTGGACTAACTCTTTAGCCTCTTCTAGGGCAGTCGGCCAGAAGAAACCGTGCCTGAAAGCTTTGGCGACGAGTGCCCTCGAGGCCACATGGTGGCCGCACTCGCCTTGGTGGATGTCTTTGAGAATTGCATGGCCTTGATCTGACTCGACGCAGCGCTAGTAAACGCCAGTGACGCTGCGCCTGACTAGCTCTTTGTTGACTATGGTGTATGCTGCTGCTCGGCGCTGTATCTGCCGATCTAGGGTTTCGTCTGTTGGCAGCTCCTTGTTTATCAGGAATTGGAGGATGGGCTGGGCCCATGAGGGCGCTGCTATTTCTTCGACTGCCAAAACAGCGACTTGGACGCGGGTGGCCGGGCTGGGAGTCGGCGGGCTGGTGTCCGCAACTGCTTGCTGGATTGGCGAAGTCCCCGGGCCGACTGGCGCAGTCCCCGGGCCGAGTCCTGAAGTCCCCGGGCCGGCTTTGACTGCGGCGCTCTCGTAGTCGCCCTCAAGGGACTTTGTGCCGTCTTCTTGGGCTTTGGAGCCGGATCCGGCTTCTTCGGGGGGAGTCGGCACAAAGATCGAATCCGAGTCTGGTGAGGGCTTGATCGATGGCTTGAGGAGGCGCTGGAGGGCTACGCCTGAAGGTATTGCTTGGCGGGTGGAGCCGATTCATGCCAAGGTGTCTGCTTGGTTGTTGTCGTTTCTTGGCACGTGGAGGAACTCGCACCCCTCGAAATATCCACTGAGTTGCTGCACAAGGAAACGGTAGCTCGCCATGTTTGCATCCTTGGCGTCCCAGTCGCCTGACGACTGCTGCACCACCAAGTCGGAGTCGCCGTAACACAGGACTCGGCGGATGCCAAGCTCTTTGGCAAGCCGGAGCCTGTGAACGAGCGCCTCGTACTCGGCGACGTTGTTGGAGGCGGCGAAGTGAATCTGCAGCGTGTACTTGAGCATGTCGCCCTTGGGGGAGGTGAGGACCACGCCGGCTCCCAAGCCGGTGCGCATCTTGGAGCCATCGAAATGCATCCGCCAATGGGTGGAGTCGGGCGCTGGAGGCAGGTACTGGGTCTCGGCCCAGTCGACGAGGAAGTCGGCCAGCGCTTGCGACTTGATGGTGGTGCGGGGTTGATAGTAGATCGTGTAGGGCGCCAGCTCTATGGCCCATTTGGCCACTCGGCCAGACGCGTCTCGGCTCCCAATGATTTCGGCCAATGGGGCCGTGCAGACTACGGTGACTGGATGCTCTTGGAAGTAAGGCTTCAGCTTCTTGGCGGCGAAGTGCACGCCGTAGCACATCTTCTGGTAGTGGGGGTAGTTTTGCTTGGAGGTCGACAGTACCTCACTCAGGTAATACACCGTTCTCTGGACCGGCAGTGCCTTGCCTTCCTCCTTGCGCTCAACTACGATGACCGTGCTGACTACTCGGCTGGTGGCGGCGATGTACAGGAGCATGGGCTCTTTGGGAGTCGGAGCCGCCAGCACAGGGGGAGTAACCAGCATCTTCTTTAGTTGCAGAAAGGCCTCGTCCGCCTTGTGGGTCCACTCGAAAAAATTGGTCTTCTTCATGAGTTGGTACAAGGGAAGAGCTTTCTCGCCCAGCCGACTGATAAAGCGGCTGATGGACGCCAAGCAGCCAGTGAATTTCTGCACGTCCAACAGTCGGCTAGGCACCTCCATCCTCTCGATGGCCTTGATCTTCATGGGGTTGCACTCTATGCCGCGTTCGGAGACCAGGAAGCCGAGTAGCTGGCCGGCTGGTACTCCGAAAACGCACTTCTCAGGGTTGAGTTTGATCTGGAATCGGCGCAGGTTCTCAAAGGTCTCCTTGAGGTCTTCCAATAAGGTCCCGCGCTTCTCCGTCTTCACCACCACGTCGTCCACGTAAACGTGGGCATTTCTGCCGAGTTGCTTGAGGAGGCACTTCTGCATGCAATGCTGAAAAGTGGCGCCGACATTCCTCAAGCCGAACGTCATGGTCAGGTAGCAGAAGGCTCCGAACGGTGTGATGAAGGCGGTCTTCAATCTGTCTGCCGGGTTCAGCTTGATCTGATGATACCCTGAATAGCCATCTAGGAAGCTCAACAGCTCGCATCCGGCTGTGGAGTCTATCACCTGATCGATCCTCGGCAGAGCAAACGGGTCCTTGGGGCAGGCTTTGTTCAGGCTCGTGTAGTCAATACACATTCGCCACTGCTTGTTTTTCTTTAGTACCAAAACTGGGTTCGCCAGCCACTCTGGAAAAAACACTTCCATGATAAAGCCGGCTGCGAGGAGCCGGGCTATCTCTTCACCAACAACTCTTCTTTTTTCTTCCGACAGGCGACGTAAGGGCTGCCTGACGGGCTTCGCATCAGACCGGACATGTAACTTGTGCTCGGCGAATTCCGTCGGCACACCTGGCATGTCTTTGGGGGACCATGCGAAGATGTCCCGATTCTCACGGAGGAAATCGACGAGCTCGCCTTCCTATTTGCTGTCCAGGTTTGCACCTACGACAGCGTACCTCTCTCGGTGCTCTGGGTCCAAAGGTATCTTCTTTGTTTCCTTCGCCGGCTTAAACGAGCCTTCAGCTTCCGACTCCTTGGGGTTGGGCGATAATTCAGGCTGCTTGCCGGCCATCGCCACAACTCGGTCAAGAAGCCGCTTCTCTGCTGCGATAACCAGGGACTCGGCCAGCCGACTGCTCTCGCCGCACAAGCGGACGACTTCCTGTAGTCGCCGACTACAGTCAGGATTCCCTTGGAACTCGGCATCTTCATCTTGAGGTAGGCATAGTGGGGGACCGTCATAAACTTGGCCAAGGCAGGTCGGCCAAGCAGTGCATGGTACGGGCTCTGAAGGTCCACCACTTCAAACCAGACCGGCTCTCGGCGGAAGTGATCCTTATCTCCGAAAAGGACATCTATCAAAATCTTGCCGATTGGTGAGCAGGAGAGACCAGGGACGATCCCATGGAATACAGTCCGGCTGCTTTGGAGTTGTCTTTGCTTGATTCCTACCTTCTCCATTGTATCCTTGTACAGGATGTTGATACTGCTGCCTCCATCTATCAGAACTCGCGAGAAGCGGGCTGCCCGCCTATCAGTGGCAAATGTGGCCTCCAGAACCAATGCATATGAACCTGGACTTGGCATCACCTCCGGGTGATCGGCTCTGCTCCAACTGATAGGTTTCTCGGACCAGTGCATGAACTCAGGGGCGTCTGATGCCACCGCGTTCACTTCCTGCTTCTGCAGCCGCTTGCTGCGCTTGTCATCTGCCATGCTGGTGAACACCAAGTAAGCCCCATGCTCTTCAGGGTACTCGTCTTGCACCGCGCCGACTGGTCTGGCAGCCGGCTGCGGAGGTGGAGGCGGAGGCGGCTGTCCCGCAGGTAGAGGCGGCAACAGACCGTCTCCCTTGGCGATCCTAGCCAGCCAGTGGCACTTTCTGGTGGTATGGTTTGATGGCTTCGCGCCACTGTGAAACTTGCAGGGACCATCCAGAGTCTGCTCGTAAGAGAAAGCCGGCAGCCAATTGGACTTGCCACCCTTCTGCCTCTTGGATGGAGGTTGCCCTTCTGGTTGTTGTTCGTCGACCGTTGCGACCTGCCGGCTATTGGAAGCCGGCTGCGGGGCCTTGCGCTTGTGATCGTTCTGCGGCTGCCGCCGACCGGCGTCTCCGGCCGGGGTCCTGGGAGCCTGAGGGGCGACTTTGCCCGTCGTGCCGACTTGGATCTCCGTCTTCATTGAGGAGTCGGCCGTGGCGTATTTGTCTGCTATGATCTGCAGCTCGTCAAGGGTCTCTGGCTCGTCGCAGAGAAGCTTGTGCTTGAGGAGGGTGCCTTCTCTGCACCCGGCGGTGAAGTACTCGATGGCCTGCACCTCGTGCACGCCTTCATAGGAGTTTCGGAGCTCGGCCCACCGCGTGAGGTAGTCGCGCGTGGACTCGTCGGGGCCTTGTACGCACAAGGAGAGCTGGCGAGGTTTGGGAGGTCGCTTGTACGTGCTTGTGAAGTTACGGACGAAGGCCTCGGTGAAGTCGACCCAACTGTTGATGCTGCGAGGCTTCAGGCTGTTCAGCCATGTCCGGGCCGTGCCCTGGAGCATGAGCGGAACGTATTTGACGGCGACGCGCTTGTTGCCGCTTGCTATGTCGACGGCGGTGGCGTAGTCAACTAGCCAATCCTCCGGCTTCACGGAGCCGGTGTACTTGGGGGTATCTCTGGGGAGAGTGAACCCTTTGGGAAAGGGCTCATCTCGGATGCGGGGACCAAAGCAGGGTGGCCCCAACTCATCTTCTTCTTCCAGTACCAACGACCGGTGGAGTCGGTCGATCCGGGGTGGGCATCGTTCTCTCCGACTCCCTCTCGGCGGCCCAGGCGACCTCCGAGAGTCGATTGTTCTACAGGCGGTGGGGAGACCTGCCTCTCTCTGCGAGGTGGCGAGGCACATAGTCGTCCCGCCGCTCTACTGCTTTCGGGCGGCCGTCTTGGTCGCGCTCGATGGTGATATGAGTCCGACTGCGGCTTGCAGCCGGATCCTTGTCTTTCCTTCCGCGGACGCCGCCAGTCGGCGTCCGAGACGTCGCGCCTTGATCTCGGCGGGGAGGCAGATCGTCTTTCTGCTGCTGTGGTCCTTCGGTGCGGCAGCCGGCCGCGTTCTGCGCGCCGGCCGCATCGAGGAGTCGCTGGACTCGCTCCGTCATCAGTCGGTGCGCTTCGCCTTCAAGGTTTTCCAGTTCGTCTGCCGCCGCTTGGGCGGCTCGGATGTTCTCTGCGGGCGTGGCGTACACGGGGCGGTTGGCCCCGAACATGCTGGCGATGTCCGCGCCGCGTTGGCGGACCGCGCCCAGGCGACTCGGCCCCACCGGAGCCGGGGAGCCGCCCACGGCGCGATCCATCTCGCGCTGGTAGGCCTCTGACAAGCGTCTCATGCTTGCCAGCTTCTTCGCGCCTTCGACGAGCTGGAGGCGGCGTGCCTCCAGTGTCTCGGCGTCGGCGTCCTCCGGAATGGGCGCATCCAGGTCTTGCAGTGCCGCGCTGAGCGGATCGTGCGCTCCCCCGCCAGAGTGCTCGCCATGGTCGATGACGAGAACCTCAGTGACGGTGCTTCCGTCGCTCTCCGTGCGAGGAAGCGGCTCGTCGTAGATCACCACGTTGGTGGGGAAGGCGTCGACCGACACGGTGTCGGAATCGACCAGCATTGGGTCGGTCGAACCTACAGACTCCAGGTCAGCGGCAGGCTCGCCGTTGACGCGGAGTTCGTCGAGGAGGCTCGTGAGGAGGCCATCAGGGCCATCAGCGACCGCGCCGGTCGCAGGCTTGTCGGAGAGGCGAACCTCGCCGACAAGATCGGCAAGGCAGCTGGCCGCGCAGATGGCCTCAGCGTCGTGCAGTGCGTCGGCGCAGATTCCCTCCGGCGTGCCGGGCTGGCTGCACTCGTCGGGGAGGAAAAGGGTTCCCGTCCAGAGCAGATCTCCGGACGACGGTGCACCTGGCCCCACGGTGGGCGCCAAATGTCGGGGGTTGGATACGACATATGCCAAAGGATGGCTTATCATGGTGGGGGCGAGTAGAACGTCGCCGGTGCCTGGAAACGGGATGAGGCGTAGACATGCACGCCGGCGAATCTTACCCAGCTTCGGGGCTCTCCGAGGAGATAATACCCCTACTGCTGCTCTGCGGGGTCTCCGCATGATCACTATGATGATAGGTGTACAAGGTTGCTCCTCGAGCTGTTTTCTTAGAGGGAGGAGGAGGCAAGGCTAGCTCTCTCCCTTATGGGTCTGGTCTCGGGTCTAAGGATCTGAACCCTTTGCATGGGTGCCCCGGGGGGTTTATATAGGCCTACCCCCCGGGGATACAACGGTAAACTGGCCCAGCGTGGGTCCCGATTGTCTGTCTCTTTGGCGGCCGTCCTCTCTGCCGACTCCTGGGGCCCACCTCCGGCGGGCCCTGCCGACGAGACTGGTCGCTGTAGCCACGCCTCTGACAACGTGGGGTTGGTCATGGGGTCGTGGCAACAGTGCCGCCGTCCGGCGGGCGATCACTGTGGCCACTCCCTGTCTTATCTGGTTAATGGCGTGCGGGACCCGTGGGAGGGGCGGGCCGAATCTCAGAGGCCGACTCCCACGGGGTCCGTCTTCGGGCACTCTTGCCGTCTTTGCTTCTCACGCTGACCATCGGGGCCCGCCGTCTTCAGGCCGTACTGGCGGGCCGACGTGGGAACAGGGTTCCGCCGCTGGGGCGGACGTCAGGGCCGGTATGGCCACAGTGCTGTGCCGTACCGAAGATCGCCTCTGGTACGTCGCACTATAGCCATACTTTGAAGGAAATATGCCCTAGAGGCAATAATAAAGTTATTATTTATTTCCTTATTTCATGATAAATGATTATTATTCATGCTAGAATTGTATTAACCGGAAACATAATACATGTGTGAATACATAGACAAACAGAGTGTCACTAGTATGCCTCTACTTGACTAGCTCGTTAATCAAAGATGGTTAATTTTCCTAACCATAGACAAAGGAGTTGTCATTTGATTAACGAGGTCACATCATTGGTTGAATGATCTGATTGACATGACCCATTCCTATTAGCTTAGCACCTGATCGTTTAGTGTGTTGCTATTGCTTTCATCCATAACTTATACATGTTCCTATGACTATGAGATTATGCAACTCCCGTTTACCGGAGGAACACTTTGGGTACTACCAAACGTCACAACGTAACTGGGTGATTATAAAGGAGTACTACAGGTGTCTCCAAAGGTAGATGTTGGGTTGGCGTATTTCGAGATTAGGATTTGTCACTCCGATAGTCGGAGAGGTATCTCTGGGCCCTCTCGGTAATGCACATCACATAAGCCTTGCAAGCACTGCAACTAATAAGTTAGTTGTGAGATGATGTATTACAGAACGAGTAAAGAGACTTACCGGTAACGAGATTGAACTAGGTATTGGATACCGACGATCGAATCTCGGTAAGTAACATACCGATGACAAAGGGAACTAACGTATGTTGTTATGCGGTCTGACCGATAAAGATCTTCGTAGAATATGTAGGAGCCAATATGGGCATCCAGGTCCCGCTATTGGTTATTGACCGGAGACGTGTCTCGGTCATGTCTACATTGTTCTCGAACCGTAGGGTCCGCACGCTTAAGGTTTCGATGACGGTTATTATGAGTTTGTGAATTTTGATGTACCGAAGGAGTTCGGAGTCCCGGATGTGATCACGGACGTAACGAGGAGTCTCGGAATAGTCGAGACATAAAGATTGATATATTGGACAGCTATGTTCGGACATCAGAATGGTTCCGAGTGGTTTCGGATAATACCGGAGTGCCGGAAGGGGTTACCGGAAACCCCGAGGAAGTAATGGGCCACAATGGGCCACGAGGGGAGAGAGAAGGCCGCGCCAGGAGGTGGCGCGCCCCCCCCCCCATGAGGAGTCCGAATTGGACTAGGAGGGGGGGCGCGGCCCCCCTTTCCTTCTCCCTCTCCCTCTCTTTTTCTTCCCCTCTCCAATCCTAGTTGGACTAGGAAAGGGGAGTCCTACTCCCACCGGGAGGAGGACTCCCCCTCCCTTGGCGCGCCTCCTAGGCCGGCCGGCCTCCCCCTTGCTCCTTTATATACGGGGGCAGGGGGGCACCCCAAAGACACACAAGTTGATCTTCGTGATCGTTCCTTAGCCGTGTGCGGTGCCCCCCTCCACCATATTACACCTCGAATATATCGTTGCAGTGCTTAGGCGAAGCCCTGCGCCGGTAGATCATCAAGATCGTCACCACGCTGTCGTGCTGACGGAACTCTCTCTCTCCGGAGCTTTGCTGGATCGGAGCCCGAAGAGCGTCATCGAGCTGAACGTGTGCTAAGAACTCGGGGGCGTCGGAGTAACGGCGCCGGGATCGGTCGGATCGCGAGGAGAACGTACGACTACTTCCTCTACGTTGTGATCGCTTCCGCTTCAGGTCTACAAGGGTATGTAGACAACACTCTCCCCCTCGTTGCTATGCATCACCATGATCTTGCGTGTGCGTAGGAAATTTTTTGAAATTACTACGTTCCCCAACAGTGGTATCAGAGCCTAGGTTTTTATGGTTTTGATGTTATATGCACGAGTAGAACACAAGTGAGTTGTGGACGATACAAGTCATACTGCCTACCAGCATGTCATACTTTGGTTCAGCGGTATTGTTGGATGAGATGACCCGGACCAACCTTACGCGTACGCTTACGCGAGACCGGTTCCCTCGACGTGCTTTGCACACAGATGGCTTGCGGGAGACATCTCACCAACTTTAGTTGAACCAAGTGTGACTACGCCCGGTCCTTGAGAAGGTTAAAACGGAGTCTATTTGACGAACTATCGTTGTGGTTTTGATGCGTAGGTAAGATGAGTTCTTGCTTAAGCCCGTAGCAGCCACGTAAAACTTGCAACAAACAAAGTAGAGGACGTCTAACTTGTTTTTGCAGGGCATGTTGTGATGTGATATGGTCAAGACGTGATGCTATATTTTATTGTATGAGATGATCATGTTTTGTAACCGAGTTATTGGCAACTGGCAGGAGCCAATGGTTGTCGCTTTATTGTATGCAATGCAATCGCCCTGTAATGCTTTACTTTATCACTAAGCGGTAGCGATAGTCGTAGAAGCATAAGATTGGCGAGACGACAACGATGCTACGATGGAGATCAAGGTGTCGCGCCGGTGACGATGGTGATCATGATGGTGCTGCAGAGATGGAGATCATGAAGCACAAGATGATGATGACCATATCATATCACTTATATTGATTTGCATGTGATGTTTATCTTTTTATGCATCTTATCTTGCTTTGATTGACGGTAGCATTATAAGATGATCTCTCACTAAATTATCAAGAAGTGTTCTCCCCGAGTATGCACCGTTGCCAAAGTTCGTCGTGCCCAGACACCATGTGATGATCGGGTGTGATAAGCTCTACGTCCATCTACAACGGGTGCAAGCCAGTTTTGCACACGCAGAATACTCGGGTTATACTTGACGAGCCTAGCATATGCAGATATGGCCTCGGAACACGGAGACCGAAAGGTCGAGCGTGAATCATGTAGTAGATATGATCAACATAATGATGTTCACCATTGAGAACTAATCCATTTCACGTGATGATCGGTTATGGTTTAGTTTGATTTGGATCACGTGATCACTTAGAAGATTGGAGGGATGTCTATCTAAGTGGGAGTTCTTAAGTAATATGATTAATTGAACTTAAATTTATCATGAACTTAGTCCCTGATAGTATCTTGCTTGTTTATGTTGGTTGTAGATAGATGGCTCGTGCTGTTGTTCCGTTGAATTTTAATGCGTTCCTTGAGAAAGCAAAGTTGAAAGATGATGGTAGCAATTACACGGACTGGGTCCGTAACTTGAGGATTATCCTCATTGCTGCACAGAAGAGTTACGTCCTGGATGCACCGCTAGGTGCCAGGCCTGCTGCTGGAGCAACGCCAGATGTTATGAACGTCTGGCAGAGCAAAGCTGATGACTACTCGATAGTTCATTGTGCCATGCTTTACGGCTTAGAACCGGGACTTCAACGTCGGTTTGAGAACCATGGAGCATATGAGATGTTCCAGGAGTTGAAGTTAATATTCCAACAGAATGCCCGGATTGAGAGATATGAAGTCTCCAATAAGTTCTATAGCTGCAAAATGGAGGAGAATGGGTCTGTCAGTGAGCACATACTCAGAATGTCTGGGTATTACAATCACTTGAGTCAGCTGGGAGTTAATCTTCCGGATGATTGCGTCATTGACAGAATTCTTCAATCACTGCCACCAAGCTACAAAGGCTTCGTGATGAACTATAATATGCAAGGGTTAGTAAAGACTATGCCTGAGCTATTCGCAATGCTAAAGGCTGCGGAGGTAGAAATCAAGAAGGAGCATCAAGTGTTGATGGTCAATAAGACCACTAGTTTCAAGAAGAAGGGCAAAGGGAAGAAGAAGGGGAACTTCAAGAAGAACAACAAGCAAGTTGCTGCTCAGGAGAAGAAACCCAGATCTGGACCTAAGCCTGAAACTGAGTGCTTCTACTGCAAGCAGACTGGTCACTGGAAGCGGAACTGCCCCAAGTATTTGGCGGATAAGAAGGATGGCAAGGTGAACAAAGGTATATGTGATATACATGTTATTGATGTGTACCTTACTAGAGCTCGCAGTAGCACCTGGGTATTTGATACTGGTTCTGTTGCTAATATTTGCAACTCGAAACAGGGACTACGGATTAAGCGGACACTAGCAAAGGACGAGGTGACGATGCGCGTGGGAAATGGTTCCAAAGTCGATGTGATCGCGGTCGGCACGCTACCTCTACATCTACCTTCGGGATTAGTTTTAGACCTAAATAATTGTTATTTGGTGCCAGCGTTGAGCATGAACATTATATCTGGATCTTGTTTGATGCGAGACGGTTATTCATTTAAATCAGAGAATAATGGTTGTTCTATTTATATGAGTAACATCTTTTATGGTCATGCACCCTTAAAGAGTGGTCTATTTTTGATGAATCTCGATAGTAGTGATACACATATTCATAATGTTGAAGCCAAAAGATGCAGAGTTGATAATGAAAGTGCAACTTATTTGTGGCACTGCCGTTTAGGTCATATCGGTATAAAGCGCATGAAGAAACTCCATACTGATGGACTTCTGGAGTCACTTGATTATGAATCACTTGGCACTTGCGAACCGTGCCTCATGGGCAAGATGACTAAAACACCGTTCTCCGGTACTATGGAGAGAGCAACAGATTTGTTGGAAATCATACATACGGATGTATGTGGTCCGATGAATATTGAGGCTCGTGGCGGATATCGTTATTTTCTCACCTTCACAGATGATTTGAGCAGATATGGGTATATCTACTTAACGAAACACAAGTCTGAAACATTTGAAAAGTTCAAAGAATTTCAGAGTGAAGTTGAAAATCATCGTAACAAGAAAATAAAGTTTCTACGATCTGATCGTGGAGGAGAATATTTGAGTTACGAGTTTGGTCTACATTTGAAACAATGCGGAATAGTTTCGCAACTCACGCCACCCGGAACACCACAGCGTAATGGTGTATCCGAACGTCGTAATCGCACTTTACTAGATATGGTGCGATCTATGATGTCTCTTACAGATTTACCGCTATCATTTTGGGGTTATGCACTTGAGACGGCTGCATTCACGTTGAATAGAACACCTTCAAAATCCGTTGAGACGACACCTTATGAACTATGGTTTGGCAAGAAACCAAAGTTGTCGTTTCTTAAAGTTTGGGGCTGCGATGCTTATGTGAAAAAGCTTCAACCTGATAAGCTCGAACCCAAATCGGAGAAGTGTGTCTTCATAGGATACCCAAAGGAGACAGTTGGGTACACCTTCTATCACAGATCCGAAGGCAAGACATTTGTTGCTAAAAATGGATCCTTTCTAGAGAAGGAGTTTCTCTCGAAAGAAGTGAGTGGGAGGAAAGTAGAACTTGATGAGGTAACTGTACCTTCTCCCTTATTGGAAAGTAGTTTATCTCAGAAACCGGTCTCTGAGACATCTACACCAAGTAGTGAGGAAGTTGATGATGTTGATCATGAAGCTTCAGATCAAGTTACTACAGAACCTCGTAGATCAACCAGAGTAAGATCCGCACCAGAGTGGTACGGTAATCCTGTTCTGGAAGTCATGCTACTAGATCATGATGAACCTACGAACTATGAAGAAGCGATGGTGAGCCCAGATTCCGCAAAGTGGCTTGAAGCCATGAAATCTGATATGGGATCCATGTACGAAAACAAAGTGTGGACTTTGGTTGACTTGCCCGAGGGTCGGCAAGCAATAGAAAACAAGTGGATCTTTAAGAAGAAGACTGACGCTGACGGTAATATTACTGTCTACAAAGCTCGACTTGTCGCAAAGGGTTTCCGACAAGTTCAAGGGATTGACTACGATGAGACCTTCTCACCCGTAGCGATGCTTAAGTCTGTCCGAATCATGTTAGCAATTGCCGCATTTTATGATTATGAAATTTGGCAAATGGATGTAAAAACTGCATTCTTGAATGGATTTCTGGAAGAAGAGTTGTATATGATGCAACCAGAAGGTTTTATCGATCCAAAGGGAGCTAACAAAGTGTGCAAGCTCCAGCGATCCATTTATGGACTGGTGCAAGCATCTCGGAGTTGGAATAAACGCTTTGATAGTGTGATCAAAGCATTTGGGTTTGTACAGACTTTTGGAGAAGCCTGTATTTACAAGAAAGTGAGTGGGAGCTCTGTAGCATTTCTGATATTATATGTGGATGACATATTACTGATTGGAAATGATATAGAATTTCTGGATAGCATAAAGGGATACTTGAATAAGAGTTTTTCAATGAAAGACCTCGGTGAAGCTGCTTACATATTGGGCATCAAGATCTATAGAGATAGATCAAGACGCTTAATTGGACTTTCACAGAGCACATACCTTGACAAAGTTTTGAAGAAGTTCAAAATGGATCAAGCAAAGAAAGGGTTCTTGCCTGTATTGCAAGGTGTGAAGTTGAGTAAGACTCAATGCCCGACCACTGCAGAAGATAGAGAGAAAATGAAAGATGTTCCCTATGCTTCAGCCATAGGCTCTATCATGTATGCAATACTGTGTACCAGACCAGATGTGTGCCTTGCTATTAGCTTAGCAGGGAGGTACCAAAGTAATCCAGGAGTGGATCACTGGACAGCGGTCAAGAATATCCTGAAGTACCTGAAAAGGACTAAGGAGATGTTTCTCGTATATGGAGGTGACAAAGAGCTCATCGTAAGTGGTTACGTTGATGCAAGCTTTGACACTGATCCGGACGATTCGAAATCGCAAACCGGATACGTATTTACATTAAACGGTGGAGCTGTCAGTTGGTGCAGTTCTAAACAAAGCGTCGTAGCGGGATCTACATGTGAAGCGGAGTACATAGCAGCTTTGGAAGCAGCTAATGAAGGAGTCTGGATGAAGGAGTTCATATCCGATCTAGGTGTTATACCTAGTGCATCGGGTCCAATGAAAATCTTTTGTGACAATACTGGAGCAATTGCCTTGGCGAAGGAATCCAGATTTCACAAGAGAACCAAGCACATCAAGAGACGCTTCAATTCCATCCGGGACTTGGTCCAGGTAGGAGACATAGAGATTTGCAAGATACATACGGATCTGAATGTAGCAGACCCGTTGACTAAGCCTCTTCCACGAGCAAAACATGATCAGCACCAAAACTCCATGGGTGTTAGAATCATTACTGTGTAATCTAGATTATTGACTCTAGTGCAAGTGGGAGACTGAAGGAAATATGCCCTAGAGGCAATAATAAAGTTATTATTTATTTCCTTATTTCATGATAAATGTTTATTATTCATGCTAGAATTGTATTAACCAGAAACATAATACATGTGTGAATACATAGACAAACAGAGTGTCACTAGTATGCCTCTACTTGACTAGCTCGTTAATCAAAGATGGTTAAGTTTCCTAACCATAGACAAAGGAGTTGTCATTTGATTAACGAGGTCACATCATTGGTTGAATGATCTGATTGACATGACCCATTCCTATTAGCTTAGCACCTGATCGTTTAGTGTGTTGCTATTGCTTTCATCCATAACTTATACATGTTCCTATGACTATGAGATTATGCAACTCCCGTTTACCGGAGGAACACTTTGGGTACTACCAAACGTCACAACGTAACTGGGTGATTATAAAGGAGCACTACAGGTGTCTCCAAAGGTAGATGTTGGGTTGGCGTATTTCGAGATTAGGATTTGTCACTCCGATAGTCGGAGAGGTATCTCTGGGCCCTCTCGGTAATGCACATCACATAAGCCTTGCAAGCACTGCAACTAATAAGTTAGTTGTGAGATGATGTATTACAGAACGAGTAAAGAGACTTACCGGTAACGAGATTGAACTAGGTATTGGATACCGACGATCGAATCTCGGGTAAGTAACATACCGATGACAAAGGGAACTAACGTATGTTGTTATGCGGTCTGACCGATAAAGATCTTCGTAGAATATGTAGGAGCCAATATGGGCATCCAGGTCCCGCTATTGGTTATTGACCGGAGACGTGTCTCGGTCATGTCTACATTGTTCTCGAACCGTAGGGTCCGCACGCTTAAGGTTTCGATGACGGTTATTATGAGTTTGTGAATTTTGATGTACCGAAGGAGTTCGGAGTCCCGGATGTGATCACGGACGTAACGAGGAGTCTCGGAATAGTCGAGACATAAAGATTGATATATTGTACAGCTATGTTCAGACATCGGAATGGTTCCGAGTGGTTTCGGATAATACCGGAGTGCCGGAAGGGGTTACCGGAAACCCCGGGGAAGTAATGGGCCACAATGGGCCACGAGGGGAGAGAGAACGCCGCGCCAGGAGGTGGCGCGCGCCCCCCCCCATGAGGAGTCCGAATTGGACTAGGAGGGGGGGCGCGGCCCCCCTTTCCTTCTCCCTCTCCCTCTCTTTTCCTTCCCCTCTCCAATCCTAGTTGGACTAGGAAAGGGGAGTCCTACTCCCACCGGGAGGAGGACCCCCCCTCCCTTGGCGCGCCTCCTAGGCCGGCCGGCCTCCCCCTTGCTCCTTTATATACGGGGGCAGGGGGGCACCCCAAAGACACACAAGTTGATCTTCGTGATCGTTCCTTAGCCGTGTGCGGTGCCCCCCTCCACCATATTACACCTCGAATATATCGTTGCAGTGCTTAGGCGAAGCCCTGCGCCGGTAGATCATCAAGATCGTCACCACGCCGTCGTGCTGACGGAACTCTCTCTCTCCGGAGCTTTGCTGGATCGGAGCCCGAAGAGCGTCATCGAGCTGAACATGTGCTAAGAACTCGGGGGCGTCGGAGTAACGGCGCCGGGATCGGTCGGATCGCGAGGAGAACGTACGACTACTTCCTCTACGTTGTGATCGCTTCCGCTTCAGGTCTACAAGGGTATGTAGACAACACTCTCCCCCTCGTTGCTATGCATCACCATGATCTTGCGTGTGCGTAGGAAATTTTTTGAAATTACTACGTTCCCCAACATACTTGCCCTTGGTAATCAGGGTAGGGGAGGGCCGTACTCAGGCCATCCCCCGTCCCATCCTCCCTCCGGAAGGCGGTAAGTGATGAAGTCGCGGGCCGACTCCCGTAGCTGGCCTACGTCGTGGCCGTCTTCGGGACTCGGCCGTGAGTGGGTAGTCGGTGATGCCGCAGCCGGCCCTGAGAGTCGGCCCTGATATGTTGGAGTCGTTTGAGGGGCGAAGCCGGCCCCGATGTCTCGAAAGGTTCTGAGCCTCGGGTTAGCCTACCCGTGGTCCATTACTCCGACAACATTTGATTCAAGCTCGTCCAAAAGACATGTGTCTATCCCTCCATTTCCCAATTCATCCATGGTGGGTGGCAAAACAAACTCTCCTCGTCCGAAATCAATGTAGGCTAATACTTTAAATAGGGGCAGATGTGTAACTTCCCACAGACGTGACACAACCGCCCTACCTGTCAACCCCGTTCATACACCGTGGGCGCCAACCGTGGGCGGCAAAACAACCTCTCCTCACACAAAATCGTTACCGGGAAATATTTGGGAGATGCGAGATTACCATCCTATCCCCAACGGACGTGATGTCCGAAATTTTAAGAGGGGGATAAGTTCGGAAGTTTCCCACATTTCAGAAAAGCGCGTCCCAAAGTTTGAGATCCCCCTCCCCCTCCATTTCCCCATTCATACACCGTCGGCGCCACGACAACCTCCCCACTACGGCCAGCCTCCTCTGTCCACCACCCCATCCTCCACCTTGCCGGAGCCACTATCCCTACCCCGTCGTCCACTTCAAGAGATGGATGTCTCTCATCCACGGCACCGGACCAGGATCCTTTCATCGCGTCGTATCGCTTCATCAGCACCATCGTCCACCTTGCCGTTGCCGCTCCTACGACTGCCTCGTCCACGGCAACAGGATTTATCCCCCGACCCAGTCGTCTGCCATCTAAAGTCTTCTTCCCCGCTGCCGAGAGCCATCGCACCCGCAGCACCCTCAACGTATCAGTAGGGGCCTACACAGCGTCGCAAGAGAGGTGGTACTATTCCATATGTGCTTAAGTTATTGATCTCACCCGGAAAATAGATCTTAAATTGTTTACTATAGTGGCTAGTTGAATGCAAACATTGGTTGCGAAGTAGCTTTGTCCGGTTTGCACCTTCGGATCCACCATGTGACGGTCACTATACTCGTAAAGCTTATGGTTTCCCCCCTTTATATTCACTACCGTTATCGTAGGTGCTACACTGCTTCATGTCGTGCTAGCACTACTCCTCAAGACCTCAACCCATCAAGCGAAATAACATCCCACTCATAATTCCAAAGCTTACGTGTTGAAATACGAATCTGATATGATGCTCATATTACTAAAATAGAGAACGTTTAATTGGTCACCTAATGTTCCTATATTCATTTCGAAAAGCATGTGCGCCACCCATTGGTCCAGCTAGTTCCACTTTCCTAATTTTACTCTTGATGCTTAGGGTTTTCCCCTTTTATCTACTCTACTATGATCTGCGTAGGTGCTTTCTGTCATACTAGCATTACTCCACCCTTCAAGCTAAACAACACAACACTCAAAATTCCAAAGCTTAGTTGTTCAAATATGATTGTGATATGATACTGATATTAGTTAACAAACACATTTAATTGGTTAGCCAAAAGGTCCCACTTGAGTTTCCAAATGCATGTCGCGACATATAGAGAGACAACAGAATTGCATTTCTTTGTCACTTATTGACTGTACTTTCTTGTCCATACCAAATCTTAGTTGTTATTTCAAAGCAAACATCGGTTGCTAACTACCCTTTGTGCGGTTTGCAGCTTCAAATCTACCATCACACTGCCACGGTCAACACTATACTCATCATGCTTACGGTTTCCCCATTTTATGATGACCACGATCAGCCTACGTGGTTCGTGTCATAATAGCACTGCTCCACCCATCGAGCTAAACAAGCTTAGTTGTACAAATTCAAATCTGATATTATGATGGTATTAGTAAAACTGAGAGATGTTTAATTGGTCAGCTAAATGTTCCTACTTCCGTTTTGAAATGCATGTGAGCCACATATGGAGAGACCGGAAGGAATATTATTTCTCTGTGCGCTCTGGTTCATCATGGGTGGCCAACCGACATTGTATAGAAAGACTTGTAATATCTTCAATCTGCTTGCTCTTCTGCTCTTCATTAAGCTGATCCTTTTCTCTTGCGGTCGACTGGTCAGGTCGAGTTATTCTCCCTTAGTATATTTTGAATCTGTCAGGTCAGGTCGACTTGTTCTTCTTTACTATATGTTGACGCTTTCATCTATGAAGTATCATCACTTCTGGAGCTCTCATATTTTGTGTAGTAGGCCACATTATATTAATGCACACACCAAATTACAGCATGCATGGCACCTCTTAGAAGAATTGCAGAGATAGCACAAAGGGGTTTACAGGGAGGAAGTATTGGATTAGAATCACTTCTGCATTACAAAGATAATCTCACTTGTTTTTATGTTTTCATGCATGTTAGGTATTGAACATCATCAAAATGAATATGAGAATGGGCGCACGAGAGGAATATTGCGGAACAATCCACTGGCTAACAAACTTGGCATGGTGGAGGATGGCCTATCTTATTCACCCATCATGGTGCATGCTCTAACTTGGCAAGGTTGTAATGGTCGCACATATTTTGCATCTGACATCTTACATTACTTCTACTTTGTTACACCATCTGCTTAATTTAAGCATCATATATGAGTATATGCCATACCTATCCATTTTCTATACCTATTCCATGTGTCATTATACTATGTTTTTCCAGTCAAATGTTGTTCTTTCGTAATAGATGTCCAAAAGGAAGAGGGTGAGTGCAGATCCTCAAGGAGTACAAACTAGGTATTTGGGAAATGTAGTGATACCTGTTAACTCAGATAGATCAGCAGCCACAGATAACACAGGCCCAACTGTAACAGACTTTACCCCTACTCCAGTGGCCAAACCCCTATTGGAACTGCTGACAGCCCAGCGTCAGCTACTATCTATGATATCAATTCAAAATTTGAACTCCTAAATTTCTACATGTGCCTTACCTTCTCTCTTATATGAAAACTAATTTCAGATGAATCTCCTTGCTCAAAGGATCATAGGATCTCACGACAATATTGGGCTCTGCATTGCTCTTGTGGGTACCTCTTGCCCTTTGTCAGCATACTTACACACATTGTTGTTTGATTATGTAGCATCACTGTAAATGTTTGCTTCTTTATCCTCCATTTGCTTGAAATTATAAGATCTATATTTACTCTTAGATAAATGTAGAATTAACACAATGGTTATGAAGTTTTGAATTGATCATGTAAGTACCTGTTGTCATGTACTCCCTCTGTATCGAATTAATTGTTGATCAATTGGATGTATTTAGAACTTAATAGTGCTAGATACATCCATTTGAGCGACAAGTAAAAATGGACGGTGGTGGTATTACTGTACATGCATCGCGAGATAGTTGATTGTCTAGCATTACTCTGCATCTTATCTGCACTGCCCTCCATTTTCTCCAAATTATCATATCTACATTTACTCTTACCAAAATGTTGAATAAAGCTAATGCCACTGCACACATTGATGTCTCCATTCCTCTTGTCAGTACCTTTGGCCTTGTAACGCAGTACTTAATTAATTGCTATTTGATTATGTATCATCGGTCTGCACCTGAGCTTCATTATCCTCTATTTCTTCCAATATTATTCGATCTATATTTACTCTTTGCAAAACGTAGAATAATGGCAATGCTTATAAAGAATTTTCTTTGCGGAATATATTGAATTATCTTTCCATCAACATGCAGAAGGGCTTTGTCCAGCCCGTGTTAACATGTAATGTAAGTTCATCCTTCTCAAGCCTTCAAACTTTGTTCTTGTATAGATTTGGATAGGCATCATTTCCTCCACTGCTGTTTACATCTGATTGGATGTTTGCAACAACTACCAGTTTTAAATTGTAGTTGTAAGAACATGTTGCTTATGCAGAACAGATCCATTTATTTGCTTATATAATTGTGAAACCTGTTACGTGTCTCCTTGTTTCTCTTTCAGAGTCGTATCTCTTATGCCAGGCAGTACTTTAGGAAAGATAGTGAGCCAAACCATCTTGAGGACAGCGAGATGACCCCAGGGTCCTGTCTTGATGAAGAGAGTGAGTTGAAGCTACTCACCAGCAGGTGTGAGACAACCTCTATGCAGTCGCTACCTCAATCAGTTCGACTTCTTCAGTCTTAAGTTAAATTGGAAAGGCTTGCTTCACCTCAGCTCCGACTTGAAGTCAAAGATGTAATGAAGATATCAGGGGACTGCCTGCGCACTATGGTGCCATACAGCTAGGGATGAAGCATCTATCGTTGACACAACTAAGGTCTCATCAGCTTGTTCGGCTGCTTGCGGGGCCCGAGCTTGCTAGGTCTAGTGCCTTCTGAAGTGCTCTTAGTTTTGTATATTCTTTTGTCGGCGCGTTTATATGCACTGGTGGCGACCTTTGATGCCTAGTGTATGTAATCCATGGTCATGTTGCACTTTATTATCACCGGTAGCGAACTTCGATTCCCAGTGGATGTAATATGCAGTAATTTATTTATTGTATAGTCTATATTTATTCTTTGGTCGGTATGCTGTAATTTAGGCCGGAAGGTTCAGTGCATCTCAGTGTTGTCGGTCTTCAGGCCGGCCCGTTACTCATATGGGCCAAAACGTGGGCCTACAATCATCTTGGGCCATTAGCAGGTCTAAACCTATAGTAGTTTCCCGCCCTTAACAGGCCATGGGCTACATATTTACTGTAGTGTCACTGGGCTTTCTACAGGCCGTAGAAACAATGGGCCTTCTACGGGCCATATAAACAATGGGCCTTCTACGGGCCGTATCATCAGTGGGCCTTATACGGGCCGTATGATCGATTTGCCAAACATGGGCCAAAAATAGACCACATCATGGCCGTAAACGGGCTAGAGTTGGAGTCGTTCGTTCATGGGCCGACCATAACGGGCCATCGTTAATAGGCCATATTTGATGACGCTATGAAAACGGCCCAACGTATTAACGGGCCACAAACGGGCCGACTGTAACCACGGGCTGAATTTGGCCCACAAGCAGAAAATGGCAGTAACGGGCCATAAGTAACCGAATGCTGGAAATGAGCCCATGAATAAATGGGACCTGAGAAGGCCGAAAGATAACATGGGCTGCAAACGGCCCAATGGATTAATGGGCCGTAACTGGGTATAATGTGATACACTGTTCATTACGGGCCAATTTCACCACGGTCGTTAATGGGCCAAGAGTTATAAAGGGCCTCATATGGGCCGAAAGACGTCATGGGACATACATGGGCCGGAACTTAAAATGGGCTGGAATCATATTGGATGGCCCAGATGACGCTACTGGGTCTAATTCGGTGTGGCACCACGATCCGCATGGAGCAGGGGGCTTTCGCATGTCAGCCCAGGATAACACCTGACGCACGACAGGTCCATAATACAGCATTCCAGGTTCAATAATATTCATCAAATACATGTGCATAAGCTTACATCATTGATGAATACAATCATCTGGCTTAGCCCTATGACTATTTGAACGGTAGCGGAAGTCTATTAAAATGGCGGCGGAAGTCTTGGTTTGGCGGCTCATCAACTCTGGCTGGGCTCCACAACTCACAGGACCGACAAGGTTACTGCCTAGCACGACGGATCATGCGAACAATTCAGGTAGGACCTGCAAAACTGGCATGACACGCCAGGTCAATACATTGAATGTACTTGCAAGACAACCAATTACATAGCATCCAAACAAGCAGAAGACAAAGCAAGAACCAAGCGTATGCAACAACCTATCTCATATCAATTACTAAACATGGAATGATAAAGATCAACTAAGCATGAACAAAATCATAGCATCTACTAGCATGGCAATAACATGGCCTATCAAAACATGCTTATAACATGGTAATAGCAAAACATAGCATATTATCTCAATCATGGCATAACTTAACATGTCAATCAAAGCATGGCACGGCATCATGAAACTATGCTGAAAATAAACTATCGATTATATCCAATGCAGACATAGCATGTTAACTTTATGCGATCGTCTTCTGTTCTGCCTTGGTTTTTAAATGCAACATATTACTCATGCAATGCAACCAAACTTGTGCACCGAGTCCCGCAGACTCTCTTACCAACGGGTGGCCTCACAACCGAACGATGATCTTTCCAGCGATCACAACCATGACCACACTTGGTCTAACTCTCATCGAGACCTTTTCTCACGGCTATCTCATAGTCCAAGTCATCACATTATTTGTTACACAATATCATTATCAACTTAGTTGTTTAAGGTTTATCCTCCATTTCGACAAAGACCTGATAGTGGGACCTAGTACGAACTTATGCCCATGACCGAGGACGCGGCTATCGATAGATTGAATACACCCTGCAGAGGTAGAACACTGTACCCACACCACGCAACCCATGGCCTCGTCATCCCATTCGGGTGGACCAACGACATTCCGATGAAACCGACCTACTTCCATGACACTCTCCCGGCCACTCCGACCCACTCCCAACTAGGCTAGTCCTGGGTGGCCCCGTGTCTACCAAAGGCACAACAACCATCGTCGTGGCCAAAATGTCCCTCACGGGGACTGGCACCAAAAATTTTAACAACGGGCACACAAGGTTATGTCCACCTACCTGATCAGGGTAAGCATGCCCATAAACTTCCCTAGTTGGAGGCACCGGCAAGAGGCATGACAATAGATCGAATCAAGGCCCCCCATGAGGCAAATGTGGCTGCACTGAAAAAGTTCGATTTGGTGGCACTATGACTCGATCCCATCGATGACGGAGGAGGTTTGTTATTATTAAGTCATTTTATTTCCTTCTCCATCATCATGAACATGAATGCAACTATGAGCATGCATCATATAAATGCTTTAATAAAATACCAAGCTTCTCAAGTGGATAACTATAGCATAAAGAACATGACAATACCCAATACTAGCATATCAACGGTGCATTCCAATCATCATAGCATTTTATAACGATGTCATGAAAATAAAGTAGAGTAGTGACATGGCAATATCAATAACAATGTTCTAATTAGCATGGCAAAGATATGATGATAACATAAGCATGCGTGATAAGCATAACAAAATGACTGCAACCAAAAACGATAAGAAACAATTGCAAACACACAAGGTGCAAGCAAAGTCAACATGCAAGTTCGGGGCTCATGGTAAGAGGTTGGCTTGCTTGGGGTCGACAAATACTCCGGGAAGAAGTGCGGAACGATCGCGGAAAGATTTGCCGGAAATAGTTCTCTCTCGGAGGGGGCTGTTTACGGGAAAGGGCAAAATGGTCATTTTCACTATGTGAAAATGTTATGAAAATGATACCAACGAAACGGGCTCGACGAAACAAAGACGTGGGCTTTGGAATCACCTGATTTGGAGCTACGGGTAAAAAGATATGATTGTATAACTACCAGGGACCAATCTGTAAAAAACATTAAAACTGGCCCGTGACAGAAAAACAAGTCACGCCTATCTCAGAAATTTGCTTTCCAGAGAGGAAAGCGCATTCTGGCCCGAAGAAGAATACGCTTTCGGCTTAGGGAAAGCGCACTCTCCGAAATATGCCTTCGGGGTTCCAAAAACGGAAAACGGCCCGAGGAGCCGCCACTTAACTGACGTGGCAAAGCGGTGTCAACGCAGGGTCACTGACGAGTGGGACCCGCGAGGGGTTGGGACCTCCTGGCTGGCTTCTTCTTCCTCCCGCTGGACGCGCGCCTGGCCGTGGGGAGACGCCCGCCCGACGGCGCTCACCGGCGCGTCCGGCCACGGCAGCGGATGGGCGACCTACCGAAATGCTCGGGACGGCGAGGGGCACCTCGGGGTGGTGCTAGCTTCTGCCGAGGAATACCAGGGAGGGAGCTGCATGGCCCACGGCGGAGAGTGGGTTCGGCCGCCGGTGGACACAACGCTATAGTGGGGAATGGAAAGGGTCGAGGCCACGGGGCGGCTCGCCGGACCTTGGGGAATGCTCTGGTGGTGGAGGAGCTGAGGGGGAAAGCACGAGGTCGCCGGATTCAAGATGGACAGAGGCGGCGTCCACGGTGGCGATGGAGATCAGAGAGAGGCTCCGGGCTCGGGGAGAGGCTTGGGGAGGGATGGTGGACTACGAGAGAGCTCGGGGGCGCTATTTATAGCCGCGGGGAGGGCTCGGGAAGGAGGGGAGGAGGTGGCACACGATAGGCGACGTGTCCGTGCGCCGGCGAGGGGCGCAGCGTCAGCAAGCGCAGCCAAGGCTCACGGGAAGCGGCGGGAAGGCGACGAGGAGGAAGCAGACGCGGCGCAGAGGCTCACGGTGACGAGAAGAGCTCGAGGACAAGAGGAGGAAGAGGACACCGGGGAGGACGACGACGGTGTACAAGAGCGCACTGTTCGGTCGTTGGCACGGCTCGCTGGCGAAGAAAACGAAGGGTGCCAGAGGTCCAGGGGGAAGACGACGCTGAGGGGAAGCTGTTGGGCATTAGTGGCGAGGCCAGAGCTGGTCGGAGCAGTGATGCCGACACGAACAGTGGCTAGACCACCGTTTTGGGCTGGTTACACTCGTGATCACCACGGAGATGGCGCGCTCTGGAGTTTTTACTGATGCCAGCTCATGTCTACCGCGTAGTCCTTCAAAGAGAGAGTGTTACTACGGTAAAGGATCGGGCAGAGACAAAGGGTAGAAAGGACTGCGGTCCTGGAAATTATGAGGTAATTTGGACAACTATTTACCATAGTTGCTATACAACTACCAAATCTGACCCAGAAACTGAATCAAGAAGAAGCACTCATTAGGAGTGATGCATTGAGCTAAAAGTTGGCAAAGCTTTATGATTTGGCCATAGGTAGATGCTGCAAAAATACCATACCAAATGGACTTGCCAAAATGGTACTTTCTTCACAGCTATCAGTTTTGCCTAGAAACTTCAGAAAAATCCTCATGGCAAATGGCTAGATAAAATGAGCCAAAATCTTGTGGGGATGGATAATATAGATAGGAGAAACCCTAGGAAAATTATCAGCCATAATGGAGCAAGATAAAATACACTTGCTTCACAAACTGGAAATTTGGACAGAAAACGAGAATTGCTCCTGTGCTCAGATAGTTCAATGAAATGAACTAAATTTGGGTGGAGGCTAATGATTTGAGATACCTGAGAGGATGTAAAAGTTTCATCCCATTTGGAAACCCTATGAAGGTAGTTGCTTCACAAAGTTGTATTTTGGTCAGGAACTTTAAAACATTGCACAGGGAGCTAGGATGAATGGATTGAGCTCATATTTGTTATCCATGGGTTATTTACCAATGTTAATCATCCGACGAAATTGCAGCTCAATTGGGATTAAGAATAAAGCACTTCCTTCGCAAACTTTTAGAGAAGGCAGAAACTTGCATTGGATCATGTGCCCAATTTTTGAACTGGGGAACATGAGATGAGGATGGAACTAGTGATTATATAGCAAGGACAAGCTCCACAATTTATGTGGGAATTTTCTATGCTATAAAAATAGTAGTTCTTTGGAAAATGGCAGAAATGCAATATTGGTATTAAATAGGAAAAGGCAATTTTCCTTATTTAGTTATGGCCAATATACTTGCCAGAGCTTGGATTAGGCATAAGTATCAACTCCACCAATTCTCATGAATTTAGGAGATGGCTAGCTATGCCTTTGGATTTTATTCCTCAAAAAGGCAAGAAAAGGAATAAATCACAATTCAAAAATATTGCATGGGACTTAGCAATATTTTTGCATATCCAAGGTTCAGAAAGATAGGATGATCTCTGGGAACAATTGGGAAGATCAATAGATCAAGGAAAAAGGATGGCTCCTTTGTAAGCATAAAGGGCATATCCAAACTCCAAAAATTTGGAATTAGGGTTTGAGAGAGTTTGAGATGATGCAAAGGAGGTCTTGCCCACTGACCAAGACATGAGCAAGGTTTTGAAAGGTTGAAAATGACAAGAATTCTCAGAGTCATCCAACAAACTCAGGAGAAAAACTTTGAAAAATGAGTGCCAGGAAGGAATAACAGCACAAAAATTGATTACCCAATTTTGGGGCTGTTACAACTCTTCCCCCCTTAAAAAGAATCTCGTCCTCGAGATTCCTAGGGTTACAGCACAACTAAAACGATATCCAATTCGGGGAAAAACCTCAGGGTTAATTTACCCTTTAGTTAAACTCAAACGAGTTGGGGGCACCGAGAAACTTTTTGCGGATTCCTCCACGAAACGTAGGTGTTGAGGTAGAATCGAGGGTGAAACCTGTATCGGGGTAGATGTACTGGATCGAGTGAAATAAAGTTGGCAGTGTTCCTCCGGAAATGAAATTGGGGAAAAGAATTTGAGACGAGGAATTTCCAGGCGGAAATGCCTCTACGAGGTTCTAGGTTTGAAAATCTGGCACACGGTGTATGCATAGATAGATAGGGACATGTGACTTTGCATTTCCCCGAGTACTGCCTGAATGCACTCGTGGGTGAACCGGGTATGCGTGCAGTATGCAGTATAATCTAAACTATCAAATAGACAGAGGCAATAATCATGCAACGGAGAAGCACAACGGGCAAATCATACTAAAGTGTTTTAATGCTAGTGGGTATATGTAATCCTGGCATACATATACCTACACCAGCACGCATTTTATTAGAGACTCGGGACGAGTCAATGTTATTTAGCGTATGTGATCTACTAATTAAAATCTTGTTAACAACACAGTGTCAACCCTGTCAAACATTTCTGCTTGACAGAGAGACAAGCAAAAACAACACAAAAACAAAAGCACAAAAACATACATAGAACACAACATACGGATCACAACAGTACCAACATACAACAAAGCACGAACGCGCTACGCACTAAAAGGAACGACTCAACTTGGGATACATGGTTCTATCCTCATATCGGGGATGGACCGACAGACTGATCATCTCACTACTTGACTAAGGTCATGCAGAGGACTTGCCTTGGTGGGGCTCTCCGGGAGGACGAAGACTTAGCCAATCTCCACCTTCATCGCCCGACACTACTATGGGTTGGGGTTCGGCTGCTGGGGGTGTAGCTGAAATTGATCTAAGCAAATGCTGTTGGTGGATCCGTAAAAGAGCCTTGTCAGGGGTGACGATGTTGGGTCTAGGCCACAACACAGGCTGAGAGGGTAGCACTGGTTCGGATGCAGTTGGGCAAATGACTTGAGATTCAAATTTACGAGACTCACGGTAAGCTTCCTGGACAACTCGCACCGCATCGTTGTCCAGAGTTCTAAACTCGGCAAGCATCTTCAAAATCATCATCCCCTGGGCAGTGATATACTGCACCAGGCGAGCGATTGCTTGGTCATCTCCCGAAACAGTGGTAGGAGGCTGAATTCCTGCTTCTGTCACAACAGGGAAAAAGCAGAACTCCCGCCTCGTTGTCATATGTGGGTACCTTGTTCGGAGGTGAAGCATAGGCTCCACGGCAGCGGCCTGAATGGCTAAATCAGAGGTAGGCATAGCTCTCCCCTGAAAAACCAACGGCTGGCCATCTGCTGCGGGACCTAGGCTAATGTGCACTCTTGCATCAAAGCGATGAAGGTGAGGGACGGCTGCCGATTGGAACACCAGGTAATCGGGGCTAGCCTTACAGCCAAAGGCTTTGGTGAGCATCTCAGTAAGAAGGGGTGGAAAGCCGGTGTGGTTGACAGCACAGGTGCGGGTGTAAAACTTGGGAGCTTTGAAGGTGCCAGTCATGGCTGGAGTGCTACTATCTAGGCTTCTCTGCAGGGACATGGCTGACTGAGGGGTGAGCGATATGGCGAGCAGAAAGGGGGCTTTTATAGGCAGCTATGCGGGACATGCCCGCATGGTGTGGCCCCTTTCCCTTAATGGCGAAGGGCAAGCGGTGCGGCCGACCAGAAAGGATGCGGTTGCTATTCGTTCCATGGATAACTAGGCGGGGACAGCGGGGCGAGGACGTGTCGGTCCCGACTGCGCCACCTGTTGATTAACAGTGGCCATGCCGGATGCCAGGGATGGGTCAAATCCCTTAGGGCCATTACGTGTTAATGGTAGCGGTGATCTAATGCTAGGATGACCTATGCCAGCCTGGCTGCTCTGATACCATGTCTTGTGGCACCCCGATCCACATGGAGCAGGGGCCTTCGCACGTCAGCCCAGGATAACACCTGACGCACGACAGGTCCATAATACAGCATTCCAGGTACAATAATATTCATCAAATACATGTGCATAAGCTTACATCGTTGATGAATACAATCATCTGGCATAGCCCTACGGCTATTTGAATGGCAGTGGAAGTCTATTAAAATGGCGGCGGAAGTCTTGGTTTGGCGGCTCATCAACTCTAGCTGGGCTCCACAACTCACAGGACTGACAAGGTTACGGCCTATCACGACGGATCAAGCGAACAATTCGGGTACGACCTATAAAACTGGCATGACACGCCAGATCAGTACATTGAATGTACTTGCAAGACAACCAATTACATAGCATCCAAACAAGCATAAGACAAATAAAGAACCAAGCGTATGCAACAACCTATCTCATATAAATTACTAAACATGGCCTATCGAAACATGCTTATAACATGGTAATAGCAAAACATAGCATATAATCTCAATCATGGCATAACTTAACATGTCAATCAAAGCATGGCATGACATCATGAAACTATGCTGAAAATAAACTACCGATTATATCCAATGCAGACATAGCATGTTAACTTGATGCAATCATCTTCTGTTCTGCCTTGGTTTTTAAATGCAACATATTACTCATGCAATGCAACCAAACTTGTTCACTGAGTCCCGCGGACCCTCTTACCAACGGGTGGCCTCGCAACCGAACGGTGATCTTTCCGGCGATCACAACCACGACCACACTTGGTCTAACTCTCATCGAGACCTTGTCTCACGGCTATCTCATAGTCCAAGTCATCACATTATTTGTTACACAATATCATTATCAACGTAGTTATTTAAGGTTTATCCTCCATTTCGACCAAGACCTGATAGTGGGACCTACTACGAACTTATGCCCATGACCAAGGACGCGGCTATAGATAGATTGAATACACTCTGTAGAGGTAGCACACTTTACCCAGACCACGGAACCCATGGCCTCGTCATTCCATTCGGGTGGACCAACGGCATTCCGACGAAACTGACCTACTGCCATGACACTCTCCCGGCCACTCCGACCCACTCCCAACTGGGCTGGTCCTGGGTGGCCCCGTGTCTACCAAAGACACAACGACCACCGTCATGGCCAAAACGTCCCTCACGGGGACCGGTACCAAAAATTTTAACAACGGGCAGACAAGGTTATGTCCGCCTACCTGATCACGGTAAGCATGCCCATAACCTTCCCTAGTTGGAGGCACCGGCGAGAGGCATGACAATAGATCGAATTAAGGCCCCCCATAAGGCAAATGTGGCTGCACTGAAAAAGTTCGATTTGGTGGCACTATGACTCGATCCCATCGATGAAGGAGGAGGTTTGTTATTATTAAGTCATTTTATTTCCTTCTCCATCATCATGAACATGAATGCAACAATGAGCATGCATCATATAAATGCTTTAATAAAATACTGAGCTTCTCAAGTGGACAACTATAGCATAAAGAACATGACAATACCAAATACTAGCATATCAACGGTGCATTACACTCATCATAGCATTTTATAACGATGTCATGAAAATAAATTAGAGTAGTGACATGGAAATATCAATAACGACATTCTAATTAGCATGGCAAAGAGATCATGAAAACATAAGCATGCATATAAGCATAACGAAATGACTGCAACCGAAAACGATAAGAAACAACTGCAACTACACACACACAAGGTGCAAGCAAAGTCAGCATGCAAGTTCGGGGCTCATGATAAGAGGTTGGCTTGCCTGGGGTCGACAAATACTCCGGGAAGAAGTGCGGAATAATCGCGGAAAGATTTGCGGGAAACAGTTCTCTCTCGGAGGGGGCTGTTTACGGGCAAGGTCAAAATGGTCATTTTCACTGTGTGAAAATATTATGAAAAGATACCAACGGAATGGGATCGACGAAACGAAGACGTGGGCATTGGAATCACCTGATTTGGAGCTACGGGTAAAAAGATATGATTGTTTAACTACCAGGGACCTATCTATAAAGAAAATAATTACAAACTGGCCCCTGATAGAAAAACAAGTCACGCCTTTCTCAGAAATACGCTTTCTAGAGAGGAAAGCGCATTCTGCCCCGAAGAAGAGGATGAATACGCTTTTGGCTTAGGGAAAGCGCACTCTCCGGAATACGCCTTCGGGGTTCCGAAAACGGAAAACGGCCAGAGGCGCCGCCACTTAACTGACGTGGCGAAGCGGGGTCAACGTGGGGTCACTGACGAGGGGGACCCGCAAGGGGTGGGGCCCGCCTGGTTGGCTTTTTCTTCCTCCCGCTCGATGCGCGCCTGGCCGAGGGGAGACGCCCGCCCCGACGGCGCTCGCCGGCGCGTCTGGCTACAGCAGCGGACGGGCGACCTACCGAAAAGCTCGGGACGCCGAGGGGCACCTCGGGGTGGTGCTAGCTTCCGCTTAGGAACACCAGGGAGGGAGCTGCACGACCCACGATAGAGAGTGGGTTCGGCCGCCGGTGGACACAGCGCTACGGTGAGGAAGGGAAAGGGCCGAGGCCACGGGGCGACTCGCCGGACCTTGGGGAATGTTCTGGTGGTGGAGGAGCTGAGGGGGAAAGCACGAGGTCGCCGGATTCGAGATGGACAGAGGCGGCGGCCACGGCGGCGATGGAGATCAGAGAGGGGCTCCGGGCTCGCGGAGAGGCTTGGGGAGGGATGGTGGACCGCGAGAGAGCTCGTGGGAGCTATTTATAGCCGCGGGGAGGGCTCGGGAAGGAGGGGAGGAGGTGGCACGCGCCAGGCGACGTGTCCGTGTGCCGGCGAGGGGCGCAACGTCGCAAGCACGGCCAAGGCTCACGGGAAGCGGCTGGAAGGTGACGAGGAGGAAGCAGACGCGGCGCAGAGGCTCACGGAGACGAGCAGAGCTCGAGGACAAGAGGAGGAAGAGGACACCGGGGAGGACGGCAACAGTGTACAGGAGCGCACTATTCGATCGTTGGCACGGCTCGCCGGAGAAGAAAATGAAGGGGGCCAGAGGCCCAGTGGGAAGACGACGCCGAGGGGGAGCTGTTGGGCATTAATGGCGAGGCCAGAGCTGGTCGGAGCAGCGTTGTCGACGCGAACAGTGTTTGGACCATCGTTTTGGGCTGGTTACACTCGTGATCACCACGGACATGGCGCGCTCTGGAGTTTTTACGGATGCCAGCTCATGTCTACCGCGTAGTCCTTCGAAGAGAGAGTGTTACTACGGTAAAGGATCGCGCAGAGACAAATGGAGCTGAGTAAACAAAGCTCCACAAGTTTGCTGTTGCAAACTTGGCCACACTCTAGAGAGTAAACCAGAGTGGGTAAAAGGTAAATTTGTTGTCTGGGGGGCTTAGGGTAGAAAGGACTACGGTCCTGGAAATTATGAGGTAATTTGGATAACTATTTACCATAGTTGTTGTACAACTACCAAATCTGACCCAGAAACTGAATCAAGAAGAAGCACTCACTAGGATTGATAGATTGAGCTAACACTTGGCAAACCATGATGATTTGATCATAGGTAGATGCTGCAAAAATACCATACCAAATGGACTTGCCAAAATGGTACTTTCTTCACAGCTATCAGTTTTGCCCAGAAACTTTAAAAAAATCCTCATGGCAAATGGCTAGATGAAATGAGCCAAAATCTTTTGGAGATGGATAATATAGATAGGAGAAATCCTGGGAAAATTATCAGCCATAATGGAGCATGATAAAATACACTTGCTTCACAAACTGAAAATTTGGACAGTAAACGAGAATTGCTCCTGTGCTCACATAGTTCAATGAAATGAACTGAATTTGGGTGGAGGCTAATTATTTGAGATACTTGAGGGGATGGAAAAGGTTTATCCCATTTGGAAACTCTATGAAGGTAGTTCCTTCCGAAAGTTGCATTCTGGTCAGAAACTTTAAAAAATTGCACAGGGAGCTAGGATGAATGGATTGAGCTCATATTTCGCATCGATGGGTTATTTAACAATGTTAATCACCCTGCCAAATTGTAGCTCAATTGGGATTAAGAATAAAAGCACTTCCTTTGCAAAATTTCAGAGAAGGCAGAAACTTGCATGGGATCATGTGCCCAATTTTTGAACTGAGGAACATGAGATGAGGATGGAACTAGTGATTATATAGCAAGGACAAGCTCCACAACTTATGTGGGAATTTTCTCTGCTATAAAAATAGTAGTTCCTTTGGAAAATGGCAGAAATGTAATATTGTCATTAAATAGGAAAAGGCAATTTTCCTTATTTAATTATGGCCAATATACTTGCCAGAGCTTGGATTAGGCATAAGTATCAACTCAACCAATTCTCATGAATTTAGGAGATGGCTAGTTATGCCTTTGGATTTTATTCCTCAGAAAGGCCAGAAAAGGAATAAGTCACAATTCAAAAATATTGCATGGGACTTAGCAATATTTTTGCATATCCAAGGTTGAGAAAGATAGGATGATCTCTGGGAACAATTGGGAAGATCAATAGATCAAGGAAAAAGGATGGCTCCTTTGTAAGCACAAAGGGCATATCCAAACTCCAAAAATATGGAATTATGGTTTGAGAGAGTTTGAGATGATGCAAAGGAGGTCTTGCCCACGGACAAAGACATGAGCATGGTTTTGAAAGGTTGAAAATGACAAGAATTCTAAGTGTCATCCAACAAACTCAGGAGAAAAACTTTGAAAAATGAGTGCCAGGAAGGAATAACAGCACAAAAATTGATAACCCAATTTTGGGGCTGTTACATTCGGGTAGGTCGTAAAGGGCCCTGGGTTAGCGGGCTGTAAATGGGCTATATGTGAACAGGCCATTAACAGGCTTTCCGTGGGCCGGCCGGCCACCTTTTGACCAAGTCAAACGGGCTGGCCTTTTCACAGGAATGGGCCTCTGTTCGGCCGTGCCACATGTCGACGTATCATAGGCGCCTTCGGTCCATTGAGTGGATGACATCAGTCCCAACGGTGAGCCGACACGTGTTTCCTCCAGCCAATGATGGTTTTACACGTGGAAAATTCCCATTGGTTGGGGCTGTTAGCGGGTTATCCGATCCAAAACCGGACCCGATAGCTTAACGGCGTTCCATTACGGTGGATGCCACGTGTCGGTCACCCTTGACGAAAGCACTTCTGTGACCCGCGATTTATCGTCATGGAAGTGGACACTTCCGTGATGATAATTTTGGTAATCTCATGGAACACTTCTATGACAGCACATGTATGACTATCTTGATTCTGTCATAAAATTGTCATGGATGTACATGCATGACAAAAAACGCGACCTACTGTGACAAACACGTATCATCACGGAAGTATATTTTTTTTGTAGTGCAATGCTAGTGGGTTCTTACATAGTACAATAAATTACAAAGTGTTATCTATCCAGAGCTGGATCTTGTTTGCCTTGGTGGCCTTTGCTCTCAGCATGAGCACTTTGAGACCTTCTCTCATGTAAAATTTCTAGCACAAAGGGTGAGCCACTGCGTGTTTGAAAATCTTGTCATTTCTCATGGACCAAACACTACAAAAGAAAGACACATCCATGACATTTTGGGCCGAACAAAAACTTTTTCTGTAATACTTATGACACTTCTATGACGATAATTGTGAGAAAACCCGCTATCATCATAGATGTGGTGGGTTCCTACTTCTGTGACAAAAAATCATGACAGAAAATGGGCTTTTCGTCCTGGGCGGGCTGGAGACGCAGCTGCATGACATTCTTTGGGCTGTCCATGATGGAAAAACCGTGGTAGAAGTGAGGTCGAGGAAAATATCGGGGTGTTACCGGTTACGGTGCGTGGTCGAGGCCGAGCGATGCGCGTTTATCTCGTACACGCACGCGCGTGGGTGCGAGGCGTTGGGCTCTAACTGAATCCGAGCAAGGCGTTGGGCTCTAACTGAGCCCGAGCGATTGCAGTGCAGGCTACGCGTTACTTAACTCGAGCGATCGATCGATGGCTGTTAACTAAACCCGATCGAGCGATTCCTTCACTACTGCTGCTAACTGAAGCCGATTGATGCTGCCTCTGGATGAACAGTGAGCGTTGCTTGGGGGGTTTGGATGAACAGTTCCCGGTGGGGGTGTATGAACAGGACCCCGTGGAGGGCTGGATGAACACTAGACGGTGGATGGCTGGATGAACAGTAGCCCGTGGTGCGGTGGTTTAACAGGAGCCCATGGAGAGGGCTGGTTGAATAGTAGCCGGTGGAGTAGCGCGCGGTGGAGGCTGGATGAACAGGAGCCCGTGGATGAACAGTCGCAGGTGGAGGCTGGAGGAGGTCGACGGTGGATGAACAGTAGCCCGTGGAGGCTGGAGGGGGTCGACGGTGGAGATGAACAGTATCTCGTGGAGACCTGTTTTGCGGTACGCCACACCCCTCCCGATGAACAGGACCCCCGTGTCGGTGTACTAAAGTAGGGGTACCTTAGTATCCCGAACTTGTGCACGGGCAGTAGCAGCCCCCCCCCCCCCGCGGCAAGGCTTGCCAGATGACCGCCAAGGCCCTCCGCTGGCCCCTTTGAAGCCATTCAAGGACAAAGCATCCAAGCTAAGGAGACAAAGCCCCGGCAAGAGGAGCTTGCCGGGAAGGCCACTCAAGGCCCCGGCAAGAGGAGCTTGCCGGGAAGGCACAAGGCCCCGGCAAGAGGAGCTTGCCGGGAAGGCACAAGGCCCCGGCGAAAGGAACTCGCCGGGAAGACCAACCGAAGCATCTCAAGACACTTGCCGCAGCGCGCCCCGCGCCCCGGCAAGGCCCGGTGAGCGACAAGCTCTCGGGCGCGACAAGGCATCAACCGCGGCAAGGCACTTGCCGCGGCAAGCTACCACCCCGCGCCCGCGATCCAGCTCACCCACCAACGTGTCGCCCTGGGGCTCTCCCTGGTGCACGTGGCGGGAGGCTGTGCAGCCAGGGGCATGCGGTGGCATGCAAGCGCTGGCAAAGATAGCCATCGTGGCAAACGGTGGCGCCCCCGATGGTCCATTTTAGCACTGTTCAGGCGACACAGACGGGCATTTAATGCCCTTGTCCCCTGCCATCAGGGTTAGGTATGATACCACTGTACAGCCATCGTACACGTGGCTGTGCCCACCATAGCATCTTTCCACTTTTACCCTTGCCTACGTTGCCGCCTGTCGGTGACCCCTTGAGCATATAAAAGGAGGCCCATGCGCAACGTGGGGGGAGAGGAGGGCACCCACGCTAGGTATCGTTAGCTGCTGGTGTGTACTGTAGCATTCAGCGCTCCCGAGCACGAACTCAAATACAATCCACAAAGCAGCAGTAGGGTTTTATGCATCCGTGCGACCTGAAGCTGGGTAAAATCGCCCGTGTGTATCGTCTCGATCCCCTCTTTGTGCGACCTCCGCTCCCCGCCGAACCGAAAGGGGACATCTCGGTCCCCATAGGTGTTCGTGGATCATTCAACCCCGGCATCTTTGGCGCGCCAGGTAGGGGCAGGTCGAACCCCGGTTTCGACATCTTTTTGCTCTAGTCTATGGAGCAGAGGCAGTTATCCCCACGGAACTCGTATACGGGTCACCTCGAGTGCTCGCTTATGATGAGCTTGAGCAAGAGCAGCTGCGTCAAGATGAAGCACTGCTCCTTGAGGAAGACCGTCTTCAGGCTGCTGTGCGAGCTGCTCGCGACCAGTAAGCTTTGCGCCGCTACCATAGCCACAAAGCTAACGCCAGAAGTTTTGAGGAAGGCGACCTTGTTTCTTCGGCGCATTTAGCCCGCCAAGAGTTCCAACAAGTTGACGCCGACCGTGGGGAGTCCCTGTAGAAAGTCTTGCCCCTGTTGCATGTAATCCTTTGTACAGTGCCAGGCGCAGACCCTGAGCATAAATAAAGCGCCGGCGCCCTAAGTTTTAGCATGCATGCTGAGTCGAGTCTCGTCCTTGGTTAGGGTCGATAGTGCTTAGCAGCCGCTAACCCCTAACTTAGAGGTCGAGTCTGCGTCCCTTTGCCGCTTTTTCGTTTACCTTGGTTCGCAGGACTCACATATCCTTGCCGGACCACCTCGAGGACGAAAAGGAGGAGAGGGACTGACCAGCATCTGGGCCCCGGCAAGCCAGTGTTGCCGGGGGCTGCAAGTACAAAGATTCACCCGGCTAGTCAGAGTTGCCGGGGGCTGCATTCCCAGATAAGTTTTTCATCCCTTATCATGCATTCTCTTATGGACTGAGGAATGTGAAACCTCGTTTCTTCCTAAAAAGCTATCGTGCTCCCATAACTCTAGGTCCCCTAGGGCTCGTTCCTGGGGCCAGATTTGGTTGTAGTCGCGGCAGCAAAGGAAAGAAATGAGGGGACCGAACCCACCTCCTCCTTGCCTCCGCCTAAGGCGCGAGACAGGTCGAGCAACGTGGGCAGACGGCAGGGCCTGCTGCCGGGAAGAGAAGTGTCTATCTTAAGGGTATCTAGGATTTACTCCTTGATGCGGGTTCCACCCGCGAGACAAGTGACCCGGCAAGCATCCCCTTTTCATTAAAAAAACATTCCACTCAGGTACAGTTCATAGAGAATGAAAAACATGAATAAAGGGATTACAAGCTTTAAATGCAGCTAAGGCCCGAGGGCTTACAGATTAAAAAGAGATAAGGTGCCCATAATCCCTTTCCTGTTCCTCTCCTCAGGAGGTAGGTCAAGGAGGCAAGAAGGGCAAAAGGGGCGCCTAGGCGAGCTACGGGTGGCAGAAGACACCAAGAGAACATCCCGGCGGCCGCCTCGACGAGAGGCTGGTGATGATGATGGCGGCACCAGAAGCAGGGATGGAAGATGAGGCAGCGGTGCCGGCAATACGCGACGAAAGCGTCGACGCCCGCGTATTCCAACTTGACGGCCTTGCCGCCCGCCCTCCTCCTCTTCCGCAGCCTCTCCACGCCGGTCGCCCAAGGAGACGACCCCGGGAAGTCCAAGGAGCCGACGACACGGATGATGGGGTTGCCGGTGCCGCGCGGAGCGACGCCCGACACCTAGTCGGACCCGTCATCCTGCCGCGAGCCGCCCCCGTCGTCGCCGCTGCTATCTTCCTCGTCACTCTCGTTCGAGGAGAAGTCTTCGCTATCAGAGGAGCTATCCACGCAACACTTCAGGCGAGTTCCAAAATCGCCGAAGACCTTGACGGAGAGAAGACCGCCCTCCATCAGCTTAAAATGGAGGGTGAGCCCCTCCGTCAAGTGGTGGACACGGGCGAACGTCTTCCACCCTCGACCAAGATACATCACATTAGGGGCTGGGGAGTCAACACGGACTCGCATCCCGCTGATTCCGCAGCCCCTCATGTGCAATCTTAGTGTCTCGGGCGGGTCCAACTCCATCGCGCTCGCAAATGGAGTCGGGAGTCGAAGGCGACGACGAGGCGGCCGGCGCAGCCTGACGAAGAACTCGCAAGGGTCGTCCCCAATATGGACCGCCGTGGGAAGAGGAACCGCTGGCGGAGGCGAAGCCGACGCGTCGCCCCGTCCACCTCTTCCCCGAGCACCTCGGCGTCGCCCTCGACCTCGCCCACGGCCACGCCCCCTCCCTCTCCCCCTTACGGTTGGCTCCGCCACGAAGGGTGCGAGAGGAGGAGGGACGCGCTGCCTAGCGGCAACCCTCGCCGCCACTGATGAAGGACCAGGGTTCCCTTTCTCAATGACAAATGGGAGGAAGGGGAACAGAAGCTGAAGAAAAGAGAAGAAGAAGGAATGCGGGCTCCGACTTTCCCCTCCCGCTCCTTATAAAGGAGCGGGGTGGGGGCTCGACCGCCCCGTTCGACCAATCAAGACGCAGGAGGAGCAGGGGGCTGGGACCAACCCGCTGCCCCGACCCGCGGCGGCCCGGTTTCCCGCCTCCACCGTCCGCCGCCCCAAGTGCATGAAGGCCGCGTGGCGGGCGTGCACAACCGGGGCGACGGTTGAGGCGACCTCTCCCCACCCCGTGATCGTGGGGACTGGGCGCCTCGAAAACCGCGCCTCGGCCCCGTCCAGTAAATGGACCACGCCTCCACGCCTCCCTCCGTTTATGGGGAAGGCACGAACAGCCCCCTTTACTGTGACGTGACGCATTCCTGCGTGCGAAACATGTGGGGAAGGGGTGCGGCACGCGAAGGAACTTACTACGGTAAAAACCACCCTCTCTCCCACGATGCCGCAATCAGCGCGTGCCGTTCGGGGGGGGGCGTGGTGGGTGCGAAGTTAGACACGGCATGACCTAGGCCGCGCGTGCCCGTGCACTGTTTTGGGCCTGGCCCAACAGCGCTCGGCACCGTGTATGGCCCAGGCCCGGGGGCTCCTGTCGGTGTACTAAAGTAGGGGTACCTTAGTGTCCCGAACTTGTGCACGGGCAGTAGCAGCCCCCCCCCCCCCCCCGCGGCAAGGCTTGCCAGGTGACCGCCAAGGCCCTCCGCTGGCCCCTTTGAAGCCATTGAAGGACAAAGCATGCAAGCTAAGGAGACAAAGCCCCGGCAAGAGGAGCTTGCCGGGAAGGCCACTCAAGGCCCCGGCAAGAGGAGCTTGCCCGGAAGGCACAAGGCCCCGGCAAGAGGAGCTTGCCGGGAAGGCACAAGGCCCCGGCAAGAGGAGTTTGCCGGGAAGGCACAAGGCCCCGGCAAAAGGAACTCGCAGGGAAGACCAACCGAAGCATCTCAAGACACTTGCCGCAGCTTGCCCCGCGCCCCGGCAAGGCCCGGTGAGCGACAAGCTCCCGGGCGCAACAAGGCATCAACCGCGGCAAGGCACTTGCCGCGGCAAGCTACCACCCCGCGCCCGCGCTCGAGCTCACCCACCAACGTGTCACCCTGGGGCTCTCCCTGGTGCACGTGGCGGGAGGCTGTGCAGCGAGGGGCATGTGGTGGCATGCAAGCGCTGGCAAAGGTAGCCATCGTGGCAAACGGTGGAGCCCCTGACGGTCCATTTCAGCACTGTTCAGGCGACACAAATGGGCATTTAATTCCCTTGTCCCCTGCCGTCAGGGTTAGGTATGATACCACTGTACGGCCATCGTACACGTGGCTGTGCCCACCATAGCATCTTTCCACTTTTACCCTTGCCTACGTTGCCACCTGTCGGTGACCCCTTGAGCATATAAAAGGAGGCCCATGCGCAACGTGGGGGGAGAGGAGGGCACCCATGCTAGGTCTCGTTAGCTGCTGGTGTGTACTGTAGCATTCAGCGCTCCCAAGCACGAACTCAAATACAATCCACAAAGCAGCAGTAGGGTTTTACACATCCGTGCGGCCCGAAGCTGGGTAAAATCGCCCGTGTGTTTCGTCTCGATCCGCTCTTTGTGCGACCTCCGCTCCCCGCCAAACCGAAAGGGGACATCTCGGTCCCCATAGGTGTTCGTGGATCATTCAACCCCGACACCCCGTTTCAACTGTAGCACTCCAACACAAGTCCTTTTCCTCCGTTTTGCGGTACGCCACACCCCTCCCGATCAACACGACCCCCGTTTCGACCATAGGAGGTCCGTTTCCTCCATTTTGCGGTACGCCAGACCCCTCCCGATGAATAGGATCCCGTTTCGAACGTGGCCGGTCGAACACAAGGCCGTTTTCTCCGTTCTGCGGTACACCAGGCCTCGTTTCCATCGGCTGTTCCGTCCAAGCCCTCCCGATGAACACGACGACGCATTCCATTCCGACCCTGCCGGTTGGCTCCCATGAACACGACGACGCAGTTTCTCCATTCTGACCCAGCCAAGTACATGAGCTCTGGCCGTACGTACGCGCGAGTAGGCGTTCGAGAAGACACCTGTATGTACGTACGTGGCCGTATTTACTTTCTTGCACCCTGGCCGTTGTACGTACAAGTACATGCTTCGTGCGCGCCTCTACTATGACATGTGCGTGCCTCTACATCGACCAGTATGTACGTACACGTTCGCTACCAGAATGACAACGCTATGTCCGCTTCGACCAGGTGGGTCACAACTGTCAGGCACTTCCTTGCGTGCGAAGATGTATGTCAGGAACCCGATTCCAAGTCACATTTATCTAGCCGGTAACACCTCATATCACTTTGCGGCCTCACGCATGGTATTCCCACGGGTGTCGCCTTACCATGGCCCGGGACCGTTTGCACCTTTTGGCTCACGTATATGATAGTGTCGCTAGCATCCATATGACAGAGAACCCGGGCCGACATGACTAGTCGGAACCCAAAGCGGCACTAACATACAGGGACATGCATACAAGAATCAACATCGAGCATGTCGGTCAGCAACGTGCGAATCCAGGCTGTAGCACTGGGCTTACAGGACTCCGGTGAACCGGGCTGTAGCAGGCTAGGCTGGACTCCGGATGTCACCGTGTGACATTTCCCCGAAGGGACAGACACATGAACGAAGTGAATCACATGCCGGCCAGTCAAGTGTCCCGGAGCAGTAGTGCTGGGCTAGCAAGACTCCGATGAACCGGGCTGTAGCGGACTACTATGGCTCATGGAAGCACAAGACTACATTTCCCCATAAGAGAGGCTACCAAGGATAAACAACTAGGTTGTCGGATCCCACACATACCAAGCATTTAAATCATACACACAATATGCTCAATATGTGTAAAGAGAACATGGCATCACAAGAAAACTCTACGACTCAAAGTATTTATTCAGTAGGCTCCGAGGAGCGAGATATTACAAACATGGGTCTCATGACCCAACATTCAGAGCATACAAATCAAAGCACATGCGGAAGCTTAACATGTCTGAGTACAGACATCTACAAATGAAAAAGGCTGATGAGCCTGACTATCTACCAGATCCTGCCGAGGGCACAAGATCCTAGCTGAGGTAAAAAGCTAAACGTTGAAGTCCACGCGGAACTACTAGCGAGACTGACGTCTCTCTGCAAAACATAAAATAGGCAAACGTGAGTACAAATGTACCCAGCAAGACTTACATCAGAAGTAGCTACATATGCATAAGTATAAACAAAGGGGGTGGTGGAGTTTAACTGCAGCAAGCCAGCTTTGACTCGGTGGCTATCCTAAACTATGACTGCAAGTAACTCTTTTGAGGTGGCGCACAAGAGTCCACATATTCACCATATCAATACACCACTATGGATCCGCTCCCATCTCCCTACGAGAAGACCATCCATAGCACTCACGCGAATCTTGCACATTTTAGAGTATCCACTTTCACTTGTCTATGAACTGTATAGGCAACCAAGTAGTCCTTTACCGTGGATGCGGCTATTCGAATAGATGATGTTAATCCTGCATGGGTGTACTTCTTCACACATGCTCTCACCACTTATCGTCGTTTACACGACATGTACTCGGCAACCTTCAAGCGAAAGCCCGGCGAGGGTGTCGGCCACGGCCTACCTAAACACTCAAGCCTCTAGTCCAGGTTTATCGCCTATTCAGGTTCCATTCGCAGGGAGTTCGGCCGAGGTTTCCCCATACGGCCCTGAACGATGTGTACAGGGTTCCTAGGCACCAAACGGGCGCCCGTTATGCCCGGCCACGTGCCTACCGCATCACAGCCTACCCCTCGGGTCAGCGCTACGCACGGCCTCCAGCATACTACAAACACCAGAAACTACTTGCAACTCCTGGACAGAGGAAAGGGTGGTTAAGAAGACGAGAGGGTGCATTGGATTCGGGCCCAATGCATGGTAGTAGCTGAATCTTAAATTACACATACAGATCTCAGGCTTAAGGACGGTTCCAATGAAACAACCCACCATGTTCTCCTACATGGCCTCTCATCGATACCTTTACCAAATCGTGTTCACACACTTAGCTCACACCTAGTAGGACATGTTCATCACCATTGCAATTCATCCCCGATGAATCAGACCTGACTCAACTGTAAGCAGTAGCAAGCATGACAAACAAACATGAATGAGTAGGCACATCAGGGCTCAAACAACTCCTACTCATGCTAGTGGGTTTCATCTATTTACTGTGGCAATGACATGTCATGCAGAGAAAAAGTGGTTGAGCTACCGTAGCATGTAATAGTTGAATCGATGTTGTCCTAATGCAGTAAATAAGAGCAGGAGTGAGAGAGTGGGATTGTATCGGAATGAACAAGGGGGTTTTGCTTGCCTGGCACTTCTGAAGATGATATAGCTCTTCATCGGTGTCATCGAACTCATCATCGGAACATACGTCTACCGAGGGGGAACAACCACCAGCAAACACAGAAGAACACAATCAATGCAATGCACAATATGATGCATGATCATGACATGTCAATATGCTGTGATTTGAGCTAATGCAGCTAAGAATAGAAGGGTTTGAGTTGATTTGAACCAAAGGTTCAAATTCAAATTCAAACTAAGAACTTATAAAGTGCATTATCATGTTTTGATCGAAACAGCAAGGTTAAGGTGTTTAAACATGCATGAAACAAGTACAGATGGATAGATTGGATTTTTCTGATCATTTTGCATATATCACTTATTTCATTCTGAGCTATAGATTATTTTCTATGATTTTTAGAAGTATAAATCATTTTATGGAATATCCTGTAAGAGAATAAATCCAGTAAATGAGTTATTGCATCAGCATTGCGTCAGGGTGACGTCGGCGGTCAACTAAGGCGGTCCCGGTCAAACCTGTCCAGTGGGACCCGCACGTCAGTGTAACAGGGCAGAGACAGAGGCTGACTAGTGGGTCTGGGTCAACGATGATGTGGCGTGGTCAAACTGACATGTGGGGCCTACTATATTAATCTAAACTAAACAGGGAATAAATCCCGGGGTTAATTAAGGCATGGGTCCCATAGTCAGTGAGAGAGGGGGTTAGTTAGTGGTGTCATTAGCCACTAATGACGACGCCACATCCACACGGCCGGAGTTAAGCCACCGGCGACCTTCCCCGGGGTCCACACGGGACGGCGCTACAGGAGGCGGCTGGGCGAGATAAGGACACAGGGAGGAGGCCCTCACTCGCGCGCATCCAACGGAGCAGGTGGGAGGTCGCGGGGTGGTCGGAGCTCGCCGGAAGTGAGGTCGCGGAAGTCCCGGAGTTCGGGTGAGTGCGGGGTTGGCGCTGTGGTGCATGGGAGGGCAAGTTAGCGTATACGTTAGGCTCCTGGTGCCTTTATGAGCGCGGTGACGCGCTCCGAATCGAGCTCAAGCGGCTGCTGTGACGGCGGCGATATGGCCGGCGGCAGGGGAAGCTCGGCCACGGCAGTTGCTGATGCTAGGGGTCGAAAGGGACGGAGGTAATGAGGGAGAAAGGACGGAGATCTCACAGCATGTCGACGGGTAGGCTCTGCGTGCTCGGGGAAGGCCGGAAGCAGGTGAATTAGTGGCGGCAGTCAATGATGCTCGAGCTTGAAGACGAAGACGATGGCGACGATTCAAGGCCTCCAAGCTCGCATGCGTCATAGTGGAGATGATACGGTCGTCTGCAGGGCATCTGGACACAACACGGAGAGGCGAGGCGATGGCTATGGCGAGCGGCGGCGACGAACCCGTTCGAGCATGAGAGGGAGAGAGCGTAGAGGAGGGGGAAGAGCTCGAGAGGGCGAGAGGGGGATCCAGACGGCTCCAGGAGTCGTGTGGCATCTCCAGGGCGTCGAGGGGGAAGCGGCAGGAAGCAGGAGGTGGCCGAGGCGCGTGGGCGCGCACGGCGGCCACACGCCTCTCGTCCTACTGGCGAGAGGTGGGGGATGACTGGCAGCGGCGTGGGGCTGGGCCGGCCAGGTGGGCTGCCTACTGGGCCATCAAGGTAAGCCAGGTAAGTCTCTTTCTCTCTTTTATTTCCTGTTTTCTATTTTCTGCAACTTTGTGGCTTTTCTAAAAATAGTTAGGCATTTCCAAAAATCACCAAACTGCACATGCCCACTGTTTACAACATATCCAACATGGAACATTTCAGTTTGGAATTATTTGGACATTTAAAATATTTAGTAGCATTTAAATGTCCAAATGCAAATAGCATATGATTTAATCTAGTGACCTTAAGATGACCTAGAAAATTGTGAACCAATCTTGCCAGAGGTTCTAACCTAGGACAAAATGATGGACATTTTAGAAGGGCATTTCAGGTTCATTGAAAAAGATTTTAGTAAACCCTAGTTGTTTTCAGGGGGGGTGCTGGGGGTTCTGTCATCCCCATTTCAACTTTCTGTGAAAAGTAAACATGATGCAACACCACATGCTAGCACTAGGCATTACTAGAACTAGGGATGTGACAACTGACCCCCACTAAACAAGAATCTCGTCCCAAGATTCAAGAGGTGAGGTAAGAAGACAGAGGGGATACATGCTAACATGATCTTGATGATCCATTGCTTCAGATCGATCTTGGCGTCCTTCCTTTCGAGATCTTCATCCAACACGATGACGACAGACAGGATCTCTACAGGAATCGGTCTTCTCGAAGATTGGGCAACTCAAGATCAACTCTTGGGGTGAGATATAAAACATCTCTTGAGCTGAGACACGAAACATACATTCAGGGGGATAGGGTGTAACAGATGACGAAGATCCACTAGGTAGGTGTCGGTGCGAACGACACCTATGGGATCACAAGAATCCCTACTACATTTAGCTGGGCGCGGGGTTGAGAGAATAGCGGGTCTAACAGATAGCACGCGGTTCATTTATCCAGGTTCGGGCCGCGAGGATGCGTAAAACCCTAGTCCTGCTTTGGTGGATGTATTCTGTGTTCTTGAGATAGCTATGGGGCATGATGAGCTCCAAAAAGCCGAATCCTTCTCATGGTCGCCTTGGGCCTCCATTTATAGAAAAAGGGGTCGCCACAGTGGCACACAGGAGGTGGAAAGGGTATAGTATTACGATGTTATCCCTCGTATTACAGGACAAGACGCATTTAATGCATCTGCTTAGGTGTCCTCTCGCTTTATCGGGGACGGGGGCGAAGCCCGTCCCATCCGTCGCCGCTCCTCCTCGCTTCGACACGCGCCCTGGCCAACGGTGCGTGCCGTGGCATGTAGGCAGGTAGGCAGCTGTGGTGGCGTAGTGGTGGGGCCTTCACGAAGGTTTGTGTGTTGCCACGCAGGTGCCTGCCCAGTTGGTTGGGTCGGCAGCTGCATGCGAACGGTGGCGGAGACTTGGCTGGTGCGGGCCTGACGGTGGCCTTGCTGGTGCGCTTGGTGAGGGCATTGCCGGGTGGCCCGGCAAGGGTCTTGCCATGGCGCGTAGGCGTCCCTGGCAAGGATCTTGCCGGGGCTCTTGTGGGTTTCTTTGTTGAGTATGGCCGCCTTCCTATCCTCATCTGACCTTGAATATGTCTTCACAAAGATCTGCATGCCACCACAGAAGTGCCTTCCTGAGTCGTGCCCCACGTTGATGACGGTGTTGGGGACCGTGGGCTCAAGGGTGGCTCACTCCGTTTTTGTGGGGCGACCCTTGCCGGGGCTGCCGAGGCTGCCTGGCAAGGGTCTTGCCGGGGGAACCTGCTTCGTCCCTCTGCTCTTTGTGGTCTTGGCCTTGGCGTTGCTCCAGTCACCTTGGGCTTTGGTCCTACCTAGGTTCACCTCCCTTGCCTTGCTTGGTGTGGTCGTGGGCGCGGCTCTAACTGCCCGTGCACAAGTAAAGGGGTACAAAAAATGCACCCCTCTTTTTGTACACCGACAGGAGCCCTCGGGCCTGGGCCACATATAAGCGTGACGCGTTGTTGGGTCAGGCCCAAAACGGTGTGCGGGCAGGCGGGGCGGTTTTTACCGCGGTAAGATTTTTCGCGCGCTGGGATCCCCACGACCCGCGCGCACGGCGCGACGTGGAGGGGCGTGTGTGACGTGGGCGGCATGCATGGGGCGATTCCCGTATGCATGCGTCACATCGGAGTAAAGAGGCGGCTCGCGTCTTCCCCATAAAAAGAGGGAGGCATGGAGGCGCGGCTCATTTACTGGGATGGCTCGGGTCGCGGGTTTTAGTGCGCCCGTTCCCCATGATCACGGGGCGGAGAATGGTCGCTTCACCCATCTCATCGATTCTGCTGGCCTGCCACGTGTTCTTCATGCAGGCGGCAGGTAGTGGGGGTTGGGAACCGGGCCGCCGCTGATTAGAGCGGTGGGTCGGCCTAGATTCCCCGTGCCTCTGGTGACAGGATTGGTCAAACGGGGCGGCCAAGGCCCCGACTCTGCCTCTTTATAAAGAGGGGAGGGGTGCGGCACTCCACATTCTTCCATCATCCATCTTCTTCTTCTTTGCTTCTTTCTTCCTCTTGCCATGGCGAGGGGAGGTGCGGGTCCTTCGACGGTGGCGGCGAGGGTTGCAGCTTGTCAGTGTGTCCATCCCCTTCCCGAGCTCGGTGCGATAGAGCCGTCTGCGAGATGGAGAGGGAGGGGCGCGGTTGAGGTCGCCGTGGTGGTCGGAGTAGAGGAGGACGAGGCGTCAGATCAACCTCTCCTCCGCCAGCAGCTCCTCCTCTGATGGAGGGTCATGCCGGGGATAACCCCTGTGAATTCTTCGTAAGGCTGCGCCAGCCACCACGTCGTCGCCTTCGCCTCCCGACTCCATTCGTGCGGGAGATGGAGCTGGATCTGCCGCAGGTGTTGCGGTTGCATATGAGGGGCTGCGGGATCAGCGGCACATGGGCCGACGTCGAGTTCCCCACCCCTCACATCATGTACCTCCACCGAGGGTGGAAGACCTTCGTCCGCCTCCACAGCTTGACGGATGGGCTTACTCTCCATTTCAAACTAATGGAGGGTGGCCTCCTTTCCGTTAAGATCTTCGGGCACTTCGGGACTCGCGTAAGGTGCTGCGTGGAGAGCTCTTCTGACGACAAAGATTCCTCCTTGAACGAGAGTGGCGAGGAAGACAACGACAGCGATGACGAGGCTGGCGGGCGACAGGATGACGGGTCCGACTAGGCGTCGGGCGCCGCTCCGAGTGGCACCGGTGACCCCATCATCCGTGTTGCCGGCTCCTTGAACTTCTCGGGGTCGTCTCCTTGGGCGGCTGGCGTTGGGAGACTGAGGAAGAGGAAGAGGGCGGGCGGCGAGGCCATCAAGTTGGAGTACGCGGGCACCGACACCTTCGTTGCATACCGACGTCCTGCCGCCTCGTCTTCAAGCTGTGCCTCCGGCGCCGCCATCACCATCCAGCCCTTGGATGGCTACCAAGATGTTCTCTTGGTGTCTTCTGCCACTCGAAGCTTGCCTAGGCGCCCTTTTTGCCCTTCTGTTTTCTTGTTTCATTTCCTGGTGAGGGGGACAAGGAAAGGATTACGGGCATCTTATCTCCTTTTAGTTTGTAAGCCTTCGGGCCTTTGTTGAATTCAAAACTTGTAATCCCCTTGTTCATGTTTTTCATTTCGTATGAACTATACCTGTACGGGATGTTTTTTTAATGAAAAAAGGGATGTTTGCCGGGTTTTTCGTTCGCAGGTAAAACCCACGACAAGGAGTAAATCCTTGTTACCCTTAAGATAAACGCTTTCTCGCCCGGCAACAGGCCTTGCCGTCCCCCCACTTCGCTCGACCTTTCTCACGCCCTTGGCGGAGGCAGGGATGAGGTGGGCTTAGGCTCCTCGCTTTATTCTCTAGCTGCCGCGACTGCGACCAAACTCGGTCCCAGGAAACGAGTCCTAGGGTCCGGAATGAGGGGAGCACGGTAGCCCAAGGATAAAACGAGGTTTCACATACCTCAGTTCATAAGGAAACGCATGATAAGGGATAGAAAACTTATCTGAATCTGCAGCCCCCGGCAACCTCGGTTTGCCACGGGTGAATCTTTGCTCTTGCAGCCCCCGGTACTACTGGCTTGCCGGGGTCCAGACGCCGGTTCGTCCCCTTTCTTCCAAAGTAGCTCGGCAAGGATATTCATGTGTCCTACGAACCAAAGAAGACAGAGAAGGACAAAGAGACGCGCATTCAACCTCTAAGCTAGGGGTTAGCCGCCGCTAAGCACTATCAACCCTAACCAAGGACGAGACTCGACCTAGCATACATGATATAACTTAGGGCGCCAGTGCTTCATTTATTTATGCTCAGGGTCTGCACCTGGCTTTGTACAAAGCTTTACATGCCTTGCCGGCAAGGCTTGCACAAAAGGTGGCTTGCCGGGGGGGCCCGGCAAGCCGCGCCTTATGGGTAAAACTTGCGAAGATGCTCGATGTTTCAGGAATTGCTCACCGGAACGGCATCTTCGGTCTCCAAGCGGACTACGCCGGGCCTGGTGACTCGTATTACCCGATAAGGGCCTTCCCACTTTGGCGTCAACTTGTTGGTATTCTTGGCTGATTGAACGTGCCGAAGAACAAGGCCGCCTTCCTCAAAGCTTCGGGCATGAACCTTGCGGCTATGGTAGCGGCGCAAGGCTTGCTGGTAGCGCGCTGCTCTCACAGCCGCCCGAAGACGATCTTCCTCAAGGAGCGTTGCGTCATCTTGCCGCAGTTGCTCTTGCTCAAGCTCATCATAAGCGAGCACTCGAGGTGACCCGTATATGAGTTCCGTGGGGAGAATTGCTTCTGCCCCGTATACCAGGGCAAAGGGTGTCTGGCCAGTGGCTCGATTTGGCGTCGTCCTGATCGACAAAAGAACTGTTAGCAACTCATCAATCCAGCGCCTTCCACTCTTGCGCAGCCTGTCAAAGGTCTTTGTTCTTAGGCCTTGCAGCACTTTAGCGTTTGCCCTCTCAGCTTGACCATTGCTTCATGGGTGAGCAACGGAAGCGAAACAGACTTTGCTGTCAAGGTCTTGGATGTATTGCATGAAGGTGCAGCTTGTGAACTGCGTGGCGTTGTCGGTGATGACCATGTTGGGTACATCAAAATGGCATACTAGTCCCTTGAAGAACTTGACGGCTGACTGGGCTGTAACTTTCCTCGCTGCTTCTACCTCTGGCCACTTTGTGAACTTGTCGATCGCGACGTACAAGTATTCAAAGCCCCAGACAGCGCGGGGGAAAGGGCCCAATATGTCAAGCCCCCAGACCGAGAAGGGCCAGGATAGAGGAATGGTTTGAAGGGCTTGAGCTGGCTGATGAAGCTTCTTTGAATGGAACTGACACGCTTCACACCTGGTGACTAGTGTCGTCGCATCCTGGAGGGCGGTGGGCCAGAAGAAGCCTTGCCGAAATGCCTTGCCGGCAAGGGCTCTTGACCCTATGTGAGATCCACATATGCCTCCATGTATTTCTGCCAACAGCCCCAGTCCTTCCTCCAGGGGGATACACTTCAATTTCACACCGTTCGGTCTTTTTCTGTATAGGATGTCATCGACGAACTTATACATAGCAGACCGACGGGCTACTTTCTACGCTTCTTCTTGCTCCTCAGGAAGTTCACCTGTTTGGAGGAATCGGACGGTAGGCTGCGCCCATGCCGGAGCCTGGGGCTCGACGGCGAGGACCAAAGGCATTTCTTCCGTCATAAGAGCGGCCATCTCTACGGCAAGAGCTTGACGCTCTGCTGGAGCTGATCGCCCTATTACGGGCTCAGCGTCTTCGGCAACATTTTTGCCGGCGGCTCCGGGGAGCTCAGCGAGAAAGTACTTGTCAGGCCCTGATTTCCTTCTCCTTCTCTGCTCTGTTGATGGATCAACGGATGGCTGAGTTAGCTGAAGCATAAAGGTACCTGGTTTCATAGGCAGCTTGAGGGCAGCGCGCTTTGACAGGTAATCGGCGATGTCGTTCTCCGCGCAGGGAACGTGTTCTGCCTGTATACCGTCAAAATGCTCCTCCATCTTTCTCACTTCATCTACGTAGGCCTTCATCAACGGGCTTTGGTAATCTTTGTTGACTTGTTTGACGACAAGTTGTGAGTCGCCCCTGACGATGAGTTTCTTGATCCCGAGGTCTGCCGCAATCCTAAGACCAGCAAGAAGCCCCTCGTACTCGGCAGTATTGTTTGTCGACGTCTCCCTGGGGAAGTGCATTTTGACCACGTACTTGAGGTGCTCTCCGGTGGGCGCGACAAGCAGTACGCCAGCCCCGGCGCCCTGTAAGGAGAAGGCTCCATCAAAGTACATGATCCAGTCGAAACTTGCCTCCTTGCCAGGGAGGGCAGTCTCCTGGACTTCTTCATCAGGCGTCGCGGTCCACTCTGCAACAAACTCCGCCAGGACTCTGCTTAGAATTGTCGAGGTACTCTCAAACTTGAGGCCAAAGCTGGACAGCTGCAACGCCCACTCTACAATCCTTCCAGTTGCGTCTGGATTGTGCAATATCCGTTGTAGAGGGAGGCGAGTGACGACAGTGATTTCGTGTGCCTGGAAGTAATGACACAGCTTCCTCGAGGCCATAAGAAGGCTGAAGAGCAGTTTCTGCATCATTTTCTTCCTCGGCAACACCTGAGCTGGTCGTGTCGTCTCTGCACCAATGGCATCAGGGTCTGTCGTTGCTATCACCTTGTCGTCAACTTCTCTCTGCGCCACTAGTGCGGCGCTGACCACTTGCTTCGTTGCCGCCAAGGACAGCAGCAACGGTTCTTGTGGTTTAGGCGCAACTAGTACTGGCGTGGAGGAGATATACCTCTTCAAATCTTGTAGCGCTGCTTTGGCTTCTGGTGTCCACTCCATCGGGCCCGCCTTTTTCAAAATCTTGAAAAAGGGAAGGGCGCGCTCAGCGGACTTGGAGATGAACCTGCTCATGGGGGCAACGCAGCCAGCAAGCCGACGCACATCCTTGACCCGCTTGGGTGCCTCAATCTGCTCTATAGCCTTGATCTTGTCCGGATTGGCCTCTATCCCACGCTGCAACACAAAGAACCCGAGAAGCTTACCGGACGGGACGCCAAAGACGCACTTCTCAGGGTTCAACTTGAGGTTGATCTTGCGTAGGTTTGCAAATGTCTCTTCTAAATCCGGTATGAGGGTTGCCCTGTTCTTGGTTTTGACCACTATGTCATCCATATAAGCTTCCATATTTCTATGGAGCTGGGCTTCAAAACCAATTTGGACCGCCCTTGCAAACGTTGAGCCAGCACTCTTTAACCCGAAAGGCATCCGTATAAAGCAATACGTATCACATGGGGTAATGAACGATGTCTTCTCTTCATCTTCTCTCGTCATGAAGATCTGGTGGTAGCCGGAGTAGGCGTCGAGGAATGACAGAAGATCACATCCACCTGTGGAGTCAACAATCTGGTTGATGCGCGGCAATGGGAAGGGGTCCTTGGGACAAGCCTTATTAATATATATGTAATCAATACACAGCCTCCACTTCCCATTTGCTTTTGCACTACCACCGGATTGGCCAACCACATTGGATGGAGCACTCCCCTCACCAAACCCGCTGCTTCCAGTTTCCGGATCTCCTCCGTAATGAACTCCTGCCGTTCCAAATCCTGCTTTCTGACCTTCTGCTTCATGGGCCACGCATGAGGGCAGACAGCAAGTAGGTGGTGCTCAATCACCTCCCTAGGAACACCGGGGATGTCGGATGCTTGCCATGCAAACACATCGACATTCGCCCGCAGGAAGGTGACGAGCGCGTCTTCCTATTTATTGTCAAGCGTGGAGCTTATGGTGAAAGCCACTCCCATGCCATCCTCTTTGATGGACACCTTCTTGGTCTCCGGCGGCGTGGCCCTGGATTTCTTGTTCCTGCCGGTGGAGCTCTCTGTCACGTCCTCGACGGGAGCACTACACTCCGAAGAGGTGCGCTTGCCGAAGTGGGTGCTCGAGGTCTCACCGGTCTTCTTCTTCCTTCCCGGAGCTTCAGTGGCAGGAGCAAGTGCCTTGGTGGCAGTGGTTGCTGCAACTGCTTCCTGGTAGAGTTGGTCAGCGCAAATCAGCGCATCTTTCTTGTCAGAGGGGACGGTGATGATCGTCACAGGCCCTGGCATCTTCAGGGTGTTGTAGGCGTAGTGTGATGCCGCCATGAACTTGGCCAGCACTGGGCGGCCAAGGATCCCATTGTAAGGCAAGGGGATCTTGGCAACATCAAACACGATCATTTCCATCATGTAGTTCAGATCACTCCCGAAGGTCACAGGCAGCGTGACCTTCCCCTTTCGTTGACTCCTTCCCGGGTTGATCCCCTGAAACGTGCCCATTTCTTCAAGGTCTCCCTCGGGAATCTGCAGCTTCCTGATCACGGCAGGTGAGATCAAGTTCAGACCAGCCCCGCCGTCAACTAGCATCTTCGTCACCTTGAGGTTGCGTATTGTTGGCGAAACCAACAATGGCAAGCACCCGACCGCAGTGGTGCGATCAGGGTGATCCTCAGTGTCAAAGATGATAGGCGTGCTGGACCACTTCAGCGGCTTCTGGGCATCAAACGACGGCTCTGCTGCTGTAATCTCTCGTGCCCACTGTTTGAGCTGGCGGTGAGAAGTATGCAGTGAGGCACTGCCATCGACGCACATGGCCTCTGTAGCTTTCTGAAACTCTTGGTCACCAGACTCGTCGTCCTCTTCGTGATCATCGTCTTCTGGCTTCTTGTCGCGGCCCCGGGCGGGCCTCTCTTGATGTTTATCCTTACCGCGACGGCCTGCTTGGCCATCACGCTTCTTGTCGGACCCCTCGGCTCCATCCTGGCCCTTCTCCTTGTCCCGCCTCTCATATTCAGCCTTTTGCTTCTCAGCAAGCAGCTCAACCTGTCGGCAGTTCTGGAGGTCATGGCCTTTGGTGCGATGGATCTTGCAGTATTGCTTGTCGGAGTTCCCTGGCTTCTCGGCAGCCGCCAAGGCCCGGCAGGCGACACATCCGGCAATTTCCTTGCCGAGGTCATCTGCCTTGGTTTTCTTGGCGGTGCCGGAGTCATGAGATTCCTCGACGGCAAGCACATATTTACCCTTACACTTCCTGTTGTGGCGCCGGCCTTTCTTCACCGGGGCGGCAGTATCCATGTCTGAAGAGTCAGTTTCCACGCCGGCATCTTCGCCGGGGTACTTCCTTCCCTCTTCAGCCCAGGCACACCTATTGGCAAGAACATAGAGTTCCGCCACATCCTTCACCTTGTTTATCACCAGCTCTTTGCGCATTTTGCGGTTGCGCACGTTTTGATGAAACGCGCTGATGATGGCGGCAGGACGAACATCTAGGATATTGTACTGTACTCAGCTGAATCTCTGTATGTACTTGCACAGACTCTTGCCTCCCTTCTGGGGGATGATGTGCAGGTCGCTTGCTTGGCCATGAGCTTGGTGACCTCCCGTAAAGGCGCTAACAAAGTCACAACACAAATCCAACCAAGAGGAAATAGAATCTACCGGCAAGTGCATCAACCATGACATGGCGTTGGGCTTAAGGGCCAACGGAAAGTAATTCGCAAGCACCTTATCATCGCGGGATCCAGCAGCTTGCATCGCGATGGTGTAGATGCTAAGGAACTCTAACGGGTGGGTCTTGCCGCTGTACTTCTCGCCAACGTCAGGTTTGAAGGTGCGGTGAGTGGGCCACTGGAACTGCCACAGCTCACGGGTAAAAGCCTGACAGCCTACCTCGTAAGGTAGACCTCCAGGGCTCACCGGGGCTGGGTGGTTCACAGCAGACCCTGCTCGCCTGTCTGACTGGTGGCGTGCTCCAAGCCGGTGCTCAATGGTGGTTCGAGCGTCTTCATGGGCTCGCCACGAAGAACTTGACGCTGGTCACAGCGGGTCCGTGGGTCGGACGACGCTATGGAGATGTCACGACACATATCGTCGCGACGGGTCGACGTCCGCGGTACTGGGCGAGGAGGAGGCGAATGTACCATGGCCATAGCGCCACCGTTCCTCCCGCCGCTGGCGCGTGGTGCTCCATCGGAGTGTCGACCCGGGGGCCCCGCTAGTCTTGATTCATCCTTGTTGGCGATGCCAACAAGGCTTCGGATGGTAGCCCTCTAGTCGTCGAGCTTCCCTGTAGCGGGAGGGAAGTCGAGGAGCAACTGCGCGCGCTAGAGCCTCCGCCGGCGTTGGCGGTAGTGAAACTTGCACGGACCGCGACGCGCTTCGACTTCTAACCATGTTAGAAGGAGCTCTATCACGGTCCCGCGGTTGCACGCCGTTTTCACCAGCGCTTCGGCGTGCGTGCAGGTCTTCTGCGTCCCGTGAGTGGTGCTCGAGACTCTTCCTGCGGCGGCGCCCAGGGTCTTCGGCGTGATGACGCCGTTCGTCGCGTGCAGCCTAAGAGGAGTGTGCCGTGGGCATCGGCGTTGGTGTCTTCGAGACCACCGCATCGCCTTCGGGCGGTGCGAGGACGCCTTTGGAGGGCCCCGCGCCGCCTGCGGAGGGCCTGGCTACATCTTTAGATTTGGCGACGTGCGGCTCATTGCCAGGCACACGAACGTCGCCGCCTCCCAAGCTCCGGCTGCTGGGGTGGTGTTGGTGCTCGCGATCCATGCCCGGGTCCTCTCCGCGACCGGTCCGCTGCTCGCCCGTGTCAGGACAGGCCGTCCGGCTCCCGACGAGCCGACCACCACCGTCGTCTTTTTCTTGAGCGCCATGGCGATGAAGAGCCGCTAACTTTGTTGCTAAAGCCGACTCTCACAACTGCGCCCCCTACCTGGCGCGCCAAAGATGTCGGTGCGAACTACACCTATAGGATCACAAGAATCCCTACTACGGTTAGCGGGGCGTGGGGTTGAGAGAAGAGCGGGTCTAACAGATAGCAAGCGGTTCGTTTATCCAGGTTCGTGCCGCGAGGATGCATAAAACCCTAGTCCTGCTTTGGTGGATGTATTTTGTGTTCTTGAGCTAGCTATGGGGCGTGATGAGCTCCAAAATGCTGAATCCTTCTCCTGGTCGCCTTGGGCCTCCTCTTATAGAAAAAGGGGTCGCCACAGTGGCACACAGGAGGTGGAAAGGGTACAGTATTGCGAGGTTATCCCTCGTATTACAGGACAAGACGCATTTAATGCATCTGCTTATGTGTCCTCTCGCTTTATCGGGGATGGGGGCGAAGCCCGTCCCGTCCGTCGCCGCTCCTCCTCGCTTCGACACACGCCCTGGCCAGCGGTGCATGCGGTGCCATGTAGGTAGGCAGGCAGTTGTGGTGGCGCGGTGGTGGGGCCTTCACGAAGGTTTGTATGTTGCCACGCAGGTGCCTGCCTAGTTGGTTGGGTCGGCAGCTGCATGCGAACTACGGCGGAGACTTGGCTTGTGCGGGCCTGACATTGGCCCTGCTGGTGCGCTTGGTGAGGGCCTTGCCGGGTGGCCCAGCAAGGGTCTTGCCGCGTGGCCCGGCAAGGGTCTTGCCATGGAACGTAGGCGTCCTCGGCAAGGATCTTGCCGGGGGTCTTGTGGGTTTCTTTGGTGAGGATGGCCGCCTTCCTATCCTCATCTCACCTTGAATTTGTCTTCACAAAGATCTGCATGCCACCACAGAGTTGCCTTCCCAAGCCATGGCCCCACGTTGATGACGGCGTTGGGGACTGTGGGCTCAAGGGTGGCTCACTCCGTTGGTTTGGGGCGAGCTGCCCCGGCAAGGGTCTTGCCGGGGCTGCCGAGGCTGCCCTGGCAAGGGTCTTGCCAGGGGAACCTGCTTCGTCCCTCTGCTCTTTGTGGTCTTGGCCTTGGCGTTGCTCTAGTCACCTTGGGCTTCGATCTTACCTAGGTTCACCTCCCTTGCCTTGCTTGGTGTGGTCGTGGGCGCAGCTCTGACTGCCCGTGCACAAGTAAAGGGGTACAAAAAATGCACCCCTCTTTTTGTATACCGACACTAGGCAACAAATCCACGCTCGATCACGATGTAGTGAGGAGTTAACTGCCATGATTCCACAACCGGGCACCTCTAGGGTGGTGACTCGTAGAGTTATTCCCCTAAATGGTAAAAAGAATTACTTTTGATATCTAGATCATTGAAACTCTTTATACCAGCCTAAGGCAATCACAATCGATCGTTTGGCGGAGTTCAAAGGAATGGCATATCCGGATTCGAATGGATGATGTGGACTACCTTGTTGAAAACAACGCGATGGATGATTTTGCTTATCATCGGAAATGGGTGGGACCCATGGTAGGACCACTTCTGAAGATGATCCTGAACAACAATTGCTGAGAAGGGCAGCCCAAGTGAGATTGGCACCAAGGCGGTGCAAACTGGGAACAGAATGCAAATGCCGGGAATGTTCCAACCATCATATCTGCCTGAGATTCAGATATCGTTGGTGTCAGGACATTCTAGACTCATCAAGTCTAGAAAGAAAAATGAATTGCAACACAAATTGACGAGATGACGTTGCGAGATTCTCGGGGAGTGAACTACGATAGCAAGCTCCAAAATATGAGCTGGTTCTGCTATATACATGTGAACATGTTGTCCAAGACAAGAATGACCACATAGTAGTCTTATAACAAAACACTACCAAGTTCAGGTGGGGAACCATAGTCGGGGATATTGAAGTCCTTGCATAAGGCATGCTCTTAAGAAGGAACTAGTTCTCCTTGAACAAATCAATCAGTGGCTTGGTGTGCCACGGATACATATAGAATGAAGATGATCAGTCTATCAGACCATAGAATACTTCACACATGCATGACTGACTTGGGATGATTCCAAAGGAAACAAAAACATTCTTTCTCAAATTCATGGCGGCAACTTACACCTAATGCACGTGAACTTGGAGAAAGTCACTTCTTTCACCAAACATATACCTCATGAGCGGAACAGAAGGAAATGCTTACAAAGTTTCCAACACTAGCTCAATGTTCAACATGAATCATGGAGGAGACAAGATGCTGCTGATGGGCTCAACAGCAACTCATCGGAATTTCCATATCACTTGAATGCCACAATTATGTGAACAATGTGAGAGTATAGGTCAGACCAAAAGATGTAATGGTGTATGCTCGAGGGATCAACCACGAGTAAGACAACATTACGATTATCGTCGGTTCTGATTTGATTTGACGATCGCCCATGCACAAATCAAAGATTGGATAAGACAATAGCGCCCACAATTGATCACGAGGATCAATCAATGAAGATATCATCTTTCTTCAACAAACAAACAAACACAAGGATATCCCTTTGGAGATGAACTAAGCTGTCGGTGTACTAAAGTAGGGGTACCTTAGTACCCCGAACTTATGCACGGGCAGTTGTAGCACGCCGCGGCAAGGCTGGCCATGGGAGCGCCAAGAGTCTCCACGGCCCTTTTTGGCCGAGAGAAGACCAAGCATTCAAGACAAGGCCCCGGCAAGAGGAGCTTGCCGGGCCAAAAAGACAAGGCCCCCGGCAAGAGGAGCTTGCCGGGCCAAGGAGGCAAGGCCCCGGCAAGAGGAGCTTGCCGGGACGACCAAGACAGAAGATCGAGACCCCGGCAAGTGGAGTTTGCCGGGAAGGCCGTTCCAGGCTTAAGGTTACTTCACTAACACGAGACCCTGACAAGAGGGGCTTGCCAGGAAGACTGGAAGATTACATCACTGGAGACACGCCTCGGCGCTATATGCGCCCCGGCGGGGCCCGGGGAGCGACAAGCTTCAGAGCCCGGCAAGGTCAAGACCCCGGCAAGGCACTTGCCAGGGAGAGTTGTGCTGTGTGCCCGCGCTCCAGCTCATCGAACCACGCGTCGCGCTGGGGCCATTCCAGGGACGCGTGGCGGGTGGCTGTGCAGCCTGGGGGACACGGTGGCACTCCACGGTGGTGAAGCCATCGCCATGGCAAACGGAGACGCAAGGGCGGGCGCTTTTGGGGTCGACGGCGACGGGCATTGAATGCTCTTGTCCCCCACTGTCAAAGTAGGTAGCGACCACTATTCACGCACTGTAGCTCCACTATTCCCGCACTGTTACAACTACCACCCCTTTTACATTTTTGCCCTTTCTCCTACGTTGACACCTGTCGGTGACCCCTTGCACTATAAAAGGAGGCCCATGCACAACGTAGGGGGGTTCGGTTCGGTTCGGTTCGGTTGGGTTCGGAGGTTCGGAACCTAGATCGCTCATACGCTCGGTGTAGCTAGTTCTTCAAGCTCCCGAGCTCTCCAACTCAATACAAACTAAGCAGGAGTAGGGTTTTACGCGTCCACCGCGGCCCGAACCTGGGTAAACCGCCCGTGTGTTCACTACGATCTGCTCTTCGTGCTCCCTCCGCCCTCTCACCGGACAAACAAAGGGGCTCCGGTCCCATAGGTGTTCGTGGAGGACAGTTTCCGCCGACATCTTTGGCGCGCCAGGTAGGGGGCGTCGAGGTTGTGCGAACCTGATCCGGCGTTCACGCGGGCGCATTCTTCATCAACCTCTCCGAATTCGTCAGCTTCATCAACAACAGCACCATGGCCCCGAAGAAGAAGGCTTCGGAGGTCGGAGGCCCGTCTGCGCCTCATCCGCCGTCACCAGAGCCAACGGTGGGTGGGGGAGACACCGTCGGAAGGGTGGTCGCCGGCGAGGACACTCGCGGCGCCACCAAATCCAAGGACAGGACGGACGACCGAGCCTCGGTCTCCGTGGACGCGCAGCGTCCATCCCAGCAAACGACAACCCAGCAGCGCCATGTCACAGGAGGTGGCATCCGCTTGCTGGGCCAAGGGCAAACCGGAGGTTCGCGGGACGCCCCGGACCACCGTCCGGGCACAAGCAAAGCGAAGACGCCTGGGCGGGACCCTGCTCCTTCTAACGTTGTTAGGAGTCCGAGCATATCCCGCTCCTCGCGCCGCTCGCCCCCGCTCCCCTCCACTCCAGCAGAAGCGCTCGCAAGGGCGCAACTGCTCCTCGACTTCCCTCCAGCGGCAGACAAAGCCGAAGACTGGAGGGCCACCATCCAGAGCCTGATCGCCTTCGCCAATAACGATACGCCGCAGCAGCCGGCGACCTCGCGGCCGCGGCAAGTCGAGAAGACGAAGGCCGATGGCGACAAGACCGCCGGGGGTGCAACCACCGTGCACTCCCCGCCGCAGAAGCAGAGGACGCCGCCCCGCTGGAACAACACCGACGACGGCTCCACGGAATCGTCGGACCAGCGGACTCGTCGGGACCAGCGCCAATTCCTTGACGACCGGCGACAAGAAGACGCTCGAACAACGATCGAGCGCCGCCGAGAAGCTCGGCGACAATCAGACCAGAGAGCTGGGAACGCTGTCGACGCGCGCGCGCCCGGTGAACCAGGCGACTTGCCGTACGCGGCAGGCTGCCCTGCGTTCACCCGTGAGCTGCGGCGCGTCCAGTGGCCCAGCACGAAGAATTTCAAGCCCGACGTACCGGAGAAGTACGACGGCAAGACGCACCCCTCGGAATTCCTCAGCATCTACACAATCGCTGTGCAAGCTGCCGGGGGGCGCGACGAGAAGATATTGGCAAATTACTTCCCGCTCGTGCTTAAGCCGAACGTTCGTTCGTGGCTTATGCACTTGCCAGAAGGCTCCATTTCTTCTTGGGCAGATCTTTGCCATCAGTTTGTTGGCGCCTTCACGGGCGGCCACAAACCCCACGGCCAGGAGAGCGATCTCCACATTCTGGCCCAGAAGGAAGGAGAATCCCTGCGCAAGTACATCCAACGCTTCACCCGTGTACAGCACAACATCCCCGACGTCCACCCTGCCGCGGTTATCAGCGCGTTCCACCAGAACGTGCGTAACCGCCGCATGCGTGAAGAAATGGCCATGACCAAGATTCGGGATGTCAGCGAGCTCTATGCTCTGGCTGATAAGTGCGCACGTGCAGAAGAGGGGAGGAAACTCCCCGGGGAGAATGCTGGTGCAGGAGGAAGCGACAGCGACGACGCCGCCCCGGTAAAGAAGGGCCAGCGGCGGAATAACAGGAGAAAGAACAGGAAGGAAGTGCTTGCCGTCGAGAAGTCCGGCAAGGAGGCTCCCGCCAAGCAAACGCAGGCTGGCGGCTCCGGCAAGGAGCCTGCCCCTGTGGCGGCAGCCGACAAGCAGGACGGCTCCGACAAGCAATACTGCAAGATCCACCGCACCAAGGGCCACGACCTCTCCAACTGCAAACGCGTCGAGTACCTCGTCGAGCAGCAGAAAGCTGAGTACGAAAGGCACGACAAGGAGAAGGCCCAAGGTGGTGGTGGAGAACCAAGCAAGAAGCAGCCATTCAACGGCCGGGGAGGACGCCGCGGCAAGGCCAAGCAGCGGCAAGGTGATCGACCTCCCCGGGGCCGCGACAAGGATGAAGAAGACGACGACGAAGACATGGAGGATGAGGATAACAGCGAGCAGGAGTTCCAGAAGGCCACGGAGGTCCTGTGCGTTGACGGTGGCGCCTCTTTGCACACCTCCCACCGCCAGCTTAAGCAGTGGGTGCGCGAGGTGAGCGCAGCAGAGCCGCCCGTGGAATCGCGCAGGCTCCTCAAATGGTCCAGCACGCCCATCATTTTTGATCTTGAGGATCACCCTGACCGCACGACTGCGGTCGGGTGCTTGCCGATGCTGGTCTCACCCACCATCCGCAACCTCAAGGTCACTAAAATGTTGGTCGACGGCGGGGCCGGGCTGAACTTGATCTCCTCTGCTGTGATCAAGAAACTCCAAATCCCAGATGGCGAGCTCGAAGAGACCGGTTCTTTCCAAGGAATCAACCCGGGGAGGAGCAAGCCCAAAGGGAAGATCACTCTGCCGGTGACCTTTGGCGGGGAGCTCAACTTCAGAACTGAGCGCATCACGTTCGACGTCGCCGATATCCCATTGCCATACAATGGGATACTCGGCCGTCCCACCCTCGCCAAGTTCATGGCAGCTTCCCACCACGCCTACAACGTACTCAAGATGCCGGGGCCGATAAGCGTCATCACTGTCCACGGCGACAAGAAGGATGTGCTTGTCTGCGCCGACAAGATCTACCGGGATGCAGCAGCTGCGGCAGAAAAGGACACACTTGCCGCTGAAGCTCCCGGGGTGAAGAAGACGAAGACCAAATCCGGCAAATGCTCTGGGGCCCACTCCGGCAACCGCACCTGTTCGGAGTGCTGCGCTGCCGTCGAGGACGTTCCATCGAGCTCCACCGGCAAGTGTAAGAAGGGGATGGCCGCTCCTCCGGCAACCAAGAAGGTGTCCGCCAAGGAGGACGGCACTGGTGGTACATTCACCATCAGTGCCACACTTGACACCAAATAGGAAAGCGCGCTCGTTGCCTTCCTGCGGGCGAATGTCGATGTGTTTGCATGGCAACCATCTGACATCCCCGGTGTTCCCAGGAAGGTAATTGAGCACAAGCTTGCTGTTTGTCCTCATGCGCGGCCCGTCAAGCAGAAGGTGAGGAAGCAAGCCGTGGAGCGCCAAGAATTCATCAACGAAGAGATCAAGAAGCTAGAGGCAGCAGGCCTAGTTAGAGGTGTGATCCATCCGACGTGGTTGGCAAACCCAGTCGTCGTGCGCAAGGCCAATGGGAAGTGGAGACTGTGTATAGACTTCACCGATGTGAATAAAGCATGTCCCAAGGATCCATTCCCCTTGCCGCGCATTGACCAGATCGTTGACTCCACTGCCGGATGTGAGCTACTCTCTTTTCTTGATGCATATTCAGGCTACCACCAGATCTTTATGGCCAAAGAAGATGAAGAGAAGACCGCATTTATCACTCCATGTGGCACTTATTGCTTCATACGCATGCCATTTGGACTGAAGAATGCAGGATCAACATTTGCAAGGGTAGTGCACACTGCTTTCAAGCCACAGATCCACAGAAATGTAGAGGCTTACATGGATGACATCGTGGTGAAGAGCAAGAGCAAGGAAACCCTGGTCCAAGATTTGGAAGAGACATTTCAGAACCTGCACAAGATACAGCTCAAGTTGAACCCCGAGAAGTGCGTCTTTGGAGTCCCCTCCGGCAAGCTTCTCGGGTTCTTCGTGTCACAGAGGGGGATTGAAGCTAACCCCGACAAGATTAAAGCCATTGAGCAGATCGAGGCCCCGAAGCGCGTCAAGGATGTCAGAAGGCTTGCAGGTTGTGTGGCTGCCCTCAGTAGGTTCATTTCGAAGTCTGCAGAACGCGCCCTACCTTTCTTCAAAATTTTGAAGAAGGCAGGTCCCATAAAGTGGACTCCGGAAGCGGAGGCAGCGCTGCAAGATTTGAAACGGTACCTATCCTCCACTCCAATACTTGTCGCACCTAGACCACAGGAAAAGTTGTTGCTATACCTAGCGGCAACCAACCAGGTGGTTAGTGCTGCGTTAGTACCGGAGAGGGAGGCCGACGAGGAGTCTACGCCACCGGCAAGCGAATCCAGCGACAAGCAGGGGGCTGCTCCGACAAGCTCTGGCCCCGACAAGAACAACTCTGCGCAGGAACAAGATGAAGTGCGGAAGAAGATGGTGCAGTGACCGGTGTATTTTGTGAGTTCCCTCTTGCAGGGGGCTAGATCAAGATACTCCGGGGTGCAGAAGTTGCTTTTCGGCCTCCTCATGGCCTCGAGAAAGCTGCGCCATTACTTCCAGGCACATGAGATAACGGTGGTCACTCGCTTTCCGCTGAAGAGGATATTGCACAATCCAGAAGCAACAGGCAGGATCGTCGAGTGGGCACTGGAGCTGTCGAGCTTTGGACTCAAGTTTTGGCAGAATTCATAGCTGAGTGGACCCCAACACCCGATGAAGAAGTCCAAGAAACAAGTGCACCCGTACAAGAAGCGACAAGTGAATGGGTAATGTATTTTGACGGTGCCTTCTCGCTGCAAGGCGCCGGTGCTGGCGTGGTACTCATCGCGCCCACCGGGGAGCACCTCAAGTATGTTATCCAGATGCACTTCCCGAGAGAGCAAGCGACAAATAACACTGCCGAGTATGAAGGCTTGCTTGCCGGCCTCAGGATTGCGGCCGAACTTGGGATCAGAAAGCTAATCGTGCGGGGAGATTCTCAGTTGGTGGTCCGGCAAGTTAACAAGAGCTACCAGAGCCCTTTGATGGAAGCTTATGTAGATGAAGTGAGGAAGCTGGAGGAGCACTTTGAAGGTCTGCAAATGGAGCACGTCCCGAGAGCTCAGAATGAGATAGCAGATGGCCTTTCAAAATGTGCTTCGATGAAGTTACCTGTGGAACCAGGGACCTTCTTGCTCAAGCTGACTCAACCATCCGTTACACCATCAATTGGGCAGTCCAAGAAAAGAAAGTTGGTCTCCGGCGATTACTTGCCGGCGGATCTTCCTGAAACCGCCGCCAAGGTCCCCAAGATCAACAATCAGAACGCTGAGGAACAGTCTGCTCCTGCAGATCCAAGGATCTGTGCAGTTGAAGCAGGTGTTCCCGACAAGCTTCGCCCCGGCAAGCTTGCCGGGGGATCACCAGCTCCGGCGGAACCGGAGGTTCTTGCCGTAGAAGCCGAGGTCCCCGCAGCAGCCCTCATGCCTTTAGTCCTTGCCGTTGAGCCCCGGGCTCCGGCATGGGCACAGCAGATCGTCCGTTTTCTGCAAACTGGAGAACTTCCCGACGACCCAGAAGAAATAGAGAAGATAACTAGGCAGTCAAGTATGTACCAGTTCGTGGATAACGAGCTGTACAGAAGAAGACTCAACGGTGTCAGATTGAAGTGCATCTCCAGGGAAGATGGACAGAAGCTGTTGGCAGAAATACACGGAGGCATATGCGGCCACCACATTAGCGCAAGGGCGCTTGCCGGGAAAGCTTTCCGGCAAGGGTTCTTCTGGCAAGAGGCCCTCCAAGATGCAACTGCACTAGTAGCCAAGTGTGAAGCGTGTCAGTTCCATGCAAAGCAGATTCATCAGCCAGCTCAAGCTCTCCAAACAATTCCTTTGTCCTGGCCCTTCTGGGTCTGGGGGCTCGATATCCTCGGCCCCTTCCCCCGAGCCGTTGGGGGCTTTGAGTACTTGTACGTTGCAATCGACAAGTTCACAAAGTGGCCAGAAGTGGAGCCAGTGAGAAAGGTGACAACACAGTCAGCGGTCAGGTTCTTCAGTTCAATTGTTTCCCGTTTCGGAATCCCCAACAGGATCATCACCGACAACGGTACACAATTTACTAGTCGCACCTTCATGCAGTACGTCCAAGACCTTGGCGCCAAGGTCTGTTTTGCTTCTGTTGCTCACCCGAGGAGCAACGGTCAAGCGGAGAGGGCCAATGCTGAAGTGCTGCGCGGACTCAAGACGAGGACCTTTGACAGGCTGCACAAGTGCGGAAGAAATTGGATAGAGGAGCTACCGGCGGCTCTTTGGTCAATCAGAACGACACCAAGTCGAGCCACCGGACAGACACCCTTTGCTCTAGTTTATGGAGCAGAGGCAGTTCTCCCCACGGAACTCGTATACGGATCTCCTCGAGTGCTCGCTTATGATGAGCTCGAGCAAGAGCAACTGCGACAAGATGACGCACTGCTCCTTGAGGAGAAACGTCTCCAGGCTGCTGTACGAGCTGCTCGATACCAGCAAGCCTTGCGTCGCTACCATAGCCGCAAGGTCAAGGCCAGGAGTCTCGAGGAAGGCGACCTTGTTCTTCGGCGTGTTCAGTCCGCCAAGAATTCCAACAAGTTGACGCCAAAGTGGGAAGGCCCTTATCGGGTGAGACAAGTCACGAGGCCCGGCGCTGTCCGCCTCGAGACCGAAGAAGGCTTACCGGTGAGCAACTCCTGGAACATAGAGCATCTTCGCAAGTTTCACCCATAAGGCGCGGTTGCCGTGATCCGCTCCGGCAACCACCTTTTGTACAAGCTTTGCCGCTGTTGCATGTAACCCTTTGTACAAAGCCGGGCGCAGACCCCGTGCATCAGTTAAGCTTTTGTGTTTTGCGCTATTTGCCTCTTGCATGCTTTTCTTTGCTATTTGCATGTGTTATTTGGCATCTTGCGCAACATACATATCTGGTAAGCATTAGCACGCCGAAAGGCCATATACTTGTTTCCCTCTTCTTTTTCCTTGCCTCTTAAGCAGAAGGAATGTTCCTCGCGCACAAGTTTGCCGGGGGGGAAGGAGATGGAAGAGGAACCAAGTGCTGTTCAAGAAAGAGAAGCCTTACCAAGAAGCAAGCATTATATATAAGCTAAGTTATTAGAATTTGAGCAGTTCAAATTTTTAATTTTTAGTTGTCTTCCTTGAACAATCACACTTTGTATGGAAAACCTGTGCGCGGAGGAACCTACCCGTGGCTAGCCGCACCCTTACCTTGTTTCGGGTACGCTCAACGACTTAAGTGAGCTGCGACAAGTGTCGCGCCCTTGTTTCGTTTTCGAGTTCACCCAACAAGCTGAGTGCGTTGCGACTAGCTGCGGCAAGGTTGCTTGCCGGTAAGACCTTGGCCAGCAGGCTGCTCAGAGTCCAGCACTTAGCGCTCGCGGCAAAGGCCCCTTGCCGGCAAGCTCCCCGGGAGCGTAGGGTGAAAAGCATACAAAGTAAAGGACCAAGACAAGGAAGATAACATTGCACTGATTGATCAAAATAAGATAAATATCTTACAGAGGATAACTTGTCGCAGTGACTAATGAGTTCGTAACACCCTATGGAGCAACAAAAAGAGATAAGGTGCCCGTAATCCCTTTCTTGTCTCTCTCCTCAGGAGGTAGGGCAAGGAGACGAAAAGGGCAAAAGGGGCGCCTAGGCGAGCTACGGGTGGCAGAAGGCACCAAGAGAAGATCCGGGGCTCCGCCCGGGGGCTCCGGAGGCTGGATGGAGACGGAGGCGCCGGAAGCGGAGCTCGAAGATGAGGCAGCGGGACGTCAACACGCTGTCGAGGGCGTCCAGCCCTCGTACTCCGAGTTGACGGCCTTGCCGCCAGCCTCTTCCTCTTCCGCAGCCTCGCCACTCCGGCCGCCCGAGGAGATCAAGCCCCGGCAAGAGGAGCTTGCCGGGCCGAAGAGAAGACCCCGGTGGTCGTCGCCGCGAGCTAGGGTGATGACGGCGTCTGGGGCGAAGCTGGAAGATGAGGCAGCGGAACGTCAGCACGCTGTCGAAGCCGGCTCGTACTCCGACTTCGCGGCCTTGCCGCCCGCCCTCTTCCTCCTCAGCAGCCCCCCTACGCCAGCCGCCCAAGGAGACGACCCCGGGGAGTTCACGGAGCCAGCGACGCGGATGATGGGGTCGCCGGTGCCACACGGAGTTGCAACCGACACCTAGTCGGACCCGTCATCCCGGCGACCGCTCCCCTCGTCGTTGCTGTCGCTCCCCTCCTAGTCGCTCTCGCTCGAGGAGGAGCCTTCGCTGTCGGAGGAGCTATCCACGCAGCACCGGGCCCGGGTGCCGAAGTCCCCGAAGACCTTGACGGAGAGGAGGTCATCCCCCATCAGCTTAAAATGGAGGGTGAACCCCTCCGTCAAGCTGTGGATCCGGGCGAACGACTTCCACCCTCGGCCCAGATACATCACGCCGGGGGCTCGGGATTCGACGTGGACTCGCGTACCACTGATCCCGCAGCCCCTCATGCGCAGGTTCAGCATCTCAGGCTGCTCCACCTCCAACACGCTCGCAAACGGAGCGGGAAGGCGGAGGCGGCGGCGAGGCGCCCGGCGCAGCCTGATGATGAACTCGCAGGGGTCGTCCCCAAGGTGAACCGCCGGAAGCAGAGGAGCCGCTGGCAGAGGCGAGGCCGGCGCGCCGCCCCGTCCGCCTCGAGCGACTCGGCCCCGTCCACGACCTCGTCCACGACCTCGCCCCCTCCCCCTTCCCCTAACGGCCGGCTCCGCCGCCACGGGCGCAAGGGGAGGAGGGGCGCGCTGCCTAGCGGCGACCCTCGCTGCTACCGAAGAAGGACCAGGGTTCCCTCCCTCCATCGCAGATGGGAGAAGGAAACCAAAAGCTGAAGAAGGAAGGAGATGGAGTGCGGATTTCCGTTGCCCCCGTCCGCTCCTTATAAAGGGGCGGAGTGGGGGCACGGCCGCCCCGCTCCACCAATCGAAGCGGAGGAAGGGCAGGCGACTGGGGCCGACCCACTACCTCGACCTGCGTCGGCCCGGCTCCCTGCCTCCACCGCCGCGACCCCAAGTGCATGAAGACCACGTGGCGGGCGCGCAGGGCCGAGGCGACGGATGAGGCGACCTCTCCCCACCCCGTGATCGTGGGGAGCGGGCGCCCCGAAAACCGCGCCTCCACGTCTCCCTCCACTTAAAGAGGGAACGGGCGTTTCGCCCCTTTTTTCGGAGAAAAGGAATCGTGCGCGACGTGACGCGTGCCTGCGGGATTCAGCCCCTCGCATGCCGCCCACGTCACGCACGCCTCGCACGCCTCGCCCCCCACGATGCCGCGATAAGCGCGCGCCACCTGGGGAAGGCGCGACGGGTACGGAGTTAAGGAGCAATGCGACCCAGGCCACGCGTGCCCGTGCACTGTTAGGGCCTGGCCCAACAACGCTCGGCACCGTGTATGGCCCAGGCCCGGGGGCTCCTGTCGGTGTACTAAAGTAGGGGTACCTTAGTACCCCGAACTTATGCACGGGCAGTTGTAGCACGCCGCGGCAAGGCTGGCCATGGGAGCGCCAAGAGTCTCCACGGCCCTTTTTGGCCGAGAGAAGACCAAGCATTCAAGACAAGGCCCCGGCAAGAGGAGCTTGCCGGGCCAAAAAGACAAGGCCCCCGGCAAGAGGAGCTTGCTGGGCTAAGGAGGCAAGGCCCCGGCAAGAGGAGCTTGCCGGGACGACCAAGACAGAAGATCGAGACCCCGGCAAGTGGAGTTTGCCGGGAAGGCCGTTCCAGGCTCAAGGTTACTTCACTAACACGAGACCCTGACAAGAGGGGCTTGCCAGGAAGACTGGAAGATTACATCACTAGAGACACACCTCGGCGCTATATGCGCCCCGGCGGGGCCCGGGGAGCGACAAGCTTCAGAGCCCGGCAAGTTCCCGGGCCCGGCAAGGTCAAGACCCCGGCAAGGCACTTGCCGGGGAGAGTTGTGCTGTGTGCCCGCGCTCCAGCTCATCGAACCACGCGTCGCGCTGGGGCCATTCCAGGGACGCGTGGCGGGTGGCTGTGCAGCCTGGGGGACACGGTGGCACTCCACGGTGGTGAAGCCATCGCCATGGCAAACGGAGACGCAAGGGCGGGCGCTTTTGGGGTCGACGGCGACGGGCATTGAATGCTCTTGTCCCCCACTGTCAAAGTAGGTAGCGACCACTATTCACGCACTGTAGCTCCACTATTCCCGCACTGTTACAACTACCACCCCTTTTACATTTTTGCCCTTTCTCCTACGTTGACACCTGTCGGTGACCCCTTGCACTATAAAAGGAGGCCCATGCACAACGTAGGGGGGGTTCGGTTTGGTTCGGTTCGGTTGGGTTCAGAGGTTCGGAACCTAGATCGCTCATACGCTCGGTGTAGCTAGTTCTTCAAGCTCCCGAGCTCTCCAACTCAATACAAACTAAGCAGGAGTAGGGTTTTACGCGTCCACCGCGGCCCGAACCTGGGTAAACCGCCCGTGTGTTCACTACGATCTGCTCTTCGTGCTCCCTCCGCCCTCTCACCGGACAAACAAAGGGGCTCCGGTCCCATAGGTGTTCGTGGAGGACAGTTTCCCCCGACATAAGAGGGGCAAGCTTTCATCTTCCAACTCTCCAAGTTGATGTCTAGCTCACCCAACTAGCTCAGTGATATCCAACATAGATTATAGGAGAAGGGGTGGTTTATAAGAAAACCAACTTGATCCCGAGCTCAACATAACGGTCAGGGGACAATCCGGTGATACTTCCGAGAGGATATTCAGAAAATCACGAACCACCAAAATGTTAGTAAGCTCGGGAGCAATCTTGCTTTCAAGGCAAGATGATATGATCAAAAGAGTGAGGAATTGACACAATCCTAACTCATTGACCGAAGAGTGCACCGGAAATAAGGACTAGGTAGCATGATCAATCTTAGGATGATGATTCAATAACCAACATGCTAAGAATGAGAATATTGTCCATTAACTACCAAGCAACAAGGTTGCTAGGAGTATCGATTTCACACATCACAATTCACTTGTCGGCATTCCGATTGCAGCAACACGGGAACCGGGGAATGAACAAAGATGGCGAGAGGTATCATTGTATCAAGAATTCATAAGATGGTGTGCAATTTCCATTATATTCTTGACATAAGACGGTAATACTTCAGGGTAGAACAGAATCAAAAGCTGGATTGGCATTTTGATCTGCAAAATACAACTACTTTGACCCAATCCTAGATATGGATGAGGTACTGGAGTTTGTTTCTCCTAGTCATTCTAAAATAGAATGGCTTGACGGACCACTACAGTAATAGGCATCGATAAACACGATTGCCAACTATTCCATACTATCAATTAATAGACGAGGGCTAGAAAACAACTAAAGAGGGACAACTCAATAGAACATCTGATTTTCTGAGTTGTGGATGCATAGATTAGTATGTCGAGCAAAGCTCGACATTTCTTCCGGATAACCCATGCAGAAAGGTAGAACTGGCAGATTCACAATGTAGAACGAAGAACTCATCAAGAGCACTCTTATTGTGATCTTTTGGTTCAAAGGAACTCCTACCAAGGATGGTTCATGGTATTTGGAAGAATGATATACCACGGACCTCGAAGACTATCGCAAAGGTTACTAGTATCCTAAAGGTATGAGCAACACTATCAACACGAGGTAAGTAGAGTGAATCTTGGGTTAAGAACCCAGGAGTAGAATACCTACTACTAAATGGCATCACGGGATCCTTTCGAGAATGGTGGCCAGAATCATCACTCCGGGGACACAAAACCTGGCTAGTTTACTACGTAATCTTCTAAGACACCTAGGGTCGTAATAATAACTCCAACATATATGTCGAGGCAATAGAATACCTCAACTCATCAATTAGTGTGATTAACCTGGCCTAAAAGAACAACAAAACCAGAGGGAAGGGATTTTGCAAATGCATCAGATGGATTAGAAACCTGGGATGACTCGGACATCATAACGGCTGTAAATGCTCAAAAGATTTGAGATATCCTACAAAAATGGTGGCATAACCACTCAACATCACAATATCAAGGTTCTGAGGCCAGCTATGAACACACAGACGTAGTAGGAACTGAACTAGGGCTTGAATCCATCATTCCTATAAGTCTACGGATTAGTAACACGTGATCCTGATAGAAGATGAGAAAGCCTAGTTCTTAATCCTCGTAGAAAAGAAGAGGGTGACTCAGATCAAAAGGGCATAGGGTATAAGAATAAAAAGAGCCTTACGTTCACTTCCACAATCAATTCCCTTATATAACTAAAGCATTTCTTGACTCAACTTCGACCAGTTTGGCTTGGTAATCCTACAGGCAGTTAGGCTCTGATACCAAAGCTGTCAGGACCCCGATTCCAAGTCACATCGATCTAGCCGGTAACACCTCATATCAGTTTGCGTCCTCACGCCCAGTATTCCCACGGGTGTCACCTTACCATGGCCCAGGACTGTTTGCGCCTTTTGGCTCAAGTATATGATAGTGTCGCTAGCATCCATATGACAGAGAACCCAGGCCGACATGACTAGTCATGAACCCAAAGTGGCACTAACTTACGGGGACAGACATACATGAATCAACATCGAGCATGTCGGTCAGCAGCGTGGGAATCCGGGCTGTAGCACTGGGCTAACAGGACTCCGGTGAACCAGGCTGTAGCAGGCTAGGCAGGACTCCGGATGTCACCGCGTGACATTTCCCTGAAGGGACAGACACAGGAACGAAGTGAATCACATGCCGGCCAGTCAAGTGTTCCGGAGCAGTAGTGCTGGGCTAGCAGCACTCCGGTGAACCGGGCTGTAGCGGACTACTATGGCTCATGGAAGCACAAGACTAAATTTTCCCATAAGAGAGGCTACCAAGGATAAAAAACTAGGTTGTCGGATCCCACACATACCAAGCATTTCAATCATACACACAATATGCTCGATACGTGTAAATACAAAATGGCATCACAAAAAAACTCTACAAATTAATGTATTTATTCAATAAGCTCCGAGGAGCGAGATATTACAAACATGGGTCTCATGACCCAACATTCAGTGCATACAAATCAAAGCACATGCGGAAGCTTAACATGTCTGAGTACAGACATCTACAAATGAAAAAGGCTGAGAAGCCTAACTATCTACCAGATCCTGCCGAGGGCACAAGATCGTAGCTGAGGTAACAAGCTAAACGTCGAAGTCCACGCGGAACTACTAGCGAGACTGACGTCTCTCTACAAAACATAAAATAGGCAAACGTGAGTACAAATGTACCCCGCAAGACTTATATCAGAACTAGCTATATATGCATCAGTATCAACAAAGGGGGTGGTGGAGTTTAACTACAGCAAGCCAGCTTTGACTCGGTGGCTATCCTAAACTACGACTGCAAGTAACTCTTTTGACGTGGCGCACACGAGTCCACATATTCACCATATCAATACACCACTATGGATCCGCTCCCGTCTCCCTACGAGGAGGCCACCATAGCACCCACGCTTATCTTGCGCATTTTAGGGTATCCACTTTCACTTGTCTATGAACTGCATAGGCAACCAAGTAGTCCTTTACCGCGGATGCGGCTATTCGAATAGATGATGTTAACCCTGCAGGGGTGTACTTCTTCACACACGCTCTCACCACTTATCGCCGTTTACACGACATGTACTCGGCAACCTTCAAGCGGAAGCCCAGCGAGGGTGTCAGCCACAACCTACATAAACACTCAAGCCGCTAGTCTAGGTTTATCGCCTATTCAGGTTCCATCCACAGGGAGTCCGGCCAAGGTTTCCACATACAGCCCTGAACGATGTGTACAGGGTTCCGAGACACCAAACGGGCGCCCGGCATGCCCGGCCACGTGCCTACCGCATCACAGCCCACCCCTCGGGTCAGTGCTGCGCACGGCCTCCAGCATACTACAAACACCAGGAACTACTTGCAACTCCTGGACAGAGGACAAGGGTGGTTAAGAAGCCGAGAGGGTCTATTGGTTTCAGGCCCAATGCATGGTAGTAGCTGAATCTTAAATTACACATACAGATCTCAGTGCTTAAGGACGGTTCCAATGAAACAACCCACCATGTACTCCTAGATGGCCTCTCATCGATTCCTTTACCAAACCGTGTTCACACACTTAGCTCACACCTAGTAGGACATGTTCATGACCATTCCAATTCATCCCCGATCAATCAGGCCTGACTCAACTCTAAGAAGTAGCAGGCATGACAAACAAGCATGAATGAGTAGGCACATCAGGGCTCAAACAACTCCTACTCGTGCTAGTGGGTTTCATCTATTTCCTGTGGCAATGACAGGTCATGTAGAGGAAAAGGGGATCAGCTACCGCAGCATGTAAAAGTTGAATCGATGTTGTCCTAATGCAGTAAAAGAGAGCAGGAGCGAGAGAGTGGGACTGTATCGGAATGAACAAGGGGGTTTTGCTTGCCTGGCACTTCTGAAGATGATATAGATCTTCATCGGTGTCATCGAACTCATCATCAGAACATACGTCTACCGAGGGGGAACAACCACCGGCAAACACAGAAAGAACACAATCAATGCAATGCACAATATGATGCATGATCATGACATGTCAATATGCTGTGATTTGAGCTAATACAGCTAAGAATAGAATGGTTTGAGTTGATTTGAACCAAAGGTTCAAATTCAAATTCAAACTAAGAACTTATAAAGTGCATTATCATGTTTTGATCTAAACAGCAAGGTTAAGTTGATTAAACATGCATGAATCCAGTACAGATGGATAGATTGGATTTTTTTTGATCATTCTGAGCTATAGATTATTTTCTATGATTTTTAGAAGTTTAAATCATTTTTTAGAATTTCCTGTAAAAGAATAAATCCAGTAAATGAGTTATTGCATCAGCATTGCGTCAGGGTGACGTGAGTGGTTAACTGACGCGGTCCAAGTCAAACCTGTCCAGTGGGACCCGCACGTCAGTGTAACAGGGCAGGGACAGAGGCTGACTAGTGGGTCTGGGTCAACGATGACGTGGCATGGTCAAACATACATGTGGGGCCGACTATATTAATCTAAACTAAACAGGGAATAAATCCCGAGGTTAATTAAGGCATGGGGCCCATAGACAGTGAGAGAGGGGGTTAGTTAGTGGCGTCATTAGCCACTAATGACGGCGCCACGTCGACACGGCCAGAGTTAAGCCGCCGGCGACCTTCCCACGCGGCGGAGTCCACTTGGGACGGCGCTACAGGAGGCGGCTGGGCGAGAGAAGGGCACAGGGAGGAGGCCCTCGCTCGTGCGCATCCAACGGAGCAGGTGGGAGGTCACGGGGTGGTCGGAGCTCGCCGGATGTGAGGTCGCGGCGGCGCCAGAGTTCGGGTGTGTGCGGGGTTGGCGGTGTGGTGCACGGGAGGGCGATTAGCATGTGCGTTAGGCTCCTGGTGGCTTCCTCAGTGCGGTGACGCGCTCCGAATCAAGCTCAAGCGGCTGCAGTGACGGCGGCGACATGGCCGGCGGCAGGGGAAGCTCGGCTATGGCAGTTGCTGATGCTAGGGGTCGAACGGGACAGAGGTAATGATATGTCTCCGTCGTATCTACTTTTCCAAACACTTTCGCCCTTGTTTTGGATTCTAACTTGCATGATTTGAATGGAACTAACCCGGACTGATGCTGTTTTCAGCAGAATTGCCATGATGTTGTTTTATGTGCAGAAAACAAATATTCTCGGAATGACCTGAAACTCCACGGAACATCTTAGAAAAAATAATAAAAAATCCTCGCCAAAGATGAAGACGAGGGGGCCCACACCCTGTCCACGAGGGTGGGGGGCGCCCCCCCCCCCTAGGGCGCGCCCCCTACCTCGTGGGCCCCCTGGAGCTCCTCCGACGCCAACTCCAACTCTATATATTTGCTTTCGGAGAGAAAAAAATAGGAGAGAAGAAATCATCGCGTTTTACGATACGGAGCCGCCGCCAAGCCCTAAAACCTCTCGGTAGGGCTGATCTGGAGTCTGTTTGGGGCTCCGGAGAGGGGGATTCGTTGCCGTCGTCATCATCAACCATCCTCCATCACCAATTTCATGATGCTCACCGCCGTGCGTGAGTAATTCCATCGTAGGCTTGTTGGACGATGATGGGTTTGATGAGATTTATCATGTAATCAAGTTAGTTTTGTTTGAGTTTGATCCCTAGTATCCACTAGTTTCTGAGATTGATGTTGCTATGACTTTACTATGCTTAATGCTTGTCACTAGGGCCCGAGTGCCATGATTTCAGATCTGAACCTATTATGTTTTCATGAATATATGAGAGTTCTTGATCCTATCTTGCAAGTCTATAGTCACCTACTATGTGTTATGATCCGGCACCCCCGAAGTGACAATAATCGGGACCACTCCCGATGATGACCATAGTTTGAGGAGTTCGTGTATTCACTGTGTTCTAATGCTTTGTTCCGGTTCTCTGTTAAAATGAGGCCTTAATATCCCTTAGTTTCCATTAGGACCCCGCTGCCACGGGAGGGTAGGACAAAAGATGTCGTGCAAGTTCTTTTCCATAAGCACGTATGACTATATTCGGAATACATGCCTACATTATATTGATGAATTGGAGCTAGTTCTGTGTCACCCTATGTTATGAATGTTACATGATGAACCGCATCCGGCATAATTATCCATGACTGATCCGATGCCTACGAGCTTTCCATACACTGGTTTTCGCTTATTTACTTTTCCGTTGCTATTGTTACAATCACTACTGAATACCAAAAATATTTACTATTGCTTGCACTACTCTTTTGTTACTGTTACCACCACTATCATATTACTGTGCTACTAAACACTTTGCTGCAGATACTAAGTTTCCAGGTGTGGTTGAATTGACAACTCAGCTGCTAATACTTGAGAATATTTTTTGGCTCCCCTTATGTCGAATCAATAAATTTGAGTTGAATACTCTACCCTCGAAAACTGTTGCGATCCCCTATACTTGTGGGTTAAGACCTTTTTCTGGCGCCGTTGCCGGGGAGCATAGCTCTATTCTTTGAGTCACTTGGGATTTATATCTGCTGCATACTACACTACAAAAAAATACACTTCCGTGATGATACGTGTTTGTCACAGTAGGTCGTGTTTTTTGTCGTGCATGTACATCCATGACAAATTTATGACAGAATCAAGATAGTCATACATGTGCTGTCGTAGAAGTGTTCCATGACATTACCAAAATTATCATCACGGAAGTGTCCAATTCCATGACGATAAATCACGCGTCACAAAAGTGCTTTCGTCAAGGGTGACCGGCATGTGGCATCCACCATAACGGAACGCCGTTAAGCTATCGGGTCGGGTTTTGGATCCGATAACCCGTTACCAGCCCCGACCAATGGGAAATTTCCACGTGTAAAATTCCTGTGAAAAGGCCCAACAGAGGCCCATTCCTGTGAAAAGGCCAGCCCGTTTGACTTGGTTAAAAGGTGGCGGGCCGGCCCATGGAAAGCCTCTTAACGGCATGTTCGCATATAGCCCATTTACAGCCCGCTAACCCAAGGCCCGTTACGCCCTATCCGAATTAGGCCCAGTAGCGTCATCTGGGCCATCCAATATGATTCCAGCCCGTTTTCACTTCTGGCCCATGTATGGCCCATGATGTCTTTCGGCCCATATGAGGCCGTATGTAACTCTTGGCCTATTAACGGCCCGTGGTGAAACTGGCCGTAATGAACAGTGTATCACTTTACACCCATTAACGGCCCGTGGTGAAACTTGCCCGTAATGAACAGTCAATCACTTTATACCCATTAACGGCTCGTTATTCCGTTGGGCCGTTTCCAGCCCATGTTATTTTTTGGCCTTCTTAGAGCCCATTTATTCTTGGGCTCATTTCTAGCATTCGTTTACTTAAGGCCCGTTACTGTCATTTTCTGCTTGTGGGCCAAATTCAGCCCGTGGTTACAGTCGGCCCGTTTGTGGTCCATTAATTCGTTGGGCCGTCTACATAGCGTCATCAAATACGGCCTATTAACGATGGCCCGTTATGGTCGGCCCATGAACGGACGATTCCAACTCTAGCCCGTTTACGGCCATAATGCGGCCTGTTATTGGCCCATGTTTGGCCAATCGATCATATGGCCCGTATAAGGCCCATTGATGATACGGCCCGTAGAAGGCCCATTGTTTCTACGGCCCGTAGAAGGCCCATTGTTTCTATGTCCCGTAGAAGGCCTACTATTTCTATGGCCCGTAGAAGGCCCACTGTTTCTACGGCCCGTAGGAGGCCCAGTGTCACTACGGTAAATATTAGCCCATGGTTATTGTGGCCTAGTTTTAAAAAATAGGTTATTGCAGCCACTAGCAAACCGCAGAAAAAGAACTGCACTGACTACAAGCAAACAAATAAACAAGACAACAAGGAAATAAATAAGCAAGCAACTTATGCTAGGCTATCACGGCTATTACACATATTACATACACTGGGCATCAAAGTTCGCCACTAGTGCAAATATAGGGAACACAGCAGCATATAAACGCCGCAGCAAAACAAGTCCAGAACTGAAACCACTTCAGAAGAGATCAAGAAACAATATCCTGGGGACCCATAATGCTGGCAAGATGCTTAGCAAGCTTATTAACTTTCTCTTGTCTGGCGCTTAAATCCTCCAGCACTTGCTGTTGCACAAGAAAGTACGCATCTGAATTCTGCAGGGACTTCCTCAGTCCTTCGGCTTCTTGCCACAACACAGCTGACTGATGCCTTTCAGCTTGTAGCTAAGACTGAAGAAGCCGAAGTGATTCAAGCATCGAGTTCGAAGAGCTTGTACCAGCGGTACTGGCCAGTAACTCGAACACTACATCAACGCAGCACTGTGGGGTTTTCTCACCGTCTACAAGATCGTTTTTATCACCTTTCTTGGAGACTAACAGGGTTGTCTCACTATCTTGAACCTTATCTGCATTACTTTCTCTACCATTGCATAGTGGGGTGCTCTTCTCCAATATTTTGTTTGCATTCTACAAGAGAAACAAGCAGACACATCACAGGTTGAGCTTGTAGTATACGAAACTCATTTTGGTAAACCGGTTCAGTAGTAAGGTGGACAGGATAACAGCATGAAACAAACATATATCTATGTACTATGGTCACTGTATTGTCCATATCATTCTAGTTTATGTTCCCTAATCAAGATAGAGACACAGTTTAACTCATATATTTTTAAGACACATCAACATAGACAGAATATAAGTGTGAGAAACTACACAACATTGGCAGCACTTGTAATGTGCATCACATGAGAACATAACTGTTTATGCAACTTAAACTGAAATCAACATAGAGCAAGAAGTTAGAACAACAATCCAGTTAAAGAAATAGGTTTAAAACATACCTGTTGCGCAATTGGAGTTTCAATTGGATCCTTCAAATTCGAAAGTAGTTGGTATGAGTAAATACAGTGATGCAACAGCAAAGGACTATGGACCATAGCTACGGAATCTGACCTGAGAACAGTTGCTCTTCTGCTTTAAACGTGGAGTTTGGTTTAGCTGTGGTGGTCTTCGTGCTTTGGGCACTGCAGTAGCTTTACAAACTGCTCGTGTGGGGGTACTCTATGGTGGACATGGTGCTTTGCCAACTATAAGTGGGTTACTATCCGCTGGGGTTGCGGTTAGATGGGTTGTAGCTGGTTCCCTGCCTAACGGTGTAAGTGTGCAATCTGGAAGAGTCTCGATTATGTGTGGTGGGTCTAGTTTGTGGGCCAGTACAACCATGGTTCTATCTGCATCAACAGGTAGCACTGTCTTTTGTGAAGAACGGTTTTTTTCTCCCTTAGATACTGCCATCACCCCCTCCAATTCAAATGGCTGATAAACAAGAAAAGAAATTGAAAGTACAGACATTGTATGATGACAGATGTGGTAATTCACATGTATGTTGTCTAACCAAACAGGACAACATGACACAATTTCACATATATGATGCCTAGCTAAACAAGATAGCATGACACAGTTTCAGATATATGATGGATAACTTAGCAGGATATAATGGCATAATTCAACATATGATGAGTACCTAAACAGAATGACATGACAAAACTATATGATGTCTTTCTAAAATAGGTTGGGATGAAATAATTCACATACATGTTGTCTAAGTATACAGGATGGCATGATATAATTGACATAATTGATTCATATACTAAGCAGCTGGCACTCGCATGTATGATCTCTAAACTAAGCAGATAGAATTCAATAGTGTGCATATGATGTCTAAACTAAGCAATGCAAGACACCATATGCATCATATGAGAAATATAAACATTGCAACTTAGAGCATACACCTCAGGTGGGATATAGGACTGGTCATCTGTCTCTGAATCCTCCTCTGAGGAGCTCCCTGTAACCATCGAGATATATGCTTCAACAGGTACCATTGCCTGCTCTGAAGACCTTGTTTTCACTCCAGATTTTTCCATAACCGGCTCAAATGGTTGATACACATGAAGAGTGGTTCAATATACACAGATTGTCAACAAATGGAATATGTAATGAAAAAAAAGATGGCATGAGATAATTCACATATATGATGCCTGGCTCCATGGCGGTGCATAATTCACATATATGATAACTGGCTGAAAAACATGGCATTGCATAATTCACATATCTGATATAGAAAGCAAACGGGAGGCATTCACACAAAGCATGTCTTATCTAAGCAGATGGCATGACAATGCAAGATATGCAAGATATGAGCAATATAACCCAGCCAAGTTAGAGCATGCACCTGGGGGGGGGGAATACGACTGGTCATCTCTCTCTGAGACCTTGTTTTCACTCCAGATTATCCCATGACCGACTCAAATGGCTGATGCACAGGAAGAGTAGATGAATGTATAAACATTGTTGAAAAATGGAATGCATTATGGAAAAAACTATGGCACGATACAATTCACATATACGATGACTGGCTAAACAGGATGGCATTGCATGATTCACGTATATGATGCCTGGCTAAAGAAGATGGCATTGCATAATTCCCATATACTCCCTCCGTTCCTAAATATTTGTCTTTTTAGAGATTTCAAATGGACTACCACATACGGATGTATAAAGACATATTTTGGAGTGTAGATTCACTCATTTTGTTCCGTATGTAGTCACTTGTTGAAATCTCTAAAAATACAAATATTTAGGAATGGTGGGAGTATGATATAGAAACCAAACAGGTGGCATTCACACAAAGCAAATCTAAGATGTATAATGTAAGCAATGCAAGGCACCATATGCATGATATGACCAACATCAGCATGCCAGGTTAGAGCAAACACCTCAGGTGGTAAACAGGCGTGGTCGGCTCCTTCTGAATCTCCATCTGAACAGTTACCTTCCTCTGGAATACAATCTGGTAATGTAGGAGGGGGGGCACTTCGCCCACCATGGAGCGGCGTCTGCATGACATTATATTCACACGCAATGGTCTTCTCTTTTTCTCTACATGTTCAGTATGATTGTGTACAATATCTGACATGCATAATAAAAAAATAGTTAGATTTTGTAAGGCCTAAGGGGTGCATGCAAAAATCAAGACTGATGGTAGCAAATGAGTGGATGGATCCAAAACTAATGATAGCAGGTAGATTATAGCTTCAGTTTAAAAAGATAGACAATGGATCATCTATTGTTTGTTGCCCACCCAACATGAACCACATAGAAGACTCCAGATGAACCAGATAGTAGACAGATACTATTCATTGCTGGCTCGATATGAGACCCATGGGCAATTCAAAACTCAAGATTGAATGATAAAGTAGCAGGTAATAATAACTGATGTATAACGTAAGCAAACACGAAAGACTGCGACCTCTCTTCCAGAACTGTGTAGTCCTCAGGTTCATCTGCTCAGTCGATGATGGTAATGCGGTTGGCGTGGCTGCCGGCAACGGGGAAGATGATCTGAGGCGGCGAAAGGAATTCTGCAGGGGGATCTCTGCTGCAGTGAACGCTTATGTCGATGGTGCACCTCAGGTGGGGTGGATGACGGCACAGCAGGAGCAGGACATAACACACAGAGTTTTCTTTGATGCCTATCTGAAAATGAAGTAAATATGTAAGGGCTCCTTAGAATTGGAGGATTCTATAAACGCGGGGATGGGAAAAACACAGGAATATGATAGGAATGCACGTGCAAAACAGAGCATTTGGAAACATAGGATTTTAGTCAACCTGTGTGTTTGGCTCACATGAATTGGAAGAACAGAGGAATGGAGAAACAAAGTGATGCGACGAGTGTACAACCTCTTTGGCAGAGCCTTGTGGACCTCAGCATCATTGGGTTGGACGTGGAGGATGGTGATGATGCTGGTGTGACTGTCGGAGGCGGGGAAGAAGACCCGAGGCCTCTGGAAACGGTGCCGAGGGTACTGCTCCGCTGTGATGGACGGTTCCGTCGTTGGAGCAGCTCCGCTAAGGTGTACGGCGACGAGGCTGAAGCATGACAAGGCAGACAACGTTAATCTGAAGTGGGACCCTAATATCATCTGCAATAGATGATGTAAAATACATCACCAAAAATTGCTAGATGTAAAACGCATCAGCCGCGCCACGGCCACTCCGACAGATGCTGTAAGTACTATTCACTCTGAACTTAACTGAAGAAAATGAACTTCACAGTCGAAGCTGAATTTTACTGTCGAAACTGATTGAACTAGTAACAGAGCATTGCAATAGATGTTTAGGGTGTTCGAGCACTAGTAGCAGAGAAGCAGTGATCTAAATCAGCAGACACTCGAGCAGGGAACGCACTAGCAGAGAGCAAGTCGTGCAGTAGCTCCGCGAGCAAGTGCTCAAGCACCAGCTTCCGTAGCTGCCGGAGGTCGTGCAGAAGTAGCAGCAGCGCAAGCGAGAGCAAGAGCAGAGCAGCAGCACGAATGAAAGCAGGTGCAGCGCGACCGACAGCAAGAACAGAGCCGCAGCGCGAGCAAGAGCCGGAGCAGCTGCAGCTAGTGCCATTGTGGTAGTCGCCGTCGAGGAAGCAATGACATGGGGGAGAGACGTCGTGGATGATGTGGCTGGCAATGGCGCCATCGATGGAGACACGCCAAGTCTGCTCGGTATCGAGAACCGGCAGCCCCGTGAGATCGAATAAAAGATAAAATTCTGCGGTGAGTGCAGAACCTCCTTGGTGGCGCCGAGTTGGCCTCGGCTTCATCCGAGGAATTGGTGAGGGTGCTGCGGTTCCGGTGGGGCAGGTCAAGACGGCGCTGTGGGGATTGAGGTGGCGCGATAGACGAGGTGAACGTCGGGGGCAGCTCCTTGGATGCGGAGGACGGGGCGGCTGATCCGGCAGGACGATGAGATCGACAACGGATCCTCATCCGATGCGGTGGATGAGGGACGGCGAGCTGTTGCGGTGGACGACGTAGTCGGGGAAGAGTCTCCGGCTGGGGGGCGGTCGGGAGGCTGACGGAGGAGCGTGGGGTTTCGCGGGTTTAGCGGCCTTGGTGTACGAATGGGGGGGCGAAGGGGGAGGGGGGAGCCAAGCTTAGGGACGCGCTTGTCTGAAATGTAGGGTAAGTTACCAGTGTACCCCCACCGGTTTTGACACCGCGACGTGAAGCTTCATTTCTGGCTTAGGGATAGAAGGGGGATTTCACGTGCCTGGGCTGCGGGAGCGATTTCGGATGAGGAGGGAGTTCTCGCGCGCGTCCAAATTTCGGGATAACAAGGCGTGGCGCGGGTTGAAGAAGCGGGAGTTTCAAAGCAGGTGAGACAAAAGATGCTCAAGCTTGAAAATTTCGGGATAACAAGGTGCGGATTCCTTGTTCGGCAGAACAAACCTAACGTGTTAAAAAACAATTCATACAAGACACAAGAGAGTCATGTCCCCTTTTACTATATTGCTATAGATGCCATTGAAAAAACTACAAGAAAAATGTAAAAAAAATCGGGAGAACAAGATTACCCTGCACAGTACCAAATCGATTCGCACTTCCCTCAACAACAACAAAAAACAAATCAATTCCCACCAAAGAAAGAGTAATGTCCCTTTTTATATGATTACAGATGCCATGATCTCGAATTTCAATTTTTGAATCCACGTTATGTTGAATTCGAATATATCGTTAGGTGACCTTGCGGTTTATAATTGATTTAGTCGTACATTTTGATCTTCCATCATATATGAACATTTTACTCCACCATGTGAACATATATATTGTCGTCTACCATATGGACTAAATTTGAATCAATTTTCCTTATTTGAATACGATTGTTGTCAAGTTATACAATAATTTAAATATTATCTTGATAACAAAAAACATACATATAGCAGTAATCATATTTCACTATGAACTACATGTACCATACACTCTCCAATTAAAATATTTGTATACTTTATGTTGAATTCAAATCATAGTACATTATTGGTCTAGGTAGCGAGATGTTTGGGATAATCTAAACCCTATTTTCACACATATAATTTTTGGCTGAATTGGGACAAGTTTTGGTATAAGCCTCTTGCAAAACCGGAGATTCTCTCAACAAGCCTTGTGGTTCTGAGAGGGAACGTGTCACCTTTGTGTGCGAAACGATATACACTGCCTCCCCCTGATTTTATTTACAGAGGCAACATAGAACTATATGAGTGCGCTGTCAAATCTTGGAATTATTTCGGCTTCATTTGGCCTTTTTATACATTAATTGAGTTTCTGGACTTCTAATGTGCATAATCTAAATATGAATTGCATGCACATGCTCCGGTGCACCAAAGTGGGTTGAAAAATCACATGTGTGTCCTTGGTTGAATTTCTAGGTCCCATGGAAGAAATGAGAATTAAATTCAAACATCTGGGCTTCATGACTCGGCCGAGAACATCAAGAAACTTTGATTTTAAATTCATGTAAATCCAAAACTCGCCTGGAAATCATGAAACTTGGCATGGTGTCATGTCTTGGCACTAACATGTTGTGGTAAAAAATAGGGCCGATTTGGAAGCTCGTGGTTCTAAGAGGGAACGTACCACCTTTGAGTGTGAAATGAATTACGCTGCCCCCCCTTGAGTTTCTTAACAAAGGCAACATAGAACTACATTAGTGCCCTGTTAAATTTTGGAATTATTCCGGGTTCGTTTGTCGTTTTTATACATTAATTGAGTTTCTGGTCATTTAATGTGCATAAGTCAAATTTGAACTACAAGCACATGCTCTCGTGCACCAAAGTTGGTTGAAAAATCACATTTGTGTCCTCGGTGAATTTCTAGGTCGCATGCAAGAAATGAGAATAAAATTAAAACATCTGGGCATCGTGGCTCGGCCGAGAACATTGAGAAACTTGGTTTTAAAATTCTTGTAAATACAAAACACGTCTGAAAATCATGAAACTTGGCATGGATATCATGTCATGGTACTACCATGTTGTGGTAAAAAAATTGGCCGAATAGGAACAGATTTTGGTATAAGCTTCTTGCGAACCCAAACTTCTCTCAAGAAGGCTCGTGGTTCTGAGAGGGAACGTGCCACCTTTGAGTGCGAAACGATATACGTTGTCCCCCTTGAGTTTATTTACAAAGGCAACTTAGAACTACATGAGTGCCCTATTAAATTTTGGAATTATTCCGGCTTCGTTTGGCCTTATTTACACATTAATTGAGTTTTTGGTCATTTAATGTGCATAATTCAAATTTGACCTACAAGCACATGCTCCCGTGCACCAAAGTTGGTTGAAAATTCACATTTGTGTCCTCGGGTGAATTTCTACTCCCTCCTTCCATCTATATAGGTCCTAATGCGTTTTTCAAAGCTAACTTTGACCAAACATTAGAGCAATAATATATGACATGCAACTTACACAAAGCATACCTTCAAAATTGTAAGTAAAAGGAGCTTCCAATAATATAATTTTCATAGTATACATCTCATGTCCTATTAACCTTGTCAATAGTCAAAGGCTGTCTTGAAAAACACATTAGGCCCTATATAGATGGAAGGAGGGAGTAGGTCCCATGCAAAAAATGAGAATAAAATTCAAACATCTGGGCATCGTGGCTCGGTCGAGAACATTGAGAAACTTGATTTTAAAATATTGAAACTTGGCATGGTGTCATGTCGTGGTAGTACCATGTCTTTGTAAAAAATTTGGCCGAATAGGAACAAATTTTGGTATAAGCTTCTTGCAAATCGGATAATCTCTCAAGAAGGCTCGTGGTTCTGGGAGGGAACGTGTCACCTTTGTGTTCATAATTAAAATTTGAAATACAAGAACATGTTCCAGTGCACCAAAGTTGGTTGAAAAATCACATGTGTGTCCTCGGGTAAATTTCTAGGTTACATGCAAGAAATGGGAATGAAATTCAAAATTCTGGGCGTCGTGGCTGGGTTGGAAACACTGAGAAACTTAGTTTTTTAATTCCTGTAAATCCAAAACACGCATGAAAATAATGAAACTTGGCTTGGTGCCATGACATGGCCCCAACATGCTGTGGTAAATTTGCAGTCCGATTTGCGAAGGCGCACACATTAACAATCAACAAAGTCATTTTGGAACAAGTGCTGTCACGTTACAATCGGAAACACAAGTATTGTTGGAACCGTGGGCGTTCTGCTTACTAGTACCATTTACGTGCCACCACGCGTCCCCATTTTTTATTAGCTAGGAGGCGCCGTGCAGGGTAGCTGAGTACGAGAGGCGTGCGATCAGACCCCTGCGCATGCTTATCGGGAGGAGAGCCCTTTGACCTCCATCTGCCGTCCACCTCTCTCCCAAGGTCTCCATTAATGGCGCCCGAGCCTCTGTTTAATGGCGTGGCTATGTCTCACTCGACTGAGATTTAAGAGAGAAAAAAGAAAATATGAAAGCACGGATCTTGGTGTAAGATCCGACGGACCTATATAGCATCTACTGCGACTTATAGCAAGACTGATGAATATATAAGGACGATTAATTTTTTATCAAAGAAGGGCTTATCCCTTCCGATTTTCATTACTGAAAACCACCAGAATTCACAAGAAGTTCAGCACAACTCCAGCCTAACATGAAGGACTAAAAGCTACCAGATTGAAATCGCAACATCCCAAGAGGCCAACAAAGGCCAAACATCCGCGCTAGAACCCAACATTTCACAACTGACGAGACAATCCACATCCTAAACCGAATATTACATCAAAAGAAACCAGGAAACTGAAGGAAGCCCAGCAGCAACTAGAAGAATAGCAACGCCAGGGTCGCCACAACAAGAGTTTTCTTCATTCCAGTCTCGCAACATTGATCTTCCACAGAAAGATAAGGAGAATTAATTGTCTTACATAATTAGAAAGATAATTAAAAAAGCCGCATGCGGCTACGCCTGAAATACACAAGGGCAAAAGAAGAAGGAAGACAAGGATCTGGCTCGCTGATCTCTACTTTCTTGATGCGTTGCTGCAGGCCGCGGGAACTAGTCTCCGCGGCGAGCGGTGATGAGCTCTTTCCTGTCCTCAAGATGCTGCTTGAGAACATCCACGGATTCCTCCACTAGCCTTTGGTGCTCGTTGCGGAGCATGTCATTCTCGTCCATAAGTTTCTTGACAATGACGCCGGTCCTCTTCAACAAGGCACTGGTCTCCTCCTGCTGGTCTGCACTTCGGACGATCTTCTCCCTCAGCAGGTCGCGCTTGGCCCGGAGCCTCTCATTGCCCTCCCTTAGTACGCCGATAGCCTGTTCAAACGAGGCTTTCATGTCATCCTGCAACCTCGCCCAGCCGGAGATCTGGTCCATTTGGTTATGGACGATCGCATGCATGCGCCTGTAACAGTCGTCGCCTGCCCGCGAGAAATTTTCCCAAGCTGCCGCGGCCCGGCGGGACATCTCTGCTTCATTCGTGGTGCGGCGGGACATCTCTGCTGCTTCCACGGCGCGGCCGGACAAGTCTGCTGCATCGACGGTGCTGCGGGACCTTCGTGTTGCTTCAGTGGCACGGCGGGACCTCTGTGCTGCTACTTCCGTGCGGCGGGACATGTTGGCTACTCTCGCAGCGAGGCGGGACATGTTGGCTACTCTCGCAGCGAGGCGGGACATGTCTCGTGCTTTCGCTTCCATGCTCGCCTCTCCCTGGTGGCAATCTCTCGACCCAGAACTCACGCTGGCCATGGCAGACGCAAGGGAAGAATGTTGAATGGCTTGTTTGTTTTTGTGGATAAGGAGTTGAGGAGGAATGCGCAGTCATCTTGGCATACTAGTATTTATAACAGAGTACTAATACGCTCCTAAGTGGGAAACCGTTTAGGTTGTGATCGGGGTGAACAGGTTTGCAATTCAATATAGCATGGAGTAATTTGGAATGTGACGAGACGCAAGCTCAAAATTTATTGATGGTTCAAGTTTCGAAGTGCGGCAATATTCCCGGATGGAGTACTTCTTTTTCTACTCTCTCCTTTCTTGTTTTATAGGGCTTATCTCAAAATTTTAGTTTTTCCATTTTATAAGGCTCAATTTGGTTCTTCCTCAACACATGTTCAGATTCCAAGGTGCATTAAATCATTGCATGCAAGTATCAAGAGAAAATTGACCAATGCATGTACTAAGATTAATTGCAATTAATGCATTGATAAACATATTTTTTTATCGCCACCAAAACCCACCATTTCTTAAGCTAAAGTAGACCAAGGTAATCCCTAGATTAGCATATTACTAAGATAAACAGAAGGCACTGTAGAAACATTTAGGATGTGAGTTTGTCAATCTGAATGTGGAGGGACACAAGCTTAGCCCCGGCCAGCAGCTTGGGCGGATATGTCAAGAAGGTCAGCTCCTGCACGTCGACGTCGCCGGGATCCTTGCTGCTTGTCACCTCCATTTCCACCTTGACGGCGTCGGTCGTGCCTTTGGGCTCCCCCGGCGGGTCGTTCGCCCACAGCTTGGCCACGTAGTGCGGCAGTGGGGACGCCCCCGCTCTGATGCTGACGACAGACATGACGATAGGCGCACTGATGTCGAGCACGCCGCCGACCAAGAAAAACGCGCGGCAGTCCTCCTCCGCGAACAGCAAGAGCCGTGGCTCCGACAGTGGCACTTGCAGTTGGAGCACCTTGCCGTACTGGATCCTGTGCACGGGCATGGGATGCGCGGTGCTGATGTGGTGGTAGAGCACCGGCGGCGGGCCTTCGTAGCCGCAGAAGAGCACGGGGCATTTGCAGGGCACGGGCGGACACACGTCTGGTGATCGGCGAGCTTGTGGTAAGTGATGTAGAGCCCACAGCCTTCGTGCGGGCACTCCACCCTCACCGACGAAAGGATGGAGTCCACCGCCGTGTTCCGCACGTCGAAGCCACCGCCACGCTCGCACTTCTAGCACTGCCGCTGGTTCCCGGGGCGCTCGACGCGGCAGTCCGTGCAGGCCAGGTGCCCTCGCTTGCAGTGCAGAAATCAATCGAAGAGCACATCAATCAAGAAACCTGCACCTTGCTCAATCAGCCGAACGGACGAGGTGTATTCGAACCTCATACACTGGAGGCGTCAAGGGGCGGAGGCACAAGGGGAAGTGGAGCATGGTGAGGTCCATCGAGACCTTAGAGAGCTCCATCGTCGGGTCCTGTTTGGTCTGCATGATCTCGCCCTCCTCGTGCACAACCATCTGTCGACTTGGGCCAGGGTATTACAAAGCTTTACCGTCACATATTTTATACTACTTCAAGGTGCATTAAATCAACACATGCAAGTATCAAAAGTAGAGTCACGACATGCATGCATGCATTGTAATTAATGCATCGGTAAACGCAAATTATTGAAATATATCGAGTGCAGTGCTTTGATGTGTCGCGTCAACTCGTACATCAACGAGAAGTTTAGTTATCCTCTCCCTCGCCGACTTAACTGCACCTGCCTTTGGCTGTATGACAGGTTGGCCACACACCTACCGTGCCCACCTGTCATACAAGCAAAGGCAGGAGCGTCCCTCCCTCGCCCATGAGCGTGGTGGCTGGCAAGACTAGGAGAAGCTTTCGCTACACGCTCTCCCTCCCACACGCGGTGGACATGCAGCAGTTCAATCGGTGTCAGATGGCCAGAAGCGTACTGTAGTACTCCTCCAGTGTAGTAGTACTCCATCATTGTTTGACTTCCCGAAGAGGCGAAGAGCCAAGCGCAGCCCGGACGCTCGTGTGGCAGTTTCATGTGTAGAGTAGTCTAGGATAGCGTGTACCATGCCTATAAGCTTAAAATCGTTGGGGTCGGCTCCATGCTATGTTGCCGTCTCGAAGTTTCAAAAAAAAATTAAAGTAGTCTTGTGTCCCTACCTGACACCCTGGTGATTGTAGTTTGCACGCTCATGTGGTCAAGACAGGAATATATATTTTAATTTGTTTTTTTCAAAAAGGGGGGACTCCCCGGACTCTGCATCAGAACGATGCATACGGCCACATATATTTTAATTTGTGGTGGGTAAATGTTAGAGGTTGCAGCAAATATATTGTACACTGCGGGTCTTTCAGCCAAGTTTAGAGGCAAGCATGTGGGGCCAGTGCTATGATGTGTCGCGTCAACTCGTACAACGAGGAGAAGCTTGATTTTACTAGACGCCTTCTCCCTCACCCATGCGTGCGGTTGCTCACAAACGAGGAAAGGCTTTTGCTTAGTAGTACTTCTACAACAAGCTATCCGTCCCGCTCGCGGTGGACGGACATGCAGCAGTGGATTCGACACTGTAGAAGCAGTAGTAGTAACATCATTGTTCGTCTTCTCGAGGAGGCGAACAGCCAAGCGCAAACCGAACGTTGCAGTTGCGAACATTGGAGCATGCATATAGCCAGGCTCTTGAATGAGACAAATTGCTATGTGAGCCCACTATTGTACTAGTACATACAACTACTTGCTAGTATATCCCTGTAAACCAGAAAGGAGTATTTGCCCTTCTAGAGATTTCAACAAGTGACTAGAGTACACCGAGACGGAGTACATATGGAGCAAAGTGAGTGAATCTGCACCATAAATAAATACGTACTAGTTCTGTCGTTTTCCTCTCCGAGGTGCACAATATTGAGTATACTGACCACTCTCTTTTTGACACGCATTTACATTTTTTTACATAGTACAGATGCAACCGCTCATATACACGCGCATACACTCACCCCTATGAACGCACACACGTACGTCACTATCATCTTGAAATTCACGAAGTCACCATAGGCACCTCGTCGTCGACGGGTCCATAGGTGCTTGAATGCCAAGGAGGTAGAGGGTAGCGGTTCCCGAGACGTTGAACGGTCAATGATGCATCCTCAATTACATGCAGAGGGAATTAATTGGAGAAGCAGAATAGAGACAACACGATGTGAATGCAACAGAGTTTGGACTCTCATATAATAAAGGCCCCCCAGCACTCCAATCCATCTACTCCCAAGTCTCTGCGCAACACTGCTCACTCCAATCCTAGACCAAGTGACCAGAAGCCACAAGCACCTATGGAGGCGATGGACGCGAGCGGCAGTCGGCTGTGCCAAATCATCCAAGGCGCCGGCCTGTGGCCCCGCACCGCGTAGCGTTTCCAGACGGTGGTGGCGACCGCAGGCATCGTAGCCCTCGCCGACACCGGCTTCGCCTCTCGCATGGACGACATGATGGTCAACTCCATCCGCCAGTTCACCGCCATCAAGAAGCACGCAGACGACCTTGCCGTACTGCTCCAGCCCGCGCGCCCAGGCTCCTCATTGCCTAACACCCTCATCGGCCTCCATGGTGATGAACTCTTTCAAGCCCTGGTGGCCCTGCAGGTGCCGGAGGTCGCAACAAAGAATGTGCACCTTGAGGCCGCGCTCGCCGCGCAGTGCCTCGCCATGCAAGAAACCGTCGACCTGCACATCCACGTCTACGAGGAAATCGTCTACATAGAGGCACTACAAGGCAAGCGTGGATAAAAAGACGTTGGCCTTCTTCCAGTCGCTGGAATCTTTGGACGCCATTGTTCAGAAGCACGTCGACCTGGCCACGAAAGCCGCTGCTACTGAGGCGCCGTTCGGTGGGCCGGTGCCCTGAGTCGAGGAGGTGGACGTCGTCGATGGATGCATCTCTTCTTCTTGCCTCCTGTAACCAGCACTGCATCGCCTCGTGGCCTTAATGTTTTATTACTATAGTACTCCCTTCGTTCCCAAATATAAGTCTTTCTAAAGATTCCAGCAAGTGACTACTACATACGGAGCAAAATGAGTGAATCTACACTCTGAACTATGTCTACATACATCTGTATGCTGTATTCCATTTGAAATAGTATCTAAAAAGGCTTATATTTATGAACGGAGGGAGCATATGGCATTTTTATTCCAGTCATACCGTTTTCACTATGAGGTGGGGCCGCAGTTGAGCAAACCCACCCCACCCACCAGGCGTCGGCCGAGTTTAGAATTAGAAGAGAGAAACGAGGGAGGAGAGCTAGCTGTAGCACGGACGCTATTGTCAGATGGGACTCATGTTTATAGAATAGGAGTACTGAGCACTCGTGCCTCTTTTTTTTCTTTTTTGAGGGAAAAATTAGTCGGATGTCTAGTACCACTAGTTGGGTGCGTGCAACCTATAGCTGTCATCACTTTAGGTCTCCTTTTCGAACCGCGGCTACGCTTCACAGTACATATTATTTTACGCATTTATCGTCCTATATATGTACTCCTAGGCTATTTCCACATGCTCCCATTCGCCGACATGTGGGACATAGAGCATCTGGGTCGTAGTGCATGCACGACTCGGAGCATATGCCGAGGTACTTTACATTTCAGATCTCATGAATTTCATGCAACCCCCCCGCAGAAGAATAAATAAATAAATGAATTACTACATGAAACCGGATTATTTTCGTGGAAACCGGAGCACGTTCATTAAATTTTGGACATAACACGTTTATAAAAAATGACCGAAACGAAACCAGTCTAAGGGCCTCTTTGATTTTTCCCGCAAAAAAAGGGCCTCTTTGATTCGCAAGATACTGAAAACACAGGAATGGGGAAAGTATGATGGCGATGAACCGAGACGAGGAGAACTCTAACTCAATTAGAGGTTAGAGTTAGATTCTAACCCTGAACTAACTCTAAACCAAAGAGGTGTATGGATGGCAGGGTTAGATTGACAATAAATGCTCTATCTCAATCATTTGACTACTTTGGACCCTATTTCCTGCCGGATTTGGAGGGTGCTTGGATACGTTTTAGTTCCATGACTAAAAGTAGTGAGACTAAAACTTGCTAGCCTCACCCATGCTTGGATCCAAATAATAAAGAGAATAAAATCAAGTTAATGAGCATTTTTTATCCTCCAAACCCTCCAATCTAGAGCCCTGACTAAATTTTTTTAGTCTCAAGACTAGTTTTAGCCCCTCTTTAGTCAGGGGTGCTTGGAACTTTTAGCCTCTTAAAGAGACTATTTTAGTCAGACTAAAATATGTCCCTTGGATCCAAGCACCCTCTTGGTGTAGCTGGCTCTTCTTTGGCCTCCTCCCGCTCACAATTGACATAAACGAACCATCTATACAAATCAAGCATGCAAAACATGGTAATTTTTACTTTGTCCATACAAATGAGATATCCCACTTAAACATACAACTCGTCAATCAAGCTTCACAAAATAAAAAAAACACTTCATGAAACAAAGAATGAGCTAACTCATCACGGAAGTCATTCATGATAGGGAGGGAGCCCGGAGCCCCTCACGCACCGAGGGAGGAGCTCTCCATTGTCGCTCTGGAGGAAGGCTCTGTAGAGCCCAAGCCCCGGGAACCCCTTCGACGCCGGCCCTTGCGAGTTGAGGTCGACACCGGCATGGGTAGCAGGGCCGCTTGCCGCCGACTGGGAACTTAATCTTTGGGCCTCTAGAAATAATGCAAGCATGTAACTAAAATACCTAGAAAGGTGAATTGAATCTTTGGGCCTCTAGAAATAATGCAAGCCTAAAACTGAAATACCTAGAAAGGTGAACCGAATCTTTGGGCCTCTAGAAATAATGCAAGCCTGAAATTGAAATACCTAGAAAGGTGAACTGAATCTTTGGGCCTCTAGAAATAATGCAAGCCTGAAATTGAAATACCTAGAAAGGTGACCTGAATCTTTGGGCCTCTAGAAAGATTTATTACCTCCTCAAGTAGCATCAAACAATTCCATGCGTGCACCACAAATCTATACCATGTTTGATTAGGATCTACTTTTCCAAATCAGAATTAGCGCTAGAGCAAGCAAGATCACTGATATGGCCGTGAGACAGAGAAGGAACGAACAAACTCACCCCTCTCGCGACCTCCCTGGTAGATGCGTCACCGCCGCACAGGAAAGAGGGAGAATAACGACTGGTGAAGGGGGAGCGGGGCGACCTTCGAAGGCCGAAGGGAGAGGGCGGCCGGAGTAGGGTAGTGAAGGCCGGAAGGAGAGGGTGGCCGGAGGAGAGAGAGGGCGAGCGACCCTATGGGGAACAGAGAGGAGTCGTGTGATAGGTGGGGGGAGCGATCTGGTGCGGGCAGGGGAGATTTTTTAGTTCTTTTCTAGTGGGCCCGAGGATAACTAACCCAATTAGAACCTCTCCACCGGGCTAGTTTTTTTAGCTGGGTTAGAGCAAACTTGCTCAAACTAACCCCTCTTGTTTTGATAATTTGAGGCTATTTCAACCCAAACTAGCTCTACCTCAGGGATCCAAACAAAGAGGAGTGTTACTGTACTTGCTACAGTGTGGATCGTAGCACATTGTTTTTTATGGCCATATCACCACATTGTTTTCTACTGCTGGTTCACTGGGCTACCGTGGTTCGCACTGCTGGTTCACTGGGCTGCGTGGTTCGCACTCCTCTGACCTGAGTAGTACTCCCTCCGTTCCTAAATATAAGTCTTCGTAGATATTTCACTGTGGACCACATACGGATGTATATAGATGCATTTTATGTGTAGATTCACTCATTTTTCTCCGTATGTGGTCCATAGTGAAATCTCTCCAAAGACTTATATTTAGGAACGGAGGGAGTAGTATAGTACTAGTATATACCGCATCATTGTTTGCTCCTTCTTACTACTCCAACATGTGGGAGAGCCAGCATCCGGGTCGACGTGTCATGCACCAGATTAGAGCGCGGAACGGAAGGGGGGCATCACCCCGGTCGGAGTTCCAGTAATTCATGACTATAGTGAGTGGTCATATCACAAGTCTTTCCAGAAGTAACGCACCATCAAATCGCACAACCCCACTCGCTCACCCTCCTCGCCTCTCTGTCAAACTGCCTACCCGAAAACTGCCGCGCGTACTGCCCGCGGAAAAGCCCCGCCCTCAACTTTTAACTACGCGAAAATAGTTCGAGCTTGTTCGTTCTATATAAATATAGTAAGTACTGTATGTTTATTCACCCGTGGGGTTGTTCAATGAATGGAGGGGCGGGGAGCACAAGTGAACAATACTGTAGTACTACTAGTAGTAAGTAGGAGTCGTACAGTAGTCACCTTAAATAGAGAGTTTCTTTTCTTTAATGCCACGTACACAAATTGAAACGCTTGTTGTGGAGAGAAAAAAGATAATCACTCCACTATATATGGACGCAGGGGCCTGAGCGCTTGCTTTACTAGGGTTGCTCTCTTCATTCTCTCATCCTCTCCAGATATAAACAAGACAGCGGTAGTGACATTTTCTCTCTGCTCACCGCTGGTCACAGATCCGGCCGGATCCCTTCGGCCAGTGTGTGTAGAGGACTAAAAGGTGCATCGTTCACGCGGTCATCACAACCGAGGGAGGAAACCCACAGCTGCCGGAGAGGCCCGACCCTCTGCCCGTGCCGTTCTCTCTGACATAGCGCCGGCTCGGGAGGTCCTCCGACCCTTCTTCCTCCCTGCCGTATTGTCCGCAGATCCGACCTGCCGCCGCTGACATCCCGGCGACCCTCAGGTATAAGTTCTTCGAAAGCGGCCTTGATCTACTACCCCAGATCCCCACGTGTCAGCATGTGCATCTTTTTCTACTCGCATCAGCTCTTCCAAATCCACCTAAATTTTTAGTATTATTAGAGGTAAAGCTACTTCATGCATTCGAATCTAGGGCTTTGTTCAAACAACGAAGAAAGGGGGGAAAGTTGTAGCATGGATCTAGGACTTGATTCAAAGAGGAAATAATATGGTGAAAGTAGTAGAGACCAGATACCCAACCGGTCTCTTGGTTGAAAAGGAAAATAATGGGAAAACGCAGTACAAACTGGATAAGGAACAGATCTATTATTGGTTGAAAAAAGGATAGAAAGTGGCGGCTGGTGGACAAGTCAAGAGAGTATGTCCAGGATTAGATTTGCTGCCATCACATAGTAAAAGGTCTCCAGGATTAGATTTGCTACCCTCACATAGTAAAAGGTCTCAGGATTAGATTTGCTGCCCTCACATAGTAAAAGGTCTCAGGATTAGATTTGTTGCCCTCACATAGTAAAAGGTCTCTAGGATTAGACTTGCTGCCCTCACATAGTAAAAGGTCTCCAGGATTAGATTTGCTGCCCTCACATAGTACAAGGTCTCCAGGATTAGGTTTGCTGCCCTCACATAGCATGAACAAACTTGGCATCACCACTTTATGCCTCCTTGTAGGTACATTGTGCTGATGCGTCCACTGTCGCATGTCCTTATGCCAACCTTTTGCTGTTGTTAATGTAAGGGCGCATGTAAAATGAAGCAATCACACTGTTACCTTAGGGACATGTCTAACCAGTGTTATTGTTAATCTAATGCCTCCAGTGATAAGATGCATTTAAACTGTGTTACAAATGGCACTCCTGCTGTTTCCCCACTATGATAAGTAAGTTGCTCCTTTACGCTGCTGAGTGTCCTGGTGTCCCTACGGTCCATGCCCTTAAACCAACTCTTTAGCTGCTGTTGATTTACTGTGTCTGGTAAACAAGCAATGCCACCATTAAAGTAACCCATATTTGAGGAATCTCATTGTTGATCGTAATGCTTCTGGTAACATGAAGCATTGCTGACGTTTTAAAATTTCTACTGTCCTTGCGTGATTGCCATGAACATAATTAAGATGCTTCTTTTCATTTTGTATATGTTTCGTATATTCTTATTGACCAGCAACTGTTTACTTTCTATCTTTTGGTGCAGATAGGGATATCCATTTCACCATGTTGCTATTGTGACCTTTTGGTGAACTGCACAAAACACTTTTTTTTGGAATGTGTGTCTTGTGCAGTTCAACTAAAATGTCACGTGGAGCAGGAGAAGGACTCCGTGGTTGACCTCGCTGAGACCATCATCGACCCTTGATACGCCAACATGAAAGAAGACGACCTGAACACGTGGGAGGTACCTCTGAATCTAGCCTACATAACCTACGCGGCCACGGACGCATACACATGCTACGACATGTACAGGCAGATCTTGGACATGAGGGCGTGTCTGCTTCCCGTAACCGACGAGTACACGGACAGCCGCAGCATCATGATCAAGCGTGCCAGGAAGGTCTAGATGTTGTACTTTATCAGTTTATAAGTACCTTTATCATCTTAGTGTTTCATGCATTAGCCTATGTGTCGTAATTATCTGTTTTGTCCGAAATATTTCTTTTAAGAACCCATTAACCTGATTGCTTTTTTAGTGGCTATTTGCTTATGTATGTAAACTAGTTCACTTGTCCGTAAAAAAAAACTAGTTCACTCGGCTGCCTTGCTTTGAATCTCCTTCCTCCCAACATATTCCCCTCCTCAGGTGGACCCAGCAGGTCTCTGAATTTTCTCCCACTTTCTTTTTCGATGTAAACTGAGTTTTCTCCCAGTACTTTCCCCTAGAACCAACTCAACTGTCCCACGTCTAGCCTAAAAAATAATAATACCCCATGTACTATTAACTCATCAAATTAAAATGATATTTTATTTTGTAAGTTGAAAGTTCTTACAAAATAATAATAATAATGGTTTATATATAACTTGGCAAGTTAACTCCTAGTGATTGCGTACATAAGCTTGCATAGATTTTACTGACGTGCAATCACGTGTTTATGTTTTTATAACATTTCTCCGTCTAGCCCAACATGATATTTTCACCCAGCCCAGCAAGTCCGCGGATTTCGAGAAAAATGCAAATGGGATTTAAACGGGCTACATAGATGCTACATCATTGTTTCACCCAGCTCACCAAATGGACTAAAAAATGTCCCCCCCCCCCCCCGCTGACAGGTCGGACCCACCAGCTATATCTTCGCACGCAAGGAAGTGCCTCCTTATTATGCACCAAAAAATGAATACCCCCTGCTAGCTGGGACCCACCATAGTTAGTGGCTGACTTGTGGGCCTACCAAGTTGACGAGGACGGAGGGCTTTGTCAACTTAGTCAATATGAACAATTCTAGCTCCAGTGACCCTACGATGTCCATCCAACGGCCATAGTGCTTCTTCTTGCTCCAGCCGCCCAAAGCTGCGCCGGTCGTGCCGCGTGCTCCTGCCTCTCGTGGCCGACTGTGATGCCGCGGAGGCCTCACCGCCCCCTACTACTCCCACCGCTGGCCCATGCTATCCCTCTACTCACCCACACCCCCTGCTATTCTGCGGTGATGGCAGCCTCACGCCGCAGTCGAACCAGTGAACCCTCGTACTCCTCTCCGCGTGGGCATCCACTGTCGCGTCTTCCCTGGCTCTGCGTCGTACCCTTCCTAGGCCTCGCCGTCGTCCAAGGCCTTGGTGCTCTCGGCGCGGCGTGGTCAATGTGGTCAACGACCGACTCCCATCAGAAGAGTACTGTACGTGAAGAGGCTGACAGCTGGGTCCACGGCCACAGCCCATTTTTTTTGTGATTTGCCAAGTAAGTCGCTTTGTCAGGCCTGTTGGGCTGCAAATCTTTCAACACGAGGAGAGCTTCATTCGGCTGGCCGAGAAAACGGCCCATCAGTAATGAGAAACCAGCAATTAGTTTAAAATATATTTTTTTTCATTTCGAAATTTTAAATTACATTAATTTTTATGCGTGGAGAATTTGTTGGATTTTATATTGATATACATTTATTTTTAAAATCAGTTTGAATGTGAGTCGAAAATTCGTGATTAAAAATAGTTCGGACCACGCCGAAATATGAAAAATTTCGTTAATTTTTTAACCGTGGCCACAATATGGGCTGTAATGCTAACAAAAAGAATATGGGCTCCAAAAAAACCTTAAGAATTAGCTAATGCGCTGTAAATTATTAGAAATAATGGCAGATGGGTTGTATGCTGTTTTCCACAGATTTGAGGCTTTCCTAAAAAAAGGTTGATGCACAAGCAGTGACTGTTGGATGTCCATCGAACGGGCGTCGTGCTTCTTCAATATCTGCTCTTCCTGCTCCCGCCGCTCAAACAAGCGCCGGCGGGACTGCTTGCTCCCTCCTCCCCGCGGCCGGCTGTGCTGCCGCACAGGCCTCACCGCCCCACCGTACTCCCATCGCTGGCCTAGTGTCACAGCCCTAGTTTAGCCTTTGCTTGTCTTTGCATGATCACCATGTCATCATGTTTAAATTCCAAAGAAATTTGAAATGGGGATTGTTTAAACCCTAGCTTTAAGGAATCCAACTAGGTTCAAATAAAATATTTTCAGTAAATCCAAATGGCTTTCAAAAATGTTCATCATTTATGGAAAATGTTGTAAACAGTAACCAGAGGTGATGCACATCTTTTCCATGACCATTTGGGCTCTGAATTAAATCATATTCTATTTGAATTTGGGCACTTTAATACTATAAAATATTTAAATTGCCCAAATAGTCATAAACTAAAATGTTTGCTGTTGGTTATATTCCAAACAGTGGCATTGAGAAGTTTTATGATTTTTGGATCTGCCTAGGTATTTTTAATAAAGCCCAGAACAAATTACAGAAAATAGAAAAGAGAAATAAACTAGGAAAAGAACAGAGGCTCACCTGGGCCTTACCTGGCTCACCCGCAGCCCACCTGGCTGGCCCTGTTGACTAGCCCAGCCCACCTCCTCGCGCGTCGTCTTCCCCACGCCTTCTGGCATCGCGCGTGGCGCGCGCACAACCGAGCTGCGGCCACCTCCTGCTTCCACCTCCTCCTGCTTGCCGCCGACCGTCTGGAGCTGGCTGGAGACGCCACGCACCCCCAGGCCCTCTCACTCCTTCCCCCCGTGCTCACCCCCTCCCCTTTCCCTCTCGCGCGCACCTGCCCGAACGCGTCCGTCGCCGCCGTTCGCCACCACCGCAGCCACCGCCTCCTCCTCGCCTCACCGACGCGCCCAGAGGCTCCGCCGTGACGCCTCCTTTCTCTCCACCGAGTCGCGCCCCGCCGGACGCCTCGAAGCACCGTCCCCGACCCCTTCATCCTCCTCGGGTCGCCGGAGACCCGACTCGCCACCCCGCTCGCTCCGACGCTCCCTCGAGCCCGCGTCGACGCCGCTGCAACCACTGTGAGCTCCCGCCTCGAAATCCGCTCTCCCCCGAGCTCGTTAGGCCCTGTAGTCGTCGCCCCTGGCCGACCAGATCGCGTCGCCACCTGAGCTCCTCACCGCCATGGCCACGTCCACTTGAACTTTAAACCGAGTGCGTCACCGCGCTCAGCGCGTCACCACGGGCCCGTAGCAACCACCCGTTGCTCCTGCCGTGCCCTGCAACGTCGGGACAGTCGACGTCCGAACTCCGGCCACCGCGGACATGCTCGCCACCGTCGTCTCCGGCTGCCCCAGCACCTGCCACCACCACCGTAGGACGCGCCGCCTCGCGGGCGTTCCAACGAGCTCAACCCCGCCTCTTCTCGTCGCCTGAATCGCCGGGACGAGTGACTCCGCCGCGACTTGAGGTCGCCGGTGACTTGAGGTCGCCGGCGACTAATCGCCGGCAGTGCTGACGTGGCGATGTCATTAAACGCTAATGACGCACTAACTAACCCCCTCTCTCACTGACTACTGGACCCCACGCCTTAACTAACCGTAGTTTAGTTTATGATTAGTTTTTACTAATCACAGTGGCCCCACAAGTCAAAGTTGACTGTGGTGACGTGTCTGTTGACCGGACCCACCTGTCAATGACCCTAGGCTGCACTGGGTCACTGACCAGTGGACCCCACTGGTCAGGTTTGACCCGGACCAGCCCAGTTGACCAGCTGACGTCACCCTGACGTCATGATGACGCAATAATTATTTACTGGAATTATTTTTATACAGGAAATTCCAGAATATATTGCAAACTTCAAAAATTCATAGAAAATAATCTATAACTCCAATGGAAATAATTTATATATGAAAAATTATCAGAAAAATCCAAAGAATCTGTTTATGCCATTTTCATGCATGTTTGAGCAAGTTAACCCCACCGTTTAGGATGAAACATGATTAGGGCAAATTTCATAATAGGTTTGGAGTTGGAATTTGATGTAGTTTTGAATTCCACTTCAATGAATATGACTACCTGTTGCACTAGGTCAATTCAGTACCTTAACATGACATATCATTCATATGAATGTGCATTGCATTGATTGTGGTTCCTCTTGTGTTTGTCGGTGTTTGTCCCCTCTCGATAGACGTGGTTCCGACGATGTGATCGTTGACACTGATGAAGACTCAATGTTATCTTCAGAAGTGCCAGGCAAGCAAAACCCCCTTGTTAATTATGATACAATCCCACTCTCTTGCTCCTTCTCTCTTTTACTGCATTAGGACAACAACGATTCATCTGTTACTTGCTGCGGTAGCTGAACCCCTTTATCCTCTGCATGACCTGTCATTGCCATAGTAAATAGATGAAACCCACTAGCATGAGTAGGAGTTGATTGAGCCATGATGTGCCTACTCATTCATGCTTGTTTGTCATGCCTGCTACTGCTTAGACTTGAGTCGGGTGTGATTCATCGGGAATGAATTGGAATGGTGATGAACATGTCCTACTGTGTGTGAGCTAAGTGTGTGAACACGATTTGGTAAAGGTATTGGTGAGAGGCCATGTAGGAGTACATGGTGGGTTGTGTCATTGAAGCCGTCCTCAGGAACTGAGTTCTGTGTTTGTGATCTATGAAACAGTTACTACCACACATTGGGATCCTTAATTGACTCTCTCGGCTTCTTGATCACCCTTGTCCTCTGTCCAGGAGTTGCAAAGTAGTTTCTGGTGTTTGTAGTATGCTGGGGGCCGCACGCAGCGCTGACCGTCGGGGTGGGCTGTGTTGCGGTAGGCACGTGGCACGGTGTACCGATTCGCCCATTTGGTGTCTCGGGAACCCTGTTCACATCGTTCGGGGCCGTTAGTGGAAACCTCGGCCGGACTCCCTGCGGATGGAACCCGAATAGGCGATAAACCTGGACTAGGGACTTGTGTGTTTAGGTAGGTCGTGGCCGACACCCTCGCTGGGCTTCCGCTTGAAGGTTGCCGAGTACATGTCGTGTAAACGGCGATAAGTGGTGGGAGCGTGTGTGAAGAAGTACACCCCTGCAGGGTTAACATCATCTATTCGAATAGCCGTGCCCGCGGTAATGGACTTCTGGGTTGCCTATAACAGTTCATAGACAAGTGAAAGTGGATACTCTAAAATGCGCAAGATAAGCGTGAGTGCTATGGATGGCCTTCTCGTAGGGAGACGGGAGCGGATCCATAGTGGTGTATTGATATGGTGAATATGTGGACTCGTGTGCGCCACCTCAAAAGAGTTACTTGCAGTCGTAGTTCAGGATAGCCACCGAGTCAAAGCTGGCTTGCTGCAGTCAAACTCCACCACCCCTTTATCGATACTGATGCATATGTAGCTAGTTCTGATGTAAGTCTTGCTGGGTACATTTGTACTCACGTTTGCCTATTTTATGTTTTTGCAGAGAGACTTCAGTCTCGCTAGTAGTACCGCTTGGACTTCGACGTTTAGCTTGTTACCTCAGCTACGATCTTGTGCCCTCGGCAGGATCTAGTGGATAGTCAGGCTTCTTAGCGTTCTTCATTTGTAGATGTCTGTACTCAGACATGTTAAGCTTCCGCTTGTGCTTTGACTTGTATGCTCTGAATGTTGGGTCATGAGACCCAGGTTTGTAATATCTCGCTCCTCGGAGCCTAATGAATAAATACTTTGAGTCGTAGAGTTATGTTGTGATGCCATGTTGTATTTACTCATATCGGGCATATTGTGTGTATGATTGAAATGCTTGGTATGAGTGGGATCCGACTATCTAGTTGTTTATCCTTGGCAGCCTATCATATGGGGAAATGTAGTCTAGTGCTTCTGAGCGATAGTAGTCCGCTACAGCCCGGTTCACCGGAGTCCTGCTAGCCCAGCACTACTGCTCGGATCACTTGACTGGCCGGCATGTGTTTCACTTCGTTCCTGTGTCTGTCCCTTCGGGGAAATGTCACGCGGTGACTTCCGGAGTCCTGCCTAGCCTGCTACAGCCCGGGTTACCGGAGTCCTGTTAGCCCAGTGCTACAGCCCGGATTCACACGTTGATGACCGACATGCTCGATGTGATTCATGTATGCCTGTCCTCATGGGTTAGCGCCGCTTTGGGTTCACGACTAGCCATGTCGGCCCGGGTTCTCTGTCATATGGATGCTAGCGACACTATCATATACGTGAGCCGAAAGGCGCAAACGGTCCCGGGCCAGGTAAGGTGGCACCCGTGGGAGTACCGTGCGTGAGGCCGCAAAGTGATATGATGTGTTACATGCTGGATCGATGTGACTTAGGATCGGGGTCCCGACACCTAGCCATCCCTCTACTCACCCACACCTACTGTTATTCTCTGGCGACGGCAGACGAACCAGTAAACCCTCGTACAGTCGTACTCCCCTCCGCGTGGGAAACAATTGCCGAGTCTTCCCTGCCTCTGTGTCGTTCCCTTCCTAGGCCTCGTCGTCGTCCACCGCCCTGGTGCTCTCGGCGCGGCCTGGTCAACATGGTCAACGACCGACATGCATCTGAAGTGGACTGTACGTGGAGAGGCCGACAGCTGGGTCCACGGCCGCACGCAAGGAAATGCCTCCTTATTACGCGCAAAATAATGATTCCTCCACCTGACATCAGGGACCCACTGAAAGGGCCTCTGTATTTCGCGAAAAAACGTTACCGCCACTGACAGCTCGGACCCACCAGCTATATCTTTGCACGCAAGGAAGTGCCTCCTTATTATGCTCAAAAAATGAATACCCCCTGCTAGCTGGGACCCACCTTGGTGGGAGGCTGACTTGTGGGCCTACTAAGTTGACGGGGACGGAGGGCTTTGTCAACTTAGTCAATATGCACGATTCTAGCTCCAGTGACCGTACGATGTCCATCCAATGGCCGTAGTGCTTCTTCAACCTCTTGTCTTCTTGCTCCAGCCGCCCAAACCAGCGCCGGTCGTGCCTCGTGCTCCTGCCTCCCGTGGCCGGCTGTGATGCAGCGGAGGCCTCACCGCCCCCTACTACTCCCACCGCTGGCCAGGCCATCCCTCTACTCACCCACACACCCTGTTATTCTGTGGCGGTGGCAGCCTCACACCGCAGCGAACCAGTGAACCCTCGTACTCCTCTACGCGTGGGCATCCACTATCGCGTCTTCCCTGGCTCCGCGTCGTCCCCTTCCTAGGCCTCGCCGTCGTCCATCGCCCTGGTGTTCTCGGCACGGCGTGGTCAACATGGTCAAGGAACGGCTTCCATCGGACGTGGACTGTACATGGAGAGGCTGACAGCTGGGTCCACGGCCGCAGCAAGGAAGTGCCTCCTTATTACGTGCAAAATAATTATTCCTCCACCTGACAGCGGGGACCCACCTGACGGGCCACCGTATTTCGCGAAAAAACGTTTGCCCCTGACTGCTGGGACCCACCAGCTACATCTTCGCACGCATGGGAGTGCCTGACAGTCGGGACCCACCTGGTCGAAGCGTACGTAGTGTTGTCATTCTGGTCGCGAATGTGTACGTACATACATACTGGTCGATGTAGACGCGCGCACATGTCGTAGTAGAGGCGCGCACGTAGCATGTACACGTACGTACAACGGCCAGGGTGCAAGAAAGAAAATACAGCCACGTATGTGTATATACGGGCGGGATCTCGAACGCCTACTCGCGCATACGTACAGCCAGGGCTCGTGTACATGGCTGGGTCGTCGTGTTCATGGGGAGGCAACGGAATGTGTGGTTGCGTTCATCGGGAGGGCTTGGACGGAACATGCGATGCAAACGAGGCCTGGCGTACCGCAGAACGGAGGAAATAGCCTTGTGTTCGACCGGCCATGTTCGAAACGGGATCCTGTTCATCGGGAGGGGTCTGGCGTACCGCAAAACTGAGGAAACGGACCTCCTACGGTCGAAACGGGGGTCCTGTTGATCGGCCGGGATGTGGCGTACCGCAAAACGGAGAAAACGGACTTGTGTTGGAGCGCTACGGTCGAAACGAGGTCCTGTTCATCGGGAGGGGTGTGGCGTACCGCAAAACGGGACTCCACGGGATACTGTTCATCTCCACCGTCGACCCCCTCCAGCCTCTACGGGCTACTGTTCATCCACCGTCGACCTCCTCCAGGCTCCACCCGCAACTGTTCATCCACGGGCTCCTGTTCATCCAGCCTCCACCGCGCGCTACTCCACCGGCTACTGTTCAACCAGCCCTCTCCACGGGCTCCTGTTCAACCACCCCTCCACGTGCTACTGTTCATCGTGCCCTCCACCGTCTACTGTTCATCCTGCCCTCCACGGGGTGGTCCTGTTCATCCAGCCCTCCACGGGGTCCTGTTCACCCAGCCCTAACCGGCTCAATCGATCGGGGTCCTGTTCATCCACCCCCACCGGGAACTGTTCATCCAACCCCCCCCCCCCCCCCCCGCAACGCTCACTGTTCATCCAGAGGCAGCATCGATCGGCTTCAGTTAGTAGCAGTAGCGAAGGAATCGCTCGATCGGGTTCAGTTAACAGCCATCGATCGATCGCTCAGGTTCTGTAACGCCTAGCCTGCAGTGCAATCGCTCAGGTTCAGTTAGAGCCCAACGCCTCGCTCGGGTTCAGTTAGAGCCAACGCCTCGCACACACGCTCGTACGTGTACAAGAGAAGCGCGCATCGCTTGGCCCCCGACCTCCCACCGTAACCGGGAACTCCCCGAAATTTTCCTCCCCCTCGCTTCTACCATGGTTTTTTCCCTCATGGACGGCCCAAAGAATGTCATGCAGCTGCGTCTCCGGCCCGCCCAGGACGAAAAGCCCATTTTCTGTCATGATTTTTTGTCATAGAAGTAGGAGCCCACCACATCTATGATGATACCGGTTTTTGTCACAATTATCATAGAAGTGTCATATGTATGACAGAAAAAAATTCGTTCGGCCCAAAATGTCACGGATGTGTCTTTTTTTTGTAGTGCTATGAAGAACTTGAAAGACGCTAAAACAACAATTTATACCTCAACTACGAGGGGAGGTAAGGAACTGCCATCTAGCTCTGCACTTGATTCACTTTCTGTTATGAGTAAGCTTGCGACACCTAAACCTGCTTCTGCTATTCACTCTGATATGTTGCATGTTATTGATGATGCCACTTCTGCTATGCACGATACTTATGATGAAACTGCTTCTATGCCTGATACTACTGTGCCCCTTAGTGAATTTCTTGATGAACAAATTGCTAGGGCTAGAGAGAAATAAATTATTGAATCTGATTACAATGATGAAAGTGATGATGAAGATATGCCTGTTATTCCTGAGGGTGATGTTTTTGATATGGAATCTTCTGCCGCTATTTTAGCTTGCAAAGATAGATATGAGCTCAAGAGGTTATTAGCTAAATGGAACAAAGAATCTCTTAAAGATAAAATGAAACCTGACCCTGCTTTTGCAACTTCACCTATTTTGTGTTCCCGATAAGGATAATGAATTCTCTGTTAATCCCGATATAATTACTTTGGTTGAATCTGATCCTTTTCATGGCTATGAATCTGAAACTGTTGTGGCACATCTTACTAAATTAAATGATATAGCCACCCTGTTCACTAATGATGAGAGATCTCGCTACTTTTATATCCTTAAAATATTTCCGTACTCATTAAAGGTTGATGCTAAGATATGGTTTAATTCTCTCGATCCTGGTTGTGTGCGTAGTCCCCAGGATATGGTTTATTACTTCTCTGCTAAATATTTCCCTCCTCCTAAGAAACAAGCTGCTTTGAAGGAAATATACAACTTTGTGCAAATTAAAGAAGAGAGTCTACCACAAGCTTGGGGGAGGCTTCTCAGTTTACTTAATGCTTTGCCTGATCATCCTCTTAAGAAAAATGAAATACTTGATTCTTTTATAATGGACTAACCGATGCTTCCAGAGATTACCTGGATAGTTGTGCTGGTTCTCTTTTCTGGGAAAGAATACCGGATGAAGCTGAAATTCTATTGAATAATATGCTGACAAATGAAAATAATTGGGCACCTCCTAAGCCAGCTCCTGCTCCAATTACCGAGCCTATTCCTAAACCAACTTCAAAGAAGAGAGGTGTTCTATTTCTCAGTCCCAAATATATGCAAGAGGCAAATAAATCTATGAAAGAAAAAGGTATTAAAGCTGAAGATGTTAAGAATTTACCGCCTGTTGAAGAAACATATGATCTCAATCCTTTATTTATTGAAGAACCTCTAGACCTCGATATCCCGACACATGTAGTAAAGGTAAATTCTCTCTATAGATATGATAAAACTGAAATCCCTCCTACTAAAATTGCTAGTCAGTGCTTAGATGAGTTCGATAACTTTATTGTCAAACAAGAAAACTTCAATGCTTATTTTGGTAGCCAATTAAAACAAGACGCTTATATGATTAAACGGTTGGGTGATTATATGGCTAATATTAGAGGTGAACTTAAACTTGTTAGCAAGAATGCTTCTATGGTAACCACTCAAATGGAACAAGTACTTAAAGCTCAAAAAGAATTGCTTGATGAAATGAATAGTAAGAAAAATGATTATGCTGTTAGAGCGGCTACTAGAACTGGTAGAATGACTCAGGAACCTTTGTATCCTGAAGGCCACCCTAAGAGAATTGAGCAAGATTCTCATAGAAATAATATTGATGTACCTAGTTCATCTAAAAATAAGAAAAAGAAAATTGATAGAACTGTGCAAACTTCTGGTGAACCTATTGCTGAACCACCTAAGAATCCCGATGATATCTCTATGTCTGATGCTGAAACACAATCTGGTAATGAACATGAACCTAGTGAAAATATTAATGATGATGTTCATGATGATGCTCAACCTAGTAATGATAATGATGTAGAAATTGAACCTGCTGTTGATCTTGATAACCCACAATCAAAGAATCAACGTTATGATAAGAGAGATTTTGTTGCTAGGAAGCATGGTAAAGAAAGAGAAACTTGGGTTCAGAAACCCATGCCTTTTCCTCCCAAACCATCCAAGATAAAGGATGATGAGCATTTTGAGCGCTTTGCTGAAATGATTAGACCTATCTTTTTGCGTATGCGATTAACTGATGTGCTCAAAACTAATCCTTATGCTAAATATATGAAAGATATCATTACTAATAAAAGAAAGATACCGGAAGCTGAAATTTCCACCATGCTTGCTAATTATACTTTTAAGGGTAGAATACCAAAGAAACTTGGAGATCCAGGAGTACCTACTATACCATGCTCCATTAAAAGGAATTATGTTAAAACTGCTTTATGTGATCTTGGAGCCGGTGTTAGTGTTAAGCCTCTCTCTTTATATCATAGACTTGACTCGAATAAGTTGACACCTGCTGAAATATCTTTGCAAATGGCTGATAAATCAACTGCTATACCTGGCGATATTTGTGAGGATGTGCCTGTTGTGGTTGCGAACGTTACTATTTTAACGGACTTTGTTATACTTGATATTCCCGAGGATGATAGTATGTCTATTATTCTTGGAAGACCTTTTTTGAATACTGCAGGGGCTGTTATTGATTGCACCAAAGGCAATGTCTCTTTTCATATTAATGGTAATGAGCATACAATACACTTTCCGAGGAAACAACCTCAAGTTCATAGTATCAATTCTATTGGAAAAGTTCCATCGATTATATTTGGAGGTTTTGAATTTCATCTTCCTACTGTCAAGAAGAAATATGATATTCTTATTATTGGGGATGTGCATATCCCCGTTGAGGTAACTTAGTGTTATTCGAAATTTCTCTGGTTCCATGATTATCGGAATGAGTTTGTTAACAAGACTTGATCAACCTTGTTAGTGGATTCCTTTTGATGAGCATGAGACGGATGAAACTAGGAGCACAACCTTTTGTACCTTATTTATACTTTCTGTTATTTAGTTGAAATAAAGTAAAAATAGTATTTTTCTGTCTGTTTCCTGATTTATCCGTGCAATATAAAAATATCCCAAAAATAAAAGTTCTCCAAATGCCATGCCAATTTAATATGATTTTTTCGGGAATATTTGGGGATCTATAGTGCAAAAATCACCGCGGGGGGAGCTGCCACCTGGTCACGAGGGTGGAGGGCGCGCCCTACCCCCCTGGGCGCGCCCCCTGCCTCGTGGGCCCACGGTGTCCCTTCTCCACTTATTCCTGCACCCATCCTCTTCTTCTTCCTCCCCCAAACACGAAAAACCAACTCAAGCATGAGTTCTAGGCCACTTTGCTGTGATTTTCGATCTCCTTGCTCAAAGCACCTCTCGCAAAACTGCTTGGGGAGATTGTTCCTTGGTATGTGACTCCTCCATTGGTCCAATTAGTTTTTGATCAAGTGCTCTATTCTTTGCAAATTTGTGTTGCATAGGTGACCATGTTCTTGAGCTTGCATGTCAAATTTATATGGTTCCAAGTAGTTCTAATGCTTGATATAGGTTTTAGGCACTTGTAGGAGTAGTTGCTATCAGTTTTACTGAAGTTGGTTCACTTTTGTTTGAAGTTACTAAAAATTTCAGAATATTTCAGAAAATAAGGAAGAGACTTTTGAGGGGCTCATCGAGCCGATGCTCAAAGGAAAAGCAAAATGAAGAAGCACAGAAGCCCAAATATAATTTGCCTCGCACCGTGGTGGTCCGGCCGTGTGAATGGTCTTCTGATAATTTCTTGAGAGAGGCCGGGATTTATGAGGATTTCTATTCATTGATTGAGAATGCTGGCCTCACCGACTTCGTCCGCGACCAACATCATCAGTATCTCTTACTCACAAATAATTTTGTGCAAAACTTCTACTTTTTCCCTAAGGAATCACCTCCTTCAGTAGAATTTCATTTATATGACATTGTTAAGAAGATGCCATTAGCTGAATTTTGCAAGGTTTGCAACATACCCCCTAAGGGCACTTTAGAGGAACCACACCGTAATGAGGTGGAAGCGTTTATTAACACTATCACTGTGGGAGAAACCAAGAAGGCTTCCGATTGCAAGAATCACTAGCATACATTTCCCTGTTTTACGCTACTTTGCCATATTTTCTTGTCGTTGCTTGATTGGTCGTGGAAACTGTGGAAACCTTAGTGTTCCTGATATTATTATTTTGTTCCATGGTTTATACCGCGATAACACTGTTAGTATGGGCGGAATTATTGCTAGACGGTTAAGGATAAACCGTACTAAGGGACCCATTTTTGGAGGCATTTATGCTTCACGCCTCGCTCCATATTTTAACATAGCTATTAGGCTTCATGAGAAAGAAGAAAAATTGCTGCCAAGTGCTTATTTAGATTATAAGAGTATGCTAGCGCATGATTTTATTGTTAAGGGCAGGGAAGGAGAGCTCAAATATAAATTATTCTTTCGTAAACATCATCCTGAAACTATTACCTTGCCTGCCCCTTCCTTGTTTAATTTTGAAGGACCTTATCTCGTTATGAGGGCTGCCGTCCAAGCTTACAAGAATCCTGCACCAGCCCCGGAACCGGAACCACAAGATGAGCCTCCACGACAATCAGTTTATTCTTGGGATCCAGAGATGGCTGTCAGCCAATGGCAGTCCGAGTCTTCTTCATCATCATATGATCCCAGCTTATCTTCATCGCAGTACGACCCCAGCTACACCTACGGATATCCGCCAGGCTATCCCTGGCAATAGACCAACTTAGGCCAAAAGCCTAAGCTTCGGGGAGTACGTATTTCTCACCGACATTACATTTATGTTCACACACACTCATTGCTAGATGTCGGTGCTCATACTCTTTCACTATAATATCCATGCTAGTATATTTTCTTTTTCTTGCTTTCTTCTTGTGTGTTTGATAAACCTTAAGAAAAAACCAAAAAAATTAGTAGTAGTTTACTTTCTCGCTGTATTAGTAATAATTAAAGTGAAAACCCAAAAATATTTCTTGTTCTTCTTTTGCTTGTTGGCAGCTTTCCCGTGTAAATAGTTTTATTTCTTTTCTTTTCTTTGGAGGTCGATAGGAGAAGATCATGATTAAATTGTTGAAGTAGCTCTCATATGCTTTATTGTTGATTTAACCAAAGAACCATATTGCCTTGTCTTCTCCTGTTTATTGAATGCTCGCAGATTCCAGCTTAGTCCAATGCACGTGCACTCTTATTATTATTCACATCGTTCGGTCGTGCAAGTGAAAGGCAATTATGATGATATATGATGAATTGATTGGGATAAGCGAAACTGGTATGAACTCGACCTCTTTTGTTTTTGTAAATATGATGAGTTCATCGTTCTTGATTCAGCTTATTATGATTAAACATGTTTGCAATGACAATTAGAGACCATACTTGCTTGTGCCATGCTTGATTAGCTATGAGTTATAATGGTTTATGTTGCGTGCCAACATGCTATTAAGATGGTTATGATGTGGTATGATGGGGTGGTATCCTCCTTTGAATGATTTGAGCGACTTGACTTGGCACATTGTCGGGGGAAACTGTCCTCCACGAACACCTATGGGACCGGAGCCCCTTTGTTTGTCCGGTAAGAGGGCGGAGGGAGCACGAAGAGCAGATCGTAGTGAACACACGGGCGGTTTACCCAGGTTCGGGCCGCGGTGGACGCGTAAAACCCTACTCCTGCTTAGTTTGTATTGAGTTGGAGAGCTCGGGAGCTTGAAGAACTAGCTACACCGAGCGTATGAGCGATCTAGGTTCCGAACCCCCTTTCTACGTTGTGCATGGGCCTCCTTTTATAGTGCAAAGGGGTCACCGACAGGTGTCAACGTAGGAGAAAGGGCAAAAATGTAAAAGGGGTGGTAGTTGTAACAGTGCGGGAATAGTGGAGCTACAGTGCGTGAACAGTGGTCGCTACCTACTTTGACAGTGGGGGACAAGAGCATTCAATGCCCGTCGCCGTCGACCCCAAAAGCGCCCGCCCTTGCGTCTCCGTTTGCCACGGCGATGGCTTCACCACCGTGGAGTGCCACCGTGTCCCCCAGGCTGCACAGCCACCCACCACGCGTCCCTGGAATGGCCCCAGCGCGACGCGTGGTTCGATGAGCTGGAGCGCGGGCACACAGCACAACTCTCCCCGGCAAGTGCCTTGCCGGGGTCTTGACCTTGCCGGGCCCGGGAACTTGCCGGGCTCTGAAGCTTGTCGCTCCCCGGGCCCCGCCGGGGCGCATATAGCGCCGAGGCGTGTCTCCAGTGATGTAATCTTCCAGTCTTCCTGGCAAGCCCCTCTTGTCAGGGTCTCGTGTTAGTGAAGTAACCTTGAGCCAGGAACGGCCTTCCCGGCAAACTCCACTTGCCGGGGTCTCGATCTTCTGTCTTGTATACTTTGTTTTTGAATGGTTTTATATGGAGCAGGATGGTCTCCGGCAAGCACGTGGTAGGCCCTGCCGCGGGAAGCTGCTACTGTCCGTGCACAAGTTGGGGTACTGAGGTACCCCTACCTTAGTACACCGACAGGAGCCCCCGGGCCTGGGCCACACACGGTGCCGAGCGCTGTTGGGCCAGGCCCAAAACAGTGCACGGACACACGCGGCCCACGGCGCGCCGAATCCACTTCCGCATCCGCCGCGTCCCCCCGTAACGGCACGCGTCGATTGCGGCGTCGTGGGATGGGACGTGGCCTCGTCCTTTTAATGGAAAGAGCGAAACGCCCCCCACTTCCCCATAAAAAGCAGAGGAAGCAGGAGCGGTTCCCCTCCTACGCCTTCATTACATCTTCTTCCATCTCCAGAGATCCCCTTTGCGCTCCGCCTCCACACCTCCTCCGCCGCTGTCCGCACCTGCGGCGCCGCCGGACTCTTCGTCCCCCTTCCCTCGCCGCCTCCGCCACGGCCCCGAAGACGGAGAAGGCGAAGGGGGAGAAGACCAAGAAGGAGAAATCGGAGCAAGCGGCGAGGCTTACCTTGTTGCGGAAGCGGAACCTCGTCTTCTCGCCGAGGCTCAGCGCGCGGGAGCTCTGGAACAAGTACTACTTGTTCTGGGCCAAGAAGACCAAGGCGCATCCCCGCACCCGAGCCTATCCGGCCGCCGCCAAGGACAACTACCCCGGCGGGTACTATTTCTTCGCAGCCTTCTTCCACTGCGGTCTCTGTCCTCCTTTTTCTGATTTCTTCTGCGACATAATGCACACCTACGGCCTCCACCTTCTTGACTTCACCCCCAACGCCATCCTCACGATGGCGGTTTTCGCACACATGTGCGAAAACTATATTGGGATATACCCAAACGTAGCGCTGTTTAGGCATTTCTTCATCCCTAGAGCAGAGGCCGGCGCCCCCCTCTCCGGAGGAGTATCTTGGGTTTTTCGTCTGAACAAGAAGGAATCCTACTTGCCAGGGGAGCTCCGCGGCAAGTGGGAGGAGTGGCGTGCCGACTGGTGTTGGATAGTCGAGGACCAGCCGCAACCTTTCACCGCGCCGCGCACAACACCCATCGCGCGTGGCAGGGACTGGAGCGAGCTGGATTCGGACGACAGCAAGCTCGACGTCGCCCTCATCAGGATTCTTCGTCTTCGGGTAGCAAGGTTGTCCGTCGGAGAAGTGGGCACAGACTTCCTCCGCCGCCGCATCGCCCCCCTTCAAGATAGGAAGAGGCCAGCCTGGGATTACGGCAACTCGGCGGACATAATGAGGCTGCGCCCCGGGCTCAACTTCAACTTCACGTCGCTGGAGCTGAAGGGGATGGTCCGGGAACTATTTAAGCATGACCCGGCCCACCCAGAATGGTTCAGGGGTCCCCGGGGAGTGGTGCCTCTCTGCAACAGCACGGCCCGGGATGCCCTTCGCGCCATGATGCCCGCGTGCGACTCGCACGGCGTCGACCGCACGTGGATTCCGCCCCAGCCAGACGTCGTCTTGAACTTCTTCGACAACTTGACGGAGGTGGCGAAGAACAAGAATGAGGTCCGGGAGCTGACACGGGACACCACCGACCAGGAGATAGCGTACATAGCTTCTCGGGTTGAAGAGGCCGCTGCAGCCGCAGCGGCAGGGGAATTCGGCTTCTCGCCCGAGGAGGCAGAGGCTGCGGAGGCGTCCTGCCAAGCGGAGGAGGCGGAGATCCGCAGGCTACTGAAGTTGCCTCCCGACGAGCTCGCCGGGGTCCCTTCCCTGAGGCACTCCGGGATCCAGGGAATCTTGACCGAGGCCGCGGCGAGAGGCAACGCCGCCGGAGGGAAAGAGGCCACAGTGCAGGACGCTGGGCCCAGCAAGCCTGCCGAGGAGGAGGAGGAGGAGGAGGACGCCGGGGGCGACGAAGACTTCGATGGATCCCTCGGGCTCTACGCCGACGACCTTTCCTTGTCGTCGGAGACCTCCCCGCCCCGGGCAAGCCCTAGGCGTTCTCCGCTGAAGCCTCTCCGCAAGACGGCGACGGGGGCGAGGGCGCAGGCGCCCCGGCAACAACCAACTCGCCGGGCAGCGCGAGCTTCCCGGGGGAGTCAAGCTGCGACGGGGGCGCCCGGCGCACCAGCCACGGCGGAGGCGGCCCGCAAGTCAGCGCCGAGCGGAAGGGAGTCTTCACAGAGTGGAGCGGCGGCTCCGCCCGCTCCCCGGGCCCCGGCTACCACAGGGGATGGGTCTTCGCAGCCCCCAGCCCCAAGGACCGCCAAGCGCCCGAGGGAGTCTTCGCCTCCCGCTCCCCGCGCGGACGCGCCCCAGGTGGAGTTTGACTTCTCCGCCTTGAGCGACGACGACGACGAGGATGAACGGGAGTAAGAACTCGAGATCTTGCATCTTCTTAAATTTCGTCTTGATTATTGTAGATTCTGATCTTGCTTCTTGTTTTAACTTCAGGACCTTGGCGGAGCGAGTGGCAAAGAAAGCCAAAGTGCCCGTGGTCGAGGTCGCGGACGACTCGCCCATCGCGGCGACTGGGGACTTGCCGGAGCCAAGCCTGCCGGACCCGAGCGCTGCTCCGAGGAGCAGCCCCCAGCGCAGCCCCCAGCATAAGTCTGGGTTTTGTACTTCCGCTCGTCGGGCGCGCTTGAGGAATCGTCCTTGTGCTAATATCCTGATATTTTTGTCTTGTTTTGATTGTCTTGTGCAGAGGTGGAGCCACAGCCGCAGGAGCGTCCGGAGGTTGCTCCCGAGGAGCCGCAGGCCCCGCCGTCCCCGCCAAGGCCGGACTCCCCGGCGAGGGAGAGCATCCCGCCAAGGGCGAGTACTCCGCCAAGGGCGAGTACCCCGCCAAGGGCGAGCAGCCCGGCGAGGGCGGCCACTCCGCCACGGCAGAGCTCCCCGGCGAGGGAGCCCGCCGCTGATGACGTCCGTCAAGGTAAGCTCTGTGACTTTGTCATCTTGGATTCGTCTCTTTTTGGATATTTGCTTGAACTTCTTTTGCTTTTTATTCTTCTTCTTCTAGATCCTCCTCCCCCCGAGCAGATGGAGACGGAGGTCATCGACGTCGAGGAGGAGGGCGCGCAGGGCGGCAGCGGCGACGCCCCTGTCGCTGAGGACACGGCGTTAGCCGCCGAGCCAGCTGCGCAGGAGACCGCTCCGGCTGCGGACGCAGCGGCCGGGGAGGGGGACGGCGACCGCACTGCCGGCCCGGAGGCGGCAGGTGCATCGAGTGCTGCGCCGGCCGCCGACCCCTCCGCCGAAAAGGAGCAGGCCGGCTACTATCTTGAAGCTCCCAACGGCATCTTCATCCAGGTGCCGTGGGGTTCTTCTTCGCGAGCTCCCGCGGAGGGCGAGGCCTTTGATGGAGAGGTCCTTGCCTCCGCGGGCCTGAAGATCGTCGAGGCGCCCGACGGAAGCGAAGGGCCCGAGGAGGAGAAGCTGCTTCACCAGCTCCTGGCCCTTTACCGGGCCAGGCAGGCGAAGCTTGCTTCCCGGGAGGCCCTTGCCGCCGAGGCTGCCGTCGAGATGGAGAAGCGCACGGCGGAGCTCCGCACCGCCAACCAGGCTGCCCTCCGCGGCGTGGCGGAGGAGCGCGAGAGGCTCGCCGGGGAGTACCAAGAGTGGTTGCTGGAGAAGGCTGAAGCCGAAGAGCAGCAGCGGCTCGCCGGGGTGGAGTTGTCCCGGCGAGAAGGAGAGCTCGCCCAGCGGAAGGTCAACCTCGACTCCCACGAGGAAGACCTTGCCGCTCGGGAGTAGGCCCTTGGCGGGGAGCTGAAGGAGGCGAAAGCCGCCGCGGCTGCCGCGGAGACCGCCAAGGAGGAGCTTGCCGCCAAGGTCGCGCAGCTGGAGGAGTCATTGAAGGCGAGCGTGGAGAGGGTCACCGCGCTCAACACAGAGCGGGAGAAGGACGCCCACACCAACTCTGAACTCCAGGCGTGTCTCTCCAAGCACGGCGACGAGCTGAAGGCCGCCAAGGACTCCATCGAGGACCTGGAGCTGAAGGTTTCCACGTTGAAGGACTCGCTCGACGCCGTCCGGGACCGGGAAACCAAGCTGAAGGAGGAGCTCCGCAAGGAGCGAAGCTTGGTGGAGAGCGCCAACACTGCGGCCGAGAACTTCCGCCGGACCGTCGAGGTGTGGACCGAGGACCTGGTGTCTTCTGCATCCAACATCGACCAGGAGCTGCTGGCGCTGAAGTTGGAGCACCTCATCTACTCTCCGGACCCAAACCTCCCTCACAGCGCCAAGCTCAGCCTCTTCTTCAGGGGGATCGCGCCGGCTCTTGCAGATCTTCGGAAGAAGATCCCCGCGCAACTGGCCGAGGAGTCGCGCCGGCTTTGCACGGGAACCTTGGAGCGTGTGCTGACGAAGATTGTATACCGCAATCCCGGCATAAACCTCACCAACGTTCTTCACAGCTTGCCGGCCGACGCGAACATGGAGGCGCTGAAGGAGCAGGTCGCCCACATCATCGCCAAAGTGAACAAGATCCCCAGGATTGAGGGCGACCGCGTAGATTAGGCCTCCTTTATCTTTATCTCTTTTTGTTGCTGCATAGGGTGTTACGAACTCATTAGTCACTGCGACAAGTTATCCTCTGTAAGATATTTATCTTATTTTGATCAATCAGTGCAATGTTATCTTCCTTGTCTTGGTCCTTTACTTTGTATGCTTTTCACCCTACGCTCCCGGGTAGCTTGCCGGCAAGGGGCCTTTGCCGCGAGCGCTAAGTGCTGGACTCTGAGCAGCCTGCTGGCCAAGGTCTTACCGGCAAGCAACCTTGCCGCAGCTAGTCGCAATGCACTCAGCTTGTTGGGTGAACTCGAAAACGAAACAAGGGCGCGACACTTGTCGCAGCTCACTTAAGTTGTTGAGTGTACTCGAAACAAGGTAAGGGTGCGGCTAGCTACGGGTAGGTTCCTCCGCGCACAGGTTTTCCATACAAAGTGTGATTGTTCAAGGAAGACAACTAAAAATTAAAAATTTGAACTGCTCAAATTCTAATAACTTAGCTTATATATTATGCTTGCTTCTTGGTAAGGCTTCTCTTTCTTGAACAGCACTTGGTTCCTCTTCAATCTCCTTCCCCCCCCGGCAAACTTGTGCGCGAGGAACATTCCTTCTGCTTAAGAGGCAAGGAAAAAGAAGAGGGAAACAAGTATATGGCCTTTCGGCGTGCTAATGCTTACCGGATATGTATGTTGCGTAAGATGCCAAATAACACATGCAAATAGCAAAGAAAAGCATGCAAGAGGCAGATAGCGCAAAACACAAAAGCCTTACTGATGCACGGGGTCTGCGCCCGGCTTTGTACAAAGGGTTACATGCAACAGCGGCAAAGCTTGTACAAAAGGTGGTTGCCGGAGCGGATCGCGGCAACCGCGCCTTATGGGTGAAACTTGCGAAGATGCTCTATGTTCCAGGAGTTGCTCACCGGTAAGCCTTCTTCGGTCTCGAGGCGGACAGCGCCGGGCCTCGTGACTTGTCTCACCCGATAAGGGCCTTCCCACTTTGGCGTCAACTTGTTGGAATTCTTGGTGGACTGAACACGCCGAAGAACAAGGTCGCCTTCCTCGAGACTCCTGGCTTTGACCTTGCGGCTATGGTAGCGACGCAAGGCTTGCTGGTATCGAGCAGCTCATACAGCAGCCTGGAGACGTTCCTCCTCAAGGAGCAGTGCGTCATCTTGTCGCAGTTGCTCTTGCTCGAGCTCATCATAAGCGAGCACTCGAGGATATCCGTATACGTGTTCTGTGGGGAGAACTGCCTCCGCTCCATAAACTAGAGCAAAGGGTGTCTGTCCGGTGGCTCGACTTGGTGTCGTTCTGATTGACCAAAGAGCCGCCGGTAGCTCCTCTATCCAATTTCTTCCGCACTTGCGCAGCCTGTCAAAGGTCCTCGTCTTGAGTCCGCGCAGCACTTCAGCATTGGCCCTCTCCGCTTGACCGTTGCTCCTCGGGTGAGCAACAGAAGCGAAACAGACCTTGGCGCCAAGGTCTTGGACGTACTGCAATAAGGTGCGACTAGTAAATTGTGTACCGTTGTCGGTGATGATCCTGTTGGGGATTCTGAAACGGCAAACAATTGACCTGAAGAACCTGACCGCTGACTGTGCTGTCACCTTTCTCACTGGCTCCACTTCTGGCCACTTTGTGAACTTGTCGATTGCAACGTACAAGTACTCAAAGCCCCCGACGGCTCGGGGGAAGGGGCCGAGGATATCGAGCCCCCAGACCGAGAAGGGCCAGGACAAAGGAATTGTTTGGAGAGCTTGAGCTGGCTGATGAATCTGCTTTGCATGGAACTGGCACGCTTCACACTTGGCTACTAGTGCAGTTGCATCTTGGAGGGCTTCTTGCCAGAAGAACCCTTGCCGGAAAGCTTTCCCGGCAAGCGCCCTTGCGCCAATGTGGTGGCCGCATATGCCTCCGTGTATTTCTGCCAACAGCTTCTGTCCATCTTCCCTGGAGATGCACTTCAATCTGACACCGTTGAGTCTTCTTCTGTACAGCTTGTTATCCACGAACTGGTACATACTTGACTGCCTGGTTATCTTCTCTATTTCTTCTGGGTTGTCGGGAAGTTCTCCAGTTTGCAGAAAACGGACGATCTGCTGTGCCCATGCCGGAGCCCGGGGCTCAACGGCAAGGACTAAAGGCATGAGGGCCGCTGCGGGGACCTCGGCTTCTACGGCAAGAACCTCCGGTTCCGCCGGAGCTGGTGATCCCCCGGCAAGCTTGCCGGGGCGCGGCTTGTCGGGAACACCTGCTTCGACTGCACAGATCCTTGGATCTGCAGGAGCAGACTGTTCCTCAGCGTTCTGATTGTTGATCTTGGGGACCTTGGCGGCGGTTTCAGGAAGATCCGCCGGCAAGTAATCGCCGGAGACCAACTTTCTTTTCTTGGACTGCCCAATTGATGGTGTAACGGATGGTTGAGTTAGCTTGAGCAAGAAGGTCCCTGGTTCCACAGGTAACTTCATCGAAGCACATTTTGAAAGGCCATCTGCTATCTCATTCTGAGCTCTCGGGACGTGCTCCATTTGCAGACCTTCAAAGTGCTCCTCCAGCTTCCTCACTTCATCTACATAAGCTTCCATCAAAGGGCTCTGGTAGCTCTTGTTAACTTGCCGGACCACCAACTGAGATTCTCCCCGCACGATTAGCTTTCTGATCCCAAGTTCGGCCGCAATCCTGAGGCCGGCAAGCAAGCCTTCATACTCAGCAGTGTTGTTTGTCGCTTGCTCTCTCGGGAAGTGCATCTGGATAACATACTTGAGGTGCTCCCCGGTGGGCGCGATGAGTACCACGCCAGCACCGGCGCCTTGCAGCGAGAAGGCACCGTCAAAATACATTACCCATTCACTTGTTGCTTCTTGTACGGGTGCACTTGTTTCTTGGACTTCTTCATCGGGTGTTGGGGTCCACTCAGCTATGAATTCTGCCAAAGCTCGGCTCTGTATGGTTGAAGTACTTTCAAACTTGAGTCCAAAGCTCGACAGCTCCAGTGCCCACTTGACGATCCTACCTGTTGCTTCTGGATTGTGCAATATCCTCTTCAGCGGAAAGCGAGTGACCACCGTTATCTCATGTGCCTGGAAGTAATGGCGCAGCTTTCTCGAGGCCATGAGAAGGCCGAAAAGCAACTTCTGCACCCCGGAGTATCTTGATCTAGCCCCCTGCAAGAGGGAACTCACAAAATACACCGGGCGCTGCACCATCTTCTTCCGCACTTCATCCTGTTCCTGCGCAGAGTTGTTCTTGTCGGGGCCAGAGCTTGTCGGAGCAGCCCCCTGCTTGTCGCTGGATTTGCTTGCCGGTGGCGTAGACTCCTCGTCGGCCTCCCTCTCCGCTACTAACGCAGCACTAACCACCTGGTTGGTTGCCGCTAGGTATAGCAACAACTTTTCCTGTGGTCTAGGTGCGACAAGTATTGGAGTGGAGGATAGGTACCGTTTCAAATCTTGCAGCGCTGCCTCCGCTTCCGGAGTCCACTTCATGGGACCTGCCTTCTTCAAAATTTTGAAGAAAGGTAGGGTGCGTTCCGCAGACTTCGAAATGAACCTACTGAGGGCAGCCACACAACCTGCAAGCTTTCTGACATCCTTGACGCGCTTCGGGGCCTCGATCTGCTCAATGGCTTTAATCTTGTCGGGGTTAGCTTCAATCCCCCTCTGTGACACAAAGAACCCGAGAAGCTTGCCGGAGGGGACTCCAAAGACGCACTTCTCGGGGTTCAACTTGAGCTGTATCTTGCGCAGGTTTTGAAATGTCTCTTCCAAATCTTGGACCAGGGTTTCCTTGCTCTTGCTCTTCACCACGATGTCATCCATGTAAGCCTCTACATTTCTGTGGATCTGTGGCTCGAAAGCAGTGTGCACTACCCTTGCAAATGTTGATCCTGCATTCTTCAGTCCAAATGGCATGCGTATGAAGCAATAAGTGCCACATGGAGTGATAAATGCGGTCTTCTCTTCATCTTCTTTGGCCATAAAGATCTGGTGGTAGCCTAAATATGCATCAAGAAAAGAGAGTAGCTCACATCCGGCAGTGGAGTCAACGATCTGGTCAATGCGCGGCAAGGGGAATGGATCCTTGGGACATGCTTTATTCACATCGGTGAAGTCTATACACAGTCTCCACTTCCCATTGGCATTGCGTATGACGACTGGGTTTGCCAACCACGTCGGATGGATCACACCTCTAACTAGGCCTGCTGCCTCTAGCTTCTTGATCTCTTCGTTGATGAATTCTTGGCGCTCCACGGCTTGCTTCCTCACCTTCTGCTTGACGGGCCGCGCATGAGGACAAATAGCAAGCTTGTGCTCAATTACCTTCCTGGGAACACCGGGGATGTCAGATGGTTGCCATGCAAACACATCGACATTCGCCCGCAGGAAGGCAACGAGCGCGCTTTCCTATTTGCTGTCAAGTGTGGCACTGATGGTGAAGGTACCACCAGTGCCGTCCTCCTTGGCGGACACCTTCTTGGTTGCCGGAGGAGCGGCCATCCCCTTCTTACACTTGCCGGTGGAGCTCGATGGAACGTCCTTGACGGCAGCGCAGCACCCCGAAGAGGTGCGGTTGCCGGAGTGGGCCCCAGAGCATTTGCCGGACTTGGTCTTCGTCTTCTTCACCCCGGGAGCTTCAGCGGCAAGTGTGTCCTTTTTTGCCGCAGCTGCTGCATCCCGGTAGATCTTGTCGGCGCAGACAAGCGCATCCTTCTTGTCGCCGTGGACAGTGATGACGCTTATCGGCCCCGGCACCTTGAGTATGTTGTAGGCGTGGTGGGAAGCTGCCATGAACTTGGCGAGGGCGGGACGGCCGAGTATCCCATTGTATGGCAATGGGATATCGGCGACGTCGAACGTGATGCGCTCAGTTCTGAAGTTGAGCTCCCCGCCAAAGGTCACCGGCAGAGTGATCTTCCCCTTGGGCTTGCTCCTCCCCGGGTTGATTCCTTGGAAAGAACCGGTCTCTTCGAGCTCGCCATCTGGGATTTGGAGTTTCTTGATCACAGCAGAGGAGATCAAGTTCAGCCCGGCCCCGCCGTCGACCAACATTTTAGTGACCTTGAGGTTGCGGATGGTGGGTGAGACCAGCATCGGCAAGCACCCGACCGCAGTCGTGCGGTCAGGGTGATCCTCAAGATCAAAAATGATGGGCGTGCTGGACCATTTGAGGAGCCTGCGCGATTCCACGGGCAGCTCTGCTGCGTTCACCTCGCGCACCCACTGCTTAAGCTGGCGGTGGGAGGTGTGCAGAGAGGCGCCACCGTCGACGCACAGGACCTCCGTGGCCTTCTGGAACTCCTGCTCGCTGTTATCCTCATCCTCCATGTCTTCGTCATCGTCTTCTTCATCCTTGTCGTGGCCCCAGGGAGGTCGATCACCTTGCCGCTGCTTGGCCTTGCCGCGGCGTCCTCCCCGGCCGTTGAATGGCCGCTTCTTGCTTGGTTCTCCACCACCACCTTGGGCCTTCTCCTTGTCGCGCCTTTCGTACTCAGCTTTCTGCTGCTCGACGAGGTACTCGACGCGTTTGCAGTTGGAGAGGTCGTGGCCCTTGGTGCGGTGGATCTTGCAGTATTGCTTGTCGGAGCCGTCCTGCTTGTCGGCTGCCGCCACAGGGGCAGGCCCCTTGCCGAAGCCGCCAGCCTGCGTTTGCTTGGCGGGAGCCTCCTTGCCGGACTTCTCGACGGCAACCACTTCCTTCTTGTTCTTTCTCCTGTTATCCCGCCGCCGGCTCTTCTTTGCCGGGGCGGCGTCGTCGCTGTCGCTTCCTCCTGCGCCAGCATCCTCCCCGGGGAGTTTCCTCCCCTCTTCTGCACGTGCGCTCTTATCAGCCAGAGCATAGAGCTCGCTGACATCCCGAATCTTGGTCATGGCCATTTCTTCACGCATGCGGCGGTTACGCACGTTCTGGTGGAACGCGCTGATAACCGCGGCAGGGTGGACGTCGGGGATGTTGTGTTGTACACGGCTGAAGCGTTGGATGTACTTGCGCAGGGATTCTCCTTCCTTCTGGGCCAGAATGTGGAGATCGCTCTCCTGGCCGTGGGGTTCGTGGCCGCCCGTGAAGGCGCCAACAAACTGATGGCAAAGATCTGCCCAAGAAGAAATGGAGCCTTCCGGCAAGTGCATAAGCCACGAACGAACGTTCGGCTCAAGCACGAGCGGGAAGTAATTTGCCAATATCTTCTCGTCGCGCCCCCCGGCAGCTTGCACAGCGATTGTGTAGATGCTGAGGAATTCCGAGGGGTGCGTCTTGCCGTCGTACTTCTCCGGTACGTCGGGCTTGAAATTCTTCGTGCTGGGCCACTGGACGCGCCGCAGCTCACGGGTGAACGTAGGGCAGCCTGCCGCGTACGGCAAGTCGCCTGGTTCACCGGGCGCGCGCGCGTCGACAGCGTTCCCAGCTCTCTGGTCTGATTGTCGCCGAGCTTCTCGGCGGCGCTCGATCGTTGTTCGAGCGTCTTCTTGTCGCCGGTCGTCAAGGACTTGGCGCTGGTCCCGACGAGTCCGCGGGTCCGACGACGCCGTGGAGCCGTCGTCGGCGTTGTTCCAGCGGGGCGGCGTCCTCTGCTTCTGCGGCGGGGAGTGCATGGTGGTTGCACCCCCGGCGGTCTTGTCGCCGTCGGCCTTCGTCTTCTCGACTTGCCGCGGCCGCGAGGTCGCCGGCTGCTGCGGCGTATCGTTATTGGCGAAGGCGATCAGGCTCTGGATGGTGGCCCTCCAGTCTTCGGCCTTGTCTGCCGCTGGAGGGAAGTCGAGGAGCAGTTGCGCCCTTGCGAGCGCTTCTGCTGGAGTGGAGGGGAGCGGGGGCGAGCGGCGCGAGGAGCGGGATATGCTCGGACTCCTAACAGCGTTAGAAGGAGCAGGGTCCCGCCCCGGCGTCTTCGCTTTGCTTGTGCCCGGACGGTGGTCCGGGGCGTCCCGCGAACCTCCGGTTTGCCCTTGGCCCAGCAAGCGGATGCCACCTCCTGTGACATGGCGCTGCTGGGTTGTCGTTTGCTGGGATGGACGCTGCGCGTCCACGGAGACCAAGGCTCGGTCGTCCGTCCTGTCCTTGGATTTGGTGGCGCCGCGAGTGTCCTCGCCGGCGACCACCCTTCCGACGGCGTCTCCCCCGCCCACCGTTGGCTCTGGTGACGGCGGATGAGGCGCAGACGGGCCTCCGACCTCCGAAGCCTTCTTCTTCGGGGCCATGGTGCTGTTGTTGATGAAGCTGACGAATTCGGAGAGGTTGATGAAGAATGCGCCCGCGTGAACGCCAGATCAGGTTCGCACAACCTCGACGCCCCCTACCTGGCGCGCCAAAGATGTCGGGGGAAACTGTCCTCCACGAACACCTATGGGACCGGAGCCCCTTTGTTTGTCCGGTAAGAGGGCGGAGGGAGCACGAAGAGCAGATCGTAGTGAACACACGGGCGGTTTACCCAGGTTCGGGCCGCGGTGGACGCGTAAAACCCTACTCCTGCTTAGTTTGTATTGAGTTGGAGAGCTCGGTAGCTTGAAGAACTAGCTACACCGAGCGTATGAGCGATCTAGGTTCCGAACCCCCTTTCTACGTTGTGCATGGGCCTCCTTTTATAGTGCAAAGGGGTCACCGACAGGTGTCAACGTAGGAGAAAGGGCAAAAATGTACAAGGGGTGGTAGTTGTAACAGTGCGGGAATAGTGGAGCTACAGTGCGTGAACAGTGGTCGCTACCTACTTTGACAGTGGGGGACAAGAGCATTCAATGCCCGTCGCCGTCGACCCCAAAAGCGCCCGCCCTTGCGTCTCAGTTTGCCACGGCGATGGCTTCACCACCGTGGAGTGCCACCGTGTCCCCCAGGCTGCACAGCCACCCGCCACGCGTCCCTGGAATGGCCCCAGCGCGACGCGTGGTTCGATGAGCTGGAGCGCGGGCACACAGCACAACTCTCCCCGGCAAGTGCCTTGCCGGGGTCTTGACCTTGCCGGGCCCGAGAACTTGCCAGGCTCTGAAGCTTGTCGCTCCCCGGGCCCCGCCGGGGCGCATATAGCGCCGAGGCGTGTCTCCAGTGATGTAATCTTCCAGTCTTCCTGGCAAGCCCCTCTTGTCAGGGTCTCGTGTTAGTGAAGTAACCTTGAGCCTGGAACGGCCTTCCCGGCAAACTCCACTTGCCGGGGTCTCGATCTTCTGTCTTGTATACTTTGTTTTTGAATGGTTTTATATGGAGCAGGAAGGTCTCCGGCAAGCACGTGGTAGGCCCTGCCGCGGGAAGCTGCTACTGTCCGTGCACAAGTTGGGGTACTGAGGTACCCCTACCTTAGTACACCGACACACATGTTCACACATGTAGTTGAAACAAATCAACATAGCCTTCACGATATTTATGTTCATGGTGGATTATATCCTACGCATGCTTGCATCCAATGTTTATTAATTTTAATGCATGTACATGGTTGTTGTCGCTCTCTAGCTGGTTGCTTCCTAGTCTTTTGCTATCCTTCACCTGTATTAAGTGGGAATACTGCTTGTGCATCCAATCCCTTAAAACCCCAAAGTTATGCCATATGAGTCCACTATACCTTCCTATATGCGGTATCTACCTGCCGTTCCAAGTAAAATTGTATGTGCCAAACTCTAAACCTTCAAATAAACATTCTGTTTTGTATGCTCGAATAGCTCATGTATCAACCAAGGCTGCCCTTATCTTCCATGTTAGGCGGGTTATTCTCAAGAGGAGTGGACTCCGCTCCTCATTCACGAGAACATGGCTAGTCACGGGGATGCCCAGTCCCATGCTTTATGCAAACTAAATCAAAATTAACTGCAAACAAAATCCCCCTAGGACCTGATGTATGTTGGAGGCACTCGTTGTTTCGAGCAAGCCATGGATTGATGCTTGTTGGTGGAGGGGAGTATAAACTTTACCATTCTGCTTGGGAACCGCCTATAATGTGTGTAGAATGGAAGATATCGCCATCTCTTAGTTGTTATGTTGACAATGAAAGTATACCGCTCAAAATATTATTTATCTCTATTTCAAAACCGAGCTCTGGCACCTCTACAATCCCTGCTTCCCTCTGCGAAGGGCCTATCTATTTACTTTTATGTTGAGTCATCACCCTCTTATTAAAAAGCACTGGCTGGAGAGCGCAGCTACCATTTGCATTCATCACTGTTAATTTATATTGGGTATGACTATGATTAGATCTCTTTTACCATGAATTACAATGTCTAGTCAGTCCTTGATCTTTAAAGGTGCTCTGCATTTATGTTTTGCGGTCTCAGAAAGGGCTAGCGAGATACCATCTTGTTATATAATATTATGATTGTTTTGAGAAAGTGTTGTCATCCGAGATTTATTATTATCGTTCGCTAGTTGATCATGCTATTGATATGAGTAAACATGAGACCTGAGAATTATTGCAAATGTGGTTAGTTATAATCTTTGCTGAAAATCTGAAAGCTGGCTTGACATATTTGCAGCAACAACAAGAGCAAACAGAGTTTGAAAAACTTTTTCTTTCTTTTTCAGTTTGTCAACTGAATTGCTTGAGGACAAGCAAGGGTTTAAGCTAGGGGGAGTTGATACGTCTCCGTCGTATCTACTTTTCCAAACACTTTTGCCCTTGTTTTGGATTCTAACTTGCATGATTTGAAGGAACTAACCCGGACAGACGCTATTTTCAGCTGAATTGCCATGATGTTGTTTTATGTGCAGAAAACAAATATTCTCGGAATGACCTGAAACTCCACGGAACATCTTAAAAAAATAATGAAAAATCCTCGCCAAAGATGAAGACTAGGGGACCCACACCCTGTCCACGAGGGTGGCCCCCCCCCAAGGCGCGCCCCCTACCTCGCGGGCCCCCTGGAGCTCCTCCGACGCCAACTCCAACTCTATATATTTGCTTTCGGAGAGAAAAAAATAGGAGAGAAGAAATCATCGCGTTTTACGATACGGAGCCGCCGCCAAGCCCTAAAACCTCTCGGGAGGGCTGATCTGGAGTCCGTTCGGGGCTCCGGAGAGGGGGATTTGTTGTCGTCGTCATCATCAACCATCCTCCATCACCAATTTCATGATGCTCACCGCCGTGCATGAGTAATTCCATCGTAGGCTTGCTGGACGGTGATAGGTTGGATGAGATTTATCATGTAATCGAGTTAGTTTTGTTAGGGTTTGATCCCTAGTATCCACTATGTTATGAGATTGATGTTGCTATGACTTTGCTATGCTTAATGCTTGTCACTAGGGCCCGAGTGCCATGATTTCAGATCTGAACCTATTATGTTTTCATGAATATATGAGAGTTCTTGATCCTATCTTGCAAGTCTATAGTCACCTACTATGTGTTATGATCCGGTAACCCCGAAGTGACAATAGTCGGGACCACTCCCGGTGATGACCATAGTTTGAGGAGTTCGTGTATTCACTATGTGCTAATGCTTTGTTCCGGTTCCCTATTAAAAGGAGGCCTTAATATCCCTTAGTTTCCATTAGGACCCCGCTGCCACGGGAGGGTAGGACAAAATATGCCGTGCAAGTTCTTTTCCATAAGCACGTATGACTATATTCGCAATACATGCCTACATTATATTGATGAATTGGAACTAGTTCTGTGTCACCCTATGTTATGACTATTACATGATGAACCGCATCCGGCATAATTATCCATCACTGGTCCGATGCCTACGAGCTTTGCATATACTGGTTTCCGCTTATTTACTTTTTCGTTGCTATTGTTACAATCACTACAAAATACCAAAAATATTTACTATTGCTTGCACTACTCTTTTGTTACCGTTACCACCACTATTATATTACTGTGCTACTAAACACTTTGCTGCAGATACTAAGTTTCCAGGTGTGGTTGAATTGACAACTCAGCTGCTAATACTTGAGAATATTCTTTGGCTCCCCTTATGTCGAATCAATAAATTTGGGTTGAATACTCTACCCTCGAAAACTGTTGCGATCCCCTATACTTGTGGGTTATCAGGTAACGAGGGAGAAAGGACGGAGATCTCACAGCGCGTCGATGGGTAGGCTCTGCGAGCTCGGGGAAGGCCGTAACTAGGCGAATCGGCGGTGGCGGTCGACGATGCCCGAGCTTGAAGACGAAGACGATGGCGACGATTCAAGGCCTCTGAGCTCGCATGCGTCAGAGTGGAGATGATACGGTTGTCTGTGGGGCGTCTGGACACAACGGAGAGGCGAGGCGATGGCTATGGCGAGCGGCGGCAACAAACCCTTTCGAGCATGAGAGGGAGAGAGCGCAGAGGAGGGAGAAGAGCTCGAGAGGGCGAGAGGGGGATCCAGACGGCTCCAGGGGTCTCATGTCATCTCCAGGGCGTCAAGGGGGAAGCGGCATGAAGCAGGAGGTGGCCGGGGCGCGTGGGCGCGCACGGCGGCCACACGCCTCTCATCCTATTGGCGAGAGGTGGGGGATGAGTGGCAGCGGCGCTGGGCTGGGCCGGCCAGGTGTGCTGCCTACTGGGCTGTCCAGGTAAGCCAAGTAATTCTCTTTCTCTCTTTTATTTCATGTTTTCTGTTTTTCTGCAACTTTGTGGCTTTTCTAAAAATACTTAGGCATTTCCAAAAATCACCAAACTGCACATGCCCACTGTTTAGAACATATCCAACATGGAACATTTCAGTTTGGAATTATTTGGACATTTAGAATATTTAGTAGCATTTAAATGTCCAAATGCAAATAGCAGATGATTTAATCCAGTGACCTTAAGATGACCTAGAAAATTCAGAACCAATTTTGCCAGAGGTTCTAACCTAGGAAAAAATGATGGACATTTTAGAAGGGCATTTCAGGTTCATTGAAAACGATTTTAGTAAACCCTAGTTATTTTCAGGGGGTGCTAGGGGTTCTATCATCCCCATTTCAACATTCTGTGAAAAGTAAACATGATGCAACACCAGATGCTAGCACTAGGCATTACTTGAACTATGGATGTGACAAAGTAGCTGGTGGGTCCCAGCAGTCAGGGGGCGAATCAATTTTTTTTTGCCCGGACGCACTTCCTTGCGTGTGAAGATGTAGCTGGCGGGTCGCAGCAGTTAGGGGGAAATGTTTTTTTCGCGAAATACGATGGCCTGTCCGGTGGGTCCTCGTTGTCAGGTGGAGGAATAATTATTTTGCGCGTAATAAAGAGGTACTTCCTTGCTGCGGCCGTGGACCCAGCTATCAGCCTCTTCACGTATAGTCCACGTCTAATGGAAGCCGCTCCTTGACCACGTTGACCACGCCACGCCGAGAGCACCAGGGCAGTGGACGACGACGAGGCCTAGGAAGGGGACAACGCAGAGCCGGGGAAGACGCGGTGGTGGATGCCCACGTGTAGAGGAGTATGAGGGTTCACTGGTTTGCTGCGGTGTGAGGCTGCCGTCGCCGCAGAATAACAGGGGGCGTGGGTGAGTAGAGGGATGGACTGGCCAGCGGTGGGAGTAGTAGGGAGCGGTGAGGCCTCCGCGGCATCGCAGCCGGCCACGGGAGGCAGGAGCACGAGGCACGACCGGCGCTGGTTTGGGCAGCTGGGGAAAGAAGACCAGAGGTTGAAGAAGCACTACGATGTTGGATGGATATTGTACGGTCACTAGAGCTAGAATCGTGCATATTGACTAAGTTGACAAAGTCCTCCGTCCCCGTCAACTTAGTAGGCCCACAAGTCAGCCCGCCACTATTCTGCGTCCCAACTAGTAGGGGGAGTATTCATTTTTTTGTGCGTAATAAGGAGGCACTTCCTTACGTGCGAAGATATAGCTGGTGGGTCCGAGCTGTCAACGGTGGTAACGTTTTTTTCGCGAAATATAGAGGCCCTTTCGGTGGGTCCCAGATGTCAGGTGGAGGAATCATTATTTTGCACGTAATAAGGAGGCATTTCCTTGCGTGCGGCCATGGACCCAGCTGTCAGCCTCTCCACGTATAGTCCACTTCACATGCATGTCGATTGTTGACCATGTTCACCAGGCCGCGCCCGAGAGCACCAGGGCGGTGGACGATGGCGAGGACTAGGAAGGGAACAACACGGAGGCAGGGAAGACTCGGTAGTTGTTTCCCACATGGAGGGGAGTACGACTTTACGAGGGTTTACTGGTTCGTCTGCCATCGCCAGAGAATAACAGCAGGTGTGGGTGAGTAGAGGGATGGCTAGGCCAGCGATGGGAGTACGGTGGGGCGGTGAGGCCTGCGCGGCAGCACAGCCGGCCGCATGGAGGAGTGAGTAGGCAGTCCCGCTGGCGCTTGTTTGAGCGGCTAGAGCAGGAAGAGAAGAGATTGAAGAAGCACGACAGCCGTTGGATGGACATCCAACAGTCACTGCTTGTGCGTCAACCTTTTTTTAGGAAAGCCTCAAATCTTTGGAAAATAGCATACAACCCATCTGCCATTATTTCTAATAATTTACAGCCCATTTGCTCATTCTTAACGTTTTTTGGAGCCCATATTCTTTTCGTTAGCATTACAGCCCATATTGTGGCCACGGTTCAAAAATTGTACGAAATTTTGCATATTTCGGTGCGGTCCGAACTATTTTTAATCTCGAAATTTCGAGTCACATTCAAACTAATTTTAAAAATAAATGTATATCAATATAAAATCCAACAAATTGTCCTCGCATAAAAATAAATGCAATTTAAAAGCTCGAAATGAAGAAAAGAAATTTGAAACTAATTGCCGGTTTGATGTGTTTTAAAAATGTACAGCCCATTTCTCATTACTGATAGGCCATTTTCTCGGCCAGCCAAATGCACTCCTCATCTTGAAAAATTTGCAGCCCAACAGGCCCGACAAAGCGACTTACTTGGCAAATCACAAAAAAACTGGGCTGTGGCCGTGGATCCAGCTGTCAGCCTCTCCACGTACAGTACTCTTCCGATGGAAGTCGGTCGTTGACCACATTGACCACGCCGTGCCGAGAGCACCAAGGCGGTGGACGACGGCGAGGCCTAGGAAGGGGACGACGCGGAGCCGGGGAAGACACGGCAGTGGATGCCCACGCGGAGAGGAGTACGAGGGTTCATTGGTTCGGCTGCGGTGCGAGGCTGCCGTTGCCGCAGAATAACAGGGGGTGTGGGTGAGTAGTGGGATGCCCTGGCCAGCAGTGGGAGTAGTAGGGGGCGGTGAGGCCTCCGCGGCATCACAGCCGGCCACGGGAGGCAGGAGCACGCGGCACGATCGGTGCTCGTTTGGGCGGCTGGAGCAAGAAGACCAGAGGTTGAAGAAGCACTACGGCCATTGGATGAACATCGTACAGTAACTGGAGCTAGAATCGTTCATGTTGACTAAGGTGACAAAGCCCTCCGTCCCCGTCAACTTGGTAGGCCCACAAGTCAGCCTCCCACTATCACTACTAGGGAAAAGCCTAGCAGCAGCGAGGGTTTTGGGCCTATCAGTAGCGCGGGCACCGACGCTACTAATAAGGCGCTACAGCTAACGTATAGCAGTAGCGCCGGTTGCCCATGCTACTGCTATACATGAATAGCTGTAGCGCTCTTTGGGAAAGGGCGCTACTGATATTATCTGCAGCGCTGTTTGCTGGGACGCGCTACTGACAATGCGGCGCTACTGCTAAACTTCCCCCCTCGCTACTACTAGTTTATTTATTAGTTTTTTTCCTGCATAATTGTTTTGTATTTGTTTTGTATTTGAATAGGCTTTATACAATAATGTTTAGCATATCATACACATACAAATGTAATCATAGCATATACATACAATTAGTCTCATCAAATCATGTCATCATCATAATCATCATCCAACCCAAAGTGGTCTCTCGTCATCATCTTGAAAATAGCGATACAAGTCTCGAATGATATGCAAATACATCGTCATCCATCTAAACAATGATATACGCGAGAAGAGCTATCACTTTGAGAACATGAGTTCGTATCCCTCTTTCGCATTAGCGTGAACCTCTAAACTAACTACTGCCTGTCGCTCGAAAACCGGAAGGGCCTGACACTCCGGCCACTTGCCATATATATATATACTCCTGGCATAGCACTTCTTCGCCATCTATGATCTATGCACCTGCATCATCACATGAGTCGATGATATGCAACATATATAGTTGAGCAACAGAAAGAGACAGACTTGGCAAAAATAAAAACAACATATCATAAGCATAAATAACAACGTTCATCGTACCCCAAAATGCCCTAACTAGAGTGATTTTCGCTAGTCGAGGAGGAGGACGGTTTAATTACATCACAAATAAAGTTTCACCGTGCATAACTCAAAGTTTTGTCATACAGAAAGTATGGACTAAACGGACACATTGTCATATATCGACAATCACTCCAACATGTCGTTCCATCCATCCAAGTCAGGGAGATAGTCCCCGAGCCTAGTGAAAGGCTTCAGGTCGAGACGCTGAGAGGATATCCATGTTTGGACGTCTTCCCGCGACATTTGTCCTTCTCCGTAGAACATCCCTGTTTTTCCGACGACCTCCTTCATGATGATTTGGGCAAGTTCGCGCTGGATGTTATAGAACTCAGCTCGAAGTCGATGATCCTCGATATCTCCTATGTCCTTTGCCCATTGTCGAATATGGGCATCGCCGGAAGAAGGTGCCATGCGAAGGTTCTGGTGATCCCGTCTGTACTCCAGCATGTGGTGTAGGACATAGAATCCATCATTAAGAGAATCGTCGGGTTGCTGGATGCAGCAGAAGTCGGTCTTATGGCCGAAGGCGACCCTGCCGCCCCTCATCTTCTTGTCCCTGACCTCTCCACCCAGTGATTGGTAGTGAAACATAGCACTGTCGAGAACATCCTTGATGTGGGTGTAATCCTTTTTGTGAATGTTCTTCGACAAGTCCAAGTAAAGAGCGTGGGAGAATCGGGGGTAGAGGATGATGAGGATGGCGCGCCCGCCGCTGCGCAAAATAAGTCCTCAAATTAATTAGCCTCCACCGTGCAAATGAATGATTGAAATCGAAGGAAGGATAGCAGCGCGGATGACTTACACAGGATGATAAGGCACGAGAATCGCCCCCTTGTCCTTATTGGTGAGCATGAAACTGACGATGTAATCCCTCGCGTATTCATGGTGATTTGCGCAGACTCCCAAGAAGCCCTCATGCATGTAGTACGGGTCAGCGACACAGATATGAGGTATCTGCTCAACCCCGATGATGTAGTTCATGTGCAAGGCATAAAGGCAGACAAACGTAAAATCCAGCTTCTTCACGTGAAACATGTCGAATATGTAATCGAATCGGAGGAAGAACTTATCCGCGGGGAAGCTATCGACGTACGACATTTGCCGCGGAACGTTAACCACGTAGAGTGGGTATCCTGGATCTTTCTAGGCGATGAGGTCTTTCTCTACCCGCAACACATCGTCATGTAGTCTCTTTAGATCGCCAAATCTGGCCCCTAGCGCTGTTGCAGGTAGGATTGGTTGACCGGGGATATGCCATTTATCCGCATCGGGGATATCTATACGGTCCTGAAGCCGAGGCTGCTGAGGCGGCTGGATCATAGAAATAGCTTTTTTGCCTTTCCTCGCTCTCTTCCTAGACTTCTTTACTACCGGAAGGTCGTCCATAATATGTTGAGACGGCAATTCAGGCACCGACTCATGACGCTCAAACCCTGAGGAGGCGACAGTATAGACATACTATTCAGCAGCGCCATCGTCGTCCTCAACCTCATCCATGGCGACGTCATCAGCGACTAATGGAGCCTCCTCCTTACCCCGACCGCTATCACCCAACCCGACACCCGACGCTAATTGGGTAGGTGGGGTGTTGATGGTCATACCTTGCTGATGCTGCGTGCTCGTGGGTGTGCTCCCGGCCGCCTCCAGACGAAGCAAACTCTTTGGACACAACAGGACCCACCCAGCATTGCAACAATCACCAAGCCGCCGCGGTGTCTCGTCGTCATCCGCCAGTAGTACTGGAGGAGGCAAATTCTCGTGGCCCGGTTTGACACTGGCCACGGAAACCTTGAAGACGTTCGGGGGGCTCGGCCGGCTGTGGAACAATGGTTCCTTCGGCTCCATTATCGTCGCCTTCCCCACGTCCACCTTCTGGTCGCCGATGGTGTACAATATGGTGCACGGGGTTTCGTCGGCCTGCAAAGAAAAGTCTGCGACGTGAGACTCCGAAAGGCAACGAAAACGAGAGATTATACATTTATATTGAAGGGGGCCGGTGTGACAGATACCGTGAGGGCGTCGAGCTCAGCCAAAGATGAAGCACCGCCTAGCACGTCCGATGCGGGAGCTGGTGGGGGAGCAGGTGCAGCTGCAGGTGCTGGTGCAACGCTATTCGAGCTACTCCCCGCCAAGAAGTCAACAAGGGGAAAGTCCCGGGCACTTTTTTCTGGATTTTGCCTGGTCGAATTGAAAACGGCCGGAACCAAGCTAGTAGAAATATCTACATCCACCTGTTTTGCGGCAGCTACCGCTGTTGCGACTGTCTGAGTTGATTTCTTCTCAACCGCAATCTCAACCCTCTTGTCGATGTTTTCTTCATTTAACCTCCGTCTTTCCTTTCTCTCCTCCGTGGTCTCACGGTAGTACTTCTTCCACATGGCGCCGTGTCCGACACCGTGCACGCGTCCATACGACGGTCGAGTATGCACCGGTTGTCGTTTCAATATGTTCAACGCCCGGTTGAATGGAGTGTCCCACTTGGGCCTCGCCAATGCCTCGGGCGGCGACTCGATTTCGGCCGCAATCCTGTGCTGCTCTCTCTGCAAAAGGCACAACGATCGTTTACAAATATGACTAACGTGTGCAGTCGAATTGATCAGAAACTAAAATTACCAGCAGTCTCATGAACTCCTTAATGACCGGTGTTGTCTCGTAAACCTTGTTCACTGGGTCCCAACGGTGCTGGGCCCTGAGGACGTCATGCTCCTGCGGGACGGTGAACTCCGCCAAGGGGTCTGGGATGCCCAGACTCGCGGCTTCCGCATCCTCCTTGGCCTATTTGGACCTCTTTCCGCCGTAACCACGGCTTCCTAGGTGGTGGCTCCCAAAGTTCCTCTCTTGAAGCCCCTTCATGTACTTAGACTTTTTTTTGGCATCTTCGGTCTCGCAAGCCTCCTTGAATATTTGAAACTGCTCTTCCATGATTGTCGGATTATCCTTTACAATCTCGGAGTAGGGTTCCTTCTTATCGATGATCCTTGCTTTCACTCGATTTTTCCAGGCGGCCAATGCGTCGCTAAACTTGGTCATGGCGTGTTTATTTATCTTCTTCATTGCCGGGTCCTCATGTGGATCTTTATAATCCTTCTCATTCCGGCCCGGGAACAAGAATATCGGGTGAAACTTCTTTAGGAGGGAGCTCCTCATATTTTCTATCTTCTATAATTTCTCATCGTTGATGGTGGCGGTTGTCCGTACGATGCAGCCTATTTGATTGTCGTAGCATCGACGCGCTTCCTCGGGCGCCGTTGGCTCAAAATTGCCGTCGTCCACCTCCGTGACCACCAATCTAGTAGTCTTGAGTTTGTTAGGAACCCGTTGCCTCTTTGCTTTCGGTTCTACACCGGCTCCGCTCCTCGAGGCAGCGCCGGTCTCAGTCTCGGCGCCGGTCTCGATGCCGGTCTGAGTCTCAGCGCCGGTCTCAGTCTCAGCACCGGTCTGCGTGTCGGCTCACTCCCCGATGCCACTGGTGGGCCCAACAATAACATCGGTTGATCGTCGGTACGGCTAAAAAATTCGTCTGCCGCCCGGTAGGCGTCGTAGCAATCACCAGAACCCTGCCCTTCATCGTTGCTAGCCATGTTTCCTATGATTAAAGCTAGTCAATTAATTCTAGACCTAATAAAATTAATAATGACATAAAAAAGGCCTATTGTTTTGCAGGAATGTTGACTACTTCCTGGTGCGGCAAATCCCGGGCACTTGATATGTCCTAGTTTGTAGCACAAGTCATGCTGAAATTCACGGAAAATTTCGGCATGACCTTTGCTAAAAAGTGGACAAATCGAGAACCTGAAATTTGCCGGAACAGAAATGAATCAACAATCCAGCAAAACATAGGCCACTCAGCATCATTCCAGCACAAGTCATATATAGTTTTGACCAAGCCACTCAGCCGGAACAGATATGTTTTTTGTCTAAAGCTAAAAGTATTTAGCTAAAAATATTTAGGTCCATAGTCCAAAGAATTCAAATTTCATTTGAATGAAATTTGGAACAAATTCAGGTCCTAAAAAAATTGCTAATCATTTTTCCTAAATGCTATAAAATGCCTACTGCCCTAAAAAAATCTAGGGTTCATATGAACACCTAGGGTTCATATGAACATCAACACAGTATCAACATATATATGTAATTGCCCTAGCAGAGAGAGAGAGAGGAGGGTAGGGGACAGTAGAGGCAGAGCCTTACGGTCGGCGGCAAGGGCAGGCTCTGGCTCGGGCGGCAGCAGTGAGGTCGAGGGCGGCGGCGGTGAGCTCGACGGAGGCGACGGTGAGGTCGACGATGGCCTCGGGCGGCGGCTGTGAGGTCGAGGGCGGCCTCGGGCGGCGGCGGTGTGGTCGAAGGTGGCGGGCGGCGGCGGTGTGGTCGAAGGCGGCGTCGGGCGGTGGCGATGTGGTCGAAGGCGGCAGGGCGACGGCGGCGAGGGAGCAGTTGGGGGACAGGGGGCCGGGAGTAGAGAGAGGGGGAAAGGACTTAGTGAAATTTTGAGCCCGGATTTGAGTCAAACTAGCAGTAGCGTGTTCCGCCGAAATGCGCTATAGCTAAGGTAGCTATAGCGCGTTCCGAGAAAACGCGCTACTGCTATTCCATTCTGTTTTTACTTGTTTTTCACTTTATTTTATTTCCGTTAGCAGCAGCACCTTACACGTAAGCACGCTACAGCTAAGGATTTTAGCAGCAGCGCTGGCCTGTATACGCGCTACTGCTATGTTGGGCTAGCCATGTGCGCCCAGTTCAAACATAGCAGCAGCGCTTTTCGCTAATACGCGCTACTGCTAAAGTCATAGCAGTAGCGCTGTTTATTTAAGCGCGCTGCTACTAAGTAGCAGTAGCGCTTGATTTTGTACAGCGCTACTGGTAAGATTCTGTGTATAGGCTTTTCCCTAGTAGTGTATGCTGGGTTCCAGTTGGCAGGGGGAGTATTCATTTTTTTGTGCGTAATAAGGAGGCACTTCCTTGCGTGCGAAGATAGCTGGTGGGTCTGCCCTTTCAGCGGGGGGCATGTTTTTTCACGAAATACAAAGGCCCTTCCGGTGGGTCCCAGATGTCAGGTGGACGTGTAAGTGCATCTAGTGCCACCGGTAGTTGGTTTTGGAGTATTGACGTCAAATCTGGTTGAGGGACTAATGTGTTTGTGAGAATTGCAGGATAACACAGGTAGTAGTCCCTCATTGATTCAGTTTACCTACTCGAGATGACCCCTAAAAATGTGTGAAGACAATGGTGGTATGTGAAGATATTCCCAACGAAAATTATGACTCGAGAAGACATTCACGTGAAGACTATGGAGTGCGAAGACATAGTTGTTTTGTAGTTTGCTTTTCTTCTTTGTTGAGTCATAGGAACCACCGTACTGTTAAGTGGGGTCCAAGTGAACAAATTCAGAGTGACTGAAGTGATGCTCAACAAAATCCTATGTCTTCGAGCGAAGACAACGAGAGAAAATCTTATCCAGAGCTGGATTAGTCAGCTTTACATGTAGCCCAAGTCAAGTTGTCGCGTGTGTTTGAAATCTGACCGTTGGAACACGTGTCAGTTCCTTAGTGACCCAGGGTCATTTCGGACAAATCAGGTCGGGTTTCCTAGTGGCTATAAATAGCCCACCCCCTACACCATAAATTGGTGGCTGCTCAGAGTTAGTGCACGACTTTTGTCGTTTGACAGCAACCCACCTCGGAAACATTTGAGAGAGAGAGAGATCCTTGCGAGGACAAAGCCCAAAACACCCAGAGTCTTTCTGTCCGCGTGATCTGAAGACTTGTTACACTTGAGGACTTTGAATCCTCTAGCCGGTTAGGCGTCGCGTTCTGAGCATCCAAGAGTCATTGTGGATTGCCGATGAATGAAGTCTGTGAAGGTTTGGAAGTCTACCTTGAAGACTGACCAGGGTGATTGGGCGGGGATTAGGTGTCTTTAGCTCAAGGGGAATAAGGTGAAGACGCGGTCTTTTGAGTTGAATCTCAGCCTCCCTAACCAGACGTACAGTTGTCACAGCAATTGGAACTGGTCCAACAAATCCTTTGTATTCACCAAGCAACTAGTTCTATCTCTTCCTTCTCTTTACTTACAGGTTGTCTTCGTGAAGTCATTGCCTGCTTGCATTATCTGTTTGACTTCACTGTGTGACTACTTGTTCTGATTGGCTTCATACTATCTTCCATCCTAATCCATATTGCCAAGCTGCTAATAGTCTTCGTGCTTTCACTTCATTGAATACTTGACTATGGCTTGCCTAGTGTAGTCTACCTTCCGCTGCATGTTAATAGGTTCATTTCTATCGTTTGTCTTTGAAACTTCCATGTTTTGAAGACTTTCATAAAAATCGCCTATTCACCCCCCTTTTGTCAATAACTAGCACTTTCAATTGGTATCAGAGCAAGGTACTCCCTTGTTCTGTGTGATTTGGTTTAACCACCTGGAGTTTTAGCTATGTCAACTGCAGGCATAATCAAAGTCTCCGTTGCGTGCCCTGTCTTCGATGGCACTGATTACCCCTACTGGAAGAATAAGATGCGCATGCATCTTGAAGCCATTGATGTCGATCTATGGTATGTCGTCAAGAACATCATTCCCAAGACTGGTGAAGGTGTCACCCCTGCTGATGTCAAGAAGTTCGTTCAACTGGATTCTACTGCCAAGAACATCATCTGTGGTCATCTGACCAAAGGACAGTATGGCCGTGTGAGTGCTCTGGAAACGTTGAAGCTAGTCTGGGACTGGCTCTCCAAGGTCAACGAAGGCGTCTCAACCTAGAGAGATCAAAGGATCAGTGTCCTTCACAACCTCTTCAACCGCTTCAAGAGAAATGACAATGAGAATGTCCATCTCACGTTTGATCGCCTCACTGACATCACAAATGAGCTTCATGCTCTGGGTGGCACTGAGATCACCAAGCATGAAATCGTCAAGACACTCCTGAGATCATTTGACAGCTTGTTTGACACCCTAGCCCTGATGATTCAAGAATGCCCTGACTTCAAGACACACGATCCGCCTGACATACTTGAGAGGCTCAACACACATGAGTTTCAGCTATCTGAGAAAAGAGACATCTATGGTACCAACTATGGTCGAACTCGCGCTTTGAAGGCAAAAGCTGTTTCCTCATCTGAAGAAGAATCTGACTGTAGTTCTGGTGATCCTGAAGACATTGGAAAGGAGCTTTCTATGCTTGTGAAGAAGTTCCAGAATTTCACTAAGAAGAAAGGCTTCAGAAAGTCTTCATGATCTAGCTCAAGAAATGATGAAGCTTTAAATCATGACCACAAGAAGAGAACATGCCACAAGTGCAAGAAACCTGGTCACTACATCTCTGAGTGTCCGCAGTGGGACAATGAAAAGAAGAAGAAGAAGAAGAAGAAGAAGAAGAAGAAGAAGAAGAAGAAGAAGAAGAAGAAGAAGAAGAAGAAGAAGAAGAAGAAGAAGAAGAAGAAGAAGAAGAAGAAGAAGAAGAAGAAGAAGAAGAAGAAGAAGAAGAAGAAGAAGAAGAAGAAGAAGAAGAAGAAGAAGAAGAAGAAGAAGAAGAAGAAGAAGAAGAAGAAGAAGAAGAAGAAGAAGAAGAAGAAGAAGAAGAAGAAGAAGAAGAAGAAGAAGAAGAAGAAGAAGAAGAAGAAGAAGAAGAAGAAGAAGAAGAAGAAGAAGAAGAAGAAGAAGAAGAAGAAGAAAGAAGAAGAAGAAGAAGAAGAAGAAGAAGAAGAAGAAGAAGAAGAAGAAGAAGAAGAAGAAGAAGAAGAAGAAGAAGAAGAAGAAGAAGAAGAAGAAGAAGAAGAAGAAGAAGAAGAAGAAGAAGAAGAAGAAGAAGAAGAAGAAGAAGAAGAAGAAGAAGAAGAAGAAGAAGAAGAAGAAGAAGAAGAAGAAGAAGAAGAAGAAGAAGAAGAAGAAGAAGAAGAAGAAGAAGAAGAAGAAGAGAAGAAGAAGAAGAAGAAGAAGAAGAAGAAGAAGAAGAAGAAGAAGAAGAAGAAGAAGAAGAAGAAGAAGAAGAAGAAGAAGAAGAAGAAGAAGAAGAAGAAGAAGAAGAAGAAGAAGAAGAAGAAGAAGAAGAAGAAGAAGAAGAAGAAGAAGAAGAAGAAGAAGAAGAAGAAGAAGAAGAAGAAGAAGAAGAAGAAGAAGAAGAGCAAGGAATATGATTCTGATGACAGCAAGAAGAAATCCTCAAAGTCTTCTTCCAAGTCTTCATCAAAGTCTACATCACACAAGAAGAGCTCATCTGGCAAGGCTCGTGCTTTTGTTGGCAAGGAGATGGATTCAGAGAAGGAGTCTGCTTCTGAGGAGGCGGAGGTGGAGTCTGAGGAGGAGTCTGACTCTGGCGTTGCAAGTCTGGCTCTAGCTGCAGCCTACATTGCCAAGTCCATCTTCTACACTGAAGCCAATGGCTCCGTCACCAGCGCTGATGCTAATGACAAGGACGATTCCGCTCCCACCTACTGCTTCATGGCACATGGTGCCAAGGTAAACTCACGCGATGCTTACTTTCGAACATCAAGTGAAGATGACTCTAATTGTGAATCCGAACCCAGCTACAAAACACTTGCTAAAGTTGCAACTGAACAACAGAAAGCTATGGAACATATTCAAAAACTGTTAGACAAATGCGATGACCTGTTGGACGCGGAAATGACCTGATCTCAGTCCTTAATTTAAGACATAAAAAATCTTCATGTTAAGTATGAGGAACTTGAAAGTCGTCATGAAACGCTCTCAACAACTCATGAAAAGCTTTCCTATGATTATCTTCAAAGGAAGCAAGAAATTGAGAAATTGAGAGAAGTTCATGAAGATCTTCAAAAAGAAAATGAGTCACTTCGTGCTCAATAGATCAGTCCCGCTCAGGAAGGATTTGAACCACCATGTCTAAAATGCCTTGAGCGTGATAATGCTACTTCTGTTGCTAAATGTTCTACTGCTGCTACTGTAGCAATATTTTCAACTTTTTATGTGGTAACTAACCCCTCTGCTGAGGATGCCACTGCTATTGCTGATGAAAATGCTAGGTTGAAGTCATTGCTTGAGACAGGGGTGTACAAAAGTCTCAAAGGTCATCAGACACTATGTGATGTCCTCAAAAAGCTAATTCTGAACTGAAACCCTAGGAAAGAGGGTGTTCGGTTCGAGAGGAAAATGAATGGTGATGGCTCTTACTGGAAACCTGAGCAGTACCCCAAAACCACATGGGTTGCTGCAAAGGGACCTTCAGTGGACCCATCCACCTTATCTGGCTTCACTTGTGCTAACCCAATTGTCATTGATGAATCCTTTGATGCAAACTATAAACTGTTTAAGAATCAGACTGGTGAAGTGTTTGCGAGGTATATTGGTACTAACTGCAGGAATGGACCGCCTGTGAAGAAGATCTGGGTACCCAAAAGTTGTCTTGAGAATCTCATGTGAATGTCATCATGGCACCACAAGGGAAGAAGACAAACACCAGACCAAAGGCTTCATATGGCCCAAAGGCTTCATACAAACAAAGGACTCACCGGAGTCACCCTAACGCCAATGTTTTGCAGGGAAATCATACTCGGATGTATGGTTATGAGCGTGTTTTTTCAAACCGCTATGTTCATAAAACAAAGAATTTTTCTGCTTATTCATATGAGTATTATTCTCCTCCTGCAAGGCTATTTGCTAGGGCTCCAAAGCCGAAGTTCTCAGATGCTGCACTTAGACTCATTGCTTCAAAGCCACCCCTGAAAATGTGGGTGGTTAAGAAAACTTAACTCTCTTTTGCAGGGAAAGGTCTCCAGCCGGAAATCAAAGGCGTCCGATGCTATTGTTGGGAACCTAAAACATCTTGTGGGGGCGCAAGATAAAATGCCCAAATGGTCTTACTATGTATTTTGTTCCTGAATCGCTTGCCAATCATCCTATCAGTCCTAACCTTGATCTGAGCTTTGATAATCCTCTTGTCTGTCAAATGTTTATGCTTCACAATACTCTTGGTGAAGCATATCCCCCTAACTGTACTGTAGGGTATGACACCACATGCATGCTTCATAATGGATTATGGACAGTGGATGCACTAATCATATGACTGGTGATCGAAGTCTTCTCATGGACTCAACCTTACGTCAATCTGACAAGAGCCACATCACATTTGCTGACACTAGTAAAAGCATATGCATCGGCTCCGAATCATGTCTTCGGTCAATAGTTGGGTTGCCCGGCTCCTGTTCTTACTACCTTATGTTCTGCTATGTCGGCTAGGGTAGTAAAGGGAGAACTACTACGATTGTGTCCCGGTTCTTCCGGATGAGCACCTCAGTAGAGAAAGCCGAAAACTGATTGTCATGATCCGGCGAGAGCCGGTCAGCTGTTCGCGAGGTTCCAAATCGTTGGAGATTTTTCCGCTTCTTGCAAAGAATTGGTTCTTCGGATTAGGCATGTATAACGCCCCTAATTCGGCCTTCCGAACACCAGGGGCTTCGCTAAATTTATTAATTGTCAAACTCCTATGGCTAAGTGAGGGCGGTAAAGGCCGCATAGTCTGATTGCCTTGTTCGTTGCGCTAAACACCTCCTTTAAGGACCAGAATGTGGAGTAAAGAGTGTTTAGATTAATCCCGAACACCTCCGTACTATCTACGTGGAGGCAGAAGCCGATGACTGGTCATCCCTCAGATTTAATAAACGACCACACAGGAGGCAGAATTCAAATCATAAACATTATACTACATAACATCATTGTTCCATATTACAGAACAAGGTAATATACATGTTCTCATGGGAATATAATATCCTTCGAACATTGCTCCGCCACAAGGCGTGACCCCTCCAGAACACCATCAAAATAGTGCTCGGGTCGACGATGCTCCTTGCCCTCCGGCGGTCCCTCGGTCATCAGCTTCTTGGCATCCAGCTTCGCCCAATTCGTCTTGACGCGGGCGAAGGACATACGCGCACCTTCAATGCAGACCGACCGCTTTACGACTTTGAGCCGCGGACAGGCACTCACAAGCCGCTGCACAAGTCCGAAGTAGCTGCAAGGTATAGGATCGGCAGGCCACAGCCGGACTATCATGTCCTTCATGGCTAGATCTGCCAACCTGTGCAGCTCGACCAACTGCTTTAGCTGGTTGCTGAAGGGCACCGGATGTTCGGAACCCAGATGTTGGGACCAGAACAACTTCTCCGTAGACATTCCTTCTTCGGCTCTGTAATACTCAGCAGCATCCGATACACTGTGCAGCAGATCGGTAAACGCCCCTAGAAAAGTCCAAATTCAGGATAAGTACAAGGAACGTTTCCTCTATATGTTTGCTATGCATGGTGAAAGACTTACCCGCTGCAATCTTCTTGGCCGCCTGAATTTCCTGGAGGGCGCTCTGGGATTCGGCTCGCGCATCCTGCGCGCTCTGGCGGACCTTTGCCAATTCGGATTCTTGCACCTTACAATCGTGCTCCAGGGACTCAAATCTCTCTATCGCGCCCTGGAGCTGTTGCTGCGCCTCGACAACCCGGGCCTCGTGCTTCTCGCGCGAGGCGCGTTCCTTGGCCGCTTTGTCCTCGGCCTCTGCTAGCGCCTTCTTAAGGGTTCCCACCTCGATCGTGGCCCCTAATAAAGTTTATGACACTTTAGTCTAGTCGGACTATTCATTTTTTATATAAATATACCCACATGTTACTGCATACCTTGGCTATTCGCCAGCTGCTTCTTTACGAGGCCGAGCTCCTCCTCGGCCCGCTCCAGTTTTTGCTTCAGTCCAGAGACCTCCGCAGCATGAGCAGTAGCAGCCTGCAGCGATACCTGCTTATCCACGTAGACAGTTCATGTTAGACTCCTGCGATATTTATTTTTGATCCTCTGTTCGGATTTTCTTCCCAAACACCAAACAGAGCATCAGGGGCTACTGTCTATACTGTGATATTTTTTACACTCACACTACTTACCTCAAAGCCCGCTAGAAGGCTAGTGCAGGCTTCGATCAGTCCGCTTTTAACAAACTGAACCTTCTCTATCACCGTGTCCATTAAGGACAGTATAACCGCACCTAAACCTAGCTTTCTGACGCTATCAGCGATTCCAGCCGTCAGATTTCACGTCTGAATCAATTCTGGCTATTAGATATTCGTTCAGTGCGAGTTTACCGCGAATTGGGCCATCTGTCCTGATGGGCTACTACTCTGGTGACTTTTTTAAAGGCCTCTGGTTGATTGGGCTTAATTGGGCTGCTATGGAAGCCCAGTCCGCTTGACCGACCTTCTTCCGTCTCTCCTCACCTTCTTAGTCTTTCTCTCTGCGAAAGTGCGAATGGAGGATCGAACAGATTACCCCTTGCCGCCGCCGCCCCCCTTCTTTCGAGCCGTCCATCCCCATATCATCATCGTGGGGAGCTGCTGCCCCGTGTGTCCTCTCTCCCGATCTCCCCAGCAGCAGAGCCCACCATGCCCTCTCCCTCGTTGCACACCCCGGATCCGGTGGCATCTGGGTTTGGTTTGGTATTCCTCGCGTCGGAGGCGTGGCGGAACAACGTCGGTGCATCAGGAGCGACGACGCAGCAGCACAGCGCCACTCCACCACAGCTTCTCCTCCGCCGGCCACGCCTTCGGTCGTGAGCGGCTTGATATTAATCTCACCAAATATTGGTGCTTTGCGCAGCCCAAATCTCCCGAGGTATGGACTAAATACTACCCGCATGAGGAGTAGCTTTTTTCTGCCCTCTAAGTTTACCTGATAATTTCTTGTTTCCATCCCTGGTCTTCCATAGGACTGAATACGTGAGATATAGTGTTGACGCTCCATCCCATCACAAATCTTGTGTGTGTGTTTTTGAATAGCGAAAACATCAATCATTTGGTTTACTGGATTAGTAATAAAGAGAGAACATATATATAATATACTTGAATCTCTAAGTACATTGGGCTGAGCATGGCAGTTTAAACAATATAAGCCTTTGTACTATTTTAATTATGGAATCCTTGTTTCATGTCAGCAATATGCTGGTGTCGGTGTCAAAACTGGCAGATCTCGGGTAGGGGGTCCCGAACTGTGCGTCTAGGTGGATGGTAACAGGAGACAAGAGACATGATGTTTTTACCCAGGTTCGGGCCCTCTCGATGGAGGTAAAACCCTACTCCTGCTTGATTGATATTGATGATATGGATAGTATAAGAGTAGATCTACCACGAGATCAAGGAGGCTAAACCCTAGAAGCTAGCCTATGGTATGATTGTTGTTCGTCCTATGGACAAAAACCCTCTAGTTTATATAGACATCGGAGAGGGCTAGGGTTACACAGAGTCGGTTACAATGGTAGGAGATCTACATATCCGTATCGCCAAGCTTGCCTTCCACGCCAAGGAAAGTCCCATCCGGACACGGGACGAAGTCTTCAATCTTGTATCTTCATAGTCCAGGAGTCCGGCCAAAGGTAATAGTCCTGCTATCCGGACACCCCCTAATCCAGGACTCCCTCAGTAGGCCCTGAACCAGGCTTCAATGATGACGAGTCCGGCGCGCAGATTGTCTTCGGCATTGCAAGGCGGGTTCTTCCTCCGAATACTTCATAAAAGATCTTGAACACAAGGATAGTGTCCGGCTCTGCAAAATAAGCTCCACATATTGCCATAGAGAGAACAATATTTACACAAATCTGATCTGCTGACGTATTCCGTAGCGTGACATCACACCACGGCCAAGCCTTTATTAGAATTGTTTTCACTGTTTCACCTCAGCGCGTTTAGCGAGGCGGTTTCCTTGGCACGTCTTGTCGAAGTAGAGATTGTGTCCCCTTATTCCGGGATTCTCATCAATACAGGCGTGGGTAACCCAACCGCGCCATTGATTATGGCGCTTGGGAGATAAGCGAGTTTTATCAGGCTGGTGGGGACGCATAGTTGCGTCCGCCCATATAAGGGGATAAGGATCCGCCTTTTTACCTATGCCTTCTTCCTCCTTTGCCTATCCGTCTTTCGTGCACTCGAGCTCCAGCACCCAAGCCTGCACTTCCCACCTCGACCTTCTCCAGCCATGTCCGAAGCAGGAGGCAAGTGGATGGTCTCCTCCGTCACGGAGGGACACATCAAAAAACTGAGGAAGGCCGGATACTTGTCTAACGACATCGCGCACCGGCTTCCCGAAGCGGGGCAGCTCATCCCCACCCCCGGGCCCCATGAGAGGGTGGTGTTCCTCCCCCATTTCCTCCGCGGACTGGGCTTTCCTCTCCACCCATTCGTCCGGGGGTTCATGTTCTACTATGGCCTGGATTTCCATGATCTGGCCCCTAACTTCATCCTCAACATCTCGGCGTTCATCTTCGTGTGCGAGGCTTTCCTCTACAACCTCCCCCATTTCGTCCTATGAATCAAGACCTTCAATGTCAAGCCAAAGGTGGTGCGCGGCAACCAGGCGGAGTGCGGAGGTGCCATGGCGGGCAAGATGCCCAACGTCCTATGGCTCGAGGGCTCATTTGTGGAAACCCTGAAGGGGTGGCAATCGGGGTGGTTCTACATCACCGAGCCGCGCGATCCAGAACGGGTCGCGGCCCCCGAGTTCCGATCTGGACCTCCTACGCGGCTCACATCCTGGAAAGAGACGGGCCTGCTATGGGGTAAAAAAGGAGAGCTGACCGGACTCCAAACATGCGTCCAAAGCCTGGTGGACAAGAAACGCAAACTTGTCAACGTAGTCCAGGTTACGGTCATCCGTCGGATCCTCCCGTGCCAACAACAGGATTTCAACTTGTGGGAGTTCAATCCGGCCCAGCACCAAACTCTGAGTAGGCTCTTCGACACAACGCACGAAGATGCCTGGAAGGTGCTATTCAAGGGCGCCGAGGTTCCCGCATCCGCCACCGAGGATCGCTGATTCAATGCGCAGTGTCAAGCCAGCGTGGTAAGCTGTTTTTACCTCTTACAGGATATTTGTCTTTCATAGTTTGACTCTATGCGGGATCTAAGCCCCCATGCCTTTGACAGGACTAGCAGAAGACGGCCGATCAGGTCAACTATCCGGCACCTTTGCCCGAAGACCCAGCGGATGCTCGCTTAGCGAAGCTGCTGGTCCCGGCACCGTACGAGGTGCCGGAGAAGAAGGCCAAGAAGAAGGCCACGGGAACGCGGAAGAGTTCCCGGCGCCCGATGGAGTCAGACTCATCATATGATGACTCCGAGGCGCACTCCTCCCACGAAGATGAGGAGGAGAGAAAAAGAGACCTCTCCCCCTCCAGCGGGGGGAGGAAAGAAAAGAAAGGCCACCCCAACCAGGGAGGCCGAGGTGTCCAAGAAGGGGAAAACTCTTCCTTCAGACTACTCCATCAACTCCGACGACGGCGGAGAGGAGTGGCCGCTCAGGGCCAAGCCCCTGGCGAAATCGTAAGTGTCCGAATACCAGAGTGATTCATAGCATTCCTTTATTGCACGGCTTTTCCTTATGCCGAATATAATTATGCAGTCCGCCCAAGGCCGGGCTCGACGAGTCGTCGAGCGGCTCCCTGGATTCGTCGGATGTGAATTCACTTCCGACGGCTACCTACCCCCGCCCTACGGACGACGCCGAAGTGTTGTCCCAATAGGTTCCAAGTCAGGAGGAGGTGGTCCTGGAGGAGGCGCAAGGCGACCTCCCGGACTGCGGGAGTGAAGGGGATAGAACCCCCCGGACACCGCGCTGGAATCCTCAACGGTTTCGGACTGCAGCAGGCGACCTCCTTCTAAGAGGAGCAAGCCTACTGAGCCGGCAGCCCCCGTCCAACCGGAGGCGCCGGACAATCTGTTGGAGGTGCTTAAGGGCGCCTCCATCGACGAGGAGCACCGCACTATGATGAGTGCGGTAATCCAGAAGGTTCAGTCCACCAAGAGCGGGCTGACCGAAGCCTGTGCCAGCCTACTAACAAGCTTTGAGGTATGTGAAAAAGAAGTAAAAATATTACCGCATAGACAGTAGCCCGTGATGCTCTGTTTGGCGTTCGGAAAGAAAAGCCGAATAGATGATCCAATTCGCAGGAGTCTAACAAAAAATGAGTCAATATGCGTATGCAGGCTTCACTGCTGACGTCCGCCGCACTGACTGCGGAGGTGGGTACGCTGAAGCAGGACCTCGAGCGGTCCGAGCAAGAACTCGGACTTGCCAAGCGGTAGTTCGAGGAGAAGGAAGGTAAGAAATACCTTATTGAAATATATAAAAGGTGCAATTGCAAAAAATAACAGGATTGGCATGGCTATTGTAGGGTCCATGACTAAGGTGGCAACACCTTAAGCAAGCGTTGTCCGAGGCCGAGAAGAAGGCGGCCACGGAGCGCATCGAGCGGGAGAAATATGAGGCGCAGGTTGGCGAGGTGCGGCGAGAGCTCCAGGCGAGGTGCGGTCCGAGCTCGCGGCGGCCATTGAAAATGCCAAGTCTGCCAAGGCCGAAGCCCAGAAGGCCCTTCAGGAGTTGGATGTGATGAAAAAGATAGCGGCGGGTAAGGCTTTCTTTATACAAAGCAAGCATGTGAAAGTGAATTAATTGTTACTTACCCGAATCCGGAGCTCTCCAGGAGCATTCGCAGATTTGCCCCGCAGTGTGTCCGATGTAGCCGCATTCTATGGAGCCGAGGAGGGCAGCTCGATGGAGAAGGTGTTCTGGTCGCAGTATGCTGAGGCCGGACACCTTGTGCCCTTGAGCGACCAGCTGAAGCAACGTGTCGAGCTCCACAAGGTGGCCGAACAAGCCATGAAGGGCCTCATAGTTTGGTTGTGGCCTGGAGAGGCTCTGCCTGCGAGCTACTTTGGGCTGGTGCGGCGGCTGGTGGAGGCTTGTCCAAGGCTTGAAGTCATCAAGCGCTCCGTCTGCATCGAAGGTGCCCGTAGGGCCCTTGCCCGTGCTAAGGTGCACTAGGGAAAGTTGGATGCTGAGAAGCTGGTGAAGGACGGGCCACCGCCGGGCAAAGAGCATCGCAAGCCCGAGCTGTATTATGAGGGCGTTCTGAAGGGTGCCCGCCTTATGGTGGATGAATGTTCCAGGGATGTAATTTTTGAGTAAACTCGCTCGTTTTGTCTTGTGCGCTAAAAACTTGTTCGTATGCGCTAAGCAATGCTTTTTGAATTCAAAATATTACCTTTTGTGCGGCTGTTTATCAAATTTGACAGATGGCGAGTTGTCGGCTTCTACCCCCATGCCACTAGTGCTGGGGTGTTCGGGATAAACCTGAGCGCTCTTTTTCCATTTTTGGGTCCTTCGAGGGAGGCGCTCAGCGCAACGAACAAGGCAATCGGACTATAATGCTTGAACACTCTCACTTAGCCATAGAATTCTATAATTTTAAATTTCGGCGAAGCCTCTAGTATTCGGAAGACCGAGTTCGGGGCGCTATCCAGGCCTTGGCCGGACAAAGCCGACTCCTCGCTCTAAGCGGCATAAGTCCTTAGGGACTCGAAAAACCTCTCGAACAGCGACCAGTCTCTCGCTTCATCATGACAGTCAGTTTTAGCTTTCTCTACTGAGGTGCTTAGCCCAGCTCAACCGGGGCACAATCGTAGTAGTTCTCCTAGTGCTACCTTAGCTGATACAACGGAACGTAAGGCACCAAAACATAGGAGCCGAGCAAACCCAACTATTGACCCAAGACATGATTCGGAGCCGATGCATATAATGCTATAAGTTCAGGGTGCTGCACTTGTGAAAGTGTTCGGACTTCTCACACCATATTGAGGGGTACTTAAGCCCCTGGCGTATTGGCCGTACCAGAGTGTACGGTTGCAAAATGTCATTAATGAACATATATAAAAGAGATTATTGCAATAATAGACGAGAGCTATGCATTGTTTATTTAAAAAAGTTGCGATCAAAGTAGAACGATACAAATAGTGCAATAAGCAAAAGGCGGGACTATTTAACATGTCCTATCCAGGGGCAGGGTGCGGGATGGTATGCGAAACAGGTATATTGCTCGTTAGAGAGACCACCTGGGAGTTCAATGATGCGGCGTAACTTTCTGCTTCCCTGGTTCTCGCATCGTGTGTGCGACAATTGTACTGCCGATTAGGCCTTCCGAAGAATGGAGTCCTGAAAGTAAGAGAAAGTTTTAAAATCGGCAGCCCCTAGTGCGGTTTAAGCAGTGTTTCGGGCGTGCCGTGATAGTGCCCCTCTCCCTGTGCCCATGGTATTTCCAGAGCGTAGTTATGTATGCGAAGCGCTGGTTTCGCTATTTCGTGAGGGCTGGGGTTGGGGCCGCATTGCTACGCTCGTTCGGAACGTGCCAGACGGTCTTGTTGTAGGTTGCTCCGGGCGCGCTTGAAGGTGTCCGGACATGTAACAGTCGGACTGGAGAATTGCCTTGAAAGGCTGCTTTGCACTTCTCCTGCGAGAGCCGCCGTATGCTCCTCGTTCGGAGAGAGCGTTCAGTGTTTCCATTGACCGTAATGACGCCTCGAGGGCCTGGCATCTTGAGCTTAAGGTATGTATAGTGTGGTACCGCATTGAACTTGGCAAATGCGGTGCGCCCGAGCAGCGTGTGATAGCCACTGCGGAACGAGACTATGTCGAAGATTAACTCCTCGCTTCGGAAATTATCCGGAGATCCGAAGACCACTTCAAGTGTAACTGAGCCTGTACAGTTGGCCTCCACACCTGGTATGATGCCTTTAAAGGTCATTTTCGTGGGCTTAATCCTCGTGGGATCTATGCCCATTTTCTGCATTGTATCCTGATAAAGCAGGTTCAGGCTGCTGCCGCCGTCCATAAGGACTCTAGTGAGGTGAAATCCGTCAATAATTGGATCTAGAACCAATGCGGCGAATCCGCCGTGACGGATGCTAGTGGGGTGGTCCCTTCGATCAAAGGTGATCGGGCACGAGGACCATGGTTTGAACTTTGGGGCGACTGGCTCCATCGCGTATACGTCCCTTAACGCGCGCTTTCGCTCCCTCTTCGGGATGTGGGTTGCGTATATCATGTTCACCATCCGTACTTGTGGGCGAAAACCCTTCTGTCCACTGTTGTTCGGCGGTCGGGGCTCCTCATCATCATCGCTATGCAGCCCCTTGTCTTTATGTTCGGCATTTAACTTGCATGCCTGCTTAAACACCCAACAATCCCTGTTGGTGTGATTGGCTGGCTTTTCGAGGGTGCCATGTATCTGGCACAAGTGGTCGAGTATTCGGTCCAAACTGGATGGGCCCTGAGTATTTCTTTTAAATGGCTTTTTCCGCTGACCGGATTTATAGCCTCTGAATCCGGCATTAACTGTCGTATCCTTAGAATTGTCGCCGTTAATGCGGCGCTTTTGCTTGTTGCGACGAGACCTGCCACTTTTGTCCTTGGTATCCGAATTACCAGGGTTCTTGATCAAGCTATTGGTACGAGCCAGCCAGCTGTCTTCTCCCGCGCAAAAGCGGGTCATAAGCGTCGTGAGTGCTGCCATAGATTTCGGCTTTTCCTGTCCAAGGTGTCGGGCGAGCCACTCGTCACGGATGTTATGCTTGAAGGCTGCTAGGACCTCTGCGTCCGGACAGTCGATGATTTGATTTTTCTTTGTTAGGAACCGTGTCCAGAATTGCCTGGCCGACTCCTGTGGCTGCTGAATTATGTGGCTCAGGTCATCGTCGTCTGGTGGTCGCACATAAGTGCCCTGGAAATTGTCGAGGAATGCGGCTTCCAGGTCCTCCCAACAACCAATTGATTATGCTGGCAAGCTGTTCAGCCAATGCCGAGCTGGTCCTTTGAGTTTGAGTGGGAGGTATTTGATGGCGTGTAGATCATCGCCGCGGGCCATGTGGATATGAAGGAGATAATCTTTGATCCATACCGCAGGATCTGTTGTGCCATCGTATGATTCAATGTTTACGGGTTTGAAACCCTCGGGGATTTGATGATCCATTACTTCATCTGTGAAGCATAGTGGGTGTGCGGCGCCTCTGTATTGGGCTATGTCACGGCGCAGCTCAAACGAGCTTTGTCTATTGTGTTTGTCCCGGCCGGATTTATTATATCCGGAGTGGCGATCACCGTCACGTGCCGTGGGGCGCCCGCGCGATCCGTAGATCGGTCTTGCTTGCCTTGCCTTGTCCTCCAATATATCTCACAGGTCTGGCGCATTTTCCCGTGCCTTGGTAGTTTTTGGGTGGCGTCGGGGTGCGTCATGAGCGGAGGCCCGCGAGGCCTCTCTGTCGCGGCCGCGAGGTGGCCGGTCAGTCGCATCATGTGCTGGTGATGTAGGTTTAGGTGCTTCCTCCTCTAATCGGGGTGGCAACCTGCGCTTTGGGTAGCTCTAGGAGGGGCGTTCGAGTTCATACTCTTCGGCCACAAGGACTTCAGTCCATCTGTCAGCTAGAAAATCTTGATCAGACCTAAGTTGTTGCTGTTTTTTCTTGAGGCTGCTTGTCGTGGCCATAAGCCTGCGTTTGAAACGCTTTTGTTCGACGGGATCCTTCGGCACGACGAATTCATCGTCGTCGAGGCTTGCCTCGTCTTCGGAGGGAGGGATATAATTATCGTCCTCGACCTCTCTGTCTGCCGCTCTCTCATGAGGGCTGGCTTCTCCATCCTCCTGTGCTGAATCTTGCTGGAGGGGGTTTTCTTCGGCACTTTCCGGAGTGTTATTATCTCCTGTGCCGGAATCACCGTTTTTGCTGTGGCGCGATTTAGAGTGGCGCCGCTGACGCCGGCGCTTAGGCTGTTTCTTGGAGGTGTCGTCCTCCGCTGTTCCGTCGCCATCGCCTTCTTTTGGGGTGTCTGTTGAGGATATAACCGCTAAGGGTAAACCGACCAGGAGGGGCCAGTTCACCTTTAGCCGTACCGAAGCCGAAGACAACCCAGAGGATGGCGCTTTACGGATGAAGCTTAGAGGCCCAGAGTCCACAGGCGATTTAGGGCCCGTGATGGTAAACCGCCATGTTTGTATAAACTTGTATTATAAGAAAGAAAGGAAGAGGTCGAGGCTGGCACTTGTATAAGCCAGCCTAGGACTCTGTAGACCGGCCGGGGTCCTCCTGTGTATATAAAGGGGTGACCCGGCGGCGGTTTAGGGACAGACAACAACAACTCGAGGCTCAGGCCAGCGTATTCGCTCCCTGCGCATCGAAACCCAATCAATTCCACCACAACTAGACGTAGGCTTTTACCTTCATCGAAGGGGCCGAACTAGTATAACTCCCGTGTCCCTTGTCCGGTTTAACCCCTTCAAGCTAACCCGTCGCGATGGCTCCACGACTAAGTCTTTCCACGAAGACATCTGACGTGTTAATTCCACGACAGTTGGCGCCCACCGTGGGGCTATCGCACGATGGTTTCGAGTTCTTGAAGGGCAGCTTCGAAGGGCTCAAAGGGTACGCGGTTGGCCGAATGACCAAGAGTCGTCGCGGCAAGCTCTACATCGACAATGAAGGATGGGGCCCCGAGGCCGACTCAATCGAGTACGGATACCGGGTCCCCTTTGAAGGAATCCATGTCTTCATCGGCAAGATCGGCCAACGGGGTCCTGAGCTGGACATCTGCACCGACCTCGTCGAAACAGCTCAGCGTGCGAGCCCTACCCAGGTTAAGCCAGCCGTGAAGTGGGCGTTCGTAGGGTGCGTCCATGGGGCCGGATCTGAACCGGTGTCTGAAGGTGAAACAGCTTTTTATTCCAACAGCGAGTCATCCGCCGGTGAAACTGAGTCCCTGTACCAAGTCCATGACGATGGGTTCAAGGGATATCCCGACGGCGGCAGTATTCCGGGTTTCCTTGAACCGCCAAGCCGGGTTGCCGTTTACATGGCCGGAACACAGCCAACTTTGCAATCTTCAACAGCAGCTGCGGCTGGGGGCCCGGTGCGCCGGCCGGTTCAAGTTCTCTCCGATCTGATGGATGCTTGGGCGACCTTGCTAACTGCAGTAGTGACCCCCGAGACACAGGATCAGCATAACGCGGATGTTGAAAAGTTGAAAGACCAGATAGCACAGGCCAAGGAGGATCTGACAACTGCAGATGCTAGGATGGCTGCAGAACGGGCCGCTTTGGATGCCCAGTCACAGTTGATACACGCGCAGAACTACCGATTGGCGTTAGATCAAAACGCGTCGAACGAGGTGATGTGGCGGAAGTACCGATTGCGTATGCCTCCGGTCTTGAAGGTTTGAACCTCTTTAATACACCGGGGGCTGGGACGAGTAATCCAGTTGCTGTAAACCGGACTGAAGCACCCAGGACAGTGCCGGATCAGCCACGCCAGACAGAGCCACATCGACAGATGGACAACCCATTGTTGTATGTGCCCCCCCCACCGGATCACTTTCCGAGCCCTTTGGATAACATGATTGCCGCAGCGTCCCGTCTGGCGGCTATTCCAATCGAAGGCGATTCAGTGGCGGCGATCGAGACGCGGCGGGCCAGGGATCTTCTTCAAACCTCCGTGATACAGCAGCAAGCCTATTCTTATAGCCGGGATAGAATTCATTTGACCCCCCGTCCAAGCAAAAGCTACAGCAGGCACATGGATGAACCGGAAGTATCTAGCAGTGCCAGGCACCGTAATGCGGCAAACGGGGAGATAAATACATGCCGTCATCAAACCGCCCCGCTTCAGCCAATGGCGTCGGTAGACCGAGGTACTGGAGTCACTTTCAGTTCCTCGGGAGTGCCATGTCTTATTCCAGCCCTCCATAACAAACGACTGCCTAAGGATTTTAAGGGACCACGGAAGGTACCCAATTACACCGCTGATCAACTGCCTGAGGCGTGGGTCGAGAGTTACGAGATGGCGATGGAGATGTTGGAGGTGGATGAAGCGGCTTGTGCGAAATATTTCACGATGATGTTAGAGGGGACAGCCCGTACTTGGTTGAAAAACGTGCCAGCCAATTCCATTGAATCATGGGGGCAGTTGAAGGCCGAGTTCATAGCCAATTTCAAAAACACCTGCAAACAGCCCATGTCCATTGTGGATCTGGATGCCTGCGTTCAAGGGGAGAATGAGTCAACAACTCACTGGGTGCGTCGGGTTTCGGAAGTTTTGCATTCTTCGGACCGGATTAACGCTGGCCAAGCAATCCTAACGCTGGAGCGCAATTGCCGGTTTAAGTCACTAGAGATGAAGTTGGGAAGGCTCAAGCGCCATTGCAATGATATCGGAACACTTACGGCAGCCTTGGTAAAATATGCCGATTCTGATAATACCAAGGATCCCGAGTCTGATGAGGAGAAACCGGAGAAGGGAAAGAAGAACGGTGGTGCGAAATGGCAGCAGCACCATAACCAAGGTGGCCATGGGAATAATGGTAAGCGCAAGGCAGACAATTCAGATTTTGTGGCTAACACGAATGTGCAGCGTCATAAAGGCCAACCGCCCCAGCGCGGTGGCGGGATGAATCTGGAGCGCTTGTTAAACCAGCCCTGTCCGAAGCATGGAACCAAGGAGGCCCCTTCCACACACCTTTGGAAGGATTGTCACATAATGAGGGAGTTCAAAAACTCTGATCTTTACCGATATGATCAGGGTCGGTCTGGCGGTTCAGGTCCTGGTTTTCATGGGGGCGGCGGTTCAAGCTCTGGGTTTCAAAATAATCAAGGCCATCAGGGTAACCAAGGCAATAACCAGCAGAACAACCAAGGGAGTCAGCACAATCAGGCTACCAGAGTCAGCCCAAGCAGTTGAACGGCGGACAATATCACGTGTTCACGACTAGCCTGTGCAAACGAGATCAGAAGCTTCACAAGAGGGTAGTTAATACTGTTGAACCGGCTGTGCCACGTTATCTACGATGGTCGGAGCAGCCCATTGTGTGGAGCCGGCAGGATCACCCACCCCGGGTTGACAATCCGGGTCAGCTGGCTTTAGTCGTAGCACCTCAGGTGGGGGGTTACAAATTCACTAAGGTTTTGATGGATGGAGGAAGCAGCATCAACATCCTGTACTACGAGACCTTCTGTCGCATGGGGTTGACAGATAAGAATCTCAAACCGTCGAATACGGTTTTCCATGGCGTGGTACCGGGTAAGTCGGCATACCCTGTTGGGAAGATTGCGTTGGAGGTCGTGTTTGGAGATGAGCATGATTCCAGGTCTGAGATGTTAACGTTTGAAGTGGTGAAGATCGAGAGCCCATATCACGCACTGTTCGTACGACCGGCTTATGCAAAATTCATGGCGAGACCCTGTTATGTCTATCTCCAGCTCAAGATGCCGGGTCATAAGGGAACGATCATAGTACACGGGAGTTGCAAGATTGCTTTGGATTGTGAGGAAGGTGAAGCGGCCTATGCCGAGTCGGTTTGTGCTACCGAGGAGTTGAAATTTTATACGAACAATGTTGATCCGGCAGACATGACCCCTTTAAAGAAGCCTACAACCGAACACGACCTGGCCCTGACATTCAAACTGGCCAATGAGACTAAACTTGTTGACTTTGTCCCTGGTGACTCATCCAAACAGTTTACTATCAGTGCCAATTTGGATCCAAAATAGGAAAGCGCGCTCATCGAGTTCATCCGTGAGAATCGGGACATCTTTGCATGGAAGCCTTCTGACATGCCAGGTGTACCGAGAGGACTCGCTGAGCACACCCTCGATATTGATCCTAAGTTTAAACCGGTCAAGCAGTTCCTTCGGCGCTTTAACGAAGAGAGACGCAAGGCCATTGGTGAAGAGGTAGCCCGGCTACTGGCAGCAGGGTTTATCATCGAAGTGTTTCATCCCAAGTGGTTGACTAATCCGGTGCTTGTTCTTAAGAAAAACGGCACTTGGCGTATGTGTGTGGACTACACAGATTTGAACAAGGCATGCCCGGCTGATCCTTTTGCAATCCCGCGTATTGATCAGATCATTGATGCAACGGCGGGTTGTGATCGCCTGAGTTTCCTAGATGCTTATTCGGGTTATCATCAGATTAAAATGGCAGTTAAGGACCAGGAGAAGACAGCTCTCATGACCCCCTTTGGAGCCTTCTGCTATGTTTCCATGCCTTTTGGGCTCAAGAGTGCCCAAGCAACCTATCAGCGTTGTGTGCAGAATTGTCTTCACAAACAGATCGGGCGCAATGTTCACGCTTATGTAGATGACATTGTGGTAAAATCCAGGAAGGAGGAAACGTTGATAGATGATCTCAGGGAGACGTTTGACAATCTCCGGGTTTACAAAATGATGCTTAACCCGGAGAAATGCGTTTTTGGTGTTCCGACCGGCAAGCTTCTGGGCTTTCTTGTATCCAACCGAGGCATCGAGGCCAATCCGGAAAAAATCAAGGCAATCACATCTTTGCCTAAACCGGCGTGGATCAATGATGTTCAGCGTTTGGCGGGCCGGATTGCAGCCCTCAGCCGGTTCATCAGTCGTTTGGGAGAGAAGGCAATTCCTTTATATCAGATGTTGAAAAAGACAGATAGGTTCGTCTGGAGTGACGCCGCTAACACAGCATTTGAGGATTTGAAGCGGCAGCTGGCTGAAACGCCCCTCCTTGCTGCTCCGGTTGAGAAGGAACCCATGTTGTTGTACGTGGCTGCCAATGCCCGTGCAGTGAGTGTGGCGATCGTGGTTGAACGCAAGGAAGCTCGAAAGGAATATCCGGTTCAACGGCCGGTTTACTATATCAGTGAAGTACTGATCGAGTCCAAGCAGCGATATCCCCATTGGCAGAAGCTTGTATATGGAGTCTTTATGGCAAGCAGGAAGCTCAACCAATACTTTCAAGGTCATCCCATCACAGTGGTTAGCTCCGCACCCTTGGGCGATATAATCCAGAATAGGGAAGCTACTGGCCGGGTTGCAAAGTGGGCAATTGAACTTGGTCCCCATGGGTTGAAGTATATGCCCCGAACAGCCATAAATTCTCAGGCGCTGGTTGACTTCATTAATGACTGGACCGAGTTACAGATACCAGAGGACAAACCGGATAGCACTTACTGGACTATTCACTTTGACGGGTCCAGGCAGTTGGAAGGCTCGGGGGCTGGAGTCGTCCTTACTTCCCCTCGACGTGATAAAATTTGTTATGTTCTCCTCTTAATGTTTCCTTGTACTAACAATGCAGCAGAGTACGAGGCCTTACTCCACGGCCTCCATGTGGCTAAGGAAATGAACTTAAGCCGGGTTCGGTGCTTTGGAGACTCTGATCTAGTGGCCCAGCAAATTTCTGGCACTTGGGATTCTAAGGACCCACTCATGGCGGCTTATAGGCGAGAAGTGGATGTGGTAGCAGGCCACTTTAAAGGTTGTCAGGTGGAGCACATCGACCGGCGCAAGAATGAAGCAGCTGATGATCTAAGCCGGCTGGGGTCTCAACGTAAACCGGTACCACCTAACACCTTTCTGGATATCTTGCATAACCCGTCTGTGAAGTTGCCTACAGAGGAGGATTTGGCTGTCCCTGATCCGGAGGCCCAATTGGTAGCCGCTTTAGATGCCACTCCGGATTGGGCTATCCCGTATTTGGCATATTTAAACTGGGGCGAGTTGCCAGATGACGAACTTTTCGCCAGAGAGATAATCCGGCGTTCCAAGTCTATGGTTGTACATAATGGTGAGTTACACCGTTGCAGCGTTTCAGGCGTGTTCCAACGTTGTGTTTCTCCTGCAGAAGGACAAGAGATTTTGCGTGAAATCCACGAAGGGGATTGTGGTCACCATGCCGGTTCAAAATCCCTAGTGGCTAAAGCTTTCCGTCATGGGTTCTACTGGTTAACAGCTCATTCTGATGCGGAGGATCTGGTGAAGCGATGTGATGCTTGTCAGAAATTTTCACGCCGAGCTCATGTTCCGGCTCAAGAGTTACGCATGATTCCCATTACTTGGCCATTTGCTACTTGGGGGATCGATATGGTGGGACCCTTTAAGCGTTCCAAGGACAAGAAAACCCACCTGTTGGTGGCGGTTGACAAATTCACTAAATGGGTTGAAGCGGAGCCCATCAGCAAGTGTGACGAAGCTACGGCGGTTCAATTCCTTAAAAAGGTTATTTTCCGTTTTGGTTTTCCACACAGTATCATCACAGATAATGGCACGAATCTCTCCAAAGGGGAGATGGAGGAATTTTGCCAAAGAGAGCATATCCGGCTTGATCTAGCATCTGTGGCTCACCCCCAGTCTAATGGTCAAGCAGAAAGGGCAAATCAAGAAATCCTGAAGGGTATCAAGCCTCGGCTTATGGTCCCTCTAAAGCGGACTCCGGGTTGTTGGGTGGAAGAATTACCATCAGTGTTATGGAGCATAAACACCACCCCAAACCGGTCTACGGGTTATACACCGTTTTTTATGGTTTATGGGGCCGAAGCTGTCCTCCCAAGTGATATTCGTCACGACTCGCCCCGAGTTGCGAATTATGTTGAAGCGGACAACAAGCAAGCACGCCAGGAGGCGCTGGACCTGTTAGATGAGAAACGGGACATGGCTTTGGCTCGGTCGGCGGTTTATCAACAAGACCTGCGGCGTTATCATAGCCGCCGGGTTAAGACAAGAACCTTTCAAGAAGGTGATCTGGTGCTCCGTCTTGTCCAAGACCAGACCGATAAGCACAAATTATCCCCGCCTTGGGAAGGGCCCTTTGTGGTCAGCAAGAATCTGCACAACGGATCATACTACCTCATTGACGTTCGAGAAGACTCACGTAATTCTGAGGAGGAGACCCGGCGGCCATGGAACATAGCTCTCCTACGGCCCTATTATACTTGAAGCCACTGGCTTTTCTTATGTATATATTTCGACAATGTATATATTATGATCAATAAATAAACCCGCACCCTCGCTAAATCAAGCGGGGTCTCCGTTGTTTTTTTTCCAATATCTGTTTACTTGGGGGCTTCAGCTCAGACAAGCGGAGTACTACCTGTTAAACTGGCTATCACGCCACCACTTAGCTCGGGAGCTTCACACCCACGGGGCCAAAGAGAGTTTGACTGCCCATGGCACAACTCAAACATAGGCACCCATTGAGCACAGCTCACAAAGTTACTTGGGGGATCTTTGTGTCAAATACCGAAGAGCTTGAAAGGACCCTTGTAGCCGGGTATCGACCCACGGCTTGGAAGCCTGGTGTATTCACCTCAAACCCCGGGTTAACCTGCCTTCATCAAGTAAGCCACTCCTATCCAGGTAATCCTGGCACGACCCGTCGAACGTTTGATAGTTACTCTCTTTGAGACCCTGAACTCGTCAAAGTTAAAACGATGATTGGTTAGTTGGAGGCCCATCTTAAAAGGCTTTGCTCAAATGGTTTAACTGAGTGGCCTGGCAGCCCATGAAAAGCCTCGTTTTGGGCCTGGCAGCCCTTGAAAAGCCTTGCTATTGATTTTCTTTATGCTAAGTTTTTATGCTTTCATCATGTTTACAATGAACCCGGTGTTTGTTAACCCGGTATGACTTACAGATTTTCTGTTCAAACATACAAATAAAGGTAACCCGACATCCTTTAAACCGGGCTGGTTTGACACTTTGTCTCCAGTACTTGTCCGGTATTTATCACAACCCGGTTCGACATCATGTATACCAGCAGGGCATAGTGGAAGTTGTATTTTCCTCTTTTTGAATCACAATTGGTAAACTACACAACAACGTTTCATATCACAGGTATGATTTATCGTTGCTTGCCCAATTATGTTGGGCACTTTGACCCGTCCGACGGTAAACCGTCTGGACAGAATTTTTCTTATGCAGATACAAGGATTGCATAATATATAAGGCAGTGCAAAAATTATCATGACAGACCAAGGCAAAGTATATCCCAGTGCATAAAAGCAGCCGGTTCACAATATTTTTCTAGCCTATTACAAGGCAATTTCAAGGCCCAAAATATGGTGGTTTCCTCTGGAGCAAAGCGTGCAGAGCATCCATCAGTTTGCCGGACTAAGTTTCGTTCCCACGATGCTGCGAAGTTGACGGATCATTTGGTGCCGGATCAGCTTCTTCCTCGTCACCTTGTAGTTGGAAATCCGCTGTTGTCTAGTCAATCCGGGTTAAAGCCTGAAAGACAGCTTCTTCACTGATAAGTTCTGACGGGTCAACATCAGGGGCATAAGTGTGCTTACGGATTGGCGGGATGAGATTTTGCACTTCCGGCATGTCCGCATTAATCCATTTGTTATTTGCGTCATAACGTGACCGATGAACAGTCAAATTGGCACCTTCGGCCAGCTGACTCGCCAGAGGACGCATCTCCCTTGTCACCTGCTTCAAGGCTTCGTCATCAAACTCAGACCCGTCTTCTTGCGAGCTTGGAAAGCCTTTTGCAAGGTCCACCGGATCAAGGTCAGCTATCCATGCTTTGGCTCAGGTTGGGGCCAACAAAGCACCTGCCCTGGCAGCAGATCGTTTCACTTCTTCTATCTGTGCTGGTATCATGGATAGCCTTGCCAGCGTCTCCTTGATCAGGGTTGGGGCCGGATTGTCATAGGATGCTGCGCAGATAACCCGTTGAGCACCAGCATACAGTTGTTCAATCAAAGTATATGCTGCTTTCAATTTCACCCATGCATCTGAGCCCAGATGGGAAATCCGGCTTCCTGCAACGGTTTAAGGATTATCAATTGCGGCCTTACAAAAAAAGAATGTCATGTCTCAGGTGGAAGTACTTACCAAAAGCTGCAGAAGTCATAGCATTCACTTGGCGTTTCAATCCGCAAAGCTCCTCTTCAGCCGGTTTAAGAGCTGATTCAGCGTCTTCAGCCCGTTTTCGTAATGCGTCCTTCTCAGTTTCCCACTGGGCCCGTTCTGGCTTGAAGCCTTCTTTAAGTTGTTCCAGGGAAGTTAAAGCAGCTTTTAGTTCATCCTTGGACTTGGAAGTTTCCTCTTGCTGAGATCTGATGCTTGCTTGAAGATCAGCAATTTGAGTGCGTTGACTGTTTATCTCTGCCTGTCAATCACCGATGCATATCAATTTAATATCAAAGTCCCAAGTGTACACCTAGTTATACACTCAACACTTGGGGGCTAATGCGGATTGCTTCTATACTACTGCTGGTTTAAAGTCCCCAGGATCAATACAAGTTTTAATCCGGGCACTTGGGGGCTAATGTATATTTGCTCAAAAGAATATCTACAAGGAGCAGTACAGGATATGAAGGATTGCAAGTTCCGGTTTAACTTTACAAATCAACCCGGCCCTTGGGGGCTACAGAATACAAGATAGAGACGAGAAGGAATACCTCATAGCGTTCTTTCATCATGTTCACCAAATCAGCCTCAGAGTCTCGGCTCGTGTAAAGCCGGTTTAAGAATCCGGAATGAAGCTCCTGGACAGAAAGATGAGCGTATTTTGACAAATCAATCTCCTTTTCACTTTGCATGTGAAGACAAATTCATCTTTGGCCTTATGTTTTTCCAAGGCGGCCGGATTGCCCGAGGCGGTGTAAGCAGTGCCAGTAACGATAACATCATCGTCTTTTTCTGGGCTTAAATTGGTAGGAGGAGTTGACGGATTGGCAGTGGAGCTCTGAGGATTAACAACTGGACTTGCAGGTGTGGTATGTGGATTTGAGGTGCTCTCAGGAGTAGCCGGGTCAGCATTCGGTGGGTCGGCGTTCGGCGGATCAGCATTTACAATTGGTTCTGGCTGGACAAAATCATCCATGGGACTGTCAAGGTTTTCACGGGCGTCTTCAGGAATTTCGGCCGGTTCAACATTGCCAGAAGGGGCACTGATCTTAGCTTTCTTGCTCAAACAAACTTTGCCGCTGGGAGTAAAAGAAGGATTAGCAGAGTCAATGTAATGATAAGGAAAAAGTAAAGAGCTGTACGCTTACCCAGGGACGGTTTTCAGTGGAGGCAGCTGAGTAGTAGATGAACCGCCAGATGAATTAGAAGATACCTGATAATTTGAATCAGAAGGATTGAGAGGGCGTCGGAAAAAGCCCTTCAAAGGATAACGTTTATCAGGAGAAAAAACAACCTCTGGCTGGCGTTTCCGGTTTGGTGTCTGAGCTAAACCGGACGAAGTGATTTGTTGGCCGCTGTGCCGGGTTGTGCGATGGCCTTCGGTTTGCTGTGTCTTCAAAGAAAGTTTTTGAGCCACATAAGCAAGAGGGTGAGAACATTTGACTTTCCGAATTGCACGACGAAACCTTTGAACCGGCACAAGTTAAGAGTCAGAAAGATGAATTACCTCAACACGATCCGCACGGCTAGCTTCTGTATCATCCTGGGAGTAATAGTTGTGAATAAGGTGTACGAAATAGAAGCCAAGGGGGTCAAGTTTTACCTCTTCAGCTGAATCGCTAGCATCTTCTGGCGGTTCAGAAGTCTCGGCAGTTTTCTTCTTAGCAGCTCTCTTGGTGACTTTATTCTTGGCACGGGGAGCCCTGGTTGGTTTTTCTTGTGTTTTCCTTTTCCAAAAGGAGCTGTTGGCCTGCGAGGTCGTACAAAAAATTATTGTAAATGATGGTAAAGCGGAAAGCGTCAGGGGAATACAAGGTTAAAAGTTTTACCGCTGGCGGTTTGTTGGAAGCGTTAAAAGGAGGCAGGCCGGTTTGAGTGCATACGGCGAGCGGTTCATCAGGTATCTTCTTTACACTTTCGGTAACCTCATCATCAGTCAGTTCTATTGTGTTAAACGGCTACGGGTCATTGGGCTTGCCGCTATATTCACACATCAATTTTGCTTAAGGGAAGAATGCACCATGGAACCCAACAGCGGACAAGATCAACACCAGTTAAGCCATTGGCAAGGAGAGCCCGGAGTCGGGCGAGTTGAGGTGCATAGGCTTGTCGCTCTTTGTGTCGGAGTAATGGACCACGGGTAGGCTAACCCGAGGCTCAGAACCATTCGAGACATCGGGGCCGGCTTCGCCCCTCAGACGACTCCAAGATATCAGGGCCGACTCTGAGGGCCGGCTGCGGCATCGCCGACTACCCACTCACGGCCGAGTCCCGAAGACGGCCACGACGTAGGCCGACTACGGGAGTCGGCCCGCGACTTCATCACTTACCGCCTTCCGGAGGGAGGATGGGACGGGGGATGGCCTGAGTACGGCCCTCCCCTACCCCGATTACCAAGGGCAAGTATGGCTACAGTGCGACGTACCAGAGGCGATCTTCGGTACGGCACAGCACTGTGGCCATACCGGCCCTGACGTCCGCCCCAGCGGCGGAACCCTGTTCCCACGTCGGCCCGCCAGTACGGCCTGAAGACGGCAGGCCCCGATGGTCAGCGTGAGAAGCAAAGACGGCAAGAGTGCCCGAAGACGGACCCCGTGGGAGTCGGCCTCTGAGAGTCGGCCCGCCCCTCCCACGGGTCCCGCACGCCATTAACCAGATAAGACAGGGAGTGGCCACAGTGACCGCCCGCCGGACGGCGGCACTGTTTCCACGACCCCATGACCAACCCCACGTCGTCAGAGGCGTGGCTACAGCGACCAGTCTCGTCGGCAGGGCCCGCCGGAGGTGGGCCCCAGGAGTCGGCAGAGAGGACGGCCGCCAAAGAGACAGACGACCGGGACCCACGCTGGGCCAGTTACCGTTGTATCCCCGGGGGGTAGGCCTATATAAACCCCCCGGGGCACCCATGCAAAGGGTTCAGATCCTTAGACCCGAGACCAGACCCATAAGGGAGAGAGCTAGCCTTGCCTCCTCCTCCCTCTAAGAACACAGCTCGAGGAGCAACCTTTTACACCTATCATCATAGTGATCATGCGGAGACCCCGCAGAGCAGCAGTAGGGGTATTATCTCCTCGGAGAGCCCCGAAGCTGGGTAAGATTCGCCGGCGTGCATGTCTACGCCTCATCCCGTTTCCAGGCACCGGCGACGTTCTACTCGCCCCCACCATGATAAGCCATCCTTTGGCATATGTCGTATCCAACCCCCGACATTTGGCGCCCACCGTGGGGCCAGGTGCACCGTCGTCCGGAGATCTGCTCTGGACAGGAACCCTTTTCCTCCCCGACGAGCGCAGCCAGCCCGGCACGTCGGAGGGAATCTGCGCCGACGCGCTGCACGACGCTGAGGCCATCTGCGCGGCCAGCTGCCTTGCCGATCTTGTCGGCGAGGTTCGCCTCTCCGACAAGCCTGCGACCGGCGCGGTCGCTGATGGCCCTGATGGCCTCCTCACGAGCCTCCTCAACGAACTCCGCGTCAACGGCGAGCCTGCCGCTGACCTGGAGTCTATAGGTTCGACCGACCCAATGCTGGTCGATTCCGACACCGTGTCGGTCGACGCCTTCCCCACCAACGTGGTGATCTACGACGAGCCGCTTCCTCGCACGGAGAGCGACAGAAGCACCGTCACTGAGGTGCTCGTCATCGACCATGGCGAGCACTCCGGCGGGGGACCGCACGATCCGCTCAGCGCGGCACTGCAAGACCTGGATGCGCCCATTCCGGAGGACGCCGACGCCGAGACACTGGAGGCATGCCGCCTCCAGCTCGTCGAAGGCGCGAAGAAGCTGGCAAGCATGAGACGCTTGTCAGAGGCCTACCAGCGCGAGATGGATTGCGCCGTGGGCGGCTCGCCGGCTCCGGTGGGGCCGAGTCGCCTGGGCGCGGTCCGCCAACGCGGCGCGGACATCGCCAGCATGTTCGGGGCCAACCGCCCCGTGTACGCCACGCCCGCAGAGAACATCCGAGCCGCCCAAGCGGCGGCAGACGAACTGGAAAACCTTGAAGGCGAAGAGCGCCGACTGATGATGGAGCGAGTCCAGCGACTCCTCGACGCGGCCGGCGCGCAGAACGCGGCCGGCTGCCGCACCGAAGGACCACAGCAGCAGAAAGATGATCTGCCTCCCCGCCGAGATCAAGGCGCGACGTCTCGGACGCCGACTGGCGGCGTCCGCGGAAGGAAAGACAAGGAGCCGGCTGCAAGCCGTAGTCGGACTCATATCACCATCGAGCGCGACCAAGACGGCCGCCCGAAAGCAGTAGAGCGGCAGGACGACTATGTGCCTCCGCCACCTCGCAGAGAGAGGCGGGTCTCCCCACCGCCTGTAGAACATCTGACTCTCGGAGGTCGCCTGGGCCGCCGAGAGGGAGTCGGAGAGAACGATGCCCGCCACCGGATCGACCGACTCCACCGGTCGTTGGTAATGGAAGAAGAAGATGAGTTGGGGCCACCCTGCTTTGGTCCCCGCATCCGAGATGAGCCCTTTCCCAAAGGGTTCACTCTCCCCAGAGATACCCCCAAGTACACCGCCTCCGTGAAGCCGGAGGATTGGCTAGTTGACTACGCCACCGCCGTCGACATAGCAAGCGGCAACAAGCACGTCGCCGTCAAATACGTTCCGCTCATGCTCCAGGGCACGGCCCGGACATGGCTGAACAGCCTGAAGCCTCGCAGCATCAACAGTTGGGTCGACTTCACCGAGGCCTTCGTCCGTAACTTCACAAGCACGTACAAGCAACCTCCCGAACCTCGCCAGCTCTCCTTGTGCGTACGAGGCCCCGACGAGTCCACGCGCGACTACCTCACGCGGTGGGCCGAGCTCCGAAACTCCTGTGAAGGCGTGCACGAGGTGCAGGCCATCGAGTACTTCACCACCGGGTGCAGAGAAGGCACCCTCCTCAAGCACAAGCTTCTCTGCGACGAGCCAGAGACCCTTGACGAGCTGCTGATCATAGCAGACAAATATGCCACGGCCGACTCCTCAATGAAGACGGAGATCCAAGTCGGCACGACGGGCAAAGTCGCCCCTCAGGCTCCCAGGACCCCGGCCGGAGACGCCGGTCGGCGGCAGCCGCAGAACGATCACAAGCGCAAGGCCCCGCAGCCGGCTTACAATAGCCGGCAGGTCGCAACGGTCGATGAACAACAACCAGAAGGGCAACCTCCATCCAAGAGGCAGAAGGGCGGCAAGTCCAATTGGCTGCCGGCTTTCTCTTACGAGCAGACTCTGGATGGTCCCTGCAAGTTTCACAGCGGCGCGAAGCCATCAAACCATACCACCAGAAAGTGCCACTGGCTGGCTAGGATCGCCAAGGGAGACGGTCTGTTGCCGCCTCCGCCTGCGGGACAGCCGCCTCCGCCTCCACCTCCGCAGCCAGCTGCCAGACCAGTCGGCGCGGTGCAAGACGAGTACCCCGAAGAGCATGGGGCTTACGTGGTGTTCACCAGCATGGTAGATGACAAGCACAGCAAGCGGCTGCAGCGGTAGGAAGTGAACGCGGTGGCATCAGACGCCCCTGAGTTCATGCACTGGTCCGAGAAACCTATTAGTTGGAGCAGAGCCGATCACCCGGAGGTGATGCCAAGTCCAGGTTCCTATGCATTGGTTCTGGAGGCCACATTTGCCACTGATAGGCGGGCAGCCCGCTTCTCGCGAGTTCTGATAGATGGAGGCAGCAGTATCAACATCCTGTACAAGGATACAATGGAGAAGTTAGGAATCAAGCAAAGACAACTCCAAAGCAGCCGGACTGTATTCCATGGGATCGTCCCTGGTCTCTCCTGCTCACCAATCGGCAAGATTTTGATAGATGTCCTTTTCAGAGATAAGGATCACTTCCGCCGAGAGCCGGTCTGGTTTGAAGTGGTGGACCTTCAGAGCCCGTACCATGCACTGCTTGGCCGACCTACCTTGGCCAAGTTTATGGCGGTCCCCCACTATGCCTACCTCAAGATGAAGATGCCGAGTTCCAAGGGAATCCTGACTGTAGTCGGCGACTACAGGAAGTCATCCGCTTGTGCGGCCGAGAGCAGTGGTTATCGCAACAGAGAAGCAGCTTCTTGACCGAGTTGTGGCGATGGCCGGCAAGCAGCCTAAATTATCGCCCAACCCCAAGGAGTCGGAAGCTGAAGGCTCGTTTAAGCCGGCGAAGGAAACAAAGAAGATACCTTTGGACCCAGAGCACCCAGAGAGGTACGCTGTCGTAGGTGCAAACCTGCACCGCAAATAGGAAGGCGAGCTCGTCGATTTCCTCCGTGAGAATCGGGACATCTTCGCATGGTCCCCCAAAGACATGCCAGGTGTGCCGACGGAATTCGCCGAGCACAAGTTACATGTCCGGTCTGATGCGAAGCCCGTCAGGCAGCCCTTAGGTCGTCTGTCGGAAGAAAAAAGAAGAGTTGTTGGTGAAGAGATAGCCCGGCTCCTCGCAGCCGGCTTTATCATGGAAGTGTTTTTTCCAGAGTGGCTGGCGAACCCAGTTTTGGTACTAAAGAAAAACAAGCAGTGGCGAATGTGTATTGACTACACGAGCCTGAACAAAGCCTGCCCCAAGGACCCGTTTGCTCTGCCGAGGATCGATCAGGTGATAGACTCCACAGCCGGATGCGAGCTGTTGAGCTTCCTAGATGCCTATTCAGGGTATCATCAGATCAAGCTGAACCCGGCAGACAGATTGAAGACCGCCTTCATCACACCGTTCGGAGCCTTCTGCTACCTGACCATGACGTTCGGCTTGAGGAATGCCGGCGAAACTTTTCAGCGTTGCATGCAGAAGTGCCTCCTCAAGCAACTCGGCAGAAATGCCCACGTTTACGTGGACGACGTGGTGGTGAAGACGGAGAAGTGCGGGACCTTATTGGAAGACCTCAAGGAGACCTTTGAGAACCTGCGCCGATTCCAGATCAAACTCAACCCTGAGAAGTGCGTTTTCAGAGTACCAGCCGGCCAGCTACTCGGCTTCCTGGTCTCCGAACGCGGCATAGAGTGCAACACCGTGAAGATCAAGGCCATCGAGAGGATGGAGGTGACTAGCCGACTGTTGGACGTGCAGAAATTCACTGGCTGCTTGGGGTCCATCAGCCGCTTTATCAGTCGGCTGGGCGAGAAAGCTCTTCCCTTGTACCAACTCATGAAGAAGACCAATTTTTTCGAGTGGACCCACAACGCGGACGAGGCCTTTCTGCAACTAAAGAAGATGTTGGTTACTCCCCCTGTGTTGGCGGCTCCGACTCCCAAAGAGCCCATGCTCCTGTACATCGCCGCCACCAGCCGAGTAGTCAGCACGGTCATCGTAGTTGAGCGCAAGGAGGAAGGCAAGGCACTGCCGGTCCAGAGACCGGTGTATTACCTGAGTGAGGTACTGTCGACCTCCAAGCAAAACTACCCCCACTACCAGAAGATGTGCTACGGCGTGCACTTCGCCGCCAAGAAGCTGAAGCCTTACTTCCAAGAGCATCCAGTCACCGTAGTCTGCACGACCCCATTGGCCGAAATCATTGGGAGCCGAGACGCATCTGGCCGAGTGGCCAAATGGGCCATAGAGCTAGCGCCCTACACGATCTACTATCAACCCCGCACCGCCATCAAGTCGCAAGCGCTGGCCGACTTCCTCGTCGACTGGGCCGAGACCCAGTACCTGCCTCCAGCGCCCGACTCCACCCATTGGCGGATGCATTTCGATGGCTCCAAGATGCGCACCGGCTTGGGAGCCGGCGTGGTACTCACCTCCCCCAAGGGCGACATGCTCAAGTACACGCTGCAGATTCACTTCGCCGCCTCCAACAACGTCGCCGAGTACGAGGCACTCGTTCACGGGCTCCGGCTTGCCAAAGAGCTTGGCATCCGCCGGGTCCTGTGTTACGGCGACTCCGACTTGGTGGTGCAACAGTCGTCAGGCGACTGGGACGCCAAGGATGCAAACATGGCGAGCTACCGTTTCCTTGTGCAGCAACTCAGTGGATATTTCGAGGGGTGCGAGTTCCTCCACGTGCCAAGAAACGACAACAACCAAGCAGACACCTTGGCACGAATCGGCTCCACCCGCCAAGCAATACCTTCAGGCGTAGCCCTCCAGCGCCTCCTCAAGCCATCGATCAAGCCCTCACCAGACTCGGATTCGATCTTTGTGCCGACTCCCCCCGAAGAAGTTGGATCCGGCTCCAAAGCCCGAGCAGACGGCACAAAGTCCCTTGAGGGCGACTCCGAGAGCGCCGCAGTCAAAGCCGGCCCGGGGACTTCAGGACTCGGCCCAGGGACTGCGACGACCCAAGGGAAGACAGAACTCGGCCCGGGGACTGCGCCAGTCGGCCCGGGGACTTCGCCAATCCAGCAATCAGTTGCGGACACCAGCCCGCCGACTCCCAGCTCGGCCGCCCGCGTCCAAGTCGCAGTTTTGGCAGTCGAAGAAATAGCAGCGCCCTCATGGGCCCAGCCCATCCTCCAATTCCTGATAAACAAGGAGCTGCCAACAGACGAAACCCTAGCTCGGCAGATACAGCGCCGAGCAGCAGCATACACCATAGTCAACAAAGAGCTAGCCAGGCTCAGCGTCACTGGTGTTTACCAGCGCTGCGTCGAGTCAGATCAAGGCCAGGCAATTCTCAAAGACATCCACCAAGGCGAGTGCGGCCACCATGCGGCCTCGAGGGAACTCGTCGCCAAAGCTTTCAGGCACGGTTTCTTTTGGCCGACTGCCCTAGAAGAGGCTAAAGAGTTAGTCCAGAAATGCAAGGGGTGCCAGAAGTTCCGCTCCAAGCTGCTCCAACCGGCTTCTGCACTCAAAACCATCCCCATCGCCTGGCCCTTCGCTGTATGGGGCCTGGATATGGTGGGACCCTTCAAAACGGCACGAGGTGGCCTAACTCATCTACTTGTCGCGGTGGACAAGTTCACCAAGTGGATAGAAGTGAAGCCCATCAAGAAGTTGAATGGTCCGACTGCCGTGACCTTCATCTCAGACATCACAATTCGGTACGCATACCCCACAGCATCATCACCGACAACGGCACCAACTTTGCCAAAGGCGCCTTGGCCCGTTTCTGCTTAACACGGGGCATCCGACTGGACCTATCATCCGTTGCTCATCCGCAGTCAAACGGCCAGGTGGAGCGGGCGAATGGCCTCATCCTGTCCGGCATCAAGCCTCGGCTGGTCGAACCATTGGAACGTTCGGCTGGCTGTTGGCTAGACGACCTGCCGGCCGTCCTCTGGAGTCTGCGTACGACTCCAAATAAGTCAACTGGCTTCACACCCTTCTTCCTTGTTTACGGTGCTGAAGCCGTCATCCCGACGGATATAGAATTCGACTCCCCACGAGTCACGATGTACATCGCGGAGGAAGCAGAAGAGGCACGACAAGACGGCGTCGATCTGCTAGAAGAGGGCCGGCTATTGGCACTCAGCCAGTCCAGCATCTACCAGCAGAGCCTACGTCGCTACTACAACAGGAAGGTCAGGCCGAGATCCTTCCAGGAAGGCGACCTTGTGCTCCGGTTGATCCAGCGAACAGCCGGCCAGCACAAGTTGTCGGCTCCTTGGGAAGGCCCCTTCATCATCAGCAAAGTGCTGGGCAACGACTCATATTACTTGATCGACGCCCAGAAGCCCAGGGCGCGCAAGAGAGACGACTCCGGCAAAGAAACGGAGCGACCATGGAACGCGAATCTCCTTCGAAGATTTTACAGCTGATGCAGTATGTATCACACCCCCCTTTTTTTGTATTTCAAAAGCACCAAGACTCTGGGGCCCCCGAGACGGACTCGGGGACTGCCCCTTTTTGTTATCTATATGACAAGAATTATGCTTTCAAGTACGACACTCTTTTATGCCGCCTGGCCCCGGGCTCGGCCAGCCGGCCCGGGGACTTGCCGTCTCGTGCTATGAAAATGCTTCCTGTGGTCGGACAAGTAGTGTGTGACGCCTAAGCCGACTCCCGCAAAGCCACCGCTCGCAGAGCGACTGACTGGTGGGCCGGAGTAAGGTAGAATGGGCACCCGCAAAGCCGACTCCGGGTAGTCGGCTTGCCGTCTTTCTATTCGACTTGCTACAAAAACTCTAGATCGGCTAAGTACTTGCCTCCCCACGGCGCCGGGTATTTGACCTAGCGGCAGTCCGCAGAGCGGCTGTCCGACTGGAAAAGACGACACCCAAGGGAAGGCGGCAAAGGAAAAAAGCCTAAAAGAGCAACAAGCAAGAGACAATAGAATCTAGATAAATATTTACATCACAAAGGCCATTGGTCGAATCCATGAACAGATGTTCGAAATACACCCAGCGGGTGGAAATGTGCGAATTAACAAAGTTTTTGAGAAGCTACTAAACAGATAAAACGAAGCAAGGTAGCCGCCTATGAAGCAGGAGGCGGGTTTGGGGCCTCGGATGAGATAGCGGTGTCAGATACTGGAGCGGCCGGCTGGGCAGACTCGACTTGATCACCTCCAGCAGCAGTCGGTGCAGTCGAGCACGGCTCGTTGTTGGAGGCTCGGTCGAGTTGAAGCTGGTCGCCCGCTCCGACTTCTGGCGCCTCCGTCTCATCGCCGGCTTCTGTCCCGTCTCCTTCCTCCGCGCTGGAGCCGATCACCTCCGCCGAGTCTTCGTCATGGTCCGGGTTCATCCCAAACCATTCTGGTGACGCCTCTTCGCCGTGTTCGTCTCGCTCAGGAACGAAGACACTTGTGTCGACGAACTCGGCGATCGCCGCGGCACGCCTAACGAAGTCGCCCTCCATGGCTGCCAACTCCGGCTGGGCCTCGGCTCGGAGCGTGGCCAGCTGGTCCAGACTCAGTTCCGGATACCACGCCTTGACGAACTCCAGGGCACAACGCGCCCCAGCGCGTGCCGCGGAGCCCTTCCAAGCCTCTAGACGGCCTGCTGCGACCTCCAGCCAGTCGGCAGTCCGACTGGGAGTACGCAGAACCGGCATCTCCGGCCACAAGGCAGCAATCGCCTGGGAGCCGGCCTGTTGAAGCCGGCGCAGCATCCGGTGGGCCGGCCGCGGCCGAGCCTCGATGCTCATGAGCTGCTCATCGAGGGTCCGGGCGGCGTTGGCGGCAATATCCTCGCCGGCCGCCCTTCGCGCCTCACGATCAGCCACGATGGCTTGAACAGCAGCTTGCGCATGGCCCGGGAAGAAGTCTACCAAGACGGAAAAGAAACAAATCAGAAAAAGCAAGAGTCGGCCCGACCCATAGTCGGCCACTCGAAGAAACAAGCAAAGAAACTTACCATCAACGATGTCTTCAATCTCGTGGAAGCCGGAGGTCAGCGTCGCCTCCTTGTCAGTCCAGGAGGCACGTTCGGCTTCGAACTCGGCTTGGAGCTCAGCCTCCTTGTCCTTCGCCTCCTCCTACGCCTTCTTGAGCAGCTCCTTCTGCTCCGCCAGCTGCGTGGCCAGCAGGTCGCGTTCTGTGGCAAGCTTGCTGCAGTCCGCCTCCTTGGCGCGCAAGGCGGTGTTGGCAGCGCCCAGCTGCTCCTGAAGGACGGCGTTGGTCCCTGAAGGAAAAGGACGCAAGTCGTCAGGAAAAGTCGCCAAGAAGATCCGGCCCCACTGCGCAGTAGTCGGCCCGAATCTCGGGGACTACAGCCCGCGGGTGCGCCAGCGCGCCCCCGTGGAAAAGTAAACTTACTCCGGCTCTCTGACAGGTCGGTAGTCCGCTTGCCCAACTCTTCAACATTTCGGTTGAAGATGGTGGCTCGGAGGTTGTGGTAGTCCTGCAGTAAGCATTTTAAAAGAATAAGTGTTCGGAACTCGCCATTAGAGTTCCAACCCACCTGCTCAGCAGCCGACTCGGAACTCGGGGACTACAGCCGGTGGGTGCGCTGACGCGCCCCCACTAAGAAGAACAAGGAAAAATAAGTCAGAAGAAACATACCCGGACGGCCGTTCGTGTCGCCAGATGCGCCTTCGAGCAGTGCTGAATGGCGTCGCTTTCAGCTCGCAGCTTCGCCTGGACGTCCAGGAGCGCCTGGTTCAGTGGGCCCGTGCCGCCTCCACGCGCCCATCCGACGGGCGCGGAGCTTGCCACTTCATCCTCTAGGGCGGCCGAGCTGGCCGCTCCGGTCTCCAGAAGGCGCGGCGCTGAAGTCGCCTTCTCCAGGCGGCGGCGAGTCGGCAGGGCGACTTGAAGAAGCAAGTTCACCATGGCTTCGTCCGTAGTCGGCGGCACCGGCGGGTCCGCCGGCTGTTTATCCTTCACGCCTCCTGATGACGGCGGGGGCGGTGGTGGCGGCACCACCAGGTCTCGCCTGGGGATCTCGTCGCCCTCCCTCCCCGAAAAGGCGTACTCCCCGCCGGCTTCTCCAGACCACTCCACACGAGCTGGAGGCGGTGCCGAGCGTAGCGGAACGACAAGCTGCGCCGATTGGCGGCGCGCGGCTTCCTCGGCCCGCTCTTGAGCCGCGGCGGTGTTTCCGGCTCCCTCCAGACCCTGCTGGGCGGAGGCGGCCGTCTTCTCGGCCTCCGCCTCCTTCCGACGGGCGGCTTCGTCTTCATCGCGCTTCTCCTGCGCGTTTCGCTCCGTCGCCTCCCGAAGGTCGGCGGCTAGGTCGATGCACCGAGTCGTGGTGGACGACTCCACTGACCCCCTGATGGAGGCGGCGGCGACCTTCCTGAGGGTGAGAGCAGCCCTGAAATGAGGAACACACGAAAAACTTAGCCCGAATCTACCAAAAAAGAACAAGACAGAAAAGTAGGGGCACTTACGCAGAAGACAGCGGCGGCTTCTTGACCTCCTTGCGGAAACGTTGGGCCTTCGCGGCCGCCTCTTCCCGCCTGGTCGCGGCGACTGCCCCCTTGAGCCTCTTCTCCCGGCCCCAGAGGGAACTCGGCCCGGCCCGGCGTTTCCTCGGGCCGTCTTGCCTCGGCTGGTGGGCGACCTCCCCTTCTTCATCGACGGGCCAGTCGGCGAAGGTGGCCGAGGGCTACGGGTCGCCTTCTTCTCCTTCGCCGCCTCCTTCGGCGTCGGCTTCCAATGCCGCCGCCCCCAAGTCGGGGTCGTTGACATCGCTCTCCGCTCGATCAGAGGCGAACTGGCGAGGCGGCCCCGTGATGCCGGATGCGGGCTGGAGAAGAGGGTTCTGGCCCAAATAATGAGAGAAATAAAGAACGGAGGCCGGAGTCGGCCGAAAAAGAAAAGAAGAAAAGAGAAGCAACGTACCATCGGCGGGGGGTTGGCACGAGAGTATGGCTCCATGCCAAACTGCCAGTTTCCCGAGAGGCCGCAGTTTGCGATGAGGTTCACCGTGTCCCCGACCTCTGCGTGAGGAAGATCCCTGGTGCACGTCTGACTATGGTCCCGGTGGCCACTCATCTGACAGATCAAGTGAGGCCGACTCTGGAGCGGCAAGACTCGGCGTGCCACGAAGGCGGCTAGCAAGTCGGCTCCAGTCAGGCCAGAGGACTGCGTCAGCACCCGAAGTCGCTGCACGGCGGCGGCTCCAGCCGGGGTCAGCGTCTTGGCGCGGTAGGACCAGCTGGGCTGCCTCCCGGCTGGCGCGCCGGCTACAAAGGGTGGCAGGTTGACCCAGTCACCGTCAGGGCAACGTTCTTTACATAAAAGTAAGAACGTTGCCACATCTTCACCGACTTGATCAGCATGATGGCGGGGAACGGGTTGTCTGCGGTCGACCTCCGCAGCGCGATGAAGGCGCCGCATTGGGCCGGCACGCCGGCGACGTGCGTGCCGATATTGGTGTGGAAGAACTCCCCCCACAGCTCGATAGTGGGGAGAACGCCAAGGAATCCCTCGCAGAGCGTGACGAAGGCCGCCAGCAGCACCACCGAGTTCGGAGTGAGATGGTGCGGTTGGAGGTCGTGGAACTCCAGGAACGAACGAAAGAATCCGCTCGGCGGCAGCCCCAGGCCGCGCGTCAAATGGGAGCGGAAGACGACGCGCTCGCCCTCCGCCGGCGCCGGCGACACCTCTGCCGGCGGCGGGGCGCGGGCCTTCACGAGGTTCGCGCTGGGGATGAGGCGTGTTTGGCGGAGGAACTCGATCATGTCGTCGTCGACCTCCGAGCCGTCCCACACGCCGGAGCGGATGGCGGCGGACGCGGCGGCAGGGGAAGAACTCATCTCCGGGGGAAGAGAGCACTACGGCGCAGCAGCAGCGAGGAAAGGAAGAAGGAGCAGGAGGAAACGGAGGGGAGCGGGCGCGTGTGCTTTGCCGCCCCACTCCCTCTGCCTACTTATAGGCTAGTGGGCTGAGGAGCCGAGGGGACGTCGTGGGATTAACTGCGCCCACGCCCCCACGATCCCCATGATTTACCGCACGAAATTACCACGCGCATTTACTGCGCCAGAAGCCCAACCGTCCGCGCGGCCACAGCGGATCCGCTCGTGGGCCAAGGCGCGGTGGTGGCAGGCCCTGCCCCGGGCCTGTCCCGTCGCGCGCGTGGGCTGGCAGGCTTGCCCAGCGACGTGGCGCCCGCGACGGGTCCGCGGCGGGCAACGGACGTGTATCTTCTCAAGCACGCCGTCGCGCCCCGCCACGATCTTCGAAGCTACCCAAAAATGAGCGAGGCGACTCAGGGACGAGTCCGACCTCTCAAAGACGGCCGAGGCAAAATCGCCGCCTGACAGTCGGCACTAAGGAAGACGGCCGACGAGCTACGGCACCAACCCCTCGAAGGAGGAAACTGTTGAGGCCCCTTGGCGCATCCCTCGGAACCTCACCAGCTTCGGGGACTACTGTCGGAGTAATGGACCACGGGTAGGCTAACCCGAGGCTCAGAACCTTTCGAGACATCGGGGCCGGCTTCGCCCCTCAGACGACTCCAAGATATCAGGGCCGACTCTGAGGGCCGGCTGCGGCATCGCCGACTACCCACTCACGGCCGAGTCCCGAAGACGGCCACGACGTAGGCCGACTACGGGAGTCGGCCCGCAACTTCATCACTTACCGCCTTCCGGAGGGAGGATGGGACGGGGGATGGCCTGAGTACGGCCCTCCCCTACCCCGATTACCAAGGGCAAGTATGGCTACAGTGCGACATACCAGAGGCGATCTTCGGTACGGCACAGCACTGTGGCCATACCGGCCCTGACGTCCGCCCCAGCGGCGGAACCCTGTTCCCACGTCGGCCCGCCAGTACGGCCTGAAGACGGCGGGCCCCGATGGTCAGCGTGAGAAGCAAAGACGGCAAGAGTGCCCGAAGACGGACCCCGTGGGAGTCGGCCTCTGAGAGTCGGCCCGCCCCTCCCACGGGTCCCGCACGCCATTAACCAGATAAGACAGGGAGTGGCCACAGTGATCGTCCGCCGGATGGCGGCACTGTTGCCACGACCCCATGACCAACCCCACGTCGTCAGAGGCGTGGCTACAGGGACCAGTCTCGTCGGCAGGGCCCGCCGGAGGTGGGCCCCAGGAGTCGGCAGAGAGGACGGCCGCCAAAGAGACAGACGACCGGGACCCACGCTGGGCCAGTTACCGTTGTATCCCCGGGGGGGTAGGCCTATATAAACCCCCCGGGGCACCCATGCAAAGGGTTCAGATCCTTAGACCCGAGACCAGACCCATAAGGGAGAGAGCTAGCCTTGCCTCCTCCTCCCTCTAAGAACACAGCTCGAGGAGCAACCTTGTACACCTATCATCATAGTGATCATGCGGAGACCCCGCAGAGCAGCAGTAGGGGTATTATCTCCTCGGAGAGACCCGAAGCTGGGTAAGATTCGTCGGCGTGCATGTCTACGCCTCATCCCGTTTCCAGGCACCGGCGACGTTCTACTCGCCCCCACCATGATAAGCCATCCTTTGGCATATGTCGTATCCAACCCCCGACACTTTGGCAGACAATCTTGAAGGTAAAGGGTGATTGTTACTAAGCCGGTGTGGACGGTAGCCTGACAAAGGATTTTCATCAGAAGGGGCGGTGTTTCGGCAATAGAACCAAGTTAAGTTCCAATCTTTTGGATGACTGTGCAGCTTGGCGCGAGGGAATTCCACTTCTTTCCTCTTTTGAATTGATACACCACCAAGTTCGGTATTGGGGCCGTCAGAGAATTCGGTTCGGCGGTTTAAGTGGAAGAGGTCTCGAAAAAGTTCAACAGTTGGTTCTTCGTGCAGATAAACCTCGCAAAATACTTGAAAATTACGTATGTTGGACACAGAATTTGGTCAAATGTCTTGAGGATGGAGCTGGAAGCTGGCAAGTACATCCCGGAAATTTTTTGATCTGGGGGGACTGAAGCCTCGAGATAAATGTTGCCAGAACACAACTACTTCTCCATCTTGAGGCTCAGGAGGGCATTCGGGGCCAGGAACCCGCCAATGAAGGACATTTTTTGGAGCTAAAGCGCCGGTGATGACATATCCGTTGATTTGAGTCTCCGTGATTCGTGACGGAGCCCAGTTACAAGCAGAGAATTGCTTTGCCATCTTACAAAATCTGCAAGGAAAAAATGGACGGTTTACGGTTCATGTGTGTTAAACCGGAAATTTGGTCAAAGGGTACATTGAGGTAAACTGGACATTGTTATTCAAATACAAGGGGCGGTTTAAATGAGGGGTAATGACATATGATGGAATATCAACTGTTGCGTGTTAAAGCGCCCTTCAGGGAAAAGGACAAGATATGAAATTGTACTAAGTCTTGCAGAAACAAGTTTCACAAGATGGTGCCATAATTTCGGATCTACCGTTGGTCAATAAGGAAAATTTTCTAGGCCCTACAATGGCGCTTAAGAGGAACAGAGAAGTACTAAGAATTTATCCAGGAACAACAAGGTGCTGTGGTACGGTACAGTAAGAACTACAGATCCGGCCGCGGAAAGAAACAATCAGGCATAGCTGGATTCAGTAAGATGCTAAAAGGAAAGAAGATAAGCACTGACAGACGTGGATGAACACCGACGAACACCGAAGAAACCCTGAAACCCTAATACAGATCTGGTAAGAGAAAGGGGTATTTACCAGGGCCACACAACAGCGGAGGAGTACCGCAGGAGCTTTGGTATGAACAGGGTGATGCGGCGGCCGGAGATGAGGCAGAGCTTCAAGGGTGACGACGACGGTGGTGTTCTTCGGGTCGCGAGGAGGAAGACGAGGCGAAGAGGCAAGGGGGAAAATGGAAGGAGCCCTGACCTTATTTATAAAGGGAAAAGGGATAAAAACGGCAGGCGCAAAAATCGAGGAGTCTGAAGCGGCAGAAAAGGATGCAGTTGTCGCCTCGACTCTTGGAAATTGATTAAAGAGAAGGGAATCTTTATAAATCTTTTTTATGCAGGGATGATGTCATAATAACCTACTGCAGTGACGGAAGATGACGTCATGGCGGTTCACTAAAGATCACAGGGATAGGCCATATGGCGGTTTACGAGGATTGTCGTCAGTTTCCATAATTTTCCTAACGATTGGAGATTGACATGAACAAGTCCAAATCAATCTGGGGCCTAATGTTGAGGATATAACCGCTAAGGGTAAACCGACCAGGAGGGGCCGGTTCACCTTTAGCCGTACCGAAGCCCAAGACAACCTAGAGGATGGCACTTTACGGATGAAGCTTAGAGGCCTAGAGTCCACAGGCGATTTAGGGCCCGTGATGGTAAACCGCCATGTTTGTATAAACTTGTATTGTAAGAAAGAAAGGAAGAGACCGAGGCTGGCACTTGTATAAGCCAGCCTAGGACTCTGTAGACCGGTCGGGGTCCTCCTGTGTATATAAAGGGGTGACCCGGCGGCAGTTTAGGGACAGACAACAACAACTCGAGGCTCAGGCCAGCGTATTCGCTCCCTGTGCATGGAAACCCAATCAATTCCACCACAACTAGACGTAGGCTTTTACCTTCATCGAAGGGGCCGAACTAGTATAACTCCCGTGTCCCTTGTCGGTTTAACCCCTTCAAGCTAACCCGTCGCGATGGCTCCATGACTAAGTCTGTCCACGAAGACATCTGACGTGTTAATTCCACGACAGTGTCCACCATATATATGTCATATGACGAGGTGAATTTCCAGTGCCCTATAGGCGCTGGTTCTTGATCGTCTTCTGCATCGGCGTCCATATCGTCGATGTCTTCGGAGTCGAAGTCGAGCATGTCGGTTAAGTCATCGAAAGTGGCTACCAAGTGGGTGGTGGGTGGGCTTTGAATTTCTTCATCATCCATATCCCAACCTCGCTGACCATAATCTGGCCAGGGCTCTCCTGTTAAAGAGAGAGACTTTAGTGAATTCAGAATATCGCCAAAGGGGTGAGCACTAAAAGATGTCCATGGCGGTGAACTTCATAATCGGCGCCCAATCGGATTCGATCGGTAGGGGCGCGGGGGGCTCGGAGTTCGGAGTGGAGTCCGGCGCCTTGGAGTCACGGGCTTCACAGGGCACAGGGTTGGTGTTCGGCTCGATCGCCGTAGAGATTGCAGCCCCCGAGGCGGTGTCCAACCACCCATCCTCGATCAGCGCAGTTGGCTCCGGATTAAGGGTCGGAGCTGATGTTGGCGCGGCCTCCAGGGCACTGTTCGGCGGCAGAGCGAGATCATGCCCATCGTGACAGTGCGGAGCGCTCGACTGTGGCTTGAATCCGTCAAAGATTAAGTCTCCGCGGATGTCAGCCGTGTAGTTTAAACTTCCAAATCTGACCTGATGGCCAGGGGCGTAGCTTTCGATCTGCTCCAGATGGCCAAGTGAATTGGCCCACAGTGCGAAGCCGCCGAAGATGAAGATCTGTCTGGGGAGAAAAGTCTCACCCAGGACTGCATCGCTGTTGATGATCGAAGGAGCCATCGGGCCTAACAGTGACGGCACAGAGGAACTCTCAATGAAAGCACCAATGTCGGTGTCAAAACCGGCGGATCTCGGGTAGGGGGTCCCGAACTGTGCGTCTAGGCGGATGGTAACAGGAGACAAGGGACACGATGTTTTTACCCAGGTTCAGGCCCTCTCGATGGAGGTAAAACCCTACTCCTTCTTGATTGATATTGATGATATGGGTAGTACAAGAGTAGATCTACCACGATATCAAGGAGGCTAATCCCTAGAAGCTAGCCTATGGTATTATTGTTGTTCGTCCTATGGACTAAAACCCTCAGGTTTATATAGACATCGGAGAGGGCTAGGGTTACACAGAGTCGGTTACAATGGTAGGAGATCTACATATCCGTATCGCCAAGCTTGCTTTCCACGCCAAGGAAAGTCCCATCCGGACAAGGGACGAAGTCTTCAATCTTGTATCTTCATAGTCCAGGAATCCGGCCAAAGGTAACAGTCCGGCTATCCGGACACCCCCTAATCCAGGACTCCCTCAGCTGGCACGCAAATCAGCTCCGTAGCTTCTTACTGTATACTTCTCATAGTTGCTTCTTAACTCATTTCCCTTTAATTTATAGCCATACCAATTCCAGAAGATGTGCACAAGGAAGTTAATGTAACAAGCATCTTGAAACTAACTTGTGGTAGCACTTGCTACAAAGGCATCAAACATATTTTTTAATCAGATTACTGCTTCCAGACTTGGTTCATGGCTATATATTCTTTATTAATCATGTATTTCAATTCCTTGAATTTTTTATTTTGTGCAGCAGGGTATATAAGATAGGAAGATTTTTGATCATATTATCTGCTACAGATCCCCTTCTGTAGATGAAGTCAATGTTCTGGAGCACTTGATTATACAAGGTTAGTAACTCCCTGAATGTGTTCAATCAGCACAAAATTATGATTGTGTTTAATCTACACAAAATTATGAGTGTGTTCAATCTGCAGAAAAATATGGTTTGTAATGACTTGAGTATGCCCTTGACATTTTGAGACATTGACCTGTATTGAAGGTGCTATGATCTTTTCGGGATCTTTGAATCTTGGAGAAATGCCATGTTGACCATTGCGAGGTGCTGCCTATTTTTATTATTTGGAGATTACAATTACTAAATGTACAATACATGTTGTAAGTTGAACTTCTGGAGAGTATATGTCACATATATGAATTATGAAGTGTGTTTTGACAGATATATCAAGGAAATAATGATTTCTTATTTGTTCTCATATACCTTCTATCATTTCGGACCTAATCATACCACCGGTTTGTAAGACAAGATATCTGTGACCAATCCAACCACTACTACAAACAAAAGTTTCTTATTGTCAGGGTTGCTCCTAAACCGATTAATTACCATTTAGAGCGTGTATCAAAGAGTTTATTTTCAGATATTGCAGAATAGTTCTTGTGTGCAGATTGTTTTAATATGTCCTTCAGCTCTATGCCTTCGTAAAAGTACGCCAAAATCATATTTCTAACACAAGAGATGATATTTTAGTTCATTTTACATATGCTTATGGAGAATTTTCAACTATGCATTAAATGGTACTGCATAACTTGGTTTCTGTATCCGAAACATTTTTGTATGAGCTATATACACATGTTCTCCCATGGTTCAATATGTGAATATTGCTTCAATAATTTAGTGTCATGCGGAAGGATGTCCAACACTCCAACTTAGGTGAAACTTTGGCAAGGAAAAACAATAAATAGGCCAACTGTCAAATCATACAAATCAAACCCAAGATCCAACCAACTATTTGATTAGTGATATATGTTTGCCACAAATTGAACATATTTTGTGAGTAATTTTAGAAATTTTGACTATCGTATTGCCAAAATTGACGGGCGCAGCAAAGCGCGCCATCCATGATTTAGTAAGGACACAATGTTCATCCACAACAGAGGCGCCTCGTAGCACCTCCAGCAGATTATCCGGCGCCTCTGGTTGGACAGAGGTCACCGGTGGAACAGGCACATTCCCTCCTTGCAGGGAATGCCGTTCGTTGGACCCTGGAGCCGTGTAGATCTCCGGAATCTCCCCCCGGCCTGGGAAAGTCTTTTTGGACACCACCTCGTCATCACCCTTGGGTGAGACGGAATGAGCAGGTGGCGGAGATGTGCCAGCCCTCTCCTTCGAGCCCGACGAATCCTCAGTCGAAGACTGCGGGGAGCCATCAATTGCCGGATTGCAGTAACGAGGCATACAATATGTCAATACGATAAAACTGGACGGCCATATGTTTGCGGATCCTGGTACTTACGAAGCGGCCCGAGGCTTGGTCCGGAGAGGGCGTTCCGGACAGCTCTCAATATCCCACACGGAGTTATCCGTTTGGGAGCCGTTAGCCTTCTTGGGCGCTTTCGCCTCCAGATCTGGGGGAGCCGCCCTCTTCTTCGTCCCCACCTCAGGTGGGGAATCGTTTTCTTCTTCTTCCTCTGCATCATCGTCAACATATGAAGAGGAAGTCTCGTCCTCGGACGACATGTCCGGAGCGCCTTTTTGGCAAGGGCCTTTCTTGGCCCCTTTGGCCGCTTTCTTGGCCGACTTCTCCGGCACGTCATACGGCTCCGGAAACAAAATCTTCGTCAGAAGCGGGAATGCTTCCTCCTCAGGAAGCGGGGTCGGACAGCTAATGTGCTCCGCCACCTCGATCCAGGCCTGGTAAAATAGATGAAGGAGCTCAGTATCCATCCTCAAAATATGCTGGTGAAGGGTATACCTCGAAAGTGTTAAAAGACTTACCGAATTGGCATGGCGCTTTGAGCTAAGCCCGCGATTTTCAGTCGTGGGCGTGGGCATCTCGCCCGCCTTGAAGAGCGCCTTCCAGATGCCTTCGTGTGTTGTGCCGAAGAGCCCCCGCAGCGTCTGGTGCTCGGTGGGCTCGTACTCCCACAAATAACAAGTCCGGCGTTGACACGGAAGGATCCGGTGAATGAGCATGACCTGTATCACATTCACAAGCTTGATATTCTTGGTTATCATGTTCTGCATGCATGTCTGGAGCCCAGTTATCTTGTCCAGGGGTCCCTAGGCCAGGCCCTTCTCTTGCCAGGAAGTGAGCCGCGTCGGAACTCCGGATCGAAATTTGGGGGCTGCTACCCAATTGGCGTCACGTGGCTCGGTGATGTAAAACCATCCCGATTGCCGTCCCTTCACCGTCTCCGCGAAGGATCCTTCAGGCCAGGTGACGTTAGGCATTTTGCCCACCATGGTGCATCCGCACTCTACTTGTTGACCACTCACCAACTTCGGTTTCACGTTGAAGGTCTTCAGCCATAGGCCGAAGTGAGGTGGGATGCAGAGAAAGGCCTCGCACATAATGATAAATGCTGGGATATTGAGTATAAAGTTGGGGGGCAGATCGTGGAAGTCCAACCCATAGTAAAACATCAATCCACAGACAAATGGATGAAGGGGGAATCCCAGCCCGCTAACGAAATGTGTGAGAAACACAACCCTCTCATGGGGTCGGTGAGCAATCTCCTTGGCTAAATAGCCGGCTTCCCTGAGCCCCGTGATGTCCTTCTTGACGGAAGAGGCCATCCACTTGCCTCCAGCTCCGGATCTCGACATGATTGGAGTGCCTTCTCGAACGAGGAAAAAATAAAGCTTGGGTGCTGGAGCTCGAGGATGGAAGGACTGGAGATGAAGAAGGGTGTGGGAAGAGGGAGAGTGTCCTTATCCCCTTATAGAGGCCACGAATGTCAAGCGCCTCCCCACTCGTCCTAAAAACTCGCCTATTCCCAAGGACCATATAAACGGCACGGTTAAGTTACCCATACCCGCATTGATGAGAATCCCGTGATAAGGGGACACGATCTCTGCTTCGACAAGACATGCCAATAGCAACCGCGTCTCGAAACATGGGATGGCATAAGAAAAACGGTTTGAAATTATAACCGAGCAGACGTGACGTCGTAAAGAAGCTGTCGACAGATTAGATTCGTGCAAATATTATATTCTCTCTGCGGTTGTGTGTGGTGTATAACAGGTCCGGATACAACCATCACGTCTGAAGACTATCTTGGAGTTCGGGAAAAAGGGGAACCCGCCTTGCAATGCCGAAGACAATGTACGCACCAGACTCCTCGTCATTGAAGCCAAGTTCAGGGGCTACTGAGGGAGTCCTGGACTAAGGGGTCCTCGGGCGTCCGACTTGTTATCCATGGGCCAGACTAATGGGCTGTGAAGATATGAAGGCCAAAGACTATACCCGTGTCCGGATTGGACTCTCCTTAGCGTGGAAGGCAAGCTAGGAGACCGACTACGAAGATTCCCTCTTATGTAACCAACCCCATGTAACCCTAGATCTCTCTGGTGTCTATATAAACCGGAGAGCATAGTCCGGATAGGGGACATTCATTACCATATATTCACATAGGCTAGACTTCTAGGGTTTATCCATTACGATCTCGTGGTAGATCAACTATTGTAATACTCATATTCATCAAGATCAATCAAGCAGGAAGTAGGGTATTACCTCCATAGAGAGGGCCCGAACCTGGGTAAACATTGTGTCCCCCGTCTCCTGTTACCATCGATGCTAGACGCACAGTTCGGGACCCCCTACCCGAGATCCGCCGGTTTTGACACCGACACATGTCGTCCTGTTTTTCGTATTACTCCATCCTGGAATCATGTGTTTGCCTTACATCAAAGTAGAGATTGTCAGTATCATGCATGAATGAGTTCTGAAGAGTGAATTTTATTGCTTTTTCTTGTTGGTTTTACTCTACAATTCAAAATCAATAAAGCGTAAGGAAGTTAGCAAGGCAGCGGATGAAGGTGCTCCTTCCAAATGGAGGGCCTCTATAGATTCTACTCATCCATCTCCCCAAGATGATTTCCAAGACAACACATGCATAGACACTCAACGTTGCTGTGTTGGTGATGAGCACGTCTCCCGTAGTGCACCGTCACAGGTGCTCCCTCTAACTTCGCACTGTTATATGTGGTTGCATGTTATGTATGTTGTCTAGCTTGTATTGCTTCTAATTTTGTTAAATTTCATCTGCTTACTTTACACATTATACTTGTGACTAAGACACGTGTTCCTGTTTCTAGAACATACAATATCTGTCTATCACACCATGTTCTTACATCAAAGTACATTTGTTCTGAAGAACTAAATTGTTATTCGTTTTTCTTGTAGGCTTGACTTAACATGGCATAGAGAAAGAGGAAGCAAGACAGAATGACAGGGAAAGGGAAGCGGAACAATCCTGCAGATTCTGTTGGTCCTGCTGGTGCAATAGAAGGTCAAAGTCCAGCGGAAAATTGTACCGATAGGGTATCCCATGCTACATGAGCTGCAGAACAAGCCAAACAGAAACAAATAGCTTCCACCAAACAAGCATAGACAACCCTAGTTGTTGCAACACTTTCCACAGTACCACCAGCTGCACGATTTACTCATTGGTCAACTTAGCTAGCATCACATTCCCAAGCTCCCTTGCCACCTGACACTACTTCCGAAGCACTCTTGACACAAGATGAGTTGGCAAGATCAGATGAACTTTGTGAGCTTCAACAGCAAGAATGTAGTTGTTGGAGTCAAGTTACAGTTGCATGCTTCTTATATGTAGTCTCACAGTTTGATGTACACTAACACTTCCTATGTTTGTTGTTGGACTAGCACCTAGGCGCGAGAGGAAACAAACTTCAGGGATAATGCTCGATAGGTTAACTAAATCTAGAGGAGGAAGAATGGAGATCCGTTTTGAGGCAGGTTTAAAAAGGCCACGTGATGCTACAGAGTCAGCCAAGTTAGTATCAGAGGCAGCGGTGGCTGTTAGGTGTCATGTATGTATCCTCCCAACATGGATTCAGTATAGGAATGACAAAGAGAAACCCAGTTCAACACCTTCCTCGACCATTTATCTGTAAGTATGGTTATGTATGGAAACTAGTAATATCGACTTGCTCTGTCCAATACTTTCTAGGTTGCTGATAATGAGACTCCCATAATTTTCAACAGATGAGGTTCAACTTGGATAGCCAAGATGATGCAACCAGACAAGCTTGCACCCATGTTTTCAAGTTTGCTCTGCGACAGTATCGGTATAACTTGAGGAAAACTCACTTTGAAGGCAAGGCTAACAGTGAACTTGCCCAAACATCTCCAGTGGAATATATATCTGATGAAGACTCAAGAGGCCTCGTTAAACACTGGTCCGATCCGAAGTATCAGGTACATTATATATATGTGATCAGATCACATGTTGAAGTCCTATTTACGCATGTGGCACACAAATCTATTTTCTTGTAGATGAACTGTTCAAAGAACAAGGCCAACCGTACGAAAGTGAAATTCCAACAGACGACAGGATCTCGTAGCTATATTGCACACTGTGAGGCTCTTGTAATTAGCTGTTGTTTCACTCTTTTCGCTGTACCATATTATCAGATCTATATTGACTTGTTCCAAATGCAGAGGAAAGCCCGCAAGGGCCAAAAAGTACCTGAACCAAATGTTCTGGAAATCTTCAAGGTCTGTCACACCAGCAAGAAGAAGGGCATGACTACACCAGTCAAAGCCGCTGTTGTAAGTCCTTAATCCTCATGCCTTTTAACTACTACTTGCTCTAACTTGTGCCTTGAACTGCATGGTTTGCAGCCAATGTCTATTACTCTTTTCAGTTTTATACACAATTGTCTTAGCGTATCATTGCACCTTACAAGGTTTAAAAGAGAGGAGTGATGTTCCTTTGATCTTGACCTATAATCTAGTACCGTGCTGGACTTGCCCACACAATGTTACAATTGCATGTTTGTGTGTTCTCAGTTGTTTGGTGATATGAATGATGTCATACTATGCTTACCGTATTATAAACTTTGTCTCTTTATCCTTAGCCCTCAATACAATGTGAAGAAATAGATAATACATTAGCGATGGTACATGGTCATATGTTTGGAACCTGGTTTTATTATGTACTTTGCAATAAAATACAACTAATATTTTACATGGGTTCACCAGAATAAGTTCTGTATATAGACCAAAGCTATTTTGTTTGGTTTTGCTGCCTCCTTAATATCTTCTGTTCTGGTACTACTAATGTAAAACCTCAACTTTTCAGCGAGCTATGAAAAAATGGTGGAACCGCCACCTTCTGAAGGTGGCGAGGCAACTATAACCGCAATGTCAGCTCTTGCTGCAGTGGGTCAGTACCTGTCCACTAACAGTGCCAAAAGCACGTTCCTGCGTAATACTGGGTTGGTTGTTAAGGCAATCTTGTCCAAACTGCCTCATGATCAAGATATGCAAGCTCAAAACAATGTTGTATCTGCGCTCCAGACACAAGTCCATTCCCTAACAGAGACCCTTTGTGAAACAAGGAGAGACATTGTTTGATGTTGTCAAGATATGCATGGTTTTGAAACCAGACTATCAGACATTTGCTATGTTGTTCAGGAGCCTAGGAGAACTGAAGGCGAAGGTTATGGTGCTCCATCGGACAATAAAGCATGAAAACGTAACAGTCAGGTCAAATGAACTGAGCTTCTGAACTTCTGGTGGTGCATTTATCTAGACCGTTAACTTTTATGCCAACCTTCCTTTTGTTTTATAGTTGTAATTTGTTTTGGTGCGATACAAAATTTGTTCTTAACGTGCAGCCACCGGCTGAAGAAAACAGCAAGCCATTTTTGTATAGTGTAGGGTGTTCCCTATATTTGCACTGGTGGCGAACTTTGATGCCCACCGGCTGTAGTTAACATGGGCCTCCTATGGGCCGTAGAAACAATGGGCCTTCTAAGTGCGTAGAAACAATGGGCCTTCTACGGGGCGTAGAAACAATGGGCCTTATATGGGCCGTAGACACAATGGGCCTTCTACGGGGCGTATCATCAATGGGCCTTCTAAGGGCCGTAGAAACAATGGGCCTTCTACGGGGCGTAGAAACTATGGGCCTTATACGGGTCATAGACACAATGGGCCTTCTACGGGCCGTATCATCAATGGGCCTTCTACGGGCCGTATGATCGGTTGGCCAAACATGGGCCAATAACAGACCACATTATGGCTGTAAATGGGCTAGAGTTGAAATCGTCCGTTCATGGGCCGACCATAACGGGCCGTCGTTAATCGGCCGTATTTGATGACGCTATGAAAACAGCCCACGTATTAACGGGCCAGAAACGGGCCGACTGTAACCACGGGCTAAATTTGGCCCATAAGCAGAAAATGACAGGAACGGACCGTAAGTAAACGAATGTTGGAAATGAGCCCAAGAATAAATGGGCCCTGAGAAGGCCGAAAGATAACATGGGTTGGAAACGGCCCAACGGAATAATGGGCCGATAATGGGTATAAAGTGATACACAGTTCATTACGGGCCAGTTGCACCACGTGCCGTTAATGGGTATAAAGTGATACACTATTCATTACGGGTCAGTTTTACCATGGGCCGTTAATGGGCCGAGAGTTACTAAGGGCCTCATATGGGCCAAAAGACGTCATGGGCCATACATGGGCCGGAAGTTAAAACGGGTTGGAATTATATTGGACGGCCCAGATGACGCTACTGGGCCTAATTCGGATAGGCTGTAAACGGGCCCTGGGTTAGCTGGCTGTAAATGGGCTATATGCGAACAGGCCGTTAACAGGCTTGTCGTGGGCCGGCCCGCCACCTTTTGACCAAGTCAAACGGGCCGGCCTTTTCATAGGAATGGGCCTCTGTTGGGCTGTGCCACGTGTCGATGTATCATAGGCACTTTGGATCCAATGAGTGGATGACATATGTCCCAATGGTGAGCCGACACGTGTTTCCGCCAGCCAATGATGATTTTACGCGTGGAAAATCCCCATTGGTCGGGGCTGTTAACGGGTTATCGGATCCAAAACCAGACCCGATAGCTTAACGGCGTTCTGTTACGGTGGATGCCACGTGTCGGTCACCGTTGACGAAAGCACTTCTGTGATGCACGATTTATCATCATGGAAGTGGACACTTCCATGATGATAATTTTGGTAATGTCATAGAGCACTTCTACGACAGCACAGGTATGACTATCTTGATTCTGTCATAAAATCGTCATGGATGTACATGCATGACAAAAAACGTGACCTACTGTGACAAACACGTATCATCACGGAAGTGTATTTTTTTGTAGTGAAATACTCCAGCAGCCAGCAATGATAATGTCAATTCCACACTCCTTTGGGAGGACTGACAAAGCCAAACAAAATTCATCAAAACTGGAGATACATCTTCTCTTTGTAGGCATAATTGAGTTCCAACAGTGTATGGAAAATGGGCAGTCCCAGAAAATGTGTAGAGAAGTTTCTTCTGTCTTATCATTACACAATGCACATTCATATGAGTTCAGGAACATGGATTTTCTCTTTAGAAGGTTCCTGGTGTTGACACTGTCATGTAGAAGTAACCAGAAGAAGATCTTATGCCTGAGTAAATTTGATGCTTTCCATAGAATGCTGAAGATGAAGTGAGAGTTGGTTTGGCCCATCAAACACTTGTACATCTTGATGGATGATTATGCTGGGGTTGTCCATCTGTAAGTCCAAGAATCCTTGTGCTAAACTGTTGGTAAGTTGTGAAGAAGGTCTTATATTTCCAGGAACTGATGGTATGCCTCAGAGGATAATGGTCTATGAAAAAGATTTTCTCCGTTGCCTACCTGAAGAGCATTCTGCAGAGTGATGTCCATATGAGTTGTGAATTAGAAAAGCTCAGGGTATTTCTGATGGAGAGGCGACTCATTCCAAGCGTCTTTCCATAACCGAATTGTATCCCCAATGCCCGCCTTGCAGTTTGTAAACTGTTGAAAAGTTTGGAGCACCTTCATAATATGTTTCCACCAAAATGAACCAATTACTTTTGCTATTGGTGAAAACTCAGAGTAATATGTTTCCCATAACATCTTTACCCAAGGTAGGTCATGTTTATTGAAGAATTTGTGTAAGAACTTCATGAGCAGTGCCTGGTTGTGACTTGGAATATCATGAATTCCAAGGCCACCATGTGACTTAGGAAGACAAGTTTGTCCCAGGCAATTAGGGCTGGTGTTTTAACCTCAGAACCATATTTTCTCCAGAAGCATTGTCTGAGGTACTTGTTAATTTGTTGCACCACTGTCATTGGAAGTGCTAGGATGCACATATAGAAGATAGGCATGCTAGCAAAGATAGATTTGATGAGCACCAGTTTGTCTCCATAGGAAAGCAGAGTTGAACAACCTTGTAATCCTGTCTAAATTCTCTTGATAAGGGGAAAAAATCAATCACCTTTGGTTTGTGGACACTTAGTGGCATTCCTAGATAAGGAAGAGGAAGTGTGCCAATTTGACAACCCATTAAAGCTGATAAGGCCTGCATTTTGTCTTCTGGTGTGTTGATGGCAATCAATGTTGATTTGGCATAATTCACTTTCAGACCAGTGTATGTCGCAAAGTGGAGCAACAGGTTTTTGATATGCATGAGCTGGTTTGGGATAGCAGGGAGTACTAGTACAGTGTCATCTGCATATTGAATGATTGGAAAATCTGGACAAGTTGCATGTTTGAGAGGTGGCTCAATGAGAGAATTATGCATTGCTTCATTCATCATAGACTGAAGGAGGTCTGCTGCTATCACAAAAATCAGTGGAGACAGAGGGTCACCCTGTCTTACTCCACTCTTGCAAAGGAACTGTTTACCAGGAACTCCATTTAGTAAAACAGTGGAGAAGCCAATGTTATATATTTGCTTGATCTAGTTAACCCATCTTTGTCCAAAACCTTTGGCTTCCAAAATCTCAATGATGGTATCATGATTAAGTAAATCAAAAGCTTTCTCAAAGTCTAGTTGAGAAGTATGATCTCCTTTTTGGATTGATGGCATTGATGTAAATATTCATATACCCAAGCCAGGCAATCATGAATGCTCCTGTTGTTGAAAACCATATTGATTCTTATGTATCAATCTCAGGATGAATTTTTGTAATCTGTTGGCCAACAACTTAGTGATAATCTTGAGAGTACAGTTGAGGAGTGATATGGGTCTGAATTAACCTGGAGTGGCAGCAGAGCTATTTTTGGGGATCAGTGTGATGTAAGAGTAATTGATGCTCTGAATATTTGCTCTTCCCTCATGAAAATCTTGAATTAGGTGGTAGAAGTCAGGTGCAACTATGTCCCAACAAGCTTTGAGAAAGGCAACATTAAAACCATCTGGACCTGGAGCTTTGTCATAGGGCATCTGCTTGATGATGTCATCAATTTCCTCATGAGTAAATGGTGCTTCCAGATCTTGGAGCAACTGATCTTGTTGGAGCAAGGTGTGTAACAATAGAGGGTTGCTAGTTTGTCTTTGGGTTCCCAATCTTTCCTTGAATGCACTGAACAGAATAGCATCTTTGGATTGATGGTCCTGGTGTTCAATACCATTGGAGTCCTTAAGCATAGCAATACTATTATTTATCATCTTGATAGTTGCTTTGGCTTGAAAGTATTTTGTATTTGCTTCTCCCACCTTGATGGATCTAATTGTTGCTGTCTGTTTCCAATAGATTTTCTGAAATTTAAGCAATCTAGAAAAGTGCTCTTTGAGGCAGTTGCCCTTAGATTCCTCTCTGGATAATGGCATGTATTCCTCTAGATAATCCAGAAACAGAATAACTTCATTGGTGTTCCTGATGATAGCCCTTAGATCAGAGATGTTCTTGGACCAATTTTTGAGACCTTTCCTGAGTCTCTTAAATTTTTGCAGAAATGAATTTTACACTATCACTTTCTGGCACTGGTTGTTCCCATATGTCTTTCACCACTTGTTTAAATTGACTGTGTTCAAGCCATTAATTTACAAGTATGAAAATATTTGATTTTGGAATAGATGTGCCAATCTTGATAACACAAGGTGTATGATCTGAAGTGGTTCTAGCCAAGGGAATAGCCGTTGAGTCAGGGTAAGATAAAGTCCATGCCTCTTATGTGAAGAACCAGTCCAATTTTTCAAGAAGATGAGCATTTTGCATGTTGCTCCAAGTAAAATTTCTGCCTTTTAAAGGGATCTCCAGGAGTGCTTGTTGGTGGATGGCTTCATTGAAAAGTAGCATGTCTTGAACGTTTCCACCTGCTCCGTTTCTATTCTGAGGATATCTTATGTAGTTGAAATCTCCTAGCACTAGCCAGTTTATATCATCATCCGTCTGAAATTTTAGAAACCAATTGATGAAATTGGGTCGCAGGTCATGTTGACAGGGACCATAGATGTTTGTTAAGGTCCAAGCCTCCCCTGAGAAAAGATGTTCATTCCATACCACAAGGAGCCCTCCAGATGCCCCCACAGATGGCAAGTAATCAAACTTGGAAAGATACTTGGGACAAAAATTCTTTAGGTACTGACTATCAAAATGTTCTCTTTTGGTTTCCTACAGGCAAAGAAGAGAGCAAGCTGATTCCTCAATTTTACTGGATAGAGCAGACCATTTCTTATCATCATTAAGTCCTCCGATATTCCAGTTTAAAACATTCCAAGTGGTGCCCATAGTACAGATGTAAAGGAACTGAACAAGTGCTTATAGCAAACCCAGGAGTAGCAAACTGTGCAAACAGTACAAAAGTCACTCTGGACTGATATTCTCCTCATTACAATTGTCCAAAATCAGATACTCACTACTAGAAAAGATAATATTCAACAATGCTTCTATTTCTAGGTGTTGTTCTTGCTCTTGTAGCAGTCATCTGTGTTGCAATGGTGTCATTGGAGATGTTGCTCTTTTGCTTCTTACTCCCCTTGGGTGCCATGTCCTCCTTGTTTTCTCCCATAGCACTGACCTTGCAAAAGGAGGAAGAAAGGTTTTTAATTACTTTCTTAGGGACCAGTGGTGGAAGAGAGTGGCAAGCTAAGTAGTTCTTATCAACACAAACTGTTTTCTTGAAACCTTTGTTTAGCTTTTGAAGTCAGCAACTCCTTCTTACCTCTGTTTCAACCAATGGGAGTTTGTCTTTCCTTTTCTTGTTCCTGGCCAGAGCAGTAGTTGATGATGTTGATTGGCCCTCAACAGACTTGCAAGCTGGAGTGCCCATATTCTCCTAGTCTACTTCAGTAGAGGTACTTTGTGGTGACATGCAGTTAAATGAGGAACAATCAGGGCAAGTGTCTGGTATGGCAAAAGGTTTGAGGATCTTAGAGTCAGAACCTTGAATGATATAGTTCCATACTTGAGATGTAACAAACTTTTTACCCAATCAAATTTGTCTGGAGATAACAGAGCAACAGAAAGGAATTTAACCCATTCTATTGGTACCTGAATAATCTGCTTGTTGTCTTGCTTGGGCTTGAAATGTTTCTGCCAAATCTCTGCTCCTTCAATCCCTAGTAGAGTAGAAACTACATCTCCCAGCACAGGTGAAATCCTCTCCTTCTCCATAATCACTGAATATACAGTATCTGTTGTGACATGGACAAAACCTACTAAAAGTTCTAGTTAACGTCAGCATATTATGGAACAGGAAATCCAGGGGGAGTAGATAGTTCTGTGGAAGAGCTCTCACCTTCAACCTTAATTTCTAGTGCTGGAATGGCTGCCCTCTGATCCTCCATAACAGTGTCTTTGTTTTGTGGTGCAATGACTGTGGCTGTCTCCTCAGATGGATTAACTCTCCCAAGTGTATCCATAGCTTGTTCAGCATGAGAGGGAAGGAGTAGTGCAGTGGCAGGTGGAATGTGGGCCTACAGTTCCTGTTGCATAGGGTCAAAACCCTGATTTTCTACATGCTCCTGTTGGACTAAAATGGCCACCAAATGAAAATCTTGTTGAAGTGGCAGCACATGAAGTGGTTGGGCCACCAACCGTGGGCCTTCAGGTATCAGGTGTTGGGGCTAGGCATGGGCCACTGATGACCCACAAGTATAGGGGATCAAATGTAGCTCTTTTGGATAAGTAAGAGTATCGAACCCAACGAGGAGCAGAAGGAAATGACAAGTGGTTTTCAGCAAGGTAATTTCTACAAGTGCTGAAACTGTAAGTAACAGAGTAGCTTGATAGCCAGATAATTTGTAACGAGCAAGTAATGATAGTAGTAACAAAACTGCAGCAAGGTAGCCCAATCCTTTTGACGCAAAGGACAGGCCAAAACGGTATCTTATAGTAAGCAAAGCATTCTTGAGGGTACATGGGAATTTCATCTAGTCACTTTGATCATGTTGGTTCGATTTGTGTTCACTGCTTTGATAATTTGATATGTGGGTGGACTGGTTCTTAGGTGTTTTTCTTACTTGAACAAACCTCCTACTTATGAATAACCCCCTCGCAAGCATCCACAACTGCGATAAAAGTATAAAGAATAAATTCTAACCATAGCATTAAACTTTTGGATCCAATCGGACCCTTACGGAATAGCGCATAAACTACGGTTTAAGCTTCTGTCACTCTCGCGACCCATCATCCAATAACTACTCCACAATGCATTCCCTTAGGCCCAAATATGGTGAAGTGTCATTTAGTCGATGTTTACATGACACCACTAAGGGAATCACAACATACATACTATCAAAATATCGAACACATATCAAGTTCACATGATTACTTGCAACATGATTTCTCCCATGTCCTTAAAAACAAAAGTAACTACTCACAAATGATGATCATGCTCAGGATCAGAGGGGTATTGAATAGCATATTAGATTTGAACATATAATCTTCCACCAAATAAACCATATAGTAATCAACTACAAGATGTAATCAACACTACCAGTCACCCACAAGCACCAATCTATAGTTCCGGTACAAAGATTGAACACAAGAGGTGAACTAGGGTTTGAGAGGAGATGGTGTTGTTGAAGATGTTGATGGATATTGCCCTCCCCAAGATGGGAGAGTTGTTGGTGATGATGATGACGATGATTTCCCCCTTCGGGAGGGAAGTTCCCGCGGCGAAATCGCTCATCCGGATGGCAAAAGTGCTCCTGCCCAAGTTCTGCCTCGAGACGGCAGCGCTCCATCCCGAAAGTCCTCTCCTTGTTTTTTTCTAGGTGAAAATGACCTATATACCAGAAGATGGGCATCGGAGGTGGGCCTCGGTGAGCACAACCCACCAGGGCACGCCTGGGCTTCCTGGCACGCCCAGGTGGGTTGTGCCCACCTGGTGGGCACCCTCTGGTACTTATTGGCTCCAATATTCCTCAAATATTTCATAAAAAATCTCCATGATGTTCCAGCTTGTTCGGAGTTGTGTAGAAGAGGGGTTGTGATCAGCACTACTGGTTGGAATAGCTTCTACCCATTTAGTAACATAATCAGCAGCAACCAAAATATGTGTATACCCATTAGAGGAAGGAAAAGGTGTCATGACCCGGATCCAAAGTCACACCGATCTAGCATGTAACACATCATATCACTTTGCGGCCTCATGCACGGTATTCCCACGGGTGCCATCTTACCTGGCCCGGGACTGTGTGCGCCTTTTGGCTCACGTATATGATAGTGTCGCTAGCATCCATATGACAAAGAACCCTGGCCGACATGACTAGTCGTAAACCCAAAGTGGCACTAACTTATAGGGACACGCATACATGACCCAGCAACGAACGTGTCGGTCAGCAGCGAGTGAATTCGGGCTGTAGCAGCTGGGCTAACAGGACTCCGGAGCATCCGGGCTGTAGCAGGCTAACAGGACTCCGGTAGACACCGTGTGACATTTCCTCGAAGGGACAGAGACAGGAACGAAGAAGGACACATGCCGGCCAGCCTAAGTGTTCCGGAGCAGTAGCAAGCTACCATGGCTCAGTGGAAGCACTAGGAGACATTTCCCGGTAAGAGAGGCTACCAAGGATAAACAACTAGGTTGTCGGATCCCACACATAGCAATACACATTACACGTACGCATAACATGCAAGTATGTGTTGTACAACATGGCATCACAACATAACTCAACAACTCATATAGATAAAGGCCCAGAAGAGCCACATAGCATTTATTACAAATAGGGGTCACATGACCAATGATTCAGAGCATACAAGCAACGGAAGCATAACATTTCTGAGTACAGACAACTACAAATGAAAAAGGCTGAGAAGCCTGACTATCTACAAGACCCTCCCAAGGGTACGAGATCGTAGCTGTGGTAACAAGCTAGTCGTCGAAGTCCATGCAGAACTACTACTGAGATAGAAGTCTCGTCTGCAAAAACATAAATTAAGAAACGTGAGTACAAAGGTACTCAGCAAGACTTACATCAGATCCAATCATACATGCATTAGTATCAAGGAGGCAATGTGGGGTTCAGTTGCAGCAAGCCAGCTTTGACTCAGTGGCTAACCTATACCACGACTACGAGTAACTTCTTTGAGGTAAGAAAGCGCACACGAGTCCACTAATCACCACATCAATACACCACTATGGATTCATTCCCGTCTCCCTACGGGAAGGCCATCCATAGCACTCACACTTGTCTTGAGCATTTTAGAGTATCCACTTTAAGTTGTCTATGTACCACGTAAGCATCCAAGAAGTCCTTAATCACGGACCCGGCTATTCGAATAGATCATGTTAACCCTGCAGGGGTGTACTTCTTCACACACGCTCTCACCACTTATCACCATGTACATGTCGTGTATATCAGCAACCTTCAAGCGGAAGCCTGGCGAGGGTGTCGGCCACGACCTGACTAACCACGCAAGACTCTAGTCCTGGTTTATCGCCTATTCAGGTTCCATCCGCAAGGAGATCCGGCTAGTGTTTCACCCACGGCCCCAAACGATGTGTACAGGGTTCCCGAGCCCACCATCCGGGTGCCACTCGGTACACTGGGCCACGGTGCCTAGTCTGTCCCAAGTCCACCCTGCCGGGTGCCACTCGGTAGAAAAATAGCACTACCTTCAAACACCAGAAACTAGTTGCGACTCCTGGACAGAGATCAAGTTGGTTAATAAGTCGAGAGAGCTTGGAGCGCCCGGAGCCCAATGTGTGGTAGTAGCTAGTCATTGGACAACTTACACAGAACTCAGTTCTTAAGGACGGTCCCAATGAGACAACCCACCATGTACTTCTACATGGCCTCTCACCGCTACCTTTACCAAATCGTGTTCACACACTTAACTCTCAGCATTAGAACATATCATAACACTCCAATCCATTCCCAATGAATCAGACCTGACACAACTCTCACTACAAAAAAATACACTTCCGTGATGGTACGTGTTTGTCACAGTAGGTCACGTTTTCTGTCATGCATTTACATCCATGACAAATTTATGACAGAATCAAGATAGTCATACCTGTGCTGTCGTAGAAGTGTTCCATGACATTACCAAAATTATCATCACGGAACTGTCCACCTCCATGACGATAAATCGCGCCTCACAGAAGTGCTTTCGTCAAGGGTGACCGACACGTGGTATCCACCGTAATGGAACACCATTAATCTATCGGGTCCGGTTTTGGATCCGATAACCCGTTAACAGCCCCGACCAACAGGGATTTTCCACGTGTAAAATTATCATTGGCTGGAGGAAATACATGTCGGCTCACCGTTGGGACAGATGGAATCCACTCATTGGACCCAAAGCGCCTATGATACGTCGACACGTGGCACGGCCCAACAGAGGCCCATTCTTGTGAAAAGGACGGCCTGTTTGACTTGGTCAAACAGTGGCGGGCCGGCCCACAGCAAGCCCGTTAACGGCCTGTTCGCATATAGCCCATTTATAGCCCGCTATCCCAGGGCCCGTTTACGGCCTATCAGAATTAGGCCCGGTAGTGTCATCTGGGCCGTCCAATATAATTCCAGCCCGTTTTAACTTCTGGCCCATGTATGGCCCATGACATCTTTCGGCCCGTATGAGGCCCTTAGTAACCCTCGGCCCCTTAACGGCCCGTGGTAAAACTGGCCCATAATGAGCAGTGTATCACTTTACACCCATTAACGGCCCGTTAATCTGTTGGGCCGTTTCCAGCCCATGATATCTTTCGGCCTTCTCAGTGCCCATTTATTCTTGGGCTCATTTCCAGCTTTCGGGTACTTACGGCCCGTTACTGTCATTTTCTGCTTGTGGGCCAAATTCAGCCCGTGGTTACAGTCGGCCCGTTTGTGGCCCGTTAATATGTTGGGCCGTTTTCATGTCAAAAAAACCCGTTGGGCTGTTTTCATAGAGTTATCAAATACAGCCAATAAACGACCCATTATTGTCCACGAATAGTACGGCCCATGATTGGCGAAATGATAATACGCCCCGTAGAAGGCCCATGGATCCTACGACCCGTAAAAGGCCCATGGATCGTACGGCCCGTAGAAGGCCAATGGATCCTATGGCCCATAGAAGGACCATGGATCCTACGGCCCGTAGAAGGCCCATGGATGACACGGCCCACAGGAGGCCCATGGTTACAACAGTCCGTGTGTTGCCATGACTATTTTGGCCTAGTTTCCAAAAATAGGTTATTGTGGCCACTAGAAAAACACAGAAAAAGAACTGCAGTGACTACAAGCAAACAACTAAATGATATAATAAGGAAATAAATAAGCAAGCAATTAATGCTAGCCTATTACCGCTATTACACATATTACATCCACTAGGCATCAAAGTTCACCACCAGTGCAAATATAGGGAACAAAGTAGCATATTACATACACCGGCCGTCAAAATTGCCCACCAGTGCAAATAAATGCGGCAGTAAAACAAGAGCATAACTGAAACAACTTCAGAAGAGCTCAAGAAATGTGGTATCCACCATGCTGGCAATAAGCTTAGCAAGCTTATTAGCTTTGTCCTGTTTGGCGCTAAAATCCTCCAACGCTTGCTGTTGCACCAGAAAGTATGCATTTGAATGCTCCAGGGACTTCCGCAATCCTTCCGCTTCTTGTCGCAGCACAGCTGATCGATGTATTTCAGCTTGTAGTTGAGACTCAAGAAACCGAACTGATTCGGACAGTGAGTTTGAATAGCTTGTGCAAGCGGTAGTGGCCAGTAACTCCAACACTAAACCAAGACAGGACTTTGGGGTTGTCTCACTGTCTTCGAGATAGTCTTCCTTAGCTGTTTTATCAGCTTTGTTGGAGACCAACAAGGATGTGTCACTATCCTGAACCTTATCTGCATTACTTCCTTTACCATTGCTTAATAAGGCACTCTTCCCCAATATTCTGTCAGCATTCTAAAAGAAGAAACAAGCAGACACATAACAGTTTAGCATGTACTAGTATATGAAACTCATTTCGGTGAACCAGTTCATTAGTAAGGTGGACAGGATTAAACTACCAAGTCTTCTATTGCCAAGTACTAGTACGTAATAAAAGCATCAAACAAACATATATCTATGTCCTATGGTCACTGTATTATCTTGCCAAATCAAAATAGAGACACGGTTCAAATCATATCAGTTCAAGACAAAGCAGCAGTGAAAGAATACAAAGCGTGGGAAACTACACGGCACAACAAGATTTCAGATGGGTGCCACAGGTCTACATGTACAACAACACTATTGGCTCTGTTGTGATGCTAGTAATGTGCATGATATGAGAAGTCAACTGTATACACAATTGAAATTGAAATCACAGAGCTATTGATAAGAGCAAGCCTATTAAAGAAACATGCGTGAACATACCTGCTGTGCCATTGCAGTTTCGATTGGATCCTTCAATTTAAAAATAAGTTTGTATGAGTAAATACAGTGATAGAAGAGCAAAGCAGTATGCATGATAGAAATCATAGTTAAAAAAGGCGTGCCTAAGTGAGCGCTTAACTGCGCCTAGGCTCTAGGCGTTGGCGAAACGCATTGCGCATAACTATGCTTAGTCTGTGCATAACTGCGCATAAGCATGCGCTTTGGTCAGTAAAGCGCAAGGCGGTGGCAAAACGCACAATTAACGCCTAGCGCTTTTTTGAACTATGATAGCAATGGAATCTTAAATTAGAACAGTTGTTCTTCAGGTTTAGGCACTTGTTCTACATGAACAGAGTACAGTAAGACGCAAGAATATAGTACTTAAAAATAGAAAATGAGCTCATAGACCTTACCACATTCTTGGTTCGGGACCAGTACAGAAAAAGGCGTTCCCAGTCATCGTCTAGTAAATGTGTCTCAGGAGAACGTAAGGGAATTTGATGAGTTTCTTTGCCGGTGAAGTACATTTTCTTCAGGTAATTCCGATACTGCCACCAAGCATTCTTGAAGATAGAGAAAAATGGGAAAATTATTTGTATTATAACCATCATGGAGGTAGGATGTATGGGACAAAGCAAAGTAATTGCCATGAATAACATTACTTACACCTAACTCCTGGACAAACACCTGCAACTGGCATTTTCCTTCATCTTCAGTATAATATTTCCAAGATGGGAAGATACGCACATATGATTGAACAACATCAAATGCGATAGATGCTAAACTACGACTAGTTGGTTGTGCTTCCTCCACAGGAATAGGCGTACTAACTGGTGGAGTTGGGGTTCGCCGTGGTAGTACTGGCCCTTTGGGCACTAGAGCTGCCTTACTAACTGCTCTTGTTTGGGAGCTTTGTGGTGGACATGGTGATGTGTCAACAGGAACTCGGTTACTATCTGCTAGGGTTGGGGTTAGAGGGTGAAGCTGGTTCTCTGTCCACCGCAGTAGGGGTACAATCTGCGAGAGTTTGGGTTATGTGTGGTAGGGCTGGTTCTCGTGCATGTACAACCGGGGTGCTATCACCACCAAGAGGTAGCACTGTTTTATTTGAAGACCGTGTTTTTAGTCCGCTATATGCTGGCATCACCAGCTCCAATTCAAATGGCTGATAAACAGGAAACATAGTTGAATGTACAGACATTGTATGAGAGACAGATGCAATAGATAGTGTGGAAAAAGAGGGCATGAAATAGTTGACTTGTATATTGTTTAACTAAAATAGATAGCATGACATAATTTTACATATATGATGTCTATCTAAACTGGATAGCATTGCATAACATAATTCAAAGATATGATGAATAACTAAACAGGATCGCATGACATAATTCACCTACATGTTATCTAAGTAATCAGGATCGCATCATTTAATTCACATATGTGATTTATATGCTAAACAGAGGGCATTAGATATGATGTCTGAACTAAGAACATGGTGTTGAATCTTGTGTATATGATGTCTAAACTATGCAATGCAAGACACCATATGCATGATATGAGTAGTATAACTGTGCCAAGTTAGAGTATACACCTCAGTGGGGGAATAGGACTGGTCATCTATCTCTGAATCCATCTCTGAGGAGCTATCGGGGCCCAACAAGAGATCTGCTTCGATAGGTAGCACTGTCTGCTCTGAAGGCCTTGTTTTCACTCCAGATTTTTCAATATCCCACCCAAATGGCTGATTCACAGGAAGAGTAGTTTAATGTATAAACATTGTCGACAAATGGAAATGTAATGAAGAAAAGGATGGGCAAGATATAATTCAAATATATGATGCCTGGTTAAACAGGATGGCATTGCACATTTCACGTATATTATGGTTGGCTCAAAGACATGAGACTGCATAATTCCCATATATGATATAGAAACTAAACAGGTGGCATTACAGAACATGTCTAAACTAAGCAGATGACATATATGATGTCAAAAGTAGGCACTGCAAGGCAACATATGCATGATATGACAAACATCATCATGCCAAGGTAGAGCAAACACCTTGGGGGTAAATAGGAGTGGTCAGCGGCGTCTGAATCCGTCTCAGAACAGATATCTTCCTCTGGATTACAATCTGGAGAGGGGTGGGGAGGGTTTGCCATTGAATCCACCATGGAGCAATGTCTGCATGACATTGTATTGCCGCGCAAAACTCTTCTCTTTTTCTCTACATGTTGAGCATGACTGTGTACAATATCTGACATGCATACGAAAAAAATATGGTGAGATTATGTAAGGAGAGCATGCAGAAATTTAGAGTGATGGTAACAACCAGTGGATGGATCCAAAAATAATGATAGCAGGCGTAAGACGTCAAGGCTGAAGCAGCACAAGACAGACATCATCAATCTCAAGTGGAATTCTAATAGCATCTCCAATAGATGATGTAAAATAGATGTAAAATTTACATCACCAAAAACCACCTGACTACAACAGATGAGGTAAAAACTATTGACTCTGAACTTAACTGTCGAAACTGAAATTTACTATGGAATTTGAATGTTACTGTCGAAATTGTACGCAATGGTAGCAGAGAGGCATTTTACATGTAGTTTAGGGAGGTCCTGCAGTTCATCTTCAACCTACACCCCCTGAGCCGCCAGCCACCACCGGCCGAACCGCCGGCCCCAGCGCCGCCCCGAAAAAACTCCCCACCGTCGGTCCGCCGCCGCCCCGGCCAGCCGTATAGGCCCCCCGGCCCCCACCCTGAACCCTAAGATAGATAGTGGGGTACCTCTCCGGCGAGCACCCGTCCCCGCTGCGGGTGGTTCTTCCTTAACTCCGGCGAGCCCCCCACCCCACCCCCTGAAAATCGACTGACCCAAAAATTGATTCAGTCGACTGAAGTGTAGCTAAATTGGAGCATAGCAGCAGCACGAGCGAGGGTCAGAGCAGCAGCAGCAGCGCGAGCGAGCGAGAGCGAGAGCAGCAGCAGCTGGGAGAGTGAGCAAGAGCCGGAGCAGCAGCAGCAGATCCGGCTGGTATGGACGCCGCCGCCGAAGGGGCCTCGCACTGGGGGAGAGCCGCCGTGGAGATGTCGCCCGTGGCGCCAGCTTCAAGGTAGCTGCTCCATGTGGGTGCGGGATGGAGCACCATCGGCGTCGGGAGGTCGAGCTAAGAAGAAGGTGCGATATAATGAGTTTACAACCTCTTTGGTGGCGCCGAGTAGGCCTCGGCTTCATCCGAGGAGTTGGTGAGGATGCTGCGATTCCGATGGAGCAGGTTAAGGCGGCGCTGTGGGGATGGAGCAGCCGCGATAGACGAGGCGATCGTCGGAGCAGCTCCTTGGAGGTGGAGGACGGGGCGGCTGAACCGGCAGGACGACGACGGATCCTCATCTGGGGAGGTGGACGAGGGACGTCGAGCTGTTGCAGTGGACGACATCGTCGGGGAAGAGGCTCCGGCTGGGCAGCGGTGAGGTGGCGGACGAAGGAGGGTGGGGTTTCGCGGCTGGAGCGGAGAGGTTATGGCATCCTGGGATTTTGAATGGCAAAAAGGAGGCGATGGGAGGGGGTGAACCATGACTTAGGGACGCGCTTGTCCAAAATGTAGGATGTGTTACAAAGTACCCTGCACCGATTTGAACTAGTGGCCCTTTCGGCTCAGGGTTAGAAGGGGGATTTCGCGTGTCGGGATTTGGCAGCTGGAGGGAGTTTTCGCGCGCGTCGTAATTTCGGGATAGCAAGGAGCGGGTTGTGAAGGCGCCAGTTTTGGGAGCATGATATCTGAATTTTCGGGATATAACAAGGCGCGGGTTGAATTTTAGGGACAAGCCTAACGTGTAATATTGTACTTGTACGTACCAAATCAATTCGCACTTCCCTCAACCAAAAAGAAAAGGAAAAAAATAAAACTATTCACACCACACAAAGAGAGAGTCTTGCCCCGTTTTACTATAAAAATGCTATTTAAAGCTACTCATACCAACAATTTAGTGCAATTAAATGCTATTCGGTAGTATGAATCCATTTTCTGTCCAATTAAATTTTTTCGCTTGCTGTATAATGCATGTAACCTACTCATACCAACATTTTAGTGCATTCCAAATGTCTATACTACTGCTGCAATTCGAACTGAATTTGAATTCGTTTATCTATTTCAATAACAAATCTACAATCATGATGGTTGCCAACTTCAACCATCATTCGTGTATTACCTTAATAACACAACACATGATTACTATATAGATAGATATGAACTATGTGTACTACATGAACTCGATTTCTATTTTTTGAATACACTTGATGTTGATTCCAAATAATAGTACAATTGATGTACTAACTATATATTCATAATCTAAACCATGTTCCACACGTGTACACCATGTTTATCACACATAGTATAGTGCCCCGCCCCCTACATTATGACAAGTATTTAGACCTGAGATGCAAAAGCCACACATTAGCCCAAATTATGATCAATGTTCTATATGTTATACGTAGTACTAGCAAGATGCCCATGCGTTCCACAGATCAACATGATCAAGGGGGGGCCTAATTTGCAAATATGGAGAGGGGTGTGGGTATGTTTTTTCAAACTTGCCATAGTTTCCTTCCTATACGTTAGATATAAATCGGACGGCCTATATTGCAGGATGGCACCATCATCAACAACTCCGTTTTTTATAATAGTAGAGATAAAATATATTGTATGTAGTATAACATGTTCATAACCACACCATGTGCATCACTGTTATATATATTCACACATGCGTCGGTTTAAAACACTATGATAAATTCTTCAAATATCCGAATTCGATTTTTATAATGAAGTATGATCTCTATTCGTCATTTACACCCACACAATCCTCTTATCTTTGTAGCTAGCTAGCGCTAACTTTCTCTCGTGCATGCAGACGCCCGCATCCCTCTAACCCTCTGTCGTGGGTTTGTCACGGCAGATGTCCTAGCAAAAGGACTTAGTCGTGGAGCCATCCAACGGGTTAACTCGAAGGGGTTAAAGCGAACACAAAGGACACAGGGAGTTTATACTAGTTCGGCCCCTTCGGTGAAGGTAAAAGCCTACGTCTAGTTTGTGATGGGGTTATGAAGTCTCGATGATTAGGGAGCAAATCGCTTCACCTAGGCCTCGAGTTGTGGTTGTCTGTCCTGAACCGCTATCGGGTCGTCCCCTTATATACACGGGTGACGCCCGTCGGTTCCCAGAGTCCCAATCTCCGGTTTATATTCATACCGGGTTGGTCTCTTCTTTATTCCTAACTTATAGTACAAGCTTATATACAATCCGGTTATAGTTACAAATACTAAACCGATAACGGCCTTGGGACTTCACATAACCTCTTGGGCTTCAACACCTTGGACCTGCTGATGAAGCTAACCCGGCCCAGGTGGGTCGGTTTACGCCCAGTAGTGATATCCCCAACATTAGGCCCCAGGTTGATTTGGATGAATCCATGTCAACCCTTTAGCAGAAATCTTCACCTTCAGTTTCTTCTCATAATCGTTGAACCGTTGTGTCGTCACTTCCTCTGATTGCTGCAAACCGGGATGACGTCAACTGTTACTACGAATTAATACTTTCTCTATTCAATAGTCCTGCATCAATCGAGACGGCTGCTCTGCTTCCGAGATATGCGGTTCCTGGATTCGCGCGCCTGTCATATGCACCTTGCCTTATAAATAGGGATGAGGGGTCATTTCTTTTCCCCTTCTCCTCTTTCCTCTTCGTCTTCTCCGTGCCGCCTACCTTCGGAGCTCCGCCGCTGTCGTCAACTCCTGCATCGTCTCGGCCGCTGCATCAACCTGACCGGACCAGAGAAACGCGGTGCACCTCCGCATTCCTCCGAACTCCGGTAACACTTCCGTCTTCGACTTAGATCTGCCGCTTAGGGTTTCCTCTGTTCATAGTGTTCCTAGTGTTCTTCACATTCCCTGTTAGTCTTGAATCTGAATTAAGGTATACCTTCAAGTGACCCCGCAACTTTTACTCCGTCGAAATAGCATGCTTTCGTATATATCTGTCCCATAGATCTGATCCATACTTGACTTTGCTGTTCTTACCCACGGTACCTTAGTTGCGATTACTTATTCTTTTTAGCACATCGCTCAGATCCAATATTCGAGTAAAGTATTGTGGAACTTGTTGTAGCATACTTGCTCCTTTTCACTGTCTCACGGTTTAAGTCCAGCTGTTTAACTTTATTTGTAGAAAATTATCCAATCGGTACACACCATTAGTCCCCTTGTTGAACCGCCAATCAACTCTTGATGAATCATACTTTACCAACATCAGTTTGTAGTTGATTTCCTTCGGTTTAACTCCAATAGCATTAATATTCAAAATCTATGCACACCACCATCCTGAACCGGGATTACTTCTGCGTTGTAGATTTTTCCCATGGCCAAGCAAGTGTACGAATGTAGCTGGGCTCCTTCCCGGGTCACGGAGACCCAACTGAATAACCTGGTTCTGACCGGTGCTTTGATCCGCAAAGACGTTATTCATTGGAGAGTACCAGGCAAAGAATGCCCCCCTACGCCTCAGGAGGGGGAGGTTGTTGTGTTTGCAAATCACCTAGCTCGCGGTTTCAACCCGCCCGGTTCAAGATTTTACCGTGACGTTTTAGCTGATTTCCAACTCCATCCACAAGACATTGGTCCTAACTCTGTCACCAATATATGCCACTTCCAAGTGCTCTGCGAGGTTTTCTTCCAAGAAGAACCTACAGTGGAATTGTTCCGTGATTGCTTTCACTTAAACCGCCGAACTGAGTTCACTGATGGCTCCAACATGGAACTGGGCGGTGTATCGATCCAGAAGAGGAAAGAAGTCACCTATCCTCATGCCAAACTGCATAGTCACCCCCAGGAATGGAACAATACTTGGTTTTATTGTAAAGACACTTCTCCAGAGGGCGAGAATATCCTGCCCGGTTTCCGCCCAGATCGGCTCAGCAACACTCATCCTTTTCCGCAAAGATTGACTGCTAAAGAGAGAAGAAAATATGCTCCCCAACTCTCCAAGCTTAGAGCTTTTATGGCCAACGGTCTAACCGGAGTCGATCTGGCCCGCTGTTGGATCGGATGGAGTGTATTACCACTAAGCCGGCGCTCCGGTTTAATGTGCGAGTATACAGGCAGTGTTGACAATCCATTGCGTCATTGCAATATCCAGCTTACAGATGATGAAGTCACCGAGGCTGTCAAGAAGATTCTGAACGAACCGGCTCGCGTCTGCGCACAAACCGGCCTACTTCCTTTCTGTGCCGTCAATAAACCTCCAGCGGTAAACCGAAATTTCTTTTCATTTAAACCGACACTATCTTGAATGCTTGACTGATTTCAGTTTCTGTCAATGTAGGGTGATGATCCGTTTTGGAGCAAAAAGCTTCCTCAAGAAAAGGCAGATAAACCGGAGAGACCAACCCGACTAAAAACGAAGGTAGTCAAGAAAACTGCTCATAAGAGAAAGACTACAGCCTCTTCTGACCCTGGCGATGATGATGTGGGTAAACCGAATCTCGAAGCTGAACTTGACTCTCTCGGCTTGCTGTTTATGCACTTTATTGATGATACAACTTGTCAGGATGATGCTGAAGCGAGCCAGGCTGATGATGTAGAGGTAATTATCCTTTCTCCCGATTCAAGCCTTCCTCCTTCACCCAAAATCCGCCGAGCAACCCGCAAAGTTAATTATTCCCATCCTCTTGCTTACTTGGATCCCAACTTTCTTATAAAGACCCATCAGCATGAGGTGCGGCGTACAACCCGGCACAGCGGCCAGGTAGTTACCTCGGCCGGTTTACCGAACAGTCCGGTTCGGAGGCGTCGTTCAGAGGTTTCTAATTTGCTTGTCAAAGTTTGTTCTAAAGCGGGCTCTTTTCGTCAACCACTTAATCCGTCTGACTCTGATTATCAGGTCACCTCGCATTCATCCTCTGGCGAGTCAACTGGCACTCAGTTGCCTCCTCTTAAAACCGTGCTTGGGTACGTATTTACCTTCATCAAACTTGTTACCTTGCTTATAACCTTCAACATATACTGCTTTTTCAAACTTGCTACTTTTCCAGGGCTAAACCGAGGCCGAGCAAAAAGGCTCGTCATGATAAAACGGCTGATGAAAACGCCCCTTCAGAACCGGATGCTGTCCCGAACACAGAAGCAACAATTCCTGAAGATTTGGTTGATGATCCTCCAATCAGAGATGTAGTTGTTGTTCCTGAAGAGGGCTCTGTTAACCCCTCCGGGCATACGGATCAATTTGTTATCCCAACTCATACCGAGAAGACCATCAGTGCCGAAAAACCGATGGAGACACCAACCGGACCGGTTCAAACCAGCGATCCCGAAGATGATGAAGTTGTAATTACTGGTGAGGGCCATACTGAACCGGGCAACCCTGTCGCTTTAGCCAAGCACACAGCCAAAGAAGAGCTTTCCACTTTAAACAAAGGAAAATGCGATGTTGATCTGGCCACCTACTCTGCTCTTAGTGCCCAAGATATTCATTCTGGCGTTTTAAACCGGCTATACACCAGCCGTGACAAATTTGAGGTAATTTTCATGCCTTATCCCTGCTTCTTACAACCGTTGCCCCCAAGGGTCGGTTTAACTTTAGCAAAGTTGAACCGATACTTATAATTTTCATCCCATAGCTTCCAAACTATCGTGAAATCAAATAGGCATTAGCCCCCAAGTGCCACGCGGAATACTTGTATTTTGCTTGGGACTTTGACGAACAATTGACAGCTGAAAATCAAATAGGCATTAGCCCCCAAGTATCAGGCATAATACTTGTATTGTGGTTGATACTTTATTTTGTTAAATCGTACAACTGTTCTGACTGCAGGCTGAACTGAAAACCCAAGCGAGCCAAATCGCCGATCTTCAAGAGAATGTGAAATCTCAACAATCAGAAACTTCCAAAACCAAGGAGGAGCTGACCATCGCTTTAAGCAGCATAGAACAACTGAAAGAAAACTTCAAGAAGGAGCGGGCTGACTGGGCTACAGAAAAAGCCGCTTTAACCAAGAAAGTTGAGAGCGCCGAAGCTGCTCTTAAACCGATAACAGACGAATTGACTGGCGTGAAGCGACAAGTGCACGCAATGACTGCAGCCATCTTCGGTAAGCCTCCTGTGGCTTGTGCAATTATCTTGATTCTTCCATAGAACATCTCGGTTTATGATCTGCTGGTCATGTCTCAGGTACTCGTGTCCATCACTTGGGGTCAGACGTGCGTAAGAAGCTGAAAGCCGTCTACACTTTAACCGAGCAACTGTATACGGGTGCACAGCGGATTATCACCGTTGCTTTGCACAATAATCCGGCACCCACATTAATCCAAGACACACTGAAGAGACTGTCAATGCTTCCTGCTCGGCTTGAGGAGTTGAAAAAGTCTGCTGCTCGAACCGGAGCTATCACTGCCTTAATCCGGGCCAAAGCATGGGTGCCCGATTTTGATCCAGTCGAAGCATCTCAAGGTTACCCTAGCTTGAAGGAAGATGGCACTGAATTTGATGAAGAAGAGCTGAGGAGGATAAACCGGGCAGTGCGTCCTTTAGCCTGCCAACTGGTAGAGGAGGCGAACTTGACTCATTACCAAGCCCAGTACAATGATCAAAACAAACGGGTAGCTGCGCCAATCCCTGAAATGGAAAACTTAATCCCTCCAATCCGTAAGCACACCTATGCCCCCGATATTGAACCGTCTTCCCTGATACATGAGGAAGCTGTCTTTCGAGCTTTAATGGGAATCGACTGGTCCACTGTTGACTTCCAGCCGCTGGCTAGGGAGGAGGAGGCTCAAGCGATGCAAGATGATCCGCAACCCTCAACCTGGGATGGTATACAGATGTGAACCGAGGAGAGTTGGAATTAGTTTCCCTTTGATATTTTGTCAAGAAAAACAATCTTCTTATTCAGGCCACATGCTGCCTTGTAATAGGATAGACCGCACTTTATGCTTCATGAGATGCCTTCGTGCATTAGTACTGATATCCTCCTCTGGAAAACCGTTATTGCCAATTTATATCTCCTGCAATCACAAAATTTTAATCTACCAGGGTGGTTATACCACCATCCGGTTTGTGAATCTTTATATATATATGCAGGGAAATTTGCAAGTATGATCAATTTATATGATACAAAATACCTGCCATATAATGGACATAGAATAGGCGTCTATAGCCAATGTAGAAGTGGGAGTTGATAACTCTCAAAACCGTCATGGGAGAACCAAGCTCCTGGGTATATAACTCCGGTTTACAATGTAGACCGAGATTTAATGATAGTAACCTTTGGTTACTTGTAAAAAACAATGAAAGTTTGAGTACAAAAAATCAAACCGAGTCAATGATCTCAGTGTTTGAAAAAGATGGTCGTGTTCTGCCAAGTTGGCTATGTTGAACCGACACAAATACCATGAGTACAAAGGAAAAGTGATAAAGTATCAACTCATAGGAATAAAAAGAGCAAAAACAGCAACAACAATAAAACTGGTTAGGTCCACTAGTGAACCTTTCTGCAAAAAATAGCTCTTTAAGCTTGGTCATATGGAATTACCATGGTCGGACGCAACCAAGCCCCCCGAAGGCGTAGCGATGGTGCTGGTCAGCCAGGACCCCAAAATGACGCGTGGCGTTACGCCGGCCAAGTGGCATTGCGATGGTTCGGGTCGACCAAAGCCCCCAAATGACACTAGGCCCGGAGGCCGACCAAGAGGCGTGACCGGTTCAGACGTGACCGTGTCCCCAAATGATTCTAATGGCTTTCGTCGGCCAAGTGGCATTGCATCGGTTCGGACACGACCGAGCCCCCAAATGACTCTAGTGTCTTTCGCCGGCCAAGTGGCATTGCATTGGTTCAAATATGACCGAGCCCCCAAGTGACCTTATAGCTATGCTCTCTTTGGTTCGAATACGACCTATGTTTGAACAGGAAGCTTTCAAGCGATCTTGTTAAGACGCAGAGGGGTAAACCGGGCGTTATTCGAAAACAGCTCCGTGTAACCACACATGATATAAAAGGAAAAATCAGATACCCCGCTTTAGCTGAGGATCCGGTTTATTATAATATATACACTGTCATGATATGTACATAAGTAGAGCCCATGGCTCAAGCATAATAAGGCCGAAGATGAGCTATGTTCCAAGGCCTATCGGTCTCCTGCCCTGATTTGCGTGAGTCTTTGTGCTCTCGAACATCTATCAGGTAGTATGATCCGTTGTGCAGATTCTTGCTAATGACGAAAGGCCCTTCCCAAGGTGGAGACAATTTATGCATCTCGGTTTGATCTTGAATGAGTCGAAGCACTAAATCTCCCTCTTGAAAGGCTCTGGTCCTGATCCGACGACTGTGGTAGCGACGAAGGTCCTGCTGGTAAATCACCGAACGGGCAGCCGCTATGTCTCGCTCTTCATCCAGCCGGTCTAAAGCGTCCTGTCGAGAATTCTCATTATCCGCTTCAACATATGCCGCAACACGAGGGGAATCATGACGGATATCACTAGGAAGAACCGCTTCTGCCCCATAAACCATGAAGAACGGCGTAAAACCAGTTGATCGGTTTGGAGTAGTGTTAATGCTCCATAACACAGAAGGCAAATCCTCCACCCAGCAACCCGGCGTTCGCTGCAAAGGAACCAGAAGCCGGGGTTTAATACCTCTCAAAATCTCCTGATTGGCTCTTTCTGCTTGTCCATTGGACTGTGGGTGCGCCACTGACGATACATCAAGGCGGATGTGTTCTCGTTCGCAGAACTCCTTCATGGCACCTTTAGATAAATTGGTGCCATTGTCTGTGATGATGTTGTGTGGAAAACCAAACCGGAAAATTACTTTCTTGATGAATTGAACCGCGGTGGCCGCGTCACACTTGCTCACTGGTTCTGCCTCCACCCACTTTGTGAATTTATCAACTGCCACCAGGAGGTGGGTCTTCTTGTCCTTGGACCTTTTGAAAGGTCCGACCATATCTAGCCCCCAGGTTGCAAACGGCCAAGTAATTGGAATCATCCTCAATGCTTGAGCCGGAACATGAGCACGTCTTGAGAATTTCTGACAACCGTCACACCGTCTGACCAGATCCTCCGCATCAGCATGAGCAGTCAACCAGTAAAAACCGTGACGGAATGCCTTTGCTACTAGAGACTTTGAACCGGCGTGGTGACCACAATCTCCTTCGTGAATTTCCCGTAATATTTCACGGCCTTCTTCTGGAGATACACATCGTTGAAAAACTCCTGTCACACTGCGATGATGCAGTTCGCCGTTCTCAATTACCATGGACTTAGACCGCTGCACAATTTGCCTGGACAAAGTCTCGTCCTCTGGTAACTCGCCCCGGTTCATGTATGCCAGATAAGGAAGCGTCCAATCCGGGATAACATGTAAAGCCGCCACCAATTGAGCCTCCGGGTCAGGAACCGCCAAATCTGCTTCGCCAGGAAGCTGAACCGATGGATTATATAGGACATCAAGGAATACATTAGGTGGCACCGGTTTACGCTGTGAACCGAGTCTGCTTAAAGCGCCCGCCGCCTCATTCTTTCGTCGGTCCACATGGTCTACTTGATACCCTTTGAAGTGACCTGCAACCACATCAACCTCACGACGATAAGCCGCCATGAGCAGATCTTTGGAATCCCACGTACCAGACACCTGTTGGGCCACCAAATCAGAATCGCCAAAGCACTTAACCCGGCTTAAGTTCATCTCTTTAGCCATCCGGAGACCGTGGAGCAAGGCCTCGTACTCTGCTGCATTGTTAGTACAAGGGAACATTAAGCGGAGAACATAACAAAATTTGTCACCTCGTGGGGAAGTTAATACGACTCCAGCCCCCGAGCCTTCCAATTGACGTGATCCGTCAAAATGGATGGTCCAATATGTGTTGTCCGGCTTCTCTTCTGGGACCTGCAACTCGGTCCAATCATTGATGAAGTCCACCAACTCCTGAGACTTGATTGCTGTGCGAGGCACATACTTCAAACCGTGCGGCCCATGCTCAATAGCCCACTTGGCAATGCGACCAGTTGCTTCCCGGTTTTGGATAATATCCCCCAAAGGAGCAGAACTGACCACCGTAATGGGATGCCCCTGGAAATATTGCTTCAGCTTCCGACTTGCCATAAAAACTCCATATACCAGCTTGTGCCAATGCGGATATCGCTGTTTGGACTCAATGAGTACTTCACTGATATAGTAAACCGGATGCTGAACCGGGTATTCTTTGCCTGTCTCCTTCCGTTCTACCACAATGGCCACACTGACCGCGCGCGCATTAGCAGCAACATACAACAGCAAAGGTTCCTTCTCAACGGGAGCGGCGAGCACGGGCGGATTGGCCAACTGTCGCTTTAGATCTTCGAGCGCCTGATCCGCAGCGGAATTCCGGACGAACTGATCCGTCTTCTTCAACAATTGATACAAAGGAATTGCCTTTTCCCCAAGGCGGCTGATAAACCGATTCAACGCAGCAATTCGGCCTGCGAGACGCTGGACGTCATTAATGCACTTCGGTTTAGCAAGGGAGGTAATAGCTGTGATCTTGTCCGGATTTGCCTCTATTCCTCTGTTGGACACTAGGAAACCCAATAACTTGCCGGCTGGCACGCCAAAAACGCATTTGGCCGGATTGAGCATCATTTTATACGTCCTGAGGTTATCAAAAGTCTCCCTCAAATCATCCACCAAAGTTTCCTTCTTCCTTGACTTGACCACAATATCGTCCACATAGGCGTGCACGTTGCGGCCAATCTGCTTATGGAGGCAGTTTTGCACACACCGCTGATATGTTGCCTGGGCACTCTTGAGCCCAAAGGGCATAGATACATAGCAGAAGGCTCCAAAAGGAGTAATGAACGCCGTCTTCTCCTGGTCCTTAACTGCCATTTTTATCTGATGATAGCCGGAATAAGCATCCAGAAAACACAATCGCTCACAACCCGCCGTAGCATCAATAATCTGATCAATACGGGGAAGGGTAAAAGGGTCTGTAGGGCAAGCTTTATTTAAATCCGTGTAGTCCACACACATGCGCCAAGTGCCGTTCTTCTTGAGAACTAGCACCGGATTAGCAAGCCACTCGGGATGGAAAACTTCTATGATGAAGCCAGCCGCTAACAGTCTGGCCACGTCTTCTCCGATAGCCTTTCTTCTCTCCTCGTTGAACCGATGGAGGTACTATTTGACCGGTTTATACTTAGGATCCACATTAAGTGTGTGCTCAGCGAGTTGCCTCGGTACACCTGGCATGTCTGAAGGCTTCCATGCAAAGATGTCCCAATTCTCACGGATGAACTCGATGAGCGCGCTTTCCTATTTCGGATCCAAATTGGCACTGATGCTGAATTGCTTGGACGGGTCACCAGCTACGAAGTCAACCAGCTTGGTCTCTGCGGCTGATGTAAACTTTAAGGCCGGATCATGCTCTGTTGTAGGTTTCTTCAAAGGGGTCATGTCTGTCGGATCAACATTATCTTTGTAGTATTTGAGCTCCTCAGTGGCACAAACCGACTCTGCATAAGCAGCATCTCCTTCTTCACACTCTAAAGCGATCCTGCGGCTTCCGTGAACCATGATGGTTCCCTTGTGACCCGACATCTTGAGCTGTAAATACACATAACAAGGCCGTGCCATAAATTTGGCATAAGCCGGCCGTCCAAACAAAGCATGGTACGGGCTTTGAATCTTCACCACCTCAAAAGTTAATGTTTCTGATCGGGAATCATGATCATCTCCGAAAACTACCTCCAGTGCTATCTTGCCCACAGGGTATGCAGATTTGCCTGGTACTACGCCATGGAAAACCGTATTGGAAGGCCGAAGATCCTTATCCCTGAGTCCCATACGCCGAAAGGTTTCATAATACAGTATATTGATACTGCTACCCCCGTCCATGAGAACTTTGGTGAACTTATAACCTCCTACCTGAGGTGCCACCACCAGAGCTAGCTGACCCGGATTATCCACCTGAGGAGGGTGATCCTCTCTACTCCATGTGATTGGTTGTTCCGACCACCGCAGGTACCGGGGCACGGCCGGTTCAACATTGTTCACAGCCCTTTTCCGGACCTTCTGGTCACGCTTGTCCAAGCTAGTGGTAAACACATGGTATTGGCCACTATTTAACTGTTTCGGATTGCTCTGATAACCCGACTGCTGCTGCTGCCTGTAGCCCCCTTGGTCATTATGGTTATGCTGATTATTCTGCCCGTTCGGATTACCATGCCCGTTCGGCTCACCATGCCCGTTCGGGTTACCATTAAACCCTGAATCGGAGTTTCCTCCACCGTGGTTTGGCCCTGATCCAGAACCGCCACCAGGGTTATGATCATACCGAAAAACGTTGGAATTCTTAAATTCTCGCATGATGTAACAATCCTTCCACAGATGGTTTGCTGGTTCCTCCGTTGTTCCGTGCTTTGGGCAAGGTTGGTTCAACAAAATATTCAGGCGCTCCGGGTTGGGACTGGGCCCGCCCCCACGGCCTCTGCCCCTGCGCTGTCGGCCTCGGTTCTGCACGTTGGCATTGGCCACAAAATCCGTGCTACCATCCGCTTTACGTTTGCTGCCGCTGCCATTCCGTGGGTGATACTACTGACCTTTGGAGTTGCCGTTCTTTTTTCCCTTCCCTGCCTTTTCATCATCAGACACGGGATCCTTGGTACTATCAGAGTCAGCATACTTCACTAAAGCGGCCATGAGAGTCCCCATATCGGTGCAGTGGCGCTTCATCCGTCCCGATTTCAACTTCAGGGGCCCAAACCGACAACTTCCTTCCAACGTTACCACAGCAGTGTCCGCATTGATGCGATCTGACGAGTGCAAGATTTTTGAAACGCGGCGCACCCAATGAGTGGTCGATTCTCCTTCTGCCTGGACGCAGGCAGTCAAATCCACTATTGACATGGGCTATTCACATGTGTCCTTGAAATTGTTAATAAACCGAGCTCGCAACTGGGCCCATGAACCGATGGTATTGGGCGGCAGGCTTTTCAACCAAGTGCGGGCCGTTCCCTCAAGCATCATAGTGAAATACTTTGCACATGCATCCTCATCCACGTCCAGCATCTCCATAGCCATCTCATAACTTTCCACCCACGCTTCTGGGGGTTGATCCGCTGTGTAGTTCGGCACCTTGCGCGGCCCTTTGAAATCCTTAGGGAGGCGCACATTGCGTAAAGCTGGGACAAGGCAAGGCACCCCCAAAGCGCTGGAAGTAAGCCCAGGTTCAATCGAAGTGGTAGGACGAACCGGCGTACGCGGATCGGGTTGATGCTGTGCTGCTAACTCGGCTTCTCTGCGCGCACGGGCCCGGTCCACCAATTCCTGGGCATGCGGGGCTGGATTGTTGCCACGGGGTGCTCCACGCCGTGCATTGCTGGATTCAGCCTGCTCTTCTATGTGCCTGCTATAACTCCTGTTTGGACGCGGAGTAGAATGAATTCGCTCTCGGCTATACGAGTACGTCTCCTGCTAGGCCAATGCTGTTCTAAGAAGCTCCTTAACCCGGCGCGTTTCCACCGCCTGTAACGAATCTCCCTCGATCGAAATAGCCTCCAGACGCGCCGCCGCAGCAACCAAGTTATCCAACGGATTGGAGTAGTGCTCCGATGGGATGTTCACAATCCGCGGCTCCGGGTTAGGAGGGGGCAGATCTGCCACACGGGGTTGAACCGGCGCTCCTGTACCGGGTACTGCAGGTCGGTTTACCACTAGCTGATTGCTGGTGCCTGCTCCGGGAGTATTGAAAAGATCCCTTCCTTCAAAGACTGATGGCAGGCGAGATCGGTACTTCCTTCTCAGCACCTCCTGTGATGCGTTCTGATCCAACATGAGCTTATAAGCTTGTGCGTCCAAAGCGGCCCGTTCAACGGTCATCCTGGCCTCCTCAGCTGCTAGATCCGCTTTAGCCTGTTGAATCTGTTCCCTCACCTTTGCGATCTCTGCGTTGTGAGCATCCTGATCCGTCGGGTTGGCTTCTCCCATAAGCGCTGCCAATGCATCGAACAGATCGGATAGCACTTGAGCCGGTGGGCGCACAGAGCCTCCTGCTCCGGCAGCCGTTGAACCGGGAACTATGGCTGCGGTCGCTGAAGAGTAAGGGGCTGCCTGGGTACCGGCCATGAATATACCGACACGGTTTGGCAGATCAGAAGGGTCCGGAATACTGTCGCCATCGGAACCACCCCCGATCCGGCCCTCTTGCACTTGATAAAGAGATTCAGTTTCCCCGGTTGATGACTCATCACCAGAATAGACCACGGTTTCGTCATAAACTGATTCCTCTTCCTGACTTCCTCCATGGATGACTCCCACGAAGGCACGCTTCACGGCTGGCTTAACCCGAGCAGGACGCGCACACTGAGCTGTCTCGATGAGGTCGGTGCAGGTGTCCAGCTCAGGGCCCGGTTCACCAATCTTGCCGATGAAAACGTGTATGCCACCAAAGGGGACCCGGTACCCATACTCAATCGAGCCGGCCTCGGGGCCCCAGCCTGCGTCGTCGATGTAGATCTTGCCGCGACGACTCTTGATCATCCGGCCCACGGCGTATCCCTTGAGCCCTTCGAAGCAGCCCTCCGAGAACTCGAAACCATCGTGCGATAGCCCCACGGTGGGCGCCAACTGTCGTGGGTTTGTCACGGCAGATGTCCTAGCAAAAGGACTTAGTCGTGGAGCCATCGCAACGGGTTAACTCGAAGGGGTTAAAGCGAACACAAAGGACACAGGGAGTTTATACTAGTTCGGCACCTTCGGGGAAGGTAAAAGCCTACGTCTAGTTTGTGATGGGGTTATGAAGTCTCGATGACTAGGGAGCAAATCGCTTCACCTAGGCCTCGAGTTGTGGTTGTCTGTCCTGAACCGCTATCGGGTCGTCCCCTTATATACACGGGTGACGCCCGTCGGTTCCCAGAGTCCCAATCTCCGGTTTATATTCATACCGGGTTGGTCTCTTCTTTATTCCTAACTTATTGTACAAGCTTATATACAATCCGGTTATAGTTACAAATACTAAACCGATAACGGCCTTGGGCCTTCACATAACCTCTTGGGCTTCAACACCTTGGACCTGCTGATGAAGCTAACCCGGCCCAGGTGGGTCGGTTTACACCCAGTAGTGATATCCCCAACACCCTCCCTCAGCATTCTCTAGCTCCATCGCGCAAATTCGTCTTTTCACTTTAGGTCGTTCACCCACGCTGTGTGTAGGCCCCCAGCTCCTTCTTTACGGCACACATCGATCGATATGCCTCTCTAGCCAGGTGTTCCTAGCACAAAACACAAGCTTCCGCTCTTCTTTTATCACCGTCCAAGCCTCACTCCCACCACTCTTTTCATCGATCTCGTACTCGCACACTTCTCCCCCCCTCGATATAGTATGACTCTCGTGCACCCTTCTCTCCTTCTCTATCCTTCTCCCCGTGCCTCATTTGCTTCTAATACACACATGCATGTATACCGATCGAACTCCCAACATATACCTAGGTTGACTTTAACTATTCCCCCCCATCGATCGACGTACCTCACAAGTTATGTCTCTCCTTTCTCGGACAAAGTACGATTGATCTTCCTATGTAGTTCTGTCTGCTTACCACAGCCATATCTTTCCCCCCTCATCATTCATGCATGCCTCCTGACCCGTCTCTCACACGCACGTGCACAAACAGGCAGCTATCCCCTCTCTTATTGATATTGCAGGCGTGCCCTCCGGTTGTCTAGCAAGCTTATCCCACCATTTGTTAGAAGCAACTCCACTATCACCCCTCCAACACTCTAGCTCTGTCTCTCTCCCAACCTTATTCCTCTCCTACATGTATGCATGGATGCCAATCGATCTCCTTTAATACATGAGGTAGGCCTCTCTCCTCCTCCACACATATACCAGCCATTGTACCTCTATAGTTAATTAGGCCTCCCTCCCCCCCCACCACCACACACCGATAGTCGAGCGCTGTAGGTAGGTATCCATGCCACAGAGACAAACCGCACATGTCCCCTCTCTCATTCTAGTAGGCCAACCACTCTATATCTTTGACGTGGGCACACACAAATTCGATGGAGCTCTTTATCGACCGCGCGCGCACACACACACATCATCCCTCTCTTCAGTTCTATGGACACCTCAAGTCGATGATACCTCCACTCTCTTCTCGTGGATCGCCCCCTCTATATATATGATATATCCAGGACTCTATTTCACACACATTGCATATGTTACATTTTTTGATTGACCCCCCCCCCTAAAAAAACTCTCACGAACCCACACACTATATCTCTCTACGTTTGTATCTCTCTCACACAACCCCACGTAGGTGGTGTACGTATACAAGAAGAGAATAGGTGCACCATGCACGTACTCATGCTTCGTGCCCAGCCACACCCGCGCGGGTACACGGTGGAGCTCATTTCTGTATGAAATGGCAGCCCACGTGCTAATTTGAACGCGTGTAGCTGTTGTTTACCTACGAAGGTCATGTACCACGCGTGCACGAAACAAAGTTCAACTTGATGCGTTGGCGCATTATTTTTAAATAAAGTTATATTGCTCAATGGCACGTACACAGAATATAAAACGATTATTATGGAGAAAAAGGTAGTCCGCTCCACTATATACAATGGAGCTTCCCTGCCTGGTTTGTCTCTCTTTAGAGTATCTCATACAAGGCTGCGGTGGCCTCTCTCTCTCACACACCATTGGTCACTGATCCGGCCGCATCCCGTCCACCGGCGGAAAGGGAGGACGTGCACCGTTTCTCCGTTTGGCGGCGCCGAGGCAGCACGTCGCGATCAGCGATACATGATGTTCTCTCTGACCAAGATCCGGCGCGGTAGGGCCTATGCCACTTGCTCGCTGCCGCAGTATGGGCAGATTCCGCCCGCCGCCGCTCACCTAGTTACATCCCGACGATCTCCAGGTATCCCCTCCGGCCTTGCTCCACTGCCCGTCTTCCCACGTCGCTGCATGTGGATCTTCCATAGTTCTTTGCACAAAACGTAGCTCGTCCGGCGTACTTTCCATATTGCAATCTCGTCCTCACACCATTTTAGACAAACACAACCGTGTTGTTATCTTCCCTTAGGACAAGGAATATGCTTCTTTTTTGTCGTCGCAACTGTCATCAACAATATTTGTCTTTTTACAAATTTCAAATGGGCATATTTTAGAGTGTAGATTCACTCATTTTGCTTTGTATGTGTACTCCCTCCGTTCCTAAATACTTGTCTTTCTAGAGATTTCAACAAGTGACTACATACGGAGCAAAATGAGTGAATCTACACTCTAAAATATGTCTATATACATCCGTATGTAGTAGTCCATTTGAATCTCTAAAAAGACAAATATTTGAGTAGTCACTCGTTGAAAACTCTGGAAAGACAAATACTCCAAAGTATATTTAAGAACCGAGGGGGTAGTGCACAGCCGCTTGGGGGACTTAGACTGGTCGTTGCGCCACATTAATAGTGAGTAATGAGCAGTCAAATCATAAGGCCCACCTTTCCCACTGTAGGTTGCTCGGAGGAAGCAACCATCAATACGCTCTTCTTTCAATCCGCTCATACTACTCCATCCGTCACTTTTTATAGAGCGTGCTTCAGAAAAAGAGAAAATCTCTGGGACCAAGGCAACTAGCGATCGGCCTGAAAAATAGCATTGGTAGTTATAGCACGGCTTCTATTACTAGAGGAAATAATGCGTACACACATGCATGCAGTGCTTCCACCCCGGGTAGACACATGGATGCACTTACTCCACTCCGTAGTACTACATCGAGAGAAAATTGCGGTTACCATGCCCTAATTAATTGAGCATTGAACCAAACGCGTCTAAAGTCTTTCTAGTGGTGGAAATGCATTGAGAGAAATGCATCATAATGAAGTGCGCCCTGTAAACTGTGACAGAGGGAGGAGTGGTATGAAGGTGCAAAACCAAGTATGCGCATGGCCAGTCGGTCAACGCACCTCCTCTTGGCATATCACTTACATGTGGGACCGGAGTGTGAGCAAACCGATCTCAATTGACGGCAAAATGGCCAACCCGCCGTTCCTTGAGAGAGACGAGGAGCGAGAACACACAGACGGGCTTGCACGGAGGCCAAGATTTATTCGAGCATGGTTGATCGATATCATCATTACATGTTGGGTTGCCGCTTTCCGCCCTTCTCCGGAATAAATGTGTACTTTATCAAAGATTAAGAAAAATAAGAGTACACAGGCTCCACCATGCGGTTCTAGTAGTAGTACTACTCGTACTACTAAACCTTGCACTTGGCTCTTCGCCTCTTCGTGAAGTCGAACAATGATGGTACTCCGCATGTTCGGTACTACAGTGTATGCCTCTGGCAATCTGACACCGAATGAACTGATGCATTTCCACCACCTGGGCGAGGGTACGTTGCATTACTCAAAAGGCGTAAGCGAGCTTCACCTTGTCCTGCAAGCTTCTCCTCATTCTGCGAGTTGACGGGACACACCACCAAGTAGTGCTAGTCCATACTCCCTCCTTTCCGGTTAATATGGCTCAATCTTTTTTGCAGGTAAATGAGAGAGCTTTATTCATATATAAGCATTCTTAGGACGATCAGCCAAGACACTGGTCACTACGAAGCAAGGTACCCCGCAAAAAAAGAAATAGGAAGCGAGGTGTTTCATCAAGCCAGCTCTCGGCCACATTCAAAGTGCAGCAAGCAGGGTTCGCACAATATGCGCCGCAAGGTTTGCTGACCTGTTTACATGCTGAATAACAAAAAAAAAGAGGAAATATTACCGAGCGCTCCTATTTGTAAAAGGATATGAGCCAGAATTAAGTGAGAATTGTGGCGAGTGTTCCATGCAATCAACTTCCATTATCACATGCGAGAACCCTCGAAGAGAACCAAATGTGTTGAAGATTGCTTTATCACATTTTAAAAATATAATAAGAGTGTAGACGCTCCTCTATCCGGTTCCTAGTACTAGTATAGTACCTCTATAGACTATAGTAGTAGTACTAGTAAACTTTGCGCTTGGCTGTTCGCCTCTTCGGGAAGTGCAACAATAATAGTACTACTAGTATAGTATATGCTTCTGGCAATCTGACACTGAATTAACTGTTGCACGTCCACCGCCTGAGCGAAGGACAGCTTGCATTAGTCAAAAGTTTCTCCTTGTCCTACGATCCACCACGCGCAAGCTTCTCCCATCTTGCAAGCATCTCCTCGTTCGGCAAGTTGACGGGACACAACAAAGTAATGCTAGTCCATACTGCCTCCTCTCCGGTTAATATGGCTTAATTTCAAACAAGATAAATACACTGTCTGTCACTGTATATTTGTAAAACTACGGTTAGTGGACTTCATAATACGCTCATTGCGCTCAATATATACATTTTCTGGTGTTTATACAGTCACTAGCTCACCCTGGCTGAGTATGTGTGTGCATGCACGTGTAGCTTGAGCACTTGAGCGTGACCGTGTGTGTTCCGTCGTGTGCTCGGACATGCATGCATTAGGGCGTCACGCGCATTGTTGCGTCCATGTGTACGTGTGACTGTTGCATACACATAGGGGGAGTACGTGTAGGGGCCACTAAAGGAGCAGTCAAATCACACAGTAAGTTAGTCGTAAGAAGGAACCATCATTTCACTCTTCAATGACACGTACGCAATATAAAATAGTTGATATGGAGATAATAAGAAAACCACTATATATACACTATCAGGAGCCTAATCTACAAGCCTGCTTGCTTGGGTTTCTCTCTTCACAAGCATAGAACGACGGTGTCCACACCGCTGGTCACATATCCGGCCTGATCCCGCAGCTGGGGGAAGGGAACAATGTTCTGCGTGGATGCGGTCGACATCGGCGAGGGAGAAAATCCATAGTCGGTGCATCCCAATCGGGGGTCACCACGGTATGGGCCGATGCCGCGTCCCAACCAACCTTCTAGCTACAGCCCGACATCCGTTTCAAAAATATTAGTGCATGTCAACAAAAATTATACTAGTATCGATGTTCCGTTTCGAAAAAAAGCATATAAGTTGTTACTTCTTACCCAAAGGATCTTTATATCCAACAGACACAAAATATCCATTCGACTGTTCGAAATTACTTTCACTGCTGATCTGATGTCGAGGTAATTGCTGCATCGCCACCAAAACCCACCATCTCTTAAGCTAAAGTAGACAGAGCTAACCCCTATATTAGCATATTACTAAGATAAGCAGAAGGCACTGTAGAATCATTTAGGATGTGAGCTTGTCAATCTGAATGTGGAGGGACACCAGCTTAGCCCCGGCCAGCAGCTTGGGCGGAACTGTGAAGAAGGTCAGCTCCTGCATGGCGACGTCGTCGGGATCCCTGCTGCTTGTCACCTCCATTACCACCTTGACGGCGTCGGTCCTGCCTTTGGGCTCCCCCGGCGGGCCGTTCGCCCACAGCTTGGCCACGTAGTGCGGCAGTGGGGTCGCCCCCGCTCTGATGTAGACGACTGACACGGCGATAGGCACGCCGATGTCGAGCACGCCGCCGACCAAGAAAAACGCGCGGCCGTCCTCCTCCGGGAACAGCAAGTGTCGTGGCTCCGACAGTGGCACTTGAAGCTGGAGCTGTCAACGTTCTGGGAACGAGGGTCCCCAGACTTGCCTGCCTGCGGCCTGTGGCGTGGCTCAAAGGGGGGCCCAGCACGGCCCATCTTCATCAACACAGACCCAAGACCCTCACGAGGGGCCAAGTGTCGCGGGGCGGACGACACGGAGCTTCCTCAGGCACGTCTTCATCAGGCTAGCTCGCAACGAGGCGGAGAGATCAAGGCGGGGTACCTCACGAGGTGCCCGTGACGCAAGCCATGACGACCAAGGGCGCCAGCCCGCGCAGTGTCCTCCTTTCCTCTTTGGTGCAAAGGGAGCAAGCGCAGGCAAGAGCATCAAGCAAAGGCACCCGTTTCGTTGCAACGAGACCAAGACCAGTCCAACGGCAGGGAGGAAGTCATTGTGGAGCCCAAGCCAGCGTCACCACCAGAGCCTTTGGCAGGCGAGGACCAACTTTAGTCAGGATAAGTGTACCAGATGTTCCCCTTCAAAATGGCCAATTGTTGGCGCCCTTCCCGCTCAATATTTGGGAAGAGGCCCAGGGCCTTTGCCTATAAATAGGACTAGCCACCCCCAGGGTAGGGCATCTAGGATCAGGACAGGTAGATCACAGAGAGAGAGAGAAGGGTGACTGAACTCCTCCTAGCAGTTCATCTCCCCAGCCAAGAGCAGACCCTCTCGAGGCTGTTCTTCTTTGTATTGTTCATCATCATCAGCCCAAGAGGCAATCCACCACACCACACACTTGAGTAGGGTATTACACGACAATGGTGGCCTGAACCAGTATAAACCATGTGTCTCTTGTGCTGTTCTTTCCATAGCTAAGATCTTAGCATGGCGGTGGAGTGCAGGTAGGTGGAAGGCGAGAACTCCGCGTGCACCCCAGTGTTCGAACCTCAAGGGTCTGCCGGAACCAGAAATCCGACATTTGGCGCGCCAGGTAGGGGTGCGCCGGAATTCGTCCGCCACCGCCCCGTTCTCCTACGACCATCGCGTCCATGTCTGACGCTCGTCGGGCTCGCGCAGAGCGCCGAGCCGCTCTCGCTTCCCGCGTCGCCCAGACGGCCCCCGTCGGCGGGCGTCCTCGCCATTCCCCGTCACCTGCCGTCAAAGCCGCCACCGGCCCAGCGGGGAACGAGCAGCAAGCGTCGTCTCAGCATCCGTCCGTGCGGCAAGACGGCCGCACCGCTACTCCCTCGCTCACCCCAGCTGGTTCTTCGTCCCGCGCGCTCCGTGCACCCGTGGAGGCTCAAGCTGCGCTCATCGCGGCAAACGAGCTCCTGAGCTACCGTCCCGTCGATGACATCTACGAAGAATGGGTCGACCGCATCACCGAGCTCGTCCGCGCCGCAGGGGGCTCTCCTGCGCCATCCGTTCCGCTGCACCGCACCCCGCCCCGCGGGGGCGACGAAGCTGTGGGGGCGCCCCAGCCGCCTCCTCCTCAAGAAGATGCCCTGGCTCCAAGGCGTGTGGCCCTTGGGCAGAACCCGCTCCGTCAGGTGCCAGCACGGCAAGAGCAGTGCTGCCAAAAAGTCCCTCGCCCGCAAGAAGCTGCCCGCGCACTCCCTGCTCCAGCACGTCGCGACCATGCTCCTGCTCCCGCACGTCAAGACCCCGCGCTGCTCCCGGCTGCAGCGTATGGGGACCTGCAAGACCAAGCTATCCATCACCCAAGGCCTCCCGTGGCCACAGCAGGTTGCCGCGCCTTCACCACCGAGCTACGCAGCGTCGCGTGGCCCGCCAAGTTCAAGCCAGACCTGCCTCCTCGTTACGACGGCACGGCCGACCCGGCGGAGTTCCTCCAGCTCTATGAGCTGGGCATCGAAGCTGCCAACGGAGACAAGAAGGTCATGGCGAACTGGTTTCCCATGGCGCTCAAGGACGGGGCCCGCACCTGGCTCCTGAACCTGGCTCCAGGCACGCTCTCCTCATGGGCCGAGATGCGTACCCGTTTCATCGCCAACTTCCAAGGTACTAGCGACCGGCCACCCGCCGTGAGCGACATGCGCCGCATCAAGCAACAACCCGGAGAGACCCTGCAGAAGTACATCCAACGCTTCAAAAACGCACGCCTCAAGATTCCCAAGGTGACCGAGGAGGCCATCATCTCGGCCTTCTCCGACGGCGTGCGCGACGTCAAGATGAAGGAGGAGCTGGCGATGCATGAAGACCTGTGCACTTCCTTGGAGCTGTTCAACTTGGCGACCAAGTGCGCCAGGGCTGAGGAAGGGCGCCTCTCCCTCCTCGAGCTGCCTGCCGCAGACCCAGAAGAGAAGAAGCTCAAGGCCAAGGATGTGAAGCGCAAGGGGGCTGCCGTGCTCACGGCAGAACTAGACACCAAGCGGGGCAGAGATCAGCCCGACTCTTCCAAGGGCAGTCGGTACTGTGTGTACCACGACCTCCACACCCACAACACCAACGAATGCCAAGAGCTCTGAGCCGTGCGAGAAGGAAGGATCGGCCGTCGTCCCGACCGCGGCGACCGGGGCTACGGTCGAGGAGGAGGAAGGAACGCAGGATGCTGGGAAGACCGTGGCCCGCGCCAAGGGTGGCGCGATCGACCTCGCGAGGATCGCTGGCAAGACCTGCCTCGCGAGGGAGACTGGAGGGATCAGCCTCGCTAGGATCGCCCGCAAGGCAACGCAGGCCTCCCCCCGCTGCCGCCATAGCCAAGAAGAAACGAGGACCGCCATCAGGACGAGGGGGCTGGGGGCTTCCAGGAGCCACGTGCGATCGCCTGCATCCTGGGCGGAGCTCAAGCCCCAGCCTCTCAGCGCATCTTCAAGCAGTTCGCCGAAGTGAATGCAGCCCTCCCCAAGCTCGAAGCCTCACGCCCTCTCAAGTGGTCGGCGTGCACCAACACGTTCAGCTCAGCGGATCAGCTCAAGTGTGCGGCCACAGCCGGAGTCCTCCCAATGCTTTGTTCCCCAATCATCAGCAACGTACTGGTCACCAGGACCCTCATCGATGGCGGGGCAGGGCTCAACGTCCTGTCCGTGGAAACATTCAACAATCTCGAAGTGCCCTACAACCAACTTCAGCCAACCAAGCCTTTCTCCGGAGTCACTGACGGCTCCACGGTCCCGATTGGGCAGGTTCGCCTCCCTATCACCTTCGAGGCACGCAACAACTACCGCACCGAGCTCATCGACTTCGACGTCGCTCACATTCGCCTGTCGTACAACGCCATCCTTGGGTACCTAGCGCTGGCCAAGTTCATGGCCGTGACTCAGCACGGCTACAACGTCCTCAAGATGCCAGGAAGTGGCGGAGTCATCACGGTGCCCTGTGAAGAGAAGGACGCGGTGTGTTCCCTGGAGCGAGCCTTTCAGGCCGCATCACTGGAAGACCCGGATCACAGAGGCAGGAGGCTTCCCGAGACCACCCCCAAGAAGAAGAAGACATCATCAGGCCCGACCCCTCAGGAGGCAGGCCCCTCAGGGCCCGCGCCTGCCCAGGGGGAACCTCCTTCCATCGCATAGGAAAGTGCACCCGGCGCCCTCCTCAGGCAGGGCTCGGGGGCTCTCCCGTGGAGGGCCACCGACCTGGCTAAGGTCACGAGGGAGGCGCTTGGGCACCACGTGGAGGCGTGTTCCGAAGCACGTTTCCCTCAAGAAGGAGTAAGGCAAGGAGGACTAGACCCTCAGGAGTTCGTCAGCAAGGTCATTCAGGAGCTACAGGAGTCAAGAGTCATAAGAGGAGGCCGCCGCCTACCAGCTATGGCCCCCCATCCAGGCGAGGATGGTGGGCTGCGCGTCTGCATCGACATACCAGGGCTCAATCGAGTCGCCTCTCTGGAGCGCCTCTGGCCCTCGCGAGTGGGGCGCTACGAAGGTCCACCCCACAACTACGTTCGCATGCCTTACGGCTTGCCGAATGCGGCTGCTACGTACCAGCGCCTCATGAGGGGCGTCATGGAGGCTCAAGAGGCCAGGCGCTCCGCAGCCTTGGCGGAGATGGAGATGGTCCGCGAGGAGCCACCAGCGCCTCCGGAGCCTCCCGAGGCCTCTGGGCCTGGGGGCTCGTGAGGATCGGCTTCCGTAGCCCACCGAGTCTGCTACACCAACACTCCTTCATCCACAACATCATCAGGTGACATCTTTCAAGTTTCATTTCCAGCTGGGAGCACCACCCAGGGCCGCATTATTCCCAGGCCGCGTGGGTCCGTCCCTGCGGCGTTTATCCCTTTTATTTCATGTTGCTAGCTTACCTTGTTGGGGGCGCCCCTCGGGCTGCATCATCCCCAAGTCGCTCGGGCCAGACCCAGCGTCATATATCCCATTTGCGTTTATTTCCGACTATGAGTTCAACCCACCATGCTTGATTATTTGATGCCGGTCCACGGCACCTCTTCTTATCCATGCCGACCACTTGCACGTTAAAGGGGGGTACCTGAGCATCGCGACTCAGGGCTCTTACTGGCTCTCCAGCCCTCACCCTCTGGCCTTGTCCACGGCATCGCGACCTGGCATACCAGTGACGGCTGAGACCAGCTCGAGGGCCGGGACCCTAGGACGTAGAGTGACCACTTGCACGTTAAAGGGGGGGTACCTGAGCATCGCGACTCAGGGCTCTTACCGGCTCTCCAGCCCTCACCCTCTGGCCTTGTCCACGGCATCACGACCTGGCATACCAGCGACGGCTGGGACCAGCTCGAGGGCCGGGACCCGAGGACGTAGAGTGCCGGCATCTAACCAAATTTGCAGGGACACATCACAAGATAAGGCCCAGTGCCAGGCGCAACCCGCCTAGAGGTAGGGCCCCGTGAGTCCCGCGCTAGCTCACGGGTGCCCGGATACACCTCGCCAGGCCCTACCGTGCCAGCCACGTGTCAGGGCGGGGCTATACACGCCCCAGGGGCTCCTCCCGGAGGGGAGCCCCCTCCCACGTACCAGTGGAAGCACCATGCTCCGCGCTGGCTGACGACACTGCCAAGGAGCGGCTATGCCCGTACACATGCGGAAGCGCTATGCTCCGCGCTGGTGATAAACAACTGAGGATGGCTCCCGGGCCGCATCAACCTCAGGGAGCCCAGAGCTCAGTGTCTAGCCTCATCGTAACGCCTCCCCTCGGGAGTGCCGGGCGAGGGGGCTGGTCACGGAGGCTGCGCCTGGGTCACGCCCAGACGCACGCCACCCAGCAAGGCCCCCACGGGCCTGGTTCGTCGCGCGTCTCTCCCCGAGCGGAGCCTAGGTACGAAGGCCGTTTGAGCGTCAAGGGGGACTCTTGAGCATCGCGACTCAGGAGCCTAACTGGTCCCGTAGCCCCTCACTCCTTAGTTCCGAAAGGCTAACGCTGGGTGAGGTATGCGCGGGGCCAGGCTCTGCAGATGTAGAACGGTAGATCCACCCACATCTCACCTCCCTACTTGTTGTTCGTGCGCCAAGGGGGAGCTGAGCATCGCGACTCAGGAGCCTAAGTTGTCACGTAGCCCCTCACTCCTTGGTCCCATCCTGGTTTCCGGTCGGGGCTAATGCTGGGTGAGGTATGCGTGGGGCCGGGCTCTGCCGGCGTAGAACATAAGCAAGTAGGAAGGAAAAGCGTAAATTTCAATGAATTCAAAAGCAAATATTACATTCCACACTGTTATCCCAATGCCAAACGCAAGTTTAAACGCCTCCCCGAGGTGTGATACATGTGCAGGAATTGAAGGCAGGGCAGGAGCCACAACAGAGTCACTTGTCGGCGGCGGAACAGCGCGGAGTGGGTTCGCCTCATGGAGCAGCAGGGTCGGCAGCGGTTCGCTTCGGCTTGGTGCTGAAGGCCTGGAACTTCCCTAGCAGAGCCTCCGCGCGACCCTTCACGGCCTCGGCAGCGGCAGCGGCACGCTCGCCGCTTACTGGCTCCAGCAGGCTGTCGAGGTTGACGCTGGGATCGCGAAGGTAGATGTGGGTGAGGACCCGCGTCAGCGCTGCAGAAGACAGGACACGCGCCTCGGCCTCGGCCGTGGGTCCAAGGCCAAGGGCTACATCTTCAAGAGCGCGAACCAGGAAGGGAAGCAGCTTAGCGGGGCCGTCCTCGGCGCCAACCAGCGGGCTCTCCAGGCCGCTATCGTAAAGCGTCTTCAGCGAGGAGCGAGCCTTCGCCTCCATATCCGCGAAGGCCACGCGGTCCTCGGCAAGAACCTGGGCCTTGTCGTCCATCTCGACCTTCCTCGCCTCCAACTCCGGCTCCAGCGCGCCTAGGCGGTCACGGCGCTTCCTGAGCTTGGCCTCCCGGTTCTCGACGGCCGCCTCGCGAGCCTTCACACCTTCTTCCTGCTCTTGGCGAAGGCGAGTCTCTTTCGCGAGCTAGTCCCGCAGGCCTTGCAGCTCGTCCTCCAGCACCTTGCAGCGACCATGGACGTCGACCACCTTCCCCAGGGCTGCGTCACGAGCAGCCTTCGCCTCAAGGACGGCCTGCCTCTCCTCATCGCAAGCCGTCGAGGCCTGGACCAGCGCTGCCCGAATCGAAGCGTCGGAGCGAATCCATCCTGAAGCCAGCTCCAAGCGCCCGGCCACCAAGCGAGGGTCGGCGCCAAGAAGATCCTGCCGCAGCCGGTCCAGCTCAGCAGCAGCACGATCCAGAACGGAAGGAGGAGTCAGAGAGACAGCAGTCGGTGGAGTAGGAGGAGAAGGCGGCGGCACGACCACAGCATCCTGAGGCGGAGCCTGCTGCGCCCCAACGGCTGTGGTGGCGGCAGCAGGCAAGGGCACCTCGGGAGTCGCTTGGGCCATGGGGGCTGAGCTCGCCCCAGCCGGCTCAGCTAGGCCTCGCGAGGCGACCAGGCAAGAGAGGCTCGTGCGTCGCGGTCACCTTCCTTCGCAGGCCGAGGCGCTGCCCCGAATGGAACCTTAGGAGCTCCCTTCGACTTCTTTGCTGCGGGCGCCAGCCTATCCAAGAGATGCAGACGTCAAGCCTCAGCGGCAGAACAAGAAATAAAGACAAGAATCAAGCGCTTACAGGTCGTCGCCAGTGAGCTCAAGCGGCCTCCGGCCAAATTTGAAGCTCGAAAGCCGGCTGGTAGGATCAACCTCGGAAAGTTTGGAAGTGGAAGGCGCGTCTGCGGTGTGCCTCGGGGCCGGGGCAGACCCGCGGGAGATCAGCCTGGTCCTGTCCTTCTTCGGGATCAGGGGCAAGCTCCCGCCGCCCTGCTCATGATCATCCTCGTCGTCATCGCTCAGAGAGAGGCGGAGGACGCGGGACCTGCACCGGGGGAGGGGAGTCCTCGACTCTCCGTCAGTCGCCTCGGAGTCAGGCCCTTTTTCCCGCTCCCCTCCTTCCTCGTCTTTGCTGGAGTCGTCGGAGGACACGTCGACCGGGTCCTCGGGAGCTTCCGTGGGCACGGGCCCATCCCCGTTGAAGACGGGCATGGACTCCACCACCTGCTCCCAGTCGTCGCGAAGGAACAGGGGCGTAGGAGCGCCCTCCAACCTCGCCACATCGCCCCCAACCAGAGATTGGAGGACCGCAGCCAGATCTTCCACTACTAGGAAAAGGGCTATAGATGGGATGGACACTAATGGCGCACTGTACAGGTGGTGTGCAATTACTAAATACTAATGGCGCACCATGTGTTGGTGCGCCATTTGTGTGCAAATACTAATGGCGCACCACATCCCACGGTGCGCCATTAGTAAAAAAAATTGTTTTTTAATTTTTTCAAAACTACTAATGGCGCACTGTGGGAGTGGTGCGCCATTACTATTTGACATAGTAATGGCGCACCACAGCCACCGTGCGCCATTAGAAGTTTTAAAAAAAAGCAAAAAAAAATTATAAAAATTTTGTTAGTAATGGCACACCAGTGGACAATGCGCCATTACTAGTTTTAACTAGTAATGGCGTACTCTCCACTGGTGCGCCATTACTAAGTATTTTTCAAAAAAATTCAAACAAAATTTCAAATTTTTTTATATATTTTTTTCAAAACTAGTAATGGCGCACCGTGGGTGTGGTGCGCCATTAATAGTTTAACTACTAATGGCGCACCACCCCACGGTGCGCCATTACTAGTTTGCCCGGCTTCCACCGAATGCACCCCCCTGTGGACCGCCTTTTCAGTTTTAAAAAATGTGAAAAATATGTCAAAAAAATAAAAGAAAATAAGTTTCCCATGTGATATGTGGTCTAGTTGTTGGGAAATTTTACAAATATAAATTTCGACTTTATTTGCAAAATCTCTCTGGAAATTTGTAAAATGGGCATAACTTTTGCATACGAACTCGGATTAAAAAGTTTTATATATGAAAAATCATCTACTCGAAAAGTTACATCCGAATTTAACCAGGGGAACCCCGTTAAACATTTTCAAAATCCCCAAAAACCTAACAGAAAAAAGTTACGGGCCTTTCAAGATCTAGAGGCAAAAAAATCAAAAAAAAATTGGTTTTGAATTTTTTTTTGAACTTTTTTTCAAAAAATGATACGTAATATGATCGAGAAGTTTGAAGTATTTTTCAAAATTTCATCATAGTCATGAACATGAACAAAGTCCTAGACATCAACAAGGTATAATAGGATTGATATGCTAGATATATCAACAAGTGCCTGTGAAGTGAGCTGTTGCTGGCGTTGGATAGAACTCTGAAGTTAAGCGTGCTTGGGCTGGAGTAGTGTGAGGATGGGTGTACTTTCGGGAAGTTTGACCATGGAGTGCGATTTGACCCGAGATTAAGCATATTGACCCGAGATTAAGCCATAGTGACCTGAGATTAAGAAAAAAAACAAAAAAAAATTGAAAAAAATTGAAAAAAAATAAAATGAAAAAAAAATTGAAAAAAATTGTTACTAATGGCGCACCGGTGGTGCGCCATTAGTAAAAAATGTTGGGGAACGTTGTAGAAAATTAAAATTTTTCCTACGGTTTCACCAAGATCCATCTATGAGTTCATCTAGCAACGAGTATTCAGATTAGATAGCATCTACATACCACTTTGTAGATCGCAACGGAAGCGTTCGAGTGAACGTGGATGAGGTAGTCGTACTTGCCGCGATCCAATTCACCGATGATCCTCAGCGCCGAACGGACGGCACCTCCGCGTTCAACACACGTACGGTCAGCGTAACGTCTCCTTCTTCTTGATCCAGCAAGGGGGAAGGAGAGGTTGGGGATGATGGCTCCAACAGCAGCACGACGGCGTGGTGATGGTGGAGCTGCAGTACTCCGGCAGGGCTTCGCTGAGCTCTACGGAGGAGGAGGAGGTGTTGGAGAGGGAGAGGGAGGCGCCAGGGCAATGGGTGCGCAGCCCCCCTCCCCTGCCCCCCTTTATATAGGCCTCTTGGGGGGGGGCGCCGGCCCTGGGAGATCCAATCTCCCAAGGGGGCGGCGGCCAGGGAGGTTTCCCTCCCCCCCAAGCCATCTAGGAGGTGCCTTATCCACCTAGGACTCCTCCTAGATGGAACCCTAGGCGCATGGGCCCTTTGGGGCTGGTTCCCCTTGGCCCAAACAGGCCAAGGCGCACCCCCTAAGGCCCATGTGGCCCACCGGGGCAGGTGGCCGCACCTGGTGGACCCTCGGGACCCCTCCGGTGGTCCCGGTACAATACCGATAACCCCGAAACTTGTCCCGATGGCCAAAACAGCACTTTCTATATATAATTCTTTACCTCCGGACCATTCCGGAACTCCTCGTGACGTCTGGGATCTCATCCGGGACTCCGAACAACATTCGGGTTACTGCATATACATATCCCTACAACCCTAGCGTCACCGAACCTTAAGTGTGTAGACCCTACGGGTTCGGGAGACATGTAGACATGACCGAGACGACTCTCGGGCAATAACCAACAGCGGGATCTGGCTACCCATGTTGGCTCCCACATGCTCCTCGATGATCTCATCGGATGAACCACGATGTCGAGGATTCAAGCAACCCCGTATACAATTCCCTTTGTCAATCGATATGTTACTTGCCCGAGATTCGATCGTCGGTATCCCAATACCTCGTTCAATCTCGTTACCGGCAAGTCACTTTACTCGTACCGTAATGCATGATCCCGTGACCAAACACTTGGTCACTTTGAGCTCATTATGATGATGCATTACCGAGTGGGCCCGGTGATACCTCTCCGTCACACGGAGTGACAAATCCCAGTCTCGATCCGTGTCAACCCAACAGACACTATCAGAGATACCTGTAGTGCACCTTTATAGTCACCCAGTTACATTGTGACGTTTGGTACACCCAAAGCACTCCTACGGTATCCGGGAGTTACACGATCTCATGGTCTAAGGAAAAGATACTCGACATTGAAAAGCTCTAGCAAAACGAACTACACGATCTTGTGCTATGCTTAGGATTGGGTCTTGTCCATCACATCATTCTCCTAATGATGTGATCCCGTTATCAACGACATCTAATGTCCATAGTCAGGAAACCATGACTATCTGTTGATCAACGAGCTAGTCTACTAGAGGCATACCAGGGACATGTTTGTGTCTAAGTATTCACACATGTATTACGATTTCCGGATAACACAGTTATAGCATGAATAAAAGACAATTACCATGAACCAGGAAATATAATAATAATGCTTTTATTATTGCCTCTAGGGCATATTTCCAACAGTCTCCCACTTGCACTAGAGTCAATAATCTAGTTACATTGTGATGAATCGAACACCCATAGAGTTTTGGTGCTGATCATGTTTTGCCTTAGGGAGAGGTTTAGTCAACGGATCTGCGACATTCAGATCCGTGTGCACTTTACAAATTTCTATGTCTCCATCTTGAACATTTTCACGAATGGAGTTGAAGCGACGCTTGATATGCCTGGTCTTCTTGTGAAACCTGGGCTCCTTGGCAAGTGCAATAGCTCCAGTGTTGTCACAAAAGAGTTTGATTGGCCCCTACGCATTGGGTATGACTCCTAGGTCGGTGATGAACTCCTTCACCCAAATTGCTTCATGCGCTGCCTCCGAGGCTGCCATGTATTCCGCTTCACATGTAGATCCCGCCACGACGCTCTGCTTGCAGCTGCACCAGCTCACTTCTCCACCATTCAACATATACACGTATCCGGTTTGTGACTTAGAGTCATCCAGATCTATGTCAAAGCTAGCATCGACGTAACCCTTTACGACGAGCTCTTCGTCACCTCCATAAACGAGAAACATGTCCTTAGTCCTTTTCAGGTACTTAAGGATATTCTTGACCGCTGTCCAGTGTTCCTTGCCGGGGTTACTTTGGTACCTACCTACCAAACTTACGGCAAGGTTTACATTAGGTCTGGTACACAGCATGGCATACATAATGGATCCTATGGCTGAAGCATAGGGGATGACACTCATCTCTTGTTTATCCTTTGCCGTGGTCGGGCATTGAGCCGAGCTCAATTTCACACCTTGCAATACAGGCAAGAACCCTTTCTTGGACTGATCCATTTTGAACTTCTTCAAAATCTTATTAAGGTATGTGCTTTGCGAAAGACCTATGAGGCGTCTTGATCTATCTCTATAGGTTTTGATGCCTAATATATAAGCAACTTCTCCAAGGTCCTTCATTGAAAAACTCTTATTCAAGTAGGCCTTAATGCTGTCCAGAAGTTCTATATCATTTCCCATCAAAAGTATGTCATCTACATATAGTATGAGAAATGCTACAGAACTCCCACTCACTTTCTTGTAAACGCAGGCTTCTCCATAAGTCTGCATAAACCCAAACGCTTTGATCATCTCATCAAAGCGAATGTTCCAACTCCGAGATGCTTGCACCAGCCCATAAATGGATCGCTGGAGCTTGCATACCTTGTTAGCATTCTTAGGGTCGACAAAACCTTCCGGCTGCATCATATACAGTTCTTCCTTAAGATAGCCGATAAGGAATGCCGTTTTGACGTCCATTTGCCATATCTCATAATCATAGTATGCGGCAATTGCTAACATGATTCGGACGGACTTCAGCTTCGCTACGGGAGAGAAAGTCTCGTCGTAGTCAACCCCTTGAACTTGCCGATAACCTTTAGCGACTAGTCGAGCTTTATAGATGGTGACATTACCATCCGCGTCCGTCTTCTTCTTAAAGATCCATTTATTTTCTATCGCTTGCCGATCATCGGGCAAGTCTGTCAAAGTCCATACTTTGTTTTCATACATGGATCCTATCTCGGATTTCATGGCTTCTAACCATTTGTTGGAATCCGGGCCCGCCATCGCTTCTTCATAGTTCGAAGGTTCACCGTTGTCTAACAACATGATTTCCAGGACAGGGTTGCCGTACCACTCTGGTGCGGAACATGTCCTTGTGGACCTACGAGGTTCAGTGGGAGCTTGATCCGAAGTATCTTGATCATCATCATTAACCTCCTCTCTAACTGGAGCAGGCACCACAGGAACATTTTCCTGTGCTGCGCTATTCTCTGTTTCAAGAGGCAGTACTTCATCAAGCTCCAGTTTCCTCCCACTTACTTCTTTCGAGAGAAACTCTTTCTCCAGAAAGGTTCCGTTCTTGGCAACAAAGATCTTGCCCTCGGATCTTAAGTAGAAGGTATACCCTATGGTTTCTTTAGGGTATCCTATGAAGACGCATTTTTCCGATTTGGGTTCGAGCTTCTTAGGTTGAAGTTTCTTGACATAAGCATCGCATCCCCAAACTTTTAGAAACGACAGCTTAGGTTTCTTCCCAAACCATAATTCATACGGTGTCGTCTCAACGGATTTAGACGGTGCCCTATTTAAAGTGAATGTAGCTGTCTCTAGAGCGTATCCCCAAAACGATAGCGGCAAATCGGTAAGAGACATCATAGATCGCACCATATCCAATAGAGTGCGATTACGACGTTCGGACACACCGTTTCGTTGAGGTGTTCCAGGCGGCGTGAGTTGTGAAATGATTCCACATTTCTTTAAGTGCGTACCAAAATCGTGACTTAAATATTCTCCTCCACGATCTGATCGTAGAAACTTTATCTTTCGGTCACATTGATTCTCTACCTCATTCTGAAATTCCTTGAACTTTTCAAAGGTCTCAGACTTGTGTTTCATTAAGTAGACATACCCATATCTACTCAAGTCATCAGTAAGAGTGAGAACATAACGATATCCTCCGCGAGCCTCAACGCTCATTGGACCGCACACATCAGTATGTATGATTTCCAATAAGTTGGTTGCTCGCTCCATTGTCCCGGAGAACGGAGTCTTGGTCATTTTGCCCATGAGGCACGGTTCGCATGTGTCAAACGATTCATAATCGAGAGACTCTAAAAGTCCATCAGCATGGAGCTTCTTCATGCGCTTGACACCAATGTGACCAAGGCGGCAGTGCCACAAGTATGTGGGACTATCGTTATCAACCTTAATTCTTTTGGTATTCACATTATTAATATGTGCAACATTACGCTCGAGATTCATTAAGAATAAACCATTGACCATCGGAGCATGACCATAAAACATATCTCTCATATAAATAGAACAACCATTATTCTCAGATTTAAATGAGTAGCCATCTCGTATCAAACGAGATCCTGATACAATGTTCATGCTCAAACTTGGCACTAAATAACAATTATTAAGGTTTAAAACTAATCTCGTAGGTAAATGTAGAGGTAGCGTGCCGACGGCGATCACATCGACCTTGGAACCATTCCCGACGCGCATCGTCACCTCGTCCTTCGCCAGTCTCCTCTTATTCCGCAGCTCCTGTTGTGAGTTACAAATATGAGCAACGGCACCGGTATCAAATACCCAGGAGTTACTACGAGTACTGGTAAGGTACACATCAATTACATGTATATCACATATACCTTTAGTGTTGCCGGCCTTCTTGTCCGCTAAGTATTTGGGGCAGTTCCGCTTCCAGTGACCCTTCCCCTTGCAATAAAAGCACTCAGTCTCAGGCTTGGGTCCATGCTTTGACTTCTTCCCAGTAACTGGCTTACTGGGCGCGGCAACTTCCTTGCCGTCCTTCTTGAAGTTCTTCTTGCCCTTACCCTTCTTGAACTTAGTGGTCTTATTGACCATCAACACTTGATGTTCTTTCTTGATTTCAACCTCTGCTGCTTTCAGCATAGCAAACACCTCAGGAATGGTCTTTACCATCCCCTGCATGTTGTAGTTCATCACAAAGCCCTTGTAGCTAGGTGGGAGCGACTGAAGGATTCTGTCAATGACCGCCTCATCTGGGAGGTTAATCTCCAGCTGAGTCAAGCGGTTGTGCAATCCAGACATCTTGAGTATGTGTTCACTGACAGAGCTATTTTCCTCCATCTTACAACTGTAGAACTTGTCGGAGACTTCATATCTCTCGACCCGGGCATGAGCTTGGAAAACTAGTTTCAGCTCCTCGAACATCTCATATGCTCCGTGATGCTCAAAACGTTTTTGGAGCCCCGGTTCTAAGCTGTAAAGCATGCCGCACTGAACGAGGGAGTAATCATCAGCACGAGACTGCCAAGCATTCATAATGTCTTGGTTCTCTGGGACGGGTGCTTCACCTAGCGGTGCTTCTAGGACATATTGTTTCCTGGCAGCTATGAGGATGATCCTCAGGTTCCGGACCCAGTCCGTATAGTTGCTGCCATCGTCTTTCAGCTTGGTTTTCTCTAGGAACGCGTTGAAGTTCATGTTGACATTAGCGGCGGCCATTTGATCTACAAGACATATTTGCAAAGGTTTTTAGACTAAGTTCATGATAATTAAGTTCATATAATCAAATTATTTTAATGAACTCCCACTCAGATTAGACATCCCTCTAGTCATCTAAGTGTTACATGATCCGAGTCGACTAGCCCGTGTCCGATCATCACGTGAGACGGACTAGTCATCATCGGTGAACATCTCCATGTTGATCGTATCTTCCATACGACTCATGTTAGACCTTTCGGTCTCCGTGTTCCGAGGCCATGTCTGTACATGCTAGGCTCGTCAAGTTAACCCTAAGTGTTTTTGCATGTGTAAAACTGTCTTACACCCGTTGTATGTGAACGTAAGGATCTATCACACCCGATCATCACGTGGTGCTTCGAAACGACGAACTTTAGCAACGGTGCACAGTTAGGGGAGAACACTTCTTGAAATTTTGTAAGGGATCATCTTATTTACTACCGTCGTTCTAAGTAAACAAGATGCAAAACATAATAAACATCACATGCAATTATATAGTAGTGACATGATATGGCCATCATCATATAGCTCCTTTGATCTCCATCTTGGGGCTCCATGATCATCTTGTCACCGGCACGACACCATGATCTCCATCATCATGATCTCCATCATCGTGTCTCCATGGAGTTGCTCGCCAACTATTACTACTACTACTATGGCTAACACGTTTAGCAATAAAGTAAAGTAATTTACATGGCGACACGCAGGTCATAAAAGAATAATGACAACTCCTATGGCTCCTGCCGGTTGTCATACTCATCGACATGCAAGTCGTGATTCCTATTACATGAACATGATCTCATACATCACATATATATCATTCATCATTCATCACAACTTTGGCCATATCATATCACAAAGCACTTGCTGCAAAAACAAGTTAGACGTCCTCTAATTGTTGTTGCATGTTTTTACGTGGCTGTTATAGGTTGCTAGCAAGAACGTTTCTTACCTACGTTAAAACCACAACGTGAATTGTCAATCTCTATTTACCCTTCATAAGGACCCTGTTCATCGAATCCAATCCAACTAAAGTGGGAGAGACAGACACCCGCCAGCCATCTTATGCAACTAGTGCATGTCAGTCGGTGGAACCGGTCTCACGTAAGCGTACGTGTAAAGTTGGTCCGGGCCGCTTCATCCCACAATACCGCTGAATTAAGATAGGACTAGTAACGGCAAGAAGAATTGACAATTCGACGCCCACAACTACTTTGTGTTCTACTCGTGCAATAGAGAACTACGCATAAACCTAGCTCATGATGCCACTGTTGGGGAACGTTGCAGAAAATTAAAATTTTTCCTACGGTTTCACCAAGATCCATCTATGAGTTCATCTAGCAACGAGTATTCAGATTAGATAGCATCTACATACCACTTTGTAGATCGCAACGGAAGCGTTCGAGTGAACGTGGATGAGGTAGTCGTACTTGCCGCGATCCAATTCACTGATGATCCTCAGCGCCGAACGGACGGCACCTCCGCGTTCAACACACGTACGGTCAGCGTAACGTCTCCTTCTTCTTGATCCAGCAAGGGGGAAGGAGAGGTTGGGGATGATGGCTCTAGCAGCAGCACGACGGCGTGGTGATGGTGGAGCTGCAGTACTCCGGCAGGGCTTCGCCGAGCTCTACGGAGGAGGAGGAGGTGTTGGAGAGGGAGAGGGAGGCGCCAGGGCAATGGGTGCGCAGCCCCCCTCCCCTGCCCCCCTTTATATAGGCCTCTTGGGGGGGCGCCGGCCCTGGGAGATCCAATCTCCCAAGGGGGCGGCGGCCAGGGAGGTTTCCCTCTCCCCCAAGCCATCTAGGAGGTGCCTTATCCACCTAGGACTCCTCCTAGATGGAACCCTAGGCGCATGGGCCCTTTGGGGCTGGTTCCCCTTGGCCCAAACAGGCCAAGGCGCACCCCCTAAGGCCCATGTGGCCCACCGGGGCAGGTGGCCCCACCTGGTGGACCCCCGGGACCCCTCCGGTGGTCCCGGTACAATACCGATAACCCCGAAACTTGTCCCGATGGCCAAAACAGCACTTCCTATATATAATTCTTTACCTCCGGACCATTCCGGAACTCCTCGTGACGTCCGGGATCTCATCCGGGACTCCGAACAACATTCGGGTTACTGCATATACATATCCCTACAACCCTAGCGTCACCGAACCTTAAGTGTGTAGACCCTACGGGTTCGGGAGACATGTAGACATGACCGAGACGACTCTCGGGCAATAACCAACAGCGGGATCTGGATACCCATGTTGGCTCCCACATGCTCCTCGATGATTTCATCGGATGAACCACGATGTCGAGGATTCAAGCAACCCCGTATCCAATTCCCTTTGTCAATCGATATGTTACTTGCCCGAGATTCGATCGTCGGTATCCCAATACCTCGTTCAATCTCGTTACCGGCAAGTCACTTTACTCGTACCGTAATGCATGATCCCGTGACCAACCACTTGGTCACTTTGAGCTCATTATGATGATGCATTACCGAGTGGGCCCGGTGATACCTCTCCGTCACACGGAGTGACAAATCCCAGTCTCGATCCGTGTCAACCCAACAGACACTATCAGAGATACCTGTAGTGCACCTTTATAGTCACCCAGTTACGTTGTGACGTTTGGTACATCCAAAGCACTCCTAGGGTATCCGGGAGTTACACGATCTCATGGTCTAAGGAAAAGATACTCGACATTGAAAAGCTCTAGCAAAACGAACTACACGATCTTGTGCTATGCTTAGGATTGGGTCTTGTCCATCACATCATTCTCCTAATGATGTGATCCCGTTATCAACGACATCTAATGTCCATAGTCAGGAAACCATGACTATCTGTTGATCAACGAGCTAGTCTACTAGAGGCATACCAGGGACATGTTTGTGTCTAAGTATTCACACATGTATTACGATTTCCGGATAACACAGTTATAGCATGAATAAAAGACAATTACCATGAACCAGGAAATATAATAATAATGCTTTTATTATTGCCTCTAGGGCATATTTCCAACAAAAAATACTAGTGGCGTGATACTAATGGCGCACCGGTAGTGCGCCATTAGTAGGCAAAACAGGTGCGCCATTAGTAGGCCTTTTCCTAGTAGTGTTCGTTGGCCAAGGCCGCGGGGCTCGGATGGGGCCTCCACATCGGAAGTGAGTACTATTGAAGCGGAGCCCGCTGGTGCTCCAGGAATTCCCTCAGCAGCGACGCGCCGGTCAGCTTCGCCGCCGCCATGTTGGCCGGCCTCAGATCCACGTCCATCTTCTCCAACACCAGCTTCGCGCGGGGGTCCGCGAGCTCCGCTCGACCCCAATCGCTGGAGCTCATGGGTTGCTCCGTGGGCAAGATCAGCCGAGGGTGGATGCGCCCAGCGTCTGCCAAGACCCACTTGCTCCTGAAGCCCTCAATCCTTTTCCCGGGGCTTGAAACGGCAATGGCGCCACCGTACGCAATGAAGCTCGCGCACGCGGAAGCAGAACCGCGAGAGGTCCGGAGGTAGAAGTAGTGGCGCAGCAAGGCCACTAAGGGCTGCACCCCTACGTGAGCCTCGCAGTAATAGGCGAAGATTGCCAGGAGAAGGACGGAGTTGGGGTGGAGATGCAGAGCCTGTAGCTTATAATGGCGGAGGACAGAGAAGAAGAACTCGGAGAAGGGAGGCACTAGGCCAGCAGCAATGGCGCTTACAAAGAACGGATAGAAGGTGCTCCCTTGGCCCTCAGGGGTGGCGGAGCCGGCCTTGAACACCTTCGCCCCGTCGATGCCCTGCACCGCCGCCATCCAGCGCAACCGGGCGAGGCTCGCCTCCGACACGTTCGGCGAATCCAGGGCAGACGAGTAACAAGCTCCGGCCGGGGACTGACAAGGCGCCATGGCTTCCTAGGTCCCGCGGTCAAAGTAGATCTGGAAATTTTGGAGGAAGGAAGGAGAGGCGCAAGAAAGGGGATCTAAGCAGCAACCGGAGAAAGCATAAGAAAGCAAATCTTAGGCAGATGCCGCTCCTTTATCAACTCGCGCAGTTGCCGGGGCACTCACGTCCAATCAACCGCCACGGGGCGCCTAAGGCCGCAGGCTGTTAGGGCCACGGCGCTTCGCCCTTGCCCTTTCGCCTCCCTGCACGGCCAAGTCCGGGCGCGCCTTGGGCCCGGGGGCTACTGTCGGCGTTCTGGGAACGGGAGTCCCCAGACTTGCCTGCCTGCGGCCTGCGGCATGGCTCAAAGGGGGGCCCAGCACGGCCCATCTTCATCAACACAGACCCAAGACCCTCGCGAGGGGCCAAGCCTCGCGGGGCGGACGACACGGAGCTTCCTCAGGCATGACTTCATCAGGCTAGCTCGCGAGGAGGCGGAGAGATCAAGGCGGGGTACCTCACGAGGTGCCCGTGAAGCAAGCCATGACGACCAAGGGCGCCAGGCTGGCGCCAGCCCGTGCAGTGTCCTCCTTTCCTCTTTGGTGCAAAGGGAGCAAGCGCAGGCGAGAGCATCAAGCAAAGGCACCCGTTTCGGTGCAACGAGACCAAGACCAGTCCAACGGCAGGGAGGAAGTCATTGTGGAGCCCAAGCCAGCGTCACCACCAGAGCCTTTGGCAGGCGAGGACCAACTTTAGTCAGGATAAGTGTACCAGATGTTCCCCTTCAAAATGGCCAATTGTTGGCGCCCTTCCCGCTCAATATTTGGGAAGAGGCCCAGGGCCTTTGCCTATAAATAGGACTAGCCACCCCCAAGTGTAGGGCATCTAGGATCAGGACGGGTAGATCACACAGAGAGAGAGAGAGAAGGGTGACTGAACTCCTCCTAGCAGTTCATCTCCCTAGCCAAGAGCAGTCCCTCGCGAGGCTGTTCTTCTTTGTATTGTTCATCATCATCAACCCAAGAGGCAATCCACCACACCACACACTGGAGTAGGGTATTACACCACAACGGTGGCCCGAACCAGTATAAACCCTGTGTCTCTTGTGTTGTTCTTTCCATAGCTTAGATCTTAGCATGGCGGTGGAGTGCAGGTAGGTGGAAGGCGAGATCTCCGCGCACACCCCAGTGTTCGAACCTCAAGGGTCTGCCGGAACCCGAAATCCGACAAGAGCGCCTTGCCGTACTGGATCCTGTGCACGGGCATGGGATGCACGGTGCTGATGTGGTGGGAGAGCACCGGCGGCAGGCCTTCGTAGCCGCAGACGGGCACGGGGCATTTGCAGGGTGCGAGCGGACACACGCTCTGGTGATCGGCGAGCTTGTGGTAAGTGACGTAGAGCCCACAGCCTTCGTGCGGGCACTCCATCCTCACCGAGGAGAGGACGGCGTCCACCGCCGTGTTCCGCATGCCGAAGCCACCACCGCACTCGCACTTCTGGCACTGCCGCTGGTTCCCGGGGCGCTCGACGCGGCAGTCCGCGCAGGCCAGGTGCCCTCCCTTGCACTGCACAAATCAATTAAACAAAACATCAATCAATAAACCTGCACCTTGCTAGATCAGCCGAACGGACGAGGTGTATTCGAACCTCATACACTGGAGGCTTCAACGGGCGGAGGCACAAGGGGCAGTGGAGCAAGGTGAGGTCCATCGAGACCATAGAGAACTCCATCGTCGGGTCCTGTTCTGTCTGCATGATCTCGCCCTCCTCGTGCACAACCATCTCTCGCTTTATTAGAGCCGGGGCATTACAAAGCTTTACCGTCACATATTCATACTACTTCAAGGTGCATTAAATCAACTCATGCAAGTATCAAAAGGAGAGTCACGGCATGCATGCATGCGTTGTAATTAATGCATCGGTAAACACAAATTATTGAAATATATCGAGTGCAGTGCTTTGATGTGTCGCGTCAACTCGTACAAGACCGAGAAGTTTGATTACTACAACGTCCTCTCGCCTTAACCGCACCTGCCTTTGGCTGCATGACAGGTGGTGGGCCAACGACCTATTGGGTCCACCTGTCATGGACGCAAAGGCAGGAGTAGTAAGTCAATGAAGCTGCGTCCCTCCCTCGCCCATGAGCATGGTGGCTAGCGGGACTAGGAGAAGCTTTCGTTTAGTACACACTCTCCCTCCCATACGCGGTGGACATGCAGCAGTTCAATCGGTGTCAGATGGCTAGAAGCATATTGTAGTACTCCTCCACTGCAGTAGTACTCCATCATTTTGTTCGACTTCCCGAAGAGGCGAAGAGCCAAGCGCAGCCCGGACGCTTGTGTGGTAGTTTCATGCATAGAGTAGTCTAGGATAGCGTGTACCGTGCCTGTAAGCTTAAAATCATTGGGGTCGGCTCCATGCTATATTTTTTTATTAAAGTAATCTTTTGGCCCTACCTGTCATCCTGGTGATTCTAGTTTGCACGCTCATCTGGTCAAGACAGGAATATATATTTTAATTTGTGGTGGGGTAAATGTTAGAGGTTGCAGCAAATGGAGTATTGTACACTGCGGGTCTTTCAGGCAACCATGTGGGGCCAGTCCTATGATGTGTCATGTCAACTCGTACAATAAGGAGAAGCTTGATTTTACTACTACACGCCTTCTCCCTCGCCCATGCGCGCGACGGCTCGCAGATGAGGACAGGCTTTTGCTTATAGTAGTAGTACAACAAGCTATCCCTCCCGCTCGCGGTGGACGGACATGCAGCAGTTGATTCGATACTGTAGAAGCAGTAGTAGTAACATCATTGTTCGTCTTCTCGAAGAGGCGAAGATCCAAGTGCAACCCAAACATGGCAGTTGCGAACCTTGGAGCACGCATATAGCCAGGCTCTTGCATGAGAAAAAATTGCTATGTGCGCCCACTATTGTAGTACTACTTGCTGGTATATCCCTGTAAACCAGAAAGGAGTATTTGCCTTTCTAGAGATTTCAACAAGTGACTAGACTACACCGAGACGGAGTACATATGAGTGAATCTACACCGTAAATAAATACGTAGTTCTCTTGTTTTCCTCTCGGCCTTGGTCGCGGTGCACAATATTGAGTATACTAGTACTATCATCTTGAAATTTACGAAGTCACCATAGGCACCTCATCGTCGATGGGAACGTCTCCTGACACGTGACAGACGCAAGCGGCCGTCGCCTCCTGTCCGGACCCCGATTCTAAATCACACCGATCTATCATGTAACACATCATATCACTTTGCGGCCTCACGCACGGTATTCCCACGGGTGCCACCTTACCTGTCCCGGGACCATTTGTGCCTTTTAGCTCACGTATATGATAGTGTCGCTAGTATCCATATGATAGGGAACCCGGGCCGACATGACTAGTCATGAAACCAAAGTGGCACTAACTTACGGGGACAGGCATACATGAAACAACATCGAGCTTGTCGGTCAGCAGCATGTGAATCCGGGCTATAGCAACTAGGCTAACAGGACTCCGGGAACCGGGCTGTAGCAGGCTAGCAGGACTCCGGATGTCATCGCGTGACATTTCCCCGAAGGGATAGACACATCAACGAAGTGTATCACATGCCGACCAGTCTAAGTGTTCCGGAGCAGTAGTAACTGGGCTAGCAGGACTCCGGTAAATCGGGCTGTAGCGGACTACCATGGCTCACTGAAAGAACTAGACTACATTTCCCCATAAGAGAGGCTACCAAGGATAGACAACTAGGTTGTCGGATCCCACACATACCAAGCATTTCAATCATACACACAATATCACTACAAAAAAAGACACATCCGTGACATTTTGGGCCGAACGAAAAAAATTATATCATACATATGACACTTTTATGACGATAATTGTGACAAAACCCGGTATCATCATAGATGTGGTGGGCTCCTACTTCTATGACAAAAAATCATGACAGAAAATGGGCTTTTCGTCCTGGGTGGGCCGGAGACGCAGCTGCATGACATTCTTTGGGCCGTCCATGACAGAAAAAACCGTGGTAGAAGCGAGGGGGAGGAAAATTTCGGGGAGTTCCTGGTTACGGTGGGAGGTCGGGGGCCGAGCGATGCGCGTTTCTCTCGTACACGTACGCGCGTGTGTGCGAGGCATTGGCTCTAACTGAACCCGACCAAGGCTTTGGGATCTAACTGAACCCGAGCGATTGCACTGCAGGCTATGCGTTACTGAACCTGAGAGATCGATCGATGGCTGTTAACCGAACCTGATCGTGCGATTCCTTTGCTACTGCTGCTAACTAAAGCCGATCGATTGGATGAACAGTGAGCGTTGCGGGGGGAGGGAGTTGGATGAACAGTGAGCGGTGGCGTTGCCTCTGGATGAACAGGACCCCGTGGTGTGGAGGTGTCGGGGGTTCTGGGTCCACGATCACCTATGGGGACCTAGGCGTCCCCTTTTCGGTTCGGCGAGGAGCGGAGGTAGTGCAAAGAGCGGATCGAGGTGCTGCACACAGGGGATTTTTACCCAGCTTCGGGCCGCACGGATGCATAAAACCCTACTGCTGCTTTGGTGGATTGTATTGTGTTCTTGCTCGGATACGCTGGGTGCTACAGTACACTCCAGCTACTAGTGAGGCCGAGCTCGAGAATGGCGATCCCCCTCTACGTTGCGCATGGGCCTCCCTTTTATAGGCTCAAGGGGGTTACCCACAGGTGGCGAACGTAGGGCAAAAATGGTAATGTGGTGGTTGGTACGGCTACAGTGTACCCTACCTAACCCTGACGGCAGGGGACAAGAGCATTAAATGCCCGTCTAAGTCACCCAAAAAGGTACTAGCTGGGCCGTCAGGAGCGCCACCGTTTGCCACGATGGCTGGTAGTCCATCGCATGCGTGCCACCGCATGCCTCTGGCTGCCCAGCCGCCCGCCACGTGCGCCAGGTAAAGCCCCATTGCGACACGTTGGTGGGTGAGCTGGAGCGCAGGCACGAAGTGGCGACTTGCCGCGGCAAGTGGCTTGCCGCGCTAGGATCCTTGTCACGCCCGGGAGCTTGTCGCTCACCGGGTCTTGCCGGGGCGCGGGGTGCGCTGAGGCAAGAGTCTTGAGAAGCTTCAGCTGATCTTCCCGGCGAGCGCCTCTCGCCGGGGTCTTGTATCTTCCCGGCAAGCGCCTCTTGCCGGGGCCTTGTGCTTTCCCGGCAGGCTCCTCTTGCCGGGGCCTGGGGCGGCCTTCTCGGCAAGCTCCTCTTGCTGGGGCCTTGTCTCTTTAGCTTGGATGTGTTGTCCTTGAATGGCTTCAAGGAAAGGGGCCAGCGGAGGGCCCAGGCGATCGCCTGGCAAGCCTTGCCTTGGGGTCCCTGCGACTGCCCGTGCACAAGTTCGGGGTACTAAGGTACCCCTACTTTAGTACACCGACAGGAGCCCCCGGGCCTGGTCCATACACGGTGCCAAGCGCTGTTGGGCCAGGCCCTAAACAGTGCACGGGCACGCGCGGCCAGGGTCACGCCATGTCTTCTGCTGCGCCCACCACGCCCTCTCCAAACGGCACGCGTTACTCGCGGCGTTGTGGGAGATCGTGGGGGCGTTTCACGCTTAACCTTTAAATGAAGGAAGGCGTGGGAGCGCGGTCTTCGGGGTGCCCACTTCCCCACGATCACAGGGCGTGGAGAGGTCGCCTTACCCGTCGCTTCCGCTCTGCCGCTGGCCACGCGCCCTTCATGCACTTGGGATGGCGAGCGGCGGAGGCGGGAATCCGGGCCGTCACGGGCCGGGGCCTCAGGTCGGTCCCAGCTCCCTGCTCCTCCTGCTCCTTGATTGGCTGAGAGGGGCGGCCGAGCCCCCACTTTGCTCCTTTATAAGGAGCAAAATAGGGAGGTCGAAGCCCGCACTCCTCAATCTTCCTTCGTCTTGAGCTTCTAATCCTTCCTTCCACTTGCCATGGAGAAAGGGAATCCTGGTTCCTCATCGGTGGCGACGAGGGTCGCTGCTAGGCAGCGCGCCCCTCCCTCTCCCGCACCCGTGGTAGCGGAGCTAGCCGCGAGGGGAAGAGGGCGGGGGCGAGGTCGTGGACGAGGACGAGGACGAGGCCGTGGTGCTCGAGGAAGGGGCGGGCGAGGTGACGCGTCGGCGTCGCCTCCACCGGCCGCTCCTCCTCCCAGGGCGGTCCACGTTGGGGACGACCCTTGCGAGTTCTTCGTCAAGCTGCGCAGGCCGCCTCGTCGTCGTCTTCGGCTTCCGGCTCCATTTGCTGGCGTGATGGAGCAAGAAGCTCCCGAAATGTTGAGGTTGCACATGAGGGGCTGTGGGATCGGCGGGATGCAAGTCCGCGTTGATTTTCCAGCCCCCAATGTGATGTATCTCGGCCGAGGGTGGAAGACGTTCGCCCGCGTCCACCACTTGACGGAGGGGCTTACCCTCCATTTTAAGCTGATGGAGGGTGGCCTTCTCTCCGTCAAGGTCTTCGGCGACTTCGGGACTCGCCTGAAGTGCTGTGTGGACAGCTCCTCCGACAGGGAAGACGCCCCCAAGAGCGACAGCGACGAGGAAAGCACCAGCGGCGATGACGGGAGCAACGGGCGGCAGGATGACGGGTCCGACTAGGTGTCGGACGCCACTCCGTGCGGCACCGACAACCCCATCATCCGCGTCGCCGGCTCCTTGAGCTTCCCGGGGTCGTCTCCTAGGGCGGCTGGAGTGGCGAGGCTGTGAAGGAGGAGGTGGGCAGGCGGCAAGGCCGTCAAGTCGGAATACGCGTTTGCCGCGTATTGCCGACGTCGCTGCCTCATCTTCCATCCCTGCTTCTGGAGCCACTGTCACCATCCAGCCGGCCCGTCGTCATCATCATCACCAGCCTCTTCGCCGAGGTGGTGGCCTGGAGGCTTCTCTTGGTGTCCTCTATCCTCCGTTGCTTGTCTAGGCGCCCCTTTTGCCCTCCTTTTCTCCTTGACCTATCTCCTGAGGAGAGGGACAAGAAAGGGATTACGGGAACCTTATCTTTTTTCAACTTGTAAGCCCTCGGGCATTAGCTGCATTTAAAGTTTGTAATCCCTCTCTTTTCATGTTTTTCATTTCTCTCTGGACTATACCTGTGTGGAATGTTTTTAATGAAAAGGGGATGCTTGCTGGGTCATTTGTCTCGTAGGTAAAACCCACGTCAAGGAGTAAATCCTTAGAATCTTTAAGATAGACATCTCTCTCCCCGGCAACATGCCCTGCCGTCTGCCCACGTTGCTCCGCTTGTCTCGCGCCAAGGGCGGAGCCCAAAAGAGGAGGTGGGTTCTGGCCCCTCGCTTCGTTCCTTCGCTGCCGCGGCTACAACCAAATCTGGTCCAGGGGGCAAGCCCTAGGGAACCTAGAGTAATGGGAGCACGGTAGCTTTCCAGGAAGAAGCGAGGTTTTCACATACCTCAGTCCATAAGAGAAATACATGATTCGGGGATGTAAAACTTATCTGGAAACGCAGCCCCCGGCGACTCTGGCTTGTTGGGGCGGATCTCTGCATCTGCAGCCCCCGGCAACTCTGGCTTGCCGGGGCTCTGATGCTGGTCTGCCCTTTTCCTCCTTCTTTGTCCTCAAAGTGGTCCGGCAAGGATGTACAAGCCCTGTGAACCAAAGGAAACGAAAGGACTGCAAAGGGACGCAGACTCGACCTCTAAGCTAGGGGTTAGCGGCTGCGAAGCACTACCTACCCTAACCAAGGACGAGACTCGACTCAGCATGCATGCTAAAACTCGGGGCGCCAGCGCTTTATTTATGCTCAAGATCAGCGCCTGCCTCTGTACAAGGGTTTATATGCGACATCGGCAAGACCCGTACAAAGAAATTGGTTGCCGGGCGGGGCCCGACAACCGCGCCTTACGGGTAAAACTTACGAAGATGCTCGATATTCCAGGAGTTGCTCACTGGCAAGCCATCTTCGGTCTCTAGGCGGACAGCGCCGGGCCTAGTGACTCATCTCACCCGGTAAGGGCCTTCCCACTTTGGCGTCAACTTGTTGTGACTCTTGGCCGACTGAACGCGCCGAAGAACAAGGTCGCCTTCCTCGAAACTTCTGGCTTTATCTTTGCGGCTATGGTAGCGGCGCAAAGCTTGCTGGTATCGAGCAGCTCGTACTGCAGCCTGAAGACGATCTTCCTCGAGGAGCAGCGCGTCATCTTGCCGCAGTCGCTCTTGCTCAAGCTCATCATAAGCGAGCACTCGAGGCGATCCGTAAACGAGTTCCGTGGGGGTAACTGCTTCAGCTCCATATACTAGAGCAAATGGTGTCTGGCCAGTGGCTCGATTTGGCGTCGTTCTGATCGACCAAAGAACCACTGGCAGCTCCTCAATCCAGTTTCTTCCGCACTTGTGCAGCCTGTCAAAAGTTCTGGTCTTGAGCCCGCGCAGCACTTCAGCATTTGCCCTTTCAGCTTGACCGTTGCTCCTGGGGTGAGCAACAGAAGCGAAACAGACTTTGGCGCCGAGGTCTTGGACGTACTGCATGAAGGCGTGGCTCATGAATTGTGTACCGTTGTCGGTGATGATCCTGTTGGGGATCCCGAACCGGCAGACAATCGACCTGAAGAACTTGATAGCTGACTGTGCGGTCACCTTCCTCACTGCTTCCACTTCCGGCCAGTTTGTGGACTTGTCGATTGCAACGTACAAGTACTCAAAGCCCCCGATTGCTCGGGGAAAGGGGCCGAGGATGTCGAGCCCCCAGACTAAAAATGGTCAGGATAAAGGGATTGTCTGGAGAGCTTGAGCTGGCTGATGTATCTTCTTGGAGTGGAACTGGCACGCTTCACACTTGGTTACTTGTGCAGTTGCATCCTGGAGGGCTTCGGGCCAGAAGAAACCTTGCCGGAACGCTTTGCCGGCAAGTGCTCTGGCACCGATGTGGTGGCCACATATGCCTCCGTGGATCTCCACCAACAGCTTCTGTCCATCTTCCCGAGGAATGCACTTCAATTTCACTCCGTTGAGTCTCCTTCGGTACAGTGTGTCGTCGACAAATTGGTACATACTGGACTGCCGGGCTACTCTTTCTGCTTCTTCTTGTTCCTCGGGAAGTTCTCCTCTCTGAAGGAAATGGACGATCCGCTGCGCCCATGCTGGAGCCTGTGGCTCGACAGCAAGGACTAAAGGCATGTATGCTGCTGTGGGAACACCTGCTTCTACGGCGAGGATCTGCGACTCAACCGGAGCTTGATGTTCCCCGGCAAGCTTGCCGGAGCAGAGCTTGTCGGGAGCGTTTGCTTCGACAGCACAAGCCATGAGGCTTGCCGGAGCAAGTTGCTCCCCAGCGTTCTTGCCGTCGATCTTGGGGACCTTTTTGGCGGCGGCTCCTAGGAGCTCTGCCGGAAAGTAGTCGCCAAAGATCAACTTCCTCTTTTTGCTCTGTCTAGTTGACGGTGCTACGGATGGTTGAGTCAGCTTGAGCACAAAAGTCCCTGGCTCCACAGGTAACTTGAATGCCGCACACTTTGACAGGCCATCAGCGATCTCGTTTTGAGTTCTTGGAACATGTTCCATCTGTAGGCCGTCAAAGCGTGCTTCCAGCTTCCTCACTTCATCAACGTAGGCTTCCATCAAGGGACTCTGGTAATTCTTGTTGACTGGGCGGACGACCAACTGCGAGTCACCCCTGACGATAAGCTTCTTGATCCCGAGGTCCGCTGCGATCCTGAGACCGGCAAGCAAGCCTTCATACTCTGCAGTATTGTTTGTCGCTTGCTCCCTGGGAAAGTGCATCTGGGCCACATACTTGAGGTGCTCTCCGGTGGGTGCGACAAGCAGCACTCCAGCACCGGCGCCTTGCAGTGTAAAAGCACCATCAAAGTACATTAGCCACTCTTTGCTTATCTCTTCGACGGGGATGCTCGTCTCTGGGATTTCTTCATCTGAGGTTGGTGTCCATTCTGCTATGAACTCGGCCAATGCTCGGCTTTGTATAGTTGAAGTGCTTTCAAACTTGAGGCCAAAGCTTGACAGTTCCAGTGCCCACTCGACGATCCTGCCTGTTGCTTCCGGATTATGCAATATCCTCTTCAACGGAAAGCGAGTGACAACTGTGATCTCGTGTGCCTGGAAGTAATGGCGCAGCTTTCTCGAGACCATGAGGAGGCCGAAAAGCAGTTTCTGCACACCAGAGTACCTCGATCTAGCCCCCTGCAAGAGGGAACTGACAAAGTAAACTGGGCGCTGCACCATTTTCTTCTGCACCTGAGTAGCTTCATCTCTGTCGGGGCCAGAGCTTGTCGGAGGAGCGCCTTGCTTGTCGTTGGATGTACTTGCCGTGGGTGCGGGCTCGTCGTCTGCTTCCCTCTCCGCTACTAACGCAGCACTAACCACTTGATTGGTTGCCGCCAGGTAGAGCAACAACTTCTCTTGTGGTTTAGGCGCGACAAGTATTGGGGCGGAGGACAGGTATCTCTTCAAGTCCTGCAGCGCGGCCTCCGCTTCCGGAGTCCATTGCATCGGACCTGCCTTTTTCAATATTTTCAAAAACGGTAGGGTGTGCTCGGCGGACTTAGAAATGAACCTGCTGAGAGCAGCCACGCACTCGGCAAGTTTCCGCACATCCTTGACGCGCTTCGGTGCTTCGATCTGCTCGATGGCCTTGATCTTGTCGGGGTTGGCCTCAATCCCTCGTTGAGAAACGAAGAACCCGAGAAGCTTGCCGGAGGGAACTCCGAACACGCACTTCTCGGGGTTGAGCTTGAGGCTGACCTTCCGCAGGCTTGTGAAAGTCTCGCTTAGATCTTGAATCAGGGTCGCCCTGTCCTTGCTATTGACCACAGTGTCGTCCATGTAGGCTTCTACATTTCTGTGAATCTGTGGCTCAAAAGCGACTTGGACTACCCTTGCAGAGGTTGAACCAGCATTCTTCAATCCGAAAGGCATCCGTATAAAGCAATACGTGCCACATGGAGTGATGAATGCGGTCTTCTCCTCGTCTTCTTCTGCCATGAAGATCTGATGGTATCCTGAGTATGCGTCAAGAAATGAAAGCAGGTCACATCCAGCCGTGGAGTCAACAATCTGGTCAATGCGCGGCAGGGGAAATGGATCTTTGGGGCAAGCTTTGTTGACATCGGTGAAATCGATGCAAAGCCTCCACTTCCCGTTTGCCTTGCGCACGACTACAGGATTGGCCAGCCACGTAGGATGGAGCACCCCTCTGACGAGGCATGCTGCTTCCAATTTCTTGATTTCTTCCGCAATGAACTCTTGGCGCTCCAATGCTTGCTTCCTGACCTTATGCTTGACGGGCCGCGCATGAGGACAGACGGCCAAGCGGTGCTCGATTACTTTCCTGGGAACGCCGGGGATGTCGGACGGCTGCCATGCAAACACGTCGACATTCGCCCGCAGGAAAGCGACGAGTGCGCTTTCCTATTTGGGGTCGAGAGTGGCACTGATGGTGAAGGTACCACCAGTGCCGTCCTCCTTGGCGGACACCTTCTTGGTCTCTGGTGGAGCTGCCATCGCCCTTTTGCACTTGCCGGTGGAGCTCGATGGTGCGTCCTCGACGGCGGCGCAGCACTCCGGAGAGGCGCGCTTGCCGGAGTGGGCACCAGAGCACTTGCCGGGCTTGGTCTTGCCGGTGGAGCTCGATGGTGCGTCCTCAACGGCGGCGCAGCACTCCGGAGAGGCGCGCTTGCCGGAGTGGGCACCAGAGCACTTGCCGGGCTTGGTCTTCTTCTTTCCCCCGGGAGCTTCAGCGGCAAGTAGCTTGTGCTCCGTTGCGGTTGCTGCATCCCGGTAGATCTTGTCGGCGCAGATAAGCGCGTCTTTCTTGTCACCGGGGACAGAGATGACGCTTATCGGGCCTGGCATCTTCAGCATGTTGTAGGCATGATGGGATGCTGCCATGAACTTGGCGAGCGCCGGACGGCCGAGGATCCCGTTGTATGGTAACGGGAAATCGGCAACGTCGAAGGTGATCTTCTCAGTCCGGAAGTTCAGCTCGCCGCCAAATGTCACGGGCAGTGTAATCTTTCCTTTTGGCTTGCTCCTTTCCGGGCTGATAACTTGGAACGTGCCAGTTTCTTCGAGCTCGCCGTCAGGGATCTGGAGTCTTTGGAGCACAGCGGAGGAGATCAGGTTCAAGCCGGCCCCGCCGTCAACTAGCATCTTGGAGACCTTGAGGTTGCAGATAGTTGGTGATACCAACATCGGCAAGCACCCGACCGCAGTTGTGCGGTCAGGGTGATCCTCAATGTCGAAGATGATAAGCGTGCTGGACCATCTTAGAAGCTTGCGCGACTCGACAGGTGGTTCCGCTGCATTGACTTCCCGCACCCATTGCTTGAGTTGGCGGTGCGAGGTATGCAGGGAGGCACCACCGTCAATGCACAAGACCTCCGTGGCTTTCTGAAACTCCTGCTCGCTAGTCTCAACATCATCCATGTCTTCGTCTTCGTCTTCATCTTCATCTTTGTCGCGGCCGCGGGGAGGTCTGTCTCCTTGCCGCGGCATGTCCTTGCCGCCGCGCCCCCCCTGGCCGGGATGCTTCTTGTTGGGTCCACCAGCACCTCCTCGGGCCTTCTCCTTGTCGCGTCGCGCGTATTCCACTCTCTGCAACTCGACAAGTTCCTCGACCTTCTTGCATCTCTGGAGGTCGTGGCCCTTGGTGCGGTGGATCTTGCAGTACTGCCTGTTGGTGCCGTCCTGCTTGTCGGCGGCCGCCACCGCCTGGCAGTTGCTGCATACGGCAACCTCCTTGCCGGAACTGCCAGCCTTGGTTTTCTTGGCGTCGCCTACATCGCAGGACTGCTCAACAACCAGCACATCTCCGCCTCTCTTCTTCCTATTGCTCCGCCGCCGGTTCTTTCTTGCCGGGGCGGTACCCTCGCTGTCAGATCCTCCTGCATCCACATCCTCTCCGGGGAACTTTCTCCCCTCTTCAGCACGTGCGCACTTGTCGGCCAGGGCGTATAGCTCACTGACGTCCTTGATCTTGCTCATTGCCATCTCCTCCCTCATCCTGCGGTTACGCACGTTCTGATGGAACGCGCTCATCACCGCGGCAGGGTGGACATTGGGGATGTTGTAGTGCACGCGGCTGAATCTCTGGATGTACTTGCGCAGGGACTCCCCCTCCTTCTGGACGAGTAGATGAAGATCGCTCTCCTGGCCATGGGGTTTGTGGCCGCCCGTAAAGGCACCGACAAACTGATGGCACAGGTCCGCCCAAGAAGATATGGAGTTGTCTGGCAGGTGCATGAGCCAGGACCTGATATTGGGTTTAAGCACCAGCGGGAAGTAGTTGGCAAGGATCTTGTCGTCCCGTCCCCCAGCAGCCTGCACCGCAATGGTGTAGATGCTGAGGAACTCCGACGGATGTGACTTGCCATCATACTTCTCTGGTACATCTGGCTTGAAGCTCTTCTTACTGGGCCACTGGACCTGCCGCAGCTCACGAGCGAACGCAGGGCAACCTAACGCGTACGGTAGGTCGTCTGGTTCTCCCGGCGCATGCAGGTCGACAGTGGGCCCAGCGCGTTGGTCTGATTGACGCCGCGCTTCACTTCGACGCTCGATGCGAGTACGAGCGTCTTCTTGCTATCGTTCGTGGAGAACTCGGCGCTGATCGCGACGGGCTCGCGGATCTGACGACGCGGTGGAGTCGTCGTCAGGGCGGCTCCGGCGAGTCGGCGATCTTGGCCTTCGGGTCGGAGAGTGCACGGTGGTCGCACCCTCTCCGGCCCTATTTCCACCGGTTCGCGTTGGGTCGACTTGTCGCGGCCGCGATGCCGTCGGCTGTCGCGGGGAGTCGCCGTTGGCGAAACCGATGAGACTCTGGATGGTGGCCCTCCAATTGTCGGCCTTGTCCGCCGTTGGAGGGTAGTCTAGGAGTAGTTGAGCTCGAGCCAGGGCTTCCGCTGGAGTGGCGGGCAGCGGCAGCGAACGGAGTGAGGAACGGGATACGCTCGTACTCCTGACTAGGTTAGGAGGAGCAGTATTCCGTCCAGGCGCCCGTACTTCGCTTGCGCCAGCGTTTGGGGGTGCATGCCGGCCTGGAACACCCCGCGACCCTCCAGCTTGGCCTGGGTCTAGCAGGCGCGTGGTACCATGAGTACCACGGCGCTGCTGATCTTGCATCTCCGGAACTGGATGCTCCGGATGCACGGACGCCGAATCTTTGGAGCGTGGCCGGTCGTCGTGAGAACCGGCCACGCCACCAACGGGCGGTGCGGCCTTGTCCTTGGACTGGGCGGCACCGTGAGTCCCTTCATCAGCGCCCGCTGGTCCGCCGGCGTCTCCCCCACCAGTTGCCTACTCCGGCGGTGGCGGGTTCGGCGCGGACGGGACGGCCGCCATCGAAGCCTTCTTCTTCGACGGCATGTCGATGAAGTCGATGAAGATCTAGGTCGTGCGAGCACCGGATCGGATTCACACAACCTCGACGCCCCCTGCCTGGCACGCCAAGATGTCGGGGGTTCTGGGTCCACGATCACCTATGGGGACCTAGGCGTCCCCTTTTCGGTTCGGCGAGGAGCGGAGGTAGTGCAAAGAGCGGATCGAGGAGCTGCACACAGGGGATTTTTACCCAGCTTCGGGCCGCACGGATGCGTAAAACCCTACTGCTGCTTTGGTGGATTGTATTGTGTTCTTGCTCGGATACGCTGGGTGCTACAGTACACTCCAGCTACTAGCGAGGCCGAGCTCGAGAATGGTGATCCCCCTCTAAGTTGCGCATGGGCCTCCCTTTTATAGGCTCAAGGGGGTTACCCACAGGTGGCGAACGTAGGGGGAAAAATGGTAATGTGGTGGTTGGTACGGCTACAGTGTACCCTACCTAACCCTGACGGCAGGGGACAAGAGCATTAAATGCCTGTCTAAGTCACCCAAAAAGGTACTGAGCTGGGCCGTCAGGAGCGCCACCGTTTGCCACGATGGCTGGTAGTCCATCGCATGCGTGCCACCGCATGCCTCTGGCTGCCCAACCGCCCGCCACGTGCGCCGGGTAAAGCCCCAGGGCGACACGTTGGTGGGTGAGCTGGAGCGCAGGCACGAAGTGGCGACTTGCCGCGGCAAGTGGCTTGCCGCGCTAGGATCCTTGTCGCGCCCGGGAGCTTGTCGCTCACCGGGTCTTGCCGGGGCGCGGGGTGCGCTGAGGCAAGAGTCTTGAGAAGCTTCAGCTGATCTTCCCGGCGAGCGCCTCTCGCCGGGGTCTTGTATCTTCCCGGCAAGCGCCTCTTGCCGGGGCCTTGTGCTTTCCCGGCAAGCTCCTCTTGCCGGGGCCTGGGGCGGCCTTCCCGGCAAGCTCCTCTTGCCGGGGCCTTGTCTCTTTAGCTTGGATGTGTTGTCCTTGAATGGCTTCAAGGAAAGGGGCCAGTGGAGGGCCCAGGCGATTGCCTGGAAAGCCTTGCTGCGGGGTCGCTGCGACTGCCCGTGCACAAGTTCGGGGTACTAAGGTACCCCTACTTTAGTACACCGACAGGAGGGCTGAATGAACAGTAGACGATGGAGGGGTGCCCGTGGAGGGGTGGTTGAACAGGACCCCGTGGTGTGGAGGGCTAGATGAATAGTAGACGGTGGAGGGGTGCCCGTAGAGGGGTGGTTGAACAGTAGCCGGTGGAGTAGCGCGCGGTGGAGGCTGGATGAATAGGAGCCCGTTGAGGCTGGAGGAGGTCGACGGTAGCCCGTGGAGGCTGGAGGAGGTCAACGGTGGAGATGAACAGTATCCCGTGGAGTCCCGTTTTGCGGTACGCCACACCCCTCCCGATGAACAGGACCCCTGTTTCGACCGTAGGAGGTCCGTTTCGTCCGTTTTGCGGTACGCCACACCCCTCCCAATCAACAAGACCCCCGTTTTGACCGTAGGAGGTCCATTTCGTCCGTTTTGCGGTACGGCACACCCCTCCCGATCAACAGGACCCCCGTTTCGACAGTAGGAGGTACGTTTCCTCTGTTTTGTGGTACGCCACATCCCTCCCGATCAGCAGGACCCCCGTTTCGACCGTAGGAGGTCCGTTTCCTCCGTTTTGCAGTATGCCACACTCCTCCCGATCAACAGGACCCCCGTTTCGACCGTAGGAGGTCCGTTTCCTCCGTTTTGCGGTACGCCACACCCCTCCCCATGAACACGACGCATTTTGTTGCCTCCCCATGAACATGACGCATTCTGTTGCCTCCCCATGAACACGACGACGACTTTGTTTCTCCGTTCCGACCTAGCCATGTACACGAGCCCTCGCCGTACGTATGCGCGAGTAGGCGTTCGAGACCCTGCCCGTATGTACGTATGTGGCCGTATTTTCTTTCTTGCACCCTGGCCACTGTACGTACGTGTACATGCTACGTGCGCGCCTCTACTACGACACGTACGCGCCTCTACTACGACATGTGCGCGCCTCTACATCGACCAGTATATATGTATGTACACGCTCGCGACCAGAATGACAATGCGACGTACGCATCGACCAGGTGCATCCCGACTGTCAGGCACTTCCTTGCCTGCGAAGATGTAGCTGGTGGGTCCCAGCAGTCAGGGGGGCGAATTGTTTTGGTTTTTTTTTTGCCAGGACGCACTTCCTTGCGTGCGAAGATGTAGCAGGTGGGTCCCAGCAGTCAGGGGGGCGAATCGTTTTTTTTTTGCCCGAACACACTTCCTTGCGTGCGAAGGTGTAGCTGGTGGGTCCCAGCAGTCAGGGGGGAAACGTTTTTTTCACGAAATACGGTGGCCCGTCCGGTGGGTCCCTGCTGTCAGGTGGAGGAATCATTATTTTCCGGGTAATAAGGAGGCACTTCATTGCTGCCACCGTGGACCCAGCTGTCAGCCTCTCCAGGTACAGTCCACGTCCGATGGAAGTCGTTACTTGACCACATTGACCACGCCGCGCAGAGCACCAGGGCGGTGGACGACGGCGAGGCCTAGGAAGGGGACGACGCGGAGCCAGTGAAGACGTGGCAATGGATGCCCATGCGGAGAGGAGTATGAGGGTTCACTCGTTCGGCTACGGTGTGAGGCTGCCGTCGCCGCAGAGCCTGGCCAGCGGTGGGAATAGTAGGGGGCGGTGAGGCCTCCACGGCAGCACAGCCGGCCACGGGAGGCAGGAGCAGGCGCCACGACCGGCGCTGCTTTGGGCGGCTGGAGCAAGAAGACCAGAGGTTGAAGAAGCACTACGGCCGTTGGATGGACATCGTACGGTCACTGGAGCTACAATCGTTCATATTGACTAAGTTGACAAAGCCCTCCATCCCCGTCAACTTAGTAGACCCACAAGTCAGCCTCCCACCAAGGTGGGTCCCAGCTAGCAGGGGGAGTATTTATTTTTTTGTGCGTAATAAGGAGGCACTTCCGGTGGGTCCGAGCTGACAGTAGGGGGAACGTTTTTTTCACGAAATACAGTGGCCCGTCTGGTGGGTCCCAGCAGTCAGGGGGGAAACATTTTTTTGCGAAATAAGGTGGCCCGTCCGGTGGGTCCCCGCTGTCAGGTGGAGGAATAATTATTTTGCGTGTAATAAGGAGGCACTTCCTTGCGGCCGTTGTGGACCCAGCTGTCAGCCTCTCCTTGTACAATACTCTTCCGATGGAAGTCAGTAATTGACCACGTTGACAACGCCGCGCCGAGAGCAACAGGGCGGTGGATGACGGGGAGGCCTAGGAAGGGGACGACGCGGAGCTGGGGAAGATGCAGAAGTGGAAGCCCGCGCAGAGAGGAGTACGAGGGTTCACTGGTTCGGCTGCGGTGTGAGGCTGCCGTCACCGCAGAATAACAGGGTGTGTGGGTGAGTGGAGGGATGGCCTAGCCAGCGGTGGGAGTAGTATGGGGGCGGTGAGGCCTCCGCGGCAGCACAGCCGGCCACGGGAGGCAGGAGCAGGCGGCACCACCGGCGCTGCTTTGGGCGGCTGGACCAAGAAGACCAGAGGTTGAAGGAGCACTACGGCCGTTGGATGGACATTGTATGGTCAGTGAAGCTAGAATCATTTATATTGACTAAGTTGACAAAGTCCTTGGTACGCTCCAACTTAGTAGGCCCACAGGTCAGCCTCCGAAACGGTGCGCCCCAGATATCAGGGGGAGGAATCATTTTTTGGGCGGCCGAAGCTAAGATTATCCGTGATTGAAGAAGAAGCACGACATCCGTTGGATAGACATCCAACGGCCACTTCTGCTAGAACTGTGTGTTGACTATAATAAGTTGACAAAGCCTTGCATACGCGTCAACTTATTTTTTTTAGGGGACGCGTCACTTAGTAGGCCCACAAGTGTGTGGCAGAGAACTTATAGCCCATTTGAGTTTTGTAAGAATGTACAACCCATTTTTGGATTCCAATGGAATTTACAACATCCCATTTACAATTTGTTAAAAGTACAGCCCATTTCCTAGCTAGGACAACGATTAATAATTTCAACCAACCGTTGAAGACAGAATTCAATAAAATTTCCCACATTTCGATGGGATCCGAAATATTTTTATCCTGAAATTTCTAGTCAGATTAAATATAAATTTGTATTACGTAAAAATCCAACGACATTGCGCGCGCAACAATGAAAATTTAAGATTTTCAAAATCCATAAATAATATTTTATAAACTAATTTCATGTTTGGTGCATTTTTTATAGTTACTGCCCAGTTTTTATAATTACATCCCATTTATTATTTTTTAAAGCCCATTTTCCTGTTAAGCCTAATGCATCCCTCCTAGGAAAGATTTGCAGCCCAGCGGGGTGGAGAATAACAAGTTGACTTTGCCTAGGTATTCCTCAAAAAGACGTATAGCTCGGCTAGCCATTTTCATCTTGAAAAAATTAGTATCTGGGCTGGATATCTGGCCTGGGCTAGACAGGCCACAGCCCGCCTAGTTAATACCCTGCTCTCCTCTGAACAACAACGAAATCATCGCCAAGAAAAACTCTGCAGTGCTCACGCCTCAAAAACAAAAATACTGCTCAAGCTGCTTGGTCCCAGCTGTCGGCCGCACCTTGTGCAATTCTCTCGTTTATATTGACTACATAGGTTGACGATGGTGTGGGACCGTGATGTCAGGAAACCAGGAGAAAGAAAAAAAATATAGTTGTACATAATAAGGAGGCACTTGCGTACGTACGGCTATGGCCCTAGTGGGTCCCTAGTGTCATCCACTCAAAACAATGTCATCTCCTGAATCCTCATGTTCGTTGATGATGTTAACAATGCTCGGCGCCACGGCGAGCACAACAACTCGAAGGACAACGAAGAGGGCCTCGCGGGCCCTACAGATGGTCTGTTACAGCGCCCGCTGCTCATTCAGGAAGCCAGGATCATCGGACACCTATGAGCACCTTCGAGAAACTAAGACGGCATGAAACAGTAAGGCCGCGCTTGGGAGCTCTGGTTTATTTCAAACCTGTATTAACATACAAGTGTAATTTACTCATGATCGGAAACAACACGTAAAATACAGGCGTAATGAAACCGAGGGCCCGAGGTCTGTAAGTAAAACCGGCGGGTTACGAGTGTAATTTGAGAGACCGGTGTATATTTTACGAGCACTTCTATAGGACGACATTACCAGACGATACATGCATGACGTGCATATCATGCCATCCATGGGCAAGGCTGAAACAGCAGCTAACGGCTGGATTAGCAATCGTCCGAGTGTCGTTCAGCGTTTTTATCGTGTGTGAAGTACTTGCGATATTTTACTAATCGAAATCAACCAACCAAGCGCCTTCGCCCGACACCATCTGCTTTAATTTACAAGCGTCAGTTTTACAAGCGGTTTTGGTTGGAAAATGACGACCCAATCACGGCCTAATATAATGAGTTGGTCGGAAGATCATATGGTTTCACGTCTAACCTACCCGACTTGTCGTATAGGCTATGAAAGAAACATCAGACGATGAACTTCTTAAGCACGGAAACAATAGAAGAGGATGATCTTCTTAACAAGCAAATCACTGGCATTAGATCGACATGCAAAACAATATGAAGCATTATTCTCAGGAGGCACGGTGAACAGCTCGTGATGCCGCATGCCACAACATTCCAAGCTCAACTTTGCAATCAAACACAAGGCCTGGCATTACATAGACAATATTCAGAACAAACTCTTAACACAGGAATATCTCAGCAGAGTAACTATTTACTTCTAAACTGAACACGGGAATAGGAAATAACACTCGACACTACTCATAGCAAGGGCGTCCCACTCAAAAATATCAAATGCATGTCTTCTGGCTAACATCAATGAGCAAATTTTGACAAGGTTTTCCAATTCCAATATATTAAACTAAAGTCTTCTTGCTAACATCAATAATTAAACTTTGACAAGCTTTTCCCATTCAAAATATGTAATGCCTATGATCGTGGAGTCCTGTCGTAGCTTCTTGTACTTGTTTGGGCACTTTTTGCCCAGGGCACTCCACGTGTTGTTAAATTGCCAATGGTCTCTGCAGACTAGTCATGTCACCGGTGTCTAATAATACTCTGCAAAGCTTCTCGGTCATTCCTTCTGTAATGTAGCGCAAACAGTGACTGCTTCTTTCTGCAAAGTGGAACGACCAACTGGACCCAGTAATGCAGCAGTTTGCCTTGGACACATTGGCTCCTTTTGTGCAGTTCAACTAAAATCGAAGTCAGAATAAAACCGAGCTTTAATTTTGATATCCCTGTAAGCAACAATAGGTATAAGGGAAACAATTACTGAGAAATAACGGTTGATGACTTGTACTCTCAGAAGAAAAGCATCTACTGATCTACTTTATCTTAATGGGAAACAAAGCAGGAGAGTAGCAATTCTCCATCAGTGTGATTCATTTATATTGACTGAGACATTATCTTAACAATGCCTTGTTTCAACATGTATAAAGAACGACAAAGCAGAAAAGTACCATTCCTAAAACAATGCAACTGATTCATTTTAACAGAGACATTATCTTAACAATACCTTGGTTAAACATGTAGAAAGAGCTACAAAGCAGGATAGTACCATTCCTAACAAGTGTTGCAGTTTTGAACTAAGAGTCAGTAGTTAATTAATTCTGAGAGTGGCATTGCTTAATTTTACCAGCGGCATTAGATTAACGAAAAGCATAAACAGTTCCAAGAGAGAGTGGGTGCAACAACAGTATGTGCTTCCATCTACTTATAAAGGGGGTGATGCAGAGTTTGTTGTAACAAAGCAACAAGCATCATGTCTGGGTTGGTCCCATTTATGTTCACTACTTAATGGGAAAAGACAGCAATACAATAGCTTCAATTCAACTTTATTTAAAACAGTACCAATAAAAGTAGCACAACATCTCAAAGCACACTGCACAAACATGTGGATGAAGGCCTGTACTGACCTTTCATGAGACGACCAAGATAAAATATGAATCTGCCAACACGAATAGGAAATCCAATCTCATTTTGTGCAGTTGCACTGAAATCAAGCAAAGTGTTTCGCGTAGCGAAGCAAAATGTCGCAATAGCAACAAGTTGAATAGATATCCCTGTTTAAACAGAGGCAAAAAAGGAATCAATTACTGGCTAATAAAGGAGGATGAAACATGTGGCCACAAAAATGGTAATCCCGCCAATCCCTAACAAGTTTTGCAGTTTTGAAATAAGATTCAGTAGTTAATTCTTAGAGTGGCATCATTTACTGGCTTATAAAGGGGGTGATGCTGAATTTGTTGTAACAAAGCAACAAGCATCATGTCTGGGTTGGTCCCATTTTTGTTCACTACTTAATGGGAAAAGACAGCAATACAATAGCTTCAATTCAACATTTATTTAAAACAGTACCAAAACAAGTAGCACAACATCTCAAAGCACACTGCACATCATGTGGTTGAGACCAAGATTTGAAACAACTCACCACGAAGACTAGAAACAAATCTCGATCTCCTTTTGTGCAGTTCCACCAAAATTAAGCAAAGTCACCGGTGTGACATTCAAGTTGAACTGCACAAAACACTCTTAAAACATAAGTGTTTCGAGTAGCGAAGCAAAATGTCGCAATAGCAACAAGTTGAATCGATACCCCTGTTTTAACAAAGGCGAAAAAGGAAACAATTACTTGCTGATAGAGGAGGATGAAACAAACGGTGAAAGAAAGAAGCATCTAACTTATCTTGGACGGAAAACAAAGTAGGATAGTAGCATTTCTAAAACGGTTGCATTGATTCATATTAACAGAGACATTCTCTTGAAACAACATTCGTTAAAAAATGTAATTTACTTTTAACAGTGGCATTGCTTCAATTTTTCGGCGGCATTCTTAGATTAACAACATCAAAATAGCTGTATGGGACATGCCAGCACCATGTGCGTCCACACGTATAAATGGGTGATGCAGAGTATGTAGACAAGCAGCATATATGCGCTAGTCCCATATTTGTTCTCTTTGAACCTTCTTCCTATGTGAGGGCAGCAAATCTAGTCCTGCACAAACTACCCGACCCCCCAGTTTCTTTCCCTTTTCAACAAAGAGATCGGTTCCTTACAGGTGTGTGTACTGGGTTACCACCTTTTTCCCTTTTCGACCTACAAAGCGGCTGGATAGCCAGTCTATACTACTTTCCGCCCCTCCTTTCCTCATTGAACCACGTCCTAGATTCTTGCTCCAGCCCACCGCACCCTTCTTTCCTCTTTGAACCAAGACCTAGATTCGACTACAGATCAAAAAAGATCCACATGCAGCTAGAGCAACGACGGTTTCAAAGAAACTTATACCTTAGGGTCATCGGGATGTGGCAAGGCGTGTGGCGGGAGGCCGGATCTGCCCACACTACGTACGGCAGCGAGGAAGAAGGGGTCGGTGGCCCTCCTACACAGGCGCTGGGTGAAAGAGAACAGCGCAGCCGGCAGTGGATTGCCTCCCTCGCCGAAAGCGATAGAGTGAACGCTCCACCTCCTCCCCTTCCCGGTGCGACGGGATACGAACGCCTCCTTCACCAGCTGCGAGTGGGAGAGAGAGAAAAGAGGCCAACTCAGTCTTGTTTAGATCTATTGAAGAGAGGGTGAGAGACTGTGAATATAGCAAACCCTAGCAAATGAACACTGAGCCTCTAGCGTGTAACATCTATGTAGTGCGGCGAGCGTGTAACATATAAGTCAATGAAGCTGCGTCCATATAGTACTCTCGTGTATACGACTAATATATAGTGGAGTGGTTTTCCTATTCTCTCCATAACAATCATTTTAAATTGTGTTAGTACGAAACGAAACTCTTTATTTAATGTACAGTGAAGAAAACTAGTACTACTTCCGATGAACTAACGATCCACGCGCACGCGTCCTGGTCGCACTTCCTGTCCTTCACGTGTGGTACACTACCCTCCCTTAAGTGAACAACCACACATGCACCAAATTATCGGAAACGTGTGAGAGTGTGTACAAATAAAGAATTTCAATTTCAATTATCGGAAAGGTTTGAGAGTATTACAAAGTTTGACTTCATTCAAATCTAATATGCGGAGTAAATAAAAATGGAGGGCTACTACGTCCATCCGTGTTTTTAGTCCACACTATTTTTTAAATCAAAGTTAATAGCTGGACAAATAAAATTACAGGGGAGCTGGAGACAAAGTTGTGAGAAGGCTTAGAAATCAGTACAAAACTTATGCTCATAGTACCAACGTCGATCCTTCTTCGAGCAAACATTTCGTTCATAGCCAATTGTGTGATAAAATTGCACCAACGTGAAAGACGACTGCGTCTCCAATGCAACCAAGGTAGTATAACCATGACGCGATCCATCGACAAGCAGGCGGGAAAGTTATCGTATACTCGGTTTGCGGTGAGTGGCATGCCGAGCGACCGTGTGGGGTCGAACCGTGGAGGAGGGTGAGACACGAACACGACAGACGTGATTTAAACGTTGGTTTTACTCGATGGCGCGATCCAATGAAATGAAACGTTGGTTTCTCTCCGTTTCCATTTTTTCTCCGGAAAAACGGAAACTTTCCACTCCATTTTCATTCCTATTCCAAGGTTGCCCCGTTACAACATTCCATCAAATACAAAGGAAAACTAACACGCATGTTGATGCATCTCAATGATTCACAGATCATAGCCAATATTTACTTCACAACTAAAGAAAAAAGTTGTGAGAGCGTGTACGAAAGAAAACTACTGATGGGGTCACTACGACTTAAACCCTAAACCCTAAACATGATATAATTTCCTGGCCAGGTAGAACGTGTCGAAGGAAAGACGGCTGGCACCCTCGGATCATACGATGCTTTTGTGCAGTTCCACTAAAATCGACCTGAGCATCCCCGATGGCAAAGATATTGAAGAAGTGTGATTAGAATAATAGTACTGGCACTAGTTCCTGAGACATAAACTCATCACAAGTAGAAGCCGGTAGAAGTAGAGAAAGATCGACATGGAGATGGAGCTACGGCAGTGGAGCAAGCCGGCTCCAAAAGGAAGATGGACTACCTGGGACGTCGGGCTGTAGCTAGAAGGGCGGTTGGGACGCGGCATCGGCCCATACCGCGGTGACCCCCGATTGGGACACATCGACTATGGGTTTTCTCCCTCGCCGATGTCGACCGCGTATATGCAGAACATTGTTCCCTTCCCCCAACTGCTGGATCAGGCCCGTCGTTTTATGCTTGTGAAGAGAGCAACCTAAGCAAGCAGGCTTGTAGCTTAGGCTCCTGCTAGTGTATATATAGTGGTTTTCTTTTTCTCTCCATATCAACCATTTTATATTGCGTACATGTCATTCAAGAGTGAAATGATGGTTGCTTCTTCCGACTAACTTACTGTGTGATTTGACTGCTCCTTAGTGGCCCCTACACGTACTCCCCCTACGTGTATGCAACAGTCACACGTACACATGGACGCAAAAATGCGCGCGACGCCCTAATGCATGCATGTCCGAGCACACGACGAAACACACACGATCACGCTCAAGTGCTCAACCTACACGTGCATGCACACACATACTCAGTCAAGGTGAGCTAGTGACTATATGCAGCGCAACGACCGGGCTGAGTCTCCCATGCGGTTGTGCACTACCCCCTCGGTTCTTATATATACTCTGGAGTATTTCTCTTTCTAGAGATTTCAAAGAGGGACTACTCAAATATTTGTCTTTTTAGAGATTTCAAATGGACTGGCACATATGGATGTATATAGACAAATTTTAGAGTGTAGATTCACTCATTTTGCTCCGTATGTAGTCACTTGTTGAAATCTCTAGAAAGACGAATAGAATATTTAGGAACAGAGGGAGTACACATACGAAGCAAAATGAGTGAATCTACACTCTAAAATATGCCGGTTTGAAATTTGTAAAAAGACAAATATTTAGGAACGAAGGAGTATAATTTTGTGCATGGCACATGGACCCGGATGATGAAGAGGCTTCTGGAAATGCTATCAAGCTTCCATCATTTTTTTACATACACTACTAGGGAAAAGCCTAGCAGCAGCGCGGGTTTTGGGCCTATTAGCAGCGCGGGTGCCCGCGCTACTAATAAGGCGCTACAGCTAACCTATAGCAGCAGCGTGGGTGCCACCCGCGTTACTACTACGTCCGTTAGTAGTAGCGTGGGTAAAAACCCGCGCTACTACTAACCCGCGGAATTTTTTCCGAATTTTTTGCCCGAATTTTAAAATTTCTGAATTACTTTAACCTCTAATCTCTAATCACCCTCATCGCTGCTCAATTTAATCCCTAATCACTTTTACCCACGCTACTACTAACCCGCGAAATTTTTTCCGAATTTTAAAATTTCTGAATTACTTTAACCTCTAATCTCTAATCACCCCTCATCAGTCCAAATCATCTAACTTCCCGGATGGTCACCCATCCTCTCACTACTCCAGCCTGAGCACGCTTAACTTATCACCCCTCATCAGTCCAAATCATCTAACTTCCCGGATGGTTACCCATCCTCTCACTACTCCAGCCTGAGCACGCTTAACTTATCACCCCTCTTAACTTCCGGGTTCTATTCTCCCTCGATTCCAAGTCTGCACTTGTTGTTTTCCTGACAATAGTAAGATGTCAATCCTATTAACCCTCGGGAGTTTAGCTTGAGCATGAAGTCACACATTTCACTACTTTAGTTTAAAACTATTGTTCTAAAAAACAATAATTATTTTAACAGTAATATTTCTTGAATAACTAGTTTGACCATAGTTTGACCACAGTTTGACCAGATTTGACCAAAATTCAAAAAAACTGAAAAAATTATTTAGTAACACTAATATTCTTGAATAATTAGTTTGACCACAGTTTGACCAGATTTAACAAAAATTAAAGAAAAAACTGAAATTTGATGAATTTTATTGCCTCCAGATCTTAGAAGCCCCGTAACTTTTTTTCTGTTAGGTTTTTGAGGATTTTAAAAATGTTTAACGGGGATCCCCCTATTAAATTTGGATGTAACTTTTCGAGTAGATGATTTTTCATATAAAAAACTTTTTCATCCGAGTTAGTATGCAAAAGTTAAGCCCATTTTTACAAATTCTCGAGAGATTTTGCAAATGAAGTCGAAATTCATATTTGCAAATTTTCCCAACAACTAGACCACATATCACATGGGAAACTTATTTTCTTTCATTTTTTTGACATTTTCATCATTTTATTTTTTTTTAAACTGAAAAGGCGATCCACGGGGGGGGGGGGGGGGGGGGGTAGAGTTTGAAAATGGGACCACACCCCGCGCTACTGCTATGGCAGACGATTAGTAGTAGCGAGTGGTAAAAACCCGCGCTACTACTATCAACTTAGTAGTAGCACGGGTTTATAACCATCGCTACTACTATGGCATGGTCCAGGGGACGGTAGAGACCACTTAGTAGTAGCGAGGGTTAAAAACCAACGCTGCTGCTATCAACTTAGTAGTAGCGAGGGTTAAAAACCCGCGCTACTACTATGGCATGTCCCGGGGGGCATGGTAGAGACCGCTTAGTAGTAGCGAGGGTTAAAAACCCGCGCTGCTGCTATCGACTTAGTAGTAGCGAGGTTTAGAAACCCGCGCTGCTAGTAAGTAGCAGTAGCATGGGTTTTTAGCCCTCGCTGCTGCTAAGATTCTGTGTATATGCTTTTCCCTAGTAGTGATAATTGACGTACTATACAAAAACTTTCCAGCGACATGAAATTGTACAATGGTGTGAGCTTTCAGCTTTTGTTTCGCGTGTCTTGCCATTGATGCTCTTTCGGAAACAATAAAAAACTAACTTCCTTGCTAATGCATGTCAATTATTAGCAGATGGGAGCTAATAATTACATCACAACTGAAGACAGAGTTGTGAGAAGGTGTTAAATTAAAATTGATCCATGCTTTCATTGGCAGCAACGTCCCCCCAGCTCTGTCTAAATCAACAAGGCATGTTGGGAAAAAAAGTAGCTGTCTGGAGCATGCAACATTCCGATCATTTTGTGCAGTTCCACTCAAATAGAGCTGAGCGTCCCTGTTCCAAAGATATTAAGTGTGATTACGATAATAGAGGACTGCTGATGAAACAATAAACACACAAATAGAAGTCGGTCACCTTTGCAGTCTCTCTTAAGACTAACTAGTTGGAGAAGATTAGGCTCGGAGTTGGATGAGGAGGATAGAGCAAAACCAATCTCCCTTTCTGTAGTCGCATTGAAATGTAGAGACGTTGCCCGTGTGACATTTTAGTACAACTGCACAAAACACTCTTAAGAAAAAAGTGATTTGTGCAGTTCACCAAAAGGTCGCATTAGCAACAAGGTGAAATGGATAGCCCTGTTTGCAAAAAAGAGGTAGAAAGGAAACAATTACTGGCCAATAACAGTTGATGACACATGCGACGACAAAACAGAAGCATATTCCTTGTCCTAAGGGAAGATAACAACACATTTGTGTTTGTCTAAAACGGTGTGAGGACGATAATGCAATATGGAAAGTACGCCGGACGAGCTACGTTTCGGGCTAAGAACTATGGAAGATCCACATGCAGCGACGTGGGAAGACGGGCAGTGGAGCAAGGACGGAGGGGATACCAGGAGGTCGTCGGGATATAAGTAGGTGAGTGGCGGCGGGCGGAATCTGCGAGCAGGTGGCGTAGGCCCTGCAGCGCCGGAGCTTGGTCAGAGAGAATGGCATGTACCGCAGATCGGGACGTGCTGCCTCGGCGCCGTCGAACGCAGAAACGATGCACTTCCTCCCTTTCCCTCGGCCGACGGGATGCGGCCGGATCAGTGACCAACGGTGAGAGAGAGAGAGGCCACTGCACTCCCTTTCCCCCGGCGGACAGGATGCGACCGGATCAGTGACCAACGGTGAGAGAGAGAGAGAGGCCACCGCAGCCTTGTGTGAGATACTCTGAAGAGCGACAAACCAGGCAGGCAGGCTCCATTGTATAAAGTAAGTGGACTACCTTTTTCTCCATAAAAATCATTTTATATTCTGTGTACGTGCCATTGAGCACTATAACTTTATTTAAAAATAACGCGGCAACGCGTCAAGTCGAATTTTGTTTCGTGCACGCATGGTACACAACCTCCCTAGGTAAACAACCGCTACAGGCGTTCAAATTAGCACGTGGGCTGCCATTTCGTAAAGAAATGAGCTCCACCGTGTACCCGCGCGGGTGTGGCTGGGCACGAAGCGTGAGTACGTGCACGGTGCACCTATTCACTTCTTGTATACGTACACCACCTATGTGGGGTTGTGTGAGAGAGATACAAACCTAGAGAGATATAGTGTGTGGGTGCTTGAGAGTTTTTTTTGGGGGGGGGGGTCAATCAAAAAATGTAACATATGCAATGTGTGTGAAATAGAGTCCTGGATATAACATATATATAGAGGGGGGGCGATCCACGAGAAGAGAGTGGAGGTATCATCGGCTTGAGGTGTCCATAGAATCAAAGAGAGGGATGATGTGTGTGTGTGTGTGTGTGTGTGTGTGTGTGTGTGTGCGCGCGCGATTGATAAAGAGTGCCATCGAATTTGTGTGTGCCCACGTCAAAGATATAGAGTGGCTGGCCTACTGGAACGTGAGATGGGACATGTGCAGTTTGTCTCTATGGCATGGATACCTACCCGCAGCGCTCGACTGTCGGTGTGTGGTGGGGGATGAGGGAGGGCCAATTAACTATAGAGGTACAATGGCTGGTATATGTGTGGAGGAGGAGAGAGGCCTACCTCATGTATTAAGGAGATCGATCTGCCTCATGTATTAAGGGAGATCGATCGGCATCCATGCATATGTGCAGGAGAGGAATAAGGTTGGGAGAGAGACAGAGCTAGAGTGTTGGAGGGGGTGGTAGTGGAGTTGCTTCTAACAAATGGTGGGATAGGCTCGCTAGACAAACGGAGGGCACGCCCGCAATATCAATAAGAGAGGAGATGGCTGCTTGTTGTCTGTGCACGTGGGTGTGAGAGACGGGTCAGGAGGCATGAACGAAGTATGAGGGGGGACGATGTGGCTGTGGTAAGCAGACATAACTACATAGGAAGATCAATCGCCCTTTGTTAGAGAAAGGAGAGACATAACTTGTGAGGTACGTCGATCGATGGGGGGTAGTTAAAGTCGATCTAGGTATATGTTGGGAGATCAATCGGTATACATGCATGTGTGTGTTAGAAGCAAATGAGGCACGAGGAGAAGGATAGAGAGAGACGGATGCATGTAGGAGGTGGTACGAGAGGCATACTATATCAAGGGGGGAGGAGTGTGCGAGTATGAGAACGATGAAAAGAGTGGTGGGAGTGAGGCATGGATGGTGACAAGAGAAGAGGGGAAGCTTGTGTTTGTGCTAGGCACACCTAGCTAGAGAGGCATATCGATCGATGTGTGCCGTAAAGAAGGAGCTGGGGGGCCTACACACATCGTGGGTGAATGACCTAAAGTGAAAAGACGAATTTGCGCGATGGAGCTAGAGAATGCTGAGGGAGGGTGAGAGCACTACTAGAAAAAGGGCTACTAATGGCGCAACTAATTTGGCCATTAATGGCGCATTAGTGGTGCGGCATTACTCGCACGCCATTAGTAATTTTTACTAATGGCGCACCACAGATGCGCCATTAGTATCTGGTATACTAATGGCGCACCACTGGTGCGCCATTAGTATAGGCCACGGTGCGCCATTAGTATGCCTCCCAGGGGCCATGTATACCCAGGTGCTTTGGCATACTAATGGCGCACGACAGCAGGATGCACCATTAGTAACTTCGGCATACTAATGGCGCACTGTTTAATGATGCGCCATTAGTATCCTCTGGCATACTAATGGCGCACTGTGATGTGATGCGCCATTAGTATGAATATTAGGTTTTTTTATTTTTTTTATTTTCTATTTTTTGCACAGGTTACAAAATGTATAATTGGACAAAATATAGACAGCACACATCAACAGCAGATTCATCGAACACAATAGAAGATTAGTCTCTGAATATAATTCATCATATTAGTCTCTGAATACAATTCATCATATTAGTCTCCGAATTGAAAAGACCGAAGAAAGATAGAACATTATATTACAAGTCTCGAGACCGCGAGTAGCGAGTTTGTCTTCACATTACAAGTCGATATCGATCATCTAAACTACCATCACATAGAAGAGAGCTGCGGTCATCACGATGAGCATCATCATGATGAAACTCGTCTTCATCCGGTTCCTCCAGCGCTCCCTCCCCTCTCCCGCTAGATAGCGGGCGTATCTAGATTCGGCCTCGGCCCTAGTGGTGTACCCTTTGTAACTGTTACCGCTGAATCGGTGAACCTGTCTCCGACACTCCTCCCAGTCGTCGTACACTCCGGGAACCTTACCCTTGTACACGACATACGACGACATCGCTATGCACTAGCCAAACGAAACGTTAGTACCAATTCACAGATAATACATAAACAATATATAAGTATGCAACAGAACGATCGGAAGAGAAAGGCAAGACATTAATAGCATCGATTACATCTAAGTTGAACGACTCTCGAAACCAAAGAGACATACTACAAGTTCATTAAAGTTTAATTACAACATGAGCCAATCGATGTTTCAGAACTAGACACAGCATCACTGCTTTCGACTCGACTCAAGAGGGACCGGAGTGTGGATGAAGCCGCCGTCTATCGTGGGAGTCATGAAATAACGGTCGTTGTCAGCCTGCATTTGTAGCATTGTGTCGATGTCACTGTTGGACGGTTGATTTATGAGGTAGAACTGCCCCGAGGTACGAAGGACATCTTGATGGATGATTTCCACCAAATCCGACTGGATGCGAAAGAATTCTTGTCTGATGTCCGCGTCCTGGATTGCCGACACGCTCGCGGCCCAATCTTTGAGTTTACTCGGTAGCAGAAGTTGATGATGGTCCCGTACGATCGCCCGCATGTGATGGATGGCGTAGTAGGCACCCTTCTGACCGCAAGGCGGCTGCTTGACGCAGCAGAACATCGTATTGTGGGAGAACACGTGCTTGTCGTACTTACGAATAGGCCTGGTGAAGGTGCCTCCAGAATTGGCGCAGCCGGGGAGAACATCATCAAGAACCTTCTTGACATTTGTGTAGTCTACGTTCGACTGACGGTCCGGGTCGAAATACGTGGCCATGGAATATTTGGGGCTTAGGAGGATGAGCGTGCAATGTGTGTCACTGCAGAAAACACGGAATGTTAAAAGAAAAACGATCGAAATCTAAGAATTCATATGTTACGGGGCGGTTGAGGGGAGGACTTACTCGGGAAAGTAAGGCACGAGGAAGTTATCCTTATCTTGGTTTGCCAGAATGACGCCTTTCAGGTAAGAAGTCGCGACTTGCCGGTCCCCAGCGCTGCCCAAGATCTTGGCACGCATGTAGAAGGGGTCGACTATCACGATGTCCGGGGTCTTGTCGCGAATGATCCGCATCTCCATACTCAGCGAAAATAGCCGGACGAAGGTGTAGTGCAGCGGATGAAGGTTGAACATAGCGTGGATGTCATCAAACCGCAGGACGATCGTACCCCCGATGGAGTTATCCACAAAGCCCTTGCCCTCTGGCACCTTGGCCGCGAAAACCGGGTATGCCACATCATTCTCTCTGAGACGCCGCTTCTCCAAAGAAAGAACACTGTCATGCAGACTCCGCATAGCACCGGTTGCAGCTTCGAGCATATTTCTCGGTAGCATCGGCCTACCCGCCACATGCACCCTCCTCGAGATATCCTCAGGTGAAGGTGGCCCGTCCTGAGCATGGATCGTACTCGGTGCCGGCGGGCCTGCACCCTTGTTAGTCTTTCTTTTGCGTGCCTTCTTCTTCTCCTGTAATGGGACCGAGTTCTGCTCACAGACCGCCTTCTTGAGTGTGTTGGGGCTGATAATATTTCGCACCTCGCCTATCTGAGGCTCGGTGAAGTCGGCAGCTGGAGGCGTCTCCTGAGAGCTGAACGGCAGACGACGCCTGTTGCAACTTGGCTTCTCCATGGTACCAGCTAGATCGCGCACGTCTTTTGTTGGGTTGGGTTCTTGAGAAGGAGGCCCCATGAAGTCGTCACCGTACCCACTAACTAAATGAACTTGCACCACAACATAGGCTAAAGTAATTTGTGCTAGGTACTACCTTTCAGAACTTGACATAAAAACAACAGATTTATTGTGTGTTTTCATCTAGGAGTAATAACTACCGTTGGCGTCAAACCAAACGGAGGAGGGAATGTTAACTACCGGTGGCGTCAAACCTGACATTTGAGTGGTAAAAAATGCAAGTTCACTAAGTTTTGCCGATTGCTTAATGCATACATGCACTGTTAAGAACTTGAGAAGCTGACTTGATGCCATTCCTAAGCACTACATCATCATAAAAATGATAAGGTATATATGGTACGCTCAATCATCAAACACTAACATGACCCAATTTTTTTCTATCCATGTTTCAATTTGATGCCATCACTCCATTCAGCAAGCAGCATTGTAACAAAAAGAAATTCTAGGCGCAAATTTGAATGCCAAGTGTGGACGGGGCGAGGGGGAGAGGGGGAGAGGAGGAGGGGGAGCTCACGGGGGCGGTGGTGTGGACGGGGCGACGAGGTGGGGCGATGAGGTCCGGGTGGTGGTGGTGCGACGAGGTCTGGGTGGTGGTGGGCGACGAGGTCCGGGAGGCGACGAGGTCCGGGTGGTGGTGGTGCTCCGGCGACGGTGGTGTGGACGGGGCGGCGTCCGAGCCACCGGCGACGAGGGCGGCGGGGCGATGCGTCCAACGAGGTGGGGCGACGGGGAGAGCGGCGCCGAGGAGACGAGGACGCCAAAGTACATCTCAAGCTCGCATAGTATGACCACGATCTCTTCCTGTAGCCTTCTGAGTAGCCTCACGCCAATCGACTTCCGAGAGATGACGTCGAAGAAGTTGCATAGGCCAAATAGCGTTTCACGGACGTGCGCATCCATGATCCCACGGATTGCAACTGGAAGTATCTGCATCATCAGCACGTGACAGTCGTGAGACTTCATCCCGCTGAACTTCTGCTTCGCTGGGTCTAGGTATCTGCTTATCTTCCCCGCGTAACCATAAGGAAGTTTTACTCCTAGGAGGCAGGTGAAAAACTGCTCGATATCCTCCTGACTTAGAGTGAAGCACGCGGGAGGGTAGTCATTTCCGGTCTTCTTGGCCTTTTTGCCTTTGCGACGACTTTCTGTGTCCTGCTTCGCCTCATCATCATCATCATCATCATCATCATCATCATCATCGGCGTGAAGCTCCTACCTGATGCCCATTGATTTCAAGTCTGCCCTTGCTTTCGGCCCATCTTTGGTCCTCTCTGCCATGTTGAGCAGGGTACCAAGCAGACTCTCGCACACGTTCTTTGTGATATGCATGACATCAAGGCTGTGAGGCACACGGTGGATCTTCCAGTACGGCAAGTCCTAGAAAACAGACCTCGTTTTCCATACCTTCAGCAGCGGCTCTGGCGCCTTTCGCTTCATTCCCGGCTCTGGCGCCTTTTACTTCTTTCCCGGCAGTGGACAGTCTTTCCAATTTTTCAACAGCTCGTCTATTTCCTCACCGCTCCTCGTACGCGGGCGTTTTCGGGGTTCGGTTTCACCATCGAACAGATCCTTGCGTTTCCTCCACGGGTCATCGTCGAGCCACCTTCGATGTCCCATGAACACGGTTTTTGAAGACCCGGGATCTCTACCTAGCTGGCGATACGTTGTGTCATCCATGCACCTGACGCATCCAGAAAATCCGTGGACTACCTGCCCCGCGAGATATCCGTAACCGAGATAGTCGTGCACCGTCGTGAGCAGTGCGGCTCTCATAGGGAAATATTCTTTCTCTGCGGCGTCCCACGTATTGGCTGGCGTTTTCCACAGCGTGTCTAGCTCCTCCTTCAGCAGCCCCAGATACAGATTGATGTCGTTCCCTGGTTGTTTCGGCCCTTCAATTAGCATACTCATGTGAATGTACTTCCTCTTCATGCACAACCAGGGGGGAAGGTTGTACATCCACACAAACACAGACCAGGTGCTATGTGTGCTTCTCTGGCTGCCAAACGGATTGACTCCATCGGTGCTCGCGCCCAGCACGATGTTCCTTGGATCCTTCCCAAATTCTGGGTCTTCGAAGTTCAACGCTTGCCACTGGCTCGCATCCTTAGGGTGACTCAGCATCTTGTCTTTTTTATCTATCTCCGGATCATTTGCGTCATCTTCTCGCTTCTTCTCCTCCCTATCCGCGTGCCAACGCAGGAGCTTTGCTACCTTAGGGTCCGCGGAATACCGCTGCAGACGAGGAGTGATCGGAAAGTACCACACCACTTTTCGAGGAGCTTTCTTCCTCTTCTTGTATCGAGTGACGCCGCACACCGGACATATGGTAGACTCCGCGTGCTCGTCCCGATAAATGATGCAATTGTTCATGCACACATGGTATTTCACGCGCGGTAAATCCAGAGGACACACGATTTTCTTCGCCTCCTCCAAACTGGTCGGGCACTTGTTCCCCTTGGGAAGACGTTCGTGCCAGAATGACATGTTCTCGTCGAAGCATGCGTCGGTCATTTTGTGTTTTACCTTCATCTCCAAAGCCATGAGCATTACTTTCAGGCGGGTATCCTCGGGCCTGCATCCTTCATACAATGGAGTAACCGCGTCTAACTCAAGTTGATCCATCTTGGCTTTCTCTCGGGCGGCAGCTCTTGCGTTATCCGTCTGCTTGAGAAGCAGCTCTTGAATATGACGGTCCTGCACCCAGCCCATCGATGGTCCAGCGTCGTCTGCTTCACCGGCATCATCATCTTCACGATCATGCCCGTCGTCTGCTCCGGCATCTTCCTCATCATCATGTCCTGAATCTTCTACATGATGACTATGTACATCATCACCGTCGTGATCATCTCCTGGGGATTCTTCGTCTTCTCGCCCGCCCGAGCCGCGGTGGTTGTCTTGCTGCCCTTCCTCATTTCTTGCCCGGCCCCCATGGACGACTTCGTAGTCATCTTCATCACCTTGCCACCGATAGCCATCCATGAAACCACGCAAGAGCAGGTGGTCCCGCACCTGCCCAGAATCCGGGTCCGCAATAAGGCTCTTCAGCTTGCATCTTCGACACGGACATCTTATCTCCGTCTCGTTCTTTCGAAGCATCTCGGCCTTCGCGGACCTCAAAAACCTATTCACGATGCCTTCGGTCATCGTGCGGACCATGGTCGCCTGCGGGGTAGAGCAAAACGATATTTTAGAACCAACAAAAAATTTGGCATGACTTTCCCTAAAAATAGGACCAAAAAGAATGCTTAATGCCAAAATTCTTGCCGAAACGGAAATGAATCAACATTCCGGCAAAATATTGGCAACTATCGCATTTCAAATACCGGTACACCTCCAAAAACAAACACATATGCAACACCACAAACATATGCAACACCACGAACATACATAGATCTAGCTAGGCCATAAAAAGTGCATGTGCACATTGTTCTAGGGAGAATAACATAAATATAGCTTCCCCCCTTACTTACCTATCAAAACAAGGTAATTTAACCACTTAAATTGAATGAATCTATGGTGGAAATGAGGTGAAAAAGAGGAGGCACCCGAGACAAGGAGGAGGTGGAGAGAATGAAGTGGGGAGAAAGTGAGTGTGGGTAGGAGAGGCTGTCCAAAATATCTTGTTGCTGCCCACTTACTAATGGCGCACCAACACCAAATGCGCCATTAGTAATCCAGGTTACTAATGGCGCACCTCCTGTTGGTGCGCCATTAGTAGTTTTGCAAAAAAACATACTAATGGCGCACTGCCCCACAGTGCGCCATTACTAGTTTAAACTAGTAATGGCGCACGGTGGAGAAGTGCGCCATTAGTAGTTTTGCAAAAAAAGGAACAAAAAATATAATTAAAAAAACAATATTAGTGGCGCACTTCCCGACAGGTGCGCCATTACTAGTTACAACTAGTAATGGCGCACTGTGTCTGGATGCGCCATTAGTATGTTTGGACAGGCGCACTAGTTCAAAAAAAAAGTTGATACTAATGGCGCACCCTGGGCCTAGTGCGCCATTAGTAGTTTCAATTCTAATGGCGTATCATAAGATGGTGCACCATTAGTATATACTAATGGCGCACCGCTTGTATGGTGCGCCATTAGTGTCAATCCCATCTATAGCCCTTTTTCTAGTAGTGGAGGGATGCGGGCGTGTGCATGCACAAGAGAAAGTTAGTGCTAGCTACAAAGATAAGAGGGTTGTTTGGGTGTAAAAGACGAATAGAGATCATATATACTTCATTATAAAAAGCGAATTCGGATATTTGAAGAATTTATCATAGTGTTTCAAACCGACGCATGTGTGAATATATATAACGGTGATACGCATGGTGTGTTTATGAACATGTTATACTACATTTAATATATTTTATCTCTACTCTTATAAAAAACGGAGTTGTTGATGATGGTGTGCCTGCCATCCTGCATTATAGGCCATCCGATTTATATCTGGCGGATAGCAAGGAAACTATGATGGTTGAAGTTGACACCAATCATGATTGTAGATTCTTATTAAAATAGAGAAACGAATTCAAATTTAGTTCGAATTGCAGCGGTAGTATAGACATTCGGAATGCACTAAAATGTTGGTATGAGTAGGTTACATGCATTATACAGCAAGCGAAAAAATTTAGTCGGACATAACATGGATTCATACTCCCTCCTTCCATCTATATAGGGCGTAATGAGATTTTTAAGACCGCCTTTGACTATTGACAAGATTAATAGTATATGGCATGCACAATGTGAAAATTATATCATTGAAAGAACCTTTCACAGACGAATTTAACGGTGTGCTTTGTGTAAGTTGCATGTCATATATCATTGCTCTAATATTTGGTCAAAGTTAGCATCGAAAAACGCATTAGGCCCTATATAGATGGAAGGAGGGAGTAGCTTTGAATAGCATTTGTATAGTAAAACGGGGAAAGACTCTCTCTTTGTGTGGTGTGAATAGTTTTATTTTTTTCGTTTTCTTTTTGGTTGAGGGAAGTGCGAATTGATTTGGTACGTACAAGTACAATATTACTACACGTTAGGCTTGTCCCTAAAATTCAACCCGCGTCTTGTTATATCCCGAAAATTCAGATATCGTGCTCCCAAAACTGGCGCCTTCACAACCCGCACCTTGCTATCCCGAAATTACAAAGCGCGCGAAAACTCCCTCCAGCTGCCAAATCCCGACACGCGAAATCCCCCTTCTAACCTTGAGCCGAAAGGGCCGCTAGTTCAAATCGGTGGGGGGTACTTTTGTAACACACCCTACATTTTGGACAAGCGCGTCCCTAAGTCATGCTTCACCCCCTCCCATCGCCCCCTTTTCGCCATTCGAAATCCCAGGCCGCCATAACCTCTCCGCTCCAGCCGTGAAACCCCACCCTCCTCCATCCGCCACGTCACCGCTGCCCAGCCGGAGCCTCTTCCCCGACGACGTCGTCCATCGCAACAGCTCGACGTCCCTCGTCCACCTCCCCGGATGAGGATCCGTCGTCCATCTCGCCGTGCCGCCAGTTCAGCCGCCCCGTCCTCCACCTCCAAGGAGCTGCTCCGACGATCGCCTTGTCTATCGCGGCTGCTCCATCCCCACCGCGCCGCCTTAACCTCCTCCACCAGAACCGCAGCATTCTCACCGACTCCTCGGACGAAGTCGAGGCCTACTCGGCGTCACCAAAGAGGTTGCACACTCATCGCATCGCACCTTCTCCTTAACTCGACCTCCCGGTGCCGACGGTGCTCCATCTCGCACCCCCATGGAGTGGCTACCTTGAAGCCAGCGCCGCGGGCGTCATCTCCACGGCAGCTCTCCCCCAGTGCGAGGCCCCTTCAGCGGCGGCGTCCATACCAGCCGGATCTGCTGCTGCTGCTCCGGCTCTCGCTCGCTCGCGCTGCTGCTGCTGCTCCGTCTCTCGCTCGATCGCTCGCTCACCCAGCTGCTGCTGCTGCTCTCCCCCAGTAGCATTCAGATTCCACAGTAAATTTCAGTTTCGACAGTTAAGTTCAGAGTCAACAGTTTTTGCCTCATCTGTTGTAGTCAGGTGGTTTTTGGTGATGTTAATTTTACATCCATTTTACATCATCTATTGGAGATGCTGTTAGAATCCCACTTGCGATTGACGATGTCTGTCTTGTGCTGCTTCAGCCTTGACGTCTTACGGCTCACCAGAGCTGCTCCAACGACAAAACGATCCATCACAATAGAGCAGTGCCCTGGACACCGTCTACAAATTCCTTAGATCTTCCTCCACACCTCCGACAGCCACCTCGTCCTCAACTGCTTCAGCGACCAACCCAATGATGTTGAGGTCGACACGGCTACGGCAAAGAGGTTGTACACTTGTTGCATCACTTATTACTATACATTCACGTCGATCCATTAGGGCTATTTTTCTTCAACGGAAAAACGTTGATCCACTGGTTGTTACCATCACTCTAAATTTCTGCATGCTCTCCTTACATAATCTCACCATATTTTTTTCTTATGCATGTCAGATATTGTACATAGTCATGTTGAATATGTAGAGAAAAACAGAAGAGTTTTGCGCGGAAATACAATGTCATGCAGACATCGCTCCATGGTGGGTTCAATGGCAAACTCTCCCCACCCCTCTCCTGATTGTAATCCAGAGGAAGATATTTGTTCTGAGGCGGATTCAGACGCCGCTGACCACTCCTATTTACCCCCCAAGGTGTTTGCTCTACCTTGGCATGATGATGTTAGTCATATCATGCATATGTTGCCTTGCAGTGCCTACTTTTGACATCATATATGTCATCTGCTTAGTTTAGACATGTTCTGTAATGCCACCTGTTTAGTTTCTATATCATATATGGGAATTATGCAGTCTCATGTCTTTTAGCCAGCCATAATATATGTGAAATGTGCAATGCCATCCTGTTTAACCAGGCATCATATATTTGAATGATATCTTGCCCATCCCTTTCTTCATTACATTTCCATTTGTTGACAATGTTTTACATTAAACTACTCTTCCTGTGAATCAGCCATTTGACTGGGAGATGGAAAAAGCTGGAGTGAAAACAAGGCCTTCAGAGCAGACAGTGCTACCTATCGAAGCAGATCTCTTGTTGGGTCCTGATAGCTCCTCAGAGATGGATTCAGAGACACATGACCAGTCCTATTCCCCCACTAAGGTGTATGCTCTAACTTGGCACGGTTATACTGCTCATATCATGCATACGGTGTCTTGCATTGCATAGTTTAGACATCATATACACAATATTCAACACCATGTTCTTAGTTCAGACATCACATCGAATGCCCTCTTTTTAGCATATAAATCACATATGTGAATTAAATGATGCAATCCTGATTACTTAGATAACATGTAGATGAATTATGTCATGCGATCATGTTTAGTTATTCATCATATCTTTCAATTATGTTATGCTATGCTATCCAGTTTAGATAGACATCATATATGTGAAATTATGTCATGCTATCCGTTTTAGTTAAACAATATACATGTCAACTATTTCATGACCTCTTTTTTCCACACTATCTATTGCATCTGTCTCTCATACAATGTCTATACATTCAACTATGTTTCCTGTTTATCAGCCATTTCAATTGGAGCGGGTGATGCCAGTATCTAGCAGACTAAAAACACGGTCTTCAAATTAAACAGTGCTACCTCTTGGTGGAGATAGCACCCCGGTTGTACATGCACAAGAACCAGCCCTACCACACATAACCCAAACTCTCACAGATTGTACCCCTACTGCGATGGACAGAGAACCAGCTTCACCCAATCTAACCCCAACCCCAGCCGATAGTAACCTAGTTCATGTTGACACAGCACCATCTCTACCACAGAGCTCCCAAACAAGAGCAGTTAGTAAGGTAGCTCCAGTGCCCAAAGGGCCAGTACTATCACGGCGAAGCCCAACTCCACCAGTTAGTACGCCTATTCCTGTGGAGGAAGCACAACCAGCTAGTCATAGTTTAGCATCTATCGCATTTGATGTTGTTAAATCGTATGTGCGTATCTTCCCATCTTGGAAATATTATACTGAAGATGAAGGAAAATGCCAGTTGCAGGTGTTTGTCCAGGAGTTATGTGTAAGTAATGTTATTCATGGCAATTACTTTGCTTCGTCCCATACATCCTACCTCCATGATGGTTATAATACAGCAAATTTTCCCATTTTTCTCTATAGAGAAGGACCGATTTGGAAACTCGGGATGAGGTAACCTGTGCTAATACCTCTGTTATCTTCAAGAATGCTTGGTGGTAATATCGGAATTACCTAGAGAAAACGTACTTCACCGGCAAAGAAACTCATCAAATTCCCTTACGTTCTCCTGAGACACATTTACTGGACGATGACTGGGAACGCCTTGTTCTGTACTGGTCCCGAACCAAGAATGTGGTAAGGTCTATGAGCTCATTTTCTATTTTTAAGTATTATATTCTTGCGTCTTACTGTACTCTGTTCATGTAGAACAAGTGCCTAAACCTGAAGAACAACTGTTCTAATTTAAGATTCCATTGCTATCATAGTTCAAAAAAGCGCTAGGCGTTAATTGTGCATTTTGCCACCGCCTTGCGCTTTACTGACCAAAGCGCATACTTATGCGCAGTTATGCACAGATTATGCGTAGTTATGCGCAATGCGTTTTGCCAACGCCTAGAGCCTAGGTGCACTTGAGCGCTCGCTTAGGCGCGCCTTTTTTAACTATGATTGGTTTGCTCTTGTATCACTGTATTTACTCATACACACTTATTTTTAAATTGAAGGATCCAATCGAAACTCCAATGGCACAGCAGGTATGTTCAGGCATGTTTCTTTAACAGGTTTGCTCTTATCAATAGCTCTGTTGATTTCAATTTCAATTGTGTATACAGTTGACTTTCATATCATGCACATTACTCGCATCACAACAGAGCCAATAGTGTTGTTGTACATGTAGACCCGTGGTACCCATCTGAAATCTTGTTGTGTCGTGTAGTTTCCCACGCTTTGTATTCTTTCACTGCTGCTTTGTCTTGAACTGATATGATTTGAACCGTGCCTAATTTTGATTTGGCAAGACAATGCAGTGACCATAGGACATAGATATATGTTTGTTTGATGCTTTTATTATGTACTAGTACTTGGCAATAGAAGACTTGGTAGTTTAATCATGTCCACCTTACTAATGAACTGGTTCACCGAAATGAGTTTCATATACTAGTACATGCTAAACTTGTTATGTGTCTGCTTGTTTCTTCTTTTAGAATGCTGACAGAATATTGGGGAAGAGTGCCTTATTAAGCAATGGTAAAGGAAGTAATGCAGATAAGGTTCAAGATAGTGACACATCCTTGTTGCTCTCCAACAAAGCTGATAAAACAGCTAAGGAAGACTATCTTGAAGACAGCGAGACAACCCCAAAGTCCTGTCTTGGTTTAGTGTTCGAGTTACTGGCCACTACCGCTTGCACAAGCTATTCAAACTCACTGTCTAAATCAGTTCGGTTTCTTGAGTCTCAACTAGAAGCTGAAAGACATCGATCAGCTGTGCTGCGACAAGAAGCGGAAGGACTGCGGAAGTCCCTGGAGCATTCAGATGCATACTTTCTGGTGCAACAGCAAGCGTTGGAGGATTTTAGCGCCAAACAGGACAAAGCTAATCAGCTTGCTAAGCTTATTGCCAGCATGGTGGATACCCAGGATAGCGTTTCTTGAGCTCTTCTGAAGTTGTTTCAGTTATGCTCTTGTTTTGCTGCCGTGTTTATTTGCACTGGTGGCCAATTTTGACGGCCAGTGTATGTAATGTGCTGCTTTGTTCCCTATATTTGCACTGGTGGCGAATGTTGATGCCCAGTGGATGTAATATGTGTAATAGCCATGATAGCCTAGCATAAGTTGCTTGCTTATTTATTTCCTGGTTGTCTTGTTTATTTGTTTGCTTGTAGTCAGTGCAGTTCTTTTTCCGCGGTTTGCTAGTGGCTGCAATAACCTATTTTTTAAAACTAGGCCACAATAACCATGGGCTAATATTTACTATAGTGACACTGGGCCTCCTACGGGCTGTAGAAACAGTGGGCCTTCTACGGGCCGTAGAAGCAGTAGGCCTTCTACGGGCCGTAGAAACAATGGGCCTTCTACGGGCCGTAGAAACAATGGGCCTTCTACGGGCCGTATCATCAATGTGTCTTATACGGGCCGTATGATCGATTGGCCAAACAAGGGCCAATAACAGGCCGCATTATGGCCGTAAACGGGCTAGAGTTGGAATCATCTGTTCATGGGTCGGCCATAACGGGCCATCGTTAATAGGCCGTATTTGATGACGCTATGAAAACGACCCAACGTATTAACGGACCACAAACGGACCGACTGTAACCACGGGCTGAATTTGGCCCACAAGCAGAAAATGACAGTAATGAGCCATAAGTAAACGAATGCTGGAAATGAGCTCAAGAATAAATGTGCTCTGAGAAGGCCGAAAGATAACATGGGCTGGAAACGGCCCAACGGAATAACGGGCCGTTAATGGGTATAAAGTGATACACTGTTCATTACGGGCCAGTTTCACCACGGGCCGTTAATGGGTGTAAAGTGATACAGTATTCATTACGGGCCAGTTTCACCACGGGCCGTTAATAGGCCAAGAGTTACATAGGGCCTCATATGGGCCGAAAGACATCATGGGCCATACATGGGCCAGAAGTGAAAATGGGCTGGAATCATATTGGATGGCCCAGATGACGCTACTGCGCCTAATTCGGATAGGGCGTAACAGGCCTTGGGTTAGCGGGCTGTAAATGGGTTATATGCGAACAAGACGTTAACAGGCTTTCCATGGGCCGACCCGCCACCTTTTGACGAAGTCAAACGGGCCGGCCTTTTCACAGGAATGGGCCTCTGTTGGGCCGTGCCACGTGTCGACGTATCAGAGGCGCCTTCTGTCCAATGAGTGGATGACATCTGTCACAACGATGAGCCGACACGTGTTTCCTCCAGCCAATGATGATTTTACATGTGGAAAATCCCCATTGGTCGGGGCTGTTAACGGGTTATCGGATCCAAAACCCGACCCGATAGCTTCACGGCGTTCCGTTACGGTGGATGCCACGTGTCGGTCACCCTTGACGAAAGCACTTCTGTGACGCGCGATTTATCGTCATGGAAGTGCACACTTCCGTGATGATAATTTTGGTAATGTCATGGAAAACTTCTACGACAGCACAGGTATGACTATCTTGATTCTGTCATAAAATCGTCATGGATGTACATGCATGACAAAAAACACGACCTACTGTGACAAATATGTATCATCACGGAAGTGTATTTTTTTGTAGTGTATGCTCGATATGTGCAAAGACAACATGGCATCACAACAAGACTCTACGACTCAGAGTATTTATTCATTAGGCTCCCAGGAGCCAGATATTACAAACATGGGTCTCATGACCCAACATACAGAGCATACAAGCAACAAGCACATGCGGAAGCTTAACTTGTCTGAGTACAGACAACTACAAATGAAGAAGGCTGAGAAGCCTGACTATCTACAAGACCCTCCCAAGGGTATAAGATCGTAGCTGAGGTAACAAGCTAAACGTCGAAGTCCACGTGGAACTACTAGTGAGACTAACGTCTCTCTGCAAAAACATAAATTAAGCAAACGTGAGTACAAGTTTACCCAGCAAGACTTACGTTAGAACTAACTACATATGCATCAGTATCAATAAAGGGGTGGTGGAGTTTAACTGCAGCAAGCCAGCTTTGACTCGGTGGCTAACCTGAACTACGACTGCAAGTAACTCTTTTGAGGTGGCGCACACGAGTCCACATATTCACCATATCAATACACCACTATGGACCCGCTCTCGTCTCCCTACGAGAAGGCCATCCATAACACTCACGCTTATCTTGCGAGTTTTAGAGTATCCATTTCAAGTTATCTATGAACTGCACAGGCAACCCAGAAGTCCATTACCGCGGACACGGCTATTCGAATAGATGATGTTAACCCTGCAGGGGTGTACTTCTTCACACACGCTCTCGCCACTTACTACCATGTACACGTCGTGTATCTCGACAACCTTCAAGCGGAAGCCTGGCGAGGGAGTCGGCCACGACCAGACTAACCACACAAGTCTCTAGTCCAGGTTTATCGCCTATTCGGGTTCCATCTGCAAGGAGATCCGGCCGGGGTGTCCCTCACGGGCCCAAACGATATGTACGGGGTTCCAAGCCCACCAAACGGGCGGCGCTTGGTCTACCCGGCCACGGTGCCTAGTCTGTCCCAAGCCCACCTGTACCGGGTGCCACTTGGTAGACTACGAACACTACCTACAAACACCAGAAACTAGTTGCAACTCCTAGACAGAGATCGAGCTGGTTAATAAGCCGAGAGGGGTCGAGTTACCGGAACCCAATGTGTGGTGGCTACTGTTCATGGATCACAAACACAGAACTCAGTTCCTGAGGACGGTTTCAATGAGACAACCCACCATGTACTCCTACATGGCCTCTCACCGCTACCTTTACCAAATCGTGTTCACACACTTAGCTCACAACAGTAGGACATGTTCACACACCTCTAATTCATCCCCGATAAATCAGACCTGACTCAACTCTAGGCAGTAGCAGGCAAGACAAACAACCATGAATGAGTAGGCACATCAGGGCTCAAACAACTCCTACTCATGCTAGTGGGTTTCATCTATTTACTGTGGCAATGACAGGTCATGCAGAGGAAAGGGGTTCAACTACCGCAGCATGTAATAGTTGAAACGGTGTTGTCCTAATGCAGTAAAAGAGAGCAGGAGCGAGAGAGTGGGATTGTATCGAAATGAACAAGGGGGTTTTGCTTGCCTGGCACTTCTGAAGATAGTATAGCTCTTCATCGGTGTCATCGATCACGTCGTCGGAAACATCGTCTACTAAGAGGGAACAACCACCGGAAAACACAAAAGGAACCACAATCAATGCAATGCACATTCATATGAATGATATGTCATATTAAAGTACTGAATTGACCTAGTGCAACAGTTAGTCATATTCATTAAAGTGGAATTCAAATCTATAGCAAATTCCAACTCCAAAACTAATTACCATTTATTCCATAATCATGAATTGTCCTATTTAGTGAGGTTAACTTGTTCAAACATGCTTGAAAATTTCATATTCAGATTCTTTGGATTGTTCATTTTTCATATATAAATCTTTTCAATCTGAGCTATAGATTATTTTCTATGATTTTTAGAAGTTTTAACTATTTTCTGGAATTTCCTGGTTATTTCGAATTAGAATAAATCCATAAAAGGATTTACTGTGTCAGCCTGGCGTCAGTGTGACGTCAGCGTTCAAATGACCCGGTCCAGGTCAAACCTGACCAAGGGGGCCACTGGTCAGTGTCACGGTACAAGTTAGGGTCGCTGACGTGTGGGTCTAGTTAACGGCCACGTCAGCGGGGTCAAACCCCGCCGGTCAAAGCGGTCAACCTGCCGTTGTTTAGCCACCGGCAACGACAACCGCGGCAGAGCGGCTCGGGAACGCGCTGTGGTGCCCCGTTCACAGCGGGGCTGGGCTCGTTCGAGAGCCCTGACCAGCGCGCGTCGGGCGGTGGCGCCAGTCGGGCCTGGGGTGGCCAGAGGCGACGGCGAGGAGCTCGACCACGGTGGCCGGAGCTCGGGGGTGAGCGCGGGCAGTGCTGCAGTGCGCGAGCAAGCAAGCTGAGGCGCTAGCGGGGGCCTACGCGATGCGGGGAGCAGATTGGACTCGCCGGGGTGACCATTTGGTCACCGGAGCTGCGTCGGCGACGAGCTCAGGCGGCGGTGCGTTCGGGCGTAGGCGGTCCGGTGGCTACGGCGGCCTACGAGGAAAAAGAGAGGGACGTTCGGGGTCAGAGGCTCACGGCGAGTCGGAAGAGAAGGTCGGCGAGCTCGGAGACGGTCCAGAGCGGGCGGTGCGGTGAAGGCGATCTCCGGCGCCGGAGGTTGAAGAAGAGCTCGGGTCATCGCTTGGGGCTTTTGGAGTTGCGTGCGTCGACGGAGATGGCGATGGCGATGAGGCGGAGCTCGGGGGCGCGTCGGAGAGGCGAGGGGGTGGTTGTGGCTACGGCGACGACAAACGGCGGCGACGGCAGCGTTCGATTGCGGGAGAGAGAGGGCCACAGAGGAGAGGATGAGCGCAGGAGAGAGTGAGAGTGGTCCTGGGGGTGTGTGGCATCCTCTAGGCGCTTCGGGGCGGCGAGGAGACAGGCAGGCAAGGTGGAGGTGGCCGGCATGCGTCGGGCATGCGCCTGGCGTCCTTATGGCGCAAGGAGGAGGATGATTGGCACATGGGCCTGGTGGGCTGACTTCTCTCCTGGGCCAGGTAAGTTACAGGTACTCCCTCCTTCTCTATTTTCTATTTTAATTATTGTTTTCTATTTGTTTCAATCTATTTTGATTTAGTTCAAGCACTAAATCATTTTTTTCTTCTGATAATTTTTGCAGGGACTGAAAGGAATATTCTAGAACCCCTCACAAAATAACAGAATTATTGAAGCATTAAATATATTTATAACATATATTTGCTCCAACTCAAATACAATATGTATTAGTTCAAAGATCCAAAATGTCATGGAAAATGTGCATCATCTCTGGTTACTATTTCCAGCATTTTCCAAAAATGATGAACATTTTTTTAAGGCCATTTGGGTTCATTGAAAAAATATTTTTAGTTGAACCTATTTGAATTGGTTTAGTGCTAGGGCTTGGTCATCCCCAATTCAAATTTCCTTTGAATTTAAACATGATGCATGGATGCAGATGCAACTAAATACAAACAAATTCTAGGGTTGTGACAACTCAACCACACTAAACAAGAATATCGTCCCGAGATTCAAGACGTGAGATAAGAAGACAGAGGGAACACAAAGCTAACACAATCTCCACGACCCAACTGCCCTTCATAGGAACGTTGATTCCTTGCTTCATGTTGATCTTGATATCCTTGCTTTCGGGATCTTCATCCAACACGATGACGACAGAAGAAACTCTATAGGAATCGATCTTATTAAAGATTGAGAAATTCACGATCAACTCACGGAATGAGATGTTGAAGATCTCTCGAGCTAAGACACGAAACATACATCCAGAGGGATGGAGTGAAACAGATAATGAAGATTCAAGTTGATAAGCACAATTCCACGCTGAAAAAGATGGTGCATGGTTTCAAGATAATGAGGAGTTATCTGCCATGATTCCATAATGGCACCTTAGGGAAGGTGACTTGCAGAAATATTCCCTTAAGTGGCAAAAAGAATTACTTTTGATTCAGAGATCATTGAAACTCTTATACCAACCTAAGGCAAATCACAAAAATCATTTGGCGGAATAAGAAGGGATGGCATACCCAGACTAGAATGGATGATGTGGACTACCTTGTTGAAGACAACGCAAAGGATGATTTTGCTTGCGCGTGCTCTCAAGAACTTGAGCATTTCCATATTCATCAAGGTTCTACCAACATCTGTGTCAAGGATCCTGGCAACACAACATACTACCATGATGAATAGTGATGGACAATGCAGATGCAAAGGAAGACAACACTTTCTCAGATTTCACCTTAGCGAGGCCAAGGGAACGAAATCTGGATGATCGACCGAGGGACATTTAGCACTCCGCTTCTAATGTTCCCCTTGATGTGCTAGCGTAACCCATTTATAGATATGGTTTGGTATCTAGGACATCAAGTAAAAGGTCAGACTTCGGGAGCACAGGAGGAATAACTACGGAAGTAAATCCTGCGAGATCCTTATGGGGAGGTGGCCAACTTCCTCAATCAAGATACTACAATAATAGGTCTTCCGGCTGGTGTATTGGCCACGACATCCACTTTACCGGGTTACAGAGAGACCAATATTATAGTTCTCGAGAAACGTTCCAACCATCATATCTGCCTGAGATTCAAATCTGGTTGGTGTCAGAATATTCCAGACTCGTCCAGTCTGGAGAGAAAAATGAAAGTTTGCAACACAAATCGATGAGATGACGTTGCAAGACTCTCGGGAGATGAACTACGATAGCAAGCTTCAAAACATGAGTTGGTTCTGCTACACACATGTGAACACACTGTCCTAGACAAGCATGACCACATGGTAGTCTTACAATGAAACACTACCGAGTTCAGGTCAGGACCATCATTGCGGATGACGAAGTCCTTGCATAAGTCATATGATTAACTCTTATGAACGAACTCCTTCTCCTTCAACAAATCAGTCAGTGGCTTGGTGTACTAGGAGATACATATGGAATGGAGGTAGCTAATCTCACAAGCCAAAGTATACTTCGCACATGCATGACTAACTTGGGATGATTCTAGAGGAAGTAAAAACAAACTTTCTCAGATTCACGGCGGCAACTTGCATCATATGCACGTGAGTTAGAGGAAGTCACTTCTTTCATTCAAGCATATGCTCCATGGACTAGCACGAAGCACATTCTTCCAAAATTTTCCAACAGTAGCTTAATGCCCAACATGAATCATGGAGGAGATAAAATGATGTTGATGGGCTTAACAACAATTCATCTAGGTTTCCATGTAGATGGAATTCCATAATTATGTGAACACGGTGACAACGTTGGTCAGACCAAAAGATATAATGGTGTATGCTCGAGGGATCAAGCACGAGTAAGACAACATTACGAATATCATTAGTTTTGATTTGATTTAACGATAGCCCACACTCAAATCAAAGGATTGATAAGACAATAACACCGACAATTGATCACGCGGATCAATCGATGAAGATATCATCTTTCTTCAACACAGATACAAAATATCCCTTAGGGATGAGCGTGGTCGGACAAGCTTTTATCTTCCAACTCTCCAAGTTGTTGTTAAGCTTAACCAACTAGCTCAGGGGTATTCAACACAGATTCTTGGAGAAAAGGGTGGCTACAAGAAACCAACTTGATCACAAACTCGACATAGCGGTCAGGTAACAACCTGGTGATACCTTCGAGAAGATATTCGGAAAATCACGAATCACCGATATGTTACTAAGCTCGAGAACAATCTTGCTTTTCAGGGCAAGACGATATGATCAACAGAGCAAGGGTTTGACAAAATCCTAACTCATTGATCGAAGAGTGCACCAGAAATAAGGACTAGGTAGCACGATCAATCTTAGGATGATGATTTAATAATCAGCACACTAAGAATGACAGTGTTGTCCATTAACTACCAAGCAACAGGTTGCTAGGAGTATTGATTTCGCACATCACAGTACACTTGTCGGCATTCCGATTACAATAACATGGAAACCGAGGAATGAATCATGATGGCAAGAAGTATTACTGCGGCAAGAATCCATAAGAGGTGGTGCAATTCTCATGAAATTCTTGGCATAAAGACGGTAACACTCCAAGATAGAACAGAACAAAAGCTGGATTGGCATTTGTTCTGCAGAAATGGACGAGGTACTGGAGTTTGTTTCTCCTAGTCATTCCGGAGTGGAATGGCTTGGCGGACCATAAGAGTAAAAGGCATCGATGAGCAAGGATGCACAAATACTCCTAACTATCAACTGATACACGAGGGCCGGAATACAACTAAAGAGGGACAACTCAAAGGAACATGTATCTTTCTGAGTTGTGAATGCATAGATTAGTATGTCGAACGAGTTCAACATATTTCTTCCGGATAACCCATGCAGAAAGGTAGAACTGGCAGAGTCACAACATGGAATCGAGAACTCATCAGGAGCGCTCTGGTTGTGATCTTTCGGTTCAACGAGGAACTTCTGCCATAAATAGTTCATGGTATTTGGAAGAGGAAAATGCCACGGACCTCGAGGACTATCACAAAGGTTACTAATATCCTAAGGAACAAGCAAACACTATCAACAAGAAGTAGGTAGGGTGAATCTCGGGTTCAAAAACTCGGAAATGGAATACCTACCAACTAAATAACATCACGAGATGCTTTCGAGAATGATGGCCAGAATCATCACACTAGGAATATAAACATTGCTAGATTACTGGGTGGTTCTCTAAGACACCTATTGTCATAGAAATAGCTCCAAAATATATGCCGAGGCAACGGAGTACCTCAACTCGATGATTAGTGTGGTTAATCTGGCCCAAAGGAACATTGAGAATGGAAAGAAGGGATTTGCAAATGCATCAGACTATTTAGAAACCTGGGATGACTCGGACAGCATAACGGCTGTAAATGCTCAAAAATATTTGAGACATCCTGCAAAATAGTGGCATAACAACTCAATCATCACAATGTCAAGGTTCCGAGACCAACCATTAAAACACGGAAGTACTAGAAACTAAACTGAGACTTGAATCCATCAATCCTATAATTCTACGGATTAGTAACACGTGATCCTGATAGAAGAAGAGAAACCTAGTTCTTCAACCCCGTAGAAAAGAAGAGGCGGACTCAGATCAGAAGGGCATAAGGTATAAGGAGTAAAAAGAGCCTTACGTTCCCTTCCACAATCAATTCCCTTACATAACTAAAGCATTTCTAGACTCAACTTCGACCAGTTTGGCTTGGTAATCCTACAAGCAGTCAGGCTCTGATACCAAAGCTGTCAGGACCCCGATTCCAAATCACACCGATCTAGCTTGTAACACATCATATCACTTTGCGGCCTCATGCACGATATTCCCACGGGTGCCACCTTAACTGGCCCGGGACCATTTGCGCCTTTTGGCTCACGTATATGATAGTGTCGCTAGTATCCATATGACAGGGAACCCGGGCAGACATGACTAGTCGTGAAACCAAAGTGGCACTAACTTACGGGGACAGGCATACATGAAACAACATCGAGCATGTCGGTCAGCAGCGTGTGAATCCGGGCTGTAGCAACTGGGCTAACAGGACTCCGGGAACCCGGGCTGTAGCAGGCTAGCAGGACTCCGGATGTCATCGTGTGACATTTCCCCGAAGGGACAGACACAGGAACGAAGTGTATAACATGCCGGCCAGTCTAAGTGTTCCGGAGCAGTTGTAACTGGGCTAGCAGGACTCTGGTAAACCGGGCTGTAGCGGACTACCATGGCTCAGTGGAAGCACTAGACTACATTTCCCCATAAGAGAGGCTACCAAGGATAGACAACTAGGTTGTCGGATCCCACACATACCAAGCATTTCAATCATACACACAATATGCTCGATATGTGCAAATACAACATGGCATCACAACAAGACTCTACGACTCAGAGTATTTATTCATTAGGCTCCGAGGAGCTAGATATTACAAACATGGTTCTCATGACCCAACATACAGAGCATACAACCAACAAGCACCTGCGGAAGCTTAACTTGTCTGAGTACAGACAACTACAAATGAAGAAGGCTGAGAAGCCTGACTATCTACAAGACCCTCCCAAGGGTATAAGATCGTAGATGAGGTAACAAGCTAAATGTTGAAGTCCACGCGGAACTACTAGTGAGACTGACGTCTCTCTGCAAAAACATAAATTAAGCAAACGTGAGTACAAATGTACCCAGCAAGACTTACATCAGAACTAACTACATATGCATCAGTATCAATAAAGGGGTGGTGGAGTTTAACTACAGCAAGCCAGCTTTGACTCGGTGGCTAACCTGAACTATGACTGCAAGTAACTCTTTTGAGGTGGCGCACACGAGTCCACATATTCACCATATCAATACACCACTATGGACCCACTCCCGTCTCCCTACGAGAAGGCCATCCATAGCACTCACGCTTATCTTGTGAGTTTTAGAGTATCCATTTCAAGTTATCTATGAACTGCACAGGCAACCCAGAAGTCCATTACCGCAGACACGGCTATTCGAATAGATGATGTTAACCCTGCAGGGGTGTACTTCTTCACACACGCTCTCGCCACTTACCACCATGTACACGTCGTGTATCTCGGCAACCTTCAAGCGAAAGCCTGGCGAGGGTGTCGGCCACGACCTGACTAACCACACAAGTCTCTAGTCCAGGTTTATCGCCTATTCGGGTTCCATCCGCAAGGAGATCCGGCCGGGGTGTCGCTCACCGCCCCAAACGATGTGTACAGGGTACCAAGCCCACCAAACGGGCGACGCTTGGTCTACCCGACCACAGTGCCTAGTCTGTCCCAAGCCCACCTGTACCGGGTGCCACTTGGTAGTCTACGAACACTACCTACAAACACCAGAAACTAGTTGCAACTCCTGGACAGAGATCGAGTTGGTTAATAAGCCGAGAGGGGTCGAGTTACCGGAACCCAATGTGTGGTAGCAACTGTTCATGGATCACAAACACAGAACTCAGTTCCTGAGGACGGTTTCAATGAGAAAACCCACCATATACTCCTACATGCCCTCTCACCGCTACCTTTACCAAATCGTGTTCACACACTTAGCTCACAACAGTAGGACATGTTCACACACCTCTAATTCATCCCCGATGAATCAGACCTGACTCAACTCTAGGCAGTAGCAGGCATGATAAACAAGCATGAATGAGTAGGCACATCAGGGCTCAAACAACTCCTACTCATGCTAGTGGGTTTCATTTATTTACTATGGCAATGACAGGTCATGGAGAGAAAAGGGGTTCAGCTACCGCAGCATGTAATAGTTGAAACGGTGTTGTCCTAATGCAGTAAAAGAGAGCAGGAGCGAGAGAGTGGGATTGTATCGAAATGAACAATGGGGTTTTGCTTGCCTGGCACTTCTGAAGATAGTGTAGCTCTTCATCGTTGTCATCGATCACGTCATCGGAAACATCGTCTACTAAGAGGGAACAACCACCGGCAAACACAAAAGGAACCACAATCAATGCAATGCACATTCATATGAATGATATGTCATATTAAAGTACTGAATTGACCTAGTGCAACAGTTAGTCATATTCATTGAAGTGGAATTCAAACCTATAGCAAATTCCAACTCCAAAACTAATTACCATTTATTCCATCATCATGTATTGTCCTATTCAGTGAGGTTAACTTGTTCAAACATGCATGAAAATGCCTTATTCAGATTCTTTGGATTTTTCTGATCATTTTTCATATATAAATCTTTTCAATCTGAGCTATAGATTATTTTCTATGATTTTTAGAAGTTTTAACTATTTTCTGGAATTTCCTGGTTATTTCGAATTAGAATAAATCCAAAAAAGGATTTACTGCGTCAGCCTGGCGTCAGTGTGACGTCAGCCGTCAACTGACCCGGTCCAGGTCAAACCTGACCAGGGGGGCCACTGGTCAGTGTCACGGTACAAGTTAGGGTCGCTGACGTGTGGGTCCAGTCAACGGCCACGTCAGCGGGGTCAAACCCCGCCGGTCAAAGCGGTCAACCCGTCGTCGTTTAGCTGCCGGCGACGACAACCGCGGCGGAGGGGCTTGGGAACGCGTTGTGGTGCCCCGTTCGCAGTGTGGCTGGGCTCGTTCGAGAGCCCAGACTAGCGCGCGTAGGGCGGTGGCGCCAGTCGGGCCTGGGGTGGCTGGAGGCGACGACAAGGAGCTCGATCGCAGCGGCCAGAGCTCGGGCGTGAGCGCGGGCAGTGCTGCGGTGCGCGAGAAAGCAAGCTGAGGCGCTAGCGAGGGCCTACGCGATGCGGGGAGCAGATTGGACTCGCCGGGGTAACCATTTGGTCACCGGAGCTGCGTCGGCGACGAGCTCAGGCGGCGGCGCGTTCCAGCGTAAGTGGTCCGATGGCTACGGCGGCCTACGAGGAAGAAGAGAGGGACGTTCGGGGTCAGAGGTTACGGCGAGTCAGACGAGAAGGTCGGCGAGCTCGGAGACGGTCCAGAGCGGGCGGTGCGGTGAAGGCGATCTCCGGCGGCCAGAGGTTGAAGAAGAGCTCGGGTCGTCGCTTGGGGCGTTTGGTGTCGCGTGCGTCGACGGAGATGGCGATGGCGATGAGGCGGAGATCGGGGGTGCGTCGGAGAGGCGAGGGGGTGGTTGCGGCTACGGCGACGACGAACGGCGGCGACGGCAGCATTTGGTCGCAGGAGAGAGAGGGCCGCAGAGGAGAGGATGAGCGCAGGAGAGAGTGAGAGTGGTCCGGGGGATGCGTGTCGTCCTCTAGGCGCTTCGGGGCAGCGAGGAGACAGGCAGGCAAGGTGGAGGTGGCTGGCGCGCGTCGGGCACGCGCCCGGCGTCCTTCTGGCGCAAGGAGGAGGATGATTGGCACATGGGCCTGGTAGGGTGACTTCTCTCCTGGGCCAGGTAAGTTACAGCTACTCCCTCCTTCTATGTTTTCTATTTGTTTCAATCTGTTTTGATTTAGTTCAAGCACTAAATCATTTTTTTTCTTCTGATAATTTTTGCAGGGACAGAAAGGAATATTCTAGAGCCCCTCACAAAATAACCGAATTATTGAAGCATTAAATATATTTATAACATATATTTGCTCCAACTCAAATACAATATGTATAGTTCAAAGATCCAAAATGTCATGGAAAAATGTGCATCATCTCTGGTTACTGTTTCCAGCATTTTCCAAAAATGTTGAACATTTTTTTAAGGCCATTTGGGTTCATTGAAAAAATATTTTTAGTTGAACCTATTTGAATTGGTTTAGTGCTAGGGCTTGGTCATCCCCAATTCAAATTTCCTTTGAATTTAAACATGATGCATGAATGTAGATGCAACTAAATACAAACAAATTCTAGGGTTGTGACACCTCCATAGGTGCTTGAATGCAAAGGAGGGAGAGGGTAGCGGTTCCCGAGACGTTGAACGGTCAATGATGCATCCTCAAATTACTCTAGAAGCATAATAGAGCTAGCACGATGTGAATGCAACAGAGTTTGGATTCTCATATAAAGGCGCCCCACCACTCCAATCCATCTACTCCTAGTCTCTGCGCAACACTGCTCGCTCCAATCCAATACCAAGTGACCAGAAGCCAGAAGCACCTATGGAGGCGATGGACGCGAGCGGCAGTCTGCTGTGCCAAATCATCCAAGGCGCCGGCCTGCGGCCCCGCACCGCACAGCGTTTCCAGACGGTGTTGGCGACCGCCGGCGTCGTAGCCCTCGCCGACGCCGGCTTCGCCTCTCGCATGGATGACATGATGGTCAATTCCATCCGCAAGTTCACCACCGTCAAGAAGCGCGCGGACGACCTTGCCGTACTGCTCCAGCCCGTGCGCCCAGACTCCTCATTGCCTGCCACCTTCATCGGCCTCCATGGTGACGAACTCTTTCAAGCCCTGGTGGCCCTGCAGGTGCCGGAGGTCGCGACAAAGAATGTGCACCTCGAGGTCGCGCTCGTCGCGCAGCGCCTCGCCATGCAAGAAACCGTCGACCTGCACATCCACGTCTACGAGGAAATCGTCTACATAGGCCAATACAAGGCCAGCGAGGATAGAAAGACATTGGCCTTCTTCCAGTGGCTGGAATCTTTGGACGCCATTGTTCAGAAGCACGTCGACCTGGCCACGAAAGCCGCTGCTACATAGCCGCCGTTCGGTGGGCCGGCACCCTGAGTCGAGGAGGTGGACGTCGTCGATGGATGCATCTCTTCTTCTTGCCTCCTGTAACCAGCACTGCATCGCCTCGTGGCCTTAATGTTTTATTAGTATAGGAGTATATGGCATTTTTATTCCAGTAGTAACGTTTACACTGTGAGGTGGGGCCGGAGTTGAGCAAACCGACCATCGGCAAATCCCCACCCCTCCAATCCATCTAATCCTAGTCTCTGCGCAACACTGCTCACTCCTAGTCTCTGCGCAACACTGCTCACTCCAAGAAATCGGTGATTTCGTGTGACTGAACTTCAGCCATGTTTCTTTTAGCTTCGCCCCGCGGGCTCATGAGTCAGCTGCCTACGGTGCCCGTCACCAAGTTGATCAGGAGTTCTGGCTAGAGGACATGCCAAATGATGTAAATGTTCGTATGGCAAGCATCTTGGTTGGACCTGTGTGAGTTATGGAATCGAGTGTTCCGTTTAAAAAAAGACCAAGTGACCAGAAGCCAGAAGCACCTATGGAGGTGATGGTCGCGAGCGGCAGTCGGCTGTGCCAAATCATCCAAGGCGCCGGCCTACGGCCCCGCACCATGCAGCGTTTCCAGACGGTGCGCGCAACCGCTGGTGTCATAGCCCTCGCCGACGCCGGCTTCGCCTCTCACATGGACGACATGATGGTCAACTCCATCCGCAAGTTCGCCGCCATCAAGAAGCATGTAGCGAAAGCTCCTACTAGTCCTGCCAGCTACCACGCTCATGCGCGAGGGAGGGACGCAGCTTCATTGACTTACTGCTCCTGCCTTTGCATCTATGACAGGTGGGCCTAACAGGTGGTTGGCCCACCTGTCATGCAGCTAAAGGCAGGTGCAGTTAAGGCACCGGAGCTCAGCCCGCGAGGGAGAGGGCGTTGTAGTAATCAAACTTCTCGGTCTTGTACGAGTTGACACGACACATCAAAGCACTGCACTCGATATAAGTCTTTTTACACATTTCAAATGGACTACTACATACGGATGTATGTAGACATATGTTCTTCGTATGTAGTCACTTGTTGCAATCTCTAAAAAGACTTATATTTGGAAACGAAGGGAGTACAACGCATGCATACATGTCGTGACTTCCCTTTTGATACTTGCATGTGTTGATTTGATGCACCTTGCCAAATTTTGACTATAAATTTAACTAACCAAATTTTCATGCATGTCACAAAATATTACGGGGCTGTTTGGATTGTGACTATGTTTCTCTTACGTTGCACATTATTTTTCCCACACTTGCCTAACTTCAGTTTCTCAAATTGTTAGACACACTTTGGCTTGCCTAAGGGAATCTTGCCACACCTTTTGTGTCTATGACATGTGGGCTTCACTGCTGATAAAAAAACTCTTGTCTTAGGAGTGGCTAACATAAAAGACTTATATTTAGGAACGGAGGGAGTAGAAAATAAATAATAATGCATGTTGGGGCAACCCATGTTTCCGATAATTTTAGCCATGGGCTTGTTCACAATTTTTACGAGGGGGTGGTTGTTCATTTAATGGACGGACTTGTACCATACTTGAACGATACAAGGTGCGACCTGGCACACCGTAACACCACTTGGAACAAGCGGGTAGCTATCTCAAAAAACAATCAAGAACTAAAAAACGGCGACCTGGCACGTAGTACACAATTTTAAACGATTGTTCTGATGGAGTGAAAAAGGAAAACTACCCCACTACGTATATATAGGTCGGAGCCTCCACGCTTGCGTGCTAGGGTTGCTCTATTCGCACACTCTCATCCTCTCCAGATCTAAACAAGATAGGGGTGGTAACACTGTCTTTCTCCCTTCAAAAAACATTGTCTTTCTATCCTCACCGCTGGTTACAGATCCGGATGTATCCCCCTCCACCGGTGAAGGGGAGGAGGGGCAGTGTTTAGGCCGTCGTCGACAGCGAGGGAGGAGACAAACTGCCGGCCGCACCGTTATCTCTGGCCGAGCGCCCGCGCGGGAGGTCCTCCGATCCCTTCGTCGTTGCCCTAGTGTGGGCGGATCCGGCCTCCCGCCGCCCACCTATCCACATCCTAACGACCTTCGGGTATTATCTTCCTTCAAAACCGCCTTAGCTCTACTTCCCCAGCTCGCTACGTCGCTGCATGTGCATCATTTTCTACCTCTCAGCCCCTCTCGATCAGATGGTCCAACGTCACCTTTTTTTCTTCTATTATTAGAGGTAAAGCTACTTCATGGAGTCGAATCTTGTACTTGGTTCAAACAAGAAATAAAGTGGGGGTGGGGGAATTTAGTATGTAGTACATCGGACTTGGTACAAACAGGAAGGAAAGGGGGTGAAAGTAGTACAGACTGGTCATCCAACCGGTCTCTTGGTCGAAAAGGGAAATATAGGGGTAACGCTGAACACAGTGGTATGACCAGGACTAGATTTGCTATCCATACACATAGGAGTAGGTGGCTAGAGTGAACAAAAATGGGACCAACCCAGATATGTTTCTTGGATGTTTGTTTCTCGGGGCAACAAACTATGAATCACCACTTTATGCCCATGTTTAGGTACATGGTGCTGGACTGCTGGTGCACCCACTGTCCCATGCCCTTATACCAAATATTTAGTTGTTCTTAATCTAATGCCCCTGGTAAAAATGAAGCCATGCCACTGTTATAAGCCATGACAAGTTTAGCCAAATGTTTTTGCCTGTAATTGTTTGAGACTCTAATTGTTTCCACTGTAAACAGGGATATCCATTTCACCTGGTTGCTATTGTGACCTTTTGGTGCGCACAAAACTCTTCTTAGAAGAAGTGACTTTTGTGCTGTTTAACTGGAATGTCAGAATGGAACAGTTGGTTCATTTCGGTGGAACTGCACAAAGGGTGATAGGTGTTCCAATCCTCATCATCCATATTGGCACCATAACCTTCCTTTAGGTAAGAATGATATTTAATGCATGTGTTCATCTCTATTTTGCGACTGCCATGAGAAAATAATGCTATTTTTTACTAGTACACTTGTACTCCCTCACTGACAAAACCAATTCTGAAATAGAAGTCCAATCATGTACTTGGTTTCACCAACTGGTGAGGAGAATGAGAAACAGAGCATGAAGAGGAAGAAGAAGATTAAAAAGTGCCAAGGCGATCTTGCTGAAGCCAGAGTCCTCAGTCGAGGCCATTCGAGGGCTCCGACAACGACTACCTTACATGTGAGACGATCCTCCAGGGAGCCTTTCCACTTCTGCTGTCTCACTTAATTAATTAGGAGTACTTAAGTACCACTAATTTATTGCTGCCTAATTTTCCTATCGGAGTTAAACAAATCTTTAGTAGCACCCTATGCTGAATCATATACGTGTGTATGTTTGTCTATGGAGGTGAATCATGTGGTGGAGCAGGGAGGGAATATTATTAGTGTCATGACATAATAGTGCTATTGTTTTGCATGTCAATTTATTGCCATTGGTTCAATGAGGCAATGTTTTGCGTATTGCCCATCATGAATTTGATGCTACTGTTAGAGTAATATGCTAATGTCTTTCTATCCTTTCTCACTAAGCTAATGAAGGTTTCACCTTGTTCCTACTTGTGCAAACAGGGATCATGTTGTGCCAATCATACATTTTAGTGGAACTACACAAGACCATACAATGAACTGTATCCCAGCCTGCGCTTTAATTCTGCTGGAAATTCTTGATAATCTTTCGATATAATCTCAGTGTCGGTGTACTAAGGTAGGAGTACCTCAGTACCCCAACTTGTGCACGGACAGTAGCAGCTTCCCGCGGCAGGGCCTACCACGTGCTTGCCGGAGACCTTCCTGCTCCATATAAAACCATTCAAAAACAAAGTATACAAGACAGAAGATCGAGACCTCGGCAAGTGGAGTTTGCCGGGAAGGCCGTTCCAGGCTCAAGGTTACTTCACTAACACGAGACCCTGACAAGAGGGGCTTGCCAGGAAGACTAGAAGATTACATCACAGGAGACACGCCTCGGCGCTATATGCGCCCCGGCGGGGCCCGGGGAGCGACAAGCTTCAGAGCCCGGCAAGCTCCCGGGCCCGGCAAGGTCAAGACCCCGGCAAGGCACTTGCCGGGGAGAGTTGTGTTGTGTGCCCGCGCTCCAGCTCATCGAACCACGCGTCGCGCTGGGGCCATTCCAGGGACGCGTGGCGGGTGGCTGTGCAGCCTGGGGGACACGGTGGCACTCCTCGGTGGTGAAGCCATCGCCGTGGCAAACGGAGACGCAAGGGCGGGCGCTTTTGGGGTCGACGGCGATGGGCATTGAATGCTCTTGTCCCCCACTGTCAAAGTAGGTAGCGACCACTGTTCACGCACTGTAGCTCCACTATTCCCGCACTGTTACAACTACCACCCCTTTTACATTTTTGCCCTTTCTCCTACGTTGACACCTGTCGGTGACCCCTTGCACTATAAAAGGAGGCCCATGCACAACGTAGAGGGGGGTTCGGAACCTAGATCGCTCATACGCTCGGTGTAGCTAGTTCTTCAAGCTCCCGAGCTCTCCAACTCAATACAAACTAAGCAGGAGTAGGGTTTTACGCGTCCACCGCGGCCCGAACCTGGGTAAACTGCCCGTGTGTCCACTACGATCTGCTCTTCGTGCTCCCTCCGCCCTCTTACCGGACAAACAAAGGGGCTCCGGTCCCATAGGTGTTCGTGGAGGACAGTTTCCCCCGACATCTTTGGCGCGCCAGGTAGGGGGCGTCGAGGTTGTGCGAACCTGATCCGGCGTTCACGCGGGCGCATTCTTCATCAACCTCTCCGAATTCGTCAGCTTCATCAACAACAGCACCATGGCCCCGAAGAAGAAGGCTTCGGAGGTCGGAGGCCCGTCTGCGCCTCATCCGCCGTCACCAGAGCCAACGGTGGGCGGGGGAGACGCCGTCGGAAGGGTGGTCGCCGGCGAGGACACTCGCGGCGCCACCAAATCCAAGGACAGGATGGACGACCGAGCCTCGGTCTCCGTGGACGCGCCGCGTCCATCCCAGCAAACGACAACCCAGCAGCGCCATGTCACAGGAGGTGGCATCCGCTTGCTGGGCCAAGGGCAAACCGGAGGTTCGCGGGACGCCCCGGACCACCGTCCGGGCACAAGCAAAGCGAAGACGCCGGGGCGGGACCCTGCTTCTTCTAACGCTGTTAGGAGTCCGAGCATATCCCGCTCCTCGCGCCGTTCGCCCCCGCTCCCCTCCACTCCAGCAGAAGCGCTCGCAAGGGCGCAACTGCTCCTCGACTTCCCTCTAGCGGCAGACAAGGCCGAAGACAGGAGGGCCACCATCCAGAGCCTGATCGCCTTCGCCAATAACGATACGCCGCAGCAGCCGGCGACCTCGCGGCCGCGGCAAGTCGAGAAGACGAAGGCCGACGGCGACAAGACCGCCGGGGGTGCAACCACCGTGCACTCCCCGCCGCAGAAGCAGAGGACGCCGCCCCGCTGGAACAACGCCGACGACGGCTCCACGGCGTCGTCGGACCCGCGGGCTCGTCGGGACCAGCGCCAAGTCCTTGACGACCGGCGACAAGAAGACGCTCGAACAACGATCGAGCGCCGCCGAGAAGCTCGGCGACAATCAGACCAGAGAGCTGGGAACGCTGTCGACGCGCGCGCGCCCGGTGAACCAGGCGACTTGCCGTACGCGGCAGGCTGCCCTGCGTTCACCCGTGAGCTGCGGCGCGTCGAGTGGCCCAGCACGAAGAATTTCAAGCCCGACGTACCAGAGAAGTACGACGGCAAGACGCACCCCTCGGAATTCCTCAGCATCTACACAATCGCTGTGCAAGCTGCCGGGGGGCGCGACGAGAAGATATTGGCAAATTACTTCCCGCTCGTGCTTAAGCCGAACGTTCGTTCGTGGCTTATGCACTTGCCGGAAGGCTCCATTTCTTCTTGGGTAGATCTTTGCCATCAGTTTGTTGGCGCCTTCACGGGCGGCCACAAACCCCACGGCCAGGAGAGCGATCTCCACATTCTGGCCCAGAAGGAAGGAGAATCCCTACGCAAGTACATCCAACGCTTCAGCCGTGTACAGCACAACATCCCCGACGTCCACCCTGCCGCGGTTATCAGCGCGTTCCACCAGAACGTGCGTAACCGCCACATGCGTGAAGAAATGGCCATGACCAAGATTCGGGATGTCAGCGAGCTCTATGCTCTGGCTGATAAGTGCGCACGCGCAGAAGAGGGGAGGAAACTCCCCGGGGAGGATGCTGGCGCAGGAGGAAGCGACAGCGACGACGCCGCCCCGGCAAAGAAGAGCCGGCGGCGGAATAACAGGAGAAAGAACAAGAAGGAAGTGCTTGCCGTCGAGAAGTCCGGCAAGGAGGCTCCCGCCAAGCAAACGCAGGCTGGCGGCTCCGGCAAGGGGCCTGCCCCTGTGGCGGCAGCCGACAAGCAGGACGGCTCCGACAAGCAATACTGCAAGATCCACCGCACCAAGGGCCACGACCTCTCCAACTGCAAACGCGTCGAGTACCTCGTCGAGCAGCAGAAAGCTGAGTACGAAAGGCGCGACAAGGAGAAGGCCCAAGGTGGTGGTGGAGAACCAAGCAAGAAGCGGCCATTCAACGGCCGGGGAGGACGCCGCGGCAAGGCCAAGCAGCGGCAAGGTGATCGACCTCCCCGGGGCCGCGACAAGGATGAAGAAGACGACGACGAAGACATGGAGGATGAGGATAACAGCGAGCAGGAGTTCCAGAAGGCCACGGAGGTCCTGTGCGTCGACGGTGGCGCCTCTCTTCACACCTCCCACCGCCAGCTTAAGCAGTGGGTGCGCGAGGTGAACGCAGCAGAGCCGCCCGTGGAATCGCGCAGGCTCCTCAAATGGTCCAGCACGCCCATCATTTTTGATCTTGAGGATCACCCTAACCGCACAACTGCGGTCGGGTGCTTGCCGATGCTGGTTTCACCCACCATCCGCAACCTCAAGGTCACTAAAATGTTGGTCGACGGCGGGGCCGGGCTGAACTTGATCTCCTCTGCTGTGATCAAGAAACTCCAAATCCCAGATGGCGAGCTCGAAGAGACCGGTTCTTTCCAAGGAATCAACCCGGGGAGGAGCAAGCCCAAGGGGAAGATCACTCTGCCGGTGACCTTTGGCGGGGAGCTCAACTTCAGAACTGAGCGCATCACGTTCGACGTCGCCGATATCCCATTGCCATACAATGGGATACTCGGCTGTCCCGCCCTCGCCAAGTTCATGGAAGCTTCCCACCACGCCTACAACGTACTCAAGATGCCGGGGCCAATAAGCGTCATCACTGTCCACGGCGACAAGAAGGATGCGCTTGTCTGCGCCGACAAGATCTACCGGGATGCAGCAGCTGCGGCAGAAAAGGACACACTTGCCGCTGAAGCTCCCGGGGTGAAGAAGACGAAGACCAAGTCCGGCAAATGCTCTGGGGCCCACTCCGGCAACCGCACCTCTTCGGAGTGCTGCACTGCCGTCAAGGACGTTCCATCGAGCTCCACCGGCAAGTGTAAGAAGGGGATGGCCGCTCCTCCGGCAACCAAGAAGGTGTCCGCCAAGGAGGACGGCACTGGTGGTACCTTCACCATCAGTGCCACACTTGACAGCAAATAGGAAAGCGCGCTCGTTGCCTTCCTGCGGGCGAATGTCGATGTGTTTGCATGGCAACCATCTGACATCCCCGGTGTTCCCAGGAAGGTAATTGAGCACAAGCTTGCTGTTTGTCCTCATGCGCGGCCCGTCAAGCAGAAGGTGAGGAAGCAAGCCGTGGAGCGCCAAGAATTCATCAACGAAGAGATCAAGAAGCTAGAGGCAGCAGGCCTAGTTAGAGGTGTGATCCATCCGACGTGGTTGGCAAACCCAGTCGTCGTACGCAAGGCCAATGGGAAGTGGAGACTGTGTATAGACTTCACCGATGTGAATAAAGCATGTCCCAAGGATCCATTCCCCTTGCCGCGCATTGACCAGATCGTTGACTCCACTGCCGGATGTGAGCTACTCTCTTTTCTTGATGCATATTCAGGCTACCACCAGATCTTTATGGCCAAAGAAGATGAAGAGAAAACCGCATTTATCACTCCATGTGGCACTTATTGCTTCATACGCATGCCATTTGGACTGAAGAATGCAGGATCAACATTTGCAAGGGTAGTGCACACTGCTTTCGAGCCACAGATCCACAGAAATGTAGAGGCTTACATGGATGACATCATGGTGAAGAGCAAGAGCAAGGAAACCCTGGTCCAAGATTTGGAAGAGACATTTCAGAACCTGCGCAAGATACAGCTCAAGTTGAACCCCGAGAAGTGCGTCTTTGGAGTCCCCTCCGGCAAGCTTCTCGGGTTCTTTGTGTCACAGAGGGGGATTGAAGCTAACCCCGACAAGATTAAAGCCATTGAGCAGATCGAGGCCCCGAAGCGCGTCAAGGATGTCAGAAGGCTTGCAGGTTGTGTGGCTGCCCTCAGTAGGTTCATTTCGAAGTCTGCGGAACGCGCCCTACCTTTCTTCAAAATTTTGAAGAAGGCAGGTCCCATGAAGTGGACTCCGGAAGCGGAGGCAGCGCTGCAAGATTTGAAACGGTACCTATCCTCCACTCCAATACTTGTCGCACCTAGACCACAGGAAAAGTTGTTGCTATACCTAGCGGCAACCAACCAGGTGGTTAGTGCTGCGTTAGTAGCGGAGAAGGAGGCCGACGAGGAGTCTACGCCACCGGCAAGCGAATCCAGCGACAAGCAGGGGGCTGCTCCGACAAGCTCTGGCCCCGACAAGAACAACTCTGCGCAGGAACAGGATGAAGTGCGTAAGAAGATGGTGCAGCGCCCGGTGTATTTTGTGAGTTCCCTCTTGCAGGGGGCTAGATCAAGATACTCCGGGGTGCAGAAGTTGCTTTTCGGCCTCCTCATGGCCTCGAGAAAGCTGCGCCATTACTTCCAGGCACATGAGATAACGGTGGTCACTCGCTTTCCGCTGAAGAGGATATTGCACAATCCAGAAGCAACAGGCAGGATCGTCGAGTGGGCACTGGAGCTGTCGAGCTTTGGACTCAAGTTTGAAAGTACTTCAACCATACAGAGCCGAGCTTTGGCAGAATTCATAGCTGAGTGGACCCCAACACCCGATGAAGAAGTCCAAGAAACAAGTGCACCCGTACAAGAAGCGACAAGTGAATGGGTAATGTATTTTGACGGTGCCTTCTCGCTGCAAGGCGCCGGTGCTGGCGTGGTACTCATCGCGCCCACCGGGGAGCACCTCAAGTATGTTATCCAGATGCACTTCCCGAGAGAGCAAGCGACAAACAACACTGCTGAGTATGAAGGCTTGCTTGCCGGCCTCAGGATTGCGGCCGAACTTGGGATCAGAAAGCTAATCGTGCGGGGAGATTCTCAGTTGGTGGTCCGGCAAGTTAACAAGAGCTACCAGAGCCCTTTGATGGAAGCTTATGTAGATGAAGTGAGGAAGCTGGAGGAGCACTTTGAAGGTCTGCAAATGGAGCACGTCCCGAGAGCTCAGAATGAGATAGCAGATGGCCTTTCAAAATGTGCTTCGATGAAGTTACCTGTGGAACCAGGGACCTTCTTGCTCAAGCTGACTCAACCATCCGTTACACCATCAATTGGGCAGTCCAAGAAAAGAAAGTTGGTCTCCGGCGATTACTTGCCGGCGGATCTTCCTGAAACCGCCGCCAAGGTCCCCAAGATCAACAATCAGAACGTTGAGGAACAGTCTGCTCCTGCAGATCCAAGGATCTGTGCAGTTGAAGCAGGTGTTCCCGACAAGCCTCGCCCCGGCAAGCTTGCCGGGGGATCACCAGCTCCGGCGGAACCGGAGGTTCTTGCCGTAGAAGCCGAGGTCCCCGCGGCGGCCCTCATGCCTTTAGCCCTTGCCGTTGAGCCCCGGGCTCCGGCATGGGCACAGCAGATCGTCCGTTTTCTGCAAACTGGAGAACTTCCCGACGACCCAGAAGAAATAGAGAAGATAACCAGGCAGTCAAGTATGTACCAGTTCGTGGATAACGAGCTGTACAGAAGAAGACTCAACGGTGTCAGATTGAAGTGCATCTCCAGGGAAGATGGACAGAAGCTGTTGGCAGAAATACACGGAGGCATATGCGGCCACCACATTGGCGCAAGGGCGCTTGCCGGGAAAGCTTTCCAGCAAGGGTTCTTCTGGCAAGAAGCCCTCCAAGATGCAACTGCACTAGTAGCCAAGTGTGAAGCGTGCCAGTTCCATGCAAAGCAGATTCATCAGCCAGCTCAAGCTCTCCAAACAATTCCTTTGTCCTGGCCCTTCTCGGTCTGGGGGCTCGATATCCTCGGCCCCTTCCCCCGAGTCGTCGGGGGCTTTGAGTACTTGTACGTTGCAATCGACAAGTTCACAAAGTGGCCAGAAGTGGAGCCAGTGAGAAAGGTGACAGCACAGTCAGTGGGCAGGTTCTTCAGGTCAATTGTTTGCCGTTTCGGAATCCCCAACAGGATCATCACCGACAACGGTACACAATTTACTAGTCGCACCTTCATGCAGTACGTCCAAGACCTTGGCGCCAAGGTCTGTTTCGCTTCTGTTGCTCACCCGAGGAGCAACGGTCAAGCGGAGAGGGCCAATGCTGAAGTGCTGCGCGGACTCAAGACGAGGACCTTTGACAGGCTGCGCAAGTGCGGAAGAAATTGGATAGAGGAGCTACCGGCGGCTCTTTGGTCAATCAGAACGACACCAAGTCGAGCCACCGGACAGACACCCTTTGCTCTAGTTTATGGAGCGGAGGCAGTTCTCCCCACGGAACTCGTATACGGATCTCCTCGAGTGCTCGCTTATGATGAGCTCGAGCAAGAGCAACTGCGACAAGATGACGCACTGCTCCTTGAGGAGGAACGTCTCCAGGCTGCTGTACGAGCTGCTCGATACCAGCAAGCCTTGCGTCACTACCATAGCCGCAAGGTCAAGGCCAGGAGTCTCGAGGAAGGCGACCTTGTTCTTCGGCGTGTTCAGTCCGCCAAGAATTCCAACAAGTTGACGCCGAAGTGGGAAGGCCCTTATCGGGTGAGACAAGTCACGAGGCCCGGCGCTGTCCGCCTCGAGACCGAAGAAGGCTTACCGGTGAGCAACTCCTGGAACATAGAGCATCTTCGCAAGTTTCACCCATAAGGCGCGGTTGCCGTGATCCGCTTCGGCAACCACCTTTTGTACAAGCTTTGCCGCTGTTGCATGTAACCCTTTGTACAAAGCCGGGCGCAGACCCCGTGCATCGGTAAAGCTTTTGTGTTTTGCGCTATTTGCCTCTTGCATGCTTTTCTTTGCTATTTGCATGTGTTATTTGGCATCTTGCGCAACATACATATCCGGTAAGCATTAGCACGCCGAAAGGCCATATACTTGTTTCCCTCTTCTTTTTCCTTGCCTCTTAAGCAGAAGGAATGTTCCTCGCGCACAAGTTTGCCGGGGGGGAAGGAGATGGAAGAGGAACCAAGTGCTGTTCAAGAAAGAGAAGCCTTACCAAGAAGCAAGCATTATATATAAGCTAAGTTATTAGAATTTGAGCAGTTCAAATTTTTAATTTTTAGTTGTCTTCCTTGAACAATCACACTTTGTATGGAAAACCTGTGCGCAGAGGAACCTACCCGTAGCTAGCCGCACCCTTACCTTGTTTCGAGTACGCTCAACGACTTAAGTGAGCTGCGACAAGTGTCGCGCCCTTGTTTCGTTTTCGAGTTCACCCAACAAGCTGAGTGCGTTGCGACTAGCTGCGGCAAGGTTGCTTGCCGGTAAGACCTTGGCCAGCAGGCTGCTCAGAGTCCAGCACTTAGCGCTCGCGGCAAAGGCCCCTTGCCGGCAAGCTCCCCGGGAGCGTAGGGTGAAAAGCATACAAAGTAAAGGACCAAGACAAGGAAGATAACATTGCACTGATTGATCAAAATAAGATAAATATCTTACAGAGGATAACTTATCGCAGTGACTAATGAGTTCGTAACACCCTATGCAGCAACAAAAAGAGATAAAGATAAAGGAGGCCTAATCTACGCGGTCGCCCTCAATCCTGGAGATCTTGTTCACTTTGGCGATGATGTGGGCGACCTGCTCCTTCAGCGCCTCCATGTTCGCGTCGGCCGGCAAGCTGCGAAGAACGTTGGTGAGGTTTATGCCGGGATTGCGGTATACAATCTTCGTCAGCACACGCTCCAAGGTTCCCGTGCAGAGCCGGCGCGACTCCTCGGCCAGTTGCGCGGGGATCTTCTTCCGAAGATCTGCAAGAGCCGGCGCGATCCCCCTGAAGAAGAGGCTGAGCTTGGCGCTGTGAGGGAGGTTTGGGTCCGGAGAGTAGATGAGGTGCTCCAACTTCAGCGCCAGCAGCTCCTGGTCGATGTTGGATGCAGAAGACACCAGGTCCTCGGTCCACACCTCGACGGTCCGGCGGAAGTTCTCGGCCGCAGTGTTGGCGCTCTCCACCAAGCTTCGCTCCTTGCGGAGCTCCTCCTTCAGCTTGGTTTCCCGGTCCCGGACGGCGTCGAGCGAGTCCTTCAACGTGGAAACCTTCAGCTCCAGGTCCTCGATGGAGTCCTTGGCGGCCTTCAGCTCGTCGCCCTGCTTGGAGAGACGCACCTGGAGTTCGGAGTTGGTGTGGGCGTCCTTCTCCCGCTCTGTGTTGAGCGCGGTGACCCTCTCCACGCTCGCCTTCAATGACTCCTCCAGCTGCGCGACCTTGGCGGCAAGCTCCTCCTTGGCGGTCTCCGCGGCAGCCGCGGCGGCTTTCGCCTCCTTCAGCTCCCCGCCAAGGGCCTGCTCCCGAGCGGCAAGGTCTTCCTCGTGGGAGTCGAGGTTGACCTTCCGCTGGACGAGCTCTCCTTCTCGCCGGGACAACTCCACCCCGGTGAGCCGCTGCTGCTCTTCGGCTTCAGCCTTCTCCAGCAACCACTCTTGGTACTCCCCGGCGAGCCTCTCGCGCTCCTCCGCCACGCCGCGGAGGGAAGCCTGGTTGGCGGCGCGGAGCTCCGCCGCGCGCTTCTCCATCTCGACGGCGGCCTTGGCGGCAAGGGCCTCCCGGGAAGCAAGCTTCGCCTGCCTGGCCCGGTAAAGGGCCAGGAGCTGGTGAAGCAGCTTCTCCTCCTCGGGCCCTTCGCTTCCGCCGGGCGCCTCGACGATCTTCAGGCCCGCGGAGGCAAGGACCTCTCCATCAAAGGCCTCGCCCTCCGCGGGAGCTCGCGAAGAAGAACCCCACGGCACCTGGATGAAGATGACGTTGGGAGCTTCAAGATAGTAGCCGGCCTGCTCCTTTTCGGCGGAGGGGTCGGCGGCCGGCGCAGCACTTGATGCTCCTGCCGCCTCCGGGCCGGCAGTGCGGTCGCCGTCCCCCTCCCCGGCCGCTGCGTCCGCAGCCGGAGCGGTCTCCTGCGCAGCTGGCTCGGCGGCTCCCGCCGTGTCCTCAGCGACAGGGGCGTCGCCGCCGCCGCCCTGCGCGCCCTCCTCCTCGACGTCGATGACCTCCGTCTCCATCTGCTCGGGGGGAGGAGGATCTAGAAGAAGAAGAATAAAAAGCAAAAGAAGTTCAAGCAAATATCCAAAAAGAGACGAATCCAAGATGACAAAGTCACAGAGCTTACCTTGACGGACGTCATCAGCGGCGGGCTCCCTCGCCGGGGAGCTCTGCCTTGGCGGAGTGGCCGCCCTCGCCGGGCTGCTCGCCCATGGCGGGGTACTCTCCCTTGGCGGAGTACTCGCCCTTGGCGGGATGCTCTCCCTCGCCGGGGAGTTCGGCCTTGGCGGGGACGGCGGGGCCTGCGGCTCCTCGGGAGCGACCTCCAGACGCCCCTGCGGCTGTGGCTCCACCTCTGCACAAGACAATCAAAACAAGACAAAAATATCAGGATATTAGCACAGGGACGATTCCTCAAGCGCGCCCGACGAGCGGAAGTACAGAACCCAGACTTACGCTGGGGGCTGCGCTGGGGGCTGCTCCTCGGAGCAGCGCTCGGGTTCGGCAGGCTTGGCTCCAGCACGTCCCCAGTCGCCGCGATGGGCGAGTCGTCCGCGACCTCGACCACGGGCACTTTGGCTTTCTTTGCCACTCGCTCCGCCAAGGTCCTGAAGTTAAAACAAGAAGCAAGATCAGAATCTACAATAATCAAGACGAAATTTAAGAAGATGCAAGATCTCGAGTTCTTACTCCCGTTCATCCTCGTCGTCGTCGTCGCTCAAGGCGGAGAAGTCAAACTCCACCTGGGGCGCGTCCGCGCGGGGAGCGGGAGGCGAAGACTCCCTCGGGCGCTTGGCGGTCCTTGGGGCTGGGGGCTGCGAAGACCCAGCCCCTGTGGTAGCCGGGGCCCGGGGAGCGGGCGGAGCCGCCGCTCCGCTCTGTGAAGACTCCCTTCCGCTCGGCGCTGACTTGCGGGGCGCCTCTGCTGTGGCCTGCTTGCGGGGTGCCTCTGCCGTGGCCTACGTGCGGGCCGCCTCCGCCGTGGCTGGTGCGTCGGGCGCCCCCGTCGCAGCTTGACTCCCCCGGGAAGCTCGCGCTGCCCGGCGAGTTGGTTGTTGCCGGGGCGCCTGCGCCCTCGCCCCCGTCGCCGTCTTGCGGAGACGCTTCAGCGGAGAACGCCTAGGGCTTGCCCGGGGCGGGGAGGTCTCCGACGACAAGGAAAGGTCGTCGGCGTAGAGCCCCAGGGATCCATCGGAGTCTTCGTCGCCCCCGGCATCCTCCTCCTCCTCCTCCTCCTCCCCGGCAGGCTTTCTGGGCCCAGCGTCCTGCACTGCGGCCTCTTTCCCTCCGGCGCCTCCGCTCCCTCCGGCGCCTCCGCTCCCTGCGGCGCCTTTGTTTCCTCCGGCGGCGTTGCCTCTCGCCGCGGCCTCGGTCAAGATTCCCTGGATCCCGGAGTGCCTCAGGGAAGGGACCCCGGCGAGCTCGTCGGGAGGCAGCTTCAGTAGCCTGCGGATCTCTGCCTCCTCCGCTTGGCAGGACGCCTCCGCAGCCTCTGCCTCCTCGGGCGAGAAGCCGAATTCCCCTGCCGCTGCGGCTGCAGCGGCCTCTTCAACCCGAGAAGCTATGTACGCTATCTCCTGGTCGGTGGTGTCCCGTGTCAGCTCCCGGACCTCGTTCTTGTTCTTCGCCACCTCCGTCAAGTTGTCGAAGAAGTTCAAGTCGCACGCGGGCATCATGGCGCGAAGGGAATCCCGGGCCGTGCTGTTGCAGAGAGGCACCACTGCCCGGGGACACCTGAACCATTCTGGGTGGGCCGGGTCATGCTTAAATAGTTCCCGGACCATCCCCTTCAGCTCCAGCGACGTGAAGTTGAAGTTGAGCCCGGGGCGCAGCCTCATTATGTCCGCCGAGTTGCCGTAATCCCAGGCTGGCCTCTTCCTATCTTGAAGGGGGGCGATGCGGCGGCGGAGGAAGTCTGTGCCCACTTCTCCGACGGACAACCTTGCTACCCGAAGACGAAGAATCCTGATGAGGGCGACGTCGAGCTTGCTGTCGTCCGAATCCAGCTCGCTCCAGTCCCTGCCGCGCACGATGGGTGTTGTGCGCGGTGCGGTGAAAGGTTGCGGCTGGTCCTCGACTATCCAACACCAGTCGGCACGCCACTCCTCCCACTTGCCGCGGAGCTCCCCCGGCAAGTAGGATTCCTTCTTGTTCAGACGAAAAACCCAAGATATTCCTCCGGAGAGGGGGGCGCCGGCCTCTGCCCTAGGGATGAAGAAATGCCTAAACAGCGCTACGTTTGGGTATATCCCAATATAGTTTTCGCACATGTGTGCGAAAACCGCCATCGTGAGGATGGCGTTGGGGGTGAAGTCAAGAAGGTGGAGGCCGTAGGTGTGCATTATGTCACAGAAGAAATCAGAAAAAGGAGGACAGAGACCGCAGTGGAAGAAGGCTGCGAAGAAATAGTACCCGCCGGGGTAGTTGTCCTTGGCGGCGGCCGGATAGGCTCAGGTGCGGGGATGCGCCTTGGTCTTCTTGGCCCAGAACAAGTAGTACTTGTTCCAGAGCTCCCGCGCGCTGAGCCTCGGCGAGAAGACGAGGTTCCGCTTCCGCAACAAGGTAAGCCTCGCCGCTTGCTCCGATTTCTCCTTCTTGGTCTTCTCCACCTTCGCCTTCTCGGTCTTCGGGGCCATGGCGGAGGCGGCGAGGGAAGGGGGACGAAGAGTCCGGCGGCGCCGCAGGTGCGGACAGCGGCGGAGGAGGTGTGGAGGCGGAGCGCAAAGGGGATCTCTGGAGGTGGAAGAAGATGCAATGAAGGCGTAGGAGGGGAACCACTCCTGCTTCCTCTGCTTTTTATGGGGAAGTGGGGGGCGTTTCGCTCTTTCCATTAAAAGAACGTGGCCACGTCCCATCCCACGACGCCGCAATCGACACGTGCCGTTACGGGGGGACGCGGCGGATGTGGAAGTGGATTCGGCGCGCCGTGGGCCGCGTGTGTCCGTGCACTGTTTTGGGCCTGGCCCAACAGCGCTCGGCACCGTGTGTGGCCCAGGCCCGGGGGCTCCTGTCGGTGTACTAAGGTAGGAGTACCTCAGTACCCCAACTTGTGCACGGACAGTAGCAGCTTCCCGCGGCAGGGCCTACCACGTGCTTGCCGGAGACCTTCCTGCTCCATATAAAACCATTCAAAAACAAAGTATACAAGACAGAAGATCGAGACCCCGGCAAGTGGAGTTTGCCGGGAAGGCCGTTCCAGGCTCAAGGTTACTTCACTAACACGAGACCCTGACAAGAGGGGCTTGCCAGGAAGACTAGAAGATTACATCACAGGAGACACGCCTCGGCGCTATATGCGCCCCGGCGGGGCCCGGGGAGCGACAAGCTTCAGAGCCCGGCAAGCTCCCGGGCCCGGCAAGGTCAAGACCCCGGCAAGGCACTTGCCGGGGAGAGTTGTGCTGTGTGCCCGCGCTCCAGCTCATCGAACCACGCGTCGCGCTGGGGCCATTCCAGGGACGCGTGGCGGGTGGCTGTGCAGCCTGGGGGACACGGTGGCACTCCTCGGTGGTGAAGCCATCGCCGTGGCAAACGGAGACGCAAGGGCGGGCGCTTTTGGGGTCGACGGCGACGGGCATTGAATGCTCTTGTCCCCCACTGTCAAAGTAGGTAGCGACCACTGTTCACGCACTGTAGCTCCACTATTCCCGCACTGTTACAACTACCACCCCTTTTACATTTTTGCCCTTTCTCCTACGTTGACACCTGTCGGTGACCTCTTGCACTATAAAAGGAGGCCCATGCACAACGTAGAGGGGGGTTCGGAACCTAGATCGCTCATATGCTCGGTGTAGCTAGTTCTTCAAGCTCCCGAGCTCTCCAACTCGATACAAACTAAGCAGGAGTAGGGTTTTACGCGTCCACCGCGGCCCGAACCTGGGTAAACTGCCCGTGTGTCCACTACGATCTGCTCTTCGTGCTCCCTCCGCCCTCTTACCGGACAAACAAAGGGTCTCCGGTCCCATAGGTGTTCGTGGAGGACAGTTTCCCCCGACACTCAGCACTGGTAAACAAGAGTAATTTCAACCATACATTTGAAGTGCACAAAAATATTTACTATTGAGTGATTCCAGTGAGTGCTTTATCATCTCTTATGGGACTACATGAATAAGCTTTTTTCCTCAGGTTGGTACGGGCTAAGGCCTTCATCCATATTAGTTTGCTGTCATCTCTATTTGTATCATGCTACTGTCATGAGAAACTCCTTTATCTTTGCACGTTAAAGTTTTGCAACCTATGATACATGGCAATGCTTTGAGTGTTGAGCTAATTGGCACTGATTAAATAAACTAATACCTCTCTTTAAGCAAGACTACTATGTTGCTAACTTTACCCATTAAGAAAATGAGGGTGCTTCTATTTGTTAGTGTATGTTTCATCAACTAGTCCCACTATTACAGTAATCTCACTCTCTCAATATATGTGCCAACAGGGATGCTCGATTTTGGTGGAACTGCACAAAAACTTTGGGTGCTTCATTGCCTCAACAGCTTCCGTCCTTTCGTGTCAGTCGCTAATCTGGGCCTGCTTTCTTCCTTTGCTGCCAGTCGCTTGGCTTATCTCGGCTTCCAGTCAAAGGAAAAGTAATTGATATGCTACCTCACACAGGTTGATACTGGTCTTTATCCTGATTATTGTGCTTGTCATGTATTGGTAATTGGGTATTGTGCTACCGGTTGCCGATTTTATAAAGGAGTAACTTGGAGCCTGAACTCGCAGGTAAATCATTGCATTGGGTGATGTCAGTAGAACTGCACAAAAAGATCAGATGGACAGATACTTATGTTGTTGCTATGTACTCCAAAGTTCACTCAGACAAGCATCGATGTTGACAAGAAGTGCCTATATTCATTCGAGTATCAACCGGCGTCAACCAGTTGTCAAACTCCAAGTATTAGGAGAGTGAACACTAAAAATATTGCTTGGTGCATAGCCCAGAAAAACACAGTCCAGTCTTTGGTCCCAACTTGTGCCTTTTGGTTGAACTTGCTGGCACTTAATCAGTATGCACGCCAGGGATGCTCCATTTCAGTTGAACTGCACAAAAAGTTTGGGTGGTTCATTTTCTCAACCGCCTCCTTTCTCATCTGCAATGTAGAATTTTGGCGAGCTACACGACCAAAATGAGCCAGTAAACTAGTTGGATTAAATTAGTGGCCAAGTTGCTCAAACCTCCCTCGGCACGAGGCCACTATTTGAGGATAAACTTACAAGCAAAGTTCAGATTGTCTGTGCTGCCTCTTATGTACTCGAAAGTTTACTCGTACAAGCATTAATTTTAGCAAGAAGTACCTCCGACTGAACACCATTTACCAGTCTGCAATGTAGAATTTTGGTGAGCTAAAGGACCAAGATGAGCCAGTAAACTAGTTGGATGAAAGTAGTGGCCAAGTTGCTCAAACCTCCCTCGGCACGAGGCCACTATTTGAGGATAAACCTACAAGCAAAGTTCAGATTGTCTGTGCTACCTCTTATGTACTCGAAAGGTTACTCGTACAAGCATTAATTTTAGCAAGAAGTACCTCCGATTGAACACCATTTACCAGTCTGTATCCTAGGTAATTAAAGTTCGCCCATGGATCATATTGGCTGTGATGTCAATCATTTGGATGCATAAACATACTGAACATGTGTATATCTGAATCTTTTTGTGAATTATCTATAATTATTATTGTGTGATCTATCAATCATTTGGATCCATAGACATGTTGAACTTGTGTATATATGAATCTTTTGAGTTGTTGATAGTGAATGTTGGCTATGAATATGAACGTGTCCTATGACCTGAGTTTGATATGAATGTTTACCTTTTCTATTGTGCTTCTGTGTGAACTTGTTAGTATGCCTACTGTGGGGTATGTGATGTGTGGGTGTCAATGGCACACCTTCTTCCCAAGAAGAATTGCACCTGCTTTGTTAGGGTAGCAACGGCGCATCAGCTCTTTTTAATCTTTTTGCTCTGTCTTGCCCCCTCCCCCGCTCAACCCCTGCCGTAATGTTTTCGGCCTCAAAACAAACATAGTACTGCGTTGTTTTGGGCACTACTAGAAAAAGGGCTATAGATGGGATTGACACTAATGGCGCACCTGACAGGCGGTGCGCCATTAGTATATACTAATGGCGCACCACCTTCTGGCACGCCATTAGTGTTGAAAGTACTAATGGCGCACCATGCCTACGGTGCGCCATTAGAATCCTAAACTTTTTTTGAACTAGCGCGTCTGTCCAAACATACTAATGGCGCATCTTTGTACACTGCGCCATTAGTAGTTGTAACTAGTAATGGCGCACTTGTAACAGAGTGCGCCACCACTAATGTTTTTTTTTATTTTTTTTCCTAACTATGTGTTTGTGTTTGGAGGTGTACCGGTATGGAAAACGAGGTCTGTTTTCTGGGACTTGCCGTACTGGAAGATCCACTGTGTGCCTCAACCGCCGCCACCGACCCCCCGCACCCCTCCGCTACTCAACCGCCGCCACCGACCCCCCGCACCCCTCCCCCTACTCAACCGCCGCCACCGACCCCCCGCACTCCTCCCCTACTCAACCGCCGCCACCGACCCCCCGCACCCCTCCCCCTACTCAACCGCCGCCACCGACCCCCCGCACCCCTCCCCTACTCAACCGCCGCCACCGACCCCCCGCACCCCCCCCCTACTCAACCGCCGCCACCGACCCCCCGCACCCCTCCCCTACTCAACCGCCGCCACCGACCCCCCGCACCCTCCCCCGCTCCACCGGCATTACTGTTTGATGATATTTTTAAAAAAATTATTATTGTCTTATAAAAAAAATTACTGTTATGATTTAAACAAGTTTGAACATATTTAAACACAAATAAGTATCAAACGGCATTTTAAATGCATAAAAAAAATTTTGTGGAGCCTCGGAATCGAACCCAGGACCTCCTGGTGTGAGAACTAGCACCTGACCAGTCGAGCTAGTAGAGGGGAGTTGATGTTGATAAGGTCAGGTAGGAGATAACCTGTTGGCTCGAGCGGAAATAAAAAAAATACTAATGGCGCACCAGGTCGACGTGCGCCATTAGCATGTATATACTTACGGCGCACCGAGGGTTGGTGCGCCATTAGTATTGTGCCCCCTACTTCGCCCTCGATCCCCTCTCTCTCCCTCGCCCGAGCCCTCGCGCGCCCTCGATTCCCTCTCTCTCCCTCGAGCCCTCGCCCTCGATCTCCCGACGCCGCCGCCCCGCCGCCCTCGACGCCGACGCCACCGCCCCGCCGCCCTCGACGCCGACGCCGCCGCCCCGCCGCCCTCGCGTGCTCCTCCTCTCCCTCGACACCAACGCTGCCGCCCTCGCGTGCTCCTCCTCTCCCTCGACGCCGACGCCGCCGCCCCGCCGCCCTAGCGTGCTCCTCCTCTCCCTCGACGCCGCCGCCGCCGCCCCGCCGCCCTCGCGTGCTCCTCCTCTCTTCAGGTACTGCAAGTTGTGAGCCCTGCAAGTATTCTGTTTTGTTTGCCAACAAAATATGCAGCTTCTTTAGTCTAAAGATTTACTATGGGCTGTGTTGTTGGCCAAAATGATTTTAGCATCAGGTCAATCCATTTAGTTAGTTTGATAATTGTATTAGTTAGTTTAGTTAGTTTGATAATTGTATCCTCACCTTAACTAGATGTGTTTAGTTAGTTTGATAATTGTATTAGTTCACTCCTTAAGTTTGCTGGAGTCTCTTGATAATTGTACTCCATGAGAGGCTGGGCTTGCTGTTTTCAGTGTAAAGCAATCCCACTGCCAAAAGCTAGCTGATTAATTTATCAAGAGGCAATCATGTAAATCAATTTGAATAGTATACCTTCGTTAAATCTTATACTGCTGATTTTTATCAAGAGGCCAAACATTCATCTAGTTTTGCTATGAACTGCTGCTAATGTATGATGTTTTCCTATGAATTAGCTATGTGGTACTACTTATATATGCTAGAACTAATTTTGATATGGATGTGTTGATTGTGTCAAGTAGTAGTACAAGGTTGTTGCCCTCAATTTGGTAATAGTACTGTAGGCTTGTATAGTTGTATAGTTTCAGATGTCTCCTGTTCTGGGTCATGGACTTTGTGCCATGGCCACATTGGTTTTCTGTGTGGCCTCGATTTGGCCTGACAAATGATGGTCTACTAGCTGGTCACGTCTCCGACCATCGTGTCGTGATGATTTTGCAGGTACCCCGAGAGGCCCTTGAGTTTGCCGGAATGTCGATTAACTTCCGTTCCGGCAAATTCGGGCACTCCATATGTCATGTTTTCATCAAAGGTCATGCTGAAATTTTCTGTGAATTTTAGCATGACTTTGCTAAAAATAGGACATATGGGGTACTCGCGACTAATGCCTGTTATCATGCATGTTTTATGATCTGTTGTAAGGGTACTAATTGGTCTCTTCTGCTGCTTATCAGAGATGGCGGGAAGCAGCCACCGCCGCTCTGCGACACCGCAGTACGAGTTTGATGCTTCCGAGTTCTTCACTATCATACTTGGGACTTCAGTATCATCCATGACGCAGGTATATAAAATGAGAGATATCCCCTAGCTTCACCCATCTCATTATGATATCTGTTGTTTGCCTACATCACTCATTGTCCCAAACTGCAGAGGCTGCCTGACAGTTTTAAGAACATGCTGATGCGTGAAGATCCGCCAAATAATGTGAAGGTGCGACAGGCCGGCAGCGGGTTTCGCAGGCTGTGGGATGTGGAGTTGGTGATCAAGGAGGGCCACATGTACTTGTCTCGTGGGTGGGAGAAGTTCTACCGTGCCTACGACCTGCGGCTGGGGTACTTCCTTCTCTTCAGGTACGACGACGACGCCACCACGCTCATCGTGAAGGTGTTCAACGCGACTATGTGTCGCATGCGCTACGCTGAAGATTATGATGCCGGTACGTTCTGCCTCTTGTTATTCCTCTACATTTGGCTTTGTCTCACATTGATTGTTAACGGTCATTGTTGCATTTGGACAGGTAATGGGAGCAGCAGCAGCGACAATGGCTACAGCCAAAGCAGCAGCGACCATGGCTGTAGCGAAAGCAGCAGCGACCATGGCTGTAGCGAAAGCACAGCGACCATGGCTGTAGCGAAAGCAGCAGCGATTCTGGCAGCAGCATAGACAACAAGAAGGATGATCCGGACTGGAGTGCGGGAGGAGAGGAGCAGAGTGGGGATGAGGAGCTGCAGGATGACGATGGGCATCAGGATGACCTAGCGCTGGTGGTGGCTGACCAAGGGCAAGAGATGGTGGTGGCTGACCAAGGGCAAGAGATGGTGGTGGCTGACCATGGGCAAGAGATGGAGGTGGCTGAGGATGACCTAGCGATGGTCGTGCCTGAAGGTGGCCTCGCGATGGTGGTGGTGCTTGACAATGACCACGCACCGGTGGTGGCGCCGGCGATCCCACGGCTGGGCGACATGACCACGCCAATTGATGTAGAAGACTACATCCCACTGCCTCCACCGCCTCCACCGCCTCGCCGCTCTTGGCGCATCAGGCTGAGGAAGGAGAAGGAGAACAATGCATGAGAACTGAATTTTGTATCAATGTGGAACTTTTGTGAATTGATGGATAACGGTGTTGGATAAACAATGTGAAACTTTTGTAATATGTAACGATGGAACTATGTGTTGGCTATGTATGTATATATGATGGAACTTGTGTGTTCGCTATGTATGTTATATGGATGCTTGTTGTATATAAATGTATTGGATATCTCATAGGTGAAATAGTGACCTGAGATTAAAAAAAATAAAAAAATTGTTACTAATGGCGCACTACCATGTGGTGCGCCATTAGTATGCCGAGGTTACTAATGGCGCATCACGCTGTGGTGCGCCATTAGTATGCCAAAGCACTTGGCTACATGGCCCCTGGGAGGCATACTAATGGCGCACCATGCCCTACACTAATGGCGCACTGCTGGTGCGCCATTAGTATACCAGATACTAATGGCGCACCAGTGGTGCGCCATTAGTAAATATTACTAATGGCGTGCTAGTAATGGCGCACCACTAATGCGCCATTAATGGCCAAATTAGGTGCGCCATTAGTAGCCTTTTTTCTAGTAGTGGGGGGCTTGATGAAAAATCGAGTGCTGGTTTCTATAGGTTGGACCGCCCAGCAAATCGGCTGTTGGTCCACCACGGACTGGGACGCTAAAAATACAAGTTGTATGGTGCAGAGGCAAGTAAAAAACGCCATCGAGAGTCATCCACTGAAGAAGAAAAAATTGCTCCTGATGTGCTTCTTCAATCGTGCCGCCGGCCCCCTCTATAATCTAGTTCGCTCGGGGATCTGGTACCATTTTTTTCCAGAGGGCGAACAAGTATCAGCTAGGCCTAGGTTTTGTATTTTAACATGCGTAGCCCACGACGTATGGTGACAGTGGTTTCAACTTATTTTTTGAGGTCCATACCTGCCTATGGGCTTTTTCTTAAAGATCGGCACCCCAATGTATTTTTTCACCACATTATATATATTTATATTATTACTATTATCGTATATTTTATAGACACTTATGTATACATTATAGAAACATCCCACGTGTTATTAACTTATAGAAGTAAATGTTTAACAGAAGTTGGCAAGGAAAATTCTGATTGTTTTTCACTCACAGGCAAGGAAAATCCTGGTGATTGCGTACAAAAGCTTGCGAAGATTTTAAGGACCAATGTAATAATAATGTGCTCATTTTTATTTTGAGCAATAACTCACTAATTTGTTAATTATGTATATAAAAAATGTGCCTCTCCGGTTTATTTTTGATATTAATTGCTCCTTCTAACATAACATTATATATATAACGAGCCCAGCTAATTCGTGTATTTGAAGGAAGTGCAAATGGGCTAGGATTTCTTAGATAATATAAATGGGCCGCATTGACGCGAACTTATTTGTTCACCCAGCCCAGCAAATGGATTGTACATTCTAGAAAACATGGGTTAAATATATGCCACATTTTTGCAGTCTGACATGTCGGCCAATAGGTCGAAGCCTACGTAGGGCATTGTCAACTTGGTCGGCATGCACCTTCAATCTCTTGTTTTCTTCCTCCAGCGTCACCGGGACCGCCTGTTCCGGCCTCCGGCGGCTAGCGGCTCTGCTTAGCACGCATCGCTGCGAAGCGCTACCCCAACGCCGGCCAGGCTATCCCTCCACCCCTCCACACCTCCTGGTATTCTCCACCGACTGCAGCCCCACGCAGCACCAGAACCAGTTATAACCCTTCTCCTCCACTAAATATGCGACTCCACTGCCGCGTCTTCTCATCTCCGAGTCTATCTCGTCCGGGGCCTCGCCGTCGTCCACTGCCTCGCTGCGCTCGGTGCGGCGTGGTCAACAAACGAGAGTCATCGGAAGAGGACTGTACGTGGAGAGCCTGACGGCTGGGACCCACGAGGTCCATGGTCGCACGCAAGGAAAGTTCCTCCTTATTAAGCTGAAAAAAATGTTTCCTGCACCTGACAGCTGGGACCCACCGGTTGTATCTTCACATGGAAGGAAGTGCCTCCTTGTTATGCGAAATAAATTATTCCTCCCGTTCATAGCTGGGACCCGTCAGATTTGGTGGCTGACTTGTGGGCCTACTAAGCGGACGTGTACGCAGGGCTTTGTCAACTTAATCAACAAATGATTCCAGCAGCTGGACTGTTGGATGTTAATCCAACAGCCATGCTCCTTCTTCAACCTCTGATCTTGCTCCTGTCTCCCATGGGCGGCACCGCGGCTGTGCTGCCGCGCACCCGAACCAGTCAAGTTTCCCACTCCTCTCCATCTGCGACTCCACTGCCCCGTCTTCCCCATCTCTGGGTCGTTCCAGTCTGGGGCCTCGCCGTCGTCCACCGGCCTTTGGAGCGCTCGGCACGGTGTGGTCAACGTTGTCAACAACCGAGAGTCATCGGAAGATGACTATACGTGAGAGGCTGACAGTGGGGACGCACCACGCCCATGGACGCATGCATGCAACGGAACGCGGCGTGGTTAACGTGGTCAAGGAATGGCTTCCATCAGACGTGGACTGTACGTGGAGAGGCTGACAGCTGGGTCCACGACGGCAGCAAGGAAGTGCCTCCTTGTTACGCGAAAAATAATGATTCCTCCACCTGAGAGAAGGGACCCACCGGACGGACCACCTTATTTTGCACAAAAAAAACGTTTCCCCCTGATTGCTAGGACCCACCAGATGGGCCACCATATTGCGTGAAAAAAACGTTCCCCCCGCTGTCAGCTCAGACCCACCGGAAGTGCCTCCTTATTACGCACAAAAAAAATGAATACTCCCCCTGCTGGTTGGGACCCACCTTGGTGGGAGGCTGACTTGTGGGCCTACTAAGTTGACGGGGATGGAGTGCTTTGTCAACTTAGTCAATATGAACGATTCTAGCTCCATTGACCGTACGATGTCCATCCAACGGCCGTAGTGCTTCTTCAACCTCTGGTCTTGTTGCTCCAGCCGCCCAAAGCAGCGTCGGTCGTGCCGCATGCTCCTGCCTCCCGTGGCCGACTGTGCTGCACCGGAGGCCTCACCGCCCCCTACTATTCCCACCGCTGGCCAGGCCCTGCGGCGATGGCAGCCTCACACCGCAGCCGAACCAGTGAACCCTTGTACTCCTCTCCGCGCGGGCTTCCACTCTCGCGTCTTCCCCGGCTCCGCGTCGTCCCCTTCCTAGGCCTCGCCGCTGTCCATCGCCCTAGTGCTCTCGGCACGGCGTGGTCAACGTCGTCAAGGAACGACTTCCATCGGAAGAGTACTGTACGTGGAGAGGCTGACAGCTGGGTCCACAGCGGCCGCAAGGAAGTGCCTCCTTATTACACGCAAAATAATTATTCCTCCACCTGACAGCAGGGACCCACCGGACGGGCCACCATATTTGGCGAAAAAACGTTTCCCCCCTGACTACTGGGACCCACCGGACGGGCCACCGTATTTCGCGGAAAAAACGTTCCCCCCGCTGTCAGCTCGGACCCACCGGAAGTGCCTCCTTATTACGCACAAAAAATGAATACTCCCCCTGCTAGCTGGGACCCAGTATAGTTGGAGGCTGACTTTTGGGCCTACTAAGTTGATGGGGACGGAGGGCTTTGTCAAATTAGTCAATATGCAAGATTCTAGCTCCATTGACCGTACGATGTCCATCCAACGGCCATAGTGCTTCTTCAACCTCTGGTCTTCTTGCTCCAGCCGCCCAAACCAGCGCCGGTCGTGCCTCGTGCTCCTGCCTCCCGTGGCCGGCTGCGATGCCGCGGAGGCCTCACCGTGCCCTACTACTCCCACCGCTGGCCAGGCCATCCCTCTACTCACCCACACCCCTGTTATTCTGCGGCGACGGCAGCCTCACACCACAGCCAAACCAGTGAACCCTCGTACTCCTCTCCTCGTAGGCATCCATTGTCGCGTCTTCCCTGGCTCCGCGTCGTCCCCTTCCTAGGCCTCGCCGTCGTCCACCGCCTTGGTGCTCTCGGCGCGACGTGGTCAATGTGGTCGACGACCGACTTCCATCGGAAGAGTTCTGTACGTGGAGAGGCTGATAGCTGGGTCCATGGCCGCAGCAAGGAAGTGCCTCCTTATTACGCGCAAAATAATTATTCCTCCACCTGACAGCGGGGACCCACTGGACGGGCCATCGTATTTCGTGAAAAAAAATGTTTCCCCCTGACTGCTGGGACCCACCAGCTACATCTTCACACGCAAGGAAGTGCGTCCGGGCAAAAAAAAGATTGCCCGCCTGACTGCTGGGACCCACCAGCTACATCTTCGCACGCAAGGAAGTGCCTGACAGTCGGGACCCACCTGGTCGAAGCGTACGTAGCATTGTCATTCTGGTCGCGAACATGTACGTACATACTGGTCGATGTAGAGTCGTGCATGTGTCGTAGTAAAGGCGCGCACGTAGCATGTACATGTACGTACATCGGCCAAGGTGCAAGAAAGTAAATACGCCCACGTACGTACATACGGGCGGGGTCTCAAACACCTATTCGCGCGTACGTATGGCCAGGGCTCGTGTACATGACTGGGTCGGAACGGAGAAACATCATCGTCGTCATGTTCATGGGGAGCCAACCGGCTGGGTCGGAACGGAATGCGTCATCGTGTTCATTGGGAGGGCTTGGACGGAACAACCGATGGAAACGAGGCCTGGCGTACCGCGGAATGGAGGAAACGGCCTTGTGTTCGACCGACCACATTCGAAACGGGATCCTGTTCATCAGGAGGGGTATGGCGTACCGCAAAACGGAGGAAACGGACCTCCTACGATCGAAACGGGGTCTTCTTGATCGGGAGGGGTGTGGTGTACCACAAAACGGAGGAAACGGACTTGTGTTGGAGCGCTACGGTTGAAACGGGGGTCCTGTTCATCGGGAGTGGTGTGGCGTACCGCAAAACAGGACTCCACGGGATACTGTTCATCTCCACCATCGACCCCCTCCAGCCTCCACGGGCTACTGTTCATCCACCGTCGACCTCCTCCAGCCTCCACCTGCGACTGTTCATCCACGGGCTCCTGTTCATCCAGCCTCCACCGCGCGCTACTCCACCGGCTACTGTTCAACCAGCCCTCTCCACGGGCTCCTGTTCAACCACCCCTCCACGGGCTATTGTTCATCCTGCCCTCCACCGTCTACTGTTCATCCTGCCCTCCACAGGGTGGTCCTGTTCATCCTGCCCTCCACGGGGTCCTGTACATCCAGCCCCAACCGGCTCGAACAATCGGGGTCATGTTCATCCAGAGGCAACGCCACGGGGTCCTGTTCATCCACCCCCATCGGGAACTGTTCATCCAACCCCCCCCCCCCCCCGCAGCAACACTCACTGTTCATCCAGAGGCAGCATCGATCCGCTTTAGTTAGTAGCAGTAGCGAAGGAATCGCTCGATCGGGTTCAGTTAACAGCCATCAATCGATCGCTCGGGTTCAGTAACGTGTAGCATGCAGTGCAATCGCTCGGGTTCAGTTAGAGCCCAACGCCTCACTCTGGTTCAGTTAGAGCCCAACGCCTCGGACCAACGTGCGTGCGTGTACAAGAGAAACGCGCATCTCTCGACCGTGACCACCCACCGTAACCGGGAACACCCCGATATTTTCCTCGCCCTCGCTTCTACCACGGTTTTTTTGGTCATGGACGGCCCAAAGAATGTCATGCAGCTGGGTCTCCGGCCCGCCCAGGATAAAAAGCCCATTTTCTGTCATGATTTTTTGTCATAGAAATAGGACCCCACCACATATATGATGATACCGTGTTTTGTCACAATTATCATCATAGAAGTGTCATAAGTATGACAGAAAAGATTTTCGTTCGGCCCAAAATGTCACGGATGTGTCTTTTTTTGTAGTGTCTAAGCAATAGCAGGCATGGCATGATAGGAAAACAACATGGCTCAATCAACTCCTACACATGCTAGTGGTTTCAACTATTTACTATGGCAATGACAGATCATGCAGAGGAATGGGTTCAACTACCGCAGCATAAAGTAGCAGTTGAATCATTGTTGTCCTAATGCAATAAAAGAAAACAGGAGCGAGAGAGTGGGATTGTATCGGAATAAACAAGGGGGTTTTGCTTTCCTGGTAGATCAACAGGGGGGCACTGCTCCTCTGACAGGTACTCTGGAACGGTCTCCGGAGCAGAACCTATCGAGAAGGAACGGTGTCGACAATCAATACACAATAATATGCAACAATATGATGCATGAACATGGCATGTAGATGTGATGTTGTTTGTGCTAATGCAACTTGCAACAAGTTCAATGGAGCTCATTTGAATCAAGGATTCAAATGCAACTCCAACCTTAAGCATTTTAAATGCCCTTTATTTGTTTTCACCTATACAACAGGTTTAGGTTGGTTTGTCATGCATGAAACTGGTACAGATGGACAGATTGAATTTTTCTGATAATTTTCATATATAAATTATTTCAATCTGAGCTACGGTTAATTTATATGAATTTTTGAAGTTTTGGCTATTTTTCGGAATTTCCAAAATAGAAATAATCCAAAAAAGCATTTATTGCGTCAGCAGGTCAACGACGCTGACCAGGTCAAACCTAACGTGTGGGTCCACACGTCAGTATCACAGGTTAAACAGGGGGGTTTGACTTATCCTAATTACAGGATTAGTGGTGCTAGGGCCCACTGGTTAGTGTCAGGGGTTAGGTTAGGTGGTGATTAGCACTAAGCTAATCACTTGACAATGGGGCCCACCTGACGGGCCGGCGAGGTCAAACCAGTCAAACCCGCCGGCGTTTAACCACCGGCGAGGCCGAACGCGGCGGAGGGGCACGGAAATCGCCCTCCGGCGACCATTCGGGCGGCGGAGACCACCTACGCGAAGCCCTGGCTCGCGCGCATCCAATGGGACACGCGGTAGACCGTGGGGTGGTTGGAGCTCGCCAGAGCAGAGCTCACGGCGGAGGCCGGAGTTCGTCTTCGAGCGGCGCGGCAGCTAGGGCGGCAAGCAAATGTGGGAGCAAGGGGAACGGTGGTGGGGCTCACAGCGGATCGGCGGGCGTGCTCAGCGGGCTCGCGGAAGGACGAATGGCAACGGGGCGTTGACGGCGATCTCGGGCGGCCCATAATGGAGACGACGGCGGTGACGACGATACAGTGCGTCCCCGGTTGCCTGGCTCGTCGAGGATGTAGAAGACGTCGTGGCGGAGCTCTCGGGCGCGGAGAGAGGTCGAGGGGGAGGCGGTGGCTGCGGCAACAGTGAGCAACGGCGACAGCAGCGCTCGGCTGTTCGCGGGAGAGAGCGAGGGAGAGGGAGAGAGAGCAAATGAGAGGGAGGGCTCGATCCAGATGGGAGTGGCGATGTCAGCCAGCTCGTCGCGCTGGCAGGGGGCAGGTAGGCAGCTCGCGTGGCACGCGGAGCGCACGCGCGCGCCGGGCACGCGACTCGCCTACTGGCGCGAGGTGGGGGACGGTGCGGTGGCCGGTTGGGCTGGGCCAGAGCGGCAGCAGGCCAGGCCAGCAAGTGGCCCAGGTAAGTCCAGGTAAGGGTTTTTCCCCTTTTTAGTTTTCTGTTTTTCTATTTCTGATATTTGTTTTAATTTGGTTTGAACCAAATTAAGTTTGCTGCTTCTGATAAATTTTGTAGGGGCTAAATGAAAAATTCCAAAGCCCCTCACAAATTTCCAGAATTATTGGACATATATAAAATATATGACACATATATATCCAATGCAAATAATTATTGTATTAGTTCCAAATGGCCAAAATAAATATTTATGAGCTCCTAAAAATATTTTTTTGACTATTTACAGTAGAGCAACACCCCCATGGCCCTTTTTATTCCAGAAATTTTTGCCCAGACCTGTTTAAATCCGCTCCCACCGGGAGTCGAACCCAGGACCTGGGGTGGTACTAAGGTCACTGCAACCACTAGGCTACAGGCCCGTTCACAGCTCCTAAAAATATTTGTCTAAGTTTTACCTCTGACCAATATTTTCAAAGAGCAGCATGAACATTTACTTGGACCTTTTTGGAGTAATTTTTATCTGTGTTATTTCCAGAAAGGATTTTTGAGGGTTTCACAAATCCCCATTTCAAATTTAGATGAAACTTAAACATGATGCACACATGACTAGCTAGTCTAGGTCATACCAGAACTAGGGATGTGACAACTCCCCCCCACTTGAAAGAATCTCGTCCCGAGATTCAGGAGCCGGCGGAAAAAGAGTGGGGTACTCCAATCGAAGACGATCTTCTCGCTCCCAAGTAGCTTCTCTCTCTCAGAATGATGAGACCACTGAACCTTGAGAAACTTGATGTTATGACGTCATGTAACACCCTCTGCTTAATCAAGAATGCGAACCAGATACTCTCGATAAGTGAGGTTATTTTGGAGATCAAGCGTTTCATGGTCCACTTCATGGATGGGATCCGAGAAGCAACGCCTGCGTTGAGAAACATGGAAGACATCGTGCACTCTGGAAAGATGTGGGGGTAGTTCCAACTGGTACGCAACCTCTCCTTGTTTAGCGAGAATGCGAAAAGGACCAATGTAACGAGGAGCCAACTTGCCCTTTGTAAAACCCCTCAAAATTAGATAAGGATATTTTTGACGACGTCAATGTCACAAGGCTTAATCAGTTAAGTAATTAAATTAACCACAACATGATTATATAAAAAAATCAACAAAAAAAAGTTAGTATTTAGCTATATACAACGTCTCTTCTCCAAACCTCCATATAGCATCTAAATTTACAATTGAACCATTGTCTCTCTTTTTTTTTACACACAGATCAAGCCATGTAAAAAAAACTCAAACAAATATAACGGTCTTTTTGACGATAGTAGGATACATCCATATTGCTAAATACATATTAGAATCGCCACGAACAACATCCAGGATATTGATCTTAATTTGGATCACAACCAAACTTTGATGTGTTCTTTTTTTTACAATGTTTCTTGAGCCCATTGTAAAATTAAAGTTTTACAAACAACTAACAGGCCATATACTTAGGCATGAAGAAAATGCCAACTAATGTCCAACCAAGCACTACACACTTGTCCATTGTATAGCTCACATGATTACAAGTGGAGCCTTGCATGCGCATGCAACCATGCAGGCCAGCCACCTGCTCCATTTTACCGAACCGACATAGCATCCTCCACTACTATAAATAGCAGCCTGCACCTTTCACCTTTCACTTCCTCTACTGCACACAACACGCACAAGAGAGAGAACCAAGCTCTTCCCACCATCCCCATCCACTCTTTTGGTCGAATGCTGAGTTGCGGTCAGGTACTATTCAAGTACCTTGCTTTTGCAGCTCTGTTTGCTTGATGCTTGGCACCTTGATCCATCTTTACCTTTGCTTAGAACATGAACACCTGATCTTCTGGACTCTAGTTACCTTGCTGTAAAAAGAGAAACAATAGTTAGTGAAAGGAAAAAAACATAAAGTAGATGGAGGAAAACAAAGACATTGCAGTTTTGTGATTCATGTGTAGCTGTAAAAGAAAATCTATGTGTGTGTCCATCTCTACCTTGTATTAGATCTGACATGCTAAGAATTAAATCTTAGAAATTAACCCATTATTAAGATTGCATGTGTAGCTTTGGGGCCAAACAATCTGTGTATGCTACTTGACCACTGTCATTTTCAGTAAACATTGGTTGGTTAATATTCTGTTAAGAAATAAATCTCAAGATGGTATGTCTCACTTGCACATACCCTGTACCGGAAAATAACCCATTTAACTTTTGCACAAATGAAATCTTGCTAGAATATCTCACTCACTTTTTTTCAGGTTTCCCTTAGTATAATTTGAGTCTATCAATGTTGCTGTTCACTTGGTTGTTTGTGGGGTTCAGAGAGGAGTGTGCGCGCACACACAGTAGGAATACTTAGATTTAATTTGTGGCAGCACCTAACCATCACAAGCAATTAACTTGCCACTCATAGATTTGTAGTAAGCCTTTAACAGTGGGGATTCACTGGTTAATTCCTAGTTTTGAGCTTAATAAAAAAGAATCATAGTAGTGCAGGGATAGCGTAGTAGAGCCAAAAATAATGATAAACAATATAGAATAAATCTGGAGACCACGTCCACACCATAGAGTAGAGCTTGATTAATTACTTGGTCTTGAGATTAACAAGAAGCATGGTAGTAAGGGGAGTCATAGCACAAACACTTGCAGTAGAAGTAAGAACATTGCACTGAGAGGAATTTGGACTGGCACTTACACTAGTAGCAGTAGACAAAGGCGAGCCTGGCGCCGGTAGCGGCCATGTTGCCGGAGCCGCGCCGGTTAAGATGCTCGTGCCTGACGGCCGTAGTTGCACGCCTCGTGCATGCAGCTCTGCTGGAGGAGGTTGTAGGCAGGGAGATGCCGTTGCTGCTGCGGCCCGTGGTGAACCCATCGGACCCGATGCAGACGGCGCTAGGGTTTGAGGGTTGCGGCGATTTTGGCGGGGGCGGATCAAATAAATGGGGGGATATGGTAGAGGGAGTCGAGGGGATTTCGTGGGTGTCCGCGGTGTCGCCGGAGATGGCCGGAAGTGGCAGATCGAGCCGGCGGCGGCCTGCTCTGTAGTTAGGGAGAGAGAGAGAGAGATGGAGTTGGTTCTGTTCGGCTAAGCATACCAGTGACAGTAAGAGAGAGGAAGAGAGCTGGGGAAGATGACTAGTTGGATAAAAAAATGATATTTCTGCCGGGGTTGGGTTCAACCAGCTAAACACGTTTTTTCCTTTTGAGCTTGCTTGCTCTTTGTGATGTGCACGTGCGTACTACTTCTTGATGTGCTATATGCATTTTGCTTCTAATTACACACTAGCACGTATTATTACCTCTTTAATTAAAATGGATTGCACCGTATGGAAGTGTTGCTTGATGCTTGTATCTTGATTTGGGAAAATATAAACTTCCTTGTGAAATAATTATCAGGAGTCGATCTCGGACCCATAGGACCCACTTCTGGTGGTTCCGAGTTGGTCGGAGCGCTACCCGGCAAGTCGTCATCTCCTTGACCATGCCTTCTTAAATATTTTTCGGGTTATGGGTCATTTACAAATTTTTTGCATAAAAATTAAGAATGAATATTTTTCATAAACCAAATGAAATTTGGATCAAGTTGATCCACTGATTTGGCAGTATGACCAGATCAGGTGAAGTATCTGTATTAAGTAGTTGTGACCCAGGCAGGGTTACAATATAAATAAAGATTTGGAGGGTAGGGGAGCTCATGTTGGTGAAAGAAACCCAGGGAGGGTCGGCTTGGATGGCGGACTCCTCTACATAGGGTATCACATTAGGACACGGCGCAAACCGTACTGACCATGGACCTGGAATGGGACGGGCTGAACCAACTACCCATGCCAAGTAGCTGCCTCTGCATGGGTGAGAAGGTGGCTGTAGCCGGGTGAGAAGGTGGCCGTACGGGCTGGTTAAAGGTTCTGGTTCATTGGTCTAGTCGTGCGCACGGGTAGCGCATGGACGACTTGGACCAAGTGATGCTATGGGCAAAGCAGTACACCTCTGATCAGAGTAAACGTGATATCACTCCCAGCTTCCAGGTTTGGAAGTGCGTCGTGTGGGTTTTCCTCTAACACAGGATGTAAGATCCCACGTTGCTCTGTCGCCAATAGATTTTATAAATAAAAATTTGGTTTTCAACAAAATGGGTTAAAGGAAAATATTTTTTTACCTACAAAGTATTTTGAGCTAATGGCTCGATGGTTGTAGCCGAGGCCAGTAAAGTTTTTCCTCTTTAAAAATTCATGCATCCACTTTTCCCAGCGACTTGCGGAGTACGTATTTTATACGTACTCAGCTGCACTTATGTTGTTTTTTTCAAAACAAGAGAGTTATGACAACTCCGAGGCAGTAGAGAATGGTACTTATGATGGGTCTGGTCATCTTAACGACTTCGGTTATTCTGAAGTGGAGTATGGTTATGTGGAAGTCGACAATCAAGGCTATGAAGAGTAGATGCCCTCCATGGTTGGTCTAGAAGGCTCGCATAGAAGCGGGTGACAATTTATCGTCATGGTCGCTTAGGCTTAGTCGACACTTGAGGAGTCAATGTAATAAAAGCTTGCCTACTCATGGCAGCTGCACCATCTTGTACATGATACTGTTCTCCTTAACTGATCCTGGCACAACTCTGAAGTGATGGCTTCTGTTATGCTTGACTCTGTCGGACGTAACGGGGCGTCACACCCTTGATACCGAAACGATGGGTACCCTTTAAAGAAGTAACCCGAAGGTAAGCCTTGTCGCCAACTTCATAAGTCACTTCCTTATGACGACAGTCATACTGGCTCTTTTGACGAGATTGGGCTGTTTTCAAATTCTCACGAATGATGCGAACTTGCTCTTCTGCTTCCTGGATCATGTCCGGTCCAAAGAATTGTCTTTCACCGGTTTCTGACCAATTCAAAGGTGTTCAACATCTTCGTCCATAAAGAATCTTGAAAGGAGCTTTCTTAAGACTGGATTGGTAACTATTGTTATAAGCAAACTCGGTGAAAGGAAGGCACTTCTTCCAATCCATACCGAATGAGATAACGCAGGCACTAAGCATGTCTTCGAGAATTTGGTTGACCCGTTCCACCCGACCACTTGACTGAGGGTGGAAAGCGTTACTGAAGGAAAGATGGGTTCCCATGGCAGTCTGGAAACTCTCCCAGAAATGATAAGTGAAAAGACTACCACAGTCTGAATTGATCTCTAGTGGGACACCATGTAGTGATACTATTCGAGAAATATATAAGTCAGCGAGCTGACTAGCAGTGATACTCTCTCGAATAGGTAGGAAGTGAGCCACTTGGAAAGACGATCAATGACTACGAAGATAGCATTATTCTCTCTCTTGGTCCTGGGAAAGCCGGTGATGAAGTCCATACCAACTTTGTCCCGTTTCCACTCGGGAATAGCTAAAGGCTGAAGAGTGCCAGCAGGCCTTTGATGCTCTTCCTTAACGCGATGACAAACATCACAGTTAGCAATGAACTGAGCAATTTCTCTCTTCATCCTAGTCCACCAGAACCTCTAGGGTAGGTCTTGATACATCTTAGTACTACCGGGATGAATCGTGAGAGGAGATTCATGAGCCTCCTTGAGAATTAGTTGTCGTAGATGTTGATTCTTGGGAACCACCAAGCGATTCTCTAAGAAAACAACACCTCGATCATCCATAGAGAAACATCCACCAACTCCCTTCTTAATGTTTCTCTTGATGCGGATAACACCCCTATCAAACTTCTGGTCAGAAATGATCTGATCCTCAAGGGTAGGTTTTGCCACCAAGGTAGAAAGGAATCCGTGAGGAGCAATGAGAAGGTTAAGCTTACAGAATTCCTCATGGAGAAGTGGTTGGCCCTGCTGCAACATAAGATTGTTGCAATACGACTTACGACTTAGTGCATCAGCCATGACATTGGCCTTACCGGGAGTGTAAGTAATCCCTAAGTCATAATCTGAGATCAACTCCAACCAACATCTTTGCCTAAGGTTCAAATCTGGTTGGGTGAAGATATACTTGAGACTATGGTGATCGGTGTAGATCTCGCAACATTTACCAAGAAGGTAATGTCGCCATGTCTTAAGTGCATAGACTACGGCTGTAAGCTCTATATCATGTGTAGGATAATTATCCTCATGTGGATGCAACTGTCGAGATGCATAGGCAATCACATGACGATCCTGCATAAGAATGCAACCTAGTCCCTATCGTGAGGCATCACAATAGATAACAAAGTCCTTAGTGAAATCCGGTGGCACCAGTATGGGAGCAAAAGTCAGGCGTCTTTTCAGTTGCTGAAAACTATACTCACACTGTGGGGACCACTCAAACTTTTTATCTTTCTTGAGAAGTTCCGTGAGAGGTTTTGCCACTTTGGAGAAGTTTTCAACGAAGCGGCGACAATAACTGGCTAGACCAAGGAAACTGTTAACTTGCTTAACCATTTCAGGCGGAGTCCAATCAAGAACGGCTTGAACTCTCTCGGGATTGACAACAATGCCATTGCCACAGATCACGTGGCCGAGATAGGTCACTTCTGGCAACCAAAATTCGCACTTGGAGAACTTGGCATAAAGGCGGTGCTCTCTGAGTTTTTCTAGCACAAGTCTGAGATGTTCGGCATGCTTTTCCTCGTTCTTCGAGTAAATGAGAATATCATCGAGGTGAACCATAACGAACTTATCTAAGTACTCCATGAAGATCGAGTTCATCAAGTGGGAGAATGTGGCTGGAGCATTGGTTAGACCGAAAGACATGACGGTGTACTCGTACTGGCCATAACGAGTGACGAAAGCCGTCTTAGGAATGTCCCCGTTTCTGATCTTGATTTGGGGGTAGCCTAACCTCAAATCCATCTTGGAAAAGACTGAGGATCTAGCGAGCTGATCATACAGATCATTGATCCTGGGGAGCGGATACTTGTTCTTTATCGTGGCCAAATTAATGGGACGATAATCTACAACCATCCGATCCGTACCATCCTTCTTCTTGACAAAGAGGATGGGGCAAGCCCAAGAAGAAGAACTAGGATGGATGAAACCCTTTTGCATGGACTCATCAACTTGTTTCTTAAGCTCGGCGAGTTCTAAGGGTGCCATCGTGTAAGGTCTCCTAGAAATTGGAGCGGTTCCTGGGATAAGATCTATGACAAACTCTACATCTCTGTCAGGTGGAACACCTGGCAGTTCTTATGGAAAGACATCCAGAAAGTCACGGACTACCGGGATATCCTCAAGGTCTAGAAGAGGGCTGGCATTAAGAGAATAAAGCTGACACTTTGCAACTCTAGTGGAGACGCAGACTAAGGCATAGCCTAGTGGTGGGAAGGGGCTGATGCCTTCCCACCCACCCAGGTTCAAGGCATGGTACTTGCAATTTGGGGTTGTTGCACCAATTATACTGTAGGGGGTTCCCTTACAGTCTTTTTGTCAAACAAACTCTAGTGGAGACAGTGACTATCTTGCCAGATGGGTGTGTAAGCTGAATAGACCTTGTGAAACAATCAATCTTGGCATAATGGGCTTTCATCCAGCCCATACCCAAGATGATGTTAATATCTGTAGACTTGAGTGCTATAAGTGAGGCAAGGAATACAACTCTGTCAACAAGGATTTCATTACCATGGCTTACACTAGAAGTTTGCCATTTGGATCCAGGAGTTTGAATGACTAGTGGAGAGGGCATATCACAAAATGATATGTTGTGCAAGCTGGCATATCTTTCAGAAATGAAGGAGTGAGATGCTCCAGTATCAAACAGAACCGATGATGGATGACAGTTGACAAGGAGTGTACCAAGAACGACATCTGGATCATCATGAGCGTTTCTAGCTGAGACGTGATGCACACGTCCACGTTCAGTGGGAGCTGACTTGACACTGATCATCTTGTGTGATGCCTTACCATGGACAACAGAATTCTCGGGCTGGGGTGGAGCATAACTGGCCTGAGAGCAGTCACGTGCATAGTGTCCTAGCTCTCCGCATGTGAAGCAAGTCCCTGAAGTTGGACGTGGACCCGAATTGACAAGCGGTCTACCAATAGGCCTGGGTGGAGCATACTGCTGAACTGGATGAGGTGCCACATAAGATGGCCTCGGGGCATATCCGTGCGAAAGAGCGGAGTTCGGAACCCAAATTCGACGCTTCTGAGAACTAGAACCGAAGAAAGAAACCAAATCACGGGTGTGCTTATGAGACTCCTCGTAAGTAAGCTGAGATGTCTCTGCATTAATGGCCTTGTTCACAAGAGCCTGGAATGTATCACAATGGTGCAAGTGGAGATCACGACGCAACTTGGGGTTGAGACCCTTCTGGAACCTAGCCTGCTTCTTGGCGTCTGTGGACACTTCTTCTGTAGCATAGCGGGCGAGGTTCTCAAACTCTCTACTGTAAGCATCAATAGCCATCTTACCCTGGGTGAAACTACAGAACTCCTCTCTCTTGCGGTCAATGAGAGCCAGAGGAATGTGATGCTCGTGAAAAGCCTCAGTGAAATCTCTCCAGGTAGGTATCTGGCCAGCTAGAAGCATAGCCTCATAGTTCTGCCACCAAAGACTAGCAGGACCCTCCAGGTGATATGTAGCATAGGTCACCTTGTCACCTTCAGCTACACTCGCGGAACGCAGATTGTGTGTGATACTACGGAGCCACTCATCTGCATCGAGTGGCTCAATGGAATGATGGAAGGTGGGTGGGTTCAGACCAATGAAGTCAGTAATGGAAACCAACTCATTATGCTGATGTGTGGTGTTTTGCTCAATCCGTGCCAACAAGTGGTTGGTCTCTCGCTTATTCCTCTCCATCTCTAACAAGAACTCTGCCAACGAAGACTGGTCGGGAGGATCCTCATCCCTACCATCTCCGTGGTTCAGGCTACGAGCAACAGAACTTCGGTTAACTGATGACATCCTGAGAAATGAAACCATGGACGGAGTTAGCATAAACTACAGGATGCAGAATGTAGCACAAGGAAATTAGTATCTCTCATACTCCTAGGACAATTTCGGCGGCATAACGGCAGTAAAATGCTCAAAATGAGACATCCTGCAAACGATCGGGTAGTACCATACTCAACATCATCACTCAAGGTTCTGTGATAGTACTAACACACTACACCGGAAGTACTCGAAAACTGGGATATGACTCATATCAACCAATCCTATGAGACTACGGAGTAGTAACATGTGATCCTGATAGACGGAAGAGAAATCCTAGTTTCTTAACCCCGTAAGAAAGATAGGATGACTCAGATCAGAAGGCATAAGGTATAAGGAGTAAAAAGAGCCTTGTGTTCCCTCCCACAATCAATTCCCTTATATAACTGAAGAATTTCTTGACTCAAATTCGACCAGTTTGGCTTGGTAGTCCTACGGGCAGTCAGGCTCTGATACCAAAGCTGTCAGGAACCCGATCCTAAGTCACACCAATCTAGCATGTAACACATCATATCACTTTGCGGCCCCACGCACGGTATTCCCACGGGTGCCACCTTACCTAGCCCGAGACCGTTTGCGCCTTTTTGCTCATGTATATGATAGTGTCGCTAGCATCCATATGACAAAGAACCAGGGCCGACATGACTAGTCATAAACCCAAAGTGGCACTAACTTATAGGGACAGGCATACATGACCCAGCAACGAACGTGCCGGTCATCAGCGAGTGAATCCGGGCTGTAGCAGCTGGGCTAACAGGACTCTGGAGAATCCGGGCTGTAGCAGGCTAACAGGACTTCGGTAGACACCGTGTGACATTTCCCCGAAGGGACAGATGCAGGAACAAAGAAGGACACATGCCGACCAGCCTAAGTGTTCCGGAGCAGTAGCAAGCTACCATGGCTCAGTGGAAGCACTAGGAGACATTTTCCGGTAAGAGAGGCTACCAAGGATAAACAACTAGGTTGTCGGATCCCACACATAGCAATACACATTACATGTACGCATAACATGCAAGTATGTGTTGTACAACATGGCAGCACAAGATAACTCAACAACTCATATAGATAAAGGCCCAGAAGAGCCACATAGCATTTATTACAAACAGGGGTCACATGACCCATCATTCAGAGCATACAAGCAACAGAAGCATAACATGTCTGAGTACAGGCAACTACAAATGAAAAAGGCTGAGAAGCCTGACTATCTACAAGACCCTCCCAAGGGTACGACATCGTAGCTGAGGTAACAAGCTAGTCGTCGAAGTCCATGCAGAACTACTACTGAGACAGAAGTCTCATCTGCAAAAACATAAATTAAGCAACGTGAGTACAAAGGTACTCAGCAAGACTTACATCGGATCCTATCATACATGCATTAGTATCAAGGAGGCAATGTGGGGTTCAGTTGCAGCAAGCCAGCTTTGACTCAGTGGCTAACCTATTCCATGACTACGAGTAACTTCTTTGAGGTAAGAAAGCGCACACGAGTCCACTAATCACCACATCAATACACCACTATGGATTCATTCCCGTCTCCCTACGAGAAGGCCATCCATAGCACTCACACTTGTCTTGAGCATTTTAGAGTATCCACTTTAAGTTGTCTATGTACCACGTATGCATCCAAGAAGTACATAACCGTGGACCCTGCTATTCGAATAGATCATGTTAACCCTGCAGGGGTGTACTTCTTCACACACGCTCTCACCACTTATCACCATGTACACGTCGTGTATCTCGGCAACCTTCAAGCGGAAGCCTGGCGAGGGTGTCGGCCACGACCTGACTAACCACGCAAGACTCTAGTCCAGGTTTATCGCCTATTCGGGTTCCATCCGCAAGGACATCCGGCCAGGGTTTCGCTCATGGCCCCAAACGATGTGTACAGGGTTCCCGAGCCCACCATCCGGGTGCCACTCGGTACACTGGGCCACGGTGCCTAGTTTGTCCCAAGTCCACCTTGTGGGGTGCCACTTGGTAGAAAATAGCACTACCTACAAACACCAGAAACTAGTTGCGACTCCTAGACAGAGATCAAGTTGGTTAATAAGTCGAGAGAGCTTGGAGCGCCCGGAGCCCAATGTGTGGTAGTAGCTAGTCATTGGATAACTTACACAGAACTCAGTTCTTAAGGACGGTCCCAATGAGACAACCCACCATGTACTCCTACATGGCCTCTCACCGCTACCTTTACCAAATCGTGTTCACACACTTAACTCTCAGCATCAGAACATATCATAACACTCCAATCCATTCCCAATGAATCAGACCTGACACAACTCTAAGCAATAGCAGGCATGGCATGGTAGGAACACAACATGGCTCAATCAACTCCTACACATGCTAGTGGGTTTCAACTATTTACTATGGCAATGACATGTCATGCAGAGGAATGGATTCAACTACCGCAGCATAAAGTAGCAGTTGAATCGTTGTTGTCCTAATGCAATAAAAGAGAGCAGGAGCGAGAGTGGGATTGTATCGGAATGAACAAGGGGGTTTCGCTTGCCTGGTAGATCAACAGGGGGCACTGCTCCTCTGACATGTACTCTGGAACGGTCTCCGGAGCAGGACCTATCGAGAAGGAACGGTGTCGACAATCAATACACAATCATATGCAACAATATGATGCATGAACATGGCATGTAGATGTGATGTTGTTTGTGCTAATGCAACCAGCAACAGTTCAATGGAGCTCATTTGAAACAAGGATTCAAATGCAACTCCAACCTTAAGCATTTTAAATGCCCTTTATGTGTTTTCACCTATACAGCAGGTTTAGGTTGGTTTGTCATGCATGAAACTGGTACAGATGGATAGATTGAATTTTTTCTGATAATTTTTCATATATAAATTATTTCAATCTAAGCTACGGTTGAATTTATATGAATTTTTGAAGTTTTGGCTATTTTCTGGAATTTCCAAAATAGAAATAATCCAAAAAATCATTTATTGCGTCAGCACTGCATCATGCCTGCGTCAGCAGGTCAACGACGCTGACCAGGTCAAACCTGACGTGTGGGGTCCACACGTCAGTGTCACAGGTTAAACAGGGGGTTTAACTTATCCTGATTACACGATTAGTGGCGCTGGGGCCCACTGGTCAGTGTCAGGGGTTAGGTTAGGTGGTGATTAGCACTAAGCTAATCACCTGACAACGGGACCCACCTGACGGGCCGGCGAGGTCAAACCAGTCAAACTCGCCGGAGTTTAACCGCCGGCGAGGCCGAACGCGACGGAGGGGCACGGAAATCGCCCTCCGGCAACCGTTCGGGCGGCGAAGAACACCTACATGAAGCCCAGGCTCGCGCACATCCAATGGGACACGCGGGAGACCATGGGGTGGTTGGAGCTCGCCAGAGCAGAGCTCACGGCGGCGGCCGGAGTTCGGCTTCGAGCGGCGCAGCAGCTAGGGCGGCAAGCAAACGTGGGAGCAAGGGGAACGGTGGCGGGGCTCACAGCGGATCGGCGGGCGTGCTCAGCGGGCTCGCGGAAGGACGAACGACGACGGGGCGTTGACGGCGATCTTGGGCGGCCGACGATGGAGGCGACACGGTGACGACGATACAGTGCGTCCCTGGTTACCTGGCTCGTCGAGGACGTAGAAGACGTCGTGGCGGAGCTCTCGGGCGCGGAGAGAGGTCGAGGGGGAGGCGATGGCTGCGGCAACAGCGAGCGGCGGCGATGGCAGCGCTCGGCTGTTCGCGGGAGAGAGCGAGGGAGAGGGAGAGAGAGCGAATGAGAGGGAGGGCTCGATCCAGACAGCAGTGGCGACGTCAGCCAGCTCGTCACGCTGGCAGGGGAGGGCAGGCAGGCAGCTCGCGTGGCGCACGGAGCGCGCGCGCGTCGGGCACGCATCTCGCCTACTGGCGCGAGGTGGGGGACGGTGCGGTGGCCAGTTGGGCTGGTCCAGAGCGGCAGTAGGCCAGGCCAGCAAGTGGCCCAGGTAAGTCTAGGTAAGAGTTTTTCCCCTTTTTTGTTTTCTGTTTTTCTATTTCTGACATTTGTTTTAATTGGTTTGAACCAAATTAATTTTGCTGCTTCTGATAAATTTTGTAGGGGCTAAATGAAAAATTCCAAAGCCCCTCACAAATTTCCAGAATTATTGGACATATATAAAATATATAACACACATATATCCAATGCAAATAATTATTGTATTAGTTCCAAATGGCCAAAATAAATATTTATGAGCTCCTAAAAATATTTGTCTGAATTTTACCTCTGACCAATATTTTCAGAGAGCAACATGAACATTTTCTTGGACCTTTTTGGAGCAATTTTTATTTGGATTATTTCTAGAAATGATTTCTGAGGGTTTCACAAATCCCCGTTTCAAATTTAGATGAAATTTAAACATGATGCACACATGACTAGCTAGGCTAGGTCATACCAGAACTAGGGATGTGACAAAAGGTCCCATGTAATCAAATCCCCAAACATCAAATGGTTCAACAGCAACTGAATAATTCATAGGCATTTCTTGACACTTACCGATATTACCTATTCTTTGACATTCATCACAAGATAAGACGAACTTACGGGCATCCTTGAAGAGAGTAGGCCAATAAAATCCAGATTGCAATACCTTGTGAGCAGTTCTATCTCCAGCATGATGCCCTCCATAAGCTTCGGAGTGCATTTCCGTAGGATTTGTCCCTGTTCATGCTCAGGTACACAACGTCTAATAATACCATCTACTCCTTCTTTATAAAGATGTGGGTCATCCCAAAAGTAGTTTCTTAAATCATAGAAGAATTTTTTTCTTTTGTTGGTATGTAAAGCTAGGTGGTAAATATTTAGCAACAATGTAATCAGCATAATCAGCATACCAAGGAGTGCTATTAGAAACATTTATTGCATCTAGCACTACTGAAATCATCTAGTTTGCCATCTGCCACCTCTTTGCCATCTGCTAGCTGACGGCAAAGAAGCTCTTTGCCATCAGCTACCAAAAAGCAGACGGCAAAGAAACGGCAGACGGCAAAGAAGCTCTTTGCCGTCTGCCAGCAAACGGCAAAGAATCTTTGTCGTCCGCTTGCAGACGGCAAAGAGAGAGGTGGCCCCACCCCCCGCCCGTTTGGAAAAAACCTAACGGCCCACCTCTTTGCCGTCCGCCAGCTCTTTGCCGTCTGCCAGCAGACGACAAAGAATCTTTGCCGTCCGCTTGCAGACAGCAAAGAGAGAGGTGGCCCCCACCCCCCGCCCGTTTGGAAAAAACCTAATGGCCCACCTCTTTGCCGTCCGCCAGCAGACGGCAAAGAGGCAAAAGGGCGGACGACAAAGTGAGGCGGACGGCAAAGAGTCTGCTACCTAACGGTCCGTGCCCCCGCCCCGCCCGTTACTCCTTGTTCATTCCTCGCCGACGCGCCCCGCCACCAGTTCCCACCCCGCCGCCGCCGCCGCCCGCCGCGCGCCGCCGCCCCCACCACTCGCCGCCGCCCTGTCGCCCCACCACCCGCCGCCCCACCGCCCCCCCGCCCCGTCGCCACTGCCGCCCGGTGCCGTCGCCCCACCACCCGTCGCCCCCCCCCGCCCCGGCCCCCCCGCGCCCCGGCCCCCCGCCGCACCACGCCCCACCGCCCCGCGCCCGGCCCCCCGCCGCCCCAGGCCGCCCCCGCGCCCCGACCAGCTCCTCCACCGCCCCGCCCCCCTCCTCCACCGGCCCTGCCCCAGGTGAGCCCCCCTCCTTTTTTCTGTTTTTTTTTCTTTTTAGTTTTAGTTTAGATTTGGATTTAGTTTTAGTTTTAGCTTTAGTTTTAGTTTAGTTTTAGGTTTAGATTTAGTGTTTTCCTTTTTTTCTGTTTTATTAGTTTTAGGTTTATGTTTAGTTTAGATTTAGTTTTAGTTTTAGTTTTTGTTTTAGTTTAGTTTTAGGTTTAGTTTAGTTTGAGGAAAGAAGAAGAATAAGAGAAAAAGAGGAGAGGAGGAGAAGAAGAAGAGGAAAAAGGAAAGGAAGAAGAAGAAGAGAAGAAAAAAGAAGAAGAGGAAGAAGAAGAAGAAGAAAAAAGAGGAGAGGAGGAAAAAGGAAAGGAAGAAGAAGAAGAGAAGAAAAAAGAAGAAGAGGAAGAAGAAGAAGAAAAAAGAGGAGAGGAGGAGAAGAAGAAGAGGAAAAAGGAAAGGAGGCCGAAGAAGACGAAGGAAAAAACCGACATGGCACCCCGACCCCGACCCCGACCCGGCACCCCGACCCGACACCCTGACCCCGAGACCCCGACCCCGACACCGACACGACACCCTGACACCGACACCCTGACACCACACCCACCCTTACCCCGACACCGACACGGCACCCCGACCCCGACACCGACACGACACTACCCCGACATCGACACGACACCCCGACCCCCCGACCCCGAAACAGCACCCCGACCCCGACACGGCACCCCGACACCGAAAGGACACCCTGACCACCGACACCTCCTGGAAAGGTGTTCTTTGGCCTTCTAGAGGCCGACAGGGTCATATATTTGTGAATTATTAGTTAGGTCATATATTTTTCGATTTTGTTATGAAAAACATCATATATAATTGTGTTGATTGTGTAGTTTTAAATGTGCAGTTGTTTCGTCGCTGCGAGGTTTGGTGTTTGACGACCTCGCCGTGCGTTTGACGAGCTCTGCCCCTTCGTTCGTGGGTGAGAACAAATGACAAGTCCTCCTCCCCCATTAATTATTTGATCTATTCCGATGAAACTTGATAGCTAGCTATATATGTGTCTTGAATCATCAGTATGCGTAACCAATATGTGTCTCCCGTTCGAAAGCGTCATAGTTATAAATATGCATGCATTTGCATATTTATAACCTTGATTCTTTCAAATTGTCCAACGCTATCCATGGACAGCCCGAGTATGTGTAGATTGGGTTCATTTTCCCATATGCTTTGCTCCGGATCCGACGCATATATTTCGTCAGTGCCTCCCATGTTGTTCTCCGGGTACACATCCTCTATGTTTATTGCAGAGACGTGTATCAGGAGAACAACGGGGAGGTGCTGCCGAAATTTTGCGTCGGATCCGGAGCATAGCATGGGAAAATGAACCCAATCTACACATACACGGGTGGGATTAGGACCTATCATTACCTATTAGAGTGTAGGTTGCATGGACGTAATAAAATTGACAAAGTAGATCAACTGATGAATATATACATGGTGAATTACATATATAATTGTTGTGTTTCCAGTAGCTCTGAAAGTCAAGATGAGTGACCGTGCGTGGATGTATACCGGTCACACTGGTCAGAACAAATGGAGCACTGAATGGTTCACAAAAACCAAGGGGTTTGTGCAAGCCGCATTTGCAAATGGCCAAAAGAAAACATGGTGCCCCTGTTTCCGGTGCGGCAATTGGGAAAAGAAGACAGAGGCTGAAATGGGCAAACACCTGCAGAAGAGTGGTTTTATGCCCGATTATACGGTGTGGACATTTCATGGTGAGTCTGCCCAACGTGACCGAGCTGAGGTGGATCGTCGTCGCACCGACGAGCATGGTACCGGGATGGGAAACATGGTGCAAGACTATGATGATACGAGGAGGAGGCAGCAGATGTTATCGACAAGGAGTGCAGGCGCCTACTTCAGAACTTACGGCATGAGGTTCGGGTGCAAGCTGTTCGAGACTACTACGCCGGGCGTGGTATCAAGAAGCCCGAGCAGGATTGCCGCGATAAGTTCTTGAGTAAGGAGCAGTACATGAAGGTAACTCTTAAGGCCTTGTACTTACTTCCTTCATTTAGTAATTCATAGCCGTAGCTAGCGCTCAAGTTTCTATTTGCTAACTTAGGCCCCTCCGAGATGGTGTGCGGATCGGATGGATTGTTGGGAGGTGCTGGTCAATGCGTGGTGCTCAAAAGAATGGCGGGCCATGCACGAAGAGGCTAAGGACAAACGTGCCCAAATGGAAGGTGTGCCACACCATCAAGGCAGCTCCAACTTATTTCAGTACGGGCGAAACTGGGTATGTGGTTTGCTTCATGATTCATGCAATTCATTCATCATGCTAGCTTTAGCCCTCTAATTAGTAATTTACTTTGTTTCTCTCTTTCAGGCACGCTACAATAAGGAGGATAAGGTGCCAGAGGTGTACGACCTGTATGCCATGGCCCACAAAGGCCCTTACAAGAAAGTCAAGGCATTCTCTCCGTCTGACCTCGATGATCCAAAGAACTTCACCAACATCTCATCCCACGAGAAGCTCGTGCAATATAGAGATCAAGGGAAGGCGAGGAAAGGGAAGGACTTCAACCCAAGTAAGGGTCCCATTGATACAGAGCTGCTGATGATATCTGGTGGCGGGAGGTACCATGGCGCCTCCGCCATGGGAGATGGACTTATCCGTTGTCCTATGACTCTCCCGGAGATCAAGGCGCGCCAGTCGAGCTCCGCTCCTGAGATAAGGCCTCGTGAACGGCCAGTCCAACTCGCCATCAAGGTTGTTATACGTACTCAGCTATCTTTCTCCATTGCATTGTGTGCGCTTCCATCAATGATTACAAATAATCATGTGAGTGGTGTTGCAGGCTGCTATGCAGAGTGAGAGAGATAGAACAGAGAAACTTCTGGCGGAGGCGGCGGAGAGGCAGCGGGAGTTGGAGGAGAAGACAACAAAGATGTTGGAGGAGGAGAGGGCACGGAATGACATGCAGGCAAGGGCCATGTACGAGCTCCTTGAGGTAAGTTCCTTCTGCAGATTACTTGCTAGTCTTAACATTTGAGTCTCGTTACTAACTAGTATGACTCTGTTGTGAAAACCAAATGTGCAGTCTGTGTGCGAGAAGTCCGGTCAGACCGCTCCGCCGATGCCAGTGATTGCTCCTGGGAGCACGGTGAGTTTAATTTGAATGCACATTACTTGCTAGTCTTAACATTTGAGTGTCATAATGCTAATGAGACATTGGAAATGATCTTTGGTGCAGCTTAACTCCAGAAACGCATTGCACGATCCTTCTCCAGCTACCGGCGCGAGCCAGCCCGCTCCTTCTCCAGCTACCGGCACGAGCCAGCCCGCTCCTACACCTCCGTGATCACGGTAAGTTTCTCTAGTGTTTTGCTTAACAAATGCATAAAGACCTAGACTTAGCTTTATTTCCTCCAATATGCTTACCATAATGATCTAGAGTTAGCTTCTTTTCCTCCAAAATGACTTAATAAGCTTACTGACCTCATAAACCATCCATTCTACCTAAGTTAGCTCTAAAACGATATGTACTTAGCTTACTTATGTCAAAAATTGCATAATTAACTTAGTTAGCTCATAAACGATCCATTTTACCTAAGTTAGCTCTAAAATGACTCATTTTACCTTAGTTAGCTTATAAGTGATCCAATTTATCCAAGTTAGCTCTAAAATGACCCATTTTACGTAGATTAGCTCCTAAATGATCCATTTTACCTGCGTTAGCTTTAAAATGACCCATTTCACCTAGGTTTGCTTTAAAATGACCCATTTCACCTAGGTTAGCACCAAAATGACCCATCTTACCTAGGTTAGCTTATAAATGATCCAGTTTATCCAAGTTATCTCAAGAACGATCCATTTCACCTTAGTTAGCTCAAAAATGATGCCCTTCGCCTTAGTTAGCACATAAACGACCCATTTCAACTAAGTTAGCTCAAAAACGATACATTTTACCTTAGTTAGCTCAAAAACGATCCATTTCACCTTAGTTAGCTCAAAAATGATGCCCTTCACCTTAGTTAGCTCATAAACGACCCATTTCAACTAAGTTAGCTCATAAATGATACATTCCAACTAAGTTAGCTCATAAACAACCCATTTCAACTTAGTTAGCTCATAAATGATCCATTCCACCTAAGTTAGCTCATAAATGATCCATTCCACCTAAGTTAGCTCATAAATGATCCATTCCACCTAAGTTATGTCATAAATGACATATACTTCTTGTTATAGTCTTCTTCTTGTTCTATTCACCTATTTCTAACTTCATATTTACCATTTTGCAGATTTCACTCACTTCATGGAAGCTAGCTTGCTAGGATAGAGTGCTTGCTTTTTCTTTGCTAAAAATTTGCATTGTATCTAGCTTGCTATGATGGAACTTGCTATCTTGATGAAACTTTGCATTGTAATATGTATATGGATGGAACTTGATGGAACTTGCTTATGTATATGGATGGATCTTGATGGAACTTGCTTATGTATGGATGGATGAAACTTATGTGCTGGATATGTGATATGATTGCTGTTAAATAGCCTTGTGAAATATATCTATATATGTCATATATATTTTCTTTGAAAATTGTTGGATTAAAAAAAACAGAAAAAAAGAGACAATATGCAGGCTCTTTGCCGTCTGCCACCGACGGAAAAGGGCTCTTTGCCATCAGCAGCGGACGGCAAAGAGGCCACATGGCAGTCAGCTGTGCTTCCTGGGAGGCTGACCAATTCGGTCAGTTTGCCTACAGTGGCTGACGGCAAAGGCTTTGCCGTCCGCGGCGGACGGCAAAGCGCAAAAACTTTGCCTACAGTGGCTGACGGCAAAGGCCTGCCGTGTAGTGACGTCGGCTGACATCACACGGCGGACGGCAAAGGCCTTCTGAAGTTTGCCGTCAGCGGAGGACAACAAAGGCTTCCCGTTAGCCACCTAACAGAGTAATAGCGCACATATTGCCGTCTGCACTCTTTGCCGTCAGCTGCTGATGGCAAAGGCTTCTTTGCCGTCAGCCGCCCGAAGCAGACGGCAAAGTACCTCTTTGCCGAAGCTTACTTTGCCGTCACCGTTTGTCGTCCGCGGCGGATGGCAAAGACCTTTGCCGTCAGCCATCCATGCCTTTGCCGTCCGCCATGGCTGACGGCAAAGTAGCTGATTCCTGTAGTGTAGCTGCTCATCAAGAAAACTATCATCAATAGGTAGTGGGTCATCAAGCACATTTTCAAGCCTAGACAAGTTATCAGCTACGGGGTTCTCAGCTCCTTTCCTATCAGTAATATGTAAATCAAATGCTTATAGCAAGAGAACCCATCGAATAAGTCTAGGTTTAGCATCTTTCTTTTCCATAAGATATTTAATAGCAGCATGGTCGGTGTGAATGATAACTTTAGAGTAAACAATGTAAGATCTAAATTTATCACAAGCAAACACCACTGCTAGAAATTCTTTTTCAGTAGTAGCATAATTTCATTGAGCACTGTCTAGAGTTTTACTAGCATAATGAATGACATTCAGTTTCCTATCAACTCTTTGTCCTAGAACAGCACCAACAACATAAACACTGGCATCACACATAATTTCAAAAGGCAAGTTCCAATTAGGTGGTTGAACAATAGGTGCAGAAATTAAGGCTTTCTTGAGTGTTTCAAAGGCTTCAAAACAATCATCATCAAAAACAAAAGGAACTTCCTTTTGCAAAAGATTTGTAAGAGGCCGAGAAATTTTAGAAAAGTCTTTGATAAATCTCCTATAGAAACCAGCATGACTTAGGAAACTAAGAATACCTTTGATGTCTTTAGGACATGGCATTTTCTCAATTGCATCAACCTTAGCTTTGTCCACTTCAATACCCTTTTTAGAAATTTTATGACCCAAGACAATACCTTCATTAACCATAAAGTGGCACTTCTCCCAATTCAAGACAAGATTTGTTTGTTCACATCTCTGCAAAACTCGATCAAGATTGCTTAAACAATCATCAAAAGACTTTGTCGGATTTTGGGTTCCGGCAAAACCCTCAAGGTTCGAACACTGGGGTGCGCACGAAGATCTCTCCCTCCCTCTAGCTCGCTCTCTCACCACGATCTCAAAGCTCAGCACATCAAACTCAAAGAACAGGGGATGATACGTCTCCAACGTATCTATAATTTTTTATTGTTCCATGTTATTATATTATCGGTTTTGGATGTTTAATGGGCATTATTATGCACTTTTATATTATTTTTGGGATTAACCTATTAACTGAAGGCTCAGTGCAAATTGCTGTTTTTTGCCTATTTCAGTGTTTCGCAGAAAAGGAATATCAAACGGAGTCCAAACGGAATGAAACCTTCGGGAGAGTTATTTTTGAAACAAACGCAATCCTGGAAACTTGGAGTGGAGGTCAAGAAAGAAACGAGGAGGCCACGAGGCAGGAGGGCGTGCCCAGGGGGTAGGGGCACCCCCCACCCTCGTGGGCTCCTCGTGGCTCCACCGACCTACTTCTTTCGCCTATATATACTCATATACCCTGAAAACATCCGAGAGCACCACGAAACCCTATTTCCACCGCCGCAACCTTCTGTACCCGTGAGATCCCATCTTGGGGCCTTTTCCGGCGCTCCGCCGGAGGGGGAATCGATCACGGAGGGCTTCTACATCAACACCATAGCCTCTCCGATGATGTGTGAGTAGTTTACCATAGACCTTCGGGTCCATAGTTATTAGCTAGATGGCTTCTTCTCTCTCTTTGGATCTCAAAACAAAGTTCTCCTTGATCTTCTTGGAGATCTATTCGATGTAATTCTTTTTGCGGTGTGTTTGTCGAGATCCAATGAATTGTGGGTTTATGATCAAGATTATCTATGAACAATATTTGAATATTCTCTTAATTCTTTTATGCGTGATTTAATTATCTTTGCAAGTCTCTTCGAATTATCAGTTTGGTTTGGCCTACTAGATTGATCTTTCTTGCAATGGGAGAAGTGCTTAGCTTTGGGTTCAATATTGCGGTGTCCTTTCCCAGTGACAGCAGGGGCAGCAAGGCACGTATTGTATTTTTGCCATCGAGGATAAAAAGATGGGGTTTATATCATATTGCTTGAGTTTATCCCTCTACATCATGTCATCTTGCCTAATGCGTTACACTATTCTTATGAACTTAATACTCTAGATGCATGCTGGATAGCGGTCGATGTGTGGAGTAATAGTAGTAGATGCAGAATCATTTCGGTCTACTTGTCACAGACATGATGCCTATATACATGATCATGCCTAGATATTCTCATAACTATGCGCTTTTCTATCAATTGCTCGACAGTAATTCATTCACCCACCGTAAATTATGCTATCTTGAGAGAAGCCACTTGTGAAACCTATGACCCCCGGGTCTATCTTCCATCATATTGCTTTCCTATCAATTTACTATTTCGCTATCTTTTATTTTGCAATCTTTACTTTCCAATCTATATCATAAAAATACCAAAAAAAATCTTATTATCTCTATCAGATCTCACTTTTGCAAGTGGCCACAAAGGGATTGACAACGCCTTTATCGCGTTGGTTGCAAGGTTCTTATTTTTTTTCTGTACGTACGAGGCGACTTGTGTGTAGTCTCCTACTGGATTGATACCTTTGTTCTAAAAAACTAAGGCAAATACTTACGCTACTTTGCTGCATCACCCTTTCCTCTTCAAGGGAAAACCAACGCATGATCAAGAGGTAGCAAGAAGGATTTCTGGCGCCGTTGCCGGGGAGATCTACGCCAAGTCAAGTCAACTCAAGACATACCAAGTACCCATCACAACTCTTATCCCTCGCATTACATTATTTGCCATTTGCCTCTCGTTTTCCTCTACCCCGCTTCACCCTTGCCATTTTATTGGCCCTCTTTTTCGTTCGCCCTTTCCGCCTTCTTCTTGTGTGTTTGTGTGTTGGATTGTTTGTCACGATGGTTCAAGACAATACTAAATTGTGTGATTTTTCCAATACCAACAATAATGATTTTCATACCACTCCGATTGCTCCTCTTACCGATGCTGAATCTTGTGAAATTAATGCTGCTTTGTTGAATCTTGTCATGAAAGATCAATTCTCTCGCCTTCCTAGTGAAGATGCTGCTACTCATCTAAACAACTTTGTTGATTTGTGTGATATGCAAAAGAAGAAATATGTGGATAATGATATTGTTAAATTGAAGTTATTTCCGTTTTCGCTTAGAGTTTGTGCTAAAACTTGGTTTTCGTCTTTGCCTAAAAATAGTATTGATTCATGGAATAATTAAGTGCAAAGATGTTTTTATCTCTAAGTATTTTCCTCCCGCGAAGATCATCTCTCTTAGAAACGATATTATGAATTTTAAGCAACTTGATCATGAGCATGTTGCACAATCTTGGGAGAGGATGAAATTAATGATTCACAATTGCCCTACACATGGATTGAATTTATGGATGATCATACAAAATTTTTATGCCGGATTGAATTTTGCTTCTAGAAATCTTTTAGATTCGGCCGCGGAGGAACTTTTATGGAAATCACTTTAGGAGAAGCTACTAAACTCCTAGATAATATTATGGTTAATTATTCTCAATGGCACACCGAAAGATCTACTAGTAAAAAAGTTCATGCAATAGAAGAAATTGATGTTTTGAGTGGAAAGATGGATGAACTTATGAAATTGTTTGCTAATAAGAGTGCTCCAATTGATCCTAATCATATGCCTTTGTCTACTTTGATTTAGAATAATAATGAATCTATGGATGTGAGTTTTGTTGGTACGAACAATTTTGGTAACAACGCGTATAGAGGAAACTTTAATCCTAGGCCGTTTCCTAGTAATTCCTCTAATAATTATGGTAATTCCTACAACAACTCTTATGGAAATTTTAATAAGATTCCCTCTAATTTTGAGACTAGTGTTAAAGAATTTATGATTTCCCAAAAGAATTTCAATGCTTTGCTTGAGGAAAAATTGCCTAAGATTGATGAGTTGGCTAGGAACGTGGATAGAATTTCTCTTGATGTTGCTTCTTTGAAACTTATATCTATTACACCTAAGCATGATATCAATGAGTCTCTCAAATTTATGAGAATTTCCATTGATGAGTGCAAGGAAAGAACCGCTAGGATGCGTGCTAAGAAAGATTGTTTTGTAAAGGCGTGTTCTTCTAGTTTTCATGATAATAGGGATGAAGATCTAAACGTGATTGATATGACTCCTGTTAATTATTTTCTTTGCAATATGAATCTTGATAATGATAGGACTGGATATGAGTCAACTTTATTTAGAAGGCGTCCTAATGATTCGGAGTTTTTAGATCTTGATGCAAAAATTGGTGAAAATGGGATTGAAGATGTCAAAACCTTACATAGCAATCAACGCAATATTTTGGATTTCAAGGAATTTAATTATGATAATTGTTATTTAATAGATTGTATTTCCTTGTTGCAATCCGTGCTAAATTCTCCTCATGCTTATAGTCAAAATAAATCTTTTACCAAACATATCGTTGATGCTTTAATGCAATCTTATGAAGAAAAGCTTGAATTGGAAGTTTCTATCCCTAGAAAACTTTATGATGAGTGGGAACCTACTATTAAAATTAAGATTAAAGATCATCAGTGTTATGCTTTGTGTGATTTGGGTGCTAGTGTTTCCACGATTCCAAAAACTTTATGTGATGTGTTAGGTTTCCGTGAATTGGATGATTGTTCTTTAAATTTGCATCTTGCGGATTCCACCATTAAGAAACCTATGGGAAGAATTAATGATGTTCTTATTGTTGCAAATAGGAATTATGTGCCCGTAGATTTCATTTTTCTTGATATAGATTGCAATCCTACATGTCCTATTATTCTTGGTAGACCTTTCCTTAGAACGGTCGGTGCAATTATTGATATGAAAGAAGGAAATATTAGATTCCAATTTCCATTAAGGAAAGGCATGGAACACTTTCCTAGGAAGAAAATTAAATTACCTTATGAATCTATTATGAGATCCACTTATGGGTTGCATACCAAATATGACAATACCTAGATCTATTCTTGCCTTTATGCCTAGCTAGGGGCGTTAAACGATAGCGCTTGTTGGGAGACAACCCAATTTTATTTTTGTTTCTTGATTTTTGGTTCTATTTAGTAATAAATTATTCATCTACCTTCTGTTAAGATGTGTTTTTATGTTTTATATTTGTGTTTGTGCCAAGTAGAACCTTTGGGAAGACTTGGGTGAAGTCTTTATGATCTTGCTGTAAAAAACAGAAACTTTAGCGCTCACGAGATTAGCTGCCATTTTTACTGGAGAGTGCATTTAGGTTGATTCTTTTTGCAGATGATTAATAGACAAATTCCCCACGTCCACCAATTTATTTCAGAATCTTTGGAGTTACAGAAGTATACGTTTTATCCAGATTACTACAGACTGTTCTGTTTTTCGTGTGTTGTTTGCTTATTTTGATGAATCTATGGCTAGTATCGGGGGTTATAAACCATAGAGAAGTTGGAATACAGTAGGTTTAACACCAATATAAATAAATAATGAGTTCATTACAGTACCTTATGGTGGTGATTTGTTTTCTTATACTAACGGAGCTCATGAGATTTTCTGTTGAGTCTTGTGTTGTGAAGTTTTCAAGTATTGGGTAAAGATTTGATGGATTATGGAATAAGGAGTGGCAAGAGCCTAAGCTTGGGGATGCCCAAGGCACCCCAAGGTAAAATTCAAGGACAACCAAAAGCCTAAGCTTGGGGATGCCCCGGAAGGCATCCCCTCTTTTGTCTTCATCTATCGGTAACTTTACTTGAGGCTATATTTTTATTCACCACATATATGTGTTTTGCTTGGAGCGTCTTGTATGATTTGAGTCTTTGCTTTTTATTTTACCACAATCATCCTTGCTGTACACACCTTTTGGAGAGACATACATGAATCGGAATTTATTGGAATACTCTATGTGCTTCACTTATATATTTTGAGCTAGATAATTTTGCTCTACTGCTTCACTTATAGCTTTTTAGAGCACGGTGGTGGTTTTATTTTATAGAAATAATTGATATTTCATGATTCACTTATATTATTTTGAGAGTATTTTAAACATCATGGTATTTTGCTTTGGCTATATAATTAGTCCTAATATGATGAACATCCAAGATAGGTATAATAAAAACTATCATATAAAGTGCATCGAATACTATGAGAAGTTTGATACTTGATAATTGTTTTGAGATATGAAGATGGTGATATTAGAGTCATGCTAGTTGAGTAGTTGTGAATTTGAGAAATACTTGTTCTAAAGTTTGTGATTCCCGTAGCATGCACGTATGGTGAACCGTTATGTGATGAAGTCGGAGCATGATTTATTTATTGATTATCTTCCTTATGAGTGGCGGTCGGGGACGAGCGATGGTATTTTCCTACAAATCTATCCCCCTAGGAGCATGCGTGTAGTACTTCCTTTAGATAACTAATAGATTTTTGCAATAAGTATGTGAGTTCTTTATGACTAATGTTGAGTCCATGGATTATACGCACTCTCACCCTTCCACCATTGCTAGCCTCGCTAATACCGTGCACCTTTCGCCGGTATCATACACCCACCATATACCTTCCTCAAAACAGCCACCATACCTACCTATTATGGCATTTCCATAGCCATTCCGAGATATATTACCATGCAACTTACCACCATTCCGTTTATTATGGAATGTTTCATCATTGTCATATTGCTTCGCATGATCATGTAGTTGACATCGTATTTGTGGCAAAGCCACCTTTATAATTCTTTCATACATGTCACTCTTGATTCATTGCATATCCCGGTACACCGCCTCGGGCATTCACATAGAGTCATATTTTGTTTTAAGTATTGAGTTGTAATTTTTGAGTTGTAAGTAAATAAAAGTATGATGATCATCATTATTAGAGCATTGTCCCAAGTGAGGAAAGGATGATGGAGACTATGATTCCCCCACAAGTCGGGATGAGACTCCAGACGAAAAGAAAAAAAAGAGGCCATAAAAAAGGGAGAGAAAAAGGCCCAAATAAAAAAATGAGAGAAAAAAGAGAGAAGGGACAATGTTACTATCCTTTTACCACACTTGTGCTTCAAAGTAGCACCATGATCTTCATGATAGAGAGTCTCCTATGTTGTCACTTTCATATACTAGTGGGAATTTTACATTATAGAACTTGGCTTGTATATTCCAATGATGGGCTTCCTCAAAATGCCCTAGGTCTTCGTGAGCAAGCGAGTTGGATGCACACCCACTTAGTTTCTTTTGTTGAGCTTTCATACACTTATAGCTCTAGTGCATCCGTTGCATGGAAATCCCTACTCACTCACATTGATATCTATTGATGGGCATCTAGCCCATTGATACGCCTAGTTGATGTGAGACTATCTTCTTCTTTTTGTCTTCTCCACAACCACCATTCTATTCCACATGTAGTGCTATGTCCATGGCTCACGCTCATGTATTGCGTGAAGATTGAAAAAGTTTGAGAACATCAAAAGTATGAAACAATTGATTGGCTTATCATCGGGGTTGTGCATGATTAAATACTTTGTGTGATGAAGATAGAGCATAGCCAGACTATATGACTTTGTAAGGATAACTTTCTTTGGCCATGTTATTTTGGGAAGACATGATTGCTTTGTTAGTATGCTTGAAGTATTATTATTTTTATGTCAATATTAAACTTTTATCTTGAATCTTTCGGATCTGAACATTCATGCCACAATAAGAGAAAATACATTGAGAAATATTCTAGGTAGCATTCCACATCAAAACTTCTGTTTTTATCATTTACCTACTCGAGGACGAGCAGGAATTAAGCTTGGGGATGCTTGATACGTCTCCAACGTATCTATAATTTTTTATTGTTCCATGCAATTATATTATCTGTTTTGGATGTTTAATGGGCTTTATTATGCACTTTTATATTATTTTTGGGACTAACCTATTAAACGAAGGCCCAGTGCAAATTGCTATTTTTTGCCTATTTCAGTGTTTCGTAGAAAAGGAATATCAAACGGAGTCCAAACGGAATGAAACCTTTGGTAGAGTTATTTCTGAAAAAAAAACGAAATCCAGGAGACTTCGAGTGGTGGTCAAGAAAGAAACGAGGAGGCCACGAGGCAGGAGGGCACGCCCAGGGGGTAGGCGCGCCCCCACCCTCGTGGCCCCCTCGTTGCTGCACCGACCTACTTCTTTCGCCTATATATACTCATATACCCTGAAAAACATCCGAGAGCACCACGAAACCCTATTTCCACTGTCGCAAACTTCTGTACCCGTGAGATCCCATCTTGGGGCCTTTTCCGGCGCTCCGCCGGAGGGGGAATCGATCACGGAGGGCTTTTACATCAAAACCATAGCCTCTCTGATGATGTGTGAGTAGTTTACCACAGACCTTCGGGTCCATAGTTATTAGCTAGATGGCTTCTTCTCTCTCTTTGGATCTCAATACAAGGTTCTCCTCGATCTTCTTGGAGATCTATTCGATGAAATTCTTTTTGCGGTGTGTTTGTCGAGATCCGATGAATTGTGGGTTTATGATCAAGATTATCTATGAACAATATTTGAATCTTCTCTCAATTCTTTTATGCATGGTTTAATTATCTTTGCAAGTCTCTTCGAATTAGCAGTTTGGTTTGGCCTACTAGATTGACCTTTCTTGCAATGGGAGAAGTGCTTAGCTTTGGGTTCAATCTTGCGGTGTCCTTTCCTAGTGACAGCAGGGGCAGCAAGGCACGTATTGTATTGTTGCCATCGGGGATAAAAAGATGGGGTTTATATCATATTGCTTGAGTTTATCCCTCTACATCATGTCATCTTGCCTAATGCGTTACTCTGTTCTTATGAACTTAATACTCTAGATGCATGCTAGATAGCGGTCGATGTGTGGAGTAATAGTAGTAGATGCAGAATTGTTTCGGTCTACTTGTCGCGGACGTGACGCCTATATACATGATCATGCCTAGATATTCTCATAACTATGCGCTTTTCTATCAATTGCTCGACAGTAATTTCTTCACCCACCGTAAATTATGCTATCTTGAGAGAAGCCACTAGTGAAACCTATGGCCCCCGGGTCTATCTTCCATAATATTGCTTTCCTATCCATTTACTATTTTGCTATCTTTTATTTTGCAATCTTTACTTTTCAATCTATATCATAAAAATACCGAAAATATTTATCTTCTTATCTCTATGAGATCTCACTTTTGCAAGTGGTCGTGAAGGGATTGACAACCCCTTTATCGCGTTGGTTGCAAGGTTCTTATTTGTTTGTGTAGGTACGAGGCGACTTGTGTGTAGTCTCCTACTTGATTGATACCTTGGTTCTCAAAAACTGAGGGAAATACTTACGCTACTTTGCTGCATCACCCTTTCCTCTTCAAGGGAAAACCAACGCATGCTCAAGAGGTAGCAGGGGACACAAGAGTTTATACTGGTTTGGGCCACCGATGCAGTGTAATACCCTACTACAGTGTGGTGTGATGGATTGCCTTGTAGGCTAAGGATGAACAAGTACAAGGGAAGATCAGCCTCTTGAGGAGAGGTATTCTTGAGCTCGGTGAGCTTGTGTGGTTGAGGATGATCTGAGTGATCCGTCCTTTGCTAAGGTGGTGGCTAGTCCTATTTATAGAGACCCGGGTCCTCTCCCCAAATATTAGGCAGGAAGGATCCCACAACGGCCAATTTGAAGGGGGGCGGCTAGTACAAGCTATCCTGACAAAAGGTGGTCTTCGCCTGCCAAAGGCTTTGGTGGTGACGCAGTCGTGGGCTCCGCGATGACCTCCGTCCCGCCGTCCTGCTAGTCTTGGTCTCGTTGCAACGATATGGAATCCTTTGCCTGATGCCTTGGGACTCCTCGCCTTCGCTTGCCCCTTTAGCATCAAAGAGGCCATGGGTACTCTGCGCCCGCTGGCCCCGCCTGGCCTTGGTCGTCACGGCTCACGTCACGGGAACCCTCATGAGGCGCCCCTCGCGAGCCAGCCTAGTGAGGCCGCCCCTGAGGAGGTCTTGTGTCGTCCCCCTCGCGAGGCTTGGCCCCTCGCGAGGGTCTTGAGTGTTTGCTGGTGAAGATGGGCCGTATCGGGCCGCTGGTGGAGCCACACCGTGGGCCGCAGGTAGGCAAGTCTGGGGACCCCCGTTCCTAGAACGCCGACAGTAGCCCCCGGGCCCAAGGCGCGCTCGGACTTGGCTTCGAGACGAAGCCAAGGAGCAAGTGTGGAGCGCCGCGGGCCCTAACCGCCTATGGCCTTGATTGACGTGTGGCGACTGATGGGACGTGGGCGTCTCCGCTTACCCACGCTGCCTCGGCAACTTCCTGATTTGACGAGTCCCTGGTGCATGCAGAGAAAACCATCATTACCTGTGATTTTGGGGGTCGCCAGTTGGCCTTCTCCTGCTATAAATGAGGAGGGGCCGGAGCCCCCGTCGCCCATCTCTTCCTATTCCGCTCGCTTCTTCTTCCTTGCTTCATTGCTAGCAGCGACACCCATGGCGCCGGTGATGAGGTTCTCGGCCGCAGAGAAGGGGAAGGCCCGCGAGGAGGGGCCCGGCTCGCCGCCGCCCAAGAGGGGATGCGGTCGCCCATGTAAGCACGTCGGGACCCCCGTCGTGGCCCCTCGCGGCCGTGGCGGTGCTTCCTCGCGCGGTGGGAGCTGCCCAGGTCGTGGCAGCCCCGTTGATGAAGTGAGGTGCACCATGTTTGCGCGGCCTACCCGGCCGCGCTTCCACTTGGCGGAGGTGTTGCCGGAGTTCGTCGTGTGGTCGGAGAACCCGGCCGACACTTGGCTTCAGCTCCCGCGCTTCTTTGCCGGTGAACTGCCGGCCACGGGTCCAGGCGGTCTCTGGCTGCAAGCGGACGGCTGCTACAGCAAGGCTTCATGGGTCGCGGTAGAGGTCTCCATCACGGGCAACGCAGCCCTGGCCCGCGGCTGGCGGACTTTTTCCCGCGCGCGCGGCCTGGGTAGGCGGTGTACCCTCCACTTCAAGTACGATGGCAACACAACCCTCTATGTGAGGGTATTCGGGGAATATGGTCGCCGCGTCGGATGCTGCCCTGAGGACAACGACGGCGGCGAGGTGCTCGGCCTTGGCGACCGTCGTGACGAGGGTGAAGGTGGACTTGCCCTCGGCTCATCCAGGTACGGCGGCTCTTCCTCCGGCGATAGTTCTAGCAGCAGCGGCTATGACCAGCCGCCACGCCGCCGTGCCCGCTTCAAGGGTGGTAGGGGTCTGGCTGAGTCCAGGAGGGCGCCAAGGGGGCGCGCGCTGCTTTTGTTTTCTTCTTTCCTTTCTTCCTGCATTTGAAAAAAGAGACAAGTATGGGGCCCTGCAAGGGCGTGCAACGAACCGTGATTTCCAAGTCGCTATGTTATGTTTATTGTTCCTGTGTCATGTTGTAGCATCAGTTTTTTTATGTAGGCGTGTAGAGATAACTTAGATCGACGTGTCTGAAGTAGTTTCCGCCTCGTGGGGCGCGCATCTCCCAGTACCTGGTGAGACCTCCTTGCCGTAGGCTTGGGAGGCGTCGAGGAACTGCAAAAATTTGTTAAGAAACTATTATTCTTCCAAGCCCAGGGCCCTAGACGTAGCTGGCCATGACCCAGCGCTCCGCATCGCGGTACCCGAGGGGCACGGACTTAAGAGAGGGAGGTGAGCCAGCTTGCGAGGTCGAGCGAGGGTGCCTCGCGAAGACCAGGGAAAACGCTCACGAGTGCACCTGTCCAGCCCCCTCAGGAGGCATGCGAGGGAGAGTACGGGTCAAAACAAAGAACCGAGGGAAGAAACAGAGGAAAAAGGCGATCGAACCAAGCCAACAAGAAACACCTGAATGCGAATTTCCATCAAATAGGGGCAAGCCAACTACGGAAAGAAAATGAAAAGCCGCGTCCGGCACCTAGTCTAGTCTTCTCACCAGCGCGGAGCTAAGTGCTGCCACTAGGACGTGGGAGGGAACCTCCGAGGCCCGAGGGCGACACTCCTGAGACTCCGTGGCATGTACAGCTGCACTCATTATTACGTGAGAGTGTCCTGAGCGGAGACCTTCACAGGCACTGGGCCTTGCTTCACAGGCGCTGGGCCTTGCTTCATGGGTAGAACTTCCGAAGGTGCTGGATGTTCCAGGCATTCTCGATGGGGACCCCGTCCTGCGTCTCCAGGCGCACGGCACCAGGCCTGGAGACGTGGGCTACCCTAAACGGGCCCTCCCACATGGGTGAGAGCTTATGCAACCCTTCCCTGGAGAGCACCCGCCTTAGGATGAGGTCGCCCACCTCGAGCATCCTGGAGCGGACGCTACTCTAGTGATACCGCCGCAGCGCCTGCTGGTATCTTGCCGCTCGAAGCATGGCTTCACGGCGGCGTTCCTCCCCCAGCACAAGGTACATCCCCCGCGTGGCTTCCTCCTGCGTCTCATGAAACACCAGGACCCGCGCGGAGCGATGCTTGACCTCGCGAGGGAGAACCGCTTCTGCTCTGTAGACGAGGAAGAACGGGGTCTCGCCTGTTGGCTTGGGGCGGTGGTGTAGATGGACCACGGCACAGACTGGAGCTCGTCGTGCCAGCCCCTGCCGCAGGCCTCGAGCTTCTTCTTGAAGGTCCTGGTCTTGGCGCGTTATGCTTGACCATTGCTCCTGGGGTGTGCCATCGAAGCGTAGCAGATCTGCGTTCCAAGGTTAGCACAATATGTCTTGAAGAGATTGCCAGTGAACTGCCAGCCATTGTCGGTGATGATGCAGTTAGGGACCCCGAACCGGCCCACCATGCCCTTGATGAACTTAACTGGACCAGGCCGGGATGGTGCGGACGGCCTCCACCTCTGCCCACTTGGTGAACTTATCGTCGGCGACGTAGAGGTAGCGGTAGCCCCCAGGCGCTCGAGGGAACGAACCGAGGATATCCAGCCCCCAGCCGTGAATGGCCACGAGAGCGGGATGGTCTGGAGGCCCTGAGCTGGCTGATGGATCTGCTTGGCATGGAATTGGCAGGCCTCGCAGGACTTCACCAGTTCGGTCGCGTCGTTGAGTGCCGTAGGCCAGTAGAACCCGCTGCGGAACGCCTTGCCGGCGAGGGTTCGTGACGACGAGTAGTGCCCGTAGTCTCCGCCGTGTAAGTCAGCTAGCAACTCGTTCCCCTGTTCCCTGGAGATGCATTGCAAGTAAACATCATTTGGCCGCTTCCTGTATAGCTCACTATACTGGATGCATTATGTCGTAGCCTGTCGGGCCACGCGCTCCACGTCCTCCTCTTTCTCCGGCAGTGTCCCTTGCGTCAGGTATTCCTTGAACTCCTTGGTCCAGCACCCCTCCTGAGGCTCGAGTGCCAGGAGTAGGCGCGCTCCCGAGGTCGAGCCGCAGGCCGGGGCTCCCGAGGTAGGTGGTTGGGGGAGTTCCTCCCGTGGCGGCGCCGGCCCTGAAAGCGGAGGTGCCGTCGAAGGCTTGAAGAGCCACTCCTCGAAGACGTCAGGCTCTTGGGGTTGGCGCTTGGATGCCCTTTTTGGCGATGTCGTCGGCCTCCTTGTTGGTGCCACGGGGCACGTGTTGCAACTCTAGGCCCAAGAACTGCTTTTCAATTTTACGTACCTCCACGAGGTATGCCTCCATGTGCTCGTCCCTCAGCTCATATACCTTGTTGGAGAAGTTGACGAGGAGCTGTGAGTCGCCCCTGATAGTGAGGCTTCACCCCCAGGGCCACCGCTGCCTTAAGGCTAGCGATGAGGCCTTCATACTCCGCGATGTTGTTGGAGAACTTCTCGCCCTGCTGGAAGCAGAGCTGCACGACGTAGTAGAGCTTGTCCTGAGTGGGCGAGATGAGCACTGCTCCAGCTCCCGCGCCCTGGCGTGCGAACGCGCCATCGAAATACATGACCCAGCCATCTAGTGCTTCAATTCCTGACGAGAGGGTTCGGTCCTTGCCTGCTTCAAGCCCCGGGGTGTCGGTCCATTCTGCCACGAAGTTGGCGAGCACGGCTCGACCCTGGTTGTGCTGAACTCCAGCTGGAATGCTTGCAGCTCGATGTTCCATTCAGTGACTCTCCTAGCAGCGTTGGGGCTCCTGAGTACCCTCTCCAGGTGGTAGGCCAAGACGACCTTGATTGGGTGACCATGGAAGTAGTGACGCAGCTTACGCGAGGCCACCAAGAGCACTAGCAAGAGCTTCTGAGGCATAGGGTACCGTGCCCTCGCGTCCCGCAGCACCGTGCTGACGAAGTACACTGGGTGCTCGACGAGGGCGGGAGCGTCGATGGAGCCTACGTCTGCCGGAGGTTGGGGCGCCTCCTGAGGTGATGGGACCCCAAGAGCCTGGTCGCTCATTGGGGCCTCTACAGACCCAAGAACGCCGTCTTGCTGGGCCTGATCATTCGTTGGTGTTGCGGCAGCCTTTGCGGTGCCCTCTAGGTCCCGTATCGCCCTGGCTGGAGGTACGGCACGGCGCGGCGGGCCCTTGGCCTAGCGCTCTTCCCGAACCGCCACTAGAGCTGCGCTAGCGGAGTAGGGAGTGGCGGCAAGGTAAAGCACCAAAGGCTCAAGAGGGCGAGGCGCCACCATCACCGGAGGGCTGGTCAGGTATCTCTTGAGGTCTTGAAACTCCAGGTCGGCCTCCGGGGTCCACTCAAACGGGCCCTTCTTCTTCATCAGCTTGAAGAATGGCAGGGCATGCTCCCCCAGCTTGGAGATGAAACGCCCTAGCGAGGTCACGCAACCCGCAAGCTTCTTCATCTCCTTGAGAGTTCGCGGTGGGATCATGTCTTCTATCGCCTTGACCTTCTCCGGGTTAGCCTCGACCCCCCTGTGGGACACAAGGAAGCCCAGCAGCTTGCCGGTGGGAACACCGAACACGCACTTCTCTGGGTTGAGCCACAGGTCCACCTGGCGCAGGCTCGCGAAGGTCTCCTCCAGGTCCTGAATCAAAGTTCTCGCCTCCCGAGATTTTACCACGATGTCGTCGACGTAGGCTTCAGCGTTTCTCCCGAGCTACTGACCCAGGGTGATGTGCATCAGTCATTGGAAGGTCGCACCTGCGTTGCGCAGCCCGAACGGCATGCAAGTGTAGCAGTACACCCCACACGGGGTCAGGAAGGCCATCTTCTCCACATCCTCCACTGCCATCTTGATCTGGTGATAGCCTGAGAACGCGTCCAGGAAGCACAGCAGGTCGCACTCGGTGGTGGAGTCAACAATCTGGTCGATGCGCGGAAGCGGGAACGGGTCTTGGGGACAGGCCTTGTTGAGGTTGGTGAAGTCGACACACATGCGCTCATTCCCGCCTTTCTTCGGTATGACGACGGGGTTCGCCAGCCACTCAGGGTACCGAACCTCGCGAATGACACCTGCTGCCTCCAGCTTGCGGGTTTCCTGGACGATAAAGGACTGCTTCTCCGTGGACTGTCGCCGCGCCTTCTGCTTCACAGGGCGCACATTGGCGCACACCCTCAAGTGATGCTCGATCACCCCCCTCGGGACCCCTACTAGCTGCTTGGATTTCCAGGCGAATACATCCTTGTTCGCGCGCAGGAACCTCACCAATACCTTCTCTTGATCCGGGTCGAGGTTGGCGCCTATAGTGATGGTGGCTCCTGAGGACCCATCTTCCTCGACCGGCACCTGCTTAGTTTCGGCTCGATCTTGAGTGAACAACTGCTTCTTCTTTGCTGGCCCGGCCTCTTTAGCTCCAGGGGTGGCCTCATCAGCCGGTCGTGCCACCATGGCGGTTTTGAGGGCAAGCTTGAGCGCCGCCAGAGCCTCCTTGGTGTCTCCAACTACGGTGAGGACGTCCTTGCTCCCGGGCATCTTCATGAGGTTGTAGGCCGGATGGGTCGCCACCATAAACTAAGCCAGTGCCGGGTACCCGAGGATGGCGTTGTATGGGAGGCCAATGCGAGTGATGTCGAAGTCGATCAGCTCGGTGCGGTAGTTGTCGCGAGTGCTGAAGGTCACAGGAAGCCAGATCTGCCCCAGGGGGCTGGCGGAGCCGACGCCGACGCCGGAGAAGGGCTTGCTGGGGCGGAGCCGTTCGAGTGGTACGTGAAGAAGGCTAAAAGCCTCCACGTAGAGCACGTTGAGGTCGGGGCCACCGTTTATCAGGGTCTTGGTGACACCTACATTGTAGATGGTGGGCGTGCAAAGCATTGGGAGCATGCCCGAGCCAATGGTGGTGACGGGGTGATCCCTCGAGTCGAAGGTGAGGTCAGCCTTGGGTGCCGCCCAACCCGGGGGAGCTCCTTGCTGCACGGAAGCGGCACCGATCTGGCAAAAGAACTGCTTGGTGTGACGGTCCGATGGTGCTTCTTGCGAGCTGCCGAGGAGGGCTGCGACAGCGAGGAGCACCGGTGCCACGAAGCGTGCGACGAAAAGGCCACGCAGCTCTTCCCAAGAAGCCACAGAGAATCCTGGCAGGTTGAGCAGCCAGGCACGCGGCGCACCAGCGAGGGCCATGGGGAACCAGTTGGCCATGACCTTTTCGTCGCCTCCCGCCTCCAGAACGGCATCCTCATAAGCCAGCAGGAAGGTCGACGGATCCGCCGCGCCGTTGAAGCGAGGCGGCATCTCCGGCCTGAACTTGAGCGGCCACTACACCCATCGTAAGGCGGGGGTGAAGGCCTTGAGCCCCCCGGCGCCGTCATGGTCGCCCGTCGGTCTAGTCGGAGGAGCAGAGCCGGCCATGGGGACAAAACGTGGAGGTGGTGGAGCGCGGATCGACGAAAGGAAAGCTTCAGCGCACCCCCTACCTGGCGCGCCAAATGTCGGATTTCGGGTTACGACAAAACCCTCAAGGTTCGAACACTGGGGTGCGCACGAAGATATCTCCCTCCCTCTAGCTCGCTCTCTCACCATGATCTCAAAGCTCAGCACGTCGAACTCGAAGAACAGGGGACACAAGAGTTTATACTGGTTCAGGCCATCGATCTGGTGTAGTACCCTACTCTAGTGTGGTGTGGTGGATTGCCTTGTAGGTAAGGATGAACAAGTACAAGGGAAGAATAGCCTCTTAAGGAGAGGTGTTCTTGAGCTCGGTGAGCTTGTGTGGTTGAGGATAATCTGAATGATCCGTCCTTTGCTAAGGTGGTGGCTAGTCCTATTTATAGAGGCCCGGGTGTCAGTGTCAAAACCGGCGGATCTCGGGTAGGGGGTCCCGAACTGTGTGTCTAAGGTCGATGGTAAAAGGAGATGGGCGACACGATGTTTACCCAGGTTCGGGCCCTCTCTATGTACGTAATACCCTACTTCCTGCTTGATTGATCTTGATGAATATGAGTATTACAAGAGTTGAACTACCACCAGATCGTAATGGCTAAAACCCTAGAAGTCTAGCATGTATTATTATGATTGCCTCTACGGACTAAACCCTCCGGTTTATATAGACACCGGAGGGGACTAGGGTTGTACATAGTCGGTTACAGAGAAAGGAATCTTCATATCCGAATGCCAAGCTTACCATCCAAGCCAAGGAGAGTCCCATCTGGACACGGGTGAGAGTCTTCGGTCTTGTATCTTCATAGCCCATCAGTCTGGCCCACGTCACATGGGTCGGACACCCGAGGACCCCTTAATCCAGGACTCCCTCAGTAGCCCCCGAACCAGGCTTTCAATGACGATGTGTCCGGCACGCAAATTGTCTTTGGTATTACAAGGCGGGTGTCGGTGTCAAAACCGGCGGATCTCGGGTAGGGGGTCCCAAACTGTGCGTCTAAGGTCGATGGTAATAGGAGACAGGGGACACGATGTTTACCCAGGTTCGGGCCCTCTCTATGGAGGTAATACCCTACTTCCTGCTTGATTGATCTTGATGAATATGAGTATTACAAGAGTCGGTCTACCACGAGATCGTAATGGCTAAACCCTAGAAGTCTAGCATGTATGACTATGGTAATGAGTATCTACCCTTCCGGACTAAGTCCTCCGGTTTATATAGACACTGGGGACGTCTAGGGTTACACAAAGTCGGTTACAGAGAAAGGAATCTACATATCCGGTCGCCAAGCTTGCCTTCCACGCTAAGGAGAGTCCCATCCGGACATGGGTGCGGTCTTCGGTCTTCGTATCTTCATGGCCCATCAGTCCGGCCCATGGCTAACAGGCCGGACGTCCGAGGACCCCTTAGTCCAGGACTCCCTCAGCGGGTTCCTCCTCCGATGACTTCAAAGCACCTGACTTCAAAGAACTGTATTCGGCCTTCCATTTAATGTCGTACCCATCGGCTTCTGTGCATCCATGGCTTTAGCTTCCACGTGTCGAGCGAATACGAGAGGTCAGGGTATATTTGCACATAACACCTCGGCCATGTAAGAAAGGCTTCTATTTAAAGAGATTGGATCTCAGATCCATTCCACACCAAGCGGAAAATCCTCTGAGCTTGCTAGGAAAAAACCACTCCAACATGGCTAGCGCTCCCAGGTCTTCCTCCCGCCCCCACGACTCCGAAAAATGCGATTGGGAAAGATGTTCCATATCCCACGATCAGCTGGCGAAGCTGCAAACGCAGGGATTTCTTCCCCCCGCATATCTAGTCCCCATTCGAGCAGGATTGACCTCCTTCAACGGCGGGGCTCAGGCGGAGAATTTCCCCAATCCATCTAGGGGTAACGAGTGTTCTTCGTTCCCTACTTGCTAAGAGGCGTCGGATTTCCAATCCACCCTTTCCTTGAGGACTTCTGGAGTATTGCGGCCTCCAACTGCACAGTCTCACTCCTGCCTCCATCCTGCACATCGCGGGTTATGTCGCTCTTTGTGAGCTATTCCTGGGTTGTGAAGCCCATTTTGAGTTATGGAGGAAACTATTCTGCCTCGTCCCTCGCAACCAAGAGGGATCGATATTCAAAGTGGGCGGTGCCGAGGTATGGCGCATCGCCGGGACCGGATACCTGTCCAGCACGCCGAAGAAGGCGTCCGAAGAGTGGCCTTCCAAATGGTTCTATATTGAGGACTTCACTCTTCCTAACCCAGTCCGAATGGATCTTCCCAAATTTTCAAGCGCTCCGTTGAAGAAACGCCACAGCTGGTGCCCTCGGAACCTCGAGGAGGAAGATAGCGCGGAAGTCCGTCAATTGATGGGCAAGATAAAGATACTTGCCCAGTCCGGACTATCAATGATCGAGGTAATGGCAACTTCCATAGTGCGGGGGGTCCAGCAACTCCAATACAGAGGGCTCCCCATGTGGCACTATAATGGAGAAGATGACGCCTCATGCTGCGGTCGGAAGGGTCCGGACACCCCCGCCGCTTTGGCCAAAATATTGGCCGAACTGTACAAAGGGGAGAAAGAGGAGTTCACTCGTCTTAAACGTGGAGATGGATTTTCCATGTATAGTCCTCCTAGCTGGGTGAGTTCTAATCCCACCACTTTACTCAATTCTCTCCCTGACTCACTTTTAATGAGCATCAGCCCATCCATTTGTAATAGGAATGGCGGAAGGTTACCAAGGGGATTCATAGCCCTGCCCCACAGCCAGAGGATCACAACCGGGACCTTGACCCCGGATTCGAAGAGGATGCAGATATATTTGTGGAACTTGAGGATGGAGTATTCTACCAGGCAAGCTATGATGGTACAGAAGTGTCCATCATCACCGACTATCCCGGCCTCCTTCCCGCCTCGCATGTAAGTAATCAAGAGACACCTTCTTCGAAAGAGCTTCCTCATTACGCCTCACCCACCGCACTATTTCGTGCTCCAAAGGAGAGGCGCCCGACGCCTCAACGTGCACCAGAAGCATCTCCTAAGAGAGCGGCACCCGCGCCAAGCAAATCTTCGAAGAGGAAGGCGAACAACAACACGGCAGAGCCTTCAACAAAGAGGTATGGTTCTTTAATCATGTCCCCTGGCAGTCACATCAAACTGTGACATTATCCGCTGTGTCTTATCAGAAAAAATGTTCATCGAACTATGTCCGGGGATCACGCCGGTTGCGCTTCCACAAGTCAGGTTCCAGACCCTGCCTTAAAGGCGAGGGCTGATGCAAGAGTGATGCCGGATTGTCCGTCTACGGAGGATTCGGATGATGTATCTGTCACAAAATCTAAAGTGGAAAGCGCTATGAATCATCGGCACCGGCGGGCCGCTCTTCGCAACCTCGGCTTTACAGAAGAGGCATTCAACGCCTTCAGCTCGGCTGATGCATACATCCGAGCTGCTCGAGACGGACTTACCAGAGCCACAGACCAGCATTTGAAAGATATGCGGGTAAGTATTCATTTGTACAAATCTGATAATTATATATACCAGTAGCCCCCGAGACTTGAAGCAGTTGATACAACTGATTTAAGGATCATGGTATAACCAGGTGCTCACATAGAAGAACAACCTATTGTCTCAAGAGCTAAAAAAAGTGTCGGGCCCAGCTAGCTGCTGTTACCGCCGAACTGGAGAGATCCGAGAAGGCATCTCCTAGTAATGTTGCCTTCCATCGAGAAAATATAATAATATACCAGCAATATTAATACTATTTGTACTCCCTGTGGCAGGATCGTCGGATCAACTGAAGGAGGCCCTGAAAGTCGCACAAGCGAGTGAACAAGAGGCCAAAAGGCAACTAGCCGCGGGCGAGCGTGTGCTAACACGGGTCAGGGATGATAAAAATAAGCTGCAGGATTCCAACACCCTGCTGGGCGAAGAACTAAAAGACGTGCGAGCCCAGCTGGCCGACTCCGTGAAGGAGAATAAGAGACTACGAAGCGGCATATCCAGTATGCTTTTCAAACTTGCCTCCCTATAATTCGGTGAGGGCAGGAACTGACAGATTTATGTCTGCAGGTGTGCTGACTGGCCGTCCCGGAGAGGAAATGTCCGAATCTCAAGGTGACCTGCTACAAGAGCTATCCCATATGCACGAGCGAGTTCGGCAAGCAATGCGGAGTGTTGCCAAGGCTTTATGGCCATCCGCTCCCCTCCAGGAAGTATGGCGGAGCTCATGGAACTATTCAAAGGAGCACGACGGCGTATTTGATTATGGAAGATATCAGCCTGCTGAGAAGGTGCGCGAGAGGCTTGGGCCATGGTGAAGACATGGTACACCAAGCTTGATCTGAATCATATGGCCCGGGTCAGGCCTAAAGGGTCAGATGGAAAAGAAATTCCAGTTAGTTTAGTATATGACCAAGTAAAGGTAGCCGCCAAATATTCCCAACAGGATTGTAAGCTAGACAGCCTGTTAGATGGTATAGAGGAATAAGTTTTTGAGTCCAAGTGACTATGTACTTCTATTGACATAATTGTCCCTAGCCGGATTGTAAAACGATTGTCATGGCAGACCTTTTTGCTTCAACCTCTGGACCCGAAGGTGCAGAGTGTTTTCAAATACCAAAGCGGCAATATAGACTGGGGTATGCATGGAAACCAGGCGTAGGGGTCATTGTTGCTTGAACAGACAAGTTATATCCGGCTAGCTATATATGTTATATTACATTGTAATTGTAAGAAACATCTTCTAGAGAGAATAGTTCCGTTAAGGGTTCCTTTCCCTAGGTGAACATGCGTGAATGCGCAAGCAGTATTCGTAACATCTGGGGGTTCATAGTGTAATGAGTGTGAAAACATCTTTAGTCCGCCGACCGAATATTCCCTTAGGAACGCTAGCTTTCGGCTTCACCCAGTCTGAGGTACACATCCGGATGACCCGGCAGTAACAATTGCAGAGGTGCTCCCTTTATGCCCTAGCCGAACAAACGGGAACGTAGGGCATAAGCACAGGAGCCAGGCAACCCAGGTTGGCCAAAACATAAGTCATAACGATGCATATAATGGCGAAGAAAAGGTACATATGAGGAAAAGACACATATGTGGTGACCTTGATGCTCGAAAGATAAAATAAGCTTCTGTACAAGAAGCCCCCAGGTATTATGGGCGTACATATTTAAGGATGTGTACGTCATAGGTGTGTGGTCTAGCTGCACAAGAGCTTACAGCTATAAGAAAAGTTAAAGAGAGGAAAAAATTATAGAAACAAAGGGAGAAGAAGACGAACAAAGAGTCCGGCTCTAGGCGTAGAATCTTCGGAGTCTAGCAGCGTTCCATGGGTTCGGCTCTAAGCGATTATCTCATGCATCAAGCAGGCGGTATGCTCCTCTAGTGAGAACTTCGTCAATGATGAAGGGACCCTCCCACTTGGGCTTGAGTTTGTCCTTTTTCTTCTCTAGCAAGCGTAGAACGAGTTCGCCAACGTTATAAGTTTTGGCCCGCACTTCTCTGCTTTGATATCTGCAAGCCTGTTGTTGATACAATGCGGAACGGGCTTTTGCGACGCCACGCTCCTACTCCAGGGCATCTAACCTGTCATGCCGATCAAGCTCGACCTCTCTCTCTTCATACATGCGCACTCGAGGTGAGTCATGAATAATGTCGCAGGGCAGCACAGCCTCTGCGCCGTACACCATGAAGAAAGGTGTATATCCAATAGTGTGATTGGGCGTGTCCGCAGCCCCTAGAGGACGAAGTCGAGCTCCTCAACCCACTACTTGTCTGATTCTTTCAAAGACCACACTAGTCTAGGCTTAATGCCGCTCATAATAAGACCATTAGCTCATTCGACTTGATCGTTTGTTTGTGGATGATAGACGGAGGCGTAATCGAGCTTAATGCCCAGGTTAGCACACCAGGCTTTTACCTCATCGGCTGTAAAATTGGAGCCGTTATCGGTGATGATACTGTGTGGGACACCATAACGATGCACAACACCGGATATGAAGTCTATCACTGGTCCGACTTCGATTGTTTTAACTGGTTTGGCCTCTATCCATTTGGTGAATTTATCTACCATGACCAGCAGATATTTTTTCTTATGGCTTCCTCCTTTAAGGGGTCTGACCATATCAAGCCCCCAGAACGCGAAAGGCCAAGTAATGGGGATTGCTCGTAGAGCGGTGGGAGGCATATGGCTTTGGTTGGCGAAAAGCTGGCATCCGACACAATGTTGGACAAGGTCCTATGCATCTGCTCGGTCCGTCCGCCGGTAGAAACCTGTACGGAAGGCCTTACTTATAAGGGCCCGAGCCGCGTCTTGGTGACCACCGAGACCGGCGTGAACTTCGGCCAAGAGTTGTCGTCCCTCTTCTTCGGAGATACATCTTTGAAGTACTCCGGTAGCGCTTTTCTTATAGAGCTCTTCGTCATGGACCTTGTAGGCTTTCGAGCGCCGGACAATGCGGCGAGCCTCATTCTAATCCTCGGGGAGCTCTTGCCTATTGAGGTAGGCCAAGAAGGGTTCAGTCCATGGGGCAATTACTGCCATGATAAGATGGGCCGATGGTGTTATTTCGGTGGCTGAGCCCCCGATGATATCGGTATTGAACTCGGAATATGGGGGTATAAACGGGTCTGGGCTGGTGTTGCCGCTCTCCCCTTGCCACACCACGGATGGCTTGAAGAGCCTTTCTAGGAATATATTAGGCGGGACGGGGTCGCGCTTGGCACCGATGCGAGCAAGGACATCCGCCGCTTGATTACTTTCTCGAGCCACATGATGAAACTCGAGCCCCTCGAACCGAGCCGACATTTTGAGAACAGCGTTAAGATAGGCCGCCATCTTCGGATCTTTGGCGTCGAAATCTCCATTTATTTGGGATACTACGAGGTTTGAATCCCCGCACACCTCTAGGCGTTGTATGCTCATGGAGACAGCCATCCGAAGACCATGCAATAAGGCCTCGTACTCGGCTGCATTGTTGGAGTGTGTATAATATTTGGAGTATGTACTGCACTGTGTCTCCAGTGGGGGATGTTAAGACAACGCCCGCTCCTAAACCCGCCAGCATTTTGGAACCATCGAAGTGCATGACCCATTTGGAGTATGTGCCGTACTCTTTAGTGAGTTCGGCCTCTGTCCATTCAGCGACGAAGTCGGCCACACTACAAAAAAATACACTTCCGTGATGATACGTGTTTGTCACAGTAGGTCACATTTTCTGTCATGCATGTACATCCATGACAAATTTATGACAGAATCAAGATAGTCATACCTGTGCTGTCGTAGAAGTGTTCCATGACATTACCAAAATTATCATCACGGAAGTGTCCACTTCCATGACGATAAATCGTGCGTCACAGAAGTGCTTTCGTCAAGGGTGACTTACACGTGGCATCCACCGTAACGGAACGCCGTTAAGCTATCGCGTCCGGTTTTGGATCCGATAACCCGTTAATAGCCCCGACTAATCGGGATTGTCCACGTGTAGAATCATCATTGGCTGGAGGAAACACATGTCGGCTCACCGTTGGGACAGATGTCATCCACTCATTGGACCCAAAGCGCCTATGATACGTCGACATGTGGCACGGCACAACAGAGGCCCATATAGGTTAAAAAGGCCGGCCCAGTCCAAGGCCCGTAGTACTTCCTCAGGTACTAGTGGGCCAGCCCAATAACGATCTGCTTAATAAAGGCCCATTTACGGCCCGAAGCCAGATCTGGCCCGTTAATTGTTCGCCGAATATTTGGGCCCATTTATGGCCCAAAGCCAGATCTGGCCTGTTAATTGTTCACCGAATATTTGGGCCCAATTACAGCCTAGTGACTTTCGGCCTGTTAGAGGCCCGAAGTAGACATGGGCCCATTTCAGCCCGGTGTGACTTTCGGCCTGGGAATGGCCCATGCTGCCCATGGGCCATATATGGTCCGACGGGACATCGAGCCCACTAACGGCCCGTGATAAAGGTGGCAACAGTTAAGCCCAACGTGACTTTGGGCCTGTTAAAGGCCTGTCGCATAATTCGGCCCGTTGATGCCTGTACTAAGCTTTCGGCCTCTTAAAGGCCCATGATATCAGTGGGCCAACTAAGGCCCGAGAAATGTCTTGGCCTGGTAACTGCCCGTGATATAATTGGGCCCAAAAAGGCCCGGTCTACATTTCAGCCTGCTGAAGGCCAGTCGACGACTAGTGAAAATTGAGGCCCAATATGCATTTCGGCCTGCTAAAGGCCCATGGTTTCATCTAGGCCGTAATAGGCCAGTACAATATTCAGCCTGTTAATGGCCCAGCTACCTGGGCCAAACTAAGCGCTGGGTCCACAAAAGGCCCAACTAAAATATAGGCTGGTGTAAGCTGTGGGCCTCGCACAAAGTGTGAAGGCCCCAATGATTCGGGCCCAAGAAAGATGCAGGCCGGCCCAATTGTGGCCCACTAAACACCAGGCCCGTTAGAGGCGAATGTTTCGGCCCGGTCGACTACATCTGATTTTTTTCAGATAGGGAATGATGGCAGTAACTAGTAGGAATTAAGAACAAACCTACTCTATACAATAAAGAAATTACGGCATAGTAACTAAGAATAAACCTACACTATACAATAAAGGATTTATGGTATATTACATCCGCTGGGCATCGAAGTTCGCCACCAGTGATCATAACGTGCAACGAAGAAGTAGATTACAAAAACTGGGCACCATTGTAGTGTAACAAAATAATACTGAACCAAGACTACTTCGAAGACAGTTCAAGAAAGGTTAGCCTTGCGCGGGAACTGCTGCGCAAGCTGCTGAGCAAGGCTGTGAGACCGGCCTAGCATGTCGGTCATAGCTTCCAGGTGTAGCTGTTTAGCGATGAGGTTCTCATTGGTGTCCTCTGCAATCTTTCTTAGAGATAGGACTTCAAGTCGAAGTTGAGTTGCAGAATGCCTTTCTACTAGAACTTGGGACTGAAGAAGTCAAACTGATTCAGACAACGAATTATGTGAGCTTGTCTGACTGCTAGTCTCAAGTAACTTGAACACTGCATCAAGACAAGACTTTGGGGTTGTCTTGCTATCTTCAAGATGTTTTGCCTTCTTTGCTGCAATATATGTTGGGTTTGTCTCACAGCCTTCAGCAGACTTGTGCATGCCATCAGGCATATCACCCTGAAATGAAGCAGAGAGATGACATGTTTTGCACATGTATAAACAAAGATGATAACTGTGCTGTCAATTCCATCCAATTTCAAATTAGAAAATAAAGAGTAAGTTCAAAATATCAATAGCATAATTTGGCATTGTTCATAATGTGGGGAGCTTCACCACACTACTGGATTACCATGTCAACATAACAAGCTTAGATGAAGGGCAAAGAAAATCATTGTATCTATTTTGGTTAATGTGCATGGCATGTTGTTCATATCATCAGCCACATCAGTAAGATAAAACAGGAGATGACAAGGTGCAAACGTGGGCTGGTTCACCACACATTGGATTATAGATACACAAAAACAAGCATACATATAGGGAGTATTGAGTAATGTGCATGGCATGAATAAGGAATTTGGTTTTACAAGTAAAACTTAGAACTTACGGTTCTTGCGAACATGCATGTTGGTAGAAACAGCAAACTAAACAGCAGTAAATAATAGGGAGTATGAGCAAATTAAACAGCAGTTGAGGATAAAGGCTTTAGAAGGACTGTTACATTAACAGTTAACACCGGCTTTATAATGCCCTTCTCTATGTCAAGGGAACGATAACTCAAGAATTTTAGCACAGAATCTTCTTAAAGCATTGCATGTACTCTACATTTTGTAGAGAGTAATTATAGATATGATAATAATGGAAGGGATAGAGGATAATGAAGATAAGATGCAGATTGATGCTACATAATCAACTACCAATCCTTGGAAGTACAAGCATTACCGGACAAAATGTACTGACAAGAGCAATGGGCTACACTTCTGCACTGGCATTGTCTGTGTATTCTACTTTTTGGTAAGATTAAATATAGATCTGATCTTTTTTAGTAAATGGTGGGCGAGGGAGATAAGATGCAGAATGCTACACAATGAACCAATCCCTCTTCCCATAATACAAGAGTGTTTTGAACACTGGTGTACTGTACAAAATGTTCTTATATTACGGGATGGAGGGAGTAGCTGTTAATATAAGTACAGTGATAGACGACGTTCAATCCTTACAAGAGGACTGCAGAGCTAAACCTCTTCAAAAGCATTGGGTTGATTCTAAATTTATGTAAGAGTCCATACGGATCTTATAATGTCCACCAAATGAACGATAACGAGGCTAACATGTGCAGTGATGCTACATAATCAAACAGCTATGAAAGTAAGTATGGTCATACAGGGCAAGAGGTACTCACAAGAGCAATGCAGTGTGCAGTATAGTTGCGAGATTCTGTGGTCCCTTGAGAATGAATGTTCTTCTGCTAACAGTTTTCGTACAAGTGAGACGTTAAGGCAAATGCAGAAATGTAGTTCAAATTGTGATGTGATGTCATAGATAGTACCTTATGATGCAGCCGAGACCAATGTGTAACAAGATTATTCCAGTCACCGTCGGATAAATGTAGCACCGGAGACTTTACAGAAATTTCGTTTAGAGGCTTGCCATCGAAGTGCGCTTGCCTCAGGTAGGAACGATACTTCATCAACGAGTGCTTGAAAAGCGCAACCAACCCTTGCTCGTCTTCACAATCCAGTTTGGTCCTCGCCTATTTAAAAGAATGAAATATTGTGTCTTCTGTCAGCAGAAACATATGCAGTAATGACCATGAATAACATTAGTACATTACTTACGCGTAAGTTGCGGAGGAAGACTAGAAATTGTTCTGTGTCTACGGTATAATCTTTCCATGAAGGAAAGATGCGCACAAAGTTCCTGACAACAATATAAGCTTTGTCTTCTAAACTGGGACGAAATGGAACAGGGGTCCTATTTGCTGCAATTGGGGCTCTCTCTGGTTCGAAAAGGGATTTGGCAACTGGATTTGGTGTACTCTTTGCTGGAATGGGGGTTTTGCGTTGTAGAGCTGGTGCTATGTCAACTGGCATAATCATAATGTTTGCTGCAGTTGGGGTCTATTGAGTTGGGGCATCAGAAATGACCAGTGGAGTAAGGCTAGAGTCTGCTAGAGTTGGGGTGTTTTGTGGGTCAGGTGATATTGCAAATACACCTAATGGGTTATTTGATTTATCAGGTGCCACTACCTTTTCCAAATACTTTGCTTGTGCTCCTCCACGATCAGCAATCGCCCTCTTCCTTTTGAACGTCTGATACACAAGAACAGCATTTGAATGGATAAATATGGTATGATGACAGATGGAATATTTACTGAAAATGGATAGGCAGGGTGTATTCACATACACGATGTGTAAACTAAGCTAATGGCAGTTCAACAAAGTAGAAGCAATGCAAAGCATCAGTTACAAGATATGTGCGACAAATATAACCTTGGAAAGTTAGAGCAAGCACCTTGATGGGTGAATAAGATAGGGCATCTTCCTCTGACTCCTCCACTAGGGAGCTACATTGACTTAGGTCTCCCTCTAGCTCAGAATCACTGTTAGGATCATATTCTGAGCATGAATCTATAGGTGGACAGCGTTTGCATTGCATTGCATCCAGACTTGATTTCAGTCCCTTAATGCCAAGTTTGACAGCCATGTCATTGTTTTGCTTTATTCTTTTTATGCGCGCAAACTCATAATCATTATGATGCTGTTCAGAATCTGAGATTCATGAAAACATAAAAAGTAGTCAGATTATCTATGGAATGCATTGCGGATTCAACTCGAAGAGTGTCTCCCTATAAACCCCTGCATATGCAAAGTTCAACCCCCAACCGTGCTGACCAGACCACACACAGAAATACAAACCCCTTATGTCTCTATAACAGGCAGACACACATTTCAAAACTGAAGTAGGAACATTAGAATCATATGAAATTCGTATTTGAACAAATAAACTAAGGAATTATGAGTGGCATAATGTTTAGCTTCAAGGGTGGAGTGTTGGTAGTGCGACACAAAGCAAGTAGGCAGATTGTATTCCATGTAAAAGATCGAAGCCTATGTAAAAGTTGGAAATGACACTTTCTCTCTATGCAATGCAGTGTTTGTTGCCCACACATGATGGAAGAGATCACATAGAGAAATACTATTCACTCATGTCTACGGTTGCAATATTTAGAAACAGGGTGGTCCACCCTAAAAGAATATTGATAACAAATATGACAAGGCAAGCATAGATTTAGTGAATCAATCATTTACTCGTGAGCTTACTAGGACAAGTATGCAGAATTTTAACTGCAGTAAGAGACCGTCCAAAATCTGAATCAAGAAGTTTGTCTAGCACTTATTGTTTGCAACTAATCGATGTGAATAATTGGATATTATATCATATGAGTAAGAAAGACAAGTAAAATTGTCAACAAACCTGGCTTGCAGTAGTAATCTGGGTCAATGTCACTACGACCAACAATCCAAAATGACTGTCTCTGTTCCTAGGGCCGGAATTTTGAAAACCCTGTGAACTTTACAGGTACTAAAGATTACCGAAATACATCTGAACCATTAAGTGTAGGTAGCACTGAGCACACAACAAACCCTAATCATAGTCCTGCCTAATGAGTAATGAATCAATTAGAAAATGGGTGATGAGGAGTGGCTGCTGAGTGTTGAGGACTTATCTCAGGATAAATCGGGTTGGCTTAGTGGGTGCTGCATGCCTGAGCCCTGAACGGACTAGGAAGGTAGGCACGGCGGCGCGCCCGGGCAGCGGTGACGCTGTTGGGCGAGCGGCTCCTGACCTCCTGTTAGTCCGGCGTCTCCTCCTAGAGTCATGTCGTCCGGGGACGGCAAGTCGCCGGCGTGGCAGGCGGTTGGGGGCGAGTAGAGATCGGAAGCGCGCAACAGAACAGAGGGGAATCGGGGCCTGGGATGACCCAAAATCCCAGGGTGGGTCGGCCCACCATGGGCACCCTGTAGAGATACACACCCGAGCGGCGAACATGCATTTTCGAAACTAATTTAGAAACATTTAGCTGACCAATTAAACAAACTAGTCGTCAACCCGTGCATTCGCACGGGCTAGTTATTTACATTTAGTGCTATATGTGAGTTTCCACTAAATGATGGAAATTGTAGCAATGGTAAACCATGTACACAAAGGTTGTTTCAGGGGTGACTGTCAACACACGCTTATATAATAGAAAAGAAGTTAATTAGAAACTGAAAGTTGAAGTAGATTGTAATGCCAAAATGAAACTACTTAATCATCCAGAAGATTGTTTTGCTAAAATAGAACTACTTAAGCCTTCGTTTTGTAACTTTTGCCTTCATTCTATGAACAATAACACTCCATCAACAGATGTATTACTGTTATACATACATAACGACCCATGTGACCATTCCCATCAAGCTAATCATGTAAATAAGGAGAATTGCAATGAATAGGGGGAAACTCTCATTGTACCATCATGATCACAGCTAAAATACTAAATAGCACTTTATATGAAAAACAACCAAAGACACTAAGGCAGTTCGATACAAAGGTCCGCAGACATTATTGATTAGTGATTAGATATCCAAATAATAGGAACAAAATGTGCAAACAGTCAAATATGCTTACTCTATCAGAAAGAGGAAACAAATATTACATCATTTATGATATATTGTATGCATACAATAAAAAAATAAAACGTAGCTATAAGATTAATAAAGTTAACTGCTCAAGATGACAAATGTGATATTGATCAGTTTTTGTAATAGCATTAACACAACAACCTAATATGTTGTGGAGCAGGGGCCCTGGCCCTCCCGATGATCTTGTTTTTTCATGTATAGTACGTGAACAGTTTTTTTTTTGCCTTTTTCTTATTTAATTCAGGCCGCCTCAACCTTAATATTCTGGAGTTCCTGCCTCCGCCATTGAATAACACAACCACCTAATATGTTGGTACCTGTTTTCCATCTGGGAAATCTAGTACATCTGATGCAGGCAATTAGTTTGTTCAGCATACAATAATGCATGGAAGCTATTTATTTATAATAACTAAAATAATAGACCGATTAGCAAAGATATTAGGTCGAGCTTGCAAATTTCCGAAATATATTGATCCATGATCTCATATATAAATAGGGCAGAACGATATGTTGTATTGGCATTATTGCAGAAGCGTGGAACTTGAACATCATGCCAACATTGTCACAAAAAAAGGCTCATGTGGTCGCTCTAGCCAATATCAATTTATATACTAAAAAATGATTTCAATTAATTATTGAAGTGATGCATAATCTAGAATGTGTATATACAACAAAATAATATCATTTCATACTTACAAATAATAATTTCAAGTAGCTTCATCTATATAGATAAACATCCTATTTCTCCATGCATTAACTAATTGACCTCACCTGATAATAGAAAAAGAAATAAGAGTTGCCATGCCCCTACTTAAAAGATGACCGGAATTACAAATTAATGGCTTCCCGACTGCTCTTTTAATGATCTGATAAAATTTAATTGTTATTAAATGTGTCATGCAAACGAAACAACTGAGATAAACCTGACATGTATAAACTTGAGGCCATCCAATGTGTACGTACGAAGGATCTCTTCGTAATCATGCTATCACTATAAAAGAAAGACATTGGTTACCGAATGTGATGTCAGAATTAATTAGGGCATACCCTCCTCCCTTGCATTTGTCTACATCGTATTAGATCATACAACATTATTCTTTCAACTATATTAGAATGGAAATTAATAGATGATGTAAGGCCATATATTCTGCTTAAATAAATAAATAGAGACTAAATTTTATATGCTCTCGATATGTGTGTTGTATAGACTACACATGTATCTATAACATGGATATCTCCTACAACAACATAAAGTTAAGCATCGTGGAATCAGTTAATAAATATAAATTTCTTGGAAGTTTCTTGATGTTACTAATCAGATCTTAAGTACGTAGCAGCTATTACTAAGCAAGTCCTAGCACTATACAACAGAATACGTATTCTGTACAAAAATCAACTCACATATGTGCTTTATTATTTGTAGTACATGAATTTAGCAAAGGGGCGATGTTAAAATAACCAAGTAGAGAAAATGATACGCGGAAGAACCTCCAAGAGATTAACTTGTGTGCATCATTTTTCAATCTTCCTTGTTGCTTGGAATAAATACTGCTAAGGTGCCGCCTACTTGAAATTCTGAATGCATATACATTCCCAGCCTTCAAAGACCACTATCAAGAAAATTCCATCGGAACAGAAATGCTGATTGCACATATCTCTACTGGATCATTACGTGAGCCTAAAATTCAAACAACAAATTGAAGTTAACAAAACAATATATATTTTGCTTGTCAAAAATGTAGAGTAGATTTACAAACCAAGTAATGCTCCAAAATAACTTAACTACTTCCCAACAAAATTAGAAGAGACGCTAGATTTCACAGAAGTAGGTTGAAATATGGTTTGAAAGAGCATGAAAAGGGGTAAGAAAAATATATAGTAATCCTCGACAGAAGTGTTCAGTACACCATACCACGCACTGCATGATGTATTGGCCAGAATTAAATTAGCACTTTGGATCTCTGCAAGAGAAGAAGAAACAGGTCTGACTTGCGGCCGATGTAGACAGTTTATGTAATGAATTGAACAAACCTGATCTTGTATCTTATTTGCCACCAAGTTAGGACGTAGGATATTGCAGAAGACCAGAATTTAGCCAACAACCTAGCGAGATTACTCTGTCAATCGATTTCTCAAAAGAATACTCCACTGATGGACTGCAAGATATATCTTCACATCATGGGTGTGCATGTCTTTGCTAGAAATTATTCCTTCCAGGAGCTATGCAAGACCATGTCCTTGATCTGCGCTAGACATGTAATAAGACTGGTTGATACATCTGGGAGAAAGATCATAGATGGCGGACGTGAGGGACTTCTGTAAAGGTGAAATACTTGATTAATCTACCTAATACGACTCTTGTTTACACTTTACAGTTTACCTAATTAAAGAGCCAATTTGCATACTTATGGCAGCCCAGTGCCTTAACCTTTGATGATGCTATTGACATAGCAACCTGTCCTTATTTGGTTTGAGTCCTTCGAACATCAGGATGACGCAAAATGGGGACATGGGCTGACGGCCTGCAGCGTTAACGACCATTGGAGATGAGAGGTTACATGTAATTAAATATTACCATGTTAGAGCAGGAAAGCAACAGAAACTTATGGAGGTCAATTATTTACCGTCAGATTTCCTTTCTATTGTAACATGATCCAAAATTCCAAACCCTGTTTTCTAATGCTCTATGGTTGTGTTATTGGGGAACGTAGTAATTTCAAAAAATTTCCTACGCACACGCAAGATCATGGTGATGCATAGCAACGAGGGGGAGAGTGTAGTCTACATACCCTTGTAGACCTGAAGCGGAAGCGATCACAACGTAGAGGAAGTAGTCGTACGTTCTCCTCGCGATCCGACCGATCCCGGCGCCGTTACTCCGACGCCCCCGAGTTCTTAGCACACGTTCAGCTCGATGACGCTCTTCGGACTCCGATCCAGCAAAGCTCCGGAGAGAGAGAGTTCCGTCAGCACGACGGCGTGGTGACGATCTTGATGATCTACCGGCGCAGGGCTTCGCCTAAGCACTGCAACGATATATTCGAGGTGTAATATGGTGGAGGGGGGCACCGCACACGGCTAAGGAACGATCACGAAGATCAACTTGTGTGTCTTTGGGGTGCCCCCCTGCCCCCGTATATAAAGGAGCAAGGGGGAGGCCGGCCGGCCTAGGAGGCGCGCCAAGGGAGGGGGAGTCCTCCTCCCGGTGGGAGTAGGACTCCCCTTTCCTAGTCCAATTAGGATTGGAGAGGGGAAGGAAAAGAGAGGGAGAGGGAGAAGGAAAGGGGGGCCGCGCCCCCCCCCTTCTAGTCCAATTCGGACTCCTCATGGGGGGGGGGGGGGCGCCACCTCCTGGCGCGGCCTTCTCTCTCCCCTCGTGGCCATTGTGGCCCATTACTTCCCCGGGGTTTCCGGTAACCCCTTCCGGCACTCCGGTATTATCCGAAACCACTCGGAACCATTCCGATGTCCGAACATAGCTGTCCAATATATCAATCTTTATGTCTCGACTATTCCGAGACTCCTCGTTACGTCCGTGATCACATCCGGGACTCCGAACTCCTTCGGTACATCAAAATTCACAAACTCATAATAACCGTCATCGAAACCTTAAGCGTGCGGACCCTACGGTTCGAGAACAATGTAGACATGACCGAGACACGTCTCCGGTCAATAACCAATAGCGGGACCTGGATGCCCATATTGGCTCCTACATATTCTACGAAGATCTTTATCGGTCAGACCGCATAACAACATACGTTAGTTCCCTTTGTCATCGGTATGTTACTTACCCGAGATTCGATCGTCGGTATCCAATACCTAGTTCAATCTCGTTACCGGTAAGTCTCTTTACTCGTTCTGTAATACATCATCTCACAACTAACTTATTAGTTGCAGTGCTTGCAAGGCTTATGTGATGTGCATTACCGAGAGGGCCCAGAGATACCTCTCCGACTATCGGAGTGACAAATCCTAATCTCGAAATACGCCAACCCAACATCTACCTTTGGAGACACCTGTAGTACTCCTTTATAATCACCCAGTTACGTTGTGACGTTTGGTAGTACCCAAAGTGTTCCTCCGGTAAACGGGAGTTGCATAATCTCATAGTCATAGGAACATGTATAAGTTATGGATGAAAGCAATAGCAACACACTAAACGATCAGGTGCTAAGCTAATAGGAATGGGTCATGTCAATCAGATCATTCAACCAATGATGTGACCTCGTTAATCAAATGACAACTCCTTTGTCTATGGTTAGGAAACTTAACGATCTTTGATTAACGAGCTAGTCAAGTAGAGGCATACTAGTGACACTCTGTTTGTCTATGTATTCACACATGTATTATGTTTCCGGTTAATACAATTCTAGCATGAATAATAAACATTTATCATGAAATAAGGAAATAAATAATAACTTTATTATTGCCTCTAGGGCATATTTCCTTCAGTCTCCCACTTGCACTAGAGTCAATAATCTAGATTACACAGTAATGATTCTAACACCCATGGAGTTTTGGTGCTGATCATGTTTTGCTCGTGGAAGAGGCTTAGTCAACGGGTCTGCTACATTCAGATCCGTATGTATCTTGCAAATCTCTATGTCTCCCACCTGGACCAAGTCCCGGATGGAATTGAAGCGTCTCTTGATGTGCTTGGTTCTCTTGTGAAATCTGGATTGCTTCGCCAAGGCAATTGCTCCAGTATTGTCACAAAAGATTTTCATTGGACCCGATGCACTAGGTATAACACCTAGATTGGATATGAACTCCTTCATCCAGACTCCTTCATTAGCTGCTTCCGCAGCTACTATGTACTCCGCTTCACATGTAGATCCCGCTACAACGCTTTGTTTAGAACTGCACCAACTGACAGCTCCACCGTTTAATGTAAATACGTATCCGGTTTGCGATTTCGAATCGTCCGGATCAGTGTCAAAGCTTGCATCAACGTAACCACTTACGATGAGCTCTTTGTCACCTCCATATACGAGAAACATCTCCTTAGTCCTTTTCAGGTACTTCAGGATATTCTTGACCGCTGTCCAGTGATCCACTCCTGGATTACTTTGGTACCTCCCTGCTAAGCTAATAGCAAGGCACATATCTGGTCTGGTACACAGCATTGCATACATGATAGAGCCTATGGCTGAAGCATAGGGAACATCTTTCATTTTCTCTCTATCTTCTGCAGTGGTCGGGCATTGAGTCTTACTCAACTTCACACCTTGCAATACAGGCAAGAACCCTTTCTTTGCTTGATCCATTTTGAACTTCTTCAAAACTTTGTCAAGGTATGTGCTCTGTGAAAGTCCAATTAAGCGTCTTGATCTATCTCTATAGATCTTGATGCCCAATATGTAAGCAGCTTCACCGAGGTCTTTCATTGAAAAACTCTTATTCAAGTATCCCTTTATGCTATCCAGAAATTCTATATCATTTCCAATCAGTAATATGTCATCCACATATAATATCAGAAATGCTACAGAGCTCCCACTCACTTTCTTGTAAATACAGGCTTCTCCAAAAGTCTGTACAAACCCAAATGCTTTGATCACACTATCAAAGCGTTTATTCCAACTCCGAGATGCTTGCACCAGTCCATAAATGGATCGCAGGAGCTTGCACACTTTGTTAGCTCCCTTTGGATCGATAAAACCTTCTGGTTGCATCATATACAACTCTTCTTCCAGAAATCCATTCAGGAATGCAGTTTTTACATCCATTTGCCAAATTTCATAATCATAAAATGCGGCAATTGCTAACATGATTCGGACAGACTTAAGCATCGCTACGGGTGAGAAAGTCTCATCGTAGTCAATCCCTTGAACTTGTCGGAAACCCTTTGCGACAAGTCGAGCTTTGTAGACAGTAATATTACCGTCAGCGTCAGTCTTCTTCTTAAAGATCCACTTGTTTTCTATTGCTTGCCGACCCTCGGGCAAGTCAACCAAAGTCCACACTTTGTTTTCATACATGGATCCCATCTCAGATTTCATGGCTTCAAGCCACTTTGCGGAATCTGGGCTCACCATCGCTTCTTCATAGTTCGTAGGTTCATCATGATCTAGTAGCATGACTTCCAGAACAGGATTACCGTACCACTCTGGTGCGGATCTTACTCTGGTTGATCTACGAGGTTCTGTAGTAACTTGATCTGAAGCTTCATGATCAACATCATCAACTTCCTCACTACTTGGTGTAGATGTCTCAGAAACCGGTTTCTGAGATAAACTACTTTCCAATAAGGGAGAAGGTACAGTTACCTCATCAAGTTCTACTTTCCTCCCACTCACTTCTTTCGAGAGAAACTCCTTCTCTAGAAAGGATCCATTTTTAGCAACAAATGTCTTGCCTTCGGATCTGTGATAGAAGGTGTACCCAACTGTCTCCTTTGGGTATCCTATGAAGACACACTTCTCCGATTTGGGTTCGAGCTTATCAGGTTGAAGCTTTTTCACATAAGCATCGCAGCCCCAAACTTTAAGAAACGACAACTTTGGTTTCTTGCCAAACCATAGTTCATAAGGTGTCGTCTCAACGGATTTTGACGGTGTTCTATTCAACGTGAATGCAGCCGTCTCAAGTGCATAACCCCAAAATGATAGCGGTAAATCTGTAAGAGACATCATAGATCGCACCATATCTAGTAAAGTGCGATTACGACGTTCGGACACACCATTACGCTGTGGTGTTCCGGGTGGCGTGAGTTGCGAAACTATTCCGCATTGTTTCAAATGTAGACCAAACTCGTAACTCAAATATTCTCCTCCACGATCAGATCGTAGAAACTTTATTTTCTTGTTATGATGATTTTCAACTTCACTCTGAAATTCTTTGAACTTTTCAAATGTTTCAGACTTGTGTTTCATTAAGTAGATATACCCATATCTGCTCAAATCATCTGTGAAGGTGAGAAAATAACGATATCCGCCACGAGCCTCAATATTCATTGGACCACATACATCCGTATGTATGATTTCCAACAAATCTGTTGCTCTCTCCATAGTACCGGAGAACGGTGTTTTAGTCATCTTGCCCATGAGGCACGGTTCGCAAGTGCCAAGTGATTCATAATCAAGTGACTCCAGAAGTCCATCAGTATGGAGTTTCTTCATGCGCTTTATACCGATATGACCTAAACGGCAGTGCCACAAACAAGTTGCACTTTCATTATCAACTCTGCATCTTTTGGCTTCAACATTATGAATATGTGTATCACTACTATCGAGATTCATCAAAAATAGACCACTCTTTAAGGGTGCATGACCATAAAAGATGTTACTCATATAAATAGAACAACCATTATTCTCTGATTTAAATGAATAACCGTCTCGCATCAAACAAGATCCAGATATAATGTTCATGCTCAACACTGGCACCAAATAACAATTATTTAGGTCTAAAACTAATCCCGAAGGTAGATGTAGAGGTAGCGTGCCGACCGCGATCACATCGACTTTGGAACCATTTCCCACGCGCATCGTCACCTCGTCCTTTGCTAGTGTCCGCTTAATCCGTAGTCCCTGTTTCGAGTTGCAAATATTAGCAACAGAACCAGTATCAAATACCCAGGTACTACTGCGAGCTCTAGTAAGGTACACATCAATAACATGTATATCACATATACCTTTGTTCACGTTGCCATCCTTCTTATCCGCCAAATACTTGGGGCAGTTCCGCTTCCAGTGACCAGTCTGCTTGCAGTAGAAGCACTCAGTTTCAGGCTTAGGTCCAGATCTGGGTTTCTTCTCCTGAGCAGCAACTTGCTTGCTGTTCTTCTTGAAGTTCCCCTTCTTCTTCCCTTTGCCCTTCTTCTTGAAACTAGTGGTCTTATTGACCATCAACACTTGATGCTCCTTCTTGATTTCTACCTCCGCAGCCTTTAGCATTGCGAATAGCTCAGGCATAGTCTTTACTAACCCTTGCATATTATAGTTCATCACGAAGCCTTTGTAGCTTGGTGGCAGTGATTGAAGAATTCTGTCAATGATGCAATCATCCGGAAGATTAACTCCCAGCTGACTCAAGTGATTGTAATACCCAGACATTCTGAGTATGTGTTCACTGACAGATCCATTCTCCTCCATTTTGCAGCTATAGAACTTATTGGAGACTTCATATCTCTCAATCCGGGCATTCTGTTGGAATATTAACTTCAACTCCTGGAACATCTCATATGCTCCATGGTTCTCAAACCGACGTTGAAGTCCCGGTTCTAAGCCGTAAAGCATGGCACACGGAACTATCGAGTAGTCATCAGCTTTGCTCTGCCAGACGTTCATAACATCTGGCGTTGCTCCAGCAGCAGGCCTGGCACCTAGCGGTGCATCCAGGACGTAACTCTTCTGTGCAGCAATGAGGATAATCCTCAAGTTACGGACCCAGTCCGTGTAATTGCTACCATCATCTTTCAACTTTGCTTTCTCAAGGAACGCATTAAAATTCAACGGAACAACAGCACGAGCCATCTATCTACAATCAACATAAACAAGCAAGATACTATCAGGGACTAAGTTCATGATAAATTTAAGTTCAATTAATCATATTACTTAAGAACTCCCACTTAGATAGACATCCCTCCAATCTTCTAAGTGATCACGTGATCCAAATCAAACTAAACCATAACCGATCATCACGTGAAATGGATTAGTTCTCAATGGTGAACATCATTATGTTGATCATATCTACTATATGATTCACGCTCGACCTTTCGGTCTCCGTGTTCCGAGGCCATATCTGCATATGCTAGGCTCATCAAGTATAACCCGAGTATTCTGCGTGTGCAAAACTGGCTTGCACCCGTTGTAGATGGACGTAGAGCTTATCACACCCGATCATCACGTGGTGTCTGGGCACGACGAACTTTGGCAATGGTGCATACTCGGGGAGAACACTTCTTGATAATTTAGTGAGAGATCATCTTATAATGCTACCGTCAATCAAAGCAAGATAAGATGCATAAAAAGATAAACATCACATGCAAATCAATATAAGTGATATGATATGGTCATCATCATCTTGTGCTTCATGATCTCCATCTCTGCAGCACCATCATGATCACCATCGTCACCGGCGCGACACCTTGATCTCCATCGTAGCATCGTTGTCGTCTCGCCAATCTTATGCTTCTACGACTATCGCTACCGCTTAGTGATAAAGTAAAGCATTACAGGGCGATTGCATTGCATACAATAAAGCGACAACCATATGGCTCCTGCCAGTTGCCGATAACTCGGTTACAAAACATGATCATCTCATACAATAAAATATAGCATCACGTCTTGACCATATCACATCACAACATGCCCTGCAAAAACAAGTTAGACGTCCTCTACTTTGTTTGTTGCAAGTTTTACGTGGCTGCTACGGGCTTAAGCAAGAACTCATCTTACCTACGCATCAAAACCACAACGATAGTTCGTCAAATAGACTCCGTTTTAACCTTCTCAAGGACCGGGCGTAGTCACACTTGGTTCAACTAAAGTTGGTGAGATGTCTCCCGCAAGCCATCTGTGTGCAAAGCACGTCGAGGGAACCGGTCTCGCGTAAGCGTACGCGTAAGGTTGGTCCGGGTCATCTCATCCAACAATACCGCTGAACCAAAGTATGACATGCTGGTAGGCAGTATGACTTGTATCGTCCACAACTCACTTGTGTTCTACTCGTGCATATAACATCAAAACCATAAAAACCTAGGCTCTGATGCCACTGTTGGGGAACGTAGTAATTTCAAAATTTTCCTACGCACACGCAAGATCATGGTGATGCATAGCAACGAGGGGGAGAGTGTAGTCTACATACCCTTGTAGACCTGAAGCGGAAGCGATCACAACGTAGAGGAAGTAGTCGTACGTTCTCCTCGCGATCCGACCGATCCCGGCGCCGTTACTCCGACGCCCCCGAGTTCTTAGCACACGTTCAGCTCGATGACGCTCTTCGGACTCCGATCCAGCAAAGCTCCGGAGAGAGAGAGTTCCGTCAGCACGACGGCGTGGTGACGATCTTGATGATCTACCGGCGCAGGGCTTCGCCTAAGCACTGCAACGATATATTCGAGGTGTAATATGGTGGAGGGGGGCACCGCACACGGCTAAGGAACGATCACGAAGATCAACTTGTGTGTCTTTGGGGTGCCCCCCCTGCCCCCGTATATAAAGGAGCAAGGGGGAGGCCGGCCGGCCTAGGAGGCGCGCCAAGGGAGGGGGAGTCCTCCTCCCGGTGGGAGTAGGACTCCCCTTTCCTAGTCCAATTAGGATTGGAGAGGGGAAGGAAAAGAGAGGGAGAGGGAGAAGGAAAGGGGGGCCGCGCCCCCCCCCTTCTAGTACAATTCGGACTCCTCATGGGGGGGGCGCGCGCCACCTCCTGGCGCGGCCTTCTCTCTCCCCTCGTGGCCCATTGTGGCCCATTACTTCCCCGGGGTTTCCGGTAACCCCTTCCGGCACTCCGGTATTATCCGAAACCACTCGGAACCATTCCGATGTCCGAACATAGCTGTCCAATATATCAATCTTTATGTCTCGACTATTCCGAGACTCCTCGTTACGTCCGTGATCACATCCGGGACTCCGAACTCCTTCGGTACATCAAAATTCACAAACTCATAATAACCGTCATCGAAACCTTAAGCGTGCGGACCCTACGGTTCGAGAACAATGTAGACATGACCGAGACACGTCTCCGGTCAATAACCAATAGCGGGACCTGGATGCCCATATTGGCTCCTACATATTCTACGAAGATCTTTATCGGTCAGACCGCATAACAACATACGTTAGTTCCCTTTGTCATCGGTACGTTACTTACCCGAGATTCGATCGTCGGTATCCAATACCTAGTTCAATCTCGTTACCGGTAAGTCTCTTTACTCGTTCTGTAATACATCATCTCACAACTAACTTATTAGTTGCAGTGCTTGCAAGGCTTATGTGATGTGCATTACCGAGAGGGCCCAGAGATACCTCTCCGACTATCGGAGTGACAAATCCTAATCTCGAAATACACCAACCCAACATCTACCTTTGGAGACACCTGTAGTACTCCTTTATAATCACCCAGTTACGTTGTGACGTTTGGTAGTACCCAAAGTGTTCCTCCGGTAAACGGGAGTTGCATAATCTCATAGTCATAGGAACATGTATAAGTTATGGATGAAAGCAATAGCAACACACTAAACGATCAGGTGCTAAGCTAATAGGAATGGGTCATGTCAATCAGATCATTCAACCAATGATGTGACCTCGTTAATCAAATGACAACTCCTTTGTCTATGGTTAGGAAACTTAACCATCTTTGATTAACGAGCTAGTCAAGTAGAGGCATACTAGTGACACTCTGTTTGTCTATGTATTCACACATGTATTATGTTTCCGGTTAATACAATTCTAACATGAATAATAAACATTTATCATGAAATAAGGAAATAAATAATAACTTTATTATTGCCTCTAGGGCATATTTCCTTCATGTGTCTCATCAAATGTACAGCTAGGATACTGTACAATCTGAGACATTATAACTCGTCTATGTAAATTACGATTCAAATCTAAACCACCAATATCAAGAAAGAGAAAATTTCGAAGATGTTGAGATATGCAAATTTACCTGCTATATAGAGAAATCTGGGAAGCAACTATCACTCGAGTCTGGAACGAAACGGAGGACACTGTTTTGACAGAGAAAATCGCAGATCAAGAGAACCTATCCCAGGTGAAAATATGAAGAGATTGCATCGGTGCAACACCAAGGGATTGAGATGAGTCATCGCTTGGGGGAGAACAACGATTGCAAGACCGTCTGGAGGCGTGCCATCAAGAGAGAGAGAGAGATGTTTGATCAGCAGGAAGCAAGTTGTGTTGGCTTGCGGTAGCAGCGAGGCAAGACGGATTGTCGAAGTACACGGATGAAGGAGAGAGAGGACGGGGTAGCGAGTTCAGTATCATTACTTATGATTCAAATCTGAACTACTGGACAAACCGTTTAAAAATAAATAGAAAACAGGGAAGTTTACCTGTTCTGTAGAAAGTTTTGCTGCAATGGAGCTGAATTGAAACCATTACTGAGAGTGTGGAGAAACGTGTTGCTATTTTTGCCAATCAAAGCGAAATCTAGGGAGGAGAGAGATAGCCTGAGGAGACTCTTAAATTCCTCCTGCCGACATCGATCACAAAAAGAGAAGGCCATGCTTAGAATCGGGACTGGCGAGGGAGATAATGTACAACGAAGGCAGATGAGATACTGCTAACCTGCGGCATATTCATGGTAATAAGAGGGCCGATTAGAGCGAGGGGGTGGCCTTGGGATAGCAGTAGACGAAGGATGTGGACAATAGCGATCGTTCATGGTGGAGAGATGACCTGCACGTGAGAGAGGAGGCGTGAGCGAGAGGCCGTGTGTACATGAGAGGAGAAGGATGTGGATGCGTTTTGGCGATGGAGAGGAAAGAGAGAGGTGAGAGGTTGGGAGAGAAAGATGTGTGTACGTGAGACAGGCGTACAGGAAGCAGAGACGTGAGAGGTTTGGAGAGAAATATGTGTGTACGTGAGACGGACGTACAGGAGGCGTGTGCGAGAGGCAGAAAGGAGGCGTGCACATGGGACTATCTAATGGCTATAGTTGACCTTATGTTTTTTTAACGGGGAGATGATCTGTTAGTTAACAAAGTAGATTTTCTCAGGTTCTGTTTATATTATAACCTAAAAAATAGGAAGATCTAAACCGTAGTAGTTGTGTCCCGCAATTTGAACGATTATTAATCAGGTATTAACGTGGGAAAAAAAGAAGAAGATCTACACCGTAATAACTTGGTCCCACCAGATGAACGGTTTCTAATTACTGATTAACATGAGAATTTTTAGGAAGTCTGTAATTAGTATAGGTATAGATAGATAGATCTGTTTTAATAATATCATATTCGTATTTGAACAACTAAGCTTGTTTAGCTTGATGGGTCGAGCAGTGCTATTATGACACGAAGCACGTATTCTGATCGTATAGTGATCATAAAAGGAGGAAACCGGAGAAATGATATTTAGCAGCCATTGTTTGCTTCGAACTAAGAACTAAATTCTAAAAGCTGAAAAGAAAGTAGAGTAACCAAGTTAAGATCTATTTTCTGGTTGAGATCAAAGAGTTGAGGAGATATGAAGTACCACCTCTCTTGCGGCGCCGTGTAGGCATCGGGGGTGCGATGGCTGTCGGTGGCGTTGAAGCAGATCTGCGACGGTAGACGGGTGCATCAGGGGATAGGTCCCGTTGTGGTGGAAGAGAAGGTCATGTGAGCGGCCCTGGCAAAGAGGACGACGGCGCCAATGAAGCGAGAGGGCGTGATGCAAGGCTCTTGGTCCGTTGCCGTGGATGAGAAACGTCCATCTCTAGTAGTGGACGACGTGGTCTTGGTAGGCGCTCTGGCATGGTGGAGGATGGTGGCGATGGATGTGGTGGAGGACGGCGGTGATGGATGGGGTGGCGGACGGAGGCTGGTGTGGGGATGATGTTCTAGCGCGGAGGGTGTATGAATGGAAAAATGGAGGGAGAGGTATGGGGAACCATGTTTTTGGGACGCGCCTGTCTGAAATATGGGAAAGTTATGAACTTAGCCCCCGTTTAAAATTTGGACGTCGCGTCGGTTGGGGATACGAGGTAATCTCGCATCTCGCCAATATTTGCCCAGAGCGATTTCGGGCGAGGAGAGGGTGATTGGCGCCCATGGTTGGCGCCCACGGTGTATGAACGGGGCTGACAGGTAGGGCGGTTGTGTCACGTCTGAGTGAAGTTACAAACCTGCCCCTATTGAAAATATTTGCCTACATCGATTTCGGCCGAGTCAAGTTTGTTTTGCCGCCTACCGTGTATGAATGGGGAAATGGAGAGAGAAACAGAGGTCTTTCGGATGAGCTTGAATCAAATGTGTTTTGCCGCCCATGTTTGGCGCCCACCGTGTCGGAATGGGCTCAGAGGCAGGCGTGTCACGTCTAATTGAAGTTACTATCCTACCCCTATTTAGAGCAGTGGAAATCGGGCTGATGGATTGTCTGTGTAATGGGTAGACAGTAATTTCCATCTCCCAAACACTTTGCTTCGGGCAGCCGACGTGGGAGTGGACATTTTGCCGCTTCTTTCGAATTTTGGGACAATAAGCATCCACGTTTACCCTCGCAACTAAATTCGAATCCATTTTGAATTCCTATACGAATCTTTATAAATCATTCTATGTGTTTTTATATATCTTCAAAAGGACGACAAAGATTTATTCCACTGTCATATATGAATATGGTTTACAAATGCCGATACTCAAATTCAGAAGCTAGAATCTAGTTTAAGGTGAATTCGAATATTTGGAACACTTCATGTCCAACTCAAATGTCACACGCAGCATAATGTGTACTCCCATTTAGATATGTACACAAGCGATGTATCAAGATTTAAATACCGAGTCAATCAACCAAGAATGTACAGAACTAACAGACATATAAACACTTATAGAGTATATGGATCAATAATATCAACTAACATACATAAGCCAGGCCATTGTACTTTTCTTTGCTACAACAGCATCCTTTTTTTAGCCAAGCTACTACAGCATCTTGGCCCTTTCCGATGCGTGCCACTTATGGTCCACCTATACTACTATTATTGTTGAATGCACATTCAGCCCGATTGGCATATTTGTAGGTCTGGCACAGCAATCAAAATGAAATATCTCCGAGTCTTATCAATTAATACAGACTTGTGCTCAAATAAAATTACAAACCAAAAAAAAACAAAAAACAATTATTACATGATCTCTAAAACAAATGGTTTGATTGATTACATGACCAAACAACACAAAGGTTATTCAATGATGGAAAGAACATTTCACCTATGATTTACCAAGTGGGAATTTAATTTCCTTTTTTCCTTCAAGACCTTAACAATGTGGTCAGTCTCAGCTTGCTTCGTTTTGAAATCCACCAAATCTTTAATGGTTGTCTTGAGTACTGCTACTGATTGTGTTGTTGGCTTCCTCAACATGTCAACTTCATCTCTAAGTGCAGAAGCAGAATCTCTTTCTACCACTAGTTTAGCCTCTAGAGCATCAGCAGTTGGCAATTCATAATGCACGATTGGGCCAGTGCCACTGCTGTGGGATGATACAACGTCCATGGGGACCTCGCTCTTTGATCTTGGGCTAACCTATTTTGCCATTAAAGTTCCGATTGGATTCAGAAAAGTTGAAGTTAGCAAAACATCTCAACTAGGAGTTATAATAGCAAACCAGTTAAACAAACAAGGAATTAAAGAGTTTCAATTCAATGTTGAAAAGTAGTTATTAACATCATTGTAACCCGTTCTTGCAGCAGCAAACAGTTAAACAAACAAGTAGCTATTTAAGTTCAGGCAAACAGATAATTCTTAACGGTAAGTATCAAACACATAGATAGGCGCAGTCTATAATAGGATTAATGATACGTCTCCAACGTATCTATAATTTTTTATTGTTCCATGCTATATTATATTCTGTTTTGGACATTAATGGGCTTTATTATACACTTTTATATTATTTTTGGGACTAACCTAGTAACCGGAGGCCCAACCCCGAATTGCTGTTTTTTGCCTATTTCAGAGTTTGCAGAAAAAGAATATCAAACGGAGTCCAAACGGAATGAAACCTTCAAGAACGTGATTTTCGGAACGAACGTGATCCAGAGGACTTGGACCCTACGTCAAGACATCAACCAGGAGGGCACGAGGTAGGGGGGCGCGCCCTCCACCCTCGTGGGCCCCACGTTGCTCCACCGACGTACTTCTTCCTCCTATATATACCTACGTACCCCCAAACTACCAGACACGGAGCCAAAAACCTAATTCCACCGCCGCAACCTTCTGTACCCGTGAGATCCCATCTTGGGGCCTTTTCCGGAGCTCCGCCGGAGGGGGCCTCGATCACGGAGGGTTTCCACATCAACACCATAGCCTCTCTGATGATGTGTGAGTAGTTTACCTCAGACCTTCGGGTCCATAGTTATTAGCTAGATGGCTTCTTCTCTCTTTTTGGATCTCAATACAATGTTCTCCCCCTCTCTTGTGGAGATCTATTCGATGTAATCTTCTTTTGCGTTGTGTTTGTTGAGACCGGTGAATTGTGGGTTTATGATCAAGATTATCTATGAACAATATTTGAATCTTCTCTGAATTCTTTTATGTATGATTGGTTATCTTTGCATGTCTCTTCGAATTATCAGTTTGGTTTGGCCTACTAGATTGATCTTTCTTGCAATGGGAAAAGTGCTTAGCTTTGGGTTCCATCTTGCGGTGTCCTTTCCCAGTGACACTAGGGGCAGCAAGGCACGTATTGTATTGTTGCCATCGAGTATAAAAAGATGGGTTTTATATTATATTGCATGAGTTTATCCCTCTACACCATGTCATCTTACTTAAAGCGTTACTCTGTTCTTATGAACTTAATACTCTAGATGCATGCTGGATAGCAGTCGATGTGTGGAGTAATAGTAGTAGATGCAGGCATGAGTCGGTCTACTTGTCTCGGACGTGATGCCTATATACATGATCATACCTAGATATTCTCATATCTATGCTCAATTATGTCAATTGCTCAATAGTAATTTGTTCACCACTGTAATACTTATGCTCTTGAGAGAAGCCACTAGTGAAACCTATGGCCCCCGGGTCTATTTTCCATCATATTAATCTCCCGTCAACAAGTTATTTCTAGCGTCGTCTTTATTTTGCTTTCTTTACTTTGCATCTTTATCATAAAAATACCAAAAATATTATCTTATCATATCTATCAGATCTCACTCTCGTAAGTGACCGTGAGGGGATTGACAACCCCTTTATTGCGTTGGTTGCGAGGATTATTTGTTTGTGTAGGTGCGAGGGACTCGTGCGTGGCCTCCTACTGGATTGATACCTTGGTTCTCAAAAACTGAGGGAAATACTTATGCTACCTTGCTGCATCACCCTTTCCTCTTCAAGGGAAAACCAACGTAGTGCTCAAGAGGTAGCAATTAACAGGTTGTGGCATTATGTAATCAGTAGCAAACTAAATTAAGCCAAGCAACGTAATTGAACAATTTTGCAATAAGTGGCTAACTAAAATTCCGAGAAGCAGGTAACTGAACTTACGCTAGTTCTTTGTACAGGCACACTGGAACTTCTTTTTCCCTTACAAGGTTGTACGAAGGAGTCCATGGCATCAATTGCTTGGATATGTAGTCCCAATACTTCTTTCTTCCCACACTCCATTGGTAAGTTGAATGGTTAATCTGGTAAGATGGTGCATCCTTGATATGTTATATGAGGACGTGTAGTCAGACTAGTTGTAGCCACACACATCACAGTGACTTTTACTGTATATTTCATGTGATTACTTTTGCAATATCGAGATCTAAGCAATCTACAATAGGATGAAAAGACTGGCATCCTTCACATTATTGGCGAACTCAGTTCATAGAAACAGGCAATTCAACCATTCTGTGGGTAAATCAAAAGCGCCACTGGAATATGTTTCACTACGACCCCTATCATACACGCAAAAAGGGGCGACACCACCATAGGGGCTGGTATGGGCGGCCGCCTCGGGTGGCTCAAAAGTGTGCACCTAGTTTGAGTCGTCCAGGTTGGACCAGGCTAGTTTTGTTCGTCCCAACGCACAAGCAGGCAATGTAAAAAATGAAGAAAATGTTTCAATTTGGATAGGCCAATAACATAAGTGCAAGGCAGGCCCTATAGCAGGCTCGCGGCCCAAACGAGCGCCTCACATATCGATCAACAGCAGGAAAAATCCCAATTCATCCGCTCCAACCTCCAGCCTGGTTCGCTCCTAACCTAGCCGCCGCTGGACAGACCGACACAGCACTTCCTCGCACCCTCGTTGGAGGGCGGTCGCCGGGCTTCAAGCGAATGGATGGACAAGAAGATGAAGATCCAACCCTGGGGGTAGCCTGCATGGGAGGCAGCGGCGGCAGCACGGGCATGGCATCGAGCTTGCGTAAACGGACAGTCGCAGCTTGCAAGAGTAGCATGCACAACGAGCAGGTACATCACATCCCTGATTATATCTAATTCAACTCTTCAATTTCTGGCCAATAGTTAAACTTGACGGTGTTGTAAAACTGCTTGTATGTAGGGAATCTATGAGAAAATGAAACCAATTTCTACTTATTTTATAACTCCCCCAATCAATACTAAACTGACTGAATCTGATGTATCTAATCAAGTTTTCGATGCAAACATCCAAGCTCATGTTGTTCTTGAGCCTGAAGTGTCTAATGAACAGACTGCTAATGAAGGATTCGATGCAAACATTTTACATGCTCCTGGTGATGAACATATAGTGTCTAATGAGGCATCTAATGCAAGCATTTTGCAAGCTCCCATTGAAGGATTTAGTGTCTAATGATGATCTGCTATGTTCAGAGAGACATAGAGATTTGTAGGCATTGATGACAAGCAAATAATAGTGCATTTTCATGGCTTGAGGAAACGTCGAGGCCATCTACCAGAAAGTCCCCGTATCATAAATACTTTTCTAATCTGTTGTTTGAAACTATTAGCATACTTGTGCAGGATAGATATATTGATATGCAGTTTGCGCACTGGTTATAGGTGCAATTACACTTTGATATTTTCAGCCAGAGAACGAATAATTCAAGTGGGTATAGACCATGTTTGTAGTCCTTGTACACCATGTTGCATTTTGTGGTTTTTGGTGCTTGCATCATTTAGTGTTTATAATCTGAACTACTTTGGATCATTAGCTGGTTTTCAAAGTGCATGTAGCTTCACATTTCTCAAGTTATGTTGATTTTCAGAGTGCAAGTGCCTTCGTATTTTTTAAGTTAAATGTTCGCCCCTGGTAACTTGAATTCGTGGATTTGCCACTGCACACAAATCATACACGAATGCCAGTATGAATTAAATGAAATGCAGGGACTTACGCTAGCTCGTTGTACAGGCTCACTGCAGCTCTGCTTGCGCTTGGGATGTTCCATGTATAAGTCCATGTTACCACTTGCTTGGATGTGCAGGCCTTGTGCTCCTTTCATCTCCCTCTGCATTTTTGACACGGCGAATGGCTGATCAAATAAGAGGAATCGACCTTGCTGTTGTACTGGAGGACAGATACTTACAAGGTTATACGGATGTGCAGGATGTGTACCAGATCCTGTAGCGCCGTCATGCTTCGCTAAAAAATGGATTTGCTTGTTTCAGATGATATCTCCAGAAGAAATAAGAGTTAAAGTCAGACTTGGATAGGCGTGTAAACTAAGAGAGCAGTGAAAGGATATCTAAACATCGTCGGAACAGTGCACAAGGGAGTGATGTATGGATACCTAGTTTGGGCCGGCGTTTGGGCATGCTCGCCTAGCTAGAGTGCGGGTCACTTCAGAGTCGTTGAAGGTGATGCGCTGGCGTTGGCTGGCCGCGCACCGATGCAGATCTTGAGTGGCAGCGAAGCGCTACGATCCAGTGGACGAGACCATTGGTGAAGCCCCAGCGGCCTCGGGGGGCGGAGGCGCGATGATGTGCTCAGTGAAGTAGCCCCGGTGAGATGGGAGACGGCGTCGGTGAAGCGCACCTGATGCGGTGGAAGTCGGTGTCTGTGAGGCACGTCGGTTGCGGCGGCCGACGTTGTCAGTGGACCACCCGGTGCGGTGGACGGGGGCGTAGATGAGGTTGCTCCGGTGCGGTGGTGAAGCGCGACCGTCGTCTTCGTCATCGTCGTCCGGCACAGAGGTGGGGAAAGAGACGAGACGAGGGGCAATTCGAACTTTGCTTGGGTTGGCGGCGAATTAGGGATTTGAGTAATCTGGGCGCGGAAGGGGACGGTGGAGAAGGGAGATTTTGCAGGGCTGGAATTGGGGCCGCCAGATATTTCAATCCGAAACGTGGAAGCGCAAACTTATTTAGTCGTCGTCCTTTTTTTAGGGGGGGGAGGGAGGGGGTGGGTGGCTGGGTGCTAAGCATCCGTCCGACACACGCGACCACCACGACACGACCCTGGTCTGCCTGGTGCGCCTACATTTGAGAATGCAAACGAATCTTCTTTCATTTGCAAACAAATCTGTATGTATTACCATGCCCGTATTTTCCTTGCAATAATTAGTCATTCGAAGCGAGATACTATAAATTAATTAATGAGGAGTTATTTGAAAAAAATCGAAACGGTATCCACGGTATCCACGCTAACGTGGATTAGAGTGTGTGTCACATAATTAGTTATTTGAATTAGAGTGTGTGTCACATAGCGATCTCCAATTCTAACGTGGATTTCGCATTTCACTGTATCCACGCTACTTTTTTAATACAAATTCATATGTATATGATGAACACCATGGTAGTGAGAAAACTTTTGGATGGATTCAAACATATGACCTAGTATGGCACGAATTCAAAATAATTACCCATATGCATGGTCCTCAGTTCAAATCTTACAATGTACACCAAATTGAAACATCGATATTAAGTCTCGTACTATCTACATTCAAATGTTGTTTTTAGCCCCCCCCCCCACACACACACACGCTACATACTTCCTGTATCGGTCAATCTTCCTCTCCTAACCACCTTAGGAACCTATCGGTTTCCAACACACATCCATTCTTTCTCTCCATGTTTCGATCTCTAACTCTCTCAACTACACAACCCCCTTTTCCACTCTGTTACAAAATGTATTTACCTGACACACCCGCCATTGCACCCCATGCCGAGCTCTCTCTCTCTCTCTCTCTCTCTCTCCCTCTCCCTCTCCCTCTCACCCTGTCACGCTAAATACATGCATTGCCTATCTAGCCCCCCAACCTCTCGTGCGCACGCATGCATGTTGTCTATCTAGGTCACTCCCTCGAGACTGTCTCACTCTTTCTTTCGCAAGGTGGGCCACACTCGCTCAATCTCGCTCTCTTTATCTGAGTCTCGTTTAACCTCGTTTTCTTTCACACACAAATGATATATCTCCCTGTTCGGGTCTCGATCGACACACTCTATACTCTCTGACATAGATTGTCTATCTAGGTCAGTCCATCGAAGCCGCCCCCACTCTTTCGACCTCATGGCGAGCCACGCTCTCTCTCTCTCTCTCTCTCTCTCTCTCTCTCTCTCTCTCTCTCTCTCTCTCTCTTTGTATGCTCGATTGACCTCGCTCTTCTCGGATAAAAACGATATATCACCATGTTTGAGCCCAATTCGACTTATTCACAATGTATACTCTCTCACGCACATTGTCTATCTAGGTCACTCTCTCCAACCCGTCTCACTCTTTCGATCGCACGATGACCCTATGTGATCGATTGACCTTGCTTCCTCCCACGCACAAAATATATCTACACGTCTGTGACTGGATCATCTCTCAAGCTCTATCTTACAGCCCTCACCCTTGCCAAAAGCTCAGTCGGACAATATCTCTCCAGAGCATATATTTGTTCAATGAATGTCGGACCACACTCACTTTGTCTCTCTATCTATATGTCTCTCGATTGACCTCGCTTTCTCACGCCGTATCTTCCACACATTAAAGCTACCTCTCCATCCCTCGCAAAGCCAGAGCTATTTACATTGTGAGGGGCACTCCAACCTTGGATTAATTAGTGTAGGCATTTATTCCGGTCGGTTTAGATTATATTTTCGTAGCATTCGGCCCACAACTACTCGAAACACCGTTGCAACCCCTGCAACTCCCCTAGTTGATTTCCCTGTGGCTCGGTCATCGCTCTCTCGCACGTCCTTTCTCGCCTTCAACGTCGCATCATGGTATTATTGCAAAAAAACTTTGTTGTTCTCTTTAATTATTATAAATAAGCTACAAAACTACACACTGATAGTCCACTTGGAATGGAACAAATTTCGACCCACAAATTAAAGTACTACAAACCACACACCGAGGGGCCCACATGTCATGAAACAAATTTGGACACATATACAAATTAAAAAAAATAAAGGACGAGGATCGAACATGCGACCAGGGCCTTCAAGCCGCACGTCAATAGGCAACATACGTAGAACAACAATGTTTGTTGTACCTCCCTTTGTTCACATAATGTTTTTATATTACCATAGCCTATTTAATTGATAACATGTAATTGTTTTTAGTACTATTCGCCTTCACTTACTGGTGGGTTCCATGTGTGCAATCTCTCCCTCCTCCCCTTCTGCGTTTAGACGCATGGGCAAACACGAAGAACTCGCGGGCGATGTTGCCGTTGACCATATCTAGACGCGTTCACAAGTTACGGCACCAGTTTCACGTGCTAGCAGCACTAGTCAGTGTGTACGTGCAATGCACGTTAATTTGGAAGTATATTAAGTGCATGCGGATATTAAATAGTATATTATTTGCGTGTTATTATGTGATTAGCACTATTTTTGGCATGAAATTAACTGCACGCTAGACGTGTTGAGCGCTCGACATTGAAGCAGTCTAGGTCGTTGGATGACAAGGAATACATGTGGCTTGATGACGTTTTATATTTAATTTGATACGGCTCTAGCAGAACATTCAATCGATCAAACTATAGATCTCGTTCAGTCTGACTCCGACTTTAAATTATAAGATGATCGATCTAAAATAAACAGAAATGATAAACATTCGGATTTTAAGCATGGCAATCCGAACGTTTTTCATGGAAAATTTAGATTACGCGGCGGCGGCAGGGGTGTCTTGCGGTGGGAAGCGGCTCCTCTGCCATGCTCTGTGTGTCGTCGGGCCACTGACCGATGGTGACGGCGGCGCCTTACGCCGTTGTTGGCGTACTCCTGGACGTTGGCCTAGCTTCAAGGAAGGCCAAAATGTTCTGGACTTTGGAGCGAGTCAACTGGCTGGAGGAGGCGACTGGCGTTGGTGCAAAGAAGCGGTCGACGACGGCCATCCATGTCGCTGAGGGGGGCAATGGCACCCGCGCGGGGACAGGCGCTGTCAATGGCGCAGCGGAGACATTCGTGTGCACAGGCACCGGCACGGGCGCGCACGTCAGTGCACGCGCAGGCAGGTGCACGGGCACCGGCACGGGCGTGCGCGTCAGTGCATGCACAAGCGCATGCGTTGGCAGGTGCACGGGCGCGTGAAAGTCGGTGGGGACCTTGTGGAACCCCGTGGCATCAAGCTCGGCGACAATGTGCGGCTCCCAGCCCATCAATGCCACGGGGATGAGCGCTGGCGGGGCGACGGGAGCCGGAACGGGAGCGGGGACAGGCGCGGCGTCTTCCCGCAAGGCCAGTACAAGCTCGTCCCAAAGCGCCTTATGTTCTTGAGACTCCGGCTGGGTGTCTTCCTCAGGAAACTGGAAGACTAAGTCAAGACCATCGTGATGCGGCATGGCATATGTTTAGGTCAGGCTGGTTGGAGGTAGAAGACAGGAGAATCGGAGAGGAAGAGAGAAGATTGTAGCGATACCAGGTAGTGCGGGGTTGATTTTAAACTGCGGCGCCGGCGACATTAAAAGTGGGAGAAGTTTGGACGAAGGTGGGCGGCAGAGCCTGGTCAAAGGGCTCGCCTCCCGGTGAGCCTGCACAGCGGTCTGCTCGCACGCCTCCCTGTTAGCCGGCGCAGCGGTCTGCTCGCACGCCTCCCGTTGACTCACACGCTTGCTCGGACGGCACCTGCCGATGAGAAGCGAGACTCGTGGCGACACACAAACGCCCACGGTTTCAATAGTGAAAGCGTTCGCCTTAACATGACAGGTCTTTGTTCCAAAATACCTTAACTCTTCATTTGTGCAACTTGTCATAAGCAGCTTGTCTCAAATTGAAGAAAAAAATTACGAAGTAATATTTGTGCCATATCACGTGACCATGCTCAGTTTCAAGAATTTATGGTCACTTTTGGATTTTCTGAAATTTAAGTTCCAGGATTCGAAACAATATCATAACCTGCATCATGCAATAAATTTTCAAGCCATACATCTGTCCTGTTGTATTTCTTAAGAAAGGATTTGGTCAAATATTTTGCTTAGTTAGATTTTAGACAAGTTATATATGCAGAGCAAAAGGATAATCCCTCCGTACCAGTGCATTGCCTGATATATTAACTCAAGTACTAGGCACGAACAAACAGGCTCAATTATGTGCTCATCCTGGTGTAGTAGTAGTACTAGGCAATGTAGTTGATGGGTGACCTTGGCGAGCGGCGACCGAGGGAATTGAACTGTGCTCAGCATGGTAGGTAACGTTGTCTAGTTACTAAAGCATCCCTCTATTGTTCATCGGTAGTCATTATGGACCGGGTACATGAGGGGAATTTCCTAGGGCAGGAATTCTGGACGCCAGATATTTTGACTCGAAACGCGGAGGCTCGACTGGTTGGGGTTGCCTAATGTGCGTACCACGCACGCCACCAGAAGGACACGAGCCCGGTTTTTTTATTTTTTATTTTTTTAGGATCAACACGAGCCAAGGTCTGGCTGGTACGCCGTTGGGTCCTACCATTCGAGAATACGAAAGGAACCTTAGATGCTATATGCCGATACGAGTTGCTTGGAGCTTGTAGAACCTTTGCACGGGCACACACGAAGAGCGGCGCTAGCTTGCCGTGGTGTTATTACAACTAAAAAAGCTTGGAAAATAGAAGAATCGCCTAGAACAAGAGACGTTTTGGCTGGTTGAGACGGAGCTAACCACACCTATCCTCCGTGCCATGTTAGCATGATGAAGCTGTGTGGCTAGTGGGGTGTTTTCGACCGACTGGCTGGGTCCCGAGGTCGAACCATAGGTACTACGTCTGATACATGGCACACCCTACCACGCGGTTTTGGGGTCCTCCCGGGTAGTGCACGCATATATTCTTCCTGACGTGGGACGCCCTACCGCGTGTTTTCGCCGAAGCAAGTAAATGAGTCGTCAAATCACGAAAGACCACTTTTCACGCTGAGTACATCAGTGAAGCACGGTGGCTAGCTAGTTGGGCTAGTTCGACCGATTAGCTAGGCCACCGCCACATTTGTATTTTCACCCCTTTTTTATCTACTTGCCGGCAGGTAAATTTAAATATCCACCGCGGCGTTGCTCTGGTGTTTGATTGTGGCATGATTTTTAATTTTTTTGATTGACGGGAGCAGGCGCGGCAGGATTTTTAATTTTTTGATTGACGGGAGCAGGCGCGGCAGCAATTAGTCACGATGACTCCGCCTGTAAAACCCACTGCTCCCTGATGTGAGAAGTCGTCGACTGGTGTTTTACCATGGTGAAAACCATAAGATCCCCCAATCCTCAGCTGGCTCCCTCCGCCTTCTCGTAGATTGCATTGCCTTTCAGCCGTTTTGCCCCCTGCATCACCAACGGCGTGCGCCTCGAGAAGCAGAGGGACTTCAGTGGTGTTTAGGCGCCCTCTGCATGGGCATGTCCATGTCTCGGTGCAACATGACCGTTGGATCAAACTCAGACCGTGCAGATCAGTCACTGAAGCACAAAGTGTGTGGGTGTGTTTGGTTGCATTCTCATCTCAATATAGTTGTTTCCTCTTCGTGTATTTGTGTTAACCTACTAGTGTGGACTCATGCACCCTTCATGCACTCTGCCAAACACCCAAAAGTGGGTCGAGAAGGGAACTTTTGCTCCCGTCCCGTGCACCCTTCATACAACATGCCTAACACTATTTGTGCTTCATATGGTTCATGTTTCGTGGAGTACTGTAGCACCGTACTCTCCGTGCGTTGTAGACCTAGTTCTGTTAACATTGATCTCACCGTTCATTCTCGACCGGACAGTCGAGAAAGCGGTACTATGTTACTACATTACTGTTCATATAGTTGACATGCGCACAACATCATTTGTTGTCGTCATATCTTACTACACTAGCAACAAGATTATGTAGTACTGACGTATGAACCACTGCACATGCCTAGTAGTAGGAGCACTGTGTATGTTCAAGTGGCTGTCGTGTTTCGCACTCCTTCGCCGTAAGAGTGGAAACGCTTGTTGTAATCATTTTTTTCTTCAGAAAAATAGTGGTCACGCTCTACCGTGCGGATCCTCCTCCAGCCATGCACTAAATTACTCACTTTCGCCGACGTGTGGGACAGCCAGCATCGGGGTCCACCAGCCATGCACTAAATTACTCTGTAGTAGAGTGACGGTAGACTACCCCGATCGAAGCGACGCAGTAATGCCCAATGAGCCGTCAAATCACAAAACCCCCTCCTTTCCAGCAGTAAGTTGGACGGACGAAGCAACCATCATTTCACTCTTCTCTCTCAGCTTCCTCTCTACCCAACTCGCTTCTCCCTCATCTTGTTCCTCATTTCTTCAAGCAAACCCTGACCTGCTTCTGCCATTGTTCTTCTCTCCCAAAGAAGGAAAGGTGAGCGCATCCATGGTGTTGATTCTGGCCAAGGCCCGGTCTTGCAACCCCGAGACTGATCCTATAACTCCCTCTCTTTTCTTCTTTTGGGTTTGGGATTATGGTTTCTTTTCTTTTATTTCTATTTGATAGTTTTCTTGATGGACGCTGGAGCACTGGCCGAAGTGATGTCTATGGCTCTGGCCAAAACCATCGAGGCTCATGGTACGAAGAAGCGCAAGCACCCCGCCGAGACTACCGCAGACAAGCTCAAAGCCATCGCCATGTCCAAGCCCCCCTCTTCGGGACCCCTCATTAAGCAAGTCCAGGTAATATCTCTTCTTGACGATCTTTTTCTCGATCTTGATCGTATTTTTTCATTTAACACGCAATACTAGTACTAGTAGTACAACTTTCTGGGTGATCTTGCATGTGATTTTTGGGTGCCAAATAACGGTTCTAAATTCCTCTTTTGACCAAAACATGGGAGAGTTTGACACTGATTTCTTATAGATTACTTTCAACTACTCCCTTTGTCCCAAATTTCTTGTCTTAGATTTTTCTAGATACGGATGTATCTAATACTAAAATGTAACTTGATACATCTGTATCTAGACAAATCTAAGACAAGAATTTTGGGACGGAGGGAGTACTTTATGAACATCAATGCTACCTTTGAAGAGGGTATGTTTGCCTAAGTAACTTGTGTTATGGATATTGCAAGTAATCCCTCTGCTCTCATGCCTTTGAAGACATGTTCTAGTGTCTTTGTTCACTCATTTCTGTGCGTATATGTAGTCATATATGGACTATAATATCAAAAATCATCTTATATTTTTGAACGGAGGTAGTAATAAAATATGGTTTCTGTTTGAATTAGAACCAGGTCCGCGGTGGAGATGAAGTTCTCAAAGTCATGACGTGTGAACTGGAAGACCTGAGGATGAGTTCTACTTCTAAACTATCCAGCTGCTGTGTCCTTGTCGCCATGTGTCCTGAACTAGTGTTTTCCTGTAGCATTGTTGTCAGGCGTGTTCTCGAGGCTGTACTTGACCACAACAATTTCCTGGATGTGCCTTCGATTATGAAGGGTGTGGTTCTTGTAAAGCTTCCCTACAAATCTGATGCGGCCTGTCTTGATGATCATGTTTATGAGTGGAAAGACCACTCTGTTAGGTTCTCCAAGGTTGACGAGATGGTGATGGTGCATGTAGACATCTCTCATGAAGTCCATGGCCTAGTCAGTTATGCGGGGTTCATCCCATAGGTCGGTGGCAAGAAATAGTCTGCCGAGTTTAATTAGTGCAACTTTGCTTGTCTGTAGTAAGTACTATTGTTCAGTACTTGATTTGTGTTTGTGAACCCTGTATTGTTTATTAGTACTACCGCTTTTGGTGTGTGGTCAGTCCTGAGAAAGGTCTATGTTAATGTCTGTCCACTCAATTCAGTCTGTATATTTTGAAGTATTCAGATCATCTTTTTTGTGAGGATGGTTTATCAATTATGGTTACACTCCAATATCTGTATGCATTGCAGGGTTTATCGCACCCACCAGGATTTCCAGTCCCATGGATGTTCGGTCCATACGATTTGTCACGGCCTTTGGACTATCCTGCTTGTGGGAGTAGGCGGGGCCCCTGCATGCCACCCGTAGTTGGACGATCAATCTTCTGTTTAGTACTTCAACATAGTGATTTTCTGGTAAGGATTCACTTGTGTCACATCAAGTAAATCTTATTGATTTACTGTCTAAATCTTATTGATTTAATGTCATGTTTTCTTTCATTTCCTGCAATTTTACGATGCAGGTTTTGCCATGTGACATTCATCGCAGAACAAACCGTTTGGTTTGCTCTACGATGGCTATTTTTGCAGGTTTCACTTCTTATATCGTGTCAGTAATGAAGGCACTGTCCATCACTTATATTACTGGAAAAAATTGGATCAGTCTGTTGTCTAAGTACAAGCTGAATCCCTATGATGAACTGCGGTTTGGTTTAACAAAAACGCCACAATTAGTCCTCGTGTTTAAAAGAAATGAAGAAAAAAACTGGATCACACTCATGAAGCCTAGTCAAGTTAGAAAGCTGATCATAGCAGACCAGACACGATCGCTGCTGTCTCGCACTTCGATACCACCTTCAGCAACGGATCGAGCACCGGCAGTTGCTCTAGCACTGACAGTGGCAGCAGCTCAGTCTGATCCAGCTGAGGATTGGGCACCGACCGCGTCAGCGGATCAGGCTGATCTACCGGAGGATCGGGCATCGACACGGCACCTGCTCCGACACTGGCACCAGCTCTACAAGGAGCACCATCTCCGGCAGCAGCAGCGGCTTTGGCACCTGCACCAACACTTGCACTCGCATCTGCTCCGGCCCGTGCAGCGGCAACCGAACGAGCGGTTGCACCGGCAACAGACTAGGCTGCAGTTCGCACTTCATATACCAAAGTCCTTACAAAAACCGACATGTCCACCTTCTTGGTAAGCATTGGCCGCCCAAGTGTTTCGTTCTTTTCTCTTTCCATGTTGTTTCGCATGATTCACTGTGTTGATCTAACTATTTGGGTATCTCTTCTTGTTTGCAAACAGAGAATTCCTAGAGCAACGAGGGAGTCGTTCAACAATCCGGGCGACAGCAGCCAAGTTTCTCTTACCATGCGCAGCCTTGGTGTGAATGAACCTGCTCAATATACCGTAAGTACAAAGGATGGTCGCATGATGATTGATGCTAAAGGATGGTCAAGGTTCAAATCTAAATCATATCTTGCGGTAGGGGATGATCTCAAAATCGAACTTTCTCGGCAAGGAGAGCTGGTCCAAATCAACTTTGAAATTTTTCAGTAGCAGCACGCAACTGCCGAACTGATGTATCCTACGAGAAATTTTGATGTAATAATCTGGCATGGTGAAACAAGTGTCTTGTGTGTATAAGTAATACGACAATATTATTTATCACATGGTATATTGTTGATAGAATTGCAACTCTCATTGCTGGTTAGGAACTGTCGTTCGATTTCATTCCAACAACTGCCATGCTTTATTCAATTTTCTGTATTCGCCTTGCGATAGCATCTAAAACCAGCGTCGTACCGATCGTTTGCAATATGAAAAGCGCTGAGGTAGATCACATGGGCCCCCAAACATGCAGGGTGGGCATGCGGCCCAAAGTCCAGAACCGTGAGCCTGTCTGAGTATTATATTCTCAGCTGAACCCCCATAATGCCCGTGTGTTGCACGTAACATCAAGATGCATTTCTATGAGTATTTTATCTTGTGAGAGAAAAGGATGAACGAGGGAAGGCCTTATTTGCAAATGTGGAGAGGTGTGTGGGTACCTTTTTGCAAAATTGCCATAGTTTCCTTCCTATCTGTCAGATATAAATCGGACGGCCTATATTGCAGGATGGCAGGCACACCATCATCACCAACTCGTCTATACTATGTTAAAAACAACTCTGTTTTTTATAATTATATATGTTATATATATTCCCCTTGATTTTTCTTATGTATAAAGTTGTGATATAAAAGATTTGTATATTTCTTTACAGAGGGAGTATCTCTCTGTCAAAAATATATTTTTGTGTAACTAGTTACTCCTGTCTTTCTACTTCCTTGCGCTGATATATAGGGCATCCGGCAACGGGGTCCATGTGCCATATGCACAAATTAGAGTGCACAACTGCACGGTAGACACACCCCGGTCGTAGCGCCGCAGTAATGCCAAATGAGCCGTCAAATCACAACCCCACCCCCCTTTCCAACTTTAGCAGTAAGCTGGACGGACGAAGTGGCAATATTTCACTGGGCCTGAATCCCCTTCTCCCTCGTCTGCTTGTTCAAAGAAAACCCCCTCTCGGCGATTGCATAGGGTTTGATCATGGAGAACCAGGTACGAATTTTTCATCCATCCTCGATAAATCCAAGTCCCTTGGTCGCGGGTAATCCTAGGATGGCAGCCACCGCCGTTGATGCATTTTTCTTCCTACTGAATCTAGTGTTTTTCAATTGCAGTGCCCAAAGTGCGAGGACCCTACAGGTTTCTGCGCCTTCGGCGAGACGCCAAAGTTATTTCTAGATTTGGATAGGGAATACATTGTGTTCTCATATTATTTTTCCTGCAGTGCATTATTTGCTCTGCCAGAACACATGTACTCAAGATGCTCCGCCTTGCAATAATTGAATACACCAGTTTAATGGTCACAGTGAAGATAAGCCATGGATATAAGTTCCGAGTTGGGTTCATGAACCAAGAAGATCGCTGCTTTTTTATGGCCAAACTTGATAAACTTTCTCAAGTCTTACGGACTGAAAGTTGGCGCACGAATGTTGATGGAAATAGCAGAACCTGGTCTCATCTTCACTGCGATCTTCCACCCCAACGTCGTTCCAATTGTTCATCCATGTTAGTTTTGTATCTAGTTCTTGCTTGTTGCCTCGATTACTTCTTAATCCACCTATTCTGTCTAACTAATCACAATTTAACTTTAGAAGTAGCAACGAATCTCTCACGAAGATGCTACTTCTAACTAATATTTTCTTATAATTGGTGGCACATGTAGGTTTTTTTAGAGTTAAGCAGGCTGCTCGTTTGTTATTCTGTAACAACTCGGCTGTTACTGATGGCACTGAAGTTGACTGGGACGACATCCACAAGTTCCTACACTTTATTGATCGTCTTGAGGTCCTTGTGGGGCGTTTCAATGGTGGAAGGCCACGTGGGATATGTGTGCCACTGCTGCACTCGTTGAACAGGTCCAACTGTGTCAAGAAACTTATGGTACGAGCTCTTTTCTGTTATATGTTGTTCATAAACTATTGCTTATACACAGTTTTACAGCTGTGATCTTCTTGAAATAGAAACTACCCAGTTCTATTGTTCCTATATAGATGCCTGGCCATGGTCGGGTCAGACTTGCGCTTGGTCACAACATGATATTTATGTCGACCTACTCCATTCCCCTTGGAGGTGAAAAGATACTTATTCATGGGTGGTCTCAAATAATGAAGGCCCGACCATCTTGGAGAATAGGACAGAAGATTATGTTCCTGCTTTTCCATGGCTCTAAAGCGAATATCCTATTTATTGACCACATTGCGAGATGAAGCCGCTTTCAGAAGGTTGTGGATGCGCGGGGTGGCGCCTGGGCCTTGTCCTGGGGCTTGGCAGCCTCACCCTTGGTTAATTGTAGGCAAAGTAGCACTATTCGAGGCATGCTTTGTATGGTTGAACCTGTATAAGTACTCATACTGCTTTCAGTTATGGTTGTTAAGTGCCCCTGCTGGTTTCAGTTAAGGTTGTTAAGTACTCCTGCTGCTTTTACAGTCTGTCGTGTTTCTTCAGTCCTGTCTTCCTCCAGCCGCCAAAACCAAACCAACGCCGACGGGGCCGCCTGCTTCTGCCTCCCATGGCTGGCTGCGCCTCAGTGTCGGTGTACTAAAGTAGGGGTACCATAATACCCCGAACTTGTGCACGGGCAGTTGTAGCACCCTGCGGCAAGGACCGCCAGGGAAGCGCCAAGAGAAGACCAAGCATTCAAGACAAGGCCCCCGGCAAGAGGAGCTTGCCGGGCCAAGGAGGCAAGACCCCGGCAAGAGGAGCTTGCCGGGACGACCGAGCCCATATAAAGCCATTCAAGAACAAAGTATACAAGACAGGAGACCGAGACCCCGGCAAGAGGAGCTTGCCGGGAAGGCCAAACCCGGGCACCACAAGAGAAGCCCGCCACGGCGCGCCATGCGCCCCGGCAAGGCCTGATGACCGGCAAGCTATCAGGCGCGGGAAGGCAACCACCGCGGCAAGCCTCTTGCCGCGGCAAATCGCCACCTCAGGACTGCGCTCCAGCTCACCCGCCCACGCGTCGCTCCGGGGTTTCCCCCAAGGGCACGTGGCGGGGCACTGCGCAGCCTGGGGTGTGCGGTGGCATGCAGCGACCATCGTGGCGAACGGTGGCGCACCTAACGGTCTGCCTCGATGCTGTCCAGGCGACCGCGACGGGCATTTAATGCCCTTGTCCCCTACCGTCAGAAATAGGTATGATAACACTGTGCAGCACTGTGCGCACACCTCTTTTACATTTTTACCCCTTCTCCTACGTTGACACCTGTCGGTGACCCCTTGCCCTATAAAAGGAGGCCCGTGTGCAACGTAGAAGGGGTTGGTTCGGTTCAATCCCCACGAGACTCAGCTCATACGCTCGGTGTAGCTAGTTCTTCAAGCTCCCGAGCTCCCCAGCAGAATACAAACCAAGCAGGAGTAGGGTTTTACGCGTCCGTCGCGGCCCGAACCTGGGTAAACCGCCCGTGTGCTCGCCTCGATCTGCTCTCCGTGCTCCCTCCGCCCTCTCACCGGACAAACAAAGGGGCTCCGGTCCCATAGGTGCTCGCGGGGGACAGCCTTCCCCCCGACATCTTTGGCGTGCAATGGGATACTCGGCCGTCCCGCCCTCGCCAAGTTCATGGCAGCTTCCCACCACGCCTACAACGTACTCAAGATGCCGGGGCCGATAAGCGTCATCACTGTCCACGGCGACAAGAAGGATGTGCTTGTCTGCGCCGACAAGATCTACCGGGATGCAACAGCCGCGGCAGAAAAGGACACACTTGCCGCTGAAGCTCCCGGGGGGAAGAAGACGAAGACCAAGTCCGGCAAGTGCTCTGGGGCCCACTCCGGCAACCGCACCTCTTCGGAGTGCTGCGCCGCCGTCGAGGACGTTCCATCGAGCTCCACCGGCAAGTGCAAGAAGGGAATGGCCGCTCCTCCGGCAACCAAGAAGGTGTCCGCCCAGGAGGATGGCACTGGTGGTACCTTCACCATCAGTGCTACACTTGACAGCAAATAGGAAAGCGCGCTCGTTGCCTTCCTGCGGGCGAATGTTGATGTGTTCGCATGGCGACCGTCTGACATCCCCGGCGTTCCCAGGAAGGTAATTGAGCACAAGCTTGCTGTTTGCCCTCATGCGCGGCCCGTCAAGCAGAAAGTAAGAAAGCAAGCCGTGGAGCGCCAAGAATTCATCAGCGAAGAGATCAAGAAGCTAGAGGCAGCAGGCCTAGTGAGAGGTGTGATCCATCCGACGTGGTTGGCGAACCCAGTTGTCGTGCGCAAGGCCAACGGGAAGTGGAGACTGTGCATAGACTTCACCGATGTGAATAAAGCATGTCCCAAGGATCCATTCCCCTTGCCGCGCATCGACCAGATCGTCGACTCCACTGCCGGATGTGAGCTACTCTCTTTTCTGGATGCATATTCAGGCTACCACCAGATCTTTATGGCCGAAGAAGACGAAGAGAAGACCGCATTTATCACTCCATGTGGCACTTATTGCTTTATACGCATGCCGTTTGGACTGAAGAATGCGGGATCAACATTTGCAAGGGTGGTGCACACTACTTTCGAGCCACAGATCCACAGAAATGTAGAGGCTTACATGGATGACATCGTGGTGAAGAGCAGAAGCAAGGAAACTCTGGTCCAAGATCTGGAAGAGACATTTCAGAACCTGCGCAAGATACAACTCAAGCTGAACCCCGAGAAGTGCGTCTTCGGAGTCCCCTCCGGCAAGCTTCTCGGGTTCTTTGTGTCACAGCGGGGGATCGAAGCTAACCCCGACAAGATCAAAGCCATTGAGCAGATCGAGGCCCCGAAGCGCGTCAAGGATGTCAGGAAGCTTGCAGGTTGCGTGGCTGCCCTCAGTAGGTTCATTTCAAAGTCTGCAGAACGCGCCCTACCTTTCTTCAAAATCTTGAAGAAGGCAGGTCCCATGCAGTGGACTCCGGAAGCGGAGGCAGCGTTGCAAGATTTGAAAAGGTACCTATCCTCCACTCCAATACTTGTCGCGCCTAGACCTCAGGAAAAGTTGTTGCTATACCTAGCGGCAACCAACCAGGTGGTTAGTGCTGCGTTAGTGGCGGAGAGGGAGGCCGACGAAGAGTCTATGCCACCGGCAAGCGAATCCAGCGACAAGCAGGGGGCTGCTCCGACAAGCTCTGGCCCCGACAAGGACAACTCTGCGCAGGAACAGGATGGAGTGCGGAAGAAGATGGTGCAGCGCCCGGTGTATTTTGTGAGTTCCCTCTTGCAGGGGGCTAGATCAAGATACTCCGGGGTGCAGAAGTTGCTTTTCGGCCTCCTCATGGCCTCAAGAAAGCTGCGCCATTACTTCCAGGCACACGAGATAACGGTGGTCACTCGCTTTCCGTTGAAGAGGATATTGCATAATCCAGAAGCAACAGGCAGGATCGTCGAGTGGGCACTGGAGCTGTCGAGCTTTGGACTCAAGTTTGAGAGTACTTCAACCATACAGAGCCGAGCTTTGGCAGAATTCATAGCTGAGTGGACCCCAACGCCAGATGAAGAAGTCCAAGAAACAAGCGCACCCGTACAAGAAGCAACAAGTGAATGGGTAATGTATTTCGATGGTGCCTTCTCGCTGCAAGGCGCCGGTGCTGGCGCGGTACTCATCGCGCCCACCGGGGAGCACCTCAAGTATGTTATCCAGATGCACTTCCCGAGAGAGCAAGCAACAAACAATACTGCTGAGTATGAAGGCTTGCTTGCCGGCCTCAGGATTGCGGCCGAACTTGGGATCAGAAAGCTAATTGTGCGGGGAGATTCTCAGTTGGTGGTCCGGCAAGTCAACAAGAGCTACCAGAGCCCTTTGATGGAAGCTTACGTAGATGAAGTGAGGAAGCTGGAGGAGCGCTTTGAAGGTCTGCAAATGGAGCACGTCCCGAGAGCTCAGAATGAGATAGCAGATGGCCTTTCAAAGTGCGCCTCGATGAAGTTACCTGTGGAACCAGGGACCTTCTTGCTCAAGCTGACTCAACCATCCGTTACACCATCAATCGGGCAGTCCAAGAAGAGAAAGTTGGTCTCCGGCGACTACCTACCGGCGGATTTTCCTGAAACCGCCGCCAAGGTCCCCAAGATCAACAATTAGAACACTGAGGAACAATCCGCTCCTGCAGATCCCAGGATCCGTCCAGTCGAAGCGGGTGCTCCCGACAAGCCTTGCCCCGGCAAGCAGATCAACAGTCAGAACGCTGAGGAACAATCCGCTCATGCGGATCCAAAGATCTGTCCAGTCGAAGCGGGAACCGCTCCTGCAGACCCAAGGATCCGTCCAGTCGAAGCGGGTGTTCCCGACAAGCTTTGCCCCGGCAAGCTTGCCGGGGGATTACCAGCTCCGGCGGGGCCAGCGGTTCTTGCCGTGGAAGCCGGGGTCCCCGCAGCGGCCCTCATGCCTTTAGTCCTTGCCGTCGAGCCCCGGGCTCCGACATGGGCACAGCAGATCGTCCGCTTTCTGCAAACTGGAGAACTTCCCGAAGACCCAGAAGAAATAGAAAAGATAACCAGGCAGTCAAGTATGTACCAGTTCGTGGATAACGAGCTGTACAGAAGAAGACTCAACGGTGTCAGATTGAAGTGCATCTCCAGGGAAGACGGGCAGAAGCTGTTGGCAGAGATACACGGAGGCATATGCGGCCACCACATTGGCGCGAGAGCACTTGTCGGGAAAGCTTTCCGGCAAGGGTTCTTCTGGCAAGAAGCCCTCCAAGATGCAACTGCACTAGTAGCCAAGTGTGAAGCGTGCCAGTTCCATGCAAAGCAAATTCATCAGCCAGCTCAAGCTCTCCAAACAATCCCTTTATCCTGGCCCTTCTCGGTCTGGGGGCTCGACATCCTCGGCCCCTTCCCCCGAGCCGTCGGGGGCTTTGAGTACTTGTTCGTCGCAATCGACAAGTTCACAAAGTGGCCAGAAGTGGATCCAGTGAGAAAGGTGACAGCACAGTCAGCGGTCAGGTTCTTCCGGTCAATTGTTTGCCGTTTCGGAATCCCCAACAGGATCATCACCGACAACGGTACACAGTTCACTAGTCGCGCCTTCATGCAGTACGTCCAAGACCTTGGCTCCAAGATCTGTTTCGCTTCTGTTGCTCACCCAAAGAGCAACGGTCAAGCGGAGAGGGCCAATGCTGAAGTGCTGCGCGGACTCAAGACAAGGACCTTCGACCGGCTGCGCAAGTGCGGAAGAAATTGGATCGAGGAGCTGCCGGCCGCTCTTTGGTCGATCAGAACGACACCAAATCGAGCCACCGGACAGACACCCTTTGCTCTAGTCTATGGAGCAGAAGCAGTTATCCCCACGGAACTCGTATACGGATCTCCTCGAGTGCTCGCTTATGATGAGCTCGAGCAAGAGCAGCTGCGGCAAGATAACGCGCTGCTCCTTGAGGAAGGACGTCTCCAGGCTGCGGTACGAGCTGCTCGATACCAGCAAGCCTTGCGTCGCTATCATAGCCGCAAGGTCAAGGCCAGGAGTCTTGAGGAAGGCGACCTTGTTCTTAGGCACGTTCAGTCGGCCAAGAATTCCAACAAGTTGACGCCGAAGTGGGAAGGCCCTTATCGGGTGAGACAAGTCACGAGGCCCGGCGCTGTCCGCCTCGAGACCGAAGAAGGCCTACCAGTGAGTAACTCCTGGAACATAGAGCATCTTCGCAAGTTCTACCCATAAGGCGCGGTTGCCGTGATCCGCTCCGGCAACCACCGTTTTGTACGAGCCGTGCCGCTGTTGCACGTAACCCTTGTACAAAGCCAGGCGCAGACCCTGGCAGCAGCAACAGATAACTAGCGGTTGCCGTGACCCGCTCCGGCAACCACCTTTTGTACAAAAGTCTTGCCGCTGTTGCATGTAATCCTTTGTACAAAGCCAGGCGCAGACCCTGGCCGCAGATGGAGCGGCGCCGGCGCCCCAAGTTTTAGCATGCATGCTGAGTCGGGTCTCGTCCTTGGTTAGGGTTGTCAGTTCCTAACTGTCGCTAACCCCTAGCTTAGAGGTCGAGTCCGTGTCTTTTTCCAGTCCTTTCCCTTTGGCTCGCAGGAATCGCATGTCCTCGCCGGGCCGCTCAAGGACAAGGAAGAGGAGAAGGACGATCCAGCACCTACACCCCGGCAACCCAGAAGTCGCCGGGAGCTGCAACCTCAGATAAGTCTTCGCATCCCTCTTCGTGCATTCTTTCATGAACTGAGGAATACGAAAACCTTGCTTCCTCTAAAAAGCTACCGTGCTCTCTTAAACGACCAGCCCCGGAGCGCGTTCCCGGGGCCCGTTTCTGATAGTAGCCGCGGCGGCAGAATGAGGAAGCAAGGGGCCAGAACCCGCCTCCTCCCTTGCCTCTGAGCATGGGGAGGGTCGAGGGGCGCGGGAAGATGGCAGGGCCTGTTGCCGGGCAGCGAGAAGTCTATCGTAACGATGCAAAAGGTTTCGCTCCTTTGCCGCGGGTCGTATCCGCGAGACAAATGATCCGGCAAACATCCCCTTTTCATTAAAAACATTCCACTCAGGTACAGTTCAGGAAGAATGAAAAACATGAAAGAAGGGATTACAAGATTTAAACGCAACTAAGGCCCGAGGGCTTACAAGCTGAAAAGAGATAAGGTGCCCGTAATCCCTTTCTTGTCTCTCTCCTCAGGAGGTAGGGCAAGTAGACGAAGAGGGCAAAAGGGGCGCCTAGGCGAGCTACGGGTGGTAGAAGGCACCAAGAGAAGATGCGGGGCTCCGCCCAGGAGCTCCGGAGGCTGAAGAAGACGGAGGCGCCGGAGGCAGAGCTGGAAGATGAGGCGGCGGCCTTGCCGCCATCCTCTTCCTCTTCCGCAGCCTCGCCACTCCAGCCGCCCGAGGAGATCAAGCCCCGGCAAGAGGAGCTTGCCGGACCGGAGAGAAGACCCCGGTGGTCGTCGCCGAGAGCAAGGGTGATGACGGCGTCTGGGGCGCATCTGGAACACGAGGCACCGGGACGTCAGCCAGCTGTCGAAGTCGGCCCGTACTCCGACTTGACGGCCTTTGACGCCTGTCCTCTGTCCTCCTCAGCAGCCCCCCTACGCCAGCCGCCCAAGGAGACGACCCCGGGGAGTTCACGGAGCCCGACGCGGACGATGGGGTCGCCGGTGCCACACGGAGCTGCGACCGACGCCTAGTCGGACCCGTCGTCCCGGCGACTGCTCCCCCCGTCGTCGCTGTCGCTCCCCTCCTCGTCATTCTCGCTCGAGGAGGAGCCTTCGCTGTCGGAGGAGCTATCCTCGCAGCACCGAGCCCGGGTGCCGGAGTCCCCGAAGGCCTTGACGGAGAGGAGGTCATCCCCCACCAGCTTAAAGTGGAGGGTGAATCCCGCCGTCAGGCTATGGATCCGGGCGAAGGACTTCCACCCTCGGCCAAGATACACCGCGCCGGGGGCTCGGGATTCGATGTGGACTCGCGTGCCACCGATCCCGCAGCCCCTCATGCGCAGGTTCAGCATCTCAGGCTGCTCAACCTCTAACACGCTCGCGAACAGAGCGGGAAGGCGGAGGCGGCGGCGAGGCGCCCGGCGCAGCCTGATGATGAACTCGCAGGGGTCGTCCCCGAGGTGGACCGCGGGAAGGAAAGGAGCCGCTGGCGGAGGCGAGGCCGGCGCACCGACCCGTCCGCCTCGAGCGCCTCGGCCCCGTCCACGACCTCGTCCACGACCTCGCCCTCTCCCCCTGCCCCTAACCGCCGGCTCCGCCACCGTGGGTGCAAGAGGAGGAGGGGCGCGCTGCCTAGCGGCGGCCCTCGCCGCTACCGAAGAAGGACCAGGGTTCCCTCCCTCCATCGCAGATGGGGGAAGGAAACCAGAAGCTGAAGAAGGAAGGAGATGGAGTGCGGATTTCCGTTGCCCCCGTCCGCTCCTTATAAAGGGGCGGAGTGGGGGAACGGCCGCCCCGCTCCACCAATCGAAGCGGAGGAAGGGCAGGCGACTGGGGCCGACCCACTACCTCGACCTGCGTCGGCCCGGCTCCCTGCCTCCACCGTCGCGAACCCAAGTGCATGAAGACCGCGTGGCGGGCGCGCAGGCCCAAGGTGACAGGTGAGGCGGCCTCTCCCCATCCCGTGATTATGGGGAACGGACGCCTCGAAAGCTGCGCCTCGGCCCCGTTCGTTTCATCGAACTGCGCCTCCGCGCCTCCCTCCACTTAAAGAGGGAGCGGGCGTTTCGCCTTTCCAGAAAAAGAATCGTGCGCGACGTGACGCGTGCCTGCGCGGCTCAGCCCCGCACACGCTACCCACGTCACGCACACATCGCACACCTCGCACGCCTCGCCCCCACCACGCCGCGATAAGCGCGCGCCACCTGGGGAAGGCGCGATGGGTGCGGAGTTAAAGAGCAATGCGACCCAGGCCATGCGTGCCCGTGCACTGTTAAGGGCCTGGCCCAACAACGCTCGGCACCGTGTATGGCCCAGGCCCGGGGGCTCCTGTCGGTGTACTAAAGTAGGGGTACCATAATACCCCGAACTTGTGCACGGGCAGTTGTAGCACCCTGCGGCAAGGACCGCCAGGGAAGCGCCAAGAGAAGACCAAGCATTCAAGGCAAGGCCCCCGGCAAGAGGAGCTTGCCGGGCCAAGGAGGCAAGACCCCGGCAAGAGGAGCTTGCCGGGACGACCGAGCCCATATAAAGCCATTCAAGAACAAAGTATACAAGACAGGAGACCGAGACCCCGGCAAGAGGAGCTTGCCGGGAAGGCCAAACCCGGACACCACAAGAGAAGCCCGCCACGGCGCGCCATGCGCCCCGGCAAGGCCTGATGACCGGCAAGCTATCAGGCGCGGGAAGGCAACCACCGCGGCAAGCCTCTTGCCGCGGCAAATCGCCACCTCAGGACTGCGCTCCAGCTCACCCGCCCACGCGTCACTCCGGGGTTTCCCCCAAGGGCACGTGGCGGGGCACTGCGCAGCCTGGGGTGTGCGGTGGCATGCAGCGACCATCGTGGCGAACGGTGGCGCACCTAACGGTCCGCCTCGATGCTGTCCAGGCGACCGCGACGGGCATTTAATGCCCTTGTCCCCTACCGTCAGAAGTAGGTATGATAACACTGTGCAGCACTGTGCGCACACCTCTTTTACATTTTTACCCCTTCTCCTACGTTGACACCTGTCGGTGACCCCTTGCCCTATAAAAGGAGGCCCGTGTGCAATGTAGAAGGGGTTGGTTCGGTTCAATCCCCACGAGACTCAGCTCATACGCTCGGTGTAGCTAGTTCTTCAAGCTCCCGAGCTCCCCAGCAGAATACAAACCAAGCAGGAGTAGGGTTTTACGCGTCCGTCGCGGCCCGAACCTGGGTAAACCGCCCGTGTGCTCGCCTCGATCTGCTCTCCGTGCTCCCTCCGCCCTCTCACCGGACAAACAAAGGGGCTCCGGTCCCATAGGTGCTCGCGGGGGACAGCCTTCCCCCCGACACTCAGCGCATGCATCACCGCCCCACCGTCTCCTAAATCATTAACGCTGACGTCCGAGGCCTCGCCATCGTCCTCCGTGCGCTTTGGTGCGCTCGCCGCGGTGCCGCCCTCTCGCGTTGTCAACATGGTCAACAAACAACAGGAATCGGCAGAAGTACGTGCAGAGGATGACAGTACGGTCCCACCATTTCAGCGTATGGAAAAATAAAATGCTTCCTCCTAGTGTTTTCCTGACATCTGGGACCCACGACATTATGAGCGTATATAGTCAATACACAAGAGAACAACACAAGATCGGCTCACACCTGGGACGTAGCTGCTCGAGCAGTATTTTTTTTGTTATTGTTGAGACGGAGCAGGGTTTGAACTGGGCTGTGGCCCGTCTAGCCCAGGCTTATATTTTATGTTCACCATGTGACCAGCCCCACTATTTTTTTTTAAGAAAATGAGCCCAGTTTATTTTTTCTGAAGAATACCCAATCCGGGCCTATTTATTTTTCTACGCCTTGATGGGCTGCAACTCTTTCAAGACACCTGCAAATCTTGGAAGTAATATGGAATGGGTTGTAAATATAAAAATAGATGACAAATTGGCAATTACTTTATAATTTTTGAATTTTTTCACATTTTCAGATTCCTATTTCACTGGGCATTAACCTAATTTAAATATATCTTCAAAGTACTTTAAATCTGGCTCGACATTTCGGTATTAAAAATAGTTTGGAACCCACAGAAATATGCGAAATTGGCCCTGGCCAACCAAAAAATGGGCTGCAATAAATTGCATAAGAAGTCGCAATGAGCTATATATAAATTATTAAAAAAAGAGAGGGAATGGTCTGACTTGTGGGCCTATTAAGTTGACGCTTATGCAAGATTTTTTTAGTTATTATATATATCAACAAACGATTCTAGCAGACGTAACCGCTGGATGTCAAGCCAACGGCCATCGTGTTTCTTCAATCTCTGATCTTCTTGCTCCAGCCACCAAATCCAGCGCCGGCAGGACCGCCTACTCCCGCCTCCCGTGCAGGCCTCACCGCCCCCTACTACTCCCACCGCTGGCCAGGGCATCCCTCTACTCACCCACACCTCCTATTATTCTGCGGCGACGGCAGCCTCACTGTCACATCCTACCTAGTCATGCATTAGAGTGTTGCATCATGTCTACTTTTCTTCAGAAACTTGAATTGGCGAAGACAGAACCCCCGGCACCCCCCCCTTGAAATCAACTAGGGTTTACTAAAAATAATTTCAATGAACCTGAAATGCCCTTCTAAAATGTTCACCCTCTTTGTCTTGGGTTAGAACCTCTGGAAAAATAGGTGCACAATTTTCTAGGTCAATAAAAGGTCACTGGATTAAATCATATGTATGTTGCCTTTGGACATTTAAATGCTAATAAATATATTAAATGTTCAAATAATTCTGGAATTAAGTCAGGGCTGTTAGGAATAATCCCAACATGCCCACAATTATTTTCAGGATTTTAGAAAGAGCCTAGGTATTTTTAATAAAGCCCTAAAGCTATAGAGAAATAGAAAAAGAAAACAAAATAGAAAAACTTACCTGGCGCCACCCACCGGACCCACCTGCCGGCCCAGCCCAGCCACCGCGCCAGCGAGCAGCTTGGCTTGGCCAGGCAGGCAGCCAGGTGCTCGACGGCGAGCACCGCATGCGCGCCACGCAGCTGCCGCCGCCTCGCCGCTTCCCTCGTCGAGCTGTCGACGTGGGACGAGCTCCCTCGCTCTCCCCGACCCCGCAGACACCCGCACCTCCCTCTGGTCTCTCTCCCTCGCTCTCCCTCCGCCATGGCCGACGCTGCCGCGCCCGCGCCACCATGAAACCGTGCTCCCTGTCGTCCCCGTGTTGCTCCACCGTGTCCATCCTCTCCGCTGTCGTCGACTCCGTCGAGCAGCCCGAGCCCCGAGCGCTCACACGCTCTGCAACATCTTCTTCGACCTCATCTTCACCGAGCCCCGCCGGAGATCCCTTTCGACGTCGCCGCCGCATCAACTCGTCCCCGACCCCGCCGTCTGGCTCTATGTGACCGTCGTGAGCTCAGCTACCTCCCCATCCTCCCCGTTTGCCTTCTCGTGCACCATAGCAACTGCACGAAGCTCACCCGCACGCACCGCCGTGGAGCTCATCGCCGACATGACTCCGGCCAAACACCGGCCACGCCACCTTGTCCACTAACTTCACCACGTCCCCAGGAGCATAACACACCACTCCACGCACCTCGACGTGCCCCGTAGCCTCGGGCTCACTTTCACCCGACTCCGGCGACCGCAAAGCTCGTCGCCGGCGACGTTTCCGGCCACCCCGAGCCAAACCACTGCCACCAAACGCCGCGGCATGCTCCCAGCTACCCGTGGGTGGTCTCCGTCGTCCATTTGGTCGCCGGAAAGTGCTAATGCACTTCCACCGCCGCATCTGGCCTCGCCGGCGGCTAAGCGCCGGCGAGTTTGACCGTTGACGTTGACTGGGTGGGCCCAGGTTGACTCCTCTGAGTCAATGACAAGTGGGGCCCCCTCTGCTAATTATCCAGTTTAGTTTTTAACTAAATTAATTAGTTTAATTAACCACTGACACGCGGGACCCACTGGTCAGTTTGACCTGGACGACCCCGTTGACCTCTGACGTCATTCTGACGTGATGCTGATGCAGTAATTAAATTACTAGAATTATTCTTATACAGGAAATTCCAGAAAATAGTTCAAACTTCAAAAATTCATAGAAATTAATCTGTAACTCCAAATGCAAAGATTTATATATGAAATTTGATCAGAAAAATTCAATCTATCCATTGGTACCGGTTTCATGCATGTCAGAACAAGTTAACCTTGCTGTTTAAGCAATATAAGATAATGCACTATTATGGCTATGCTAAATGAACTAACATTTGAATCCTTGATTCAAATGAGTTCATTTCTTTCTGTTTTAGCTTGCATTAGGCCAAGACACATTCATATTGCCATGTCATAGCATGCATCATATTGTTGCATATCGTCATGTGTTGATTGTGTACCGATGTGTTCTTTGTGGTAGGTCCTGCCTCCGAGGATATTCACGAGTATCCAACTGAAGGGCAGTATCCCACCACCACTCCATCAGGCAAGCAACCCATTGATCATTCCGATACAAACCCATGTTCTCGCTTCTGCTCTTGTTTACTGCATTAAGACAACGCGATTCAAACTGCTGTGTGTTGCGGTAGTTGAACCCACTTCCTTTGCATGACCTGTCATTGCCACAGTAACTAGATGAAACCCACTAGCATGTGTAGGAGTTGATTGAGCCATATGTGTGTTTCCTACCATGCTATGCTTGCTATGCTTAGAATTGTGTCAAGTGTGGCTCATCGAGATGATGAACTAGAGTGAAAGGTTGTGTCGGTAACAAGAGTGAAATGTTGAATACGATTTGGTAAAGGAATCGATGAGAGGCTATGTAGGAGTACATGGTGGGTTGTTTCATTGAGGCCGTCCTTAAGAACTGAGATCTGTGTGTGTGATTTAAGATTCAGCTACTACCACACATTGGGATCCTTAATTGACTCTCTCGACTTATTAACCACTCTTGTCCTCTGTCCGGGAGTTGCAAAGTAGTTTCTGGTGTTTGTAGTATGCTGGGGGCCACACGCAACGCTAACCATAGGGGTGGGCTGTGTTGCGGTAGGCACGTGGCACGGTGTACCGATTCGCCCGTTTGGTGTCTCGGGAACCCTGCACACGTCGTTCGGGGCCATTGAGGACACCCCGGCCGGATATCCCTGCGGATGGAACCCGAATAGGCGATAAACCTGGACTAGGGACTCGTGTGTTTAGTCAGGTCGTGGCCGACACCCTCGCTGGGCTTCCGCTTGAAGGTTGCCGACTACACGTAGTGTAACAGCGATAAGTGGTGGGAGCGTGTGTGAAGAAGTACACCCCTGCAGGGTATAAAACTACTCGAATAGCCGCGTCCGCGATAAAGGACTACTTGGTCACCTATGCAGTTCATAGACAAGTAAATGGATACTACTAAAAATCTCAAGATAAGTGTGAGTACCGCAGATGGCCCTCTCGTAGGATGACCAGAGAGGATCCACGGTGGTGTATTGTGTTGGTGATAGTGGACTCGTATGCGACAAATGATTTACAGGTTGTGTCTATCGTAGGCTAGCTTAGCCAAGAGTCAAAGCTGGCTTGCTGCAATAACTCCAGTACCTTCTTGAGAATGTGCATGTATTGTAGGATCCTATTGTAAGACTTGCTGAGTACCTCTGTACTCATGTTGCTTTAATTAATGTTTTTAGACGACAACACCGCCCCCTCTGATGGGTTCTATGTAGCCCTCGACGTTGACGAGTGACTTATCACCCAGGTGGTGATCCAAGACTTGTGAAGGGTCGATGTAGATAGACAGGCTTCATCAACCCTTCTTTCTTTCTAGTGTCTGTACTCAGACTAGTTTGCTTCCGCATGTGCTTGTATGTTTGTATGACTTGAGTGTCGGGTCATGTGACCCCTACCTGTATGGATATGTTATGTATGGCTCCTCGGAGCCTTCTAAATAAAGTACTTGAGTTGTAGAGTTTTGTTGTGATGCCATGTTGTATTTACTCATATCAGGCATATTGTGTGTATGTTTGAAATGCTTGGTATGAGTGGGATCCGACTATCTGGTTGTTTATCCTTGGCAGCCTATCATATGGGGAAATGTAGTCTAGTGCTTCTGAGCGATAGTAGACCGCTACAGCCCGGTTCACCGGAGTCCTGCTAGCCCAGCACTACTGCTCCGAACACTTGACTGGCCGGCATGTGATTCACTTTGTTCCTGTGTCTGTCCCTTCAGGGAAATGTCACGCGGTGGCATCCGGAGTCCTGCCTAGCCTGCTACAGCCCGGGTTCCCGGAGTCCTGTTAGCCCAGTGCTACAGCCCGGATTCACACGCTGCTGACCGACATGCTCGAAGTTGATTCATGTATGCCTGTCCTCATGGGTTAGTGCCACTTTGGGTTCACGACTAGCCATGTCGGCCCGGGTTCTTTGTCATATGGATGCTAGCGACACTATCATATACGTGAGCCAAAAGGCGCAAACGGTCACTACTAGAAAAAAGGCTACTAATGGCGCACCTAATTTGGCCATTAATGGCGCATTAGTGGTGCGCCATTACTAGCACGCCATTAGTAATTTTTACTAATGGCGCACCACTGGTGCGCCATTAGTATCTGGTATACTAATGGCGCACCACTGGTGCGCCATTAGTATAGGCCACGGTGCGCCATTAGTATGCCTCCCAGGGGCCATGTATACCCAGGTGCTTTGGCATACTAATGGCGCACGACAACAAGATGCGCCATTAGTAACTTCGGCATACTAATGGCGCACTGTTTAATGATGCGCCATTAGTATCCTCGTTTTTTTTAATCTGGATCTGGATCGTGATTTTTTTTTCATTTATTGCTCGTTTTTTTGCTCGTTTTTTGGCACGACATTATTTCAAATTTTGTTCCTGTTTTTGGATCTTGTATGTTCTTTTGCCATATATGGAGTGGAGGAGAGGAGGAGATGGAGTGTGGGAGAGGTGGAATGAAGAGATAAGGAGGAGAGGACCACGGCCCGGCCATATATACGGCGTACTAATGGCGCACCGCGGGCAGGTGCGCCATTAGTAACTTTTTTATTATTATTTTGACTTATTTTGAATTTTGAAGGCGGGATGATACTAATGGCGCACCATGGGCAGGTGCGCCATTAGTAATTTTTTATTTATTTTTTTGACTTATTTTGAATTTTGAAGGCGGGAAGATACTAATGGCGCACCATGGGCAGGTGCGCCATTAGTAAGTTTGAATTTTTTGCCTATCCAGATCTTAAAAGCCCCGTATCTTTTTTTCTGTTAGGTTTTTGAGGATTTTGAAAATGTTTAACGGGGTTCCCCCAGTTAAATTTGGATGTAACTTTTCGAGTAGATGATTTTTCATATAAAAAACTTTTTCATCCGAGTTAGTATGCAAAAGTTATGCCCATTTTTACAAATTCTCGAGAGATTTTGCAAATGAAGTCGAAATTCATATTTGCAAATTTTCCCAACAACTAGACCACATATCACATGGGAAATTTATTTTCTTTTATTTTTTTGACATTTTCATCATTTTCTTTTATTTTTTTAAAACTGAAAAGGCGATCCACAGGGGGGGTGCATTCGGTGGAAGTGGTGGCCAAGTTACTAATGGCGCACCGCGGCATGGTGCGCCATTACTAGTTGAACTAGTAATGGCGCACCACTCCCACGGTGCGCCATTAGTAGTTTTGAAAAAAATTCAAAAAAAATTAAAAAGGTTTTTTTACTAATGGCGCACCGTGGATGTGGTGCGCCATTACTAGTTCAACTAGTAATGGCGCACCACTCCCACGGTGCGCCATTAGTAGTTTTGAATTTTTTTTAAAAAAACTATTTTTACTAATGGCGCACCCGCGATGTGGTGCGCCATTAGTATTTGGACACTAATGGCGTACCAACACATGGTGCGCCATTAGTATATAGTAATGGCGCACCACATGTCTGGTGCGCCATTAGTGTCAATTCCATCTATAGCCCTTTTCCTAGTAGTGGGTCCCGGGCCATGGTAAGGCGACACCCGTGGGAATACCGTGCGTGAGGCCGCAAAGTGATATGAGGTGTTACCGGCTAGATCGATGTGACTTGGAATCGGGGTCCTGACAGCGTTGGCATCAGAGCCGGACCGCCTGTAGGTTCGCTAAGCCAAACTGGTCGATGTCAAGTCTAGAAATGCTTTAGTTATATGTAGGGGAATTGATTGTGGGAGGGAACGTAAGGCTCTTTTTACTCCTTTGCCTTATGCCCTCTGATCTGAGTCATTCTCTTCTCATTCTACATGGGTTAAGGACTAGGCTCTCTTCTCTCTATCAGGTTCACGTGTTACTAATCTGTAGTAACTTATAGGATTGTTGGATACAACCCAGTTCAGTTTCTACTACTTCTAGTATGTTGCCAGTTGAACCGGAACCTTGATATGATGTTGTTGAGTGGTTTTGCAAACTGTTGCGAATGACTCAACTCTTTTCTGAGCATTTACAGCCGTTATGCTGTCCAATTTCTCCTAGAAAATTCTAATGCCTTTGCATTATTTTGTGCTTCCAGATGGCCACCCGTCCCCAGAACCAAGTGGTTCGTCTGACCCGTTGCATTGGTATATGTGGTCACACAACCATGTTGGTCCGACTGATGGTCGAGACAGGTTACCGATGGTATCCTGAATATACCGCTGAGGAGCAGTTTAGAGACTTTAATCAAAGCCAATATCTTTGCACAGTCAGGATATATCCTTCTTATCTTGGAGCTCCTGAACCCCTCCATTGCTCTTATGGACTTGGGGTTACTATCGGGATGTCCGTGCAGGACGCAGCTTACTCGATGATGACTATCATTTGAGCCAGAACCGCCTTGCTGTGCAACACCGATTTCCGCTATATGCCAGCATCACTCCCTGGGGCACATGGGTATCTTCAGGCTATCTATAGTGACTCGTCCCATGAGGATTCACTACTCCGCACCACTACCGAGATGCTTGAGGACAAGGACTGTGAGAATCGTGCCTTGCGTATGGAGCTCTTCAACGCTCATTCTGATCACTGGGCCACCTTGACACGGTTTGCACCTGCCGTGGAGGCTGGGTATATGGACATGAGGGACTTGTACCCCGTGCGGGCTGGTCTGCCAGATTTTATGGAATGGCGTGAGGTAGGAGGCATCACCCCTCCTCATGGACCCCGTCTGCCTCCGTTTGTTGGACCAAGGCCACATCCGAGTCCCTATGGACCGCAAGCTCCACAGGACCGACTGTTTCCAGATGATCATGTTCAGCTCCCAGGACATGGTGGTAATCTCTATGAAGATTACTACGGAGACGTCTGAGTTGGTAGTAGCTTCACTAGTATTGTAATAGTTGTATTCTCCACAGTCTTGCATGACTCGTGGGATACGACTTGGTGTGTATCACGTTCCAGAGGTGTAGAAAAAAAATAATGTATAGGAGCTTGGAATGCCTCTGATGAGATGTATCGTCGTTCACCATAGTTGTACCTTAGCCTAGGCTTGTACTAAACTATGTACGGTGTGTATGACCGATGGTATATATATGGCAGTTTCTATATTACCAAGTCGTGCAAATGAACATCTCAGCATTCCATGTCGTCCATTACATTCCGCACTTCCTTGCCAAGATTTTGCCATCCTTGTCTAAACCGTTGTCTTATCCTTCTTAGGATGGTTAATACCCGCAACAACCCTGCTGCCCCGGAGCAGGGTGAAGCCAGTGCAGCTAGGGATGGGAATCTGCCTCACCCGCCTTCTCTGGCCGAAGTTATGCTGGAGGCAGAAAGGAACAAGCGTGAGACCAACCGCTTGCTAGCATGCATTGAGGAGAATACTGCACGTCAGTAGAGAAACGACTTGGTGTCAATCAATGACTTTGTCAAGTTGTACCCACCGAAGTTTAAGCATTCCGTCGAGCCTCTCGATGCGGATGACTGGCTTCGCAGCATCACCCACAAGCTACGTTCTGCCAACGTAGCCGAAGCTGATAAGGTTACCTTTGCTGCCTATCACCTCGAAGGCCCTGCTAGCATTTGGTGGGAAAACATTGAGGCTATGCGCCCGGCTGGCCAAATCACTACTTGGGCTGAATTCAGTGAGGCTTTCCGTGAGCATCACATCCCAGAAGGTTCCTCTCTACCCAACTCGCTTATCCCTCATCTTGTTCCTCATTTCTTCAAGCAAACCCTGACCTGCTTCTGCCATTGTTCTTCTCTCCCAAAGAAGGAAAGGTGAGCGCATCCATGGTGTTGATTCTGGCCAAGGCCCGGTCTTGCAACCCCGAGACTGATCCTATAACTCCCTCTCTTTTCTTCTTTTGGGTTTGGGATTATGGTTTATTTTCTTTTATTTCTATTTAATAGTTTTCTTGATGGACGCTGGAGCACTGGCCGAAGTGATGTCTATGGCTCTGGCCAAAACCATCGAGGCTCATGGTACGAAGAAGCGCAAGCACCCCACCGAGACTACCGCAGACAAGCTCAAAGCCATCGCCCTGTCCAAGCCCCCCTCTTCGGGACCCCTCATTAAGCAAGTCCAGGTAATATCTCTTCTTGACGATCTTTTTCTCGATCTTGATCGTATTTTTTCATTTAACACGCAATACTAGTACTAGTAGTACAACTTTCTGGGTGATCTTGCATGTGATTTTTGTGTGCCAAATGACGGTTCTAAATTCCTCTTTTGACCAAAACATGCGAGAGGTTGACACTGATTTCTTATAGATTACTTTCAACTACTCCCTCTGTCCCAAATTTCTTGTCTTAGATTTGTCTAGATACGGATGTATCTAATACTAAAATGTAACTTGATACATCTGTATCTAGACAAATCTAAGACAAGAATTTTGGGACGGAGGGAGTACTTTATGAACATCAATGCTACCTTTGAAGAGGGTATGTTTACCTAAGTAACTTGTGTTATGGATATTGCAAGTAATCCCTCCGCTCTCATGCCTTTGAAGACATGTTCTGGTGTCTTTGTTCACTCATTTCTGTGCGTATATGTAGTCATATATGGACTATAATATCAAAAATCATCTTATATTTTTGAACGGAGGTAGTAATAAAATATGGTTTCTGTTTGAATTAGAACGAGGTCCGCGGTGGAGATGAAGTTCTCAAAGTCATGACGTGTGAACTGGAAGACCTGAGGATGAGTTCTACTGCTAAACTATCCAGCTGCTGTGTCCTTGTCGCCATGTGTCCTGAACTAGTGTTTTCCTGTAGCATTGTCGTCAGGCGTGTTCTCGAGGCTGTACTTGACCACAACAATTTCCTGGATGTGCCTTCGATTATGAAGGGTGTGGTTCTTGTAAAGCTTCCCTATAAATCTGATGCGACCTGTCTTCATGATCATGTTTATGAGTGGAAAGACCACTCTGTTAGGTTCTCCAAGGTTGACGAGATGGTGATGGTGCATGTAGACATCTCTCATGAAGTCCATGGCCTAGTCAGTTATGCGGGGTTCATCCCATAGGTCAGTGGCAAGAAATAGTCTGCCGAGTTTAATTAGTGCAACTTTGCTTGTCTGTAGTAAGTACTATTGTTCAGTTCTTGATTTGTGTTTGTGAACCCTGTATTGTTTATTAGTACTGCCGCTTTTGGTGTGTGGTCAGTCCTGAGAAAGGTCTATGTTAATGTCCGTCCACTCAATTCAGTCTGTATATTTTGAAGTATCCAGATCATCTTTTTTGTGAGGATGGTTTATCAATTATGGTTACACTCCAATATCTGTATGCATTGCAGGGTTTATCGCACCCACCAGGATTTCCAGTCCCATGGATGTTCGGTCCATACGATTTGTCACGGCCTTTGGACTATCCTGCTTGTGGGAGTAGGCGGGGCCCCTGCATGCCACCCGTAGTTGGACGATCAATCTTCTGTTTAGTACTTCAACATAGTGATTTTCTGGTAAGGATTCACTTGTGTCACATCAAGTAAATCTTATTGATTTACTGTCTAAATCTTATTGATTTAATGTCATGTTTTCTTTCATTTCCTACAATTTTACGATGCAGGTTTTGCCATGTGACATTCATCGCAGAATAAACAGTTTGGTTTGCTCTACGATGGCTATTTTTGCAGGTTTCACTTCTTATATCGTGTCAGTAATGAAGGCACTGTCCATCACTTATATTACTGGAAAAAATTGGATCAGTCCGTTGTCAGAGTACAAGCTGAATCCCTATGATGAACTGCGGTTTGGTTTAACAAAAACGCCACAATTAGTCCTTGCGTTTAAAAGAAATGAAGAAAAAAACTGGATCACGGTCACGAAGCCTAGTCAAGTTAGAAAGCTGATCATAGCAGACCAGACACGATCGCCGCTGTCTCGCACTTCGATACCACCTTCAGCAACGGATCGAGCACCGGCAGTTGCTCTAGCACTGAAAGTGGCAGCAGCTCAGTCTGATCCAGCTGAGGATTGGGCACCGACCGCGTCAGCGGATCAGGCTGATCTACTGGAGGATCGGGCATCGACACGGCACCTGCTTCGACATTGGCACCAGCTCTACAAGGAGCACCATCTCCGGCAGCAACATTGGCTTCGGCACCTGCACCAACACTTGCACTTGCATCTGCTCCGGCCCGTGCAGCGGCAACCGAACGAGCGGTTGCACCGGCAACAGACTGGGCTGTAGTTCGCACTTCATATACCAAAGTCCTTACAAAAACCGACATGTCCACCTTCTTGGTAAGCATTGGCCGCCCAAGTGTTTCGTTCTTTTCTCTTTCCATGTTGTTTCGCATGATTCACTGTGTTGATCTAACTGTTTGGGTATCTCTTCTTGTTTGCAAACAGAGAATTCCTAGAGAAACGAGGGAGTCGTTCAACAATCCGGGCGACATCAGCCAAGTTTCTCTTACCATGCGCAGCCTTGGTGTGAATGAACCTGCTCAATATACCGTAAGTACAAAGGATGGTCGCATGATGATTGATGCTAAAGGATGGTCAAGGTGCAAATCTAAATCATATCTTGCGGTAGGGGATGATCTCAAAATCGAACTTTCACGGCAAGGAGAGCTGGTCCAAATCAACTTTGAAATTTTTCAGTAGCAGCACGCAACTGCCGAACTGATCTATCCTACGAGAGATTTTGATGTAATAATCTGGCATGGTGAAACAAGTGTCTTGTGTGTATAAGTAATACGACAATATCTGGCTGGTTAGGAACTGTCGTTCGATTTCATTCCAACAGCTGCAATGCTTTATTCAATTTTCTGTATTCGCCTTGCGATAGCATCTAAAACCAGCGCCGTACCGATCGCTTGCAATATGAAAAGCGCTGAGGTAGATCACATGGGCCCCCAAACATGCAGGGTGGGCATGCGGCCCAAAGACCAGAACTGTGAGCCTGTCTGAGTATTATATTCTCAGCTGAACCCCCATAATGCCCGTGTGTTGCACGTAACATCAAGATGCATTTCTATGAGTATTTTATCTTGTGAGAGAAAAGGATGAACGAATGAAGGCCTTATTTGCAAATGTGGAGAGGTGTGTGGGTAACTTTTTGCAAAATTGCCATAGTTTCCTTCCTATCTGTCAGATATAAATCGGACGGCCTATATTGCAGGATGGCAGGCACACCATCATCACCAACTCGTCTATACTATGTTAAAAACAACTCTGTTTTTTATAATTATATATGTTATATATATTCCCCTTGATTTTTCTTATGTATAAAGTTGTGATATAAAAGATTTGTATATTTCTTTACATAGGGAGTATCTCTCTGTCAAAAATATATTTTTGTGTAACTAGTTACTCCTGTCTTTCTACTTCCTTGCGTTGATATGTAGGGCATCCGGCAACGGGGTCCACGTGCCATATGCACAAATTAGAGTGCACAACTACACGGTAGACACACCCCGGTCGTAGCGCCGCAGTAATGCCCAATGAGCTGTCAAAGCACAACCCCCCCCCTTTCCAACTTTAGCAGTAAGCTGGACGGACGAAGCGGCAATATTTCACTGGGCCTGAATCCCCTTCTCCCTCGTCTGCTTGTTCAGAGAAAAACCCCTCTCGGCGATTGCATAGGGTTTTCTCATGGAGAACCAGGTACGAATTTTTCATCCATCCTCGATAAATCCAAGTCCCTTGGTCGCGGGTAATCCTAGGATGGCATCCACCGCCGTTGATGCATTTTTCTTCCTACTGAATCTAGTGTTTTTCAATTGCAGTGCCCAATTTCTGCGCCTTCGGCGAGACGCCACACTTGTTCCTTCTCATCCTAACACAGGATTTTAAAACGCGCACAGTATGTTCCTAGAATCCTCTTTTCTATCCGGGAGGGTGGGTTTTTTTAACATGTTGTCAACTAGTTTGGAAATTTGGATTGCTATATTTGGATAAAATGTACTACCAGTACGATGGTCAACACTGACATGAAGGAGGAAGTTATTTCTAGATTTGGATAGGGAATACATTGTGTTCTCATATTATTTTTCCTGCAGTGCATTATTTGCTCTGCCAGAACACATGTACTCAAGATGCTCGGCTTTGCAATAACTGAATACACCAGTTTAATGGTCACAGTGAAGATAAGCCACGGATATAAGTTCCGAGTTGGGTTCATGAACCAAGAAGATCGCTGCTTTTTTATGGCCAAACTTGATAAACTTTCTCAAGTCTTACGGACTGAAAGTTGGCGCACGAATGTTGATGGAAATAGCAGAACCTGGTCTCATCTTCACTGCGATCTTCCACCCCAACGTCGTTCCAATTGTTCATCCATGTTAGTTTTGTATCTGGTTCTTGCTTGTTGCCTCGATTACTTCTTAATCCACCTATTCTGTCTAACTAACCACAATTTAACTTTAGAAGTAGCAACGAATCTCTCACGAAGATGCTACTTCTAACTAATATTTTCTTATAATTGGTGGCACATGTAGGTTTTTTTAGAGTTAAGCAGGCTGCTCGTTTGTTATTCTGTAACAACTCGGCTGTTACTGATGGCACTGAAGTTGACTAGGACGACATCCACAAGTTCCTACACTTTATTGATCGTCTTGAGGTCCTTGTGGGGCGTTTCAATGGTGGAAGGCCACGTGGGATATGTGTGCCACTGCTGCACTCGTTGAACAGGTCCAACTGTGTCAAGAAACTTATGGTACAAGCTCTTTTCTGTTATATATGTTGTTCATAAACTATTGCTTATACACAGTTTTACAGCTGTGATCTTCTTGAAATAGAAACTACCCAGTTCTATTGTTCCTATATAGATGCCTGGCCATGGTCGGGTCAGACTTGCGCTTGGTCACAACATGATATTTATGTCGACCTACTCCATTCCCCTTGGAGGTGAAAAGATACTTATTCATGGGTGGTCTCAAATAATGAAGGCCCGACCATCTTGGAGAATAGGACAGAAGATTATGTTCTTGCTTTTCCATGGCTCTAAAGCGAATATCCTATTTATTGACCACATTGCGAGATGAAGCCGCTTTCAGAAGGTTGTGGATGCGCGGGGTGGCGCCTGGGCCTTGTCCTGGGGCTTGGCAGCCTCACCCTTGGTTAATTGTAGGCAAAGTAGCACTGTTCGAGGCATGCTTTGTACGGTTGAACCTGTATAAGTACTCATACTGCTTTCAGCTATGGTTGTTAAGTGCCCCTGCTGGTTTCAGTTAAGGTTGTTAAGTACTCCTGCTGCTTTTACAGTCTGTCGTGTTTCTTCAGTCCTGTCTTCCTCCAGCCGCCAAAACCAAACCAGCGCCGGCGGGGCCGCCTGCTTCCGCCTCCCATGGCTGGCTGCGCCTCAGCGCATGCATCACCGCCCCACCGTCTCCTAAATCATTAACCCTGACGCCCTACCATTTTGAGTAGATGATTTTTCATATAAAAAACTTTTTCATCCGAGTTAGTATGCAAAAGTTATGCCCATTTTTACAAATTCTCGAGAGATTTTGCAAATGAAGTCGAAATTCATATTTGCAAATTTTCCCAACAACTAGACCACATATCACATGGGAAATTTATTTTCTTTTATTTTTTTGACATTTTCATCATTTTCTTTTATTTTTTTTAAAACTGAAAAGGCGATCCACAGGGGGGGTGCATTCGGTGGAAGTGGTGGCCAAGTTACTAATGGCGCACCGTAATGGCGCACCACTCCCACGGTGCGCCATTAGTAGTTTTGAAAAAAATTCAAAAAAATTAAAAAGTTTTTTTTACTAATGGCGCACCGTGGATGTGGTGCGCCATTACTAGTTCAACTAGTAATGGCGCACCACTCCCACGGTGCGCCATTAGTAGTTTTGAATTTTTTTTCAAAAAATATTTTTACTAATGGCGCACCCGCGATGTGGTGCGCCATTAGTATTTGGACACTAATGGCGTACCAACACATGGTGCGCCATTAGTATATAGTAATGGCGCACCACATGTCTGGTGCGCCATTAGTGTCAATTCCATCTATAGCCCTTTTCCTAGTAATGGGTCCCGGGCCATGGTAAGGCGACACCCGTTGGAATACCGTGCGTGAGGCCGCAAAGTGATATGAGGTGTTACCGGCTAGATCGATGTGACTTGGAATCGGGGTCCTGACAGCGTTGGCATCAGAGCCGGACTGCCTGTAGGTTCGCTAAGCCAAACTGGTCGATGTCGAGTCTAGAAATGCTTTAGTTATATGTAGGGGAATTGATTGTGGGAGGGAACGTAAGGCTCTTTTTACTCGTTTGCCTTATGCCCTCTGATCTGAGTCATTCTCTTCTCATTCTACATGGGTTAAGGACTAGGCTCTCTTCTCTCTATCAGGTTCACGTGTTACTAATCTGTAGTAACTTATAGGATTGTTGGATACAACCCAGTTCAGTTTCTACTACTTCTAGTATGTTGCCAGTTGAACCGGAACCTTGATATGATGTTGTTGAGTGGTTTTGCAAACTGTTGCGAATGACTCAACTCTTTTCTGAGCATTTACAGCCGTTATGCTGTCCAATTTCTCCTAGAAAATTCTAATGCCTTTGCATTATTTTGTGCTTCCAGATGGCCACCCGTCCCCAGAACCAAGTGGTTCGTCTGACCCGTTGCATTGGTATATGTGGTCACACAACCATGTTGGTCCGACTGATGGTCGAGACAGGTTACCGATGGTATCCTGAATATACCGTTGAGGAGCAGTTTAGAGACTTTAATCAAAGCCAATATCTTTGCACAGTCAGGATATATCCTTCTTATCTTGGAGCTCCTGAACCCCTCCATTGCTCTTATGGACTTGGGGTTACTATCGGGATGTCCGTGCAGGACGCAGCTTACTCGATGATGACTATCATTTGAGCCAGAACCGCCTTGCTGTGCAACACCGATTTCCGCTATATGCCAGCATCACTCCCTGGGGCACATGGGTATCTTCAGGCTATCTACAGTGACTCATCCCATGAGGATTCACTACTCCGCACCACTACCGAGATGCTTGAGGACAAGGACTGTGAGAATCGTGCCTTGCGTATGGAGCTCTTCAACGCTCGTTCTGATCACTGGGCCACCCTGACACGGTTTGCACCTGCCGTGGAGGCCGGGTATATGGACATGAGGGACTTGTACCCCGTGCGGGCTGGTCTGCCAGATTTTATGGAATGGCGTGAGGTAGGAGGCATCACCCCTCCTCATGGACCCCGTCTGCCTCCGTTTGTTGGACCAAGGCCACATCCGAGTCCCTATGGACTGCAAGCTCCACAGGACCGACTGTTTCCAGATGATCATGTTCAGCTCCCAGGACATGGTGGTAATCTCTATGAAGATTACTACGGAGACGTCTGAGTTGGTAGTAGCTTCACTAGTATTGTAATAGTTGTATTCTCCACAGTCTTGCATGACTCGTGGGATACGACTTGGTGTGTATCACGTTCCAGAGGTGTAGAAAAAAATAATGTATAGGAGCTTGGAATGCCTCTGATGAGATGTATCGTCTTTCACCATAGTTGTACCTTAGCCTAGGCTTGTACTAAACTATGTACGGTGTGTATGACCGATGGTATATATATGGCAGTTTCTATACTACCATGTCGTGCAAATGAACATCTCAGCATTCCATGTCGTCCATTACATTCCGCACTTCCTTGCCAAGATTTTGCCATCCTTGTCTAAATCGTTGTCTTATCCTTCTTAGGATGGTTAATACCCGCAACAACCCTGCTGCCCCAGAGCAGGGTGAAGCCAGTGCAGCTAGGGATGGGAATCTGCCTCACCCGCCTTCTCTGGCCGAAGTTATGCTGGAGGCAGAAAGGAACAAGCGTGAGACCAACCGCTTGCTAGCACGCATTGAGGAGAATACTGCACGTCAGCAGAGAAACGACTTGGTGTCAATCAATGACTTTGTCAAGTTGTACCCACCGAAGTTTAAGCATTCCGTCGAGCCTCTCGATGCGGATGACTGGCTTCGCAGCATCACCCACAAGCTACGTTCTGCCAACTTAGCCGAAGCTGATAAGGTTACCTTTGCTGCCTATCACCTCGAAGGCCATGCTAGCCTTTGGTGGGAAAACTTTGAGGCTATGCGCCCGGCTGGCCAAATCACTACTTGGGCTGAATTCAGTGAGGCTTTCCGTGAGCATCACATCCCAGAAGGTCTCATGGATCGCAAGAGGGAGGAATTCTGCAATTTCACCCAGGGTAGACGGACTGTGGATGCATAAAATCGTGAGTTTGGTAATCTAGCATGTTATGCTCCCGAAGAGGTATCCACCGACGCCAAGAAGCAGGCAAGGTTCCGCAAGGGACTTAGCCCCGAGCTTCGTCGTGATCTTCGTCTGCACAAGTGCACCTCCTTCCAGAAGTTGGTCAATAAGGCCATCAGTGCTGAGACAGGTCAGACTGACTATGAAGTTTCACGCAAGCACTCCCGTGACTTTGGATCTTCATCCGGCTCTGGATCTTAGAAGCGCCGGGTCTGGATTCCAAACACCGCTCTGCCGCCCAGATTCACTCCGAGGCCATCCTTTGAGGTGCCTCGCCCCAACCAGCGGTATGCACCGCCCAAGACCTATGGTGGACCCGCTGTTAATGCTGCTCCACGCCCCAATGTGATAACTTGCTTGAAGTGTGGGGAGACAGGTCACTACATCCGCGAGTGCCCCCAGAACAACCCCAACCAGTTCGGAATGTCTGTTGGCCGTGGCAAGCCAGCAGGAAAGGTGCTCGTCGCCAAGCCGGGCACCACTGCTCGTGGCCATGTTAACTACGTCTCAGCTGAAGAGACTCAAGAGGACCCCAACATTGTTCTCGGTACGCTCCTTGTTAACTGCCATCCGGCAACTGTTCTCTTTGATACTGGAGCATCTCATTCATTTATTTCCGAGAGCTATGCTCGATTGCACAACACCACATTTTGTGACATGCCCACCTCCATGGTAATTCAAACCCCTGGCTCTAAGTGGAAAACCTCTAGAATCAGCCATGGAAATGAAATTCTTGTCGACAGATTGGTCTTCCTTGCATCACTAATAGCTCTCAAGTCCTCGGACATAAACATCATCTTGGGTATGGACTGGATGTCAGCCCACTATGCTAAGATTAATTGCTCTACTAGAACTGTTCAACTCACCCATCCATCGGGCAAGACAGTCAATGTTTTGACCCGAGTGTCTAAGCGTCAGCTTTACTCCTTAAATGCCAACTCTCTTCCAGACCTTGAAGATATTCCAGTAGTCCGTGACTTCCTGGATGTCTTTCCAGAGGAACTTCCAGGTGTTCCGCCTGACAGAGATGTCGAGTTCGTGATAGACCTTGTTCCAGGAACCGTCCCAATATCTAGAAGACCTTGTAAGATGGCACCCCTAGAACTAGCCGAGCTTAAGAAACAACTCGATGAATCCTTGCAAAAGGGTTTCATCCGTCCTAGTTCTTCTCCATGGGCTTGCCCCGTCCTCTTCGTCAAGAAGAAGGATGGAACGGATCGGATGGTTGTAGATTACCGACCTGTCAATTTGGTCACTATCAAGAACAAGTATCCGCTCCCCTGGATCAACGACATGTATGATCAGCTCGTTGGATCCTCAGTCTTCTCCAAAATGGATTTGAGGTTGGGCTACCATCAAATCAAAATCAAGAACGGGGACATTCCCAAAACGGCCTTTGTTACTCGTTATGGCCAATACGAGTACACCATCATGTCCTTCGGGTTAACCAATGCTCCAGCCACTTTCTCTCGGTTAATGAACTCGATCTTCATGGAGTATCTGGATAAATTCGTCGTGGTTTACCTCGATAATATACTCATCTACTCCAAGAATGAGGAAGAACATGCCGAACATCTAAGGCTAGTATTGATGAAACTTCGAGAGCATCGCCTTTATGCCAAATTCTCTAAGTGCGAATTCTGGTTGCCATAGGTGACCTATCTAGGCCATGTAATCTCTGTTAAGGGCATTACTGTCAATCCCGAGCGAGTTCAAGCCGTCCTTGACTGGACTCCACCTGAAACGGTCAAGCAAGTTCGGAGTTTCCTTGGTTTAGCAAGCTATTGCCGCCGCTTCGTCGAGAATTTCTCCAAAGTTGCTAAGCCTCTAACTAAACTCCTCAAGAAAGATAAAAAGTTCGAGTGGACCCCACAGTGCGAGTTCAGCTTTCAGGAACTGAAAAGGCGCCTGACATCTGCTCCCGTATTTGTACCACCAGATTTTTCTAAGGACTTTGTTATCTATTGCGACGCCTCGCGACAAGGACTAGGTTGCTTACTCATGCAAGATCGTCATGTGATTGCCTACGCTTCTCGACAGTTGCGTCCACATGAGGATAACTATCCCACACATGATCTAGAGCTTGCAGCTGTAGTCCATGCACTCAAAACCTGGCGACATTACCTTCTTGGTAATCGTTGCGAAATCTACACTGATCACCAAAGTCTGAAATACATCTTCACCCAACCGGATTTGAATCTCAGGCAAAGACGTTGGGTCGAGTTGATCACAGATTACGACTTAGGAATAACTTACACCCCAGGCAAAGCCAATGTCATGGCTGATGCACTAAGTCGTAAATCCTATTGTAACAATCTGATGTTACAAGAAAGTCAACCACTTCTCCACGGGGAATTTCGTAATCTTAACCTTCACATTGTTCCTCGAGGATTCCTTTCCACCCTGGTGGTGAAAACTAACCTTACGGATCAAATCATAACCGCTCAATGGTATGATAGAGGAATATCTCGAATCAAGGAGAACATTGCTAGCGGAGCTGCTAAGTGTTTCTCCATGGATGAGCGAGGTGTTGTCTTCTTCGAGAACCGCCTGGTGGTTCCCAAGAAACAACATCTACGGCAATTGATCCTTAAGGAGGCTCATGATTCTCCTCTCACCATTCATCCGGGTAGTACTAAAATGTATCAAGACCTACGCCAGAGGTTTTGGTGGACTAGGATGAAGAGAGAAATCACTCAATTCATTGCAAATTGCGATGTCTGCCGACGCGTTAAAGCAGAGCATCAACGGCCTGCTGGCACCCTTGAACCTTTGGAAATTCCTGAATGGAAATGGGATAAAATCGGTATGGATTTCATTACCGGGTTTCCCAGGACCAAGAGAGGGAATAATGCTATCTTCTTTGTTGTCGATCGTCTTTCCAAAGTATCCCACTTCTTACCTGTTCGTGAGAGTATAACCGCTAGCCAGCTAGCTGATTTGTACATCTCCCGAATAGTATCTCTTCATGGTGTTCCATTGGAAATCAACTCAGACCGTGGAAGTCTTTTCACCTCTCGATTTTGGGAAAGTTTCCAAAATGCTATGGGAACTCGTCTCTCCTTTAGCACCGCCTTCCATCCTCAATCAAGTGGTCAAGTACCCCCAAACTACAAGACACGGAGCCAAAAACCTAATTCCACCGCCGCAACCTTCTGTACCCGTGAGATCCCATCTTGGGGCCTTTTCCGGAGCTCCGCCGGAGGGGGCATCGATCACAGAGGGCTTCCACATCAACACCATAGCCTCTCCGATGATGTGTGAGTAGTTTACCTCAGACCTTCGGGTCCATAGTTATTAGCTAGATGGCTTCTTCTCTCTTTTTGGATCTCAATACAATGTTCTCCCCCTCTCTTGTGGAGATCTATTCGATGTAATCTTCTTTTGCGTTGTGTTTGTTGAGACCGGTGAATTGTGGATTTATGATCAAGATTACCTATGAACAATATTTGAATCTTCTCTGAATTCTTTTATGTATGATTGGTTATCTTTGCATGTCTCTTTGAATTATCACTTTGGTTTAGCCTACTAGATTGATCTTTCTTGCAATGGGAAAAGTGCTTAGCTTTGGGTTCCATCTTGCGGTGTCCTTTCCCAGTGACACTAGGGGCAGCAAGGCACGTATTGTATTGTTGCCATTGAGTATAAAAAGATGGGGTTTATATCATATTGCATGAGTTTATCCCTCTACACCATGTCATCTTACTTAAAGCGTTACTCTGTTCTTATGAACTTAATACTCTAGATGCATGCTGGATAGCAGTCGATGTGTGGAGTAATAGTAGTAGATGCAGGCATGAGTCGGTCTACTTGTCTCAGACGTGATGCCTATATACATGATCATACCTAGATATTCTCATATCTATGCTCAATTATGTCAATTGCTCAATAGTAATTTGTTCACCACTGTAATACTTATGCTCTTGAGAGAAGCCACTACTGAAACCTATGGCCCCCGGGTCTATTTTCCATCATATTAATCTCCCGTCAACAAGTTATTTCTAGCGTCGTCTTTATTTTGCTTTCTTTACTTTGCATCTTTATCATAAAAATACCAAAAATATTATCTTATTATATCTATCAGATCTCACTCTCGTAAGTGACCGTGAAGGGATTGACAACCCCTTTATTGCGTTGGTTGCGAGGATTATTTGTTTGTGTAGGTGCGAGGGACTCGTGCGTGGCCTCCTACTGGATTGATACCTTGGTTCTCAAAAACTGAGGGAAATACTTACGCTACCTTGCTGCATCACCCTTTCCTCTTCAAGGGAAAACCAACGCAGTGCTCAAGAGGTAGCAATTAACAGGCTGTGGCATTATGTAATCAGTAGCAAACTAAATAAAGCCAAGCAACGTAATTGAACAATTTTGCAATAAGTGGCTAACTAAAATTCCGAGAAGCAGGTAACTGAACTTACGCTAGTTCTTTGTACAGGCACACTGGAACTTCTTTTTCCCTTACAAGGTTGTACGAAGGAGTCCATGGCATCAATTGCTTGGATACGTAGTCCCAATACTTCTTTCTTCCCACACTCCATTGGTAAGTTGAATGGTTAATCTGGTAAGATGGTGCGTCCTTGATATGTTATATGAGGACGTGTAGTCAGACTAGTTGTAGCCACACACATCACAGTGACTTTTACTGTATATTTCATGTGATTACTTTTGGCATATCGAGATCTAAGCAATCTACAATAGGATGAAAAGACTGGCATCCTTCACATTATTGGCGAACTCAGTTCATAGAAACAAGCAATTCAACCATTCTATGGGTAAATCAAAAGCGCCACTGGAATATTTTTCACTACGACCCCTATCATACACGCAAAAAGGGGCGACACCACCATAGGGGCTGGTATGGGCGGCCGCCTCGGGTGGCTCGAAAGTGTGCACCTAGTTTGAGTCGTCCAGGTTGGCCCAGGCTAGTTTTGTTCGTCCCAACGCACGAGCAGGCAATGTAAAAAATGAAGAAAATGTTTCAATTTGGATAGGCCAATAACATAAGTGCAAGGCAGGCCCTATAGCAGGCTCGCGGCCCAAACGAGCGCCTCACATATCGATCGACAGCAGGAAAAATCCCAATTCATCCGCTCCAACCTCCAGCCTGGTTTGCTCCTAACCTAGCCGCCGCTGGACAGACCGACACAGCACTTCCTCGCACCCTCGTTGGAGGGCGGTCACCGGGCTTCAAGCGAACGGAAGGACAAGAAGATGAAGATCCAACCCTGGGGGTAGCCTGCATGGGAGGCAGCGGCGGCAGCACGGGCATGCCATCGAGCTTGCGCAAACGGACAGTCGCAGCTTGCAAGAGTAGCATGCGCAACGAGCAGGTACATCACATCCCTGATTATATCTAATTCAACTCTTCAATTTCTGGCCAATAGTTAAACTTGACAGTGTTGTAAAACTGCTTGTATGTAGGGAATCTATGAGAAAATGAAACCAATTTCTACTTATTTTATAACTCCCCCAATCAATACTAAACTGACTGAATCTGATGTATCTAATCAAGTTTTCGATGCAAACATCCAAGCTCATGTTGTTCTCGAGCCTGAAGTGTCTAATGAACAGACTGCTAATGAAGGATTCGATGCAAACATTTTACATGCTCCTGGTGATGAACATATAGTGTCTAATGAGGCATCTAATGCAAGCATTTTGCAAGCTCCCATTGAAGGATTTAGTGTCTAATGATGATCTGCTATGTTCAGAGAGACATAGAGATTTGCAGGCATTGATGACAAGCAAATAATAGTGCATTTTCATGGCTTGAGGAAACGTCGAGGCCATCTACCAGAAAGTCCCCGTATCATGACAACGTAGCATAAATACTTTTCTAATCTGTTGTTTGAAACTATTGGCATACTTGTGCAGGATAGATATATTGATATGCAGTTTGCGCACTGGTTATTGGTGCAATTACACTTTGATATTTTCAGCCAGAGAACGAATAATTCAAGCGGGTACAGACCATGTTTGTAGTCCTTGTACACCATGTTGCATTTTGTGTTTTTTGGTGCTTGCATCATTTAGTGTTTATAATCTGAACTACTTTGGATCATTAGTTGGTTTTCAAAGTGCATGTAGCTTCACATTTCTCAAGTTATGTTGATTTTCGGAGTGCAAGTGCCTTTGTATTTTTTAAGTTAAATGTTCGTCCCTAGTAACTTGAATTCGTGGATCTACCACTGCACACAAATCATACACGAATGCCAGTATGAATTAAATGAAATGCAGGGACTTACGCTAGCTCGTTGTACAGGCTCACTGCAGCTCTGCTTGCGCTTGGGATGTTCCATGTACAAGTCCATGTTACCACTTGCTTGGATGTGCAGGCCTTGTGCTCCTTTCATCTCCCTCTGCATTTTTGACACGGCGAATGGCTGATCAAATAAGAGGAATCGACCTTGCTGTTGTACTGGAGGACAGATACTTACAAGGTTATACGGGTGTGCAGCATGTGTACCAGATCCTGTAGCGCCGTCATGCTTCGCTAAAAAATGGATTTGCTTGTTTCAGATGATATCTCCAGAAGAAATAAGAGTTAAAGTCAGAGTTGGATAGGCGTGTAAACTAAGAGAGCAGTGAAAGGATATCTAAACATCGTCGGAACAGTGCACAAGGGAGTGATGTATGGATACCTAGTTTGGGCCGGCGTTTGGGCATGCTCGCCTAGCTAGAGTGCGGGTCACTTCAGAGTCGTTGAAGGTGATGCGCTGGCGTTGGCAGGCCGCGCACGGATGCAGATCTTGAGTGGCAGCGGAGCGCTACGATCCGGTGGACGAGACCATTGGTGAAGCCCCAGCGGCCTCGGGGGGCGGGGGCGGAGGCGCGACGAGGCGCGACAAGGGAGTCCGGCACAGAGGTGGGGAAAGAGACGAGACGCGGGGCAATTCGAACTTTGCTTGGGTTGGCGGCGAATTAGGGATTTGAGCAATCTGGGCGCGGAAGGGGACGGTGGAGAAGGGAGATTTTGCAGGGCTGGAATTGGGGCCGCCAGATATTTCAATCCGAAACGTGGAAGCGCAAACTTATTTAGTCGTCGTCCTTTTTTTAGGGGGGAGGGAGGGAGGGGGTGGGTGGTTGGGTGCTAAGCGTCCGTCCGACACACGCGACCACCACGACACGACCCTGGTCTGCCTGGTGCGCCTACATTTGAGAATGCAAACGAATCTTCTTTCATTTGCAAACAAATCTGTATGTATTACCATGCCCGTGTTTTCCTTGCAATAATTAGTCATTCGAAACGAGATACTACAAATTAATTAATGAGGAGTTATTTGAAACAAAATCGAAACGGTATCCACGGTATCCACGCTAACGTGGATTAGAGTGTGTGTCACATAATTAGTTATTTGAATTAGAGTGTGTGTCACATAGCGATCTCCAATTCTAACGTGGATTTCGCATTTCACTGTATCCACGCTACTTTTTTAATACAAATTCATATGTATATGATGAACACCATGGTAGTGAGAAAACTTTTGGATGGATTCAAACATATGACCTACAAAATAGCACAACAAATCGAGTCAATGTCAACTTTTTGAAACCTAGTATGGCACGAATTCAAAATAATTACCCATATGCATGGTCCTCAGTTCAAATCTTACAATGTACACCAAATTGAAACATCGATATTAAGTCTCGTACTATCTACATTCAAATGTTGTTCTTAGCCCCCCCCCCCCCCCGCACACACGCTACATACTTCCTGTATCGGTCAATCTTCCTCTCCTAACCACCTTAGGAAGCTGTCGGTTTCCAACACACATCCATTCTTTCTCTCCATGTTTCGATCTCTAATCTCTCAACTACACAACCCCCTTTTCCACTCTGTTACAAAATGTATTTACCTGACACACCCGCCAATGCACCCCATGCTGAGCTCTCTCTCTCTCTCTCTCCCTCTCCCTCTCCCTCTCACCTCTCACGCTAAATACATGCATTGCCTATCTAGCCCCCCAACCTCTCGTGCGCACGCATGCTTTCTCACTCGAGACTGTCTCACTCTTTCTTTCGCAAGGTGGGCCACACTCACTCAATCTCGCTCTCTTTATCTGAGTCTCGTTTAACCTCGTTTTCTTTCACACACAAATGATATATCTCCCTGTTCGGGCCTCGATCGACACACTCTATACTCTCTCACATAGATTGTCTATCTAGGTCAGTCCATCAAAGCCGCCCCCACTCTTTCGACCTCATGGCGGGCCACGCTCTCTCTCTCTCCCTCTCTCTCTCTCTCTCTCTCTCTCTCTCTCTCTCTCTCTTTGTATGCTCGATTGACCTCGCTCTTCTCGGACAAAAACGATATATCACCATGTTTGAGCCCAATTCGACTTATTCACAATGTATACTCTCTCACGCACATTGTCTATCTAGGTCACTCTCTCCAACCCGTCTCACTCTTTCGATCGCACGATGACCCTATGTGATCGATTGACCTTGCTTCCTCCCACGCACAAAATATATCTACACGTCTGTGACTGGATCATCTCTCAAGCTCTATCTTACAGCCCTCACCCTTGCCAAAAGCTCAATCGGACAATATCTCTCCAGAGCATATATTTGTTCAATGAATGTCGGACCACACTCACTTTGTCTCTCTATCTATATGTCTCTCGATTGACCTCGCTTTCTCACGCCGTATCTTCCACACATTAAAGCTACCTCTCCATCCCTCGCAAAGCCAGAGCTATTTACATTGCGAGGGGCACTCCAACCTTGGATTAATTTGTGTAGTCATTTATTCCGGTCGGTTTAGATTATATTTTCGTAGCATTCGGCCCACAACTACTCGAAACACCGTTGCAACCCCCGCAACTCCCCTAGTTGATTTCCCTGTGGCTCGGTCATCGCTCTCTCGCACGTCCTTTCTCGCCTTCAACGTCGCACCATGGTATTATTGCAAAACACTTTGTTGTTCTCTTTAATTATTATAAATAAGCTACAAAACTACGCACTGATAGTCCACTTGGAATGGAACAAATTTCGACGCACAAATTAAAGTACTACAAACCACACACCAAGGGGCCCACATGTCATGAAACAAATTTGGACACATATACAAATTAAAAAAATAAAGGACGAGGATCGAACATGCGACCAGGGCCTTCAAGCCGCACGTCAATAGGCAACATACGTAGAACAGCAATGTTTGTTGTACCTCCCTTTGTTCACATAATGTTTTTATATTACCACAGCCTATTTAATTGATAACATGTAATTATTTTTAGTACTATTCGCCTTCACTTACTGGTGGGTTCCATGTGTGCTTCTCTCTCTCCTCCCCTTCTGCGTTTAGACGCATGGGCAAACACGAAGAACTCACGGGCGATGTTGCCGTTGACCATATCTAGACGCGTTCACAAGTTACGGCACCAGTTTCACGTGCTAGCAGCACTAGTCAGTGTGTACGTGCAATGCACGTTAATTTGGAAGTACATTAAGTGCATGCGGATATTAAATAGTATATTATTTGTGTGTTATTATGTGATTAGCACTATTTTTGGCATGAAATTAACTGCACGCTAAACGTGTTGAGCGCTCGACATTGAAGCAGTCTAGGTCGTTGGATGACAAGGAATACATGTGGCTTGATGACGTTTTATATTTAATTTGATACGGCTCTAGCAGAACATTCAATCGATCAAACTATAGATTTCGTTCAGTCTGACTCCGGCTTTAAATTATAGGAAGATCGATCTAAAATAAACAGAAATGATAAACATTCGGATTTTAAGCATGGCAATCCGAATGTTTTTCATGGAAAATTTAGATTACGCGGCGGCGGCAGGGGTGTCTTGCGGTGGGAAGCGGCTCCTCTGCCATGCTCTGTGTGTCGTCGGGCCACTGACCGATGGTGACGGCGGCGCCTTACGCCGTTGTTGGCGTACTCCTGGACGTTGGCCTAGCTTCAAGGAAGGCCAAAATGTTCTGGACTTTGGAGCGAGTCAACTGGCTGGAGGAGGCGACTGGCGTTGGTGCAAGGAAGCGGTCGACGACGGCCATCCATGCCGCTGAGGGGGGCAATGGCACCCGCGCGGGGACAGGCGCTGTCAATGGCGCAGCGGAGACATTCGTGTGCACAGGCACCGGCCCGGGCGCGCACGTCAGTGCACGCGCAGGCAGGTGCACGGGCACCGGCACCGGCGTGCGCGTCAGTGCATGCACAAGCGCATGCGTTGGCAGGTACACGGGCGCGTGAAAGTCGGTGGGGACCTTGTGGAACCCCGTGGCATCAAGCTCGGCGACAATGTGCGGCTCCCAGCCCATCAATGCCACGGGGATGGGCGCTGGCGCAGTCGGGGCGACGGGAGCCGGAACGGGAGCGGGGACAGGCGCGGCGTCTTCCTGCAAGGCCAGTACAAGCTCGTCCCAAAGCGCCTTATGTTCTTGAGACTCCGGTTGGGTGTCTTCCTCAGGAAACTGGAAGACTAAGGCCAGACCATCATGATGCGGCATGGCATATGTTTAGGTCAGGCTGGTTGGAGGTAGACGAGAGGAGAATCGGAGAGGAAGAGAGAAGATTGTAGCGATACCGGGTAGTGCGGGGTTGATTTTAAACTGCGGCGCCGGCGACATTATAAGTGGGAGAAGTTTGGACGAAGGTGGGCGGCAGAGCCTGGTCAAAGGGCTCGCCTCCCGGTGAGCCTGCACAGCGGTCTGCTCGCACGCCTCCCTGTTAGCCGGCGCAGCGGTCTGCTCGCACGCCTCCCGTTGACTCACACGCTTGCTCGGACGGCACCTGCCGATGAGAAGCGAGGCTCGTGGCGGCACACAAACGCCCTATTGAAAGCGTTCGCCTTAACATGACAGGTCTTTGTTCCAAAATACCTTAACTCTTCATTTGTGCAACTTGTCATAAGCAGCTTGTCTCAAATTGAAGAAAAAAATTACGAAGTAATATTTGTGCCATATCACGTGACCATGCTCAGCTTCAAGAATTTATGGTCACTTTTGGATTTTCTGAAATTTAAGTTCCAGGATTCGAAACAATATCATAACCTGCATCATGCAATAAATTTTCAAGCCATACATATGTCCTGTTGTATTTCTTAAGAAAGGATTTGGTCAAACATTTTGCTTAGTTAGACTTAAGATAATTTATATATGCAGAGCAAAAGGATAATCCCTCTGTACCAGTGCATTGCCTGATATATTAACTCAAGTACTAGGCACGAACAAACGGGCTCAATTCTGTGCTCATCCTGGTGTAGTAGTAGTACTAGGCAATGTAGTTGACGGGTGACCTTGGCGAGCGGCGACCGAGGGAATTGAACTGTGCTCAGCATGGTAGGTAACGTTGTCTAGTTACTAAAGCATCCCTCTGTTGTTCATCGGTAGTCATTATGGACCGGGTACATGAGGGGAATTTCCTAGGGCAGGAATTCTGGACGCCAGATATTTTGACTCGAAACGCGGAGGCTCGACTGGTTGGGGTTGCCTAATGTGTGTACCACGCACGCCACCAGAAGGACACGAGCCCGGTTTTTTTATTTTTTTATTTTTTTAGGATCAACACGAGCCAAGGTCTGGCTGGTACGCTGTTGGGTCCTACCATTCGAGAATACGAAAGGAACCTTTTAAATTGTCGAACTAATCTACGTGTATTACAATGCCCGTATTTTCCTTGCAAATACTAATCTCAACGTGGTAATTGATTTATGACGAGTTGTTGAATTAGAGTGAGTTTGTGATATAGTGATCTCAACATGGATTTCACATTTCATGGTATCCCTGGTAAGTTTTTCAATGCAAATTCAAATTTAAAAGATGAACAATATGGAGGTGAGAAAACTATGTATGTATCAAGCATATGACCACACACACAGAGAGAGACACCCATACACGAACATAACAACAATCCAATAAGAATAGTGCATCTATTTTTTCAAACCATGCATGTATGACACGAATTCAAAAATACTCCTTCTGTTCCTAAATATTAGTCTTTTAGAGATTTCAACAAGCGACTACATACGGAGCAAAATGAGTGAATATACTCTCTAAAATATGTCTATATACATCCGTATGTGCCAGTCCACTTGAAATCTCTAAAAAGACTAATATTTAGGAACGAAGGGAGTAAAATGTAAGACATGCATGGTCCTCAATTCAATATTTAAAATGAACATGAAACTGAAACATGAATATTAAGTCTAGTACAACAGTACTAAAATTTAAGTCTAGTACTGAAACATGAATATTAGGCGGAGCTATGATTGTCGGGGGTCGCCCCCTCGACCTTAGATAAAATTGTGAAGCTTTGTTTAGGGTTGTATAGATTATATTTGTCCCCACCCTCCCAACCACCGATTGGTTGTGCACCCCCCACCCCTCCTCCCCGGGAGAATATCATGTTCCCCCATACCTTAGATGCTATATGCCGATACGAGTTGCTTGGAGCTTGTAGATCTGAGATATAGCAGCTCACATGATGTCTTAATATTTTTACAGGAAACCTTGATGAGTTTGAGAATTGCACACAATTTGTACAAAAACTACTCAGATGCCCTTGGATCCCATATCCAACGACCTCAAAGCTCGTATCACCGTAGCATCTAAGATGAAGGAGGACATCATATTCTCCTGTATGTAAGAATATCATGTGCTACCACACCTTAGATGCTTTGGTGATACAAGCTCTTCGGAGCCATTGGATTTGTGACCCAACACCTCCTCGGTGGTTTGAATGTTTTTTGCAGAAAAACCCCCCAAAGAGTTCGGCCACTGCTTACAAGCACAAAGACTGCTCAGATGCCATTGGATCTTAGATCATACGACCTCGAAGCTCGTATCACCGTAGCATCCAAGATGCGAGAGCAGCTTATGTTTTCTCGCACGGGAGAATATGAGGTGCTCCCACACTGTAGATTCTATGGTGATACGAGTTCATGGAGATCTAATGGCCCACGGTAGGAGGTTTGAATGTTTTTGCAATATACGGCTGAGAGAGTTTGGGAATTGCACAGAAAGTACAAGTACTACGCATGTGCCATCTGATCACTGATCATACGACCTAGATGCTCATATCACCGTAGCGGGTAATTAAGCTATGGGGAGCACCTAATATGAGCAACGGGGAGCCATTGGATCCAAGATGCAGCGGCACACACGAGGCCTGAATGTTTTATTTGCAGAAAAGACTTTGGAGAGTTTGCAAATTGCGCATAATTACAAAGACTACTCCCAAGCCATTGGATCTCACTTCCAACGGTGTAAAAACTCATATCACCATAGCATCTAAGATGCGGGGTGGATGTGATATTCTATGCCGCTATCATTTTTATTCGTAAACTTGCAAAATACGTGTAACTTGTGTTGTTACTTGTCTAACCGCGCAAAGTGTTTGTTCAAAAAAACCATCCTACACTGAAATATCGGAACAACACACGGGGGTCCCACTTGTCATTAATCAAATTTGGACCTAAAACTAACAAATCTGAAAGACGAGATTCGAACTGGCAACCTGGACTACAAAGCGTAAGTCGATAGCCTGAAACAACAACGGTTGTTGGCATTGTCCCATAACTTGATTTTATACGGTATTACGATGAGTAGAGTAGAGGGAGTGCCTCGTCAACACGTGCATGACCGTTCACTCACTTACTGGTGGGTCCCAGGTCTGCGATCTCTCTCTTCTCTCCATCGTCTAACCTTTGCACGGGCACACACGAAGAGCGGCGCTAGCTTGCCGTGGTGTTATTACAACTAGAAAAAAGCTTGGAAAATAGAAGAATCGCCTAGAACAAGAGACGTTGTGGCTGGTCGAGACGGAGCTAACCACACCTATCCTCCATGCCATGTTAGCATGATGAAGCTGTGTGGCTAGTGGGGTGTTTTCGACCGACTGGCTGGGTCCCGAGGTCGAACCATAGGTACTACGACTGATACATGGCACACCCTACCACGCGGTTTTGGGGTCCAACCGGGTGGTGCACGCATATATTCTTCCTGACGTGGGACGCCCTACCGCGTGTTTTCGCCGAAGCAAGTAAATGAGTCGTCAAATCACGAAAGACCACTTTTCACGCTGAGTACATCAGTGAAGCACGGTGGCTAGCTAGTTGGGCTAGTTCGACCGATTAGCTAGGCCGCCGCCACATTTGTATTTTCACCCCTTTTTTATCTACTTGCCGGCAGGTAAATTTAAATATCCACCGCGGCGTTGCTCTGGTGTTTGAGTGTGGCATGATTTTTAATTTTTTTGATTGACGGGAGCAGGCGCGGCAGGATTTTTAATTTTTTGATTGACGGGAGCAGGCGTGGCAGCAATTAGTCACGATGACTCCGCCTGTAAAACCCACTGCTCCCTGATGTGAGAAGTCGTCGACTGGTGTTTTACCATGGTGAAAACCAAAAGATCCCCCGCTCCTCAGCTGGCTCCCTCCGCCTTCTCGTAGATTGCATTGCCTTTCAGCCGTTTTGCCCCCTGCATCACCAACGGCGTGCGCCTCGAGAAGCAGAGGGACTTCGGTGGTGTTTAGCCGCCCTCTGCATGGGCATGTCCATGTCTCGGTGCAACATGACCGTTGGATCAAACTCAGACGGTGCAGATCAGTCACTGAAGCACAAAGTGTGTGGGTGTGTTTGGTTGCATTCTCATCTCAATATAGTTGTTTCCTCTTCGTGTATTTGTGTTAACCTACTAGTGTGGACTCATGCACCCTTCATGCACTCTGCCAAACACCCAAAAGTGGGTCGAGAAGGGAACTTTTGCTCCCATCCCGTGCACCCTTCATACAACCTGCCTAACACTATTCGTGCTTCATATGGTTCATGTTTCGTGGAGTACTGTAGCACCGTACTCTCCGTGCGCTGTAGACCTAGTTCTGTTAACATTGATCTCACCGTTCATTCTCGACCGGACAGTCGATAAAGCGGTACTATGTTACTACATTACTTTTCATATAGTTGACATGCGCACAACATCATTTGTTGTCGTCATATCTTACTACACTAGCAACAAGATTATGTAGTACTGACGTATGAACCACTGCACATGCCTAGTAGTAGGAGCACTGTGTATGTTCAAGTGGCTGTCGTGTTTCGCACTCCTCCGCCGTAAGAGTGGAAACGCTTGTTGTAATCATTTTTTTCTTCAGAAAAATAGTGGACACGCTCTACTGTGCGGATCCTCCTCCAGCCATGCACTAAATTACTCACTTTCGCCGACGTGTGGGACAGCCAGCATCGGGGTCCACCAGCCATGCACTAAATTACTCCGCAGTAGAGTGACGGTAGACTACCCCGATCGAAGCGACGCAGTAATGCCCAATGAGCCGTCAAATCACAAAACCCCCTCCTTTTTAACAGTAAGTTGGACGGACGAAGCAACCATCATTTCACTCTTCTCTCTCTCAGCTTTCTCTCTACCCAACTCGCTTCTCCCTCATCTTGTTCCTCATTTCTTCAAGCAAACCCTGACCTGCTTCTGCCATTGTTCTTCTCTCCCAAAGAAGGAAAGGTGAGCGCATCCATGGTGTTGATTCTGGCTAAGGCCCGGTCTTGCAACCCCGAGACTGATCCTATAACTCCCTCTCTTTTCTTCTTTTGGGTTTGGGATTATGGTTTCTTTTCTTTTATTTCTATTTGATAGTTTTCTTGATGGACGCTGGAGCACTGGCCGAAGTGATGTCTATGGCTCTGGCCAAAACCATCGAGGCTCATGGTACGAAGAAGCGCAAGCACCCCGCCGAGACTACCGCCGACAAGCTCAAAGCCATCGCCCTTTCCAAGCCCCCCTCTTCGGGACCCCTCATTAAGCAAGTCCAGGTAATATCTCTTCTTGACGATCTTTTTCTCGATCTTGATCGTATTTTTTCATTTAACACGCAATACTAGTACTAGTAGTACAACTATCTGGGTGATCTTGCATGTGATTTTTGTGTGCCAAATGACGGTTCTAAATTCCTCTTTTGACCAAAACATGCGAGAGGTTGACACTGATTTCTTATAGATTACTTTCAACTACTCCCTCTGTCCCAAATTTCTTGTCTTAGATTTGTCTAGATACGGATGTATCTAATACTAAAATGTAACTTGATACATCTGTATCTAGACAAATCTAAGACAAGAATTTTGGGACGGAGGGAGTACTTTATGAACATCAATGCTACCTTTGAAGAGGGTATGTTTGCCTAAGTAACTTGTGTTATGGATATTGCAAGTAATCCCTCTGCTCTCATGCCTTTGAAGACATGTTCTGGTGTCTTTGTTCGCTCATTTCTGTGCGTATATGTAGTCATATATGGACTATAATATCAAAAATCATCTTATATTTTTGAACGGAGGTAGTAATAAAATATGGTTTCTATTTGAATTAGAACCAGGTCCGCGGTGGAGATGAAGTTCTCGAAGTCATGACGTGTGAACTGGAAGACCTGAGGATGAGTTCTACTGCTAAACTATCCAGCTGTTGTGTCCTTGTCGCCATGTGTCCTGAACTAGTGTTTTCCTGTAGCATTGTTGTCAGGCGTGTTCTCGAGGATGTACTTGACCACAACAATTTCCTGGATGTGCCTTCGATTATGAAGGGTGTGGTTCTTGTAAAGCTTCCCTATAAATCTGATGCGGCCTGTCTTCATGATCATGTTTATGAGTGGAAAGACCACTCTGTTAGGTTCTCCAAGGTTGACGAGATGGTGATGGTGCATGTAGACATCTCTCATGAAGTCCATGGCCTAGTCAGTTATGCGGGGTTCATCCCATAGGTCGGTGGCAAGAAATAGTCTGCCGAGTTTAATTAGTGCAACTTTGCTTGTCTGTAGTAAGTACTATTGTTCAGTACTTGATTTGTGTTTGTGAACCCTGTATTGTTTATTAGTACTGCCGCTTTTGGTGTGTGGTCAGTCCTGAGAAAGGTCTATGTTAATGTCTGTCCACTCAATTCAGTCTATATATTTTGAAGTATCCAGATCATCTTTTTTGTGAGGATGGTTTATCAATTATGGTTACACTCCAATATCTGTATGCATTGCAGGGTTTATCGCACCCACCAGGATTTCCAGTCCCATGGATGTTCGGTCCATACGATTTGTCACGGCCTTTGGACTATCCTGCTTGTGGGAGTAGGCGGGGCCCCTGCATGCCACCCGTAGTTGGACGATCAATCTTCTGTTTAGTACTTCAACATAGTGATTTTCTGGTAAGGATTCACTTGTGTCACATCAAGTAAATCTTATTGATTTACTGTCTAAATCTTATTGATTTAATGTCATGTTTTCTTTCATTTCCTCCAATTTTACGATGCAAGTTTTGCCATGTGACATTCATCGCGGAATAAACCGTTTGGTTTGCTCTACGATGGCTATTTTTGCAGGTTTCACTTCTTATATCGTGTCAGTAACAAAGGCATTGTCCATCACTTATATTACTGGAAAAAATTGGATCAGTCTGTTGTCTGAGTACAAGCTGAATCCCTATGATGAACTGCGGTTTGGTTTAACAAAAACGCCACAATTAGTCCTCGCGTTTAAAAGAAATGAAGAAAAAAACTGGATCACGGTCACGAAGCCTAGTCCAGTTAGAAAGCTGATCATAGCAGACCAGACACGATCGCCGCTGTCTCGCACTTCGATACCACCTTCAGCAACGGATCGAGCACCGGCAGTTGCTCTAGCACTGACAGTGGCAGCAGCTCAGTCTGATCCAGCTGAGGATTGGGCACCGACCGCGTCAGCGGATCAGGCTGATCTACTGGAGGATCGGGCATCGACACGGCACCTCCTCCGACACTGGCACCAGCTCTACAAGGAGCACCATTTCCGGCAGCAGCAGTGGCTTCGGCACCTGCACCAACACTTGCACTTGCATCTACTCCGGCCCGTGCAGCGGCAACCGAACGAGCGGTTGCACCGGCAACAGACTGGGCTGCAGTTCGCACTTCATATACCAAAGTCCTTACAAAAACCGACATGTCCACCTTCTTGGTAAGCATTGGCCGCCCAAGTGTTTCGTTCTTTTCTCTTTCCATGTTGTTTCGCATGATTCACTGTGTTGATCTAACTGTTTGGGTATCTCTTCTTGTTTGCAAACAGAGAATTCCTAGAGCAACGAGGGAGTCGTTCAACAATCCGGGCGACAGCAGCCAAGTTTCTCTTACCATGCGCAGCCTTGGTGTGAATGAACCTGCTCAATATACCGTAAGTACAAAGGATGGTCGCATGATGATTGATGCTAAAGGATGGTCAAGGTTCAAATCTAAATCATATCTTGCGGTAGGGGATGATCTCAAAATCGAACTTTCTCGGCAAGGAGAGCTGGTCCAAATCAACTTTGAAATTTTTCAGTAGCAGCACGCAACTGCCGAACTGATCTATCCTACGAGAGATTTTGATGTAATAATCTGGCATGGTGAAACAAGTGTCTTGTGTGTATAAGTAATACGACAATATTATTTATCACATGGTATATCGTTGATAGAATTGCAACTCTCATTGCTGGTTAGGAACTGTCGTTCGATTTCATTCCAACAGCTGCCATGCTTTATTCAATTTTCTGTATTCGCCTTGCGATAGCATCTAAAACCAGCGCCGTACCGATCACTTGCAATATGAAAAGCGCTGAGGTAGATCACATGTGCCCCCAAACAGGCAGGGTGGGCATGCAGCCCAAAGTCCAGAACCGTGAGCCTGTCTGAGTATTATATTCTCAGCTGAACCCCCATAATGCCCGTGTGTTGCACGTAACATCAAGATGCATTTCTATGAGTATTTTATCTTGTGAGAGAAAAGGGTGAACGAGGGAAGGCCTTATTTGCAAATGTGGAGAGGTGTGTGGGTACCTTTTTGCAAAATTGCCATAGTTTCCTTCCTATCCGTCAGATATAAATCGGACGGCCTATATTGCAGGATGGCAGGCACACCATCATCACCAACTCGTCTATACTATGTTAAAAACAACTCTTATGTATAAAGTTGTGATATAAAAGATTTGTATATTTCTTTACATAGGGAGTATCTCTCTGTCAAAAATATATTTTTGTGTAACTAGTTACTCCTGTCTTTCTACTTCCTTGCGCTGATATGTAGGGCATCCGGCAACGGGGTCCACGTGCCATATGCACAAATTAGAGTGCACAACTGCACGGTAGACACACCCCGGTCGTAGCGCTGCAGTAATGCCCAATGAGCCGTCAAAGCACAACCCCCCCCCCCTTTCCAACTTTAGCAGTAAGCTGGACGGACGAAGCGGCAATATTTCACTGGGCCTGAATCCCCTTCTCCCTCTTCTGCTTGTTCAGAGAAAACCCCCTCTCGGCGATTGCATAGGGTTTTCTCATGGAGAACCAGGTACGAATTTTTCATCCATCCTCGATAAATCCAAGTCCCTTGGTCGCGGGTAATCCTAGGATGGCAGCCACCGCCGTTGATGCATTTTTCTTCCTACTGAATCTAGTGTTTTTCAATTGCAGTGCCCAAAGTGCGAGGACCCTACAGGTTTCTGCGCCTTCGGCGAGACGCCACACTTGTTCCTTCTCATCCTAACACAGGATTTTAAAACGCGCACAGTATGTTCCTAGAATCCTCTTTTCTATCTGGGAGGGTGGTTTTTTTTTAACATGTTGTCAACTAGTTTGGAAATTTGGATTGCTATATTTGGATAAATGGTACTACCAGTACGATGGTCAACACTGACATGAAGGAGGAAGTTATTTCTAGATTTGGATAGGGAATACATTGTGTTCTCATATTATTTTTCCTGCAGTGCATTATTTGCTCTGCCAGAACACATGTACTCAAGATGCTCGGCCTTGCAATAACTGAATACACCAGTTTAATGGTCACAGTGAAGATAAGCCATGGATATAAGTTCCGAGTTGGGTTCATGAACCAAGAAGATCGCTGCTTTTTTATGGCCAAACTTGATAAACTTTCTCAAGTCTTACGGACTGAAAGTTGGTGCACGAATGTTGATGGAAATAGCAGAACCTGGTCTCATCTTCACTGCGATCTTCCACCCCAACGTCGTTCCAATTGTTCATCCATGTTAGTTTTGTATCTGGTTCTTGCTTGTTGCCTCGATTACTTCTTAATCCACCTATTCTGTCTAACTAATCACAATTTAACTTTAGAAGTAGCAACGAATCTCTCACGAAGATGCTACTTCTAACTAATATTTTCTTATAATTGGTGGCACATGTAGGTTTTTTTAGAGTTAAGCAGGCTGCTCGTTTGTTATTCTGTAACAACTCGGCTGTTACTGATGGCACTAAAGTTGACTGGGACGACATCCACAAGTTCCTACACTTTATTGATCGTCTTGAGGTCCTTGTGGGGCGTTTCAATGGTGGAAGGCCACGTGGGATATGTGTGCCACTGCTGCACTCGTTGAACAGGTCCAACTGTGTCGAGAAACTTATGGTACGAGCTCTTTTCTGTTATATATGTTGTTCATAAACTATTGCTTATACACAGTTTTACAGCTGTGATCTTCTTGAAATAGAAACTACCCAGTTCTATTGTTCCTATATAGATGCCTGGCCATGGTCGGGTCAGACTTGCGCTTGGTCACAACATGATATTTATGTCGACCTACTCCATTCCCCTTGGAGGTGAAAAGATACTTATTCATGGGTGGTCTCAAATAATGAAGGCCCAACCATCTTGGAGAATAGGACAGAAGATTATGTTCCTGCTTTTCCATGGCTCTAAAGTGAATATCCTATTTATTGACCACATTGCGAGATGAAGCCGCTTTCAGAAGGTTGTGGATGCGCGGGGTGGCGCCTGGGCCTTGTCCTGGGGCTTGGCAGCCTCACCCTTGGTTAATTGTAGGCAAAGTAGCACTGTTCGAGGCATGCTTTGTACGGTTGAACCTGTATAAGTACTCATACTACTTTCAGCTATGGTTGTTAAGTGCCCCTGCTGGTTTCAGTTAAGGTTGTTAAGTACTCCTGCTGCTTTTACAGTCTGTCGTGTTTCTTCAGTCCTGTCTTCCTCCAGCCGCCAAAACCAAACCAGCACCGGCGGGGCCACCTGCTTCCGCCTCCCATGGCTGGCTGCGCCTCAGCGCATGCATCACCGCCCCACCGTCTCCTAAATCATTAACGCCGACGCCCCACCGTTTCGAGTAGATGATTTTTCATATAAAAAACTTTTTCATCCAAGTTAGTATGCAAAAGTTATGCCCATTTTTACAAATTCTCGAGAGATTTTGCAAATGAAGTCGAAATTCATATTTGCAAATTTTCCCAACAACTAGACCACATATCACATGGGAAATTTATTTTCTTTTATTTTTTTGACATTTTCATCATTTTCTTTTATTTTTTTTAAAACTGAAAAGGCGATCCACAGGGGGGGTGCATTCGGTGGAAGTGGTGGCCAAGTTACTAATGGCGCACCGCGGCATGGTGCGCCATTACTAGTTCAACTAGTAATGGAGCACCACTCCCACGGTGCGCCATTAGTAGTTTTGAAAAAAATTCAAAAAAAACTTAAAAAGTTTTTTTTACTAATGGCGCACCGTGGATGTGGTGCGCCATTACTAGTTCAACTAGTAATGGCGCACCACTCCCACGGTGCGCCATTAGTAGTTTTGAATTTTTTTAAAAAAAATATTTTTACTAATGGCGCACCCGTGATGTGGTGCGCCATTAGTATTTGGACACTAATGGCGTACCAACACATGGTGCGCCATTAGTATATAGTAATGGCGCACCACATGTCTGGTGCGCCATTAGTGTCAATTCCATCTATAGCCCTTTTCCTAGTAGTGGGTCCCGGGCCATGGTAAGGCGACACCCGTGGGAATACCGTGCGTGAGGCCGCAAAGTGATATGAGGTGTTACCGGCTAGATCGATGTGACTTGGAATCGGGGTCCTGACAGCGTTGGCATCAGAGCCGGACTGCCTGTAGGTTCGCTAAGCCAAACTGGTCGATGTCGAGTCTAGAAATGCTTTAGTTATATGTAGGGGAATAGATTGTGGGAGGGAACGTAAGGCTCTTTTTACTCCTTTGCCTTATGCCCTCTGATCTGAGTCATTCTCTTCTCATTCTACATGGGTTAAGGACTAGGCTCTCTTCTCTCTATCAGGTTCACGTGTTACTAATCTGTAGTAACTTATAGGATTGTTGGATACAACCCATTTCAGTTTCTACTACTTCTAGTATGTTGCCAGTTGAACCGGAACCTTGATATGATGTTGTTGAGTGGTTTTGCAAACTGTTGCGAATGACTCAACTCTTTTCTGAGCATTTACAGCCGTTATGTTGTCCAATTTCTCCTAGAAAATTCTAATGCCTTTGCATTATTTTGTGCTTCCAGATGGCCACCCGTCCCCAGAACCAAGTGGTTCGTCTGACCCGTTGCATTGGTATATGTGGTCACACAACCATGTTGGTCCGACTGATGGTCGAGACAGGTTACCGATGGTATCCTGAATATACCGTTGAGGAGCAGTTTAGAGACTTTAATGAAAGCCAATATCTTTGCACAGTCAGGATATATCCTTCTTATCCTGGAGCTCCTGAACCCCTCCATTGCTCTTATGGACTTGGGGTTACTATCGGGATGTCCGTGCAGGACGCAGCTTACTCGATGATGACTATCATTCGAGCCAGAACCGCCTTGCTGTGCAACACCGATTTCCGCTATATGCCAGCATCACTCCCTGGGGCACATGGGTATCTTCAGGCTATCTACAGTGACTCATCCCATGAGGATTCACTACTCCGCACCACTACCGAGATGCTTGAGGACAAGGACCGTGAGAATCGTGCCTTGCGTATGGAGCTCTTCAACGCTCGTTCTGATCACTGGGCCACCCTGACACGGTTTGCACCTGCCGTGGAGGCTGGGTATATGGACATGAGGGACTTGTACCCCGTGCGGGCTGGTCTGCCAGATTTTATGGAATGGCGTGAGGTAGGAGGCATCACCCCTCCTCATGGACCCCGTCTGCCTCCATTTGTTGGACCAAGGCCACATCCGAGTCCCTATGGACCGCAAGCTCCACAGGACCGACTGTTTCCAGAAAATCATGTTCAGCTCCCAGGACATGGTGGTAATCTCTATGAAGATTACTACGGAGACGTCTGAGTTGGTAGTAGCTTCACTAGTATTGTAATAGTTGTATTCTCCACAGTCTTGCATGACTCGTGGGATACGACTTGGTGTGTATCACGTTCCAGAGGTGTAGAAAAAAAATAATGTATAGGAGCTTGGAATGCCTCTGATGAGATGTATCGTCTTTCACCATAGTTGTACCTTAGCCTGGGCTTGTACTAAACTATGTACGGTGTGTATGACCGATGGTATATATATGGCAGTTTCTATACTACCATGTCGTGCAAATGAACATCTCAGCATTCCATGTCGTCCATTACATTCCGCACTTCCTTGCCAAGATTTTGCCATCCTTGTCTAAACCGTTGTCTTATCCTTCTTAGGATGGTTAATACCCGCAACAACCCTGCTACCCTGGAGCAGGGTGAAGCCAGTGTAGCTAGGGATGGGAATCTGCCTCACCCGCCTTCTCTGGCCGAAGTTATGCTGGAGGCAGAAAGGAACAAGCGTGAGACCAACCGCTTGCTAGCACGCATTGAGGAGAATACTGCACGTCAGCAGAGAAACGACTTGGTGTCAATCAATGACTTTGTCAAGTTGTACCCACCGAAGTTTAAGCATTCCGTCGAGCCTCTCGATGCGGATGACTGGCTTCGCAGCATCACCCACAAGCTACGTTCTGCCAACGTAGCCGAAGCTGATAAGGTTACCTTTGCTGCCTATCACCTCGAAGGCCCTGCTAGCCTTTGGTGGGAAAACTTTGAGGCTATGCGCCCGGCTGGCCAAATCACTACTTGGGCTGAATTCAGTGAGGCTTTCCGTGAGCATCACATCCCGGAAGGTCTCATGGATCGCAAGAGGGAGGAATTCTGCAATTTCACCCAGGGTAGACTGACTGTGGATGCATACAATCGTGAGTTTGGTAATCTAGCATGTTATGCTCCCGAAGAGGTATCCACCGACGCCAAGAAGCAGGCAAGGTTCCGCAAGGGACTTAGCCCCGAGCTTCGCCGTGATCTTCGTCTGCACAAGTGCACCTCCTTCCAGAAGTTGGTCAATAAGGCCATCAGTGCTGAGACAGGTCAGACTGACTATGAAGCTTCACGCAAGCACTCCCGTGACTTTGGATCTTCATCCGGCTCTGGATCTTAGAAGCGCCGGGTCTGGATTCCAAACACCGCTCTGCCGCCCAGATTCACTCCGAGGCCATCCTTTGAGGTGCCTCGCCCCAACCAGCAGTATGCACCGCCCAAGACCTATGGTGGACCCGCTGTTAATGCTACTCCACGCCCCAATGTGATAACTTGCTTGAAGTGTGGGGAGACAGGTCACTACATCCGCGAGTGCCCCCAGAACAACCCCAACCAGTTCGGAATGTCTGTTGGCCGTGGCAAGCCAGCAGGAAAGGTGCTCGTCGCCAAGCCGGCCACCACTGCTCGTGGCCATGTTAACTACGTCTCAGCTAAAGAGACTCAAGAGGACCCCAACGTTGTTCTCGGTACGCTCCTTGTTAACTGCCATCCGGCAACTGTTCTCTTTGATACTGGAGCATCTCATTCATTTATTTCGAGAGCTATGCTCGATTGCACAACACCACATTTTGTGACATGCCCAGCTCCATGGTAATTCAAACCCCTGGCTCTAAGTGGCAAACCTCTAGAATCAGCCATGGAAATGAAATTCTTGTCGACAGATTGGTCTTCCTTGCATCACTAATAGCTCTCAAGTCCTCGGACATAAACATCATCTTGGGTATGGACTGGATGTCAGCCCACTATGCTAAGATTAATTGCTCTACTAGAACTGTTCAACTCACCCATCCATCGGGCAAGACAGCCAATGTTTTGACCCGAGTGTCTAAGCATCAGCTTTACTCCTTAAATGCCAACCCTCTTCCAGACCTTGAAGATATTTCGGTAGTCCGTGAGTTCCGGGATGTCTTTCCAGAGGAACTGCCAGGTGTTCCGCCTGACAGAGATGTCGAGTTCATGATAGACCTTGTTCCAGGAACCGTCCCAATCTCTAGAAGACCTTATAAGATGGCACCCCTAGAACTAGCCGAGCTTAAGAAACAACTCGATGAATCCTTGCAAAAGGGTTTCATCCGTCCTAGTTCTTCTCCATGGGCTTGCCCCGTCCTCTTCGTCAAGAAGAAGGATGGAACGGATCGGATGGTTGTAGATTACCGACCTGTCAATTTGGTCACTATCAAGAACAAGTATCCGCTCCCCAGGATCAACGACCTGTATGATCAGCTCGCTGGATCCTCAGTCTTCTCCAAAATGGATTTGAGGTTGGGCTACCATCAAATCAAAATCAAGAACGGGGACATTCCCAAAACGGCTTTTGTTACTCGTTATGGCCAATACGAGTACACCGTCATGTCCTTCGGGTTAACCAATGCTCCAGCCACTTTCTCTCGGTTAATGAACTCGATCTTCATGGAGTATCTGGAAAAATTCGTCGTGGTTTACCTCGATAATATACTCATCTACTCCAAGAATGAGGAAGAACATGCCGAACATCTAAGGCTAGTATTGATGAAACTTTGAGAGCATCGCCTTTATGCCAAATTCTCTAAGTGCGAATTTTGGTTGCCAGAAGTGACCTATCTAGGCCATGTAATCTCTGGTAAGGGCATTGCTGTCAATCCCGAGCGAGTTCAAGCCGTCCTTGACTGGACTCCACCTGAAACGGTCAAGCAAGTTCGGAGTTTCCTTGGTTTAGTAAGCTATTGCCGCCGCTTCGTCGAGAATTTCTCCAAAGTTGCTAAGCCTCTAACTAAACTCCTCAAGAAAGATAAAAAGTTCGAGTGGACCCCACAGTGCGAGTTCAGCTTTCAGGTACTGAAAAGACGCCTGACATCTGCTCCCATATTTGTACCACCAGATTTTTCTAAGGACTTTGTTATCTATTGCGACGCCTCGCGACAAGGACTAGGTTGCTTACTCATGCAAGATCGTCATGTGATTGCCTACGCTTCTCGACAGTTGCGTCCACATGAGGATAACTATCCCACACATGATCTAGAGCTTGCAGCTGTAGTCCATGCACTCAAAACCTGGCGACATTACCTTCTTGGTAATCGTTGCGAAATCTACACTAATCACCAAAGTCTGAAATACATATTCACCCAACCGGATTTGAATCTCAGGCAAATACGTTGGGTCGAGTTGATCACAGATTACGACTTAGGAATAACTTACACCCCAGGCAAAGCCAATGTCATGGCTGATGCACTAAGTCGTAAATCCTATTGTAACAATTTGATGTTACAACAAAGTCAACCACTTCTCCACGGGGAATTTCGTAAGCTTAACCTTCACATTGTTCCTCGAGGATTCCTTTCCACCCTGGTGGTGAAAACTAACCTTACGGATCAAATCATAACCGCTCAATGGTATGATAGAGGAATATCTCGAATCAAGGAGAACATTGCTAGCGGAGCTGCTAAGTGTTTCTCCATGGATGAGCGAGGTGTTGTCTTCTTCGAGAACCGCCTGGTGGTTCCCAAGAAACAACATCTACGGCAATTGATCCTTAAGGAGGCTCATGATTCTCCTCTCACCATTCATTCGGGTAGTACTAAAATGTATCAAGACCTACGCCAGAGGTTTTGGTGGACTAGGATGAAGAGAGAAATCAATCAATTCATTGCAAATTGCAACATCTGCCGACGCGTTAAAGCAGAGCATCAACGGCCTGCTGGCACCCTTCAACCTTTGGAAATTCCTGAATGGAAATGGGATAAAATCGGTATGGATTTCATTACCGGGTTTCCCAGGACCAAGAGAGGGAATAATGCTATCTTCGTTGTTGTCGATCGTCTTTCCAAAGTATCCCACTTCTTACCTGTTCGTGAGAGTATAACCGCTAGCCAGCTAGCTGATTTGTACATCTCCCGAATAGTATCTCTTCATGGTGTTCCATTGGAAATCAACTCAGACCGTGGAAGTCTTTTCACCTCTCGATTTTGGGAAAGTTTCCAAAATGCTATGGGAACTCGTCTCTCCTTTAGCACCGCCTTTCATCCTCAATCAAGTGGTCAAGTACCCCCAAACTACCAGACACGGAGCCAAAAACCTAATTCCACCGCCGCAACCTTCTGTACCCGTGAGATCCCATCTTGGGGCCTTTTCCGGAGCTCCGCCGGAGGGGGCATCGATCACAGAGGGCTTCCACATCAACACCATAGCCTCTCCGATGATGTGTGAGTAGTTTACCTCAGACCTTCGGGTCCATAGTTATTAGCTAGATGGCTTCTTCTCTCTTTTTGGATCTCAATACAATGTTCTCCCCCTCTCTTGTGGAGATCTATTCGATGTAATCTTCTTTTGCGTTGTGTTTGTTGAGACCGGTGAATTGTGGGTTTATGATCAAGATTATCTATGAACAATATTTGAATCTTCTCTGAATTCTTTTATGTATGATTGGTTATCTTTGCATGTCTCTTTGAATTATCAGTTTGGTTTAGCCTACTAGATTGATCTTTCTTGCAATGGGAAAAGTGCTTAGCTTTGGGTTCCATCTTGCGGTGTCCTTTCCCAGTGACACTAGGGGCAGCAAGGCACGTATTGTATTGTTGCCATCGAGTATAAAAAGATGCGGTTTATATCATATTGCATGAGTTTATCCCTCTACACCATGTCATCTTACTTAAAGCGTTACTCTGTTCTTATGAACTTAATACTCTAGATGCATGCTGGATAGCAGTCGATGTGTGGAGTAATAGTAGTAGATGCAGGCATGAGTCGGTCTACTTGTCTCGGACGTGATGCCTATATACATGATCATACCTAGATATTCTCATATCTATGCTCAATTATGTCAATTGCTCAATAGTAATTTGTTCACCACTGTAATACTTATGCTCTTGAGAGAAGCCACTAGTGAAACCTATGGCCCCCGGGTCTATTTTCCATCATATTAATCTCCCGTCAACAAGTTATTTCTAGCGTCGTCTTTATTTTGCTTTCTTTACTTTGCATCTTTATCATAAAAGTACCAAAAATATTATCTTATCATATCTATCAGATCTCACTCTCGTAAGTGACCGTGAAGGGATTGACAACCCCTTTATTGCATTGGTTGCGAGGATTATTTGTTTGTGTAGGTGCGAGGGACTTGTGCGTGGCCTCCTACTGGATTGATACCTTGGTTCTCAAAAACTGAGGGAAATACTTACGCTACCTTGCTGCATCACCCTTTCCTCTTCAAGGGAAAACCAACGCAGTGCTCAAGAGGTAGCAATTAACAGGCTGTGGCATTATGTAATCAGTAGCAAACTAAATTAAGCCAAGCAACATAATTGAACAATTTTGCAATAAGTGGCTAACTAAAATTCCGAGAAGCAGGTAACTGAACTTACGCTAGTTCTTTGTACAGGCACACTGGAACTTCTTTTTCCCTTACAAGGTTGTACGAAGGAGTCCATGGCATCAATTGCTTGGATACGTAGTCCCAATACTTCTTTCTTCCCACACTCCATTGGTAAGTTGAATGGTTAATCTGGTAAGATGGTGCGTCCTTGATATGTTATATGAGGACGTGTAGTCAGACTAGTTGTAGCCACACACATCACAGTGACTTTTACTGTATATTTCATGTGATTACTTTTGGCATATCGAGATCTAAGCAATCTACAATAGGATGAAAAGACTGGCATCCTTCACATTATTGGCGAACTCAGTTCATAGAAACAAGCAATTCAACCATTCTGTGGGTAAATCAAAAGCGCCACTGGAATATTTTTCACTACGACCCCTATCATACACGCAAAAAGGGGCGACACCACCATAGGGGCTGGTATGGGCGGCCGCCTCGGGTGGCTCGAAAGTGTGCACCTAGTTTGAGTCGTCCAGGTTGGCCCAGGCTAGTTTTGTTCGTCCCAACGCACGAGCAGGCAATGTAAAAAATGAAGAAAATGTTTCAATTTGGATAGGCCAATAACATAAGTGCAAGGCAGGCCCTATAGCAGGCTCGCGGCCCAAACGAGCGCCTCACATATCGATCGACAGCAGGAAAAAACCCAATTCATCCGCTCCAACCTCCAGCCTGGTTCGCTCCTAACCTAGCCGCCGCTGGACAGACCGACACAGCACTTCCTCGCACCCTCGTTGGAGGGCGGTCGCCGGGCTTCAAGCGAACGGAAGGACAAGAAGATGAAGATCCAACCCTGGGGGTAGCCTGCATGGGAGGCAGCGGCGGTAGCACGGGCATGGCATCGAGCTTGCGCAAATGGACAGTCGCAGCTTGCAAGAGTAGCATGCGCAACGAGTAGGTACATCACATCCCTGATTATATCTAATTCAACTCTTCAATTTCTGGCCAATAGTTAAACTTGACGGTGTTGTAAAACTGCTTGTATGTAGAGAATCTATGAGAAAATGAAACCAATTTCTACTTATTTTATAACTCCCCCAATCAATATTGAACTGACTGAATCTGATGTATCTAATCAAGTTTTCGATGCAAACATCCAAGCTCATGTTGTTCTTGAGCCTGAAGTGTCTAATGAACAGACTGCTAATGAAGGATTCGATGCAAACATTTTACATGCTCCTGGTGATGAACATATAGTGTCTAATGAGGCATCTAATGCAAGCATTTTGCAAGCTCCCATTGAAGAATTTAGTGTCTAATGATCATCTGCTATGTTCAGAGAGACATAGAGATTTGCAGGCATTGATGACAAGCAAATAATAGTGCATTTTCATGGCTTGAGGAAACGTCGAGGCCATCTACCAGAAAGTCCCCGTATCATGACAACGTAGCATAAATACTTTTCTAATCTGTTGTTTGAAACTATTGGCATACTTGTGCAGGATAGATATATTGATATGCAGTTTGCGCACTGGTTATAGGTGCAATTACACTTTGATATTTTCAGCCAGAGAACGAATAATTCAAGCGGGTACAGACCATGTTTGTAGTCCTTGTACACCATGTTGCATTTTGTGTTTTTTGGTGCTTGCATCATTTAGTGTTTATAATCTGAACTACTTTGGATCATTAGCTGGTTTTCAAAGTGCATGTAGCTTCACATTTCTCAAGTTATGTTGATTTTCGGAGTGCAAGTGCCTTTGTATTTTTTAAGTTAAATGTTCGCCCCTGGTAACTTGAATTCGTGGATCTGCCACTGCACACAAATCATACACGAATGCCAGTATGAATTAAATGAAATGCAGGGACTTACGCTAGCTCGTTGTACAGGCTCACTGCAGCTCTGCTTGCGCTTGGGATGTTCCATGTACAAGTCCATGTTACCACTTGCTTGGATGTGCAGGCCTTGTGCTCCTTTCATCTCCCTCTGCATTTTTGACACGGTGAATGGCTGATCAAATAAGAGGAATCGACCTTGCTGTTGTAGTGGAGGACAGATACTTACAAGGTTATACGGGTGTGCAGGATGTGTACCAGATCCTGTAGCGCCGTCATGCTTCGCTAAAAAATGGATTTGCTTGTTTCAGATGATATCTCCAGAAGAAATAAGAGTTAAAGTCAGAGTTGGATAGGCGTGTAAACTAAGAGAGCAGTGAAAGGATATCTAAACATCGTCGGAACAGTGCACAAGGGAGTGATGTATGGATACCTAGTTTGGGCCGGCGTTTGGGCATGCTCGCCTAGCTAGAGTGCGGGTCACTTCAGAGTCGTTGAAGGTGATGCGCTGGCGTTGGCAGGCCGCGCACGGATGCAGATCTTGAGTGGCAGCGGAGCGCTACGATCCGGTGGACGAGACCATTGGTGAAGCCCCAGCGGCCTCGGGGGGCGGAGGCGCGACGATGTGCTCGGTGAAGTAGCCCCGGTGAGATGGGAGACGGCATCGGTGAAGCGCACCTGATGCGGTGGAAGTCGGTGTCTGTGAGGCACATCGGTTGCGGCGGCCGACGTTGTCAGTGGACCACCCGGTGCGGTGGACGGGGGCGTAGATCAGGTTGCTCCAGTGCGGTGGTGAAGCGCGACCGTCGTCTTCGTCATCGTCGTCCGGCACAGAGGTGGGTAAAGAGACGAGATGAGGGGCAATTAGAACTTTGCTTGGGTTGGCGGCGAATTAGGGATTTGAGCAATCTGGGCGCGGAAGGGGACGGTGGAGAAGGGAGATTTTGCAGGGCTGGAATTGGGGCCGCCAGATATTTCAATCCGAAACGTGGAAGCGCAAACTTATTTAGTCGTCGTCCTTTTTTTAGGGGGGGGAGGGAGGGGGTTGGGTGGCTGGGTGCTAAGCGTCCGTCCGACACACGCGACCACCACGACACGACCCTGGTCTGCCTGTTGCGCCTACATTTGAGAATGCAAACGAATCTTCTTTCATTTGCAAACAAATCTGTATGTATTACCATGCCCGTGTTTTCCTTGCAATAATTAGTCATTCGAAACGAGATACTATAAATTAATTAATGAGGAGTTATTTGAAAAAAAATCGAAACGGTATCCACGATATCCACGCTAACGTGGATTAGAGTGTGTGTCACATAATTAGTTATTTGAATTAGAGTGTGTGTCACATAGCGATCTCCAATTCTAACGTGGATTTCGCATTTCACTGTATCCACGCTACTTTTTTAATACAAATTCATATGTATATGATGAATACCATGGTAGTGAGAAAACTTTTGGATGGATTCAAACATATGACCTACAAAATAGCACAACAAATCGAGTCAATGTCAACTTTTTGAAACCTAGTATGGCACGAATTCAAAATAATTACCCATATGCATGGTCCTCAGTTCAAATCTTACAATGTACACCAAATTGAAACATCGATATTAAGTCTCATACTATCTACATTCAAATGTTGTTTTTAGCCCCCCCCCCCCCCCCCCGCACACACGCTACATACTTCCTGTATCGGTCAATCTTCCTCTCCTAACCACCTTAGGAAGCTATCGGTTTCCAACACACATCCATTCTTTCTCTCCATGTATCTCTAATCTCTCAACTACACAACCCCCTTTTCCACTCTGTTACAAAATGTATTTACCTGACACACCCGCCATTGCACCCCATGCCGAGATCTCTCTCTCTCTCTCTCTCTCTCTCTCTCTCTCTCTCCTCTCCCTCTCCCTCTCACCCTCTCACGCTAAATACATGCATTGCCTATCTAGCCCCACAACCTCTCGTGCGCACGCATGCATGTTTTCTATATAGGTCACTCCCTCGAGACTGTCTCACTCTTTCTTTCGCAAGGTGGGCCACACTCGCTCAATCTCGCTCTCTTTATCTGAGTCTCGTTTAACCTCGTTTTCTTTCACACACAAATGATATATCTCCCTGTTCGGGCCTCGATCGACACACTCTATACTCTCTCACATAGATTGTCTATCTAGGTCAGTCCATCAAAGCTGCCCCCACTCTTTCGACCTCATGGCGGGCCACGCTCTCTCTCTCTCTCTCTTTGTATGCTCGATTGACCTCGCTCTTCTCGGACAAAAACGATATATCACCATGTTTGAGCCCAATTCGACTTATTCACAATGTATACTCTCTCACGCACATTGTCTATCTAGGTCACTCTCTCCAACCCGTCTCACTCTTTCGATCGCACGATGACCCTATGCGATCGATTGACCTTGCTTCCTCCCACGCACAAAATATATCTACACGTCTGTGACTGGATCATCTCTCAAGCTCTATCTTACAGCCCTCACCCTTGCCAAAAGCTCAATCGGACAATATCTCTCCAGAGCATATATTTGTTCAATGAATGTCAGACCACACTCACTTTGTCTCTCTATCTATATGTCTCTCGACTGACCTCGCTTTCTCACGCCGTATCTTCCACACATTAAAGCTACCTCTCCATCCCTCGCAAAGCCAGAGCTATTTACATTGCGAGGGGCACTCCAACCTTGGATTAATTTGTGTAGGCATTTATTCCGGTCGGTTTAGATTATATTTTCGTAGCATTCGGCCCACAACTACTCGAAACACCGTTGCAACCCCCGCAACTCCCCTAGTTGATTTCCCTGTGGCTCGGTCATCGCTCTCTCGCACGTCCTTTCTCGCCTTCAACGTCGCACCATGGTATTATTGCAAAAAACTTTGTTGTTCTCTTTAATTATTATAAATAAGCTACAAAACTACACACTGATAGTCCACTTGGAATGGAACAAATTTCGACCCACAAAATTAAAGTACTACAAACCACACACCGAGGGGCCCTCATGTCATGAAACAAATTTGGACACATATACAAATTAAAAAAATAAAGGACGAGGATCGAACATGCGACCAGGGCCTTCAAGCCGCACGTCAATAGGCAACATACGTAGAACAGCAATGTTTGTTGTACCTCCCTTTGTTCACATAATGTTTTTATATTACCACAGCCTATTTAATTGATAACATGTAATTATTTTTAGTACTATTCGCCTTCACTTACTGGTGGGTTCCATGTGTGCTCTCTCTCTCTCCTCCCCTTCTGCGTTTAGACGCATGGGCAAACACGAAGAACTCGCGGGCGATGTTGCCGTTGACCATATCTAGACGCGTTCACAAGTTACAGCACCAGTTTCACGTGCTAGCAGCACTAGTCAGTGTGTACGTGCAATGCACGTTAATTTGGAAGTATATTAAGTGCATGCGGATATTAAATAGTATATTATTTGCGTGTTATTATGTGATTAGCACTATTTTTGGCATGAAATTAACTGCACGCTAAATGTGTTGAGCGCTCGACATTGAAGCAGTCTAGGTCGTTGGATGACAAGGAATACATGTGGCTTGATGACGTTTTATATTTAATTTGATACGGCTCTAGCAGAACATTCAATCGATCAAACTATAGATTTTGTTCAGTCTGACTCCGACTTTAAATTATAAGACGATTGATCTAAAATAAACAGAAATGATAAACATTCGGATTTTAAGCATGGCAATCCGAACGTTTTTCATGGAAAATTTAGATTACGCGGCGGCAGCAAGGGTGTCTTGCGGTGGGAAGCGGCTCCTCTGCCATGCTCTGTGTGTCATCGGGCCACTGACCGATGGTGACGGCGGCGCCTTACGCCGTTGTTGGCGTACTCCTGGACGTTGGCCTAGCTTCAAGGAAGGCCAAAATGTTCTGGACTTTGGAGCGAGTCAACTGGCTGGAGGAGGCGACTGGCGTTGGTGCAAGGAAGCGGTCGACGACGGCCATCCATGCCGCTGAGGGGGGCAATGGCACCCGTGCGGGGACAGGCGCTGTCAATGGCGCAGCGGAGACATTCGTGTGCACAGGCACCGGCACGGGCGCGCACGTCAGTGCACGCGCAGGCAGGTGCACGGGCACCGGCACGGGCGTGCGCGTCAGTGCATGCACAAGCGCATGCGTTGGCAGGTGCACGGGCGCGTGAAAGTCGGTGGGGACCTTGTGGAACCCCGTAGCATCAAGCTCGGCGACAATGTGCGGCTCCCAGCCCATCAATGCCACGGGGATGGGCGTTGGCGCAGTCGGGGCGACGGGAGCCGGAACGGGAGCGGGGACAGGCGCGGCATCTTCCCACAAGGCCAGTACAAGCTCGTCCCAAAGCGCCTTATGTTCTTGAGACTCCGGCTGGGTGTCTTCCTCAGGAAACTGGAAGACTAAGGCCAGACCATCGTGATGCGGCATGGCATATGTTTAGGTCAGGCTGGTTGGAGGTAGACGACAGGAGAATCGGAGAGGAAGAGAGAAGATTGTAGCGATACCGGGTAGTGCGGGGTTGATTTTAAACTGCGGCGCCGGCGACATTATAAGTGGGAGAAGTTTGGACGAAGGTGGGCGGCAGAGCCTGGTTAAAGGGCTCGCCTCCTGGTGAGCCTGCACAGCGGTCTGCTCGCACGCCTCCTTGTTAGCCGCGCAGCGGTCTGCTCGCACGCCTCCCATTGACTCACACGCTTGCTCGGACGGCACCTGCCGATGAGAAGCGAGACTCGTGGCGGCACACAAACGCCCTATTGAAAGCGTTCGCCTTAACATGACAGGTCTTTGTTCCAAAATACCTTAACTCTTCATTTGTGCAACTTGTCATAAGCAGCTTGTCTCAAATTGAAGAAAAAAATTACGAAGTAATATTTGTGCCATATCACGTGACCATGCTCAGTTTCAAGAATTTATGGTCACTTTTGGATTTTCTGGAATTTAAGTTCCAGGATTCGAAACAATATCATAACCTGCATCATGCAATAAATTTTCAAGCCATACACCTGTCCTGTTGTATTTCTTAAGAATGGATTTGGTCAAACATTTTGCTTAGTTAGACTTTAGAAAAGTTATATATGCAGAGCAAAAGGATAATCCCTCCGTACCAGTGCATTGCCTGATATATTAACTCAAGTACTAGGCACGAACAAACGGGCTCAATTCTGTGCTCATCCTGGTGTAGTAGTAGTACTAGGCAATGTAGTTGACGGGTGACCTTGGCGAGCGGCGACCGAGGGAATTGAACTGTGCTCAGCACGGTAGGTAACGTTGTCTAGTTACTAAAGCATCCCTCTGTTGTTCATCGGTAGTCATTATGGACCGGGTACATGAGGGGAATTTCCTAGGGCAGGAATTCTGGACGCCAGATATTTCGACTCGAAATGCGGAGGCTCGACTGGTTGGGGTTGCCTAATGTGCGTACCACGCACGCCACCAGAAGGACACGAGCCCGGTTTTTTTATTTTTTATTTTTTTAGGATCAACACAAGCCAAGGTCTGGCTGGTACGCCGTTGGGTCCTACCATTCGAGAATACGAAAGGAACCTTTTAAATTGTCGAACGAATCTACGTGTATTACAATGCCCGTATTTTCCTTGCAAATACTAATCTCAACGTGGTAATTGATTTATGATGAGTTGTTGAATTAGAGTGAGTTTGTGATATAGTGATCTCAACGTGGATTTCACATTTCATGGTATCCCTGGTAAGTTTTTCAATGCAAATTCAAATTTAAAAGATGAACAATATGGAGGTGAGAAAACTATGTATGTATCAAGCATATGACCACACACACAGAGAGAGACACCCATACACGAACATAACAACAATCCAATAAGAATAGTGCATCTATTTTTTCAAACCATGCATGTATGACACGAATTCAAAAATACTCCTTCTGTTCCTAAATATTAGTCTTTTAGAGATTTCAACAAGCGACTACATACGGAGCAAAATGAGTGAATATACTCTCTGAAATATGTCTATATACATCCGTATGTGCCAGTCCACTTGAAATCTCTAAAAAGACTAATATTTAGGAACGAAGGGAGTAAAATGTAAGACATGCATGGTCCTCAATTCAATATTTAAAATGAACATGAAACTGAAACATGAATATTAAGTCTAGTACTACAGTACATGCAAATGTTGTGTTTAATTAGGCGGAGCTATGATTGTCGGGGGTCGCCCCCTCGACCTTAGATAAAATTGTGAAGCTCTGTTTAGGGTTGTTTAGATTATATTTGTCCCCACCCTCCCAACCACCGATTGGTTGTGCACCCCCCACCCCTCCTCCCCGGGAAAATATCATGTTCCCCCATACCTTAGATGCTATATGCCGATACGAGTTGCTTGGAGCTTGTAGATCTGAGATATAGCAGCTCACATGATGTCTTAATATTTTTACAGGAAACCTTGATGAGTTTGAGAATTGCACACAATTTGTACAAAAACTACTCAGATGCCCTTGGATCCCATATCCAACGACCTCGAAGCTCGTATCACCGTAGCATCTAAGATGAAGGAGGACATCATATTCTCCTGTATGTAAGAATATCATGTGCTACCACACCTTAGATGCTTTGGTGATACAAGCTCTTCAGAGCCATTGGATTTGTGACCCAACACCTCCTCGGTGGTTTGAATGTTTTTTTGCAGAAAAACCCCCCAAAGAGTTCGGCCACTGCTTACAAGCACAAAGACTGCTCAGATGCCATTGGATCTTAGATCATACGACCTCGAATCACCCTAGCATCCAAGCTGCGAGAGCACCTTATGTTTTCTCGCACGGGAGAATATGAGGTGCTCCCACACCGTAGATTCTATGGTGATACGAGTTCATGGAGATCTAATGGCCCACGGTAGGAGGTTTGAATGTTTTTGCAATATACGGCTGAGAGAGTTTGGGAATTGCGCAGAAAGTACAAGTACTATGCATGTGCCATCTGATCACTGATCATACGACCTAGATGCTCATATCACCGTAGCGGGTAATTAAGCTATGGGGAGCACATAATATGAGCAACGGGGAGCCATTGGATCCAAGATGCAGCGGCACACACGAGGCCTGAATGTTTTATTTGCAAAAAAGACTTTGGAGAGTTTGGAAATTGCGCATAATTACAAAGACTACTCCCAAGCCATCGGATCTCACTTCCAACGGTGTAAAAACTCATATCACCATAGCATCTAAGATGCGGGGTGGATGTGATATTCTATGCCGCTATCATTTTTATTCGTAAACTTGCAAAATACTGTAACTTGTGTTGTTACTTGTCTAACCGCGCAAAGTGTTTGTTCAAAAAAACCATCCTACACTGAAATATCGGAACAACACACGGGGGTCCCACTTGTCATTAATCAAATTTGGACCTAAAACTAACAAATCTGAAAGACGAGATTCGAACTGGCAACCTGGACTACAAAGCATAAGTCGATAGCCTGAAACAACAACGGTTGTTGGCATTGTCCCATAACTTGATTTTATACGATATTACGATGAGTAGAGTAGAGGGAGTGCCTCGTCAACACGTGCATATGACCGTTCACTCACTTACTGGTGGGTCCCAGGTCTGCGATCTCTCTCTTCTCTCCATCGTCTAACCTTTGCATGGGCACACACGAAGAGCGGCGCTAGCTTGCCGTGGTGTTATTACAACTAGAAAAAAGCTTGGAAAATAGAAGAATCGCCTAGAACAAGAGACGTTGTGGCTGGTCGAGACAGAGCTAACCACACCTATCCTCCGTGCCATGTTAGCATGATGAAGCTGTGTGGCTAGTGGGGTGTTTTCGACCGACTGGCTGGGTCCCGAGGTCGAACCATAGGTACTACGTCTGATACATGGCACACCCTACCACGCGGTTTTGGGGTCCTCCCGGGTGGTGCACGCATATATTCTTCCTGACGTGGGACGCCCTACCGCGTGTTTTCGCCGAAGCAAGTAAATGAGTCGTCAAATCACGAAAGACCACTTTTCACGCTGAGTACATCAGTGAAGCACGATGGCTAGCTAGTTGGGCTAGTTCGACCGATTAGCTAGGCCGCCGCCACATTTGTATTTTCACCCCTTTTTTATCTACTTGCCGGCAGGTAAATTTAAATATCCACCGCGGCGTTGCTCTGGTGTTTGAGTGTGGCATGATTTTTAATTTTTTTGATAGACGGGAGCAGGCGCGGCAGGATTTTTAATTTTTTGATTGACGGGAGCAGGCGTGGCAGCAATTAGTCACGATGACTCCGCCTGTAAAACCCACTGCTCCCTGATGTGAGAAGTCGTCGACTGGTGTTTTACCATGGTGAAAACCAAAAGATCACCCGCTCCTCAGCTGGCTCCCTCCGCCTTCTCGTAGATTGCATTGCCTTTCAGCCGTTTTGCCCCCTGCATCACCAACGGCGTGCGCCTCGAGAAGCAGAGGGACTTCGGTGGTGTTTAGCCGCCCTCTGCATGGGCATGTCCATGTCTCGGTGCAACATGACCGTTGGATCAAACTCAGACGGTGCAGATCAGTCACTGAAGCACAAAGTGTGTGGGTGTGTTTGGTTGCATTCTCATCTCAATATAGTTGTTTCCTCTTCGTGTATTTGTGTTAACCTACTAGTGTGGACTCATGCACCCTTCATGCACTCTGCCAAACACCCAAAAGTGGGTCGAGAAGGGAACTTTTGCTCCCATCCCGTGCACCCTTCATACAACCTGCCTAACACTATTCGTGCTTCATATGGTTCATGTTTCGTGGAGTACTGTAGCACCGTACTCTCCGTGCGCTGTAGACCTAGTTCTGTTAACATTGATCTCACCGTTCATTCTCGACCGGACAGTCGATAAAGCGGTACTATGTTACTACATTACTGTTCATATAGTTGACATGCGCACAACATCATTTGTTGTCGTCATATCTTACTACACTAGCAACAAGATTATGTAGTACTGACGTATGAACCACTGCACATGCCTAGTAGTAGGAGCATTGTGTATGTTCAAGTGGCTATCGTGTTTCGCACTCCTCAGCCGTAAGAGTGGAAACGCTTGTTGTAATCATTTTTTTCTTCAGAAAAATAGTGGACACGCTCTACCGTGCGGATCCTCCTCCAGCCATGCACTAAATTACTCACTTTCGCCGACGTGTGGGACAGCCAGCATCGGGGTCCACCAGCCATGCACTAAATTACTCTGTAGTAGAGTGACGGTAGACTACCCCGATCGAAGCGACGCAGTAATGCCCAATGAGCCGTCAAATCACAAAACCCCCTCCTTTCCAGCAGTAAGTTGGAGGGACGAAGCAACCATCATTTCACTCTTCTCTCTCAGCTTCCTCTCTACCCAACTCGCTTCTCCCTCATCTTGTTCCTCATTTCTTCAAGCAAACCCTGACCTGCTTCTGCCATTGTTCTTCTCTCCCAAAGAAGGAAAGGTGAGCGCATCCATGGTGTTGATTCTGGCCAAGGCCCGGTCTTGCAACCCCGAGACTGATCCTATAACTCCCTCTCTTTTCTTCTTTTGGGTTTGGGATTATGGTTTCTTTTCTTTTATTTCTATTTGATAGTTTTCTTGATGGACGCTGGAGCACTGGCCGAAGTGATGTCTATGGCTCTGGCCAAAACCATCGAGGCTCATGGTACGAAGAAGCGCAAGCACCCCGCCGAGACTACCGCAGACAAGCTCAAAGCATTCGCCCTGTCCAAGCCCCCCTCTTCGGGACCCCTCATTAAGCAAGTCCAGGTAATATCTCTTCTTGACGATCTTTTTCTCGATCTTGATCGTATTTTTTCATTTAACACGCAATACTAGTACTAGTAATACAACTTTCTGGGTGATCTTCCATGTGATTTTTGTGTGCCAAATGACGGTTCTAAATTCCTCTTTTGACCAAAACATGCGAGAGGTTGACACTGATTTCTTATAGATTACTTTCAACTACTCCCTCTGTCCCAAATTTCTTGTCTTAGATTTGTCTAGATACGGATGTATCTAATACTAAAATGCAACTTGATACATCGGTATCTAGACAAATCTAAGACAAGAATTTTGCGACGGAGGGAGTACTTTATGAACATCAATGCTACCTTTGAAGAGGGTATGTTTGCCTAAGTAACTTGTGTTATGGATATTGCAAGTAATCCCTCTGCTCTCATGTCTTTGAAGACATGTTTTGGTGTCTTTGTTCACTCATTTCTGTGCGTATATGTAGTCATATATGGACTATAATATCAAAAATCATCTTATATTTTTGAACGGAGGTAGTAATAAAATATGGTTTCTATTTGAATTAGAACCAGGTCCGCGGTGGAGATGAAGTTCTCAAAGTCATGACGTGTGAACTGGAAGACCTGAGGATGAGTTCTACTGCTAAACTATCCGGCAGCTGTGTCCTTGTCGCCATGTGTCCTGAACTAGTGTTTTCCTGTAGCATTGTTGTCAGGCGTGTTCTCGAGGCTGTACTTGACCACAACAATTTCCTGGATGTGCCTTCGATTATGAAGGGTGTGGTTCTTGTAAAGCTTCCCTATAAATCTGATGCGGCCTGTCTTCATGATCATGTTTATGAGTGGAAAGACCACTTTGTTAGGTTCTCCAAGGTTGATGAGATGGTGATGGTGCATGTAGACATCTCTCATGAAGTCCATGGCCTAGTCAGTTATGCGGGGTTCATCCCATAGGTCGGTGGCAAGAAATAGTCTGCCGAGTTTAATTAGTGCAACTTTGCTTGTCTTTAGTAAGTACTATTGTTCAGTACTTGATTTGTGTTTGTGAACCTTGTATTGTTTATTAGTACTGTCGCTTTTGGTGTGTGGTCAGTCCTGAGAAAGGTCTATGTTAATGTCTGTCCACTCAATTCAGTATGTATATTTTGAAGTATCCAGATCATCTTTTTTGTGAGGATGGTTTATCAATTATGGTTACACTCCAATATCTGTATGCATTGCAGGGTTTATCGCACCCACCAGGATTTCCAGTCTCATGGATGTTCGGTCCATACGATTTGTCACGGCCTTTGGACTATCCTGCTTGTGGGAGTAGGCGGGGCCCCTGCATGCCACCCGTAGTTGGACGATCAATCTTCTGTTTAGTACTTCAACATAGTGATTTTCTGGTAAGGATTCACTTGTGTCACATCAAGTAAATCTTATTGATTTACTGTCTAAATCTTATTGATTTAATGTCATGTTTTCTTTCATTTCCTGCAATTCTATGATGCAGGTTTTGCCATGTGACATTCATCGCAGAATAAACCGTTTGGTTTGCTCTACGATGGCTATTTTTGCACGTTTCACTTCTTATATCGTGTCAGTAACGAAGGCACTGTCCATCTCTTATATTACTAGAAAAAATTGGATCAGTCTGTTGTCTGAGTACAAGCTGAATCCCTATGATGAACTGCGGTTTGCTTTAACAAAAACGCCACAATTAGTCCTCGCGTTTAAAAGAAATGAAGAAAAAAACTGGATCACGGTCACGAAGCCTAGTCAAGTTAGAAAGCTGATCATAGCAGACCAGACACGATCGCCGCTGTCTCGCACTTCGATACCACCTTCAGCAACGGATCGAGCACCAGGAGTTGCTCTAGCACTGACAGTGGCAGCAGCTTAGTCTGATCCAGCTGAGGATTGGGCACCGACCGCGTCAGCGGATCAGGCTGATCTACTGGAGGATCGGGCATCGACACGGCACCTGCTCCGACACTGGCACCAGCTCTACAAGGAGCACCATCTCCGGCAGCAGCAGTGGCTTCGGCACCTGCACGAACACTTGCATTTGCATCTGCTCCGGCCCGTGCAGCGGCAACCGAACGAGCGGTTGCACCGGCAACAGACTGGGCTGCAGTTCGCACTTCATATACCAAAGTCCTTACAAAAACCGACATGTCCACCTTCTTGGTAAGCATTGGCCGCCCAAGTGTTTCATTCTTTTCTCTTTCCATGTTGTTTCGCATGATTCACTGTGTTGATCTAACTGTTTGGGTATCTCTTCTTGTTTGCAAACAGAGAATTCCTAAAGCAACGAGGGAGTCGTTCAACAATCCGGGCGACAGCAGCCAAGTTTCTCTTACCATGCGCAGCCTTGGTGTGAATGAACCTGCTCAATATACCGTAAGTACAAAGGATGGTCGCATGATGATTGATGCTAAAGGATGGTCAAGGTTCAAATCTAAATCATATCTTACGGTAGGGGATGATCTCAAAATCGAACTTTCTCGGCAAGGAGAGCTGGTCCAAAACAACTTTGAAATTTTTCAGTAGCAGCACGCAACTGCCGAACTGATCTATCCTACGAGAGATTTTGATGTAATAATCTGGCATGGTGAAACAAGTGTCTAGTGTGTATAAGTAATACGACAATATTATTTATCACATGGTATATCGTTGATAGAATTGCAACTCTCATTGCTGGTTAGGAACTGTCGTTCGATTTCATTCCAACAGCTGCCATGCTTTATTCAAGTTTCTGTATTCGCCTTGCGATAGCATCTAAAACCAGCGCCGTACCGATCGCTTGCAATATGAAAAGCGCTGAGGTAGATCACATGGGCCCCCAAACATGCAGGGTGGGCATGCGGCCCAAAGTCCTGAACCATGAGCCTGTCTGAGTATTATATTCTCAGCTGAACCCCCATAATGCCCGTGTGTTGCACGTAACATCAAGATGCATTTCTATGAGTATTTTATCTTGTGAGAGAAAAGGATGAACGAGGGAAGGCCTTATTTGCAAATGTGGAGAGGTGTGTGGGTACCTTTTTGCAAAATTGCCATAGTTTCCTTCCTATCCGTCAGATATAAATCGGAGGGCCTATATTGCAGGATGGCAGGCACACCATCATCACCAACTCGTCTATACTATGTTAAAAACAACTCAGTTTTTTATAATTATATATGTTATACATATTCCCCTTGATTTTTCTTATGTATAAAGTTGTGATATAAAAGATTTGTATATTTCTTTACATAGGGAGTATCTCTCTGTCAAAAATATATTTTTGTGTAACTAGTTACTCCTGTCTTTCTACTTCCTTGCGCTGATATGTAGGGCATCCGGCAACGGGGTCCACGTGCCATATGCACAAATTAGAGTGCACAACTGCACGGTAGACACACCCCGGTCGTAGCGCCGCAGTAATGCCCAATGAGCCGTCAAAGCACAACCCCCCCCCCCTTTCCAACTTTAGCGGTAAGCTGGACGGACGAAGCGGCAATATTTCACTAGGCCTGAATCCCCTTCTCCCTTGTCTGCTTGTTCAGAGAAAACCCCCTCTCGGCGATTGCATAGGGTTTTCTCATGGAGAACCAGGTACGAATTTTTCATCCATCCTCGATAAATCCAAGTCCCTTGGTTGCGGGTAATCCTCGGATGGCAGCCACCACCGTTGATGCATTTTTCTTCCTACTGAATCTAGTGTTTTTCAATTGCAGTGCCCAAAGTGCGAGGACCCTACAGGTTTCTGCGCCTTCGGCGAGACGCCACACTTGTTCCTTCTCATCCTAACACAGGATTTTAAAACGCGCATAGTATGTTCCTAGAATCCTCTTTTCTATCCGGGAGGGTGGGGTTTTTTTAACATGTTGTCAACTAGTTTGAAAATTTGGATTGCTATATTTGGATAAAAGGTACTACCAGTACGATGGTCAACACTGACATGAAGGAGGAAGTTATTTCTAGATTTGGTTAGGGAATACATTGTGTTCTCATATTATTTTTCCTGCAGTGCATTATTTGCTCTGCCAGAACACATGTACTAAAGATGCTCGGCCTTGCAATAACTGAATACACCAGTTTAATGGTCACAGTGAAGATAAGCCATGGATATAAGTTCCGAGTTGGGTTCATGAACCAAGAAGATCGCTGCTTTTTTATGGCCAAACTTGATAAACTTTCTCAAGTCTTACGGACTGAAAGTTGGTGCACGAATGTTGATGGAAATAGCAGAACCTGGTCTCATCTTCACTGCGATCTTCCACCCCAACGTCGTTCCAATTGTTCATCCATGTTAGTTTTGTATCTGGTTCTTGCTTGTTGCCTCGATTACTTCTTAATCCACCTATTCTGTCTAACTAATCACAATTTAACTTTAGAAGTAGCAACGAATCTCTCACGAAGATGCTACTTCTAACTAATATTTTCTTATAATTGGTGGCACATGTAGGTTTTTTTAGAGTTAAGCAGGCTGCTCGTTTGTTATTCTGTAACAACTCGGCTGTTACTGATGGCACTGAAGTTGACTGGGACGACATCCACAAGTTCCTACACTTTATTGATCGTCTTGAGGTCCTTGTGGGGCGTTTCAATGGTGGAAGGCCACGTGGGATATGTGTGCCACTGCTGCACTCGTTGAACAGGTCCAACTGTGTCGAGAAACTTATGGTACGAGCTCTTTTCTGTTATATATGTTGTTCATAAACTATTGCTTATACACAGTTTTACAGCTGTGATCTTCTTGAAATAGAAACTACCCAGTTCTATTGTTCCTATATAGATGCCTGGCCATGGTCGGGTCAGACTTGCGCTTGGTCACAACATGATATTTATGTCGACCTACTCCATTCCCCTTGGAGGTGAAAAGATACTTATTCATGGGTGGTCTCAAATAATGAAGGCCCGACCATCTTGGAGAATAGGGCAGAAGATTATGTTCCTGCTTTTCCATGGCTCTAAAGCGAATATCCTATTTATTGACCACATTGCAAGATGAAGCCGCTTTCAGAAGGTTGTGGATGCGCGGGGTGGCGCCTGGGCCTTGTCCTGGGGCTTGGCAGCCTCACCCTTGGTTAATTGTAGGCAAAGTAGCACTGTTCGAGGCATGCTTTGTACGGTTGAACCTGTATAAGTACTCATACTGCTTTCAGCTATGGTTGTTAAGTGCCCCTGCTGGTTTCAGTTAAGGTTGTTAAGTACTCCTGCTGCTTTTACAGTTTGTCGTGTTTCTTCAGTCCTGTCTTCCTCCAGCCGCCAAAACTAAACCAGCACCGGCGGGGCCGCCTGCTTCCGCCTCCCATGGCTGGCTGCGCCTCAGCGCATGCATCACCGCCCCACCGTCTCCTAAATCATTAACACCGACGTCCGAGGCCTCGCCGTCGTCCTCCGTGCACTTTGGTGCGCTCGCCGCGGTGCCGCCCTCTCGCGTTGTCAACATGGTCAACAAACAACAGGAATCGGCAGAAGTACGTGGAGAGGATGACAGTACGGGCCCACCATGTCAGCGTATGGAAAAATAAAATGCTTCCTCCTAGTGTTTTCCTGACATCTGGGACCCACGATATTATGAGCGTATATAGTCAATACACAAGAGAACAGCACAAGATCGGCTGACACCTGGGACGTAGTTGCTCGAGCAGTATTTTTTTGTTATTGTTGAGACGGAGCAGGGTTTGAACTGGGTTGTGGCCCGTCTAGCCCAGGCTTATATTTTATGTTCACCATGTGACCAGCCCCACTATTTTTTTCTTTGTGAAAATGAGCCCAGTTTATTTTTTCTGAAGAATACCCAATCCGGGCCTATTTATTTTTCTACGCCTTGATGGGCTGCAACTCTTTCAAGACACCTACAAATCTTGGAAGTAATATGGAATGGGTTGTAAATATAAAAACAGATGACAAATTGGCAATTACTTTATAATTTTTGAATTTTTTCACATTTTCAGATTCCTATTTCACTGGGCATTAACCTAATTTAAATATATCTTCAAAGTACTTTAAATCTGGCTCAACATTTTGGTATTAAAAATAGTTTGGAACCCACAGAAATATGCAAAATTGGCCCTGGCCAACCAAAAAACGGGCTGCAATAAATTGCATAAGAAGTCGCAATGAGCTATATATAAATTATTAAAAAAAAGAGGGAATGGTCTGACTTATGGGCCTATTAAGTTGACGCTTATGCAAGATTTTTTTTAATTATTATATATATCAACAAACGATTCTAGCAGACGTAACCACTGGATGTCAAGCCAACGGCCATCGTGTTTCTTCAATCTCTGATCTTCTTGCTCTAGCCGCCAAATCCAGCGCCGGCGGGACCGCCTGCTCCCGCCTCCCGTGCAGGCCTCACCGCCCCCTACTACTCCCACCGCTGGCCAGGGCATCCCTCTACTCACCCACACCTCCTGTTATTCTGCGGCGACGGCAGCCTCACTGTCACATCCTAGCTAGTCATGCATTAGAGTGTTGCATCATGTCTACTTTTCTTCAGAAACTTGAATTGGGGAAGACAGAACCCCCAGCACCCCCCCCCTGAAATCAACTAGGGTTTACTAAAAATAATTTCAATGAACCTGAAATGCCCTTCTAAAATGGTCACCCTCTTTGTCTTGGGTTAGAACCTCTGGCAAAATAGGTGCACAATTTTCTAGGTCAACAAAAGGTCACTGGATTAAATCATATGTATGTTGCCTTTGGACATTTAAATGCTAATAAATATTTTAAATGTTCAAATAATTCTGGAATTAAGTCAGGGCTGTTAGGAATAATCCCAATAGAGCCCACAATTATTTTCAGGATTTTAGAAAGTGCCTAGGTATTTTTAATAAAGCCCTAAAGCTATAGAAAAATAGAAAAAGAAAACAAAATAGAAAAACTTACCTGGCGCCACCCACCAGACCCACCTGCCGGCCCAGCCCAGCCACCGCGCCAGCGAGCAGCTTGGCTTGGCCAGGCAGGCAGCCAGGTGCTCGACGGCGAGCACCGCATGCGCGCCACGCAGCTGCCGCCGCCTTGCCGCTCCCCTCGTCGAGCTGTCGACGTGGGACGAGCTCCCTCGCTCTCCCCGACCCCGCAGACACCCGCACCTCCCTCTGGTCTCTCTCCCTCGCTCTCCCTCCGCCATGGCCGACGCTGCCGCGCCCGCGCCACCGTGAAACCGTGCTCCCTGTCGTCCCCGCGTTGCTCCACCGTGTCCATCCTCTCCGTTGTCGTCAACTCCGTCGAGCAGCCCGAGCCCCGAGCGCTCACACGCTCTGCAACATCTTCTTCGACCTCATCTTCACCGAGCCCCGCCGGAGATCCCTTTCGACGTCGCCGCCGCATCAACTCGTCCCCGACCGCGCCGTCTGGCTCTACGTGACCGCCGTGAGCTCAGCTACCTCCCCATCCTCCCCATTTTCCTTCTCGTGCACCATAGCAACTGCACGAAGCTCACCCGCACGCACCGCCGCGGAGCTCGTCGCCGACATGACTCCGGCCAAACACCGGCTACGCCACCTTGTCCACTAACTTCACCACGTCCCCAGGAGCACAACACACCAATCCACGCACCTCGTTGTGCCCCGTAGCCTCGGGCTCACTTTCACCCGACTCCGGCGACCGCAAAGCTCGTCGCCATCGACGTTTCCTGCCACCCCGAGCCAAACCACTGCCACCAAACGCCGCGGCATGCTCCCAGCTACCCGTGGGTGGTCTCCGTCGTCCATTTGGTCGCCGGAAAGTGCTAATGCACTTCCACCGCCGCGTCTGGCCTCGCCGGCGGCTAAACGCCGGCGAGTTTGACCGTTGACGTTGACTGGGTGGGCCCAGGTTGACTCCTCTGAGTCAATGACAAGTGGGGGGCCCCTCTGCTAATTATCCAGTTTAGTTTTTAACTAAATTAATTAGTTTAATTAACCACTGACACGCGGGACCCACTGGTCAGTTTGACCTGGACGACCCCGTTGACCTCTGATGTCATTCTGACATGATGCTGACGCAGTAATTAAATTACTGGAATTATTCTTATACAGGAAATTCCAGAAAATAGTTCAAACTTCAAAAATTCATAGAAATTAATCTGTAACTCCAAATGCAAAGATTTAGATATGAAATTTGATCAGAAAAATTCAATCTATCCATTGGTACCGGTTTCATGCATGTCAGAACAAGTTAACCTTGATGTTTAAGCAATATAAGATAATGCACTATTATGGCTATGCTAAATGAACTAACATTTGAATCCTTGATTCAAATGAGTTCATTTCTTTCTGTTTTAGCTTGCATTAGGCCAAGACACATTCATATTGCCATGTCATAGCATGCATCATATTGTTGCATATCGTCATGTGTTGATTGTGTACCGATGTGTTCTTTGTGGTAGGTCCTGCCTCCGAGGATATTCACGAGTATCCAACTGAAGGGCAGTATCCCACCACCACTCCATCAGGAAAGCAACCCATTGATCATTCTGATACAAACCCATGTTCTCGCTTCTGCTCTTGTTTACTGCATTAAGACAACACGATTCAAACTGCTGTGTGTTGCGGTAGTTGAACCCACTTCCTTTGCATGACCTGTCATTGCCACAGTAACTAGATGAAACCCACTAGCATGTGTAGGAGTTGATTCAGCCATATGTGTGTTTCCTACCATGCTATGCTTGCTATGCTTAGAATTGTGTCAGGTGTGGCTCATCGGGATGATGAACTAGAGTGAAAGGTTGTGTCGGTAACAAGAGTGAAATGTTGAATACGATTTGGTAAAGGAATCGATGAGAGGCCATGTAGGAGTACATGGTGGGTTGTTTCATTGAGGCCGTCCTTAAGAACTGAGATCTGTGTGTGTGATTTAAGATTCAGCTACTACCACACATTGGGATCCTTAATTGACTCTCTCGACTTATTAACCACTCTTGTCCTCTGTCCGGGAGTTGCAAAGTAGTTTCTGGTGTTCGTAGTATGCTGGGGGCCGCACGCAACGCTGACCATAGGGGTGGGCTGTGTTGCGGTAGGCACGTGGCACGGTGTACCGATTCGCCCATTTGGTGTCTCGGGAACCCTGCACACATCGTTCGGGGCCGTTGAGGACACCCCGGCCGGATATCCCTGCGGATGGAACCCGAATAGGCGATAAACCTAGACTAGGGACTCGTGTGTTTAGTCAGGTCGTGGCCGACACCCTCGCTGGGCTTCCGCTTGAAGGTTGCCGAGTACACGTAGTGTAGCAGCGATAAGTGGTGGGAGCGTGTGTGAAGAACTACACCCCTGCAGGGTATAAAACTACTCGAATAGCCACGTCCGCGGTAAAGGACTACTTGGTCACCTATGCAGTTCATAGACAAGTAAATGGATACTACTAAAAATCTCAAGATAAGTGTGAGTATCGCGGATGGCCCTCTCGTAGGATGACGAGAGAGGATCCACGGTGGTGTATTGTGTTGGTGATAGTGGACTCGTGTGCGACAAATGATTTACAGGTTGTGTCTATCGTAGGCTAGCTTAGCCAAGAGTCAAAGCTGGCTTGCTTCAATAACTCCAGTACCTTCTTGAGAATGTGCATGTATTGTAGGATCCTGTTGTAAGACTTGCTGAGTACCTCTGTACTCATGTTGCTTTAATTAATGTTTTCAGACGACAACACCGCCCCCTCTGATGGGTTCTATGTAGACCTCGACGTTGACGAGTGACTTATCACCCAGGTGGTGATCCAAGACTTGTGAAGGGTCGATGTAGATAGACAGGCTTCATCAAGCCTTCTTTCTTTCTAGTGTCTGTACTCAGACTAGTTTGCTTCCGCATGTGCTTGTATGTTTGTATGACTTGAGTGTCGGGTCATGTGACCCCTACCTGTATGGATATGTTATGTATGGCTCCTCGGAGCCTTCTAAATAAAGTACTTGAGTTGTAGAGTTTTGTTGTGATGCCATGTTGTATTTACTCATATCAGGCATATTGTGTGTATGTTTGAAATGCTTGGTATGAGTGGGATCCGACTATCTGGTTGTTTATCCTTGGCAGCCTATCATATGGGGAAATGTAGTCTAGTGCTTCTGAGCGATAGTAGTCCGCTACAGCCCGGTTCACCGGAGTCCTGCTAGCCCAGCACTACTGCTCCGAACACTTGACTGGCCGGCATGTGATTCACTTTGTTCCTGTGTCTGTACCTTCGGGGAAATTTCACGCGGTGGCATCCGGAGTCCTGCCTAGCCTCCTACAGCCCGGGTTCCCGGAGTCCTGTTAGCCCAGTGCTACAGCCCGGATTCATACGCTGCTGACCGACATGCTCGAAGTTGATTCATGTATGCCTGTCCTCATGGGTTAGTGCCGCTTTGGGTTCACGACTAGCCATGTCGGCCCGGGTTCTTTGTCATATGGATGCTAGCGACACTATCATATACATGAGCCAAAAGGCGCAAACGGTCTTGGGCCATGGTAAGGCGACACCCGTGGGAATACCGTGCGTGAGGCCGCAAAGTGATATGAGGTGTTACTGGCTAGATCGATGTGACTTGGAATCGGGGTCCTAACAGCGTTGGCATCAGAGCCGGACTGCCTGTAGGTTCGCTAAGCCAAACTGGTCGATGTCGAGTCTAGAAATGCTTTAGTTATATGTAGGGGAATTGATTGTGGGAGGGAACGTAAGGCTCTTTTTACTCCTTTACCTTATGCCCTCTGATCTGAATCATTCTCTTCTCATTCTACATGGGTTAAGGACTAGGCTCTCTTCTTTCTATCAGGTTCACGTGTTACTAATCTGTAGTAACTTATAGGATTGTTGGGTACAACCCAGTTCAGTTTCTACTACTTCTAGTATGTTGCCAGTTGAACCGGAACCTTGATATGATGTTGTTGAGTGGTTTTGCAAACTGTTGCGAATGACTCAACTCTTTTCTGAGCATTTACAGCCGTTATGTTGTCCAATTTCTCCTAGAAAATTCGAATGCCTTTGCATTATTTTGTGCTTCCAGATGGCCACCCGTCCCCAGAACCAAGTGGTTCGTCTGACCCGTGGCATTTGTATATGTGGTCACACAACCATGTTGGTCCGACTGATGGTCGAGACAGGTTACCGATGGTATCCTGAATATACCGTTGAGGAGCAGTTTAGAGACTTTAATCAAAGCCAATATCTTTGCACAGTCAGGATATATCCTTCTTATCCTGGAGCTCCTGAACCCCTCCATTGCTCTTATGGACTTGGGGTTACTATCGGGATGTCCGTGCAGGACGCAGCTTACTCGATGATGACTATCATTCGAGCCAGAACCGCCTTGCTGTGCAACACCGATTTCCGCTATATGCCAGCATCACTCCCTGGAGCACATGGGTATCTTCAGGCTATCTACAGTGACTCATCCCATGAGGATCCACTACTCCGCACCACTACCGAGATGCTTGAGGACAAGGACCGTGAGAATCGTGCCTTGCGTATGGAGCTCTTCAACGCTCGTTCTGATCACTGGGCCACACTGACACGGTTTGCACCTGCCGTGCAGGCTGGGTATATGGACATGAGGGACTTGTACCCCGTGCGGGCTGGTCTGCCAGATTTTATGGAATGGCATGAGGTAGGAGGCATCACCCCTCCTCATGGACCCCGTCTGCCTCCGTTTGTTGGACCAAGGCCACATCCGAGTCCCTATGGACCGCAAGCTCCACAGGACCGACTGTTTCCAGATGATCATGTTCAGCTCCCAGGACATGGTGGTAATCTCTATGAAGATTACTACGGAGATGTCTGAGTTGGTAGTAGCTTCACTAGTATTGTAATAGTTGTATTCGCCACAGTCTTGCATGACTCGTGGGATACGACTTGGTGTGTATCACGTTCTAGAGGTGTAGAAAAAAATAATGTATAGGAGCTTGGAATGCCTCTGATGAGATGTATCGTCTTTCACCATAGTTGTACCTTAGCCTGGGCTTGTACTAAACTATGTACGGTGTGTATGACCGATGGTATATATATGGCAGTTTCTATATTACCATGTCGTGCAAATGAACATCTCAGCATTCCATGTCGTCCATTACATTCCGCACTTCCTTGCCAAGATTTTGCCATCCTTGTCTAAACCGTTGTCTTATCCTTCTTAGGATGGTTAATACCCGCAACAACCCTGCTGCCCCAGAGCAGGGTGAAGCCAATGCAGCTAGGGATGGGAATCTGCCTCACCCGCCTTCTCTGGCCGAAGTTATGCTGGAGGCAGAAAGGAACAAGCGTGAGACCAACCGCTTGCTAGCACGCATTGAGGAGAATACTGCACGTCAGCAGAGAAACGACTTGGTGTCAATCAATGACTTTGTCAAGTTGTACCCACCGAAGTTTAAGCATTCCGTCGAGCCTCTCGATGCGGATGACTGGCTTCGCAGCATCACCCACAAGCTATGTTCTGCCAACGTAGCCGAAGCTGATAAGGTTACCTTTGCTGCCTATCACCTCGAAGGCCCTGCTAGCCTTTGGTGGGAAAACTTTGAGGCTATGCACCCGGCTGGCCAAATCACTACTTGGGCTGAATTCAGTGAGGCTTTCCGTGAGCATCACATCCCGGAAGGTCTCATGGATCGCAAGAGTGAGGAATTCTGCAATTTCACCCAGGGTAGACTGACTATGGATGCATACAGTCGTGAGTTTGGTAATCTAGCACGTTATGCTCCCGAAGAGGTATCCACCGACGCCAAGAAGCAGGCAAGGTTCCGCAAGGGACTTAGCCCCGAGCTTCGCCGTGATCTTCGTCTGCACAAGTGCACCTCCTTCCAGAAGTTGGTCAATAAGGCCATCAGTGCTGAGACAGGTCAGACTGACTATGAAGCTTCACGCAAGCACTCCCGTGACTTTGGATCTTCATCCGGCTCTGGATCTTAGAAGCGCCGGGTCTGGATTCCAAACACCGCTCTGCCGCCCAGATTCACTCCGAGGCCATCCTTTTAGGTGCCTCGCCCCAACCAGCAGTATGCACCGCCCAAGACCTATGGTGGACCCGCTGTTAATGCTGCTCCACGCCCCAATGTGATAACTTGCTTCAAGTGTGGGGAGACAGGTCACTACATCCGCGAGTGCCCCCAGAACAACCCCAACCAGTTCGGAATGTCTGTTGGCCGTGGCAAGCCAGCAGGAAAGGTGCTCGTCGCCAAGCCGGCCACCACTGCTCGTGGCCATGTTAACTACGTCTCAGCTGAAGAGACTCAAGAGGACCCCAACGTTGTTCTCGGTACGCTCCTTGTTAACTGCCATCCGGCAACTGTTCTCTTTGATACTGGAGCATCTCATTCATTTATTTCCGAGAGCTATGCTCGATTGCACAACACCACATTTTGTGACATGCCCACCTCCATGGTAATTCAAACCCCTGGCTCTAAGTGTCAAACCTCTAGAATCAGCCATGGAAATGAAATTCTTGTCGACAGATTGGTCTTCCTTGCATCACTAATAGCTCTCAAGTCCTCGGACATAAACATCATCTTGGGTATGGAGTGGATGTCAGCCCACTATGCTAAGATTAATTGCTCTACTAGAACTGTTCAACTCACCCATCCATCGGGCAAGATAGTCAATGTTTTGACCCGAGTGTCTAAGCGTCAGCTTTACTCCTTAAATGCCAACCCTCTTCCAGACCTTGAAGATATTTTGGCAGTCCGTGAGTTCCCGGATGTCTTTCCAGAGGAACTGCCAGGTGTTCCGCCTGACAGAGATGTCGAGTTCGTGATAGACCTTGTTCCAGGAACCGTCCCAATCTCTAGAAGACCTTATAAGATGGCACCCCTAAAACTAGCCGAGCTTAAGAAACAACTCGATGAATCCTTGCAAAAGGGTTTCATCCGTCCTAGTTCTTCTCCATGGGCTTGCCCCGTCCTCTTCGTCAAGAAGAAGGATGGAACGGATCGGATGGTTGTAGATTACCGACCTGTCAATTTGGTCACTATCAAGAACAAGTATCCGCTCCCCAGGATCAACGACTTGTATGATCAGCTCGCTGGATCCTCAATCTTCTCCAAAATGGATTTGAGGTTGGGCTACCATCAAATCAAAATCAAGAACGAGGACATTCCCAAAACGGCCTTTGTTACTCGTTATGGCCAATACGAGTACTCCGTCATGTCCTTCGGGTTAACCAATGCTCCAGCCACTTTCTCTCGGTTAATGAACTCGATCTTCATGGAGTATCTGGATAAATTCATCGTGGTTTACCTTGATAATATACTCATCTACTCCAAGAATGAGGAAGAACATGCCGAACATCTAAGGCTAGTATTGATGAAACTTCGAGAGCATCGCCTTTATGCCAAATTCTCTAAGTGCGAATTCTGGTTGCCAGAAGTGACCTATCTAGGCCATGTAATCTCTGGTAAGGGCATTGCTGTCAATCCCGAGCGAGTTCAAGCCGTCCTTGACTGGACTCCACCTGAAACGGTCAAGCAAGTTCGGAGTTTCCTTGGTTTAGCGAGCTATTGCCGCCGCTTCGTCGAGAATTTCTCCAAAGTTGCTAAGCCTCTAACTAAACTCCTCAAGAAAGATAAAAAGTTCAAGTGGACCCCACAGTGCGAGTTCAGCTTTCAAGAACTGAAAAGACGCCTGACATCTGCTCCCGTATTTGTACCACCAGATTTTTCTAAGGACTTTGTTATCTATTGCGACGCCTCGCGACAAGGACTAGGTTGCTTACTCATGCAAGATCGTCATGTGATTGCCTACGCTTCTCGACAGTTGCGTCCACATGAGGATAACTATCCCACACATGATCTAGAGCTTGCAGCTGTAGTCCATGCACTCAAAACCTGGCGACATTACCTTCTTGGTAATCGTTGCGAAATCTACACTGATCACCAAAGTCTGAAATACATCTTCACCCAACCGGATTTGAATCTCAGGCAAAGATGTTGGGTCGAGTTGATCACAGATTACGACTTAGGAATAACTTACACCCCAGGCAAAGCCAATGTCATGGCTGATGCACTAAGTCGTAAATCCTATTGTAACAATCTGATGTTACAACAAAGTCAACCACTTCTCCACGCGGAATTTCGTAAGCTTAACCTTCACATTGTTCCTCGAGGATTCCTTTCCACCCTGGTGGTGAAAACTAACCTTACGGATCAAATCATAACCGCTCAATGGTATGATAGAGGAATATCTCGGATCAAGGAGAACATTGCTAGCGGAGCTGCTAAGTGTTTCTCCATGGATGAGCGAGGTGTTGTCTTCATCGAGAACCGCCTGGTGGTTCCCAAGAAACAACATCTACGGCAATTGATCCTTAAGGAGGCTCATGATTCTCCTCTCACCATTCATCCGGGTAGTACTAAAATGTATCAAGACCTACGCCAGAGGTTTTGGTGGACTAGGATGAAGAGAGAAATCGCTCAATTCATTGCAAGTTGCGACGTCTGCCGACGCGTTAAAGCAGAGCATCAACGGCCTGCTGGCACCCTTCAACCTTTGGAAATTCCTGAATGGAAATGGGATAAAATCGGTATGGATTCCATTACCGGGTTTCCCAGGACCAAGAGAGGGAATAATGCTATCTTCGTTGTTGTCGATCGTCTTTCCAAAGTAGCCCACTTCTTACCTGTTCGTGATAGTATAACCGCTAGCCAGCTAGCTGATTTGTACATCTCCCGAATAGTATCTCTTCATGGTGTTCCATTGGAAATCAACTCAGACCGTGGAAGTCTTTTCACCTCTCGATTTTGGGAAAGTTTCCAAAATGCTATGGGAACCCGTCTCTCCTTTAGCACCGCCTTCCATCCTCAATCAAGTGGTCAAGTAGAACGAGTCAATCAAATTCTAGAGGATATGCTTCGAGCTTCTGTCATCTCCTTCGGTATGAATTGGGAGAAATGCCTTCCATTCGCCGAGTTCGCTTATAACAATAGTTATCAAGCTAGCTTGGGCAAAGCTCCTTTTGAAGTTCTCTATGGACGAAAATGCCGAACGCCTCTTAACTGGTCAGAAACCGGCAAAAGACAACTCTTTGGCCCGGATATGATCCAGGATGCAGAAGAGCAGGTTCGCATTATTTGTGAGAAACTGAAAACAGCCCAATCTCGACAAAAGAGTCAGTATGACCGCAAGCATAAGCCTATGGCTTATGAAGTTGGCGAGATGGCTTACCTTCGGGTTACACCTTTAAAGGGAACCCATCGATTCGGTATCAAAGGCAAGTTGGCTCCTCGTTACATTGGACCCTTTCGCATTCTTGCCAAACGAGGGGAAGTTGCCTACCAGTTGGAACTACCTCCGCACCTCTCCAGAGTTCATGATGTCTTCCACGTTTCTCAACTCAGGCGCTGCTTCTCGGATCTTATCCGTGGAATGGACCACGAAACGCTTGATCTCCAAGATAACCTCACATATCGAGAATACCCCGTTCGTATCCTTGATCAAGCCAAGCGTACCACTCGATGCCAGAATATCAAGTTTCTCAAAGTTCAATGGTCACACCATTCCGAGCAAGAAGCTACATGGGAAAGGGAGGATCGTCTTCGACTTGAGTACCCTACCTTCTTCCCGAAGGATCCTAAATCTCGGGACGAGATTCTTTTGAGTGGGGGTGAGTTGTCACATCCTAGTTAGTCATGCATTAGAGTGTTGCATCATGTCTACTTTTCTTCAGAAACTTGAATTGGGGAAGACAGAACCCCCAGCACCCCCCCCCCCTGAAATCAACTAGGGTTTACTAAAAATAATTTCAATGAACCTGAAATGCCCTTCTAAAATGTTCACCCTCTTTGTCTTGGGTTAGAACCTCTGGCAAAATAGGTGCACAATTTTCTAGGTCAACAAAAGATCACTGGATTAAATCATATGTATGTTGCCTTTGGACATTTAAATGCTAATAAATATTTTAAATGTTCAAATAATTCTGGAATTAAGTCAGGGCTGTTAGGAATAATCCCAACAGAGCCCACATTTATTTTCAGGATTTTAGAAAGTGCCTAGGTATTTTTAATAAAGCCCTAAAGCTACAGAAAAATAGAAAAAGAAAACAAAATAGAAAAACTTACCTGGCGCCACCCACCAGACCCACCTGCCGGCCCAGCCCAGCCACCGCGCCAGCGAGCAGCTTGGCTTGGCCAGGCAGGCAGCCAGGTGCTCGACGGCGAGCACCGCATGCGCGCCACGCAGCTGCCGCCGCCTCGCCGCTCCCCTCGTCGAGCTGTCGACGTGGGACGAGCTCCCTCGCTCTCCCCGACCCCGCAGACACCCGCACCTCCCTCTGGTCTCTCTCCCTCGCTCTCCCTCCGCCATGGCCGACGCTGTCGCGCCCGCGCCATCGTGAAACGGTGCTCCCCGTCGTCCCCGCGTTGCTCCACCGTGTCCATCCTCTCCGCCGTCGTCGACTCCGTCGAGCAGCCCGAGCCCCGAGCGCTCACACGCTCTGCAACATCTTCTTCGACCTCATCTTCACCGAGCCCCGCAGGAGATCCCTTTCAACGTCGCCGCCGCATCAACTCGTCCCCGACCGCGCCGTCTGGCTCTACGTGACCGCCGTGAGCTCAGCTACCTCACCATCCTCCCCGTTAGCCTTCTCGTGCACCATAGCAACTGCACGAAGCTCACCCGCGCGCACCGCCGCGGAGCTCGTCGCCGACGTGACTCCGGCCAAACACCGGCCATGCCACCTTGTCCACTAACTTCACCACGTCCCCAGGAGCACAACACACCACTCCATGCACCTCGCCATGCCCCGTAGCCTTGGGCTCACTTTCACCCGACTCCAGCGACCGCAAAGCTCGTCACCGGCGACGTTTCCGGCCACCCCGAGCCAAACCACTGCCACCAAACGCCGTGGCATGCTCCCAGCTACCCGTGGGTGGTCTCCGTCGTCCATTTGGTCGCCGGAAAGTGCTAATGCACTTGCACCGTCGCGTCTGGCCACGCCGGCGGCTAAACGCCGGCGAGTTTGACCATTGACGTTGACTGGGTGGGCCCAGGTTGACTCCCATGAGTCAATGACAAGTGGGGCCCCCCTCTGCTAATTATCTAGTTTAGTTTTTAACTAAATTAATTAGTTTAATTAACCACTGACACGCGGGACCCACTGGTCAGTTTGACCTGGTCGACCCCGTTGACCTCTGACGTGATGCTGACGCAGTAATTAAATTACTGGAATTATTCTTATACAGGAAATTCTAGAAAATAGTTCAAACTTCAAAAATTCATAGAAATTAATCTGTAACTCCAAATGAAAAGATTTATATATGAAATTTGATCAGTAAAATTCAATCTATCCATTGGTACTGGTTTCATGCATGTCAGAACAAGTTAACCTTGCTGTTTAAGAAATATAAGATAATGCACTATTATGGCTATGCTAAATGAACTAACATTTGAATCCTTGATTCAAATGAGTTCATTTCTTTCTGTTTTAGCTTGCATTAGGCCAAGACACGTTCATATTGCCATGTCATAGCATGCATCATATTGTTGCATATCGTCATGTGTTGATTGTGTACCGATGTGTTCTTTGTGGTAGGTCCTGCCTCCGAGGATATTCACGAGTATCCAACTGAAGGGCAGTATCCACCACCACTCCATCGGGCAAGCAACCCATTGATCATTCCGATACAAACCCATGTTCTCGCTTCTGCTCTTGTTTACTGCATTAAGACAACACGATTCAAACTGCTGTGTGTTGCGGTAGTTGAACCCACTTCCTTTGCATGACCTGTCATTGCCACAGTAACTAGATGAAACCCACTAGCATGTGGAGGAGTTGATTGAGCCATATGTGTGTTTCCTACCATCCTATGCTTGCTATGCTTAGAGTTGTGTCAGGTCTGGCTCATCGGGATGATGAACTAGAGTGAAAGGTTGTGTCGGTAACAAGAGTGAAGTGTTGAATACGATTTGGTAAAGGAATCGATGAGAGGCCATGTAGGAGTACATGGTGGGTTGTTTCATTGAGGCCGTTCTTAAGAACTGAGATCTGTGTGTGTGATTTAAGATTCAGCTATTACCACACGTTGGGATCCTTAATTGACTCTCTCGACTTACTAACCACTCTTGTCCTCTGTTCGGGAGTTGCAAAGTAGTTTCTGGTGTTTGTAGTATGCTGGGAGCCGCACGCAGCGCTGACCATAGGGGTGGGCTGTGTTGCGGTAGGCACGTGGCACGGTGTACCGATTCGCCCGTTTGGTGTCTCGGGAACCCTGCACACATCGTACGGGGCCGTTGAGGACACCCCGGCCGGATATCCCTACGGATGGAACCCGAATAGGCGATAAACCTGGACTAGGGACTCGTGTGTTTAGTCAGGTCGTGGCCGACACCCTCGCTGGGCTTCCGCTTGAAGGTTGCCGAGTACACGTAGTGTAACAGCGATAAGTGGTGGGAGCGTGTGTGAAGAAGTACACCCCTGCAGGGTATAAAACTATTCGAATAGCCGCGTCCGCGGTAAAGGACTACTTGGTCACCTATGCAGTTCATAGACAAGTAAATGGATACTACTAAAAATCTCAAGATAAGTGTGAGTACCGCGGATGGCCCTCTCGTAGGATGACGAGAGAGGATCCACGGTGGTGTATTGTGTTGGTGATAGTGGACTTGTGTGCGACAAATGATTTACAGGTTGTGTTATCGTAGGCTAGCTTAGCCAAGAGTCAAAGCTGGCTTGCTGCAATAACTCCAGTACCTTCTTGAGAATGTGCATGTATTGTAGGATCCTGTTGTAAGACTTGCTGAGTACCTCTGTACTCATGTTGCTTTAATTAATGTTTTCTGACGACAACACCGCCCCCTCTGATGGGTTCTATGTAGACCTCGGCGTTGACGAGTGACTTATCACCCAGGTGGTGATCCAAGACTTGTGAAGGGTCGATGTAGATAGACAGGCTTCATCAAGCCTTCTTTCTTTCTAGTGTCTGTACTCAGACTAGTTTGCTTCCGCATGTGCTTGTATGTTTGTATGACTTGAGTGTCGGGTCATGTGACCCCTACCTGTATGGATATGTTATGTATGGCTCCTCGGAGCCTTCTAAATAAAGTACTTGAGTTGTAGAGTTTTGTTGTGATGCCATGTTGTATTTACTCATATCAGGCATATTGTGTGTATGTTTGAAATGCTTGGTATGAGTGGGATCCGACTATCTGGTTGTTTATCCTTGGCAGCCTATCATATGGGGAAATGTAGTCTAGTGCTTCTGAGCGATAGTAGTTCGCTACAGCCCGGTTCACCGGAGTCCTGCTAGCCCAGCACTACTGCTCCGAACACTTGACTGGCCGGCATGTGATTCACTTCGTTCCTGTGTGTGTCCCTTCGGGGAAATGTCACGCGGTGGCATCCGGAGTCCTGCCTAGCCTGCTACAGCCCGGGTTCCCGGAGTCCTGTTAGCCCAGTGCTACAGCCCGGATTCACACGCTGCTGACCGACATGCTCGAAGTTGATTCATGTATGCCTATCCTCATGGGTTAGTGCCGCTTTGGGTTCACGACTAGCCATGTCGGCCCGGGTTCTTTGTCATATGGATGCTAGCGACACTATCATATACGTGAGCTAAAAGGCGCAAACGGTCCAGGGCCATGGTAAGGCGACACCCGTGGGAATACCGTGCGTGAGGCCGCAAAGTGATATGAGGTGTTACCGGCTAGATCGATGTGACTTGGAATCGGGGTCCTGACACTCACACCGCAGCCAAACCAGTGAACCCTCGTACTCCTCTCCGCGTGGACATCCACTGCCGCGTCTTCCCCGGCACCGCGTCGTCCCCTTCCTAGGCCTCGCCATCGTCCACCGCCCTGGTGCTCTCGGCGCGGCGTGGTCAACATGGTCAAGGAATGACTTCCATCGGAAGAGTACTGTCATGGAGAGGCTGACAGTTGGGTCCACGGCAGCCGCAAGGAAGTGCCTCCTTATTACGCGGAAAATAATTATTCCTCCACCTGACAGCAGGGACCCACCAGACAGGCCACCGTATTTGGCAAAGAAAAGGTTTCCCCCTGACTGTTGGGACTCACCGGACGGGCCACCATATTTCGCGAAAAAAAGTTCCCCCCGCTGTCAGCTCGGACCCACCGGAAGTGCCTCCTTATTACGCACAAAAAAATGAATACTCCCCCTGCTAGATGGGACCCACCTTGGTGGGAGGCTGACTTGTGGGCCTACTAAGTTGACGGGGACGGAGTGCTTTGTCAACTTAGTCAATATGAACGATTCTAGCTCCAGTGACCGTACGATGTCTATCCAACGGCCGTAGTGCTTCTTCAACCTATGGTGTGCTTGCTCCAACCACCCAAAGCAGTGCCGGTCGGGCCGCATGCTCCTGCCTCCCATGGCCGGCTGTGATGCCGCGGAGGCCTCACCGCCCCCTACTACTCCAACCTCTGGACATGCCATCCCTCTACTCACCCACACCCCATGTTATTCTGCGGCGACGGTAACCTCACACCGCAGCCGAACCAGTGAACCCTCGTACTCCTCTCCACGTGGGCATCCACTGCCGCGTCTTCCCTGGCTCCGCGTCGTCCCCTTCCTAGGCCTCGCCGTCGTCCAACGCCTTGGTGCTCTTGGCGCGGCGTGGTCAATGTGGTCAACGACCGACTTCCATCGGAAGAGTACTGTACGTGGAGAGGCTGACAGCTGGGTCCACGGCAGCCGCAAGGAAGTGCCTCCTTATTACGTGGAATATAATTATTCCTGCACCTGACAGCGGGGACCCACCGGATGGGCCACCGTATTTCGTGAAAAAAATGTTTCCCCCTGACTGCTGGGACCTACCAGCTACATCTTCGCACGCAAGGAAGTGCGTCCGGGCAAAAAAAACAGTTCGCCCCCCTGACTGCTGGGACCCACCAGCTACATCTTCGCATGCAAGGAAGTGCCTGACAGTCGGGACCCACCTGGTCAAAGCGTACATAGCGTTGTTATTCTGGTCACGAACGTGTACATACATACTGGTCGATGTAGAGGCGCGCACGTGTCGTAGTAGAGGCGCGCACGTAGCATGTACACGTACGTACAGCGGCTAGGGTGCAAGAAAGTAAATACGGCCACGTACGTACATACGGGCGGGGTCTCGAACGCCTACTCGCGCGTACGTACGGCCAGGGCTCGTGTACATGGCTGGGTCAGAACGGAGAAACTGCGTCGTTGTCGTGTTCATGGGGAGGCAACGGAATGTGTCGTGTTCATCGGGAGGCAACGGAACGCGTGGGAGCCAACCGGCTTGGACGGAACAGCCGATGGAAACGAGGCTTGGCGTACCGCAGAACGGAGGAAACAGCCTTGTGTTCGACCGGCCACGTTCGAAACGGGATCCTGATCATCGGGAGGGGTCTAGCGTACCACAAAACGGAGGAAACGGACCTCCTACGATCGAAACGGGGGTCCTGTTGATTGGGAGGGGTGTGGCGTACCGCAAAACGGAGGAAACGGACTTGTGTTGGAGCGCTACGGTCGAAACGGGGGTCCTGTTCATCGGGAGGGGTGTGGCGTACCGCAAAACGGGACTCCACGGGATACTGTTCATCTCCACCGTCGACCCCCTCCAGCCTCCATGGGCTACTATTCATCCACCGTCGACCTCCTCCAGCCTCCACCTGCGACTGTTCATCCATGGGCTCCTGTTCATCCAGCCTCCACCGCGCGCTACTCCACCGGCTACTGTTCAACCAGCCCTCTCCACGGGCTACTATTCAACCACCCCTCCACCATCTACTGTTCATCCAGCCCTCCACCGTCTATTGTTCATCCAGCCCTCCACGGGGTGGTCCTATTCATCTAGCCCTCCACGGGGTCTTGTTCATCCAGCCCCAACCGGCTCGATCGATCGGGGTCCTGTTCATCCAGAGGCAACACCACGGGGTCCTGTTCATCCACCCCCACCGGGAACTGTTCATCCAAACCCCCCCCCCCCCAGCAACGCTCACTGTTCATCCAGAGGCAACACCACAGGGTCCTGTTCATCCACCCCCACCGGGAACTGTTCATCCAAACCCCCCAGCAACGCTCACTGTTCATCCAGAGGCAGCATCGATCGGCTTCAGTTAGCAGCAGTAGCGAAGGAACCGCTCGATCGGGTGCAGTTAACAGCCACCGATCGATCGCTCGGGTTCAGTAACGCATAGCCTGCAGTGCAATCGCTCGGGTTTAGTTAGAGCCCAACGCCTCGCTCGGGTTCAGTTAAAGCCCAACGCCTCGTACCCACGCGCATGCGTGTACGAGAGAAACACGCATCGCTCGGCCCCGACCACCCATCGTAACCGGGAACACCCCGATATTTTCCTCGCCCTCGCTTCTACCACGGTTTTTTCCATCATGGACAGCCCAAAGAATGTCATGCAACTGCATCTCCGGCCTGCCCAGGACGAAAAGCCCATTTTCTGTCATGATTTTTTGACATAGAAGTAGGAGCCCACCACATCTATGATGATACCGGGTTTTGTCACAATTATCGTCATAGAAGTGTCATAAGTATGACAGAAAAAAATTGTTCGGCCCAAAATGTCACGGATGTGTCTTTTTTTTGTAGTGTCGGTACTTGGGATTTAATGGCCCGACGTGGTTTGTATGTTATGTCGAATGGAAGGAGCTCAATGGCCCACTTGGCAATCCGGCCCGTAGCATCGCGGTTGTTTATTATATCGTTGAGTGGTACTTCGGAAGCCACCGTGATTGAGCACTCTTGAAAGTAGTGTCGTAGCTTCCGGGATGCCATGAAGACCGCGTATGCTATTTTTTGGTAATGCGGGTACCGAGATTTGCATGGTGTGAAGGACAGTGGATACGTAGTATATCAGTTTCTGAAGTGGGAATTTGTATCCGTACTCCTCTCGCTCGATGACGAGCACCGCGCTCACCACCTGGTATGTTGCCGAGATGTATAATAACATGGGTTCGCCGACGTTCGGTGCGGCAAGGATTGGGTTGCTCGCTAAAAGAGTCTTTATCTCTTCCAGTCCGGCCGTTGCCGCATCCGCCCACTGGAAGTGGTCGGTGCGTCGGAGAAGGCAATAGAGCGGCAATCCTTTTTCTCCTAGTCTAGAGATAAAGCGGCTTAAAGCTGCCACACATCTGGCTAGTTTTTGGACCTGTTTAAGGTATGTTGGTGTAGCCAATTGTGACAAAGCTCGGATTTTGGCTTGATTTGCCTCAGTTCCTCTATTGGAGACGATGAAGCCCAGCAGTTGAAAGTGCAACTATCCCTAGGTAGTTTTGGTAATTTATAACAACATATAGCTCATTGAGCTAATGCTATTCCAAGACAATTATTTCAGGAAAGCTCAATGGTTGGCATGGCATGGATGGAGAAAGTGGAACCCTCAAAATGCTAAGGACAAAAGATTGGCTAAAGCTTCAAGCTCAAGACTCTTCATTTTACACTTTTAGTGATCCAAGATCACATTGAGTCTATAGGAAAAGCCAATACTATCAAGGAGGGATGAGGTGTTGCTTAATGAGCTCTTTGCCTTATGTGCTTAATGATATGCTCCAAAATCCTCAGCTACTTTCCCACTTCCACATATGACCTAAACCCCAATCCAAACTCGGTCCTACCGATTCTTTCTATCCGGCGCCACCGAGTTTCACATGTCATAGCCACTGCCAAAACCCTAGCAAATCGGTTCTACCGATAGGGATCTCGGTCTCACCGAGATGGGATTGCAAACTCTCTGTTTCCTTTTCGTAACTTTTCGGTCTCACCGAAAGAGCGGATCGGTCCCACCGAGATTGCAATGCAAACTCTCTGTTTCCCTTTTGTAACTTTTCGGTCCCACCGAAAGAGCAAATCGGTCCCACCGAGTTTGCCTGACCAACTCTCTGGTTAGCTAATTACCAAAGTCGGTCCCACCGAGTTTGTGTAATCAGTCTCACCGAGATTACGTTATGCCCAAACCCTAACCATATCGATCCCACCGAGATGCATGTCAGTCCCACCGAAAATCCTAACGGTCACTAGGTTTACTATTTTGGTCCGACCGAGTTTGTTGATTCGGTCCCACCGAGATTGGTGAATTGTGTGTAACGGTTGGATTTTGTGTGGAGGCTATATATACCCCTCCACCTCCTCTTCATTCGTGGAGAGAGCCATCAGAACACACACACACTTCCAACTCATAAGTTCTGAGAGAGAACCACCTACTCATGTGTTGAGACCAAGATATTCCATTCCTACCATATGAATCTTGATCTCTAGCCTTTCCCAAGTTGCTTTCCACTCAAATCTTCTTTCCACCAAATCCAAATCCTGTGAGAGAGAGTTGAGTGTTGGGGAGACTATCATTTGAAGCACAAGAGCAAGGAGTTCATCATCAACACACCGTTTGTTACTTCTTGGAGAGTGGTGTCTCCTAGATTGGCTAGGTGTCACTTGGGAGCCTCCGACAAGATTGCGGAGTTGAACCAAGGAGTTTGTAAGGGCAAGGAGATCGCCTACTTCGTGAAGATCTACCGCTAGTGAGGCAAGTCCTTCGTGGGCGATGGCCATGGTGGGATAGACAAGGTTGCTACTTCGTGGACCCTTCGTGGGTGGAGCCCTCCGTGGACTCGCGCAACCGTTACCCTTCGTGGGTTGAAGTCTCCACTAACGTGGATGTAGGATAGCACCACCTATCCGAACCATGGGAAAAACATCTGTGTCTTCAATAGCGTTTGAATCCTCCAAACCCTTCCCTTTACATTCTTGCAAGTTGCATGCTTTACTTTCCGCTGCTATATACTCTTTGCATGCTTGCTTGAATTGTGTGATGATTGCTTGACTTGTCCCTAAGTTGCTATAATCTGCCAAGAACTAAAATTGGGAAAAGGTTAAGTTTTTATTTGGTCAAGTAGTCTAATCACCCCCCCTCTAGACATACTTCCGATCCTACAAGTGGTATCAGAGCTTTGGTCTCCATTTGCTTTGATTTCCATAGCTTTTGGTGGTCATAGCCTTGGTTTCACAACCTAGGAGAGTATGGCGTCTAGTGAGGGAAATTATCACCGTAGAGGTCCTTACTTTGATGGCACTAACTTTGCTAGTTGGAAGCATAAGATGAAAATGCATATTCTTGTACATAACCCCGCCGTTTGGGCTATTGTGTGTGTTGGTTTGCAAGGTGACTTCTTCGAAGGAAAAGAGCCAAACCGTGAAGCTACCGTGGATGAGTTGAAGATGCTGCAATACAATGCTCAAGCTTGTGATATTCTCTTCAACGGATTATGCCCCGAAAAATTCAACAAAATCAGCCGTCTTGAGAATGCAAAGGAAATTTGGGATACTTTGATTGATATGCACAAAGGTACCGACTCTGTCAAGGAATCCAAATTGGATGTGCTTCAGAGTCAACTTGACAAGTTCAAAATGAAGGATGGTGAAGGTGTCGCTGAAATGTACTCTAGGCTTGCTCTGATCACAAACGAGATTGCCGGCTTAGGAAGTGAAGAGATGACCGACAGATTCATCATCAAGAAGATCCTAAGAGCTTTGGATGGAAAATATGATACCGTGTGCACATTGATCCAAATGATGCCCAATTACAAAAATCTCAAGCCAACGGAAGTCATTGGAAGAATTGTTGCTCATGAGATGTCGCTCAAGGACAAAGAGGAACTTCACAACAAGTCAAGTGGTGCTTACAAAGCCTCATGTGAAGCCCCCACATCATCAAGTGAGAAACAAGTCTCCAATGAAGAATTGAGCTTAATGGTGAAGAACTTCAACAAGTTCTACAAGAGTAGAAGCAAAGATAGAAGCTACAAGTCAAAGTCCTACAATGACAAAAGATCTTCTAGTCGAGAGCGAAACTGCTATAATTGTGGAAGACCCAGATACTATTCCAATGAGTGTACGGCTCCCTACAAAAGAAGAGAAGACTCCCCAAAAAGAAGAAGCAAAAGAGAGGAATCACCATCACGAGAGAGAAGGAGTAGAGATGATCGTTATGAACGAAGACACTCACGGAGAAGCAAGGATTCGGAGAGGAAGGAAAAATCATCAAGGAGCTACACAAAACAAAGACATCAAGCTCATGTTGGTGAATGGGTATCCGGCTCCGACTCCGACAACCACTCTGAGAGAAGTTATCACTCCGACTCCGAATATACTCAAGATGAAGGTGTTGCCGGACTAGCACTTGTGTCAACCAACTCCTACGACATATTTGATTCACCAAATGAAGGAATTGGAAGATGCTTCATGGCCAAAGGTCCTAAGGTAACTCACCCTGAGTATGTTGATTTCAATAGTGATGAAGATGACTTGTTAGGCGATGATGATTTACTTGTTGACAACTCTAGTGATGAATACTATGATGAAACGTCAATTAATCATGCTAAAACGAATGACAATGATAAGGAGAAGATTGAGTCTCTAACTAAAGAACTAAACACTCTTAAGTTAGCTCATGAAACTATCTTCGAAAATCATCGAGAACTTTTAAAGGCTCATGAGAAGCTACGCTTTGAGAAGCTCAATCTTGAGCAAGAGCATGAGTTTTTAAAGGCAATCAATGATGATCTTCGCAAGAAAAGTTCTTCTTACATTGCCAAACGTTTACTCTTATCCACTTACATGCCTCAAGTCAAGTCTAGTAACAAGAACAAGAAAGATTCTTCCTCTAGTAGTAACAATGATCATGTTAAATCAAATATTGTTGCTTCTAGTAGTTATCTTGATTCCACTAATGATTCTCTTAGCCAAGTTACACTTGAGCAAGAAAATAGCTTATTGAAGGAAATCATAGAGAAAGGAGTGTACAAAAGCCTTGCCGGGAGTAAGCAATTCGAGGAAATTGTACGCAAGCAAGGAAGGCACCGGAAGAATCAAGGTGTTGGTTTTGAACGAAAGTTCAATGCCAATGGAGTTGAGTGGGAAGAAGATCAATACCCCAAGACAAAGTTTGTTCCTCAACAAGAGAAGTATGATCCTACTTCTTTCAAGGGGACACAAACTCAAGATGATCTTCCACCACAAGACTACAAGCAAAAAGGCAAGGACAAGCTTCAAGAGGAAATTGATGCATTTGAAGAAGCTCCTAAGGCCTTAGTCAAGTGGGTTCCCAAGACTACATCAAGTTCAACTTCTTCAAGTACAACTACAACTCCAAGGATTCCCATCAAGATGGTGTGGATCCAAAAGAAGAAGAACTAGAGAGTTCTTGAGGGTGACTCCGCCAACATACTTCACTCTTATCATTTTGGCAAGAACAAGTGCAATCAACTTCCACATCTTGCACTAGTTCAAGGAGTCACAAACCCTCTTGTTGGTAAGTCAAGGGACAAGGTAACCTAAAAGCATTCATAGACATCATCTTGTATGTGCATCACTTTATGTCTGTGGATATACTTGCTTGTTCCTTGTGGGACTAACCCATGTAGGTATTGAAAGTGCAATTCACTCCAAAGGATAGCTCCAAATGATCTACATCAACATTGAGCGTCCACATCTTCAACATCTACATGAAGTCATCATCGACAAAACCCAAGGTTAGTTCATCCCTCTTAGGGGGGATATCACATCTAGGGGGAGCTTTACTCTAAGACTTGAGTTAAAGCAACTCTTACGATGTGAACACAACAATGCTTTATGTAAAAGTGGTAACCCCACTTGAGCTTAAACGATGAGTATGACCTATGATCAAATGTTTTCATTTGACTCCTAAGTCAATATACTCATATATAGATGACCTAGTCAACGCCAATTGCTTGATAGATGCTAGAATTGGTTGTGCATGTTTGTCACATATTTCTATTGCCATTTTATTGTGTGAGCATGCAGATTGCATATTTTACTCATTCAAGGACATCCACTTGTTGTTTTGATTGTTTGGATTTATCGTTCTTTTGCCAAGTGGATGGACAAGAATGCCTAAGAACCTTCTCTAGCTATCTATGCTTTTCTCGTCTGAAACTCTATTCATGTTGCATCACAAAATTGATCAAGTCAGATTCGAACCACTCTGTGTGAGGAGCACTCGGAGTCCCCGATTCGTCATAGACTTAAACTTCCAAAACCTCTTCATGATTCTCGGTCTGACCGATTCTCCATTTTCGGTCCTACCGAGATCATCAAGTTGATCTGAGTTTTCAATCTCGGTGCAACCGATTTGAACCATTCGGTCACACCGAGTGGCAATAACTGTATACAGTTTTGCATCTCGGTGCCACCGAGTTGTTCCACTCGGTCACACCGACAGGGTCGGGCTATATATAGACACGGGCAAAAATTTGGAAATTTCTCCGAACTCTTTCGCCTGCGCCATAGCCTGCTCTGCCGACGTGGTCTCTGGATCGTCTCCTCGCCGCCAGCAACCCCCTGTCGCTGGTCTCCTTCGCCGTCAACGGAATATCTCCACCGTTGTTGTCGCCGTAGCGAGTCTCCGCCGAACTAGGGTACGGACTCGATCTTTGTGCTATTCCTCAATCCGATTCCTAGCACATTGTGATAATCATGAATCTTGCCACATTTGTAAAACTCCTATCCAGTCAAAGAACTCGTAGATTAGTTTTGATTCGAAATTTTTAGGCTTAGGTTTCCGCTGAAACCATCTCGGACCCACCGAGTTGAAAAACTCGGTCCCACCGATTTGGCATATGCCATTGCACAAGTGAAACTCGGTCTGACCGAGTGTAACTAATCGGTGTGACCGATTTTCGAACTTTGTGAAACCCTGGCAGACTCGGTGCCACCGAATTGTGACTCGGTCTGACCGAGTTCACTAGTTTAGGTTCCAAATGCTGCTTCGGTATCACCGAGTTTAAAAATCGGTAGATCCGAAATGCTTTCTGTGGGAAACTAAAACTAAGATTTTGAGTCATTCTTTTTGCAAAAATCTCTGCTTTTTGTGTTGCTCATCCACTCTACCTCATCTATAAACTATTCACAGGGTCAGCAGTCAGTTGTTCATCATGTCAGACCAGAGTGATAGCCAGAACATGTCAGAGCAGCCAGAGCACAGGAGTGAGGGCAGTAGTCCCTCAAGCTCTTCAGATGATGGCAGCAGGAGCACTCCTAGCAACCTGCCTAAAGCTGCCACCAGACAAAGGAAGAAGAGGAATTCAGACTCTGAAGATGAAGATTATGTGGCTTCTGAGGATGATGCCACATCCAAGAAAAAGGTGCTGAAGAAGGAATATGGCTCAGCAGCTTCAACCAAGCCTGGGTTGAAGATTAAAAGGCCAGCAGGGAGGCAGCCTATGCCAAAGGCTAGAGCCTCAACCAAGATTCCTGAAACAACCATGAAGTCCACCATGAACACTGAGGAGGAAGCAGGTGGCCAAAAGAAAAGGAAAGAAAGGGTCAAGAAGACCATGGCCAGGGTAATTGGGAAGCCTTCCATGATGGAAGAGGAAGAAGAAGAAGAGGATGTTGCACCAGCACCTAAGGCACCCAAGCTGATGGGTGATGCCATAAGATAAGGAGGAGCTGCAACCAAGCCCAAGGAAGCTCCCAAGACAGCTCCAAAGCAGAAACCCAAGAGGAACACCAGGAACATCCCAGCTGCAGAAAAGAACAAGGCCCCAGTGCCTGATGTTGAAGAAGAGGAAAAAGGGCAGATTTTGAGAAAGTTGAAGCCCAAGATCCCAGACCACAATGATGCTCATCCTGTGGCTGAGGATATGAAGTTGAGAAGAAATTCAGGATTGAGAAGATGGAGAGATGAAGACCCCTGTGCTACAAGAAGAAGGACTGTTGTGGACTACAGGTTCCACACAAAGGAGCAGCAGGACTTCTATGAGACAGTCTTGTTGGATATGAGGCCAATTATGTGTGATATGAGATGGGTCAACTGGAAAGTCATCAAGGAAAATGAAGAGCATTTCCCAGGAGTTCAGGACAGCTTTCAAGCTTGTGGAGTAGCTGACTTTGTTGGGCAAAAGCTCACAAAGTGGAATGAGGAGCTGATCATGCAATTCTACTCCACAGCTCATTTCTACCCCGATGGGAGGATCATATGGATGTCTGAAGGGACAAAGTATCAATCAACTGTTGCAGAATGGGCTGAGCTGATAAATGCTCCAGAGGAGAATGAGGATGACTTGGATGTCTATTCCAAGAAGAAGATGGACCACAACACCATGGTAAATATGTACAAGGAGATCCCCACCAAAGCACTTGATTCCTTCAAGTATGGATCTGTACATTTCCTTCTGTCAGGACTGCCCACAATTAACTGGATCCTCAGGCATACTTTGTTGCCCAAGTCTGGAGATCACAAGATGATCAGAGGCCATGCTATCAACCTACTTCACATTTTTGATGCGCCTCAAAAATTCAAAGTTATGAGCCTAATGGTTGAGACCATAAAGAGGACAGCAGCAGATCAGAAGAGAAGCCTTGGATATGCCCCTCAGATCCAGGTGCTCATCAACTCCAAGATGGGCACAGGCACTTATCTGTTGGATCAGGAACATCTGCCTATTTAACTGGAGAAAGAGGACAATGAAGTTGTGATGGACACAAATGAACCATCTTCAGCCTATGCACAAGCACAGAAGGAGAAGGCAAAGAAGGAGAAAGCTGCTAGGATGCCAACTCAAGAAGAGGCATCTGAATACTTCTTGAAGACTAAGCAAGAACAGCTCAGTTACCTGATTGCATCCACCCTGCGTATTGAGAAAGGTTTGGCCAACCTGATACAAAACCAGGCAAGTCTAGAGCACATCATAGAACAGAAGTTCTATGACCTGGATATCAAGGTAACAGAGATTCAGACAGCAGTAGAGCAGCTCCAAGATGATGTGCAGGACAGGAGAAAGAACACAGATGCATTTGCTAAGGTGCCACGAGGTCATAGGTCCAGTGCCATTCCAGTTCCAGACACCAGAGCCACTGCCTCAGCTCCAGCCGCAGCATCAACCCAGCCTGCTCCAGCATCCACTCCAGCTCCAACCTCCTCTGCGTCTACAGAAGCCTTCGTCCTTGGAGTCATTCGGACTCCACCACCACCTGAAGATCAAGCCTGAGCGTCGACATAGCACTATGCATTCTTTTAGGAACTTTTTGGTAACTTGTTGCCAAAGGGGGAGAAGATGTATAGATCATAGGCTTCGAGAGAGAGAGAGTGTTGCCTTTTCTCTCTATTTTATTTGGTGGTTATTTGCTACATTGTTTGCTTTTGGTCGTGATACTTTTTATGCTTGTGAGACATTGATGATCTGTGGTTGATCATAAGCTACACTTATGCATGCTTGATATATTCTATCTATCTTTAGTTTGCTCATAAGTGATTGAATGCCTTGGTGATGAGTGCATGTATTTCATTATTTATCATTTTGAGCGCTCCACCAAGATGTATGTGACATGGAAGAGTAACCCATGATTCTAACTCTTTGTGCATTTGCAGTCCAAAGCAAATTTTACATATGCACAAATTTAGGGGGAGCTCTTACTTATCACATACTTCTCAAAGCGACGATGTAATTCACTCTTATTATCATTTGTCGAAGCTTTGATCTATATGTTGTCATCAATTACCAAAAAGGGGGAGATTGAAAGTGCAACTATCCCTAGGTGGTTTTGGTAATTTATAACAACATATAGCTCATTGAGCTAATGCTATTCCAAGACAATTATTTCAGGAAAGCTCAATGATTGGCATGGCATGGATGGAGAAAGTGGACCCCTCAAAATGCTAAGGACAAAAGATTGGCTAAAGCTTCAAGCTCAAGACTCTTCATTTTACACTTTTAGTGATCCAAGATCACATTGAGTCTATAGGAAAAGCCAATACTATCAAGGAGGGATGAGGTGTTCCTTAATGAGCTCTTTGCCTTATGTGCTTAATGATATGCTCCAAAATCCTCAGATACTTTCCCACTTCCACATATGACCTAAACCCCAAGCCAAACTCGGTCCTACCGATTCTTTCTATCCGGCGCCACCGAGTTTCACATGTCATAGCCACTGCCAAAACCCTAGCAAATCGGTTCTACCGATAGGGATCTCGGTCTCACCGAGATGGGATTGCAAACTCTCTGTTTCCTTTTCGTAACTTTTCGGTCTCACCGAAAGAGCGGATCGGTCCCACCGAGATTGCAATGCAAACTCTCTGTTTCCCTTTTGTAACTTTTCGGTCCCACCGAAAGAGCAAATCGGTCCCACCGAGTTTGCCTGACCAACTCTCTGGTTAGATAATTACCAAAGTCGGTCCCACCGAGTTTGTGTAATCAGTCTCACCGAGATTACGTTATGCCCAAACCCTAACCATATCGGTCCCACCGAGATGCATGTCAGTCCCACCGAAAATCCTAACGGTCACTAGGTTTACTATTTCGGTCCGACCGAGTTTGTTGATTCGGTCCCACCGAGATTGGTGAATTGTGTGTAACGGTTGGATTTTGTGTGGAGGCTATATATACCCCTCCACCTCCTCTTCATTCGTGGAGAGAGCCATCAGAACACACACACACTTCCAACTCATAAGTTCTGAGAGAGAACCACCTACTCATGTGTTGAGACCAAGATATTCCATTCCTACCATATGAATCTTGATCTCTAGCCTTTCCCAAGTTGCTTTCCACTCAAATCTTCTTTCCACCAAATCCAAATCCTGTGAGAGAGAGTTGAGTGTTGGGGAGACTATCATTTGAAGCACAAGAGCAAGGAGTTCATCATCAACACACCGTTTGTTACTTCTTGGAGAGTGGTGTCTCCTAGATTGGCTAGGTGTCACTTGGGAGCCTCCGACAAGATTGTGGAGTTGAACCAAGGAGTTTGTAAGGGCAAGGAGATCGCCTACTTCGTGAAGATCTACCGCTAGTGAGGCAAGTCCTTCGTGGGCGATGGCCATGGTGGGATAGACAAGGTTGCTACTTCGTGGACCCTTCGTGGGTGGAGCCCTCCGTGGACTCGCGCAACCGTTACCCTTCGTGGGTTGAAGTCTCCACTAACGTGGATGTAGGATAACACCACCTATCCGAACCACGGGAAAAACATCCGTGTCTTCAATAGCGTTTGAATCCTCCAAACCCTTCCCTTTACATTCTTGCAAGTTGCATGCTTTACTTTCCGCTGCTATATACTCTTTGCATGCTTGCTTGAATTGTGTGATGATTGCTTGACTTGTCCCTAAGTTGCTAAAATCTGCCAAGAACTAAAATTGGGAAAAGGTTAAGTTTTTATTTGGTCAAGTAGTCTAATCACCCCCCCCCCCTCTAGACATACTTCCGATCCTACAGCAATTTTCCGGTGGGAACGTCGAAAACACACTTTTCCGGATTAAGCTTTATGTCATATGTACGGAGGTTGTCGAATGTGAGACGCAGATCATCTATCAATGACTCGACGTGCCTAGTTTTGATGACGACATCGTCCACATATACTTTAACTGTCTTGCCGATCTGTTTCTCCAAGCATGTTCGAATCATGCGTTGGTAGGTGGCGTCGGCATTTTTAAGTCCGAAGGGCATAGTGTTGAAGAAAAATGGCACATATGGGGTAATGAATGCCGTTGCGGCTTGGTCGGACTCCTTCATTTCGATTTGATGGTATCTGGAGTATGCATCGAGGAAACACACTGAGTCGTGTCCTGCAGTGGCATCAATAATCTGATCAATGCAAGGGAGGGGGAAGGGATCCTTAGGGTAGGCCTTGTTGAGGTCTTTGAAGTCGACGCATAGGCGCCAGGATTTATCCTTCTTTGGTACCATCACCAGGTTTGCTAGCCAGTCCGGGTGTTTTATTTCTCTGATGAATCCAGCCTCGAGTAACTTGGCTAGCTCCTCCTCCATAGCTTGTTGTTTGGGTTCGAAAAAGCACCGCAGTGTTTGCTTGACCGGTTTATATCCCTTCAATATATTGAGGTTGTGTTCGGCCAACCTGCGTGGGACTCCTGGCATATCAGAAAGGTGCCAGGCGAATATGTCCCAGTTCTCGCGCAGGAACTCTCGTAGCGCGGAGTCGACCGTTGGGTCCAGTTGTGCCCCGATGGATGCTGTCTTCTTGGTGTCCGTTGGGTGGACTTGAAACTTGACTATTTCATCTGCTGGTTTAAAGGAGGTGGATTTGGGTCGCTTGTCCAGGATTACGTCGTCCCTATCCACTGTGGAGCGTAGTGCGGTTAACTCTTCGGCCACGAGGGCTTCAGACAGTGCCTCGAGGGCTAGGGATGCGGTTTTATTTTCGGCGCAGAGTGCTATGTCCGGATCATTGGCAAGAGTGATAATACCATTGGGCCCGGGCATCTTGAGCTTCACGTACCCGTAATGAGGTATAGCTTGGAAGCATGTAAATGCATCTTGCCCCAATAGGGCGTGATATCCACTGTTGAAAGGGGCCACTTGGAAGGTTATCTCTTCGGACCGATAATTCTCTGACGTGCCAAATACTACGTCGAGCGTCATTTTTCCCGCGCATCGCACCTCCTGATTGGGAATGATTCCTTGGAAGGTCGTGCTACTTTGCTCGATGCGGCTCCTGTTTATTTCCATTTTGCTGAGTGTGTCCTCGTAAATGAGGTTTTGTCCGCTGCCGCCGTCCATGAGCACTTTGGTGAGTCGAAAACCATCCACAATTGGATTGAGAACCAAGGCGGCTGGTGCCCGGACTGTCCGGAATTTTGGTTCGTCACTGGCATTGAAAGTTATGGCCGTGTGGTTCCAGGAGTTTGTTGCTGCAACTTCGCAGACTTCGGCGAGGTCACGGAGGGCCCTTTTGTGTCGATTGTTTGATGTGAAAGTCTCGAAGACCGTCAATACGCTGAGGTCGTCGTCTTCCGGGGCGTGTTGCTCTGGGGTATTTCTGGTGAGGATATCCTCGCCGCTCTTGGCCACTTGCCGGAGTATCCAACATGCTCTAAGGATGTGGGTTGGTATGGTGTCCGGTGTTATGTGTATTTTGCATGGCCTATCGAGCCATCCCTCCAGGACGGTCCCGTGCCCCTTGATGGGCTTAGATTTCTTTACTGTTGGGTCGGGCGCCCCGCGAGGGCGCGTCCTTTTTGCCTGGACGAGGGGTTGAGTGGAAACCGATGGTTCCCAGCGAGCCGCCTGAGTTTTCCAGCGCTTTCCATTGCGTAGTACTTCTGTACTATGGTCGCCAAGTCAGTGAAGTGTAATACGCGACAGCGGTTGATGGCGTTGAGGATTCCGTCGTCCGTGCAATTATTGCAGAATACTGAGATAGCGTCTTCGTCGCGGCAATCTTTAATCTTGTCTTTGACAAGGAGGAATCTGGCCCAAAAGTGATGGACTGTTTCCTGAGACTGCTGCTGTAGGTACATGAGATTGCGTATATCTGGGTGGGTGGGTTGGTGGCTTTAAATCCGAACCCTGGACCAATTTGGGATCCGGTGTTTGAGAAACTTCCGGGCTCAATAGTTCGGGCTCTGGGATATCAACCGATTTTTCAGGTCCGCTGTCCGATTCCCGATTCGGAGGACAGGGCATGTCGTTTTGCGGACGGGTATCCGGCTCTTCGAGCTCGGAAATCCGAACATAGTTCATCCTTAGTACGGAGGAAGAGTTGTTGTTTTGCTCCTCAACTATCGCTATCTGATGGGTGATCAGCGGAGATTTGATTTCTCTCTGGTCGGGTTTAAGCCCAATCCGATCGTAGTCTGTAGCGACCCCCAAGGCGGTAATGCGATCCAGCAGTTCGTTTAAATACGACAACTCCGCCGGGTCCATCCGTTTGGAGTATTCAGAGTCAATACAGAGGGGGGTTTCGATGACCCGAGAAGTCATCGTCGGGCGGACGGGCGGTCATGGTAAAGCCTCCCAGCCGGAGGGTTTGGCCTGAGTCCAGGGCTCCTCCGGAGGTGATACTGTCCTTGAGAACAAGGCGAGCCATCAATCATGTCTTCGACATCACAGTGGAACTCTCAATGAAAGCACCAATGTCGGTGTCAAAACCGGTGGATCTCGGGTAGGGGGTCCCAAACTGTGCGTCTAAGGTCGATGGTAACAGGAGACGGGGGACATGATGTTTACCCAGGTTCGGGCCCTCTCTATGGAGGTAATACCCTACTTCCTGCTTGATTGATCTTGATGAATATGAGCATTACAAGAGTTGATCTACCATGAGATGTAATGGCTAAAACCCTAGAAGTCTAGCATGTATGATTATGATTGCCTCTACGGACTAAACCCTCCAGTTTATATAGACACAGGAGGGGACTAGGGTTGTACATAGTCGGTTACAGAGAAAGAAATCTTCATATCCGAACGCCAAGCTTGCCATCCATGCCAAGGAGAGTCCCATCCGGACACGGGTGAGAGTCTTCGGTCTTGTATCTTCATAGCCCATCAGTCCAGCCCATGTCACATGGGCCGGACACCCGAGGACCCCTTAATCCAGGACTCCCTCACCGGGTCCTCTCCCCAAATATTAGGCGGGAAGGGTTCCCACAACGGCCAATTTGAAGGGGGGCAGCTAGTACAAGCTATCCTGACAAAAGGTGGTCTTCGGCTACCAAAGGCTCTGGTGGTGATGCCGTCGTGGGCTCCGCGATGACCTCCGTCCTGTCGTCTTGCTGGTCTTGGTCTCGTTGCACCGATATGGAAACCTTTGCCTGATGCCTCGGGACTCCTTGCCTGCGCTTGCCCCTTTAGCATCAAAGAGGCAATGGGTACTCTGCGCCCGTTGGCGCCCGCCTGTCCTTGGTCGTCACGGCTCACGTCATGGGAACCTCACGAGGCGCCCCTCACCTTGATCTCTCCGCCCCTCGCGAACCAGCCTAGTGAGGCCGCCCCTGAGGAGTGTTGGGGAACGTTGCAGAAAATTAAAAATTTTCCTACGGTTTCACCAAGATCTATCTATGAGTTCATCTAAGCAACGAGTCAAGGGAGTGAGTTTGCATCTACATACCACTTGTAGATCGCGTGCGGAAGCGTTCAAGGGGATGTTGATGATGGAGTCGTACTCGCCGTGATTCAGATCACCGATGACCAAGTGCTGAACGGACAGCACCTCCGCGTTCAACACACGTACGGGACGGGAGACGTCTCCTCCTTCTTGATCCAGCAAGGGGGAAGGAGAGGTTGATGATGATCCAGCAGCACGACGGCGTGGTGGTGGATGCAGCAGAACTCCGGCAGGGCTTCGCCAAGCTGCTGCGGGAGGAGGACGCGGTGTAGCAGGGGGAGGGAGGCGCCAATGCACAGGGTGCGGCTGCCCTCCCCCTTTCCCTCCTTTATATAGGCCCCCAGGGGGGGCGCCAGCCCTGGGAGATCCAATCTCCCAAGGGGGCGGTGGCCAGGGGGGTGGAGTGCCCCCCAAGGCATGTGGTGCGCCCCCCCCCCCACCCTAGGGTTTCAACCCTAGGCACAGGGGGTGGGCCTAGGGGGGCGCACCAGCCCACTATGGGCTGGTTCCCCTCCCACTTCAGCCCATGGGGCCCTCCGGGATGGGTGACCCCACCCGGTGGACCCCCGGGGCCCTTCCGGTGGTCCCGGTACATTACCGGGTGACCCCGAAACTTTCCCGTTGGCCGAAATACCACTTCCTATATATAATTCTTTACCTCCGGACCATTCCGAAACTCCTCGTGACGTCCGGGATCTCATCCGGGACTCCGAAAAACATTCGGTATGCTGCATACTCATATTCATACAACCCTAGCGTCACCGAACCTTAAGTGTGTAGACCCTACGGGTTCGGGAGACATGTAGACATGACCGAGACGACTCTCGGGCAATAACCAACAGCGGGATCTGGATACCCATGTTGGCTCCCACATGCTCCTTGATGATTTCATCGGATGAACCATGATGTCGAGGATTAAACAACCCCGTATACAATTCCCTTTGTCAATCGGTACGTTACTTGCCCGAGACTCGATCGTCGGTATCCCAATACCTCGTTCAGTCTCGTTACCGGCAAGTCACTTTACTCGTACCGTAATGCATGATCCCGTGATCAACCACTTGGTCACTTCGAGCTCATTATGATGATGCATTACCGAGTGGGCCCAGAGATACCTCTCCGTCATACGGAGTGACAAATCCCAGTCTCGATCCGTGTCAACCCAACAGACACTTTCGGAGATACCTGTAATGCACCTTTATAGTCACCCAGTTACGTTGTGACGTTTGATACACCCAAAGCACTCCTACGGTATCTGGGAGTTACACGATCTCATGGTCTAAGGAAGAGATACTTGACATTGGAAAAGCTCTAGCAAACGAACTACACGATCTTGTGCTATGCTTAGGATTGGGTCTTGTCCATCACATCACTCTCCTAATGATGTGATCCCGTTATCAATGACATCCAATGTCCATAGCCAGGAAACCATGACTATCTGTTGATCAACGAGCTAGTCAACTAGAGGCTTACTAGGGACATATTATGGTCTATGTATTCACACGTGTATTACGATTTCCGGATAATACAGTTATAGCATGAATAAAGACAATTATCATGAACAAAGAAATATAATAATAATAATACTTTTATTATTGCCTCTAGGGCATATTTCCAACAGTCTCCCACTTGCACTAGAGTCAATAATCTAGTTACATTGTGATGAATCAAACACCCATAGAGTTCTGGTGTTGATCATGTTTTGCTCGCGAGAGAGGTTTAGTCAACGGATCTGCGACATTCAGATCCGTGTGCACTTTGCAAATTTCTATGTCTCCATCTTGAACATTTTCACGAATGGAGTTGAAGCGACGCTTGATGTGACTGGTCTTCTTGTGAAACCTGGGCTCCTTGGCGAGTGCAATAGCTCCAGTGTTGTCACAGAAGAGTTTGATCGGCCCCGACGCATTGGGTATGACTCCTAGGTCGGTGATGAACTCCTTCACCCAAATTGCTTCATGCGCTGCCTCCGAGGCTGCCATGTACTCCGCTTCACATGTAGATCCCGCCACGAAGCTCTGCTTGCAGCTGCACCAGCTCACTGCTCCACCATTCAACATATACACGTATCCGGTCTGTGACTTAGAGTCATCCAGATCTGTGTCGAAGCTAGCGTCGACGTAACCCTTTACGACGAGCTCTTCGTCACCTCCATAAACGAGAAACATGTCCTTTGTCCTTTTCAGGTACTTCAGGATATTCTTGACCGCTGTCCAGTGTTCCTTGCCGGGATTACTTTGGTACCTTCCTACCAAACTTACGGCAAGGTTTACATCAGGTCTGGTACACAGCATGGCATACATAATAGATCCTATGGCTGAAGCATAGGGGGTGACACTCATCTCCTCTTTATCTTTTGCCGTGGTCGGACATTGAGCCGAGCTCAATCTCACACCTTGCAAAACAGGCAAGAACCCTTTCTTGGACTGATCCATTTTGAACTTCTTCAAAATCTTATCAAGGTATATGCTTTGTGAAAGACCTATGAGGCGTCTCGATCTATCCCTATAGATCTTGATGCCTAATATATAAGCAGCTTCTCCAAGGTCCTTCATTGAAAAACTCTTATTCAAGTAGGCCTTAATGTTGTCCAAAAGTTCTATATCATTTCCCATCAAAAGTATGTCATCTACATATAATATGAGAAATGCTACAGAGCTCCCACTCACTTTCTTGTAAACGCAGGCTTCTCCATAAGTCTGCATAAACCCAAACGCTTTGATCATCTCATCAAAGCGAATGTTCCAACTCCGAGATGCTTGCACCAGCCCATAAATGGATCGCTGGAGCTTGCATACCTTGTTAGCATTCTTAGGGTCGACAAAACCTTCCGGGTGCATCATATACAGTTCTTCCTTAAGATAACCGTTAAGGAATGCCGTTTTGACGTCCATTTGCCATATCTCATAATCATAGTATGCGGCAATTGCTAACATGATTCGGACGGACTTCAGCTTCGCTACGGGAGAGAACGTCTCATCGTAGTCAACCCCTTGAACTTGTCGATAACCCTTAGCAACAAGTCGAGCTTTATAGATGGTAACATTACCATTCGCGTCCGTCTTCTTCTTAAAGATCCATTTGTTTTCTATCGCTCACCGATCATCGGGCAAGTCTGTCAAAGTCCACACTTTGTTTTCATACATGGATCCTATCTCGGATTTCATGGCTTCAAGCCATTTGTTGGAATCTGGGCCCGCCGTCGCTTCTTCATAGTTCGAAGGTTCACCGTTGTCTAACAACATGATTTCCAGGACAGGGTTGCCGTACCACTCTGGTGCAGAACGTGTCCTTGTGGACCTACGAAGTTCAGTAGTAACTTGATCTGAAGTTTCATGATCATCATCATTTACCTCCTCTCTAACCGGTGGAGGCACCACAGAAACATTTTCTTGAGCTGCGCTGCTCTCCGGTTCAAGAGGTAATACTTCATCAAGTTCCACTTTCCTCCCACTTACTTCTTTCGAGAGAAACTCTTTCTCCAGAAAGAGTCCGCTCTTGGCAACAAAGATCTTGCCTTCGGATCTTAGGTAGAAGGTATACCCAATGGTTTCCTTAGGGTATCCTATGAAGACGCATTTTTCCGACTTGGGTTCGAGCTTCTCAGGCTGAAGTTTCTTGACATAAGCATCGCATCCCCAAACTTTTAGAAACGACAGCTTAGGTTTCTTGCCAAACCATAATTCATACGGTGTCGTCTCAACGGATTTAGACGGAGCCCTATTTAAAGTGAATGTAGCTCTCTCTAGAGCGTATCCCCAAAATGATAGCGGTAAATCGGTAAGAGACATCATAGACCGCACCATATCCAATAGAGTGCGATTACGACGTTCGGACACACCGTTACGCTGAGGTGTTCCAGGCGGCGTGAGTTGTGAAACGATTCCACATTTCCTTAAGTGTGTACCAAATTTGTGACTTAAATATTCTCCCCCACGATCTGATCGTAGGAACTTTATCTTTCGGTCACGTTGATTCTCTACCTCATTCTGAAATTCCTTGAACTTTTCAAAGATCTCAGACTTGTGTTTCATTAGGTAGACATACCCATATCTACTCAAGTCATCAGTGAGGGTGAGAACATAACGATATCCTCCGCGAGCCTCAACGCTCATTGGACCGCACACATCAGTATGTATGATTTCCAACAAGTTGGTCGCTCGCTCCATTGTTCCGGAGAACAGAGTCTTGGTCATCTTGCCCATGAGGCATGGCTCGCATGTGTCAAACGATCATAATCTAGAGACTCTAAAAGTCCCATCAGCATGGAGCTTCTTCATGCGCTTGACACCAATGTGACCAAGGCGGCAGTGCCACAAGTGTGTGGGACTATCGTTATCAACTTTACATCTTTTGGTATTCACACTATGAATATGTGTAACATCACGTTCGAGATTCATTAAGAATAAACCATTGACCATCGGAGCATGACCATAAAACATATCTCTCATATAAATAGAACAACCATTATTCTCGGATTTAAATGAGTAGCCATCTCGTATTAAACGAGATCCTGATACAATGTTCATGCTCAAACTTGGCACTAAATAACAATTATTGAGGTTTATAACTAATCCATAGGTAAATGTAGAGGTAGCGTGCCGACGGCGATCACATCGACCTTGGAACCATTCCCGACGTGCATCGTCACCTCGTCCTTCGCCAGTCTTCGTTTATTCCGTAGCTCCTGCTGTGAGTTACAAATATGAGCAACGGCACCGGTATCAAATACCCAGGAGTTACTACGAGTACTGGTAAGGTACACATCAATTACATGTATATCAAATATACCTTTGGTGTTGCCGGCCTTCTTGTCCGCTAAGTATTTGGGGCAGTTCCGCTTCCAGTGACCCTTCCCTTTGCAATAAAAGCACTCCGTCTCAGGCTTGGGTCCATTCTTTGACTTCTTCCCGGCAACTGGCTTACCGGGCGCGGCAACATCCTTGCCGTCCTTCTTGAAGTTCTTCTTACCCTTGCCTTTCTTGAACTTGGTGGTTTTATTGACCATAAACACTTGATGTTCCTTTTTGATTTCTGCCTCTGCTGACTTCGGCATAGCAAATACCTCAGGAATGGTCTTTTCCATCCCCTGCATATTATAGTTCATCACAAAGCTCTTGTAGCTAGGTGGGAGCGACTGAAGGATTCTGTCAATGACCGCCTCGTCCGGGAGGTTAATGTCCAGCTGGGACAAGCGGTTGTGCAACCCAGACATCTTGAGTATGTGCTCGCTGACAGAACTATTTTCCTCCATCTTACAACTGTAGAACTTGTCGGAGACTTCATATCTCTCGACCCGGGCATGAGCTTGGAAAACCATTTTCAGCTCTTGGAACATCTCATATGCTTCGTGTTGCTCAAAACGCTTTTGGAGCCCCGGTTCTAAGCTGTAAAGCATGCCGCACTGAACGAGGGAGTAATCATCAGCACGCTGCTGCCAAGCGTTCATAACGTCTTGGTTCTCTGGAACGGGAGCATCACCTAGCAGTGCTTCTAGAACATATTGTTTTCTGGCAGCTATGAGGATGATCCTCAGGTTCCGGACCCAGTCCGTATAGTTGCTGCCATCATCTTTCAGCTTGGTTTTCTCTAGGAACGCGTTCAAGTTGAGTTTGACATTAGCGTGGGCCATTTGATCTACAAGACATTTATGCAAAGATTTTAGACTAAGTTCATGATAATTAAGTTCATCTAATCAAATTATTTAATGAACTCCCACTCAGATTAGACATCCCTCTAGTCATCTAAGTGTTACACGATCCGAGTCGACTAGGCCGTGTCCGATCATCATGTGAGACGGACTAGTCATCGTCGGTGAACATCTCCATGTTGATCGTATCTTCCATACGACTCGTGTTCGACCTTTCGGTCTCTGTGTTCCGAGGCCATGTCTGTACATGCTAGGCTCATCAAGTTAACCCTAAGTGTTTTGCATGTGTAAAACTGTCTTACACCCGTTGTATGTGAACGTAAGGATCTATCACACCCGATCATCACGTGGTGCTTCGAAACAACGAACTTTAGCAACGGTGCACAGTTAGGGGAGAACACATTCTTGAAATTGTTTATGAGGGATCATCTTATTTACTACCGTCGTTCTAAGTAAACAAGATGCAAAAACATGATAAACATCACATGCAATCAAATAATAATAGTGGCATGATATGGCCAATATCATATAGCTCCTTTGATCTCCATCTTGGGGCTCCATGATCATCTTGTCACCGGCATGACACCATGATCTTTATCATCATGATCTCCATCATCGTGTCTCCATGAAGTTGCTCGCCAACTATTACTTCTACTACTATGGCTAACACGTTTAGCAATAAAGTAAAGTAATTTACATGGCGTTTCCAATGACACGCAGGTCATACAAAAAATAATGACAACTCCTATGGCTCCTGTCGGTTGTCATACTCATCGACATGCAAGTAGTGATTCCTATTACATGAACATGATCTCATACATCACATATATATCATTCATCATTCATCACAACTTTGGCCATATCATATCACAAAGCACTTGCTGCAAAAACAAGTTAGACGTCCTCTAATTGTTGTTGCAAGTTTTACGTGGCTGCAATAGGGTTCTAGCAAGAACATTTTCTTACCTACGTGAAAGCCACAACGTGATTTGTCAACTTCTATTTACCCTTCATAAGGACCCTTTTCGTCGAATCCGCTCCAACTAGAGTGGGAGAGACAGACACCCGCCAGCCACCTTATGCAACTAGTGCATGTCAGTCGGTGGAACCGGTCTCACGTAAGCGTACGTGTAAGGTTGGTCCAGGCCGCTTCATCCCACAATACCGCTGAAGCAAAATAAGACTAGTAGCGGCAAGAAAGTTGACAACATCTACGCCCACAACAAATTGTGTTCTACTCATGCAAAGAGAACTACGCATAGACCTAGCTCATGATGCCACTGTTGGGGAACGTTGCAGAAAATTAAAAAATTTCCTACGGTTTCACCAAGATCTATCTATGAGTTCATCTAAGAAACGAGTCAAGGGAGTGAGTTTGCATCTACATACCACTTGTATATCGCGTGCGGAAGCGTTCAAGGGGATGGTGATGATGGAGTCGTACTCGCCGTGATTCAGATCACCGATGACCAAGTGCTGAACGGACAGCACCTCCGTGTTGAACACACGTACGGACGGGAGACGTCTCCTCCTTCTTGATCCAGCAAGGGGGAAGGAGAGGTTGATGATGATCCAGCAGCACGACGGCGTGGTGGTGGATGCAGCAGAACTCCGGCAGGGCTTCGCCAAGCTGCTGCGGGAGGAGGACGAGGTGTAGCAGGGGGGGAAGGCGCCAATGCACAGGGTGCGGCTGCCCTCCCCCTTGCCCTCCTTTATATAGGCCCCCAGGGGGGCGCCGGCCCTGGGAAATCCAATCTCCCAAGGGGGCGGCGGCCAGGGGGGTGGAGTGGCCCCCAAGGCATGTGGTGCGCCCCCCCCCCCACCCTAGGGTTTCAACCCTAGGCGCAGGGGGTGGGCCTAGGGGGGCGCACCAGCCCACTATGGGCTGGTTCCCCTCCCACTTCAGCCCATGGGGCCCTCCGGGATGGGTGGCCCCACCCGGTGGACCCCCGGGACCCTTCCGGTGGTCCCGGTACATTACCGGGTGACCCCGAAACTTTCCCGATGGCCGAAATACCACTTCTTATATATAATTCTTTACCTCCGGACAATTCCAAAACTCCTCGTGACGTCCGGGATCTCATCCGGGACTCCGAACAACATTCGGTATGCTGCATACTCATATTCATACAACCCTAGCGTCACCGAACCTTTAGTGTGTAGACCCTACGGGTTCGGGAGACATGTAGACATGACCGAGACGACTCTCGGGCAATAACCAACAGCGGGATCTGGATACCCATGTTGGCTCCCACATGCTCCTCGATGATTTCATCGGATGAACCACGATGTCGAGGATTAAACAACCCCGTATACAATTCCCTTTGTCAATCGGTACGTTACTTGCCCGAGACTCGATCGTTGGTATCCCAATACCTCGTTCAGTCTCGTTACCGGCAAGTCACTTTACTCGTACCGTAATGCATGATCCCGTGATCAACCACTTGGTCACTTCGAGCTCATTATGATGATGCATTACCGAGTGGGCCCAGAGATACCTCTCCATCATACGGAGTGACAAATCCCAGTCTCGATCCGTGTCAACCCAACAGACACTTTCGGAGATACCTGTGATGCACCTTTATAGTCACCCAGTTACGTTGTGACGTTTGATACACCCAAAGCACTCCTACGGTATCCGGGAGTTACACGATCTCATGGTCTAAGGAAGAGATACTTGACATTGGAAAAGCTCTAGCAAACGAACTACACGATCTTGTGCTATGCTTAGGATTGGGTCTTGTCCATCACATCATTCTCCTAATGATGTGATCCCATTATCAATGACATCCAATGTCCATAGCCAGGAAACCATGACTATCTGTTGATCAACGAGCTAGTCAACTAGAGGCTTACTAGGGACATATTATGGTCTATGTATTCACACGTGTATTACGATTTCCGGATAATACAGTTATAGCATGAATAAAGACAATTATCATGAACAAAGAAATGTAATAATAATACTTTTATTATTGCCTCTAGGGCATATTTCCAACAAGGAGGTCTTGTGTCGTCCCCCTCGCGAGGCTTGGCCCCTTGTGAGGGTCTTGAGTGTTTGCTAGTGAAGATGGGCCGTACTGGGCCGCTGGTGGAGCCACGCCGTGGGCCGCAGGCAGGCAAGTCTGGGGACCCCCATTCCCAGAACGCCGACAGACTTCCCATAACCAGAGAAGTCATCCATGAAAACCTCAACAATCTTTTCACAAAAGTCAAAGAATATAGCAGTCATACATCTTTGAAAGGTAGTAGGTGCATTGCATAAACCAAAAGGCATACGTCTATAAGCATAAGTTCCCAAGGGACAACTGAAAGTGGTCTTTTCTTGATCAGGTTGAGAAACAGGTATTTGTGAAAAAACAGAATATCCATCAAGAAAGCAAAAGTGTGTGTGCTTAGATAGTCCTTCTAGCATTTGATCAATAAAAGGCAGAGGGTAATGATCTTTGCTAGTTGCTTTATTTAATTTTCTAAAATCAAGTACCATTCTATAGCCTGTAACAATTCTTTGTGGAATAAGTACATTCTTATCATTAGGAACAATAGTAATACCTCCTTTCTTGGGAACACAATGAACAGGGCTTACCCATCTACTATCAGCTATAGGATAGATTATACCTGCTTCCAGAAGTTTTAATAATTCCGTTCTTACCACTTCTTTCATCTTCGGATTTAACCGACGTTGGTGATCAACAACGGGTTTAGCATCAGGTTCCATATTAATCTTGTGCTTACATAGAGTGGGACTAATGCCCTTAAATCATCAAGAGTATATCCAATAGCAGCTCGATGCTTCCTTAGAACTTTCAATAATCTTTCTACTTCATGTTCTGAAAGGTTAGCACTAATAATAAAAGGATATACCTTCTTTTCATCAAGATAGGCATATTTCAAAGTGTCCGGTAATTGTTTTAATTCAAACACGGGATCACCTTTAGGTGGAGGAGGTCCTCCTAGAGTTTCAATAGGCAAATTGTGTTTAAGAAAAGGACGTTGTTCAAAGAAAATATTATCTATTTCATTTCTTTCATGCATATGTAAATCATTTTCATGGTCTAGCAAATATTGTTCTAGAGGATTAGTAGGAGGCACATCAATAGAAGCAAGACCAATTATTTCATCCTTACTAGGCAATTCTTTTTCATGAAGCTTTCTACTAAACTTGGAAAAAATAAACTCATGAGACTCATCACCAAAACTAACACCGACAGTTTATTTCTCACAATCCATCGTAGCATTGACAGTGTTCAAGAAAGGTCTACCAAAAATAATGGGACAAAAGTCATCTTGTGGGGAACCAAGAACAAGAAAATCAGTAGGGTATTTTATTTTCCCACAAAAGACTTCAACATCTCTAACAATCCCAATTGGTGATATAGTGTCTCTATTAGCAAGTTTAATAGTAACATCTATGTCTTCTATCTCTACAGGTGCTATGTCATTCATAATTTCTTTATATAAGGTGTAAGGAATAGCACTCACGCTAGCACCTATGTCACATAAACCATGATAACAGTGATCCCCTATTTTAACGGAGACAATGGGCATGCCAACAACAGGTCTATGTTTATCCTTTTTATCAGGTTTGGCAATTCTAGCAGCTTCTTCACAGAAGTAAGTAACATGCCCATCTACGTCTTCTTCCAAGAGATCTTTAACCATAGCAACACTAGGTTCTACTTTAATTTGTTCATCAGGTTTGGGTGTTCTAATATAACTTTTGTTGACCACAGTTGAAACTTAGCATTTTCCTTTATCTTAACAGGGAAAGGTGGTTTCTCAATATAAGCAGTAGGAACAACCGGATCAATATTATAAAGTATAGTTTCTTCTTTAGCTAGAACCGGTTCTTTAATTTCTTATTTAACAGTAGGGTGATATTTAAACCACTTCTCTTTAGGGAGATCAACATGAGTAGCAAATGATTCACAAAAGGAGGCTACTATCTCAGAGTCAAGTCCATATTTAGTGCTAAACTTTTGAAAAGCATCGGTATTCATAAAAGATTAAACACAATCATACTTAAGCTTAATACCTGACTCTTTACCTTCATCGAGTTCCCAATCTTCAGAGTTGCATTTAATTCTTTCCAAAAGATCCCACCGAAATTCAATAGTCTTCTTCATAAAAGAACCAGTAGAAGTATCGAGCATGGATTGATCATCACGAGAAAGCCGAGCATATAAATTCTGAATAATAATTTCTCTAAGAGCTCATGATTGGGGCATGAATATAACATTGACTTAAGCCTCCCCCGAGCTAGAGCAATACTTTCCCCTTCACGAGGCCAAAAATTATATATGTAATTCTGATCACGATGAACTAGATGCATAGGATATTTTTTTGGTGAAACTCCAATTTCAACCGATTCTAGTTCCAAGCTCCAATATCATCGCATAGCCTATACCATGCCAATGATTTTCCATTCAAAGATAAAGGGAAAACCTTCTTCATAACTTCATCTCCGGGTAAACCTGCAAGCTTAAACAATCCACAAATTTGTTCCACATATATCAAGTGCATATCACGATGTTCGGTTCCGTCTCCTGCATAAGGATTAGCTAGCAGTTGTTCTATCATACCCGAAGGAATTTCATATTTAATATTTTCAGTAGGTGCAGTAGGTTGAGGGGTAGCTAATTGTGGTTCCGATCGAGGTGAAGATACCCCGAACAAACCCCTCAAAGGATTGTTCTCCATAGTAACAAGTGGCAATAAATTTCAGCACACTATATAAATGTTTCCTTACCAAATTCCTTACCAAAGGCACTTCACTCCCCGGCAATGGCGCCAGAAAATAGCCTTGATGACCCACAAGTATAGGGGATCACTTGTAGCTCTTTTCGATAAGTAAGAGTATCGAACCCAACGAGGAGCAGAAGGAATGACAAGTGGTTTTCAGCAAGGTAATGTCTGCAAGTGCTGAAACTGTAAGTAACAGAGTAGTTTGATAGCCAGATAATTTGTAATGAGCAACTAATGATAGCAGTAACAAAAGTGCAGCAAGGTAGACCAATCCTTTTGAGGCAAAGGACAGGCCAAAACGGTCTCTTATAGTAAGCAAAGTGTTCTTGAGGGTACACGGGAATTTCATCTAATCACTTTCATCATGTTGGTTTGATTTGTGTTCGCTACTCTGATAATTTGATATGTGGGTGGACCGGTGCTTAGCTGTTGTTCTTACTTGAACAAACCTCCTACTTATGATTATCCCCCTCGCAAGCATCCACAACTACGAGACAAGTATTAAGAATAAATTCTAAGCATAGCATTAAAATTTTGGATCCAATCGGTCCCTTACGGAATGGCGCATAAACTAGGGTTTAAGCTTCTGTCACTCTCGCAATCTATCATCTAATAACTACTCCACAATGCATTCACTTAGGCCCAAATATGGTGAAGTGTCATGTAGTCGACGTTCACATGACACCACTAAGGGAATCACAACATACATACTATCAAAATATCGAACACATAGCAAGTTCACATGATTACTTGCAACATGATTTCTCCCATGACCTCAAGAACAAAAGTAACTACTCACAAATGATGATCATGCTCAAGATCAAAGGGGTATTAAATAGCATATTAGATATGAACATATAATCTTCCACCAAATAAACCATATAGTAATCAACTACAAGATGTAATCAACACTACTAGTCACCCACAGGCACCAATCTATAGTTCCGGTACAAAGATTGAACACAAGAGATGAACTAGGGTTTGAGAGGAGATGGTGTTGTTGAAGATGTTGATGGAGATTGCCCTCCCCAATATGGGAGAGTTGTTGGTGATGATGATGTCGATGATTTCCCCCTCCGGGAGGGAAGTTTCCCCGGCGGAATCGCTCCGCCAGATGGCAAAAGTGCTCCTGCCCAAGTTCCGCCTCGAGACGGCGGCACTCCGTCCCGAAAGTCCTCTCCTTATTTTTTCTAGGTCAAAATGACTTATATACCAGAAGATGGGCACCAGAGGTGGGCCTGGGTGAGCACAACCCACCAGGACGTGCCTGGGCTCCCTGGCGCGCCCAAGTGGGTTGTGCCCACCTGGTGGGCCCCCTCTGGTACTTACTGGCTCCAATATTCCTCAAATATTTCATATAAAATCTCCATGAAGTTCCAGCTTGTTTGGAGTTGTGCGGAATAGGTGGCCTGACGTAGCTTTTCCAGGTCCAGATTTCCAGCTGCCGGAATTCTCCCTTTTTGTATATACCTTGCATATTATGAGATAAAAGGCATTAGAATTACTCCAAAAAGCATTATTATGCATAAAAACATCATAAATAACAGTAGTAAAACATGATGCAAAATGGACGTGTCAGCCACCAGAAGATTTAAATCTGGTAGCACATGCAAATTGGGCTCCATAGGCCCATTAGCTGATTCAGTCGAAGGAGCACTGCTGTTGGTAGGTGCCAATGAAAGGGTGATGCTGCTGTTATCTTCTGCTGCTTGAGCTTGTTGAACTTCTAGAGCCTAATTGTCATTCAGAGGAGCCATCAGGTCTTGTAGCTCCATGAATTCTCTAGGACGATTTTCAAAATCAAGCTGTGCATTGTCTTGTGGAAGAGCCCAATGCCCCCACCCTGGTAATTCCTCCTCTCCTTCTGCCATGTCATTATCCTCATTGAGACCAGGCTGATCAAGTGCCAATTGCAAATTTGGTGGGTTAACTGCCTGATTGAGGTCTGGGATGATTTGCTGATGAATATCATCATGTTCATGATGCTGAAGTGGTCCCAAGAAATGGTTGTGCTGGTTTGCATGGAAATTATCTTGGAGAGGCAGAGGATGTGGGTTACCATCAGGAGGAATAGGATCTTCATCTGGTGCTTCTGCACCAAGCATATGCTGCTGTAGGATCACAATTGGAACAGTCTCTGACTCTGTCTGAAAACCCTCTCCTTCACCTATGACAACACTAGCAGGAATATCTCTGAGCTCTTCTACTCTAACTTTCACAAGCAGACTGGATCTGGTACTTTTAACTCTGTCCCAATGCACCAGCTTGCCAAAACTTCTGACTGCATTCGTAATCTCATGCATGCAGCGTCTGTCAAATGGAAAGACACAAAGCAAGATCCAAACCTCTCTATTGAGTACCAATCTCCTCCATTCATTCCTTCATTGTGCTTTTGGAAGATCACATGCACATCCGTAAATGGATGTGGATTATCACGGAGCAGAGCATCTCTGTCAAACACACTATCCAACTTGATGTATGCCTCACCGAACGGGCATGGTGTGATCTCAGAAAACCCTATGTGCTTGATATCAGAGAGAAATTTCGTCAGTACCTCTAGGATGTTGTTGAATGCCACCGGAGGTTGGGCATGGGGACGATAGTCGCAATGACCCACTCTTCATGAGTTCTTGCCACCACGCCTGCAACCACACGCGCCCTAGCAGGGCTCCCCTCCACATTGATGATCTGGTGATTTGGAGGGATAAAAGGGACTGGATTGAAATGGAAGTTCTCCATTGTGCTGCTGGATGGGGTGTGATGGTGCTGGTCGGAGAGATGGGCGGACGGCGCAAGGTAGCAGAAGCTAATGGTCATTTATAAAGCATCCATCTGTGAATGAATTTCTGAATATTACCATAATGTGTATGATAACGGTGGAACAGTTAGATTGTCATTCATGGCAAAACACTTGTGATGATGCTGATGTGGACTTTGTATTTCCGTTAAGAAATTAATGGAAAGGGGATGCCCGGTTGGGAAAAAAGTTCCAGTTTGTGTGTTTGCGTATGCCTAGCCAAGCTTGGTTCATGGCAACTGACATTTATTCTGAAGCGAAGCTTTAGAAGAATCATCATTTTTTAAAGGTAAAGAAAGAAGGTGCGGTGATACTTTTTCTTCCCTCGTTGCAACGCACAGCCATTTTTTCTATATATAAAGAAAAGTACAAAAATAAAGCAAAAATCGAGAACAGAAAACAGAAAAAAAAATAAAAAAACAGGGCGTGGCTGGCCCGGCCCATCTGGGGCTCCCCCCGACACGAGAGCTTCCCCCTTGTCTCGCTTCAGGGAGCTCCTATTGAGTGCTGCAAGTGCCGTTTCGCGCCGCTGGCGCTTGCACGGGCGCGACGTGGGCCGGCCCAGCAACCTGCTGAAAAGCAAAATGTGAAGAGAAATTATCACATTCATTTGGGGAGAAATGGGACTCGAACTCCCGACGCCCAAGTCGACGCCACACGAGCTAACCACTGCACCGACTTCAGTTACTTGATTACTTTAGGAAAACAGTGCTATTTGACCTTTCATTCAGTACAAACATTAAACATATACTATTATATACCCACTATAAATTATATTTGAATAAAGAAAACATAAATGTGAAAACGCGTTCACATAAACCATGGATTCAAAAGAAAAGTTCACAAAAATATAAAAAGTTTGTGAATTTGAAAAAAAGTTCACTGTATTTTAAAAAGTTCATCGGTTTTGATTTTTTTACCGAATTTAAAAAAAGTTTATCGAATTTGAAAAAAAGTTAACCATATTTAAAAATGTCCATCAATTTTGAAAAAAAGGTTACCAAATTTTAAAAAGTTCACCGAAATTAAAAAGAGTTCATTGAATTTGAAAAAAGTTCATCAAAATTGAAAAAAAATATCAAATTTGAAACAAAGTTCACAAATTTATAGAAAACTTCATAAATTTAGAAAAAAGGTTCATGAATTTTATAAAACCATGCATTAAAGAAAAATAATAATGAGATAAAAAAGGAAAAAAAGAAACCGAACCGAATGATGAATATAAGAAGAAATATGAACTATCTGTGGACGAGCGGGATGGGGGCCTGGTGGTTAGAGCGTTGCGGTTGCATCAGAGAGGTTGCGGGGTCTTTCGATGAACCCTAGGGCCAGCATTTTTTGACGTTTTTGTTGGAAATATGCCCTAGAGGCAATAATAAATTGGTTATTATTATATTTCCTTGTTCATGATAATCGTTTATTATCCATGCTATAATTGTATTGATAGGAAACTCAGATACATGTGTGGATACATAGACAACACCATGTCCCTAGTAAGCCTCTAGTTGACTAGATCGTTGATCAATAGATGGTTACGGTTTCCTGACCATGGACATTGGATGTCATTGATAACGGGATCACATCATTAGGAGAATGATGTGATGGACAAGACCCAATCCTAAGCCTAGCACAAAGATCGTGTAGTTCGTATGCTAAAGCTTTTCTAATGTCAAGTATCATTTCCTTAGACCATGAGATTGTGCAACTCCCGGATACCGTAGGAATGCTTTGGGTGTACCAAACGTCACAACGTAATTGGGTGGCTATAAAGGTGCATTACAGGTATCTCCGAAAGTGTCTGTTGGGTTGGCACGAATCGAGACTGGGATTTGTCACTCTGTGTGACGGAGAGGTATCTCTGGGCCCACTCGGTAGGACATCATCATAATGTGCACAATGTGACCAAGGAGTTGATCACGGTATGATGTGTTACGGAACGAGTAAAGAGACTTGCCGGTAACGAGATTGAACAAGGTATCGGGATACCTACGATCGAATCTCGGGCAAGTACAATACCGCTGGACAAAGGGAATTGTATACGGGATTGATTAAGTCCTTGACATCGTGGTTCATCCGATGAGATCATCGTGGAACATGTGGGAGCCAACATGGGTATCCAGATCCCACTGTTGGTTATTGGTCGAAGAACGTCTCGGTCATGTCTGCATGTCTCCCGAACCCGTAGGGTCTACACACTTAAGGTTCGGTGACGCTAGGGTTATAAAGGAAGTTTGTATGTGGTTACCGAATGTTGTTCGGAGTCCCGGATGAGATCCCAGACATCACGAGGAGTTCCGGAATGGTCTGGAGGTACAGATTTATATATGGGAAGTCTTGTTTTGGTCACCGGAAAGGTTTCGGGTTTTATCGGTAACGTGCCGGGACCACCGGGAGGGTACCGGGGGTCCACCAAGTGGGGCCACCATCCCCGGAGGGCTGCATGGGCCAAGTGTGGGAGGGGGCCAGCCCCAGGTGGGCTGGTGCGCCCCCCCCCCACCAAGGCCCAAGGCGCAGGGAAGAGTGGGAGGGGGCAAACCCTAGGGCAGATGGGCCCTAAGGCCCACCCTAGGCGCGCCTCCCCTCTCTCCCCCTCTGGCCGCCACCCAGATGCGATCTGGGGGCTGCGGCCACCCTTGGGAAGGGAACCCTAGAGGGGGCGCAGCCCCCTCCCCTTCCCCTATATATAGTTGAGGTCTAGGGGCTGCCCAACACGTGAGTTTCTGTCCCTCTTGGCGCAGCCCTGCCTCTCTCCCTTCTCCTCTCCCGCGGTGCTTGGCGAAGCCCTGCAGGATTGCCACGCTCCTCCACCACCACCATGCCGTTGTGCTGCTGCTGGATGGAGTCTCCCTCAACCTCTCCCTCTCTCCTTGCTGGATCAAGGCGTGGGAGACGTCACCGGGCTGTACGTGTGTTGAACGCGGAGGTGCCGTCCGTTCGGCACTAGGATCTCCGGTGATTTGGATCACGACGAGTACGACTCCATCAACCCCGTTCACTTGAACGCTTCCGCTTAGCGATCTACAAGGGTATGTAGATGCACTCTCTAAATACTCGTTGCTAGTTTCTCCATAGATAGATCTTGGTGACACGTAGGAAAATTTTGAATTTCTGCTACGTTCCCCAACAGTGGTATCAGAGCTAGGTCTATTGCGTAGATTCTTTGCACGAGTAGAACACAAAGTAGTTGTGGGCGTTGATTTTGTTCAATATGCTTACTGTTACTAGTCCAATCTTGTTTCGACGGTATTGTGGGATGAAGCGGCCCAGACCAACCTTACACGTACGCTTACGTGAGACCGGTTCCACCGACTGACATGCACTAGTTGCATAAGGTGGCTGGCGGGTGTCTGTCTCTCCCACTTTAGTCGGAACGGATTCGATGAAAAGGGTCCTTATGAAGGGTAAATAGCAATTGGCATATCACGTTGTGGTTTTGCGTAGGTAAGAAAACGTTCTTGCTAGAACCCTAATGCAGCCACGTAAAACTTGCAACAACAATTAGAGGACGTCTAACTTGTTTTTGCAGCAAGTGTTTCGTGATGTGATATGGCCAAAGTTGTGATGAATGATGATGATGAATGATATATATGATGTATGAGATCATGATCTTGTAATAGGAATCACGACTTGCATGTCGATGAGTATGACAACCGGCAGGAGCCATAGGAGTTGTCTTTATTTTTTGTATGACCTGCGTGTCATTGAAGAACGCCATGTAAATTACTTTACTTTATTGCTAAACGCGTTAGCCATAGAAGTAGAAGTAGTCGTTGGCGTGACAACTTCATGAAGACACGATGATGGAGATCATGATGATGGAGATCATGGTGTCATGCCGGTGACAAGATGATCATGGAGCCCCAAGATGGAGATCAAAGGAGCTATATGATATTGGCCATATCATGTCACTAGTATATAATTGCATGTGATGTTTATTATGTTTATGCATCTTGTTTACTTAGAACGACGGTAGTAAATAAGATGATCCCTTACAACAATTTCAAGAAGTGTTCTCCCCTAACTGTGCACCGTTGCTACAGTTCGTCGTTTCGAAGCACGCCATGATGATCGGGTGTGATAGATCCTTACGTTCACATACAACGGGTGTAAGACAGTTTTACACATGCAAAACACTTAGGGTTAACTTGACGAGCCTAGCATGTACAGACATGGCCTCGGAACACAGAAGACCGAAAGGTCGAGCATGAGTCGTATGGCAGATACGATCAACATGAAGATGTTCACCGACGTTGACTAGTCCGTCTCACGTGATGATCGGACACGGCCTAGTTGACTCGGATCATGTAATCACTTAGATGACTAGAGGGATGTCTATCTGAGTGGGAGTTCATAAGATGAACTTAATTATCCTGAACATAGTCAAAAGGATTTTGCAAATTATGTCGTAGCTCACGCTATAGTTCTACTGTTTAGATATGTTCCTAGAGAAAATTTAGTTGAAAGTTGATAGTAGCAATTATGCGGACTAGGTTCGTAAACCGAGGATTGTCCTCGTTGCTTCGTAGAAGGCTTATGTCTTTAATGCACCGCTCAGTGTGCTGAACCTCGAACGTCGTCTGTGGATGTTGCGAACATCTGACATACACGTTTTGATAACTACGTGATAGTTCAGATAAACGGTTTAGAGTTGAGGCACCGAAGATGGTTTTTTGAAACGTCGCGGAACATATGAGATGTTTCGAGGGCTGAAATTGGAATTTCAGGCTCGTGCCCACGTCAAGAGGTATGAGACCTCCGACGAGTTTCTTAGCCTATAGATTAAGGGAGAAAAGCTCAATCGTTGAGCTTGTACTCAGATTGTCTGGGTACGACAATCACTTGAATCGAGTGGGAGTTGTCTTCCAGATGAGATAGTGATGGTTCTCCGAAGTCATTACCACCAAGCTGCTATAGCTTCGTGATGAACTATAATATATATCAGGGACATATATGATGATCCTTGAGATATTCGCGATGTTTGACACCACGAAAGTAGAGATCAAGAAGGAGCATCAATTGTTGATGGTTAGTGAAACCACTAGTTTCAAAGAAGGGCAAGGGCAAGAAGGGATACTTCATGAAATGGCAATTCAGCTGTTGCTCTAGTGAAGAAACCCAAGGTTGAACCCAAACCCGAGACTAAGTGCTTCTGTAATGAGGGGAATAGCCACTGGAGCAGAATTACCCTAGATACTTGGTAGATGAGAAGGCTGGAAAGTCGATAGAAGTATATTGGATATACATTGTGTTGATGTGTACTTTACTAGTACTCCTAGTAGCACCAGGGTATTAGATACCGGTTCGGTTGCTAAGTGTTAGTAACTCGAAATAAAAGCTGCGGAATAAACAGAGACTAGCTAAAGGTGAGCTGACGATATGTGTTGGAAGTGTTTCCAATGTTGATATGATCAAGCATCGCACGCTCCCTCTACCATCGAGATTGGTGTTTGCGTTGAGCATAGACATGATTGGATTATGTCTATCGCAATACGGTTATTCATTTAAAGAGAATAATGGTTACTCTGTTTATGTCTTCGCATTTGACTCGACGAGTGCGAAGGGTAAGGAAGCTAGCCGAGCCTAGGAGGATTCGCTTAGGTAGCTGGAACGTAGGGTCTCTGACAGGGAAGCTTCGGGAGCTAGTTGATGCAGCGGTGAGGAGAGGTGTTGATATCCTTTGCGTCCAAGAAACCAAATGGAGAGGACAGAAGGCGAAGGAGGTGGAGGATACCGGCTTCAAGCTGTGGTACACAGGGACGGCTGCAAACAGAAATGGCGTAGGCATCTTGATCAACAAGAGCCTCAAGTATGGAGTGGTAGACGTCAAGAGACGTGGGGACCGGATTATCCTGGTCAAGCTGGTAGTTGAGAACTTGGTTCTCAATGTTATCAGCGCGTATGCCCCGCAAGTAGGCCACAATGAGAACACCAAGAGGGAGTTCTGGGAAGGCCTGGAAGACATGGTTAGGAGTGTACCGATTGGTGAGAAGCTCTTCATAGGAGGAGACCTCAATGGCCACGTGGGTACATCTAACACAGGTTTTGAAGGGGCTCATGGGGGCTTTGGCTATGGCATCAGGAATCAAGAAGGAGAAGATGCCTTAAGCTTTGCTCTAGCCTACAACATGATTGTAGCTAACACCCTCTTTAGAAAGAGAGAATCACATCTGGTGACTTTTAGTAGTGGCCAACACTCTAGCCAGATTGATTTCATCCTCTCGAGAAGAGAAGATAGGCGTGCGTGCCTAGACTGTAAGGTGATACCTGGAGGGAGTGTTGTACCCCAGCATAAGCTGGTGGTTGCTTACTTCCGCTTTCGGATTCGTTTCCAGCGGGATAAGCGCGCCAAAGTCGCTAGAACGAAGTGGTGGAAGCTCAAGGGGGAGGTAGCTCAGGTGTTCAAGGAGAGGGTCATTAAGGAGGGCCCTTGGGAGGAAGGAGGGGATGCGGACAATGTGTGGATGAAGATGGCGACTTGCATTCGTAAGGTGGCCTCGGAGGAGTTTGGAGTGTCCAGGGGAAGGAGAAGCGAAGATAAGGATACCTGGTGGTGGAATGATGACGTCCAGAAGGCGATTAAAGAGAAGAAAGATTGCTTCAGACGCCTATACCTGGATAGGAGTGCAGACAACATAGAGAAGTACAAGATGGCGAAGAAGGCCGCAAAGCGAGCTGTTGGTGAAGTAAGGGGTCGGGCATATGAGGACCTCTACCAACGGTTAGGCACGAAGGAAGGTGAAAGGGACATCTATAAGATGGCCAAGATCCGAGAGAGGAAGACGAGGGACATTGGCCAAGTCAAATGCATCAAGGACGGAGCAGGCCAACTCTTGGTGAAGGACGAGGAGAATAGATGGCGGGAGTACTTCGACAAGTTGTTCAATGGGGAGAATGAGAGTTCTACCATTGAACTGGACGACTCCTTTGATGAGACCAGCATGCGTTTTGTGCGGCGAATCCAGGAGTCTGAGGTGAAGGAGGCTTTAAAAAGGATGAAAGGAGGCAAGGCGATGGGCCCTGATTGTATCCCCATTGAGGTGTGGAAAGGTCTCGGGGACATAGCAATAGTATGGCTAACCAAGCTTTTCAACCTCATTTTTCGGGCAAACAAGATGCCAGAAGAATGGAGAAGGAGTATATTAGTACCAATCTTCAAGAACAAGGGGGATGTTCAGAGTTGTACTAATTACCGTGGAACTAAGCTGATGAGCCATACAATGAAGCTATGGGAGAGAGTCATTGAGCACCGCTTAAGAAGAATGACAAGCGTGACCAAAAATCAGTTTGGTTTCATGCCTGGGAGGTCGACCATGGAAGCCATTTTCTTGGTACGACAACTTATGGAGAGATATAGGGAGCAAAAGAAGGACTTGCATATGGTGTTCATTGACTTGGAGAAGGCCTATGATAAGATACCGCGGAATGTCATGTGGTGGGCCTTGGAGAAACACAAAGTCCCAGCAAAGTACATTACCCTCATCAAGGACATGTACGATAATGTTGTGACAGGTGTTCGAACAAGTGATGTCGACACCGATGACTTCCCGATTAAGATAGGACTGCATCAGGGGTCTGCTTTGAGCCCTTATCTTTTTGCATTGGTGATGGATGAGGTCACAAGGGATATACAAGGAGATGTCCCATGGTGTATGCTCTTTGCGGATGATGTGGTGCTAGTTGATGATAGTCGGACGGGGGTAAATAGGAAGTTAGAGCTATGGAGACAAACCTTGGAATCGAAAGGGTTTAGGCTTAGTAGAACTAAAACCGAGTACATGATGTGCGGTTTCAGTACTACTAGGTGTGAGGAGGAGGAGGTTAGCCTTGATGGCCAGGTGGTACCTCGGAAGGACACCTTTCGGTATTTGGGGTCAATGTTGCAGGAAGATGGGGGTATTGATGAAGATGTGAACCATCGAATCAAAGCCGGATGGATGAAGTGGCGCCAAGCTTCTGGCATTCTTTGTGACAAGAGAGTGCCACAAAAGCTAAAAGGCAAGTTCTACAGGACGGCGGTTCGACCCGCAATGTTGTATGGCGCGGAGTGTTGGCCGACTAAAAGGCAACATGTTCAACAGTTAGGTGTGGCGGAGATGCGTATGTTGAGATGGATGTGTGGCCACACGAGGAAGGATCGAGTCCGGAATGATGATATACGAGATAGAGTTGGGGTAGCACCAATTGAGGAGAAGCTTGTCCAACATCGTCTGAGATGGTTTGGGCATATTCAGCGCAGGCCTCCAGAAGCTCCAGTGCATAGCGGACGGCTAAAGCGTGTGGAGAATGTCAAGAGAGGGCGGGGTAGAGCGAATTTGACATGGGAGGAGTCCGTTAAGAGAGACCTAAAGGATTGGAGTATCACCAAAGAGCTACTATGGATAGGGGTGCGTGGAAGCTTGCTATCCATGTGCCAGAGCCATGAGTTGGTTGCGAGATCTTATGGGTTTCACCTCTAGCCTACCCCAACTTGTTTGGGACTAAAGGCTTTGTTGTTGTTGTTGTTGTAATGGTTACTCTGTTTATTTGAATAATACCTTCAATGGTCTTGCACCTGAAATAAATAGTTTATTGAAACTCGATCGTAGTGATACACATGTTCATGCCAAAAGATAGTAATGATAGTACCAGCTACTTGTGGCACTGCCACGTAAGTCATATCGGTATAAAACGCATGGAGAAGTTCCATGTTGATGGATCTTTGGGCTCACTCGTTTTTGAAAAGTTTGAGACATGCGAACCATGTCTATTGGTGTATATGCATGAAGAAACTCCATGCAAATGGACCGTTTGAACTCACTTGATTTTTGAATCACTTGAGACATGCAAATCATACCACATGAGCAAGATGACTGAAAGGCCTCGTTTTCAGTAAAATGGAACAAGAAAGCAACCTGTTGGAAATAACACATTTTGATGTGTGCAGTCCAATGAGTGCTGAGGCACGCAGTGGATATTGTTATGTTCTTACTTCACAGATGATTCGAGTGGATACTGAGTATATTTACTTGATGAAACACAAGTCGGAATTATTGAATGGTTCAAGTAATTTCAGAGTGAAGTTGAAGATCTTCGTGACAAGAGGATAAAATGTCTATGATATGATCATAGAAGTGAATATCTGAGTTACGAGTTTGGCACACAATTAAGACACTGTGGAAATTGTTTCACAACTAATACCGCCTGGAACACCATAGTGTGTTGGTGTGTCCGAACATCATAGTTGCACCCTATTGGATATGGTGCGTACCGTGATGTCTCTTGTCGAATTACCACTATCGTTCATGGGTTAGGCATTAGAGACAACCGCACTCACTTTGATAGGGCACCACGTAATTCTGTTGAGACGAAACCGTTTGAACTATGTTTTGGAGAAACTAGAGTTGTCGTTTCTTAAAAGTTTGGGGCTGCGACGCTTATGTGAAAAAGTTTCAGGTTGATAAGCTCGAACCCAAAAATGGATAAAATGTATCTTCATAGGACACCCAAAACAGTTGGGTATGCCTCCTAATTCAGATCCGAAAGCAATAGGGATTGTTTCTAGAATCGGGTCCTTTCTCGAGGAAAAGTTTCTCTCGAAAGAATTGAGTGGGAGGATGGTGGAGACTTGATGAGGTTATTGAACCGTCACTTCAACTAGTGTATAGCAGGGCACAAAGAGTTGTTCATGTGGCAACTACACCAATTGAAGTGGAAGCTTATGATATTGATCATGAGACTTCGGATCAAGTCACTCCCAAACCTCGTAGGACGACAAGGATGCATACTACTTCAGAATGGTATGTAATCCTGTCTTGGAAGTCATGTTGTTAGACAACAAAGAACCTACGAGCTATGGAGAAGCGATGGTGGGCACGGATTCCGAAAATTGGCTCGAGGCCATAAAATCCGAGAGAGGATCCATGTATGAAAACAAAGTGTAGACTTTGGCAGAATGGCTCGATGGTCGTGAGGCTGTTGAGTACACATGAATTTAAAAGGAAGACGGACAATGATGGTAAATGTCACCATTAAGAAAGCTCGACTTGTCGTTAAGAAATTTCCCGAAAAGTTCAAGGAGTTGACTACGGTGAGACTTTCTCACTCATAGCGATGCTAAGAGTCTGTTGGAATTATGTTAGCGATCACTGCATTATTTATGAAATCTTGCAGATAGGATGTCAAAACATTGATTCCTCGACGATTTTCTTGAGGAAAGGTTGTATGTGATACAACCGAAAGGTTTTGTCAATCCTGAAAGATGCTAATAAGTATGCAAAGCTCCAGCAATCCTTCGAAGGACTGGAGTAAGCATCTCGGAGTTGGAATGTATGCTTTGATGATGATCAAAGATTTTGGGTGTATACAAAGTTTATGAGAAACTTGTATTTCCAAAGAAGTAAGTGGGAGCACTATAGAATTTCTGATGAGTATATGTTGTTGACATATTGTTGATCAGAAATGACGTAGAATTTCTGGAAAGCATATAGGGTTATTGGGAAAGTGTTTTTCAATGGAAAGCCTGGATTAAGCTAATTGAACATTGAGCATCAAGATCTATAAGGATAGATCAAAACACTTAATGGTACTTTCAAATGAGCACATACCTTGAAATGATCTTGAAGGTGTTCAAGATGGATCAGTCAAAGAAGGAGTTCTTGCCTGAGTTATAAGGTATGAAGTTAAGACTTAAAGCTCGACCACGGCAGAATAGAGAGAAAGGACGAAGGTTGTCCCCTATGCTTAAGACGTAGGCTCTACAGTATGCTATGCTGTGTACCGCACCTGAAGTGTGCCTTGCCATGAGTCAGTCAAGGGGTACAAGAGTGATCCATGAATGGATCACAGGACAGCGGTCAAAGTTATCCTTAGTAACTAGTGGACTAAGGAATTTTCTCGATTATGGAGGTGATAAAGAGTTCGACGTAAAGAGTTACGTCGATGCAAGCTTAACACATATCCGGATAGCACTGAGTAGAGATACCGGATACGTATAATGGAGCAACAATTTAGAATAGCTCCAAGTAGAACAGTTATTTGGAATAGCTCCAAATAGAACGTGGTAGCTACATCTAGGAGATGACATAGAGATTTGTAAAGCACACACGGATCTGAAAGGTTCAGACCCGTTGACTAAAACCTCTCTCACAAGCAACATGATCAAACCTAAAACTCTTGGGTGTTAGTCACATGACGATGTGACCTGTGAGTGTTAATCACATGGCGATGTGAACTAGATTATTGACTCTAGTGCAAGTGGGAGACTGTTGGAAATATGCCCTAGAGGCAATAATAAATTGGTTATTATTATATTTCCTTGTTCATGATAATCGTTTATTATCCATGCTATAATTGTATTGATAGGAAACTCAGATACATGTGTGGATGCATAGACAACACCATGTCCCTAGTAAGCCTCTAGTTGACTAGCTCGTTGATCAATAGATGGTTACGGTTTCCTGACCATGGACATTGGATGTCATTGATAACGGGATCACATCATTAGGAGAATGATGTGATGGACAAGACCCAATCCTAAGCCTAGCACAAAGATCGTGTAGTTCGTATGCTAAAGCTTTTCTAATGTCAAGTATCATTTCCTTAGACCATGAGATTGTGCAACTCCCGGATACCGTAGGAATGCTTTGGGTGTACCAAACGTCACAACGTAACTGGGTGGCTATAAAGGTGCATTACAGGTATCTCCGAAAGTGTCTGTTGGGTTGGCACGAATCGAGACTGGGATTTGTCACTCTGTGTGACGGAGAGGTATCTCTGGGCCCACTCGGTAGGACATCATCATAATGTGCACAATGTGACCAAGGAGTTGATCACGGGATGATGTGTTACGGAACGAGTAAAGAGACTTGCCGGTAACGAGATTGAACAAGGTATCGGGATACCTACGATCGAATCTCGGGCAAGTACAATACCGCTGGACAAAGGGAATTGTATACGGGATTGATTAAGTCCTTGACATCGTGGTTCATCCGATGAGATCATCGTGGAACATGTGGGAGCCAACATGGGTATCCAGATCCCGCTGTTGGTTATTGGCCGGAGAACGTCTCGGTCATGTCTGCATGTCTCCCGAACCCGTAGGGTCTACACACTTAAGGTTTGATGACGCTAGGGTTATAAAGGAAGTTTGTATGTGGTTACCGAATGTTGTTCGGAGTCCCGGACGAGATCTCGGACGTCACGAGGAGTTCCGGAATGGTCCGGAGGTAAAGATTTATATATGGGAAGTCCTGTTTTGGTCACCGGAAAGGTTTCGGGTTTTATCGGTAACGTACCGGGACCACCGGGAGGGTCCCGGGGGTCCACCAAGTGGGGCCACCATCCCCGGAGGGCTGCATGGGCCAAGTGTGGGAGGGGGCCAGCCCCAGGTGGGCTGGTGCACCCCCCCACCAAGGCCCAAGGCGCAGGGAAGAGTGGGAGGGGGCAAACCCTAAGGCAGATGGGCCCTAAGGCCCACCCCAGGCGCGTCTCCCCTCTCTCCCCCTCTAGCCGCCACCCAGATGGGATCTGGGGGCTGCCGCCACCCTTGGGGAGGGAACCCTAGAGGGGGCGCAGCCCCCTCCCCTTCCCCTATATAGAGTTGAGGTCTAGGGGCTGCCCAACACGCGAGTTTCTCTCCCTCTTGGCGCAGCCCTGCCTCTCTCCCTTCTCCTCTCCCGCGGTGCTTGGTGAAGCCCTGCAGGATTGCCACGCTCCTCCACCACCACCACGCCGTTGTGCTGCTGCTGGATGGAGTCTTCCTCAACCTCTCCCTCTCTCCTTGCTGGATCAAGGCGTGGGAGACGTCACTGGGCTGTACGTGTGTTGAACGCGGAGGTGCCGTCCGTTCGGCACTAGGATCTCCGGTGATTTGGATCACGACGAGTACGACTCCATCAACCCCGTTCACTTGAACGCTTCCGCTTAGCGATCTACAAGGGTATGTAGATGCACTCTCTAAATACTCGTTGCTAGTTTCTCCATAGATAGATCTTGGTGACACGTAGGAAAATTTTGAATTTCTGCTACGTTCCCCAACAGTTTTCATACAATAGAAGAAAATACTAGATTGGTCGACCCAGTGTGAGGCGCTGAAGCCGCCCATTTGCAAAATACACGTTAATGGGCATCTGCGGCGCCAAATATAGGGTTCGCCCTCGCTTAAAGCGAGACATCGGGCGCCCGTCCAGCGAAAAGGCCGACGAATGACCGTGGGCCTCCAGAGGCTGTCCGGGAAGTGCAATGATATTATATAATTATAAAAGAGACGAACTCGACTCCCCAGGGTGTGTTTGGTAGCCTGCACGGAGGGTGCACGAGGCTGAAAGTTCCCTGTTCGACCCACTTTTTGTTGTTTGGTAGGGTGGGTGGGCTCTGTTGGGCTATGTCGATCTCATGCAAAAAACGCTCTCCGCTATGCTCGATCGAAGCACCCCACACAGGCCTGCCGGGTCGAGCGAGGCTGAGGCCGCACAGGAGAAAAATCTCCCCCTGACCCACATTCCTCGAACGACCAACCCGGGCCTGCCCTCGCGCGACCCCATCCAAACCTAGCCGCCAGCGCCCGCCCGCCGCCGGTCCCCTCGCGCTACCCCGCCGCCAGTCCCATCTCCCGCCCGCAGCCGGTCCTCTCGCGCTACCTCGTCGACGCCTTGCCCCTGCGCCTGGCCGTTCCACCTCTCGTCGCCGGCCTGCCCCTGCTCCTGGCCGGCCTCAACTCGCCGCCGCTGCCGGAGTACATCCTAACACGGGAGAGGTAGCAGATCTGCCCCTTTCTTCCCTTCCCCCGCCTTCCTCCTCTCTTCCTTCCCCTATCCCTGTCCTTCCTGCCTCGGCTCCCAACCTTGAACAGGGAAGAGCCCGAGCCCCCGAGCCCTTGTTGCTTTACAGAGAAACACAACCGAGTATGATTGTATTTACTGTCTATATTCTGTAGAGAGATTGTACTATGGTTATGACAAAAATTTATGCATGAAGGTATTTATTGAACTATTTATCTTCTCTTCATTGCTTGTCATGCTGAAAAAATTAACGTGTGCTAAGTTTCCTGTTATTTGTATTGTCATAGATGGATGAATTGGCAAGAAAACAAAGGCAACTAATTGTGAGAGGAGCCGGTCTAGTGGCTGGATTGTATGCTTACATGATGGTCATGTTTAGAAGATCTAGGCAACAAACACCAAGGATAACCGTGGGCAGCATGGTCGATCGTGCCATATCTAGAGAGTCAAATTTGAGATACATTTATCACTCTAGTGACATAAATTGTTCAAATCAACTCAGAATGAGAAAAGCTCCATTTTTCCGTTTGTGTGCTATATTTAGAGAGAGAAATTTGTTGTTGGATAGCATCCATACTTCTATCGAGGAACAAGTTGCCATGTTTCTTTACGTAGTTGGCCATAACCAAAGGTATAGGACACTACAACCTATCTTCAGAAGATCTATCGAAGTCATTAGTAGGTATTTCAAGGCAGTGCTTTATGCTGTTGGGGAGTTGAGAGATGAGATGATTCGGCCTCCCTCCAACCATTGCCATCGTAAAATACAAGAAAGCACCCACTTCAATCCATATTTTAAGGTAAATGTCTTATTCAAACAAAGACAACCAATTGATGGGACTTATGAATAACAACCATTTGTCTTTATTAATTAGGATTGTGTTGGAGCAATATATGGGGCTCATGTGCTTGCTAGAGTCCCAAAAAGTATCTCAGCTGCCTTTAGGGGTAGAAAGGAGGGGACTACCCAAAATGTGATGGCCGCGGTAGACTTTGATCTAAAGTTTACCTATGTACTTGCGGGTTGGGAGGGGTCAGCTCATGATGCCCTTATACTTGCAAATGCATTGGAGAGGGATGATGGGTTGAAAGTTCCTACAGGTAATAATTTAGAGCCTACTACCTAAGTATATTAATATTTCTATCCATAGCTAATAGTTGCTTGTTCATAGGAAAATTCTTCCTTGTTGATGCGGGGTATGCTGTGAGGCCGGGTTTTCTTCCACCATACCGTGGCACGAGACGCACGAGGTACCACTTGAAAGAGTATGGTCGAGGGAATCATCCTCAAAATGCCAAAGAGTTGTTCAACTTAAGACACTCTTCTTTGAGGACATCGGTTGAGAGGGCTTTTGCCGCGTACAAAAACCGTTGGAAGTTTGTCTACAATAAACCATTCCATGGTTACAAGACCCAAGTCAAAGTAGTGCTAGCTTGTGCAATTCTTCACAATTGGGTACTTCAATATGGTGAGGATGAATATTTCCCGCCCGAGGAAACATGGTATCCGGAACCCAATGATGAAGATCCCAATGATATTGTCCATGACAATCATTCTTGGGCTCAAAAGCGAGATGAATTTGCAAATCATATGTGGGCGAATAGAGGGCCAGCAAACATTTGATGTATCATGTGTCTTGGTGTTGTAAAACAATTGATGTGTGACTTGGTGTTGTAAAACAATTGATGTACTGTTTTATTTATGTGCTGGAATTCATTTTTAAGTGCTAGACTGTCATTTTTAGGTGCTGGAATGTCATTTTTAGGTGCTGGAATCTGCTTTTTATGTGCTGAAATACATTTTTGAGCTGCTGAAATATGTTTTTGAGCTGCTGTAATATCATTTTTATGTGCTGGGATGTGTTATTAACTTCTGGAATTTTTATGTTGTAGATGGATGATGAGGTGCTGGAGGTTCCTCATGTTGGTGCTCTGCCCAAGAAGGCCCCCAAGGTCATGAATTGGACTCCGCCTATGTCGGCAATGATGTTGAAAGGTCTTTCAGAGGTGGCAGCAAGAGGTGCCAAGACTGATAAAGGATTCAAAGAGGCTGCAAAATTGAAAGTTGCAAAGTCTATATCTGCTTTGGTTGGTTATGACGTGTCTATTACTCAAGTGCACAATCATATTCGCAAGTGGCGGAATAGGTGGACAAGGATTGTTTATTTGAAGAGTTTAAGTGGGGCACTTTGGGATGATGACAAGAAGATGGTACTTCTAGAAGAACAACACTATTTGGGCCACACTCAGGTATGCATGCTATCAACCCTTCTTACCTGCTGAAATGAGTTGTCTTATTGCTGAAACAATGTTGAAATGAGTTAGTTTTGCGGAAATGAATAGATTTTATAGTTGAAATGATGTTGTAGGATGTCTTTGTTAATTACTTATGGTCAAACAATGGTGTTGTAGGATCATCCAACAGATGCTGAACTTCTCAATTCCCCACTTGAGAACTACAACTATATGGAAAATTGCTTTGCTAATAAGCAAGCCACCGGGAATTATGCAATGGCCACCGGTGTGCCATTGGGAACGCCTATTGTTGTGGAAGACAAAGATAAACCCAATGTCATGGAGGGGCATGGAACAACTGATGAGGTATTGCAACATCTTCCTGGGTCTAACTCTGCACTTCCAACTGCTAGTGCCACTCAGGACCCTTCACCTACTTCAAATAAGAAGAGAAAGAGGGCATCAGGTTTGACTGAGGAGGACACAATCCAGTGTAGCAACATGACTGATGATATGCGTGAGATTGCAAGTGCTATCAACAACACTTGCCATGCTGAAACACACCCTGACTTGTACAAGGCTGTCATGGACCTTATTGTGTTTAAGCAAAATGATCGCTTGGCTGTTCTAGATTATCTCACAGAACATAAGGCAAAAGGCCTCAACTTTGTGAAGATGAATGATGAAGTCCGTCAAGCATCGTTCAAACGTATCTTGAAAGCCAATCCTGATCTTCTTTGAGTTCGTGTTAGTCGGTGCTTGTTGAGACTACCCCTTTTGTAATGACTATTATAAAGTTTATTTCGAACGAGGTTATGTACTATGAATCTACTGATGCAGTACTAGAAGCTATGGTTATTATGTCTAATGTAATATGAACCTAGTGATGCACTGCTACAATTCATGGTTATTATGTCTTATGTTAATTGTTGAATTTTTTTTCTTCACATTATCATCATTCAGATTATGTTGGCATGGTAATGTTTTATTGCTTGAATTGTTTAAATTATCTCGTCGATCATATGGCAAAATATCCGTTCATGCAGCCTACCTCATGCAGTCTGCCAAACACCGTCTCAGCACACCATGTCTTCTCTGATGCAGGCTACCAAACACAGTCTCAGCTCAGCATGCATCAATACATACATTGCTACCAAACAGCTGCAGTTGCATGTACTCAGCATGTCTGGACTAAGCATGTCTCAAAGAGGAACAACTATGCTAGGGGATGTCCGGTTGGGAAAAAAGTTCCAGTTTGTGTGTTTGCGTATGCCTAGCCAAGCTTGGTTCATGGCAACTGACATTTATTCTGAAGCGAAGCTTTAGAAGAATCATCATTTTTTAAAGGTAAAGAAAGAAGGTGCGGTGATACTTTTTCTTCCCTCGTTGCAACGCACAGCCATTTTTTCTATATATAAAGAAAAGTACAAAAATAAAGCAAAAATCGAGAACAGAAAACAGAAAAAAAATAAAAAAACAGGGCGTGGCTGGCCCGGCCCATCTGGGGCTCCCCCCGACACGAGAGCTTCCCCCTTGTCTCGCTTCAGGGAGCTCCTATTGAGTGCTGCAAGTGCCGTTTCGCGCCGCTGGCGCTTGCACGGGCGCGACGTGGGCCGGCCCAGCAACCTGCTGAAAAGCAAAATGTGAAGAGAAATTATCACATTCATTTGGGGAGAAATGGGACTCGAACTCCCGACGCCCAAGTCGACGCCACACGAGCTAACCACTGCACCGATTTCAGTTACTTGATTACTTTAGGAAAACAGTGCTATTTGACCTTTCATTCAGTACAAACATTAAACATATACTATTATATACCCACTATAAATTATATTTGAATAAAGAAAACATAAATGTGAAAACGTGTTCACATAAACCATGGATTCAAAAGAAAAGTTCACAAAAATATAAAAAGTTTGTGAATTTGAAAAAAAGTTCACTGTATTTTAAAAAGTTCATCGGTTTTGATTTTTTTTACCGAATTTTCTTAAAAAATCACCGAATTTAAAAAAAGTTTATCGAATTTGAAAAAAAGGTAACCATATTTAAAAATATCCATCAATTTTGAAAAAAAGTTTACCAAATTTTAAGAAGTTCACCGAAATTAAAAAGAATTCATTGAATTTGAAAAAAGTTCATCAAAATTGAATTTTTTTTATCAAATTTGAAAAAAAGTTCACAAATTTATAGAAAACTTCATAAATTTAGAAAAAAGGTTCATGAATTTTATAAAACCATGCATTAAAGAAAAAATAATGAGATAAAAAAGGAAAAAAAGAAACCGAACCGAATGATGAATATAAGAAGAAATATGAACTATCTGTGGACGAGCGGGATGGGGGCCTGGTGGTTAGAGCGTTGCGGTTGCATCAGAGAGGTTGCGGGGTCTGTCGATGAACCCTAGGGCCAGCATTTTTTGACGTTTTCATAAAATAGAGGAAAATACTAGATTGGCCGACCCAGCGTGAGGCGCTGAAGCCGCCCATTTACAAAATACACGTTAATGGGCATCTGCAGCGCCAAATATAGGGTTCGCCCTCGCTTAAAGCGAGACATCGGGCGCCCGTCCAGCGGAAAGGCCGACGAATGACCGTGGGCCTCCAGAGGCTGTCCGGGAAGTGCAATGATATTATATAATTATAAAATAGACGAACTCGACTCCCCAGTCTCCGGGATCCCCAATTCATCTACCAAACCCTACTTCGACTACTGGGACGGGACAGCATCCTCCTCTACTTCCCCAAGAAATCGATCCTGCTGGACTAGTTAGAGCAGAGGTCCTTCCGCCGACGAATCCAGCGGCGGCCGGTGAGCTTTTTTTAAGGTATATCGCTTCTCCACCTCCGGTGAAATTTTGGTTGCTTGGGTTGTCCGAGATCTAATTTAAAATCTTTCTTCCTTGGTTTTATATGTATATATATATACTTCAACCCGACCAGTTTCTTAGAGCGATTCCGCCACAGTTATCCGGCGCAGTTTCTAGGGTATTTTTGACCTAGTTTCCTCCTCCGATCTATTGTATACGGATAGTCCAGTCCCTCCATTTTATTTGGCAACCATATCGATCCACTAGCAGTGTGATCAATCAGTGATCGTTGAATTTTGTTCCTTGCTGTTCAGGCTGGATTCACAAGATCGATGATGGCAAACAAGCGCCGGTTGATGAGAGGCGATGGAGAGCAACGCCCTTACAAAAGGGTAGCTAGGCCAAGTGAGTCGTTGTTTCCCTGCAAGTACATATTTAAAATTGACGCTTCTGTGAGCTGTATCACATACGATTTTACTTCAATTAACTAGCTTTGGATGGTATGTATCACTACTTAGCAGGTGCCTTGAGTGAACTCAGTGAGCAAGTAGTTTCAAGATTGAGTAGGAGTGTCGTGTCGCTTGCTTCGTTTGATGGTTGGTGATTGTACTTACTGTTAATATACTTTCTCATATTGCCTGTTTTATAATGACCAGTTATTCGTTCTGCGTGTGTGACTTTCTCTCTGTGCGTAGGTGATACCAAGTTACGTGAATGTACAGGCATATGCATTGAAACCTCAGCTCCTGATTCTGAAGCTACAATCCTAACATCGAAACAGTTGATTCCACCTACTTGGCCTGCAAGTTTGATGGTAACTTCTTTCTCTACTCCTTTTATGGATTATTAATTATGCTTATATGTATGTTGCACCTGTAATCATTAATTCACCTTGTGCTTGTTCCAGATTAAAGTACGCCTTTCGAATAATCGGATTGTCACTGGGCGGATAGCACATCCTGGGATATATGTTGATTTTTTCATTGTCAACATCAAGAATGTGTCTGGAGTTGATGCCACAAGTGTTGATTGTGACATGCAGATTGAGCCTCATACGAAGGTAGTAGCTGTATGGCGCTGTTTCAATTCAGGACTTCTAGAGTCCACAAGTGGACTAAATCTTGCCTCTCCAAGCCTTCTAACCGGTGAGACAATCGTAAGCACGTGCCGGATCCGCAAGGTGAGCTGCTTTGTACAGTTCACATAAATAACTGTATGATTGTGTCAATGGCTTAATAGTATATTTCTACCATTGTATGCGCATATCCTTAGTTTCAGTCAATATGAATTTCATTTTCTCTATGTAACTTCATTGTCACTTTTGCGCTAGGCGGGGATTGGAGGCCCCCTTGTTGATTTTGATGGCAATTTTGTTGGGATGAACTCCTCCCTTACCAAAATGGAAAAGACTGCCTACGTGCGAAGGGAGCGAATTCTTCGATTCTTGTTGCGTAAGGGGATGGTCAGGTATGCACACTTTTAGTATTGATGAACTGCCCTTCCCTCTTTGGCTTACCATGTGTCTCTCTTGCTGCATCCTGTTGTGCCACTTACCCCCTTCTATTTTCATTTGAGTTTGTGTGCGAGCTGTATCAACAGCAGCTTCTAAGGTTTACGAGTTTATCCCAAAAGCTGTCCCATTGGCCATTTTTGTACTCATGTGTTTCTTTTCTTAAACTGTTAAAGATTTTCTTAAATTTCTGTGCGGTGAACTGTAACTATTTGGCTCCATTCTTGTTCTAACTTTCCCTTGTTTAATGTGGTTGTGATATATTGCCTTTGTTTATTTAACACTTGAGTTTCTACATTGTGCTGCAGTGTTAGAGTTAAGGAAGGGGTTGATGATGCTACAAGGGCAAAAATGAACAGTGAGATAAAAGCAATTAGGCCAAGTGAGTCAATTTTTGCTTCCTTTTCCTGCTTATTTGTAGCTGACTGTTCTATTAACTGTATCACGCATGATTTTATTTCAATTAACTAGGTTTGAGTGCTAAGTCCGCAGCGAGATTGAGTGAATCCAGAAAAGGCGCCTTGAGTAAGCAAGTACTTTCCAGATTAAGCATGAGTGTTGTGGCGCTGGCCTCATTCGACGGTTGGTGATTATACTGTTAATAATTTCTCATGTTACCTTGTTTTTGATGATCAGCTATTCAGTTTGCATGTATGACTCTCCCTCTCCAGGTGATACCATGCTACGCGAATGCACAGGCATATGCATTGAAAGCTCATGTCCTGATGCTACGTGTTTCCTGACATCGACAAATTTGATTCCGTATACTTGGCCTAGAGATAAGATCACTGAATGTTTGACGGTAACTTTTTCTGGATTATTAATTATGCTAATATATATGCTGCACCTGTAATGATTAATTCAGTGCAGCCATTGCCCTGTTCTCATTTCAGATAAAAGTACGCCTCCCCGATTATCAGGCTGTCACGGGGTGGATAGAGAATCCTCGGTTATATGTTGATTATTTCATCGTCAAAATCAAGAACGTTGATGTTACTGATGCCGCCCATCTAAGTCATCTAAGTCTTGATCGTGCCATGCCGTTTGAGCCTTATAGGAAGGTAGCAGCTGTATGGCGCTATTTTGATTCGGGGGAATTAAAGACCACAGGCGGAGTAGATCTTGCCTCTTTAAGCGTTCATATCGACGAGAAAATGTTAAGCACATGCCGAATCCATGAGGTGAGATAGCTGCTTCAGTTTGTACAGTTCAAATAAATAACTGTATGATGGTATGAATGGCTTAATCTACATTCTATCGTTGTATGCGCTGATGCATATCCTTAGTTTCAGGAATTGTGAATTGCATTTTTCATGCATAACTTCATCCTCATGTTTGTGCTAGGTCGGGATTGGAGGTCCCCTTGTTGACTTTGATGGCAACTTTGTTGGGATGAACTGCTCTGGTACCAAACAAAGAAAGACCCCCTACGTACAAAGGCCTTCAATTCGTGAGTTCATGTGGTTTCGCGGGATGGTCAGGTATGCGCACTTTTCAGTACCGATGAACCACACACTCTCTTTGGCTTATCCATGCTTCTCTCTCACTTCATCCTATACTACATCTCCCTGCCCTATTTCTATTTGAATTTGTGTAAGGTGTATCATTCTGAAAGTCAAAGAGCAGCTTCTGAGGTTTACGATTTATCCCCAAAACTGCCCCATTAGCTATTTTGTACTTGTGTTTTTTTACGTCTGATGTTGCTCTGCATCTGTGACCATCCCTTCCCGTAGCCCAACAAGCTGCATTTGCACTGCACTAGATTACGGTTGTTATTTTAATCTGGCGCTAATACATATTTCTGCTACACTCTGAACTTGCATTTAAACAGGCCCTGGAGAAATTGTTTTAGAATTTCTTAAATTTCTCTGCTGTGAAATATCTGCAACTATTTGGTGTCTATATTTCCTTGTTTAATACTCCCTCTGATCCATATTAATTGTAGCACAGTTAGTACAACTTTGGAGGGAGTAACTCATTTTGTGTATGGTCTGTGATATCTTTTCTTTGTCGATTTATCAGAGTTTTCTACATTGTGCTGCAGTGTTAAGGAAGAGGTTGAGGATGCTGTAGCAAAAATGAATAGTCGTTTTGGAGAGTCACGTTTCCTCATGTCTGGAGGTGAGCAAATTTATTTCATAGGATATTGGCTGTAAGGCCAGCATGAGGCAGCCCTGGACCCAAGAGGCGCGGCTGTCCCTTTGACAGCCGTTGAACCTCAGGGGGGAAGAGGAGACGGGAAGTTATATTGTGTTCCTCATCGTAGGTCCATGACCAAGCTGAACGATAGCTTCCCCATTTTTATGTGATAAATGACTTAACTGGGAGATTATGGGGATCCTATCCACTAACTTGGTGTGTGGTCGTATGCTGTCTTTACATAGCAAAAACGTACCGACCGATTAATCCTAGCATCATGTCTTACATTTTTATTTATTTAACAAATAAAAACTAGGTGAATGCCTGCTTGTTGCTATGGAAATCATAAAAATAAATTTAATCATGCATGTGGCACATCAGTCTGCAAATCCACAGGCACAGAAACTGACTTGGAGTTAGGAAAACAAGATAACATAGAAACATCAATACTTATGACATAATTGGCAAACCCTTAGCAAGATGTGGAAATGGTGCATTGATGACTCCACCAGTCAGGGAGTTACTTTTGGTGAAGGGTAGGTGGGATGGAACAAGGAAGATGGATCATTACTAGCAGACTCCAATTTTCTTGGATTACATATGGAAAGTTGAACTACAATGGCCTACCATGACCCCTTGGCGGCCAATATATTTTTACTTATTTTGCTGAGTAGTTCCTTATGTTGCACATGCACACTTCAAAAACTTTATCAAACACATTTAACTTGTGTATCATGCTAGGTGGGCAATACATTAATCATCTCGATGATTTATTCAAGAAGGATATCTTGAGCAAACCATTCAAAAGTGTTTGTTTCAAAATGGATCGAAGTGCCTACTCGCTTGCTTCAGAATCAAGCAAACGTCTTGCTTCAAAAATGAATCAGAGTGTGGTCTCACTTGCTTCATTCAATGGTGATGACTCTGTTATACATTCCTTACTTTTCCATGTTTTACTTGATCAATGATTGATAACTGAAATGATTACCTCTGTAGGATTTGCAAAAAAGTTTTCTTGCACAGGTATATTTATAAAGGGCAAAGCATGCTCTGCAACAATTCTGACTTCAGCAAGTTTGGTTAGAGTTCCTGGCAGTGCACACATGATTGATGAGAACTTGAGGGTTGTTACTACTAACTGCTATCAGTTATTATTTTGTGCCTTTTCATTTCAGATACTGGTTAACATATAACCTTATTATTGCAGATTGAAGTTGTCCTTCCAGATGGATTTCAAGTCGTAGGGATACTGAGCTGTTATAATTTACACTATAATGTTGCTCTTGTTGACATCATGGGATTCTGGCGTCCTCGGACAATAAAAATCAGTGGAGATCCAGTTACCTCATCTATGGACGTAATAGCTGTGGGTAGTCTTTTTGCACATCGCAAACTAATGGCTGTCGAGGGGAAGGTGTTGATTGGCAAACAAAGCGAACTTGATTGCATAGAACTTTGTGTCTCCACCTGTAAAATCACAAAGGTATTTCTTGTGGACTTCCCAGTACCTTTAACATGCCAAAAAATTATTGGCATTGGAATACTAACATAAGCTAGCTCTCACTACATCTATCAAACATTATCTGTGAGTAACCCTTGTATGTTACTTTTGTTTTGCTAGGCTGGGATTGGGGGCCCTCTTATTGACAATGATGGGAATTTTGTTGGAATGAACTTTTATGATGAGGAAGAAACTCCGTTCCTGCCAAGGGATGTTATTCACCGCCTCTTAAATAAGAAACGGTATGCCTCTATTTTTAAAAATAAAAGAATTTCTGGGTTTTAGGGAAGTTGTCCTGTCAGTACATTCATCTCTAGTTTTCACATCGTTCAATCATTTTCACTTAAACATTATTTGGGTCCAATTGGTTTGGGCTGGTATGACAATGTGCATGTGTTGTGCACTTGTGTGTGCCCCAAGCTGTAGTGCACTGATGTAGTAGTGATATAATGGTACATGATTCCCAGAACTAAATTCATCGGTGTGTTCTGTTGGAATCTGCTATTATCATATACATACTTGATACCATACTTATCCGCACCCTCTCCTCATGCTCTTATCCTCCATTGTCTATTTTTAATGCATTAAGCTGGTATGTCATTGGTTTAAACCAACTCGTTTTCTCGTGGTAGTAACTTGATTTTGGGGGTACTTGCAGGACTAGCGCAGATGATACTATTATCGAGGGTGTCGAAAATAGGTATTCTTTCTTGAATATGATATGTACATATTGTTTGAATATTTGGTAACTCGTGCCTTTTGAAATATGTCTTATCAACAACAGATGGTTGTTGCCTGGAGGGACGCACAGAAATACTGACGCTATTGCAGCGGTCGATGGAAACAAGTATTCTGTCTTACACAAGCTAATACTATCTATGTGTGCGTTGTTTAAAATAAATCTCTCATTGACTTGTACTTTCTTGCTCATGACAGATGGCCGTTGCCTGAACCACGCCGTGTTGAACGTAGAGCTGATCCTAAGCGTCGTCGCACATGGCCTCTTCTGCGAGATGACCGTTTGGAACGTGGCAATTGGCCTCCACCTGTGAGATGTCACGTTGGTCGTAGAGCTGATGATCACTGCTAGCACTGATGATGTTCTTTGTTGGTTGGTTCCGTGACCTCCATTCTCAGCCACCTTTCGATGACTGAGTACTAGTAGCATTAGTAATGCCTTTGCTATGACGAACCCTTTTTTTAAATCCTGGTAGTACTAGTAGTATTGGTAATGTTTTGTTGATGGTTGGATGTCAGCCATCCGTCCTGAACTGCTTGCTTGGTGTCGCAAGAGTTGTGCTAGTGTTCTACCATCAATGTAACTATCGTGTCACAAACACATGTGCTTTAAACATTGTTGTCCAGTGTTATGTTCATGTCCTTTTTTTTTATCAACAAGTATGCATTTTGCTAAAAGATTTACAATTGGCCATCTGGATCTTTGTTGCCTGTCTGTGTAACCGTTGAACTTCATCCGAGAATAATATCTTATTTACCTTTTGGGATATAAACCCGTTGTTGACATTGGTGACAGGTTGGGCCAAGCTCTATCCTCATAGCATCTGCAATAGCTGCCTATTTCAGGACAGTGGACAATTTTTTTAGGAAGTTTGAGGCAAAAAAAAAAGCCTCCAACATCTGCTCTATCATGAAAATATTGCAGAAATAAATAAAATTGGGCAGCCCTAAAATGCAGCACCAAGTGCTGCAAATATACTGCCCAAAATCCTGCAACTCCTACATGACACGCACGCGCGATCGTTTCACTCTGCATGTGACCGGATTGCGTCGCTACCGCGCGATATGGTCGGCTCCTCCGACGCCGCAACCGACCCCACGACGCTCGCCGCTGCTGCTGCCCTCCTCTCAATGGTCGGCTGAGCCCCCTCCACCGCCGTTGCGATGGCTGCTGCCCCTGCTTGCCATGGTGGATTTGCCGCACTACGACCAACAGCTGCCGTCGAAAAGGATGGGCGCGCGCTGCGGCCGAAGCCTCGAGGAGGCAACGTGAAGTGGCCGCCACGCGACCGGATGCGGCTGCGGCCAAGAAGGCTGCTCCGCACAAGAAGGCGGTCAAGAAGTACTAAAAAACACAAAAGATGTACTATTATGTAGATGTGGTACTAAAATCAAAAAATATATAGATGTGATACTAAACATAAATTATTTCTTGATGCTGCAAAAATTGCACATCCCCATCTAATAGCTAGCTCTCCCTATTTATAGGGATTAAAATACTGTGAGGAGCCATAACATTGCACCAATCAGTGGGTATCAAATTAGGTCTAGTTTTTCAGAAATGCCAACCTCGATCTACAATTTGCATAAAGAATACCGTGTCATCCGAACTCCACTAGAGAATCAATTACTGAATTCCGACTTGATAATCTTGGTAAATTTCTGTAGCCACGGACAAAATTAAACTACATACCAGACGAAAATCAACGCATAGTATATGAATGACTCAGTATTTCAAGCTTCAAAAAGAGTTCTAAAGATTCACTCGATAACCTCGGAAAAACTCTGTAGCTTGTGGACAAAATTAAACTAGATACCAGACGAAAATCAACGGACAGTATATGAATGGCTCATTTCAAGCTTCGCAAAAGAATTCTACAAATTCACTGACGCTATCTGTCTCCATGGCACATTTTTGTACTCCATTAACAAAGATAGCCAACAATTGATCTATGGGCAATTTTTGCCATGGCAAAAGTGTTTTAGCTTTTGCCATGTCACCAATATAGCTTTTGCCATATCTATAATTCAACTCTTGCCATGCCACAAAACTCATTTTTTCACATGGCAAGGTAGTTAAATTGTCGGCCATGGCAAATTCACTTTATGTCCCATATTTTTTTGACAATGTCAAACTTCTCTTTCATGGACCATGGAAATTCCCTTTATAGACCATGGCAATTTAACTTTATGGACCATGAAATTTTTCTTTTTTATTTGGCATGATCTAAATAGGGTTACAATTTCACTTTTCATGCACCATTCCAGTGTCGTTCATTTTTTGTGTCTTTTTACATACACAACAAAACACCATGGCAAATTATAGCTAAAACACCATGGCAAATTTTAATTTGCCTATGCCCAAGTTCTTATACAAAGCATGGCAATTATAAGTAAAACACCATGGCTAATTTTCATTTGCATATGACATGGCAATTTTGTTCATTATTTGTGTTTTTTACATACACAATAAAATTCCGGTATGATACAATGCAATTTTAGTTAAATACCATGGCAAATTTTAATATGAATCTGTCATGGCAATTTTGTTCATTTTTCATGTATTTCACATACACGACAAATTTCTCATACAAAACATGGCAGCTTTTAATATGAATCTACAATGACAATTTGTTTATAAATTTTGTTTGTATTGTTCATTCTATTTTCCATGGCAACTTTCCTACAAAGCATGGCAATTTTAATATTTTTCATGGCAATTTTGTTCATATTTTGTGTTATTTTACAAACATGACAAATTTCTCATACAACACATGGGAGTGTAAATTGAAATAGCATGCAATATTTTAATATGAATATGCCATAGCAATTTTTTTGTTCATAATTTTCATTCTTTTTTACATGGTAAATTTTTCCATGTCAATTTCCAAATATAAATATTTTCCATGGTAATTCCAGAAAATTGCCATGTGAGCATTATCAGAGATGTTGCTATAATATTTTTGCCATGCTTTTTTTAGAAATCAAAATATTGTGAAACTCGCTGTTTCTAATAATAACATCATGCCAAATCGTAAAATAGTTCGGTCAACTCGAATGGCAATTTTTTTGGAAATGTCCATTTGCATTATCAAAATAGTTCAGTCAACTTCATTTAGATGGCAAGTTTTACATTTTTTTTGCAAGCCAACTTCCTAGAAATGGCAATTTGCATTTGCTGGACAATGGCTAATTTTAAATCCATGGCATTTCTCTGAGCCGTGTTAAATTTCAGAAAAAAAAGTCAACTGGTTTCTTTACATAACATTTTTTTTCTAAAAGTCACGGAAAATATATTGTTTTGAATCTTTAACTAGTGGGGTTGCTTCATTGTAAAAGAGATGGCATGTTCTTGTATGTTTTTTTAGCTAAAATAAGGCTCTCAAATCCGACATTTTATCAGTATTGGGGTTCTCAAGATGCATTATCAAAATACAAGTGGGATTAGTAAACCCAGACGAAGGCGTCGCCGCTGGTCCGCCTCGTCTCTGGTGGCCTTAGGACCATGGCGGCACGGTGGATCACGGTCCTTGCCGGCGGGACGGCTCTGTTTTTAGATGGTTCTTCAAATTTTGTTAGGGTTTGTGTCCTGTTCAGGAAGACGAGACGACGGCGGCTCCCTGAAGATGGAATAAGGTCTTCCCCGCCTAGCCCCCGTTCCGGTGGCGTGTCTAGCTTCGTCGGTGGGCGTGTGGAGGTGTGTCTTTGGCAGATCAATCCTTGGTGGATTTGCTCGGATCTGGTCGTAGTTCGTCTACGTTTGTGTTTCTTCAGGTTGGATCCTTCCGATCTGCGCTACTCTTCATCGGCGGCGGTTGTTGTTCTGCTGCACTGGTCCTATGGGGCCTTAGCACGACGATTTCCCGACTGTCTATTACAACAAGTTTTGCCCAGCTCCAACGAGGGAGGGGCGATGACAGCGGCGCACCTTCGGCTTGCTTCAGTGCTTGTAGTCGTCGCTAGGTGGTCTACGGACCTGGATGTAATTTTTATTATTTCTGGTGTTCGTTGAATTGCCATAATTGAAGATGAATAGATTGGAAGTTTTCTCGCAAAAAAAGTAAACCCAGACGAGGGTAGTAGAAGGAAGTGCAGAGCTCTAATCAAACGTTATTGCAACACCCAAAGGCCCAAGGTGATTTATTCACACCAAGCCAGCACTATCAAGCCGCTACGACCAACTCACCAAGCAGGGCACAAGAAGATGAGCGCATCTACAGTCGGGTGCCTCAAGGCCCCCTCAACCTGAGGGAATGGCTTGGATAGTGACCGGTCAAAAAAAAGACGACTCAGACGCCTCAAACCATACTCAAACGCCTCCGGACTAACTGGCACCCCTCATATACAACCCAAATCTGGGGTGGATATGGGGCGGCCCGGGTGCGTCTGCCACGTCGGACCTGACAGCCCGACCACAACAAAAATTGCACAAACTCCCCCCTCTGCACTACCCAATTTCACGTGCTCGTCTGCTCTCTTCTTCCTCCTTCGTGCCAACTGTCTCCTAGCTCCGCCATCACCCTTGCTCCGCTGCCGTTCTTAGCCTCAGCCCTGCCAGCACCGCCACAATAGTCCTCCCATCCGTGCTCGCCACCGCGGACATCGTCGCCGGCCCGGACACCCCCGCGGTACTCTTGGACTGCACCTTGCCCTCTATGTGTTTGACACATTGTCCAACCAGGTTTTTCGATGATTTTTTCGTAGGCAGAATGATGGATTCCGATGGTTTAGCGGACGAGTAGTATGGACCGACGGAGCTTGATGAAATGATTCAAAAAGAGTTCTCATACTTAAAAACTCTCTCTCACTGTGAGTAGGGGTGATCTCACAAAGCGTACATTGATGGCCATACTGAGAGAGAAGCTTATCGCTTTTGGACGACATGACTATTTAAGCAGGTCACGTCGCTCCTCGCGCGACTAACCCCAACCACGCCGGCTCAACCCGGATGTTACATCCACACTGAAAATCTTAAGTACGAACAATTTGTATTTTTGTGCACTGAACTATTTGTATTTTGCATTTGTGCACCGAACAATTTGACCTAAATGATTGAAGTGTATGTGTTTGCATTTATTTGCTGTTTTGAAAATAGGGCTAATAGAGTCGTGAGTTCAGAAGCTCTAGGTGAGAATTCCATATTTTAAAAATTAGATGGATGATATTTTGAAGGGAGAAATCCGTTTTAAAGAAAATATCTTTACTTCACACAATCTCGATTTGAGTTATCATTTGGTAAACCAGGCATCTGGGGCAAAGACAATAACAAGAAGAGATGAAAAGATCCTTCGCGGCCATGCTCCCTAGTCTGCAGTACCTTGCTTACTGCCCCTCGTAGGGGCCAGCGTACCCCAGTAATGCTACACATATAGGATTATATGAGGTTTTACAGGTTGACTAGAAAATAATGCGACGTGAAACTTTGTGGTTGGATTTCAGTTGCCAAAGCAGACCCCACCCCCTGGAAATCGGCGGAGGGGGGGACGTTTAGTTTGTTGGAAGGTCCCTGTAAGAGTCTGTAGGTGCCTGTACGTTTAGCATTTTCACAGCGTACCCATACCAAAAACGATTTACTCTTTTTATGGGTGCTTCCGACTAGACTCTCGTTAAGAAATCGGCCCAAACAAAACCGAGATTCGCACGATTTTATGATTGCAAATGGTAAAATTTAGACCTGTCGGGTCAGGAACCCGGATTTGTCTACCGTGGCTGCTCTGAGAGGAGCATTGGACACAAGCAACAAGTGGGAAGAGGCAGTGAGCCACAAGCGACGCGTGACGACCCCCAACTTATCTACCAACCCCGTGTTACGTACGTCACCCCTTGCCATCTGACCACCGTCTCCTCTGCTCGATCTTCCCCATGGGGCCTTCCTGCCACCTTCCCTTCTCCACCACCACCGGCGTCCTGCTGTGGTGCATCTCCGTCTGCTTGACCCTCCACGCCATTGGCGCCCAATCCGCCACCTTCACTAGCACCGTCGGCGGCAAGGAGTTCACCACCTTCACCTTCCCCATGTTCGACCGGTCACTGATGCAGCTCCCCGCCAACCTGACCTTCGCCGGCAACTCTAGCGTCACCCAGAACACGCTCCAGATCACCCCGGACATCAACAACGCCAGCGGGCCCGACAACTTCCTTGTCAACCAGACCGGCAGCGTCTTCCTCTCCTCCCCGTTCGTCCTGTGGGTTTCTGAACCCGCCAGCGGCAGGTACGTCACCTCCTTCTCCACCGTGTTCCGGATCAACCTCTATCGCGCCAACGCGACCAACAAGGGCGAAGGCCTCGCGTTTGCAACAACCTGGGCTAGGCCCATGAATGTGTCTCTGGGCTTGCGTGGCTCAGCCCATGTGGTGTGTAAGTGGTTAGGTTATAGGCGTGCGGCTGGTGTGTGTGAGGGCATCAAACATTACTGTAAAAGATTATTCCTTCCTTAAGCTGCCCTCTTGAAGGAAATATGCCCTAGAGGCAATAATAAAGTTATTATTTATTTCCTTATTTCATGATAAATGTTTATTATTAATGCTAGAATTGTATTAACCGGAAACATAATACATGTGTGAATACATAGACAAACAGAGTGTCACTAGTATGCCTCTACTTGACTAGCTCGTTAATCAAAGATGGTTAAGTTTCCTAACCATGGACAAAAGAGTTGTCATTTGATTAACGAGGTCACATCATTGGTTGAATGATCTGATTGACATGACCCATTCCATTAGCTTAGCACCCGATCGTTTAGTGTGTTGCTATTGCTTTTATCCATGACTTATACATGTTCCTATGACTATGAGATTATGCAACTCCCGTCTGCCGGAGAACACTTTGGGTGCTACCAAACGTCACAACGTAACTGGGTGATTATAAAGGAGTACTACAAGTGTCTCCAAAGGTAGATGTTGGGTTGGCGTATTTCGAGATTAGGATTTGTCACTCCGATAGTCGGAGAGGTATCTCTGGGCCCTCTCGGTAATGCACATCACATAAGCCTTGCAAGCACTGCAACTAATATGTTAGTTGTGAGATGATGTATTACGGAACGAGTAAAGAGACTTGCCGGTAACGAGATTGAACTAGGTATTGGATACCGACGATCGAATCTCGGGCAAGTAACATACCGATGACAAAGGGAACAACGTATGTTGTTATGCGGTCTGACCGATAAAGATCTTCGTAGAATATGTAGGAGCCAATATGGGCATCCAGGTCCCGCTATTGGTTATTGACTGGAGACGTGTCTCGGTCATGTCTACATTGTTCTCGAACCGTAGGGTCCGCACGCTTAAGGTTTCGATGACAGTTATACTATGAGTTTATGAGTTTTGATGTACCGAAGGATTTCGGAGTCCCGGATGAGATTGGGGACATGACGAGGAGTCTCAAAATGGTCGAGACGTAAAGATCGGTATATTGGACGACTATATTCGGACATCGGAAAGGTTCTGAGTGATTCGGGTATTTTCGGAGGTACCGGGGAGTTACGGAAATACGGGGAAGAGTATTGGGCCTTATTGGGCCATACGGAAATAGAGGGAAAGGGTGGAAAGGAAGGAGGCGCGCAGCCCCCCTCTGGTCCGAATTGGACAAGGGGTGCGGCCCCCCTTTCCTTCCTCCTCTCCCCTTCTTTCCCCCTTCTCCTACTCCAACAAGGAAGGAGGGAGTCCTACTCCCGGTGAGAGTAGGACTCCCCTTGGCGCGCCTCCTCCCAGGCCGGACGCCCCCTCCCCCTTGCTCCTTTATATACGGGGGCAGGGGGCACCCCAGGACACACAAGTTGATCCTTGAGATCGTTCCTTGGCCGTGTGCGGTGCCCCCCTCCACCATATTCTACCTCAGTCATATTGTTGCAGCGCTTAGGCGAAGCCCTGCGATAGTAGAACATCAAGATCGTCACCACGCCGTCGTGCTGACGAAACTCTCTCCCCGGAGCTTTGCTGGATCGGAGCCCGAGGAGCGTCATCGAGCTGTACGTGTGCCAAGAACTCGGGGGCGCCGGAGTAACGGCGCCGGGATCGGTTGGATCGCGAGGAGAACGTACGACTACTTCCTCTACGTTGTGATCACTTCCGCTTCGGTCTACAAGGGTATGTAGACAACACTCTCCCCTCTCGTTGCTATGCATCACCATGATCTTGCGTGTGCGTAGGAAATTTTTTGAAATTACTACGTTCCCCAACAGTGGCATCCGAGCCTAGGTTTTTTATGGTTTGATGTTATATGCACAAGTAGAACACAAGTGAGTTGTGGACGATACAAGTCATACTGCCTACCAGCATGTCATACTTTGGTTCAGCGGTATTGTTGGATGAGATGACCCGGACCAACCTTACGCGTACGCTTACGCGAGACCGGTTCCCTCGACATGCTTTGCACACAGATGGCTTGCGGGAGACATCTCACCAACTTTAGTTGAACCAAGTGTGGCTACGCCCGGTCCTTGAGAAGGTTAAAACGGAGTCTATTTGACAAACTATCGTTGTGGTTTTGATGCGTAGGTAAGATGAGTTCTTGCTTAAGCCCGTAGCAGCCACGTAAAACTTGCAACAACAAAGTAGAGGACGTCTAACTTGTTTTTGCAGGGCATGTTGTGATGTGATATGGTCAAGACATGATGCTAAATTTTATTGTATGAGATGATCATGTTTTGTAACTGAGTTATCGGCAACTGGCAGGAGCCATATGGTTGTCGCTTTATTGTATGCAATGCAATCGCCCTGTAAATGCTTTACTTTATCACTAAGCGGTAGCGATAGTCGTAGAAGCATAAGATTGGCGAGACGACAACGATGCTACGATGGAGATCAAGGTGTCGCGCCGGTGACGATGGTGATCATGATGGTGCTGCAGAGATGGAGATCACGAAGCACAAGATGATGATGAACATATCATATCACTTATATTGATTTGCATGTGATGTTTATCTTTTATGCATCTTATCTTGCTTTGATTGACGGTAGCATTATAATATGATCTCTCACTAAATTATCAAGAAGTGTTCTCCCCGAGTATGCACCGTTGCCAAAGTTCGTCGTGCCCAGACACCACGTGATGATCGGGTGTGATAAGCTCTACGTCCATCTACAACGGGTGCAAGCCAGTTTTGCACACGCAGAATACTCGGGTTATACTTGACGAGCCTAGCATATGCAGATATGGCCTCGGAACACGGAGACCGAAAGGTCGAGCGTGAATCATATAGTAGATATGATCAACATGATGATGTTCACCATTGAGAACTAATCCATTTTACGTGATGATCGGTTATGGTTTAGTTTGATTTGGATCACGTGATCACTTAGATGATTAGAGGGATGTCTATCTAAGTGGGAGTTCTTAAGTAATATGATTAATTGAACTTTAATTTATCATGAACTTAGTCCTGGTAGTATTAGCATATCTATGTTGTAGATCAATAGCTCGCGTTATTGCTCCCTGTTTATTTTGATATGTTCCTAGAGAAAATTGTGTTGAAAAATGTTAGTAGCAATGATGCGGATTGGATCCGTGATCTGAGGTTTATCCTCATTGCTGCACAGAATAATTATGTCCTTGATGCACCGCTAGGTGACAGACCTATTGCAGGAGCAGATGCAGACGTTATGAACGTTTGGCTAGCTCAATATGATGACTACTTGATAGTTTAGTGCACCATGCTTAACGGCTTAGAATCGGGACTTCAAAGACGTTTTGAACGTCATGGACCATATGAGATGTTCCAGGAGTTGAAGTTAATATTTCAAGCAAATACCCGAGTTGAGAGTTATGAAGTCTCCAACAAGTTCTATAGCTAAAAGATGGAGGAGAATCGCTCAACTAGTGAGCATGTGCTCAGATTGTCTGGGTACTACAATCGCTTGAATCAAGTGGGAGTTAATCTTCCAGATAAGATAAGTGATTGACAGAATTCTCTAGTCACCATCACCAAGTTAATAGAACTTCGTGATGAACTATAGTATGCAAGGGATGACGAAAACAATTCCCAAGCTCTTCGTGATGCTGAAATCGACGAAGGTAGAAATCAAGAAAAACATCAAGTGTTGATGGTTAACGAGACCACTAGTTTCAAGAAAAGGGCAAAGGGAAGAAGAGGAACTTCAATAAGAACGGCAAGCGAATTGCTGCTCAAGTGAAGAAGCTCAAGTCTGGTCCTAAGCCTGAGACTAAGTGCTTCTACTGCAAAGGGACTGGTCACTGGAAGCGGAACTGCCCCAAGTGATTGGCGGATAAGAAGGATGGCAAAATGAACATAAGTATATTTGATATACATGATTATTGATGTGTACTTTACTAGTGTTTTATAGCAACCCCTCGGTATTTGATACTGGTTCAGTTGCTAAGAGTAGTAACTCGAAACGGGAGTTGCAGAATAAACAGAGACTAGTTAAGGGTGAAGTGACGATGTGTGTTGGAAGTGGTTCCAAGATTGATATGATCATCATCACACTCTCCCTATACTTTCGGGATTAGTGTTAAAACTAAATAAGTGTTATTTGGTGTTTACATTGAGCATGAATATGATTTGATCATGTTTATTGCAATACAGTTATTCATTTAAGTTAGAGAACAATTGTTGTTCTGTTTACATGAATAAAACCTTCTGTGGTTATACACACCAACGAAATGATTCGTTGAATCTCGATCGTAGTGATACACATATTCATAATATTGAAGCCAAAAGGATGCAAAGATAATAATGATAGTGCAACTTGTTTGTGGCACTACTGTTTAAGTCATATTGGTGTAAAGCGCATGAAGAAACTCCATGCAGATGGAATTTTGGAATCACTTGATTATGAATCACTTGATGCTTGCGAACCATGCCTCATGGGCAAGATGACTGAGACTCCGTTCTTCGGAACAATGGAGCGAGCAACTGACTTGTTGGAAATCATACATACCGATGTATGTGGTCCGATGAAAATTAAGGCTCGCGACAAGTATCATTATTTTCTGACCTTCACAGATGTTTTGAGCAGATATGGGTATATCTACTTGATGAAACATAAGTCTGAAATGTTTGAAAAGTTCAAAGAATTTCAGAGTGAAGTGGAAAATCATCGTGACAAGAAAATAAAGTTTCTACGATCTGATCGCGGAGACGAATATTTGAGTTACGAGTTTGATCTTCAGTTAAAACAATGTGAAATAGTTTCACTACTCATGCCACCTGGAACACCACAGCATAATGGTGCGTCCGAACGTCATAACTGTACTTTATTGGATATAGTACAATCTATGATGTCTCTTACCGATCTACCACTATCGTTTTTGGGTTTATGCATTAAAGACAGCTGCATTCACGTTAAAAAGGGCACCATCTAAGTCCGTTGAGACGACACAATCTGAACTATGGTTTGGCAAGAAACCAAAGTTGTCGTTTCTTAAAGTTTGGGGTTGCGATGCTTATGTGAAAAAGTTTCAACATGATAAGCTCAAACCCAAATCGGAGAAATGTGTCTTCATAGGATACCCAAAGAGTCAGTTGGGTACACCTTCTATCACAGATCCAAAGGCAAGACATTCGTTGCTAAGAATGGATCCTTTCTAGAAAAGGAGTTTCTCTCGAAAGAAGTGAGTGGGAGGAAAGTAGAAAACTTGATAAGGTAATTGTACCTTCTCCCTTATTGGAAAGGAGTTCATCACAGAAATCTGTTCTTGTGACTACTACACCAATTAGTGAGGAAGCTAATGATGATGATCATGTAACTTCAGATCAAGTTACTACCGAACCTCGTAGGTCAACCAGAGTAAGGTCCACGCCAGAGTGGTACGGTAATCCTGTTCTGGAGGTCATGTTACTTGACCATGACGAACCTGCGAACTATGAGGAAGCGATGATGAGCCCAGATTCCGCGAAATGGCTTGAAGCCATGAAATCTGAGATGGGATCCATGTATGAGAACAAAGTGTGGACTTTGGTTGACATGCCCGATGATCGGCAAGCAATTAAGAATAAATGGATCTTCAAGAGGGAGACGGACGCTGATAGTAGTGTTACTATCTACAAAGCCAGAATTGTCGCAAAAGGTTTTCGACAAGTTCAAGGTGTTGACTACGATGAGAGTTTCTCACTCGTATCTATGCTTAAGTCTGTCTGAATCATGTTAGCAATTGCCGCATTTATGAAATCTGGCAAATGGATAAACAAAACTGCATTCCTTAATGGATTTATTAAAGAAGAGTTGTATATGATGCAACCAGAAGGTTTTGTCAATCCTAAAGGTGCTAATAAAATATGCAAGCTCCAGCGATCCATCTATGGACTGGTGCAAGCATCTCAGGGTTGGAATATACGCTTTGATAAGTTGATCAAGGCATATAAGCGATCCATCTATGGACTGGTGCAAGCATCTCAGGGTTGGAATATACGCTTTGATAAGTTGATCAAGGCATATAGTTTTATACAGACTTGCGGTGAAGCCTGTATTTACAAGAAAGTGAGTGGGAGCACTACAACATTTCTGATAAGTATATGTGTATGACATATTGTTGATCGGAAATAATGTAGAATTATTCTGCAAAGCATAAAGGAGTGTTTGAAAGGAGTTTTTCAAAGAAAGACTTCAGTGAAGCTGCTTACATATTAAGCATCAAGATCTATAGAGATAGATCAAGACGCTTGATAAATTTTTTTCAATAAGTACATACCTTGACAAGATTTTGAAGTAGTTCAAAATGGAACAGTCAAAGAAAGAGTTCTTGCCTGTGTCATAAGGTGTGAAATTGAGTAAGACTCAAAACCCGACCACGGCAGAAGATAGAAAGATAATGAAAGTCATTCCCTATGCCTCAGCCATAGGTTCTATAAAGTATGCCATGCTGTGTACCAGATCTATTGTATACCCTACACTGATTTTGACAAGGGAGTACAATAGTGATCTAGGAGTAGATCACTGGACAGCGGTCAAAATTATCCTTAGTGGAATAAGGATATGTTTCTCAATTATGGAGGTGACAAAAAGGGTTCGCCGTAAAGGGTTACGTCGATACAAGTTTTGACACAAATTTGGATGACTCTAAGTCTCGATCTAGATACATATTGAAAGTGGGAGCAATTAGCTAGAATAGCTCCATGTTCCGAGCAGAGCATTGTTGACATAGAAATTTGCAAAATACATACGGATCTGAATGTGGCAGACCCGTTGACTAAGATTCTCTCACAAGCAAAACATGATCACACCTTAGTACTCCTTGGGTGTTAATCACATAGCGATGTGAACTAGATTGCTGAATCTAGTAAACCCTTTGGTTGTTGGTCACATGGCGATGTGAACTATGGGTGTTAATCACATGATGATGTGAACTATCGATGTTAATCACATGGTGATGTGATCTAGATTATTGACTCTAGTGCAAGTGGGAGACTGAAGGAAATATGCCCTAGAGGCAATAATAAAGTTATTATTTATTTCCTTATTTCATGATAAATGTTTATTATTCATGCTAGAATTGTATTAACCGGAAACATAATACATGTGTGAATACATAGACAAACAGAGTGTCACTAGTATGCCTCTACTTGACTAGCTCGTTAATCAAAGATGGTTAAGTTTCCTAACCATGGACAAAAGAGTTGTCATTTGATTAACGAGGTCACATCATTGGTTGAATGATCTGATTGACATGACCCATTCAATTAGCTTAGCACCCGATCGTTTAGTGTGTTGCTATTGCTTTTATCCATGACTTATACATGTTCCTATGACTATGAGATTATGCAACTCCCGTCTGCCGGAGGAACACTTTGGGTGCTACCAAACGTCACAACGTAACTGGGTGATTATAAAGGAGTACTACAGGTGTCTCCAAAGGTAGATGTTGGGTTGGCGTATTTCGAGATTAGGATTTGTCACTCCGATAGTCGGAGAGGTATCTCTGGGCCCTCTCGGTAATGCACATCACATAAGCCTTGCAAGCACTTCAACTAATATGTTAGTTGTGAGATGATGTATTACGGAACGAGTAAAGAGACTTGTCGGTAACGAGATTGAACTAGGTATTGGATACCGACGATCGAATCTCGGGCAAGTAACATACCGATGACAAAGGGAACAACGTATGTTGTTATGCGGTCTGAACGATAAAGATCTTCGTAGAATATGTAGGAGCCAATATGGGCATCCAGGTCCCGCTATTGGTTATTGACTGGAGACGTGTCTCGGTCATGTCTACATTGTTCTCGAACCGTAGGGTCCGCACGCTTAAGGTTTCGATGACAGTTATACTATGAGTTTATGAGTTTTGATGTACCGAAGGAGTTCGGAGTCCCGGATGAGATTGGGGACATGACGAGGAGTCTCAAAATGGTCGAGACGTAAAGATCGGTATATTGGACGACTATATTCGGACATCGGAAAGGTTCTGAGTGATTCGGGTATTTTTGGAGGTACCGGGGAGTTACGGAAATACGGGGAAGAGTATTGGGCCTTATTGGTCCATACGGAAATAGAGGGAAAATGTGGAAAGGAAGGAGGCGCGCAGCCCCCCTCTGGTCCGAATTGGACAAGGGGTGCGGCCCCCCTTTCCTTCCTCCTCTCCCCTTCTTTCCCCCTTCTCCTACTCCAACAAGGAAGGAGGGAGTCCTACTCCCGGTGGGAGTAGGACTCCCCTTGGCGCGCCTCCTCCTAGGCCGGCAGCCCCCTCCCCCTTGCTCCTTTATATACGGGGGCAGGGGGGCACCCCAGGACACACAAGTTGATCCTTGAGATCGTTCCTTGGCCGTGTGCGGTGCCCCCCTCCACCATATTCCACCTCGGTCATATTGTTGCAGCGCTTAGGCGAAGCCCTGCGATAGTAGAACATCAAGATCGTCACCACGCCGTCGTGCTGACGAAACTCTCTCCCCGGAGCTTTGCTGGATCGGAGCCCGAGGAGCGTCATCGAGCTGTACGTGTGCCAAGAACTCGGGGGCGCCGGAGTAACGGCGCCGGGATCGGTTGGATCGCGAGGAGAACGTACGACTACTTCCTCTACGTTGTGATCGCTTCCGCTTTGGTCTACAAGGGTATGTAGACAACACTCTCCCCTCTCGTTGCTATGCATCACCATGATCTTGCGTGTGCGTAGGAAATTTTTTGAAATTACTACGTTCCCCAACACCTCTCTGCTTGCTATCTTCTTCTTCCCCACGTCTTCCTCCGATCTCGTGTCTCCAGATCTCGGCGTGACGTAGGGAAGTGCTGCAGGGGTGTAGCATTTGGTACTCAGAGCAGTGTATTGATCCGCTTCCTCTGATCCAAATTTTTTCATCCAGATCGCGAGGTCAATCCTTCGATTGGCTTGTAATTCCTGGCCAAAGGTGCGGATCCCCTCAGGTGATCTCGCGCAAAACACCTAGGTGTACCTGCGCTGGGCCGAGTAGATCGAAGTTTTTCCTCCGACGGCTCGTACGGCTAAGCCCAACCTCTCGGCGCGCATGGCGGCCGCAGAGCTCACCTTGGCTGAACCGCAGCTGCTCGTCCAGGCGACGATCCTGCAGAGCCAAACCGTCTCGGACGCGGGCGCGAAGACGGCGGAGCACCTAGATGGCCTACAGAACTCCCTTGACAAGTACGCATCCTCCTCGGCCAAGGCTTTCGATGCGCTGGCCACGACGACCACAGGTTCACTGGCCCGCATAGAGTTGACGCTGGGTCGGGTGCTGGTGGCGAACAACTCTCTCGACGCGGCCGTGGCGGAGATGAGGAAGTCACTGGAGGGGATCGTGCGCCGCGTTGACACTCTGGAGCAGACTCCACACACGCCGCCGCCCCAGGATCCACTCACCTCACGGACATATCCACCATGAACAGATCGACAGGGCACCGCTCCACAACAGTCAGGACAGGAGACCAGAGGTTTGCGTGTGACACACCAGCACCAGAATCGCGGTGAGCAGTCTAAATCCCAAGCCCCTTACCCTAAAGAGTTGCCGGATGATAATGAGGACTACGATCGATCACCGAATTCTCAGTTTCAGTCCACTCCTGGAAAATTCTCTGCCCGTATTCCCCGCTCTGATTTTCCCAGGTTTGTGGGAGATAACCCGAAGTGGTGGAAGAAACAATGTGAAAAGTACTTCCAGATGTACAATGTCCAGCCAGAGCTGTGGGTCGATTTTGCTACAATGCATTTTGCAGGCAATGCAGCCTTATGGTTGCAGACTTATGAAGCACTGCACACCATCGACAGTTGGGTTGCTTTGTGTGTGGCAGTCTATGCGAAATTCAACAGGAATAAGTACTCGCGCGCAGTTGATGTGTTCTTCTCGCTCAACCAAACTGAATCTGTTGATGAATATGCCCACGCGTTTGAAGAGCACATGCACAAAATGTTGGTGTACAATCACTCGTATGATGGAACATTTTTCATCAACCGGTTCATTGAAGGCTTGAAACCTGCTATTCGTGCTCCAATCAAACTACAACAACCAAATTCAGTGGACCTTGCATATTCCTTGGCTCAGACATAGGAAGCATTGTTAGTTGAAGATACCTCCAAATACAGCAAGAGGTGGAAAATAGAGCAAATGCCAAGAACTATGTGCATCAAGGTATGGGGACAGCTCCAACACAAGATAAACCGCCTGTGATGCAACATAGAACTCCAGAACGAGTGGATAACCTCAGAGCTCAGCGTCGAGCACGTGGAGAATGTTTTAAGTGTGGAGAAAAGTACCCGGGAGTTGCATAACCTCATAGTCGAAGGAATATATATTTGACATGAAGAAATCAATAGCAATAAACTGAACGATCATTATGCTACGCTAACGGGTGAGTCTTGTCCATCACATCATTCTCCTAATGATGTGATCCCGTTATCAAATGACAACACATGTCTATGGTTAGGAAACCTTAACTATATTTGATCAACGAACTAGTCTAGTAGACGCTTACAAGCTAGGGACACGGTATTTGTTTATGTATTCACACATGTATTTAAGTTTTTGATCAATATAATTCTAGCATGAATAATAAACCTTTATCATGAATAAGGAAATATAAAATAATAACTTTATTATTGCCTCTAGGGTATATTTTCTTCATACAGATATAATTCTTATGAAATTTTTGGACCGATTTACTTAGCGTATTATATACCTATTCTTTTTTCAGAATTTTGGAGTCTTCCAGAAGGTTTCATCGATATATTTTTCCAGTATAATTACTTGAATAACGTCCAAATCTACATTATTAGGGTTACATGCAATATAATGTTTAAATATTTTCCCATTAACCACTTTCAAAAAAAAAATCTTTAGCATTATTTATCTTGATAGCTCTGAAGCGGTAAACTTTTTCAACGATATATGGACTTTCGTATAGTACACTTCTTTTTGTTGTATCATTGTCTTCTTCTTATTTATTTTATGTTAATGTGACATCTGTATCACTGTCTTCTTCTTATTTATTTTATGTTAATGTGACATAGATAGTTTGATCAAACTCAGGCTGCCAGTTATTTACATACATAGTTCTTTGCCCGCATCTTGCTAGAAGTCCAAAAATTCAGTACTCCCTACGATCCAGTGCTAGATATATCCGTTTAAGCGCACAAGTGATATGGATTAGAGGGAGTAGCTTTTTATTGAGAGCTTAGTGGAAAGAGGGACAAACGAGCCAAAAATTGTAGGCCATAGTGCGCAACTAACTCCAGGTGTCCAGGTGTTTTCTTTTTCTAAGAGCATGCGTGTTGTGCACGCGAGAGCTATGTCTCACATTAAGCGAGACGAAAGAAGTTGAAGTGTACGCAAGGGGTCGGTCCATTACCACACATATATAGTAAAATAAAAAAATATGGCCGATAAGAGAGCTCCCCACGCTGCTATGGTGGTGGCTGGTGCTTCTAGCCACCGCGCCAAGGTCGGGTTCACGTTAAGATAGGAGACGTGGCCGGCTTGAGGGAAAACACCAGGGTTTTATTCTTTCTGTTTTCTCCGTTTTCTTTGTTTCTTTTATTTTTTGTTTGGTTTTCTTATATCTTCTTCGGGTTTTTTGTCGTTATACTTTGCCTTTTTCTTTTGGTTTCTCTTTGCTTCTTTCATGATCTTTATCCATTTTTCCTTTTATTCTCCTTCTTCTTTGGTATTTAGTTTTCTTTCTTGGGTTTCAATGTTTTCCCTTTTTCCTTCTTTTATTATTCATTTTCTTAGTGTTTTTAATTCTTTGTACATTTGTTTCTTCGGGTTTTTTTGTAATTTTTTTCTACGGTCTCTTTTTTCATTTTATTTTTTCTTTCTTTCTTTCTTTTGGTTTTAATTCTACATTTTTTGTACACGTGAAGAAATCTTTAAATACACATTTAACATTTTTTTGAATAAAAGGTTAACATTTTTTGAATACATGGTCAATATTGTTCTAACAATTAACATTTGTTTTAAAATTTTTAATTAAAATTTTTCAAATATACGTTTAACAATTTTTTAATGCATGGCCAACATTTTCTTATACATATTTACATTTTCCAAATGTTTGATCAACATTTTTGAAATATTTGTTCAACATTTTTTAAATGCTTGATTAATATTTTTATATACATGATCAAAACATTCATCCTTTTTTAATACATGGTCAGTATTTTTTGATTAACATTTTTCAAATACGTGTTCAACATTTTTTCAAATGATTAACTAACATATTTATATACATGGTAAAAAAATTCATCATTTTTTGGGGATACATGGTCAACATTTTATCTATACACATTTAACATTTCCAAATGCTTACTTGTTCAACATATTTTTGTAATGCTTGATTAACATTTTTTATATATGATGAAAACATTCATCATTTTTTTTAATAGATGGTCCACATGTTTTCTACACATGTTTAACATTTTTCAAATGCTTGATTAATATTTTTTTAAATATTGTTCAAATGCTTGATTAAATTTTTTCAAATACATAAAAAAAATTTATACATTTTTCGTATTCATGATAAACATTTTTTCTATTCACATTTAACATTTTTCAAATGCTTGGCCAAAAATTTTCAAATGTTTTCATATGGAATTTTTTGTAAAGTATATTTAGACTATTTTTATATAAATAAAAATTAATAAAATAAATCAGAAAAACATAAAACATAAGGGAAAACAGAAAAAGGAGGTGTTAGTCTCCCGTGCTACTGGGCCGACCCATCTTAAGCTTCCGCGACGCGTGGCTTGCCCTCTCTCTTGTAGTGAGACATAGGGGCGCCCTGCTTTGTAGGCCAAGTCCTTATGTTAGGGCCAAGCCCAAATAGAGCAAAAAACAATTACAAATGAAAAATAATTTCGAAAATCAAATATGTTAGTCATAAAAAAACGATTTCAAATGTTCAAATATATTCTATTTTTTTTTAAAAAAATAGCTTAAAAACGTGTTATTCTGAACAACAAAAAAACAAGTGAAAGACTATTCCATGCACCACTACTTTATCATCGGATGAAAGTGCAGAGCTGCAATACATCTTGATGAACGATGTTAGGGAGATTTCTTCACATTCACATAAGCGATACTTATGGTTAGCTTATTTCTGATGTCGGTCAAAAATTGGATATAAGAAGTGTTGAGGAATGGCATGCGGAGCTGGTACTATTAATTTTAACGCCCGTTGCGACGTACGGGCATTTGTACTAGTACTTAAGTAATGAAATCAAATTTTAATTTAGGGAAAACTCTGGAACTAATCCGAAGCAACAAGTCTTAGTTAGATCTAGAATGCAGGTACCCTAGACATTGACGTAGACAGAGAGCAAGGGTGGAGGGCGGCGACCGCTCGAACGCCGGTAATGGAGGGCAGACATGGGAGAAGTGTGGTCGATTTGGTGGACTTAGTCAATTTGGAATAGGTCCGGCCTATCGGATCTCACGTGCTAGTCCAGTCGTCGTGTCCGGACCTCACCAAATCCGTTTCACATATGGCTTAGGCTTGAGGGGTGCCGGTCAACCCTGACGCTTGAGTGACGATTTTTTGACAGGGTAGTGACCGGGCCCTCGACCGGATGAGATTTAAGAGGGTCCAATTTTAGATGCTCTCATTCTGGCCCATTAAGCCCAACGATATTCTATATATGCAGCCGCCGGGTGCCTCTCCCAGCTCCAAAATCCTAGTACCACAGAAGAGCTCCCCCAACTTCCGCGCCGCCACCTAACCCTAAGCATTTCTCGACTCCATGACCCATTTAGAGCGGTGTAGTCGTTTCTTCCCTCTACACCGTCGACCACCGCACTAGTCCGCACTTCCCACGCACGACCCATCCAGTTCCGGCGTCATTGACCATCTCCACAGTCCGGATCTCACTTTCAACGACGATTGCATTCTCTGGTGGCGACGATTCCGTTCTCCGCACGCCCCGACCGCGCAGATCCGTCCGCCATCGACCATCTCCGGCTGCTTCAGGCCGGCGACGACGACTGCGGTCTCCCCAAGACCGGCCACGACGGCGACTTCTTCCTTGCGCCACGACTGTCCAGATCCGGCTGACTGAAGCCATCCAGCTCTGACAGGTAAATGCCAGCCGCTCGTTACCCATGCTGTTCAGTATGCATCCAGACCAGTTTGTAAGGACTTCTCAAAAAATTGCCCTGACGTTACTCGTTTGATCACGCCCCATATGCTTTTCTATCCATGCGGCGTTGACTTTGAAAAATAAAATATGTTTCTGTTGTTAAAACATACCATCTGAATATTTTTACCCCAAAGCTAATCGAACTCCACTTGTCGTAGATAATGTCACTCAATAGGGCCTTCTTGAAAAAGTTTCCCAAGTGGCGATTCAAAGTTGGGAACCGGAAAGGTAGTAAGTTTTGTGTTGTTTGCATTAGTTTGCAAATTCACACCAGTCACAAACGGTTCTGGTCTATTAGTTTGCTAAACTGTGGTTTTTGCATGCAGCTATTCCTAAACCTCGTTTTAGGCCTGTTGTCCCCAATCAACAGCTCCGTGATGAAATTGACAATGCTCTTGTTTGGCTTGCTATTGGGGATGGTCGTACTTTTGATACATACATTCCTGTCATCACTCTTAGGGTGCAACAAGGTTCTCATTTCCTTCTTTTCGAGGGGACCCTAATGAGCGAGCGTCCACATACAGCTGCATCTGTTTATAAACTAAGCTTTCCTGATCACCTCGGATTTGTACATCTGCCCATGGATGCTATGGAAGAAAGGACCTTTCCGAATCATACAGGGGAAATAAGATTGGCTGCACTATTGTATAATACAGATGCAAATCGCTGTCGTCCCATCGAATTTGGAGGAATGGTTACAGTGGGTCAAAAACTGTTCTTGTATGATCTGAGATATGGCCGTCCTTCGCTCGTTGTTGGCCATGTGACGTATGTTCTGAACTTGTTTATTTTGTCACCAATATATTATACTACCTCTGTCTCAAATCATAAGACGTTTTTAGCATATGAAAAATGTCTTATAATTTAGTTTGAAACTAACAAATACTTGGCCTACCCAGCTGTGTAGGTCCAGATGCTTTCATATTGGATGCTAAACATCGTGATGGATGGTTACGCGGAGCACTTGTATTTGATGGAAACAAACACCTTGTTGGAGTGGTGTATGAGCATTTTGGCTCTCCAATTGCTGTCAATGTTGTTCGTTTAAGGGATCTATTGTTGCAATTCTTTCCCGAGACACAGGCGGGGCCTTATGCTTTTAGATTATATATAGATTGTTCGAGGTTGTGGAACTTCAGTCTTATGTTCATTTTTTATTTATGCAGGGTATGGATGACTTCTACCGAAATTTAGAGCAAAGTGCAGCGGCTCCACTTCTGGGCTAAGGTTGGCAGAGTTGAAATTTAAAAGTTGAATCAATACTATATTTGTACCATGCTAATGTTCTGCTTACTCGTTTTATTGGTATACAAGGTTGGAGGCAGGAGGAGCTCAATTCGGCACCTTGAATGTGCTTTGCTGCTGCTTCTGCTGTCTTTCTGCCAATCAATGTTCTACTATGACGAGTGTGTTTGCCGTACAACTTGTTGCAGCTACTTGTTGGCAGCCTATTCTACCTCTTATTTTCTAGTTGTTGTAAACCTGTTGTTATGTTGCCTATTAAGAGTGACTTCAGTCGTGGGCATAATGGTTGTCTATTGTTATGCGGTGTAGTTGTTGGTATTGTTTTGAGTCAAAACACAGTTTTTGTCCTGGGCATCTGTGATGCTGGCAAAAAGTTGTTAAAACAGGTGATGCCAAGATGACTATTGACAACAGAATGTAAGCATTTTATTAAACAATGATTCCATTCGGCCGGTCGAGTACTTACAAAGTGATGGTGTTCTGCCAAAAGAAACATGTACAATACCATATTCCGTCAGAAAGCAGTTCCAGTATAGGAACATGGTATTTTATAAGGGATAGATGTAAGTCGTCTGAAAAGCATGGATATCTTCTTCAACCTCTTGGAAGTTGCTTACTCTTATATTAGTTTACGGAGGGAGTACTGTTCATTGTCTTCAACCTCGAACAGCCCGATCTTCCATCGGCCTAACTGCTCGGAGCTGGCGGTGTTACCTCGACGCCCCGCCCTCCCTGCCACTGTTTGGCCATCACTCTAACCGGCCATGATCTAGTTTTCGCAGTGGACTCCACCCTCAACACCCCAAAGATAGATAGTGGGGTTGCACCCAAAGATAGATAGTGGGGTTGCGGCCATCACTCTAACTGGCCATGATCCAGTTTTCCTGGTGAACTGCACCCTCACCCTCAACACCCCAAAGATAGATAGTGGAATTGCTTCTCCGCACCTGTCACCCTAAGATATAGTGGGTGGCTTCTTCCCTGGTGCCGGTGGCCTCGGCATCTCCTTCCTCTCCCTCTGCGCTTCCTTGTCAAAACGAAATCAATGACCCAAAAACAAAATTCTTCAACTGATCTTTAGCTATTGTGATTTTATAACTATAAGAAATCACAAAGAACGGTATGAGTTCTGTTTTCTTTTTTGTGAAAGAAATTTGGGTCAACCCCGTGCCATGCACACGTTCTATTGTGGCTTCAACTGCCCACGAACGGATGTGCTAGATAGTTCGGCTGTTAGCTTGTGTATAGGCTAGGTAGTTAGTTCTATGTGGGCTCGGCTCCTTTACGGTCCAACTATTACTGCACGGGTGCTGTAGATATCCATATCATCCGTCAATTTCAATCTGATCGCTCTCATTTTCCCCACTTAATTCTTTTAATAAATAAAAATAAACACCCAATTTGTCTGGTGAAAAATCTCCTACGGCTGCTTGGCGCGTAACAGAACGCACGTCTTCCCCAGTCCTCCTTGATCGTCCTCCTTGTAGCCAGAACGTGACCAAGGTATATGCTGATCTATAGGTGGCATAGAGGAAATCTCCCTTTTGCCCTATCTCTCTACTGATAGTCTCCCTCACGCTGATCTGCAAGTTTAGGTGGCATAAAGATCTTCCTTTTTCCCAATCTCTCTACTGATTCTCCTCCTCTGGCTGATCTGCAAGTGGTGTAGGCGATCTCCTTTTTGAACTCACTTTTACCATCCTTCTCCTAGCAACAAAAAAGAAGCTAATCAATCTCAAGGTATGTGACATGTGGCGTGATTCTCTTCATGTTCTGAAAGGCAATAAGAGAATTCATAGACTGATTTTGCTATATGATCACAGATTACAAAAATAAGACAAGGTCTATTGGAGAGTATGAGTAACTGCAATGAAGACTCAAACAGGTACCATCAATTTTAATAAATTCAGTAGTAGCTAAATTCCAGAGGAGCCGAACCCTCCAAACTACTAGTGGAAAAATCAAAAGTGATAATGAAGGAAGGAGATCCAAAATTTATTCCCGCACCTTTTAGATGATGTTAGAGTGAAAAAATATATTTGAACAGAAGTGATCTCTATTGTTCTGAATAAGCTCAACATAAAATATATGAATGTAGTCAGATCTGTACATGCAAGTTGTACCATAGGTGCTTTGCTAACAGAAGTGATCTCTATTGTGTTGAATAAGCTCAAGATAAAATACATGAATGTAGTTAGATCTGTACATGCAAGTTGTACCATAAGTGCTTTGCTCATGAAATACTTGGGATTTCCAATACTTGACAGGAGATTAATGTAGATGATCTCCCTTTTGCCTTTCTTCTCCTAGCAAAAAAATACGATCAATCTCAAGGTATGTGACATATGTGTTAGAGATATATTTGGGATACTTGTATTTGGTAGTCTAGGATTTGTAATCCGTCTCCTACCTTATCTCCAGGAGAGGCTTCTTGCCCTTCAAGTCTTGTACTCAATATATACTCGCCCTCGAGGCTCAGTAATACATCTATCATATTCCGCAACAATTCATCTCTCTCCCTTCTAACAATATGCTCTAATTGTATTCATGTTCTCAAGGCAGCAAGAGAATTACTATAGACTGAATTTGCTATGCTATCACAAATTACAGAAAAGGAAACGACAAGGTCTAATGGAGAATACGACCAACTCCAACAAAGATTCAAACAAGTACACTCAATTTTGTAAATTCTCAGGCCATATCATCATATTCTTCTAGTGTAACTAGACAAATAAATTAAGATATGCCTATTTTTTACAAGACAAATACGATTCCTAGTTGGATGCCTCAAATTGGTATGAAATTTAATTCCAAAAAAGTGGCTTGTGGCTTTTGTACTTGTTATGGAGGTCAAATTGGTTTTGATGTAAGGGTAAATTATGAAAATAAGAGCAAACTTGATGGGGCAATCACTTCGGCGAGATACGTTTGTTCCAATGAGGGCTACATAAGAATAGACAGAAGAGATCATAATACCAAGCATCCTCGTGCAGAAACAAGGACTGGTTGTAAAGTTCGGATGGGAATCACCATCAACCGAGAAACAGGAAATTATGAAGTACACAAGTTAGTCCCTGAACACGACCATGTCTTGCGATTTCCTGGAACATGCCACTTGATGCCATCACAAAGGAAGATATCACCCTTTCAAGCTTTTGATATTGAAACTACAGTTGATTGGGGAATTGTACCAAAAGCAACCCATAAGTTGGCAAGTTGGTGGGTCATTAAACCTTACCTACACACCTCGTGATTACAAGAACTATTTGCGAACCAAGCATCAAAGGGAGCTGATGTATGGTGAAGCTGGAAGTATGCTTAAGTACTTTCAAGATAAGAAAAAAGAGAATCTTGCATTTGAATATGATGTCGAGATAAGTAATGGCCGAAAGGCTTGTATCCGGCTTCTTTGCCTCTTCTTCTATCAATATATGATTGATGTCTACTACACAACTTGTTCTTGTAGACTCGTGTTGGGCCTCCAAGCGGAGAGTTTTGTAGGACAGTAGCAAATTTCCCTCAAGTGGATGACCTAAGGTTTATCAATCCGTGGGAGGTGTAAGATGAAGATGGTCTCTCTCAAACAACCCTGCAACCAAATAATAAAAAGTCTCTTGTATAGGTGAACTAGTTCGGCGAAGAGATGGTGATACAAGTGTAGTAATGATAGTAGATATTGGTTTTTGTAATAGGAACAATAAAAAACAGCAAGGTAGCATGTAACGCCCCAGATGTAACATGCCATATTTGTACTCCAACTCTTGCCATTTCCGGCTATGTGATATGATATTTCCCTCCGTGGTTGGGTTTTCCCCTCTTGTTGTATTTTGTTCGTGTAATGCATTTCATATCATGTCATCATGTGCATCGCATTTGCATACGTGTTCGTTTCATGTTTCCGAGCATCTTCCCCGTTGTCCGTTTTGTCATCCGGCGCTCCTATGTTCCCCGGCGTCCCCTTTTGCATTTCCTTCGTGTTCGGGTATCAAACTTTCTCGGAATGGGCCGAGGCTTGACATGTGGCCTTGGTTTACTACCGGTAGACCGCCTGTCAAGTTTCGTATCATTTGGACTTCGTTTGGTACTCCAACGGTTAACCGAGGGTCCGAATAGGCCTCGTGTGTGTTGCAGCCCAAAACCCCTTCTAAACAGTCCAATAACCCATCTAAGACACTCCCATGTCCTTCGTCGTTCGATCACGATCCCGTGGCCGAAAACCGCTCTCCATTTGGAGCTTCCTAGCTCCTCCTACCTATAAAAAGGCATCCCCTCCTCCAATTCCGGATCAAACACCCCTAACCCTAGTCCAAATCGCCCCGCCGCCGCCGGACGTGTCCGGGCCGCGCCGAACGCCGTCCGCCGCCGCTCGCGGCCAACCCGCGCGCGCCACGTGGCCCCTGGCCGCCGCGCGCCGCCCCGGCCCGCTGAGCCCGCGGTGAGCCCGCGCTCGGCCGCGCCGGGCCCAGCCGCTCCGCCGCCTCGCCCGCGGGCGCCTGCCCGCGCCGCCGCCCGACCTCGACCGGCCGGCCCCCGCCGCCTCGCCGGCCGGCGCCCCCGCGCCGCCCGCCCACGTCGCCGTCGGCCGCGACCGGCCCCGCCGCTCCTCCTCCGCCTCGTCCCGCCGTCGCCGGCGCCGGATCCGGCCGGATACGGCCCGGATCCACCTCCCCGCGCCGCCCCGAGCTTGTTCCGGCCGATCTCCGGCGAGCACGCCGGCCATCCTCGATCCACGCGTCGGTTGACTTTCTTTCCCCCTCTCAAATATCTCCAAGTCATATAATTTTTGCATTATGTTCACCGGTTCATCATGGCATAACTTTGCGTCCGTAGCTCCGTTTCATGCGTATAATATGCCAAACTGTTCGTCTCAGAGAGTACTTCATTTTATCCTTTTGCATCATTTTCATTTGAGGTCATCTTGATGCCCAAAATGCTGTCGGTGGAGGGCTAGTTGATGTTAGTTGCTGGATCTTATCTGATCTTGCACTTTTGTCATTTTTGCCATGATGGATGTGTACCTCCTATGTAGTTGAGTCCTTCATGAGTTTTGTTATATGCCATGTCTTCTATCCAGGGAATTTTACGATGTATTTTTCTGATCTCTGTGGTGACTAGCACAAGCATGCAAAGTAGGGCTGTTGATGTTGCTGATTTCAGAGACTTAGTGATTTCACTAAGTCCCTGACTGTTGTTATTTCGATGCCACATGTTCATGTTGTTTCTGAGAGATCTATGCATAATTTGAGCATGATCAGTAAGGGTGATTTAAGCATATGGATTTTATCTATCCATCCATGCTTTTGTTTGTATTTATGGAGTGCTTTAGCTTGAGTCAATCGAGCTCTACATTTGCTTCAAAATATTCCTGGCAGATTGTTTACTTGTTATTCAATTTTGCCAAGCTTGTTGTAGTTGATCCGTGCACGATATGTTATTGTTCTTGCCATGCTTAGCTTGTATGCCATGTCTACTTGATGTAAGTATACTTAGTTTATCATGAAATGCTCTGTAGTGAGTGCATCGAGCTCATGAACATGCCTACTCGTTATCTGTTTTTGACATGTCCAGTTTTCTGCTAAGTCTGAAACCTGTAACGAAACTTGCTTAATTGACATGGGTGTTATTGTATTTTCTGGTCCTTTTTGGCTTATGGTCAGTAAGGGACTTTTGTTAAGTACTTTGAATATATTCATGCCATGCTATATTTTGCCATGTTCTGAACCTGTAGCATGTAGTTTCATTGCTCTGAACATGTCATCCTGATGTTAGTTTCTGCTATGTTGTTATTTTCACTAAGTCTGAACCTGTTATCTTTTGCACTTTTGCCATGCTTGTTTGAACCTGCTCTGATGTGAATTAGCCGTAGCTCAGTGTTCATCTTTTGTCAAGCATCTTGAGTAGGTTACTGTCATATGCTTTGTTGATACGTTTGGGTGTAGTAGCTTAATTTCTTGTTGCTTGCTAAATAGCATCATGCTGTTAAACTCAGATTCATGCCATTCTTGTTTTGCTTGTCATTTGCAAACCGTACATCCGATTCCGGTGATCTTTATATCGATTTCAACCGAAATCATCTCATCTATCCAGCGGCATACTTGGTTTGCCAAGATCATGCCTGGTTCATCTTTTCTCTTCCCGTGCACGCATATGCATTGCATATCACATCCCGCATACCATGCCATGTTTTGCATCATGTTGCTTGCGCATTGCATCGTGATTGATGGATGTCCCCTTTGCTTGTGTTCTTGCTTTGGGTAGAGCCGGGAGACGAGTACGTGAACGAGGAACCTGTTGAGAACGCTTACGAGGATCAAGCCTTCGACAACCCTGAGAACTTTGCAGGCAAGATGACCATACCCTCGAAATCACTTCTATCTTTGCTTGCTAGATGCTCGCTCTTTTGCTATGCCTATGCTACGATACCTACCACTTGCTATATCTTGCCACCCATTTTGCCATGTCAGCCCCTAACCATCCATGTCCTAGCAAACCGTTGATTGGCTATGTTACCGCTTTGCTCAGCCCCTCTTATAGCGTTGTTAGTTGCAGGTGAAGACGAAGTTTGTTCCTTGTTGGAACATGGAGGTGTTGTTCCTTGTTGGAACATGATTGCTTTGGGATATCACAATATTACTTATCTGTTTAATGCATCTATATACTTGGTAAAGGGTGGAAGGCTCGGCCTTATGCCTGGTGTTTTGTTCCACTCTTGCCACCCTAGTTTCCGTGATACCGGTGTTATGTTCCCGGATTTTGCGTTCCTTACACGGTTGGGTGATTTATGGGACCCCCTTGACAGTTCGCTTTGAATAAGACTTTTCCAGCAAGGCCCAACATTGCCTTTTACCATTTGCCACCTAAGGCTTTTTCCCTTGGGTTCTTCAGACTCAAGGGTCATCTTTATTTTACACCCCCGGGCCAGTTCTCCTTCGAGTGCTGGTCCAAACTAGAGCACCGTGCGGGACCGTCCCTTGGCAACTTGGGTTATGTTGGTACCTGTACGCTTCGCTTATCCGGATGTGCCCTGAGACCGAGATATGTGCAGCTCCTATCAGGATTTGTCGGCACAATCGGGCGGCTTTGCTGGACTTGTTTTATTGCTGCCGAAATGTCTTGTAGTCCGGGATTCCGAGATTGATCGGGTCTTCCCGGTAGAAGGAATATCCTTCGTTGACCGTGAGAGCTTATAATGGGCTAAGTTGGGACACCCCTGCAGGGTATTATCTTTCGAAAGCCGTGCCCGCGGTTATGAGGCAGATGGGAATTTGTTGATGTCCGGTTGTAGAAAACCTGAAGTTGACCTTAATTAAAACACATCAACCGCGTGTGTTACCGTGATGGTCTCTTCTCGGCGGAGTCCGGGAAGTGAACACGGTGTTGGAGTTATGCATGACGTAAGTAGTTCAGGATCACTTCTTGATCACTACTAGTTCACGACCGTGCTTTGCCTTCTCTCCTCGCGCTCATTTGCGTATGTTAGCCACCATATATGCTAGTCGCTTGCTGCAGCTCCACTCCATTACCCCTTCCTTCCTATAAGCTTAAATAGTCTTGATCTCGCGGGTGTGGGATTGCTGAGTCCCCGTGACTCACCAGATACTATCACCACAGTTGCAGGTGCCGACGATGCCAGTGCAGATGATGCGACTGAGCTCAAGTGGGAGTTCGACGAGGAACGTGGTCGCTATTATGTTTCCTTTCCTGATGATCAGTAGTGGAGCCCAGTTGGGGTCGATCCGGGGATCTGTTTAGCATGTGGGGTTATCTTCTTTTATTTTGGTTCCGTAGTCGGACCTTGAGTGTATTTGGATGATGAATGTTTAATTATGTACTTGTGTGAAGTGGCGAGTGTAAGCCAACTATGTACTCTTTCCCTTATTTATATTACATGGGTTGTGTGAAGATTACCTCACTTGCGACATTGCTTTCAATGCGGTTATGCCTCTAAGTCGTGCTTCGACACGTGGGAGATATAGCCGCATCGAGGGCGTTACAAGTTGGTAATCAGAGCCTTCCCCGACCTTAGGAGCCCCCACTGATTGATCGTTTTTAGCGGCCGAGTTGTGTCTAGAAAAATGTTTTGAGTCATTTAGGAATTATATATCGGAGAGTTTAGGAATTCTTTTTACTCCCCAGTCCCTTCGACCTTCTGGTGAGGTATCCTGACATAGAGTTTTGACTCTTCTCTTCTGAAATTTCACTAAATTTTTTTTTAGGATCACGCGGGTATCTTATAATCGTTCCGATGGTTTTATGATGACAACATTGTCTTGGTTGCCTCCTGACATTTAGGGGTTGTGGCAGTGTCCCGGGGAGTTGAGCTCCGAGGTGTTGTCGTCATAATTTTATCGTTGCGGTTCTGGAATACTTGAGTTTAGTACGCCGACATCAAAAATCTCTTTTGTACAGTTGTTGGTGAGATAATCCCGATAGCCCAGTACTGTGGCGAGTGCGGGAGTATTGCCATGACTTGTATAACGGATGCTTTTCGAAGGTTGAGGTAAACGATTTCCGAAGGTTTCTTGGTTATGTGTTGAAGGATGGATACAGCTGGTTGTAGGATTTGCTAGTTTGGGTGAGATATTATGCTTCCCCTGTATCCCCAACACCTGATTGCATAACCAGAAAGTTTCGGGAGTTTGTAGGTGGGAATTCATGTAGCTCTAGTATTTTCTTCCGCAGATATTTGGTTCGTGATTGGGTAATCCTTACCGAGTATTTGTTCATATCCGTACCTTGTTGATTTTATTTCCATACCGGTTCTAAGTGGCTTCTCAACTTATGGAAGTGTGATGATTAACTTTGGAATACATTCGTTCTTTCTCGTTCGAATGTTTATTGAAGACTATATGTTGCAATTTTCGATCCTTTGATTCAGCTTGAACATATCTTTTTCAAGATGCTAACGGATGTCATCGTCTCTTCAGGATGGCTCCGCCAACGCGTCAGAATCCGGAACGCAATGAAGGGAATCAGGCTAACCCTCCGCAGCCACCTCCGCCTCCGGAGGCATGGCAAGCCCTGATGACTGCCACAAATGCCAATGCTCAGATTCTGATTCAGCTCTTGCAAGATCGTAACCAAGGGCAAGGTAATCAAGGGAATCAAGGCCAAGGCAACAATCAGCAGAACTTTGCTACTCTCAATCAGTTCCTTGCTAATCAGCCAAAGACCTTCAGCTACTGTGTCGAGGCCACTGATGCCGATGATTGGCTCGTCGACATCAACAAACATTTCGAGTGCAGTAACGTCAGACCTGAGGACTTTGTCAAGTTTGCCTCCTTTCAACTCAAAGATCAAGCTGCTGAATGGTTCCAGCAATACAAAGCTTCCAGAGCAGGTCGTGTGATTACCTGGGATGAGTTCCGCAGTGACTTCAAAGCCCATCACATTCCTGAAAGTGTTGTTGAGAGTAAGCGTGAGGAGTTCCGCAATCTCAAGCAAGGCAACATGTCTGTGTATCAATACAACACCCAGTTCCAGAAGCTCTCTCGCTTTGCTAAGCAGGACATCCCTGATGAGAAAAGTATGATCTATCAATTCAGACGTGGTCTCAAAGAAGAATTGCAACTAGCTCTTGTCCTTTTTGAGCCGAAGAAGTATGATGAATTCTACAACATGGCTCTGAAACAAGAAGCTGCTCAGCTCAGGTGTGAGGCATCTAAGAAGAGAGTCAGGGACGCAGTTCAGTCCTCTTCTTCCTCACTGGTGGCTGCCAAGCAACAGAAGTTCTGGTTGCCTCCTCCTCCTCCGTTCCGTCAGCCTTATCAGCAGAAGAACAAGGGTGGCAATGGCTCTTCCCACCCACCCAACCCTGGCTATCAGAACAAGTCTCAGAATCAAGCTCCAAGGTCAAATGCTCCTTACCATCGTCCGCTCTCAGAGGTGACTTGCAACAAATGTCAGCAAAAGGGTCACTATGCGAACAAATGCTTCAACCAAAGGCGCCTTCCGCCTCCTCCTCCTGTGAGATCTTCAAGCAATGCAATGGTCAAGCATAATTCCAAGCATGCCAAGGTGAACATGATGAATGCAGCTCAAGCAGAGGGTTCTTCAGAAGTGATCATGGGTAACCTTCCTGTTAATGATATTCCTGCTAAAGTCTTATTCGATACTGGTGCATCGCATTGTTTCATGTCAAGGTCGTTCTTTGCAAAGAATGATTTTTCTTGGTCTTACCTGGATAAACCTTTGGGTGTTATTTCTCCGGGGAAGTCAATGAGAGCAAACTCGATAGTTCCCGATGTCTCTATCAAGATGGGCGATTATAAATTTCTATCTTCTCCAATGGTGCTTGGTGACTCTGATATTGATCTTATTCTCGGGATGGACTGGCTCTATAAGCACAAGGCTCAACTTGATTGTGCTGCCAGGGAAATTCAATTGACTCATTCTTCTGACGATGTGATCATCTATGCCACTCGTGATGATACCATTCGGTTGTTTGCTCTCAATGAGAAGGGTGAATTGGATCCCATCTCTCAAATTCCAGTCGTCTATGAGTATCAAGATGTCTTTCCAGAAGAGCTTCCGGGTATGCCTCCTCGCCGGCCAGTTGAATTCGTTATTGATCTTGAGCCTGGCATGGAACCCGTTTGCAAGCGTCCTTACAAGCTTGGACCAGAAGAGTTGAAGGAATTGAAGAAACAACTCGATGAACAAGAGCGTATGGGTCTGATCAGACCGAGTTCTTCTCCTTGGGGTTGTGGTGTTCTTTTTGTCCAGAAGAAGGATGGCACGGACCGACTTTGCGTCGATTACCGTCCATTGAATAAGAAGACAATCAAGAACAAGTACCCACTTCCCAACATCAATGAGCTATTCGAGCAACTCAAAGGTGCTAAAGTGTTCTCCAAGCTTGACCTTCGTATGGGTTATCATCAAATTCGCATTCGTGAAGAAGATATTCCCAAGACAACATTCAGAACAAGCTATGGTTCTTATGAATATACTGTCATGTCATTCGGCCTTGTCAATGCTCCTCCAACATTCACTCGCTTGATGAATTTCATCTTCAACCCCTACACCAATGAATTCGTCTTGGTCTATCTCGATGATATTTTGGTCTTCTCCAAGAATAAGAAGGATCATGCCATTCATTTGCGTTTGGTGCTCGACAGGCTCAGAGAGCATAAATTATATGCGAAGTTCTCCAAATGTGAATTTTGGCTTGATGAAGTTCTTTACCTTGGGCACATCATCTCTGCCAAGGGCATCGCTGTTAATCCTGAGAAGGTGTCTGAAGTTCTGAATTGGGAACCTCCTCAGAATGTAAAGCAGCTTCACAGTTTTCTTGGACTTGCAAGCTATTGCCGAAGATTCATTGAGAATTTCTCAAAGATTGCAAAGCCTCTTTCCAACCTCCTCCAGAAGCATGCGAAGTATGTCTGGTCTCCTGAGTGTGACGTTGCTTTCAACACTCTCAAACAGAAACTCGTCACTGCTCCAGTTTTGACTCCTCCTGATGAATCCAAGCCTTATGAAGTTTTCTGTGATGCTTCCCTTCAAGGTCTCGGTGCTGTTCTGATGCAAGAGAAGAGAGTTGTGGCCTATACCTCTCGCCAGTTGAAGCCCAACGAGAATAACTACCCCACTCACGATCTTGAGTTGGCGGTAGTTGTCCATGCTCTAATAACATGGAGACATTTCCTGTTGGGAAGGAAAGTGGACATTTTCACCGATCACAAGAGTCTCAAGTACATCTTCACTCTGCCTCACCTCAACCTCAAGCAAACTCGATGGGTCGAAATGATTCAAGAGTATAATCCGAGTATTGAATATACTCCAGGCAAGGCTAATGTGATTGCGGATGCTTTGAGCAGGAAGGCTTATTGCAACAGCTTAATCCTCAAGCCCTTTCAACCGGATCTTTGTGAAGCTTTCCGCAAGTTGAATCTTCAAGTTGTTCCTCAAGGTTTTCTTGCCAACCTCATAGTCTCTCCTACCTTGGAAGATCAAATTCGTGAGGCTCAGCTCCTAGATACCATGGTGAAGAAGGTGAAACGTGGTATTGACAAGGGCATTTCCAAGTACAAGTGCTATCGAGTTGATGACAGAGATACTCTTTTCTTCGAGGACCGGATCGTGGTCCCAAAGGGTGATCTTCGTAAAGTCATTATGAATGAAGCGCATAATTCTCTTCTGTCGATTCATCCTGGAAGTACGAAGATGTACCATGACCTCAAGCAGTCGTATTGGTGGACTCGAATGAAGCGTGAGATTGCTCAGTTCGTAAATGAATGTGATGTCTGCAGAAGGGTGAAGGCAGAACACCAACGACCAGCTGGTCTCCTCCAACCTCTTGCTATTCCTGAATGAAAGTTTGATCATATTGAAATGGACTTCGTGACTGGTTTTCCAAAGTCCAAGCGTGGAAATGATGTTATCTTCGTCGTCATCGACAAGCTCACCAAAGTGGCTCATTTTCTTCCTATCAAAGAGTCAATCACAGCAGCGCAGCTGGCAGAGCTGTACACCTCCAGAATTGTCTCCTTGCATGGCATTCCACAATTGATCTCTTCAGACCGTGGCAGCATCTTTACATCCAAGTTTTGGGATTCTTTTCAGAAGGCCATGGGCACAAATATTCGCTTCAGCACAGCTTTCCATCCTCAAACCAGTGGGCAAGTCGAGCGTGTCAACCAAATTCTTGAAGATATGCTCAGGGCTTGTGTTATCTCTTTTGGCATGAAGTGGGAGGATTGCCTTCCATATGCTGAGTTTTCTTACAACAACAGCTTTCAAGTCAGCTCGGGCAAAGCCCCATTCGAGATTCTCTATGGCAGAAAGTGCCGTACCCCTCTCAATTGGTCTGAAACCGGTGAACGTCAACTCCTTGGCAATGATTTGATCTCAGAGGCTGAAGATATGTGTAAGGTCATTCGTGAGAACCTCAAAGCCACGCAATCGCGCCAGAAGAGCTATTACGACAGTAAGCACCGTGATTTGACATTCGAGATCGAAGATCATGTTTACCTCCGCGTCTCTCCAATGAAAGGAACTCGTCGCTTCGGTATCAAGGGGAAGCTTGCCCCTAGATACGTGGGCCCTTTCAAGATAGTCGGCAAGAGAGGTGATCTCGCCTATCAACTTGAGCTTCCCTCCAACTTTGCAAATGTGCATGATGTCTTCCACGTGTCACAGCTTCGCAAGTGCTTCAAGACTCCTGAGCGCACCATCAACTTCGAAGAGATTGATCTTCAAGAAGATTTGTCCTATCATGAGCACCCCGTTGCTATTCTTGAAGAAACTGAGCGCAAGACTCGCAACAAGTCAATCAAATTTCTGAAAGTGAAGTGGTCACATCATTCCGACCGAGAAGCCACCTGGGAACGCGAGGACCACCTCCGTTCCGAATATCCGGAGTTTTTCTCTCAGTCCTAGATCTCGGGACGAGATCTTTTCGTACTGGTGGAGAGTTGTAACGCCCCAGATGTAACATGCCATATTTGTACTCCAACTCTTGCCATTTCCGGCTATGTGATATGATATTTCCCTCCGTGGTTGGGTTTTCCCCTCTTGTTGTATTTTGTTCGTGTAATGCATTTCATATCATGTCATCATGTGCATCGTATTTGCATACGTGTTCGTTTCATGTTTCCGAGCATCTTCCCCGTTGTCCATTTTGTCATCCGGCGCTCCTATGTTCCCCGGCGTCCCCTTTTGCATTTCCTTCGTGTTCGGGTATCAAACTTTCTCGGAATGGGCCGAGGCTTGACATGTGGCCTTGGTTTACTACCGGTAGACCGCCTGTCAAGTTTCGTATCATTTGGACTTCGTTTGGTACTCCAACGGTTAACCGAGGGTCTGAATAGGCCTCGTGTGTGTTGCAGCCCAAAACCCCTTCTAAACAGCCCAATAACCCATCTAAGACACTCCCATGTCCTTCGCCGTTCGATCACGATCCCGTGGCCGAAAACCGCTCTCCATTTGGAGCTTCCTAGCTCCTCCTACCTATAAAAAGGCATCCCCTCCTCCAATTCCGCATCAAACACCCCTAACCCTAGTCCAAATCACCCCGCCGCCGCCGGACGTGTCCGGGCCGCGCCGGACGCCGTCCGCCGCCGCTCGCGCCACGTGGCCCCTGGCCGCCGCGCGCCGCCCCGGCCCGCTGAGCCCGCGGTGAGCCCGCGCTGGGCCGCGCCGGGCCCAGCCGCTCCGCCGCCTCGCCCGCGGGCGCCTGCCCGCGCCGCCGCCCGACCTCGACCGGCCGGCCCCCGCCGCCTCGCCGGCCGGCGCCCCCGCGCCGCCCGCCCACGTCGCCGTCGGCCGCGACCGGCCCCGCCGCTCCTCCTCCGCCTCGTCCCGCCGTCGCCGGCGCCGGATCCGGCCGGATACGGCCCGGATCCACCTCCCCGCGCCGCCCCGAGCTTGTTCCGGCCGATCTCCGGCGAGCACGCCGGCCATCCTCGATCCACGCGTCGGTTGACTTTCTTTCCCCCTCTCAAATATCTCTAAGTCATATAATTTTTGCATTATGTTCACCCGTTCATCATGGCATAACTTTGCGTCCGTAGCTCCGTTTCATGCGTATAATATGCCAAACTGTTCGTCTCAGAGAGTACTTCATTTTATCCTTTTGCATCATTTTCATTTGAGGTCATCTTGATGCCCAAAATGCTGTCGGTGGAGGGCTAGTTGATGTTAGTTGCTGGATCTTATCTGATCTTGCACTTTTGTCATTTTTGCCATGATGGATGTGTACCTCCTATGTAGTTGAGTCCTTCATGAGTTTTGTTATATGCCATGTCTTCTATCCAGGGAATTTTACGATGTATTTTTCTGATCTCTGTGGTGACTAGCACAAGCATGCAAAGTAGGGCTGTTGATGTTGCTGATTTCAGAGACTTAGTGATTTCACTAAGTCCCTGACTGTTGTTATTTCGATGCCACATGTTCATGTTGTTTCTGAGAGATCTATGCATAATTTGAGCATGATCAGTAAGGGTGATTTAAGCATATGGATTTTATCTATCCATCCATGCTTTTGTTTGTATTTGTGGAGTGCTTTAGCTTGACTCAATCGAGCTCTACATTTGCTTCAAAATATTCCTGGCAGATTGTTTACTTGTTATTCAATTTTGCCAAGCTTGTTGTAGTTGATCCGTGCACGATATGTTATTGTTCTTGCCATGCTTAGCTTGTATGCCATGTCTACTTGATGTAAGTATACTTAGTTTATCATGAAATGCTCTGTAGTGAGTGCATCGAGCTCATGAACATGCCTACTCGTTATCTGTTTTTGACATGTCCAGTTTTCTGCTAAGTCTGAAACCTGTAACGAAACTTGCTTAATTGACATGGGTGTTATTGTATTTTCTGGTCCTTTTTGGCTTATGGTCATTAAGGGACTTTTGTTAAGTACTTTGAATATATTCATGCCATGCTATATTTTGCCATGTTCTGAACCTGTAGCATGTAGTTTCATTGCTCTGAACATGTCATCCTGATGTTAGTTTCTGCTATGTTGTTATTTTCACAAAGTCTGTGAACCTGTTATCTTTTGCACTTTTGCCATGCTTGTTTGAACCTGCTCTGATGTGAATTAGCCGTAGCTCAGTGTTCATCTTTTGTCAAGCATCTTGAGTAGGTTACTGTCATATGCTTTGTTGATACGTTTGGGTACAGTAGCTTAATTTCTTGTTGCTTGCTAAGTAGCATCATGCTGTTAAACTCAGATTCATGCCATTCTTGTTTTGCTTGTCATTTGCAAACCGTGCATCCGATTCCGGTGATCTTTATATCGATTTCAACCGAAATCATCTCATCTATCCAGAGGCATACTTGGTTTGCCAAGATCATGCGTGGTTCATCTTTTCTCTTCCCGTGCACGCATATGCATTGCATATCACATCCCGCATACCATGCCATGTTTTGCATCATGTTGCTTGCGCATTGCATCGTGATTGATGGATGTCCCCTTTGCTTGTGTTATTGCTTTGGGTAGAGCCGGGAGACGAGTACGTGAACGAGGAACCTGTTGAGAACGCTTACGAGGATCAAGCCTTCGACAACCCTGAGAACTTTGCAGGCAAGATGACCATACCCTCGAAATCACTTCTATCTTTGCTTGCTAGATGCTCGCTCTTTTGCTATGCCTATGCTATGATACCTACCACTTGCTATATCTTGCCACCCATTTTGCCATGTCAGCCCCTAACCATCCATGTCCTAGCAAACCGTTGATTGGCTATGTTACCGCTTTGCTCAGCCCCTCTTATAGCGTTGTTAGTTGCAGGTGAAGACGAAGTTTGTTCCTTGTTGGAACATGGAGGTGTTGTTCCTTGTTGGAACATGATTGCTTTGGGATATCACAATATTACTTATCTGTTTAATGCATCTATATACTTGGTAAAGGGTGGAAGGCTCGACCTTATGCCTGGTGTCTTGTTCCACTCTTGCCACCCTAGTTTCCGTGATACCGGTGTTATGTTCCCGGATTTTGCGTTCCTTACACGGTTGGGTGATTTATGGGACCCCCTTGACAGTTCGCTTTGAATAAGACTTTTCCAGCAAGGCCCAACATTGCCTTTTACCATTTGCCACATAAGCCTTTTTCCCTTGGGTTCTGCAGACTCAAGGGTCATCTTTATTTTACACCCCCGGGCCAGTTCTCCTTCGAGTGCTGGTCCAAACTAGAGCACCGTGCGGGACCGTCCCTTGGCAACTTGGGTTATGTTGGTACCTGCACGCTTCGCTTATCCGGATGTGCCCTGAGACCGAGATATGTGCAGCTCCTATCAGGATTTGTCGGCACAATCGGGCGGCTTTGCTGGACTTGTTTTATTGCTGCCGAAATGTCTTGTAGTCCGGGATTCCGAGATTGATCGGGTCTTCCCGGTAGAAGGAATATCCTTCGTTGACCGTGAGAGCTTATAATGGGCTAAGTTGGGACACCCCTGCAGGGTATTATCTTTCGAAAGCCGTGCCCGCGGTTATGAGGCAGATGGGAATTTGTTGATGTCCGGTTGTAGAGAACCTGAAGTTGACCTTAATTAAAACACATCAACCGCGTGTGTTACCGTGATGGTCTCTTCTCGGCGGAGTCCGGGAAGTGAACACGGTGTTGGAGTTATGCATGACGTAAGTAGTTCAGGATCACTTCTTGATCACTACTAGTTCACGACCGTGCTTTTCCTTCTCTCCTCGCGCTCATTTGCGTATGTTAGCCACCATATATGCTAGTCGCTTGCTGCAGCTCCACTTCATTACCCCTTCCTTCCTATAAGCTTAAATAGTCTTGATCTCGCGGGTGTGAGATTGCTGAGTCCCCGTGACTCACCAGATACTATCACCACAGTTGCAGGTGCCGACGATGCCAGTGCAGATGATGCGACCGAGCTCAAGTGGGAGTTCGACGAGGAATGTGGTCGCTATTATGTTTCCTTTCCTGATGATCAGTAGTGGAGCCCAGTTGGGGTCGATCCGGGGATCTGTTTAGCATGTGGGGTTATCTTCTTTTATTTTGGTTCCGTAGTCGGACCTTGAGTGTATTTGGATGATGAATGTTTAATTATGTACTTGTGTGAAGTGGCGAGTGTAAGCCAACTATGTACTCTTTCCCTTATTTATATTACATGGGTTGTGTGAAGATTACCTCACTTGCGACATTGCTTTCAATGCGGTTATGCCTCTAAGTCGTGCTTCGACACGTGGGAGATATAGCCGCATCGAGGGCGTTACATAGCAAGTAACAAAAGTGAGCACAAACGGTATTGCAATGCTTGAAAATGAGGCCTAGGGTCCGTACTTTTGCTAGTGCAATCTCCCAACAATGCTAATCTAACTGGATCATATAACCATCCCTAAACGTGTGATGAAGATTCACTCCAAAGTTCTTATCTAGCGAAGAACATAAGAAGAAATTGTTTGTAGGGTACAAAACCACCTTAAAGTTATTCTTTCCATTTGATCTATTCAAGAGTTCGTACTGAAATAACGCAAAGTTATTCTTTCGGTTCGATCTATCCAAGAGTTCATAGTAAAGTAACACCATATGATACGCATCAACCAACTCTAATGTCACCTACATACTCCAATGTTACCACAAGTATCCATGAGTTAATTATATGATACGCATCAAACAATTTCAGATTCATACCGGAGAAAAACCTCAAAGAGTGCCCCAAGATTTCTACCGGAGAAACAAGGACGAAAACATGCATGAACCCCTATGCATAGATTATCCCAATGTCACCTCGGGAATCCGCGAGTTGAGTGCCAAAACATATACTAAGTGAATCAATATAATACCCCATTATCACCACGAGTATTCATATGCAACACATATATCAAGTGCTCTCAAATCCATAAAAATATCCAATCCGATAAAACAAAATCTCAAAGGGAAAACTCAATTCATCACAACAAGATAGAGAGGGAGAAACATCATATGATTCAACTATATTAACAAAGCCCGCGATACATCAAGATCGTTCCATCAAGAACACGAGAGAGAGAGAGATTAAACACATAGCTACTGGTACAAACCCTTAGCCCCGAGGGTGGACTACTCCCACCTCATCATGGTGGCCGCCGGGATGATGAAGATGACCACCAGTGATGATTTCCCCCTCTGGCAGGGTGCCCGAAACGGGGTCTAGATTGGTTTTTCATGGCTACAGACGCTTGCAACGACGGAACTTCTCATCCAGGGTTATTTCTGTTTTTTTGTAATTATATGATTTTTTGGCGTTGGTTTCACACAAAGATGGGCCTCGAGGTGAGCATAACACATCTTGGCGAGCCAGGCCCCTCTGGCGCGCCCTGGTGGGTTGTGTCCACCTCATAGCTCTTCTGGCCCTCCCACGAAGCTTCTAGTGCCTCTTTTGTTCCAAAAAAATCATCAAAAAGTTTCGTTGCATTGGGTGAACTTTTATTTCTGCACAAAAAACAACATCACGGTAGTTCTATTGAAAACAACGTTTATCCGGGTTAGTTCCATCCAAATCACACCAAAACCATATAATTTTTTTTGTAAACATGGCTTGAATACTTAATAAATTATAGATACGTTGGAGACGTATCAGCATCCCCAAGCTTAATTCCTACTCGTCCTCGAGTAGGTAAATGATAAAAGAAATAATTTATGAAGTGTGAATGCTAGCAAAGTGCATAAGTTTGATCAATGATAATTTCAATCACCTTTTCTAGCATCATAACAACAGTTCTTTCTCATAAAACTTCTCATGTTAAAGTGTCAACCAATTCACATGTTAAGGTTCAAACAATGAATTCTTTCGAAACTCAACAACCTATATTCTTACTCACCAAACAATTGCAATTCAACTTATTCAACAGAGTCTAAGTAAGAGCTCCACACACTCAATCATCATATAGTCTTCTATGATTGCTAGTAGTCAAAGCATACTTTTAGAAAAAATGGCATCCATCGAACACAGAGAAGGGTAGGGGCTTAATGTTTCGCTTCCCAACTCATTTATCATAGAGATAATTGTCAACAATAATAAATCATGATCAAATATATTTGACTGGCCATATGTGCCTAGATCTTTCCCCACCACATGATGCTTTCCAACTAGAGAATAATTGAGGTTGAAATGAGAATGTATTCTATTGAATCTTGCATATAAGTAAATACCAAAATAAAAGATAGGCCCTTCGCAGAGGAAAACAGAGGTTGTCATGCGCTTTTTATTTGGATGCCCAAGCTCTTAATGCAAAGGAACACCATGTTATATTGCCCCTTATGATAGCAACCTTTTATTATGCAGTCCATCGCTTTTATTACTTTGCCATCACAAGTTCGTACAACGCTCAATTTTGACTTACAATAAAAATCAAACATATTTAGGAGCAATTTTTATTGCTTTATGCACCGATGACAACTTACTTGAAGGATCTTATTCAATCCATAGGTAGGTATGGTGGACACTCATGGCAAGTGTCGGTGTCAAAACCGGCAGATCTCGGGTAGGGGGTCCCAAGCTGTGTGTCATGGATCGACGGGTAACAGGAGATAGGGGACACGATGTTTACCCAAGTTCGGGGCCTCTTAATGGAGGTAATACCCTACTTCCTTCTTGGTTGATCTTGATGAATATATAGATTACAAGAGTTGATCTACCTCGAGATCATATGTTGTGGTCTAAAACCTAAGGGTATGATGAATAATATCATAATGATCCAGCATCTCCCTGTCGACTAGCCCGACCTCGGCTTATATAATGTACCAGAGGCCTAGGATAACAAGAGTCCTAGTCGAATACGTCGGTGGAGAGGAGTCCTTGTCTTGATCACCAAGTCTTGTGGAATCTTCCTCGTGTATACATCGGCTGTCCGAACTAGCCCATGAGTAAACGGCCATGGGGGTCCTCGGCCCAATCCAACTGATCGGGAGACGACGTGGTGAGTACCCCCTAGTCCAGGACACCGTCAGTAGCCCCCTGAACCGGTCTTCAAGTTGGGGACGCTCCTTGGTTCTTCTGAACTGTTCTTCGTCTTCGGTCGTTGGTCTTGAAAACTGGTTCAACAAATCTTCCCATCTTCTATCTTGAGGATTGCCGAGCTAAATCTGAAGATCTCACACGTCGGGTATCCGAGGAGCCCTTTAAGTCTTCGGCCTTTATCAATGCCTTGTTATTTTTATGCCACACCTCGGGTTTGAAGTGTTTGTCGTGCGATAGTGTCCTCTTGCATCCGAGCTCCAACGCCGAACTGCATTCGAGGTATCTTTTGCAGCCGAGCACCAACGCCGGACCGCTTTCGAGCTCCAATGCCGGAATGTATCCGAGCTCCAACGCCGGACTATATCCGAAGAGTCTTGTTATAGCCGAGCTCCAATGCCGGACTGCATTCGAGCTCCAGCGTCAGACTGTATCCGAGCTCCAACGTCGTACTATGTCCAAGCTCCAACGCCAGACTATGTCCAAGCTCCAACGCCGGACTGTATCCGAGCTCCAACATCGGACTATATCCTAGGTGTCATAGATCACCTTGGTTCAAAAAAGTTGAAGGAGTTTAGCCGAGCTTAATGCCAAAAATGCCAGCCACTTGCATCCGAGCTATATCCCGAAGTGCTTTCGAGGTGGTTCAGCACCTCGGTCACGGGCTGATTGTTTGGGGATTTTACTTCCGATGCGTGTAAATTTATTTGCTGTCAATATGTATAACCAGTAGCCCTCAAGGTGTGTGTCAGTCTAAAACCTGAGATGCGCCTGAAGGAAAACATGAAACCACTGATCCTAGTAGCCCCTGAGACTCAGGTTGATTCGCGAAATCGGCCTGAGGATCAGCTCCTAGCTCGGCAGCATACGTAGGAATAGAAACACAGTGTAATATATTAGAAGTAATAGTGATTGGCGGACGGGCCCCTGAGAGAGGGTCGTAAGAAGTCGCTGTGATATATTAGCTTGATGCCAGATAAGTCCCAGATGGTACTTATTGTTGTCCGAAGACGCGCTTGTCCATAGTTCGATCATGCCGAACACTGAGCACTTTGAATTTTCTTCATTGAATAGGCAATGCAGTAGCCCCCGAGCCACTGGTTGGGTGGCAACACCAGATCAGGGGATCGATGTGCCCCTTTAATATTTATAAATAATGAGCGCGAAGCCCAGTAGCCCCCGAGCCTTAATGTGGGCACGGGTGGCCGAATTAAGGATCGATATCTGCTTGACAGAAAAATTTGTTATGTTTAACACAAATTTCTCAAAAAGAGAATAAGATCTCTTAAAGTAGCTTAGAGCTGGTCGAAATCCGAGCTCGCCAACGTAGGCCCCAAGGGGATTAAAAGATGGGTTGTAGTAAATGGATTTTACTTGCAATTTTTATATGTAATGATTCTATGTATCCAAGTACTTTACATCATTAATGCATAGATTCGCATTGTACAAAACTTTGTTGAACGACCATCAGCTTCAATCTCCGCAGCCAGTAGCCGAGGAATGTTTATCCCACTTTATAAAGCCTTTATGAGGGCAAAGATTTATGGCAAACAAGGCAATCCGCCCATATGGTTTTATAAACGAAGGTACACGGAGAGATATGTTATATTACTATTAATGTAAGAAATATCTTCCAAAGAAAATAGTCCCACTATCAATTTATTTCTTTGGGTTGTCATGCTGACCATGATCATGAAACCTCACCTCCGATCAATGTGGGAGGAAAATATTGAGGATTTAGTTTGGGGAAAGTTCTCGAACTCTATGGTCTAATGAAACAAAATTTTCACTTCCGTCATTGCCGACCAATTATATCCTTTAAGATGGCTAGCTTTCGGCTTCACCCAGTCTGTGGTACTAACCCGGACGACCCAGTAGTAACAATCACAGATGTGCTCCCTTTACCGCCTAGACAAACAATCGGGAACGTAGGGGTAAGCACAAGAGCCAGGCAACCCAGCTTGGCCAAAATATTAAGTCAAATTGATGCATATTTATGGCTTTATAACGATAATTACGGAAGGCAGCGCTTGTATAATGAATACAAATGCTAATGATATATGTTTATTTTGACTTCGTTGGGACCGTTTATCATTTGAAAGTGGCCCATCGTCGGCTTCTACCCCTTTGTAGATGCTACGCAGGGTGTTTCCGCTGTAACAAGACAACCCTTAGCCGACGTCTCGATGCCCAGAGGCAGTTGTGTTAGCAGAAACAAGGCAATCAGATATGTGGGCTTTATAACTTTCACTTAGTCATAGGAGCTTCAAGTTGGGAGGCCAGTTACTAGCCCCCGGTTAGTGTTCGGCGACAGCCAAGGTCAAGCCGTAAACACTTTGGCCAATGTTATGAATGTCCCGTCATTTAACACGGGGTGACCTCTATCGATCTTATAGTCATCAGATCGCTGACCAATTTGCACTTATTGTGACAGTCAGTTTTCGGCTTACTCCACTGAGGCGCTTAGCCATTCGAGCTGGAAGCACAATCGCAGTGGTTCTCCCTTTGCACACCTAGCCGAACAAAGTGGAACATAGGAGGCAAGCACAGGAGCTGGGCAATCCAACTGTTGACCAAAGACACAATTCGAATCTAATGCATATAAAGAAATATCTGAAAATGTTTTGCCGAAGACTCCTCGGATTACCTTGGCTTTTGGTGGGTTCGGCTATAGTCCAGCCTCCTGTTAATATTGCCAATGCTTTAAAGGCGTCTGGCATTGCATTGCTCGGGAACTAGTCCCGATGTGGCGCGTATTTTGCTAACGCCGAGGTGTAGTTCGGCAGGAAAGATGCCGAGCTGTGGGTCGGAAAAGATCTCCCGAGTTGAATTAGAATACAGGGCACCTCGGTCATGAGGATGTCCCGCTTCCTGAAATAAAAATATACAAATAGCTAAAAAAGTGCCATAAGCTCGAAAAGCCAAAAAACTTATGTAAAAGCTTGACGTCCAAACTAAATCAAGTCATTTGGTGCCAATCCAAAAACTGGTCTTAAAATAAATTTGTGCTTCCATCGTGCTTTGACACATCCGATCTCTAGACATCAAGTAGGTCAGCCTTCAGCTTCAACCTCATTATCCCAAAGGCGGAGTGTTTCTCAAAGGCCAGTTTGATGAACAAAACTCGAGCGGCTTTAGACCATCTGGCTATTGACCGTATACTCGAGTCGAAAAAGGAGTGGTAGAAAAAGACTTTGCAACGAATTAGAAGAAAACACTTATTATAAAATGGCTCATGTAAATTTACGAGCCCCCATTTAACTTGGGTAAAATAAATACTTTTAACAAACAACATTTTTGACAAACTAAGTTTTTAAGAAATAAATATAATGTTTGGTCGAACCGAACGACAATAAAAAAACTTGAGCATGAAAACGACTTAGCAGGTTAATGTGCTCATCGTTGGTGACGCGGCCCGAGCTTACGGCGGGACGAGGTCCCAGCCCCCAAGCCGGTCTCGAGGTGGCCGAGCGAAGAGCTCGACAATCCAAAGAGGTGAAGCCCCCGTTCTAGCCGAGGTGTGGCGGATGACGTCGGAGTCTCCGGCTGAGTAGGTTGATGAAGCGAACGGCGCGGGGTTGCCAACACAGGGCAGCACGCCAAGGCAACGACACAATTGTGTCGATGGAGGTGGGACAACGACGTTGGCACGCCAAGGTGACAGCGCGTCCCAGTCTAAACCAATCGCCATGCCAGCCAATGTGTCGAAGCTGGTCGGCCAGTGACGTCGATGTCACCGGAGCATGTTGATAAAGAAATAGCGGAGCCCCCGGTCTAGCGGAGGTGTCGAAGCCTCCATGTTAGCCGATGAGTCGAAGTAGGTCGGCGTGATGGACATCGGCTTGAAGAAGCAACAGTGCAGCCATGCCGATGCAGGTCGTAACTCGTGACATGGTCAATGCGGGCTTGATGAAGTGACCATGTGGCGATGCCGGTGTGTCCGCTCCGTGTAATCCGTGGGGCGGTGATGTTGGTGATGATTTATCCTTTGCGATTCCGAACTCTTGTTCGGCTCGCCGAGATGATGATCCGAAGAAGTTGAGCTCGGCTGAAAAAGCGACGACGTGTCTAACGCAGGTCGGCAGCCGTGGAGCAATATTGCCGGACTGGTTTGACACCAGCGTGATGGTGAAGATTACCTCAGAGGAGGCTTAAAATTTTACGGGCATGTGTTCAAAAACAACGCACAATGCCCTAGAAAAAATCATTTAAAAAGGTTGTCCAATATCACGTTCATAAAGAAACATGAATTCGGGTCGGATCAGTATTCGCGCAGAAAATAGATCAGGAAATTGGTCCACTCATCGGAAGGTTCCCGGAGTTTGAACCGTCTGATCAAGCTGAAATTTTGAGGGGTGGTAGATATGGGAATTTCGCAGCAGATGAATGGTTGGATCTTCCAAATGACCTCCGAGCTGGGCTCTGGAAACCACGCCCTAAACTCGTCCAGATTCCCGTCCAGATTTGATAGGGTTCCAGTATATCGTAGATTGCCAGAGATTCCTCTATCGAAACTCGATGAAATTTTGCATGGTTGTTGTAGACTTAATTCCGCACATTTCCACTGAAGCAATCTTCAAAGCGATGCTCGAGGAGGCGGTGACATTGGATATAAATTTGCTATTCAGGAAAACAGCACGGTCGCCCGAGGACAATGTTGACGTTGAGCCCCCGAGCTGCATGGATGATTCCTCCATGATCTTGAGAAAGATAGGATTTGATGTTGATAAAGGTCATCGTACGAACATGATGATCTGACGTGGAGTGCAGTCCTCGATCGAGCCAAGGTGACCGGTCGAGCCGGTGATGAAGATGCCGACGTCGCGGTTAATCTGCAGATGAGCCATTGATCCTTTGTTGATCTCACAGCAGAACTCTCATTGAAAGCACCATTGTCGGTGTCAAAACTGGCAGATCTCGAGTAGGGGGTCCCAAGCTGTGTGTCATGGATCGATGGGTAACAGGAGACAGGGGATAGATGTTTACCCAGGTGTGGCACCCTGGCTCAGAGCAACCGGTTTACCCTGCATTGCCATCCCAGAGATCGAGTCTTCTGGCAATACACAACAACATGGTACAAAAATAACCGCTTTATTAATACTAGCGTGGAACAAAGGTCTGATATTACATCGAGATTCAAGGCCAAGCGGCACACATGGTGCTGTTGGACAGTATGTACGTTATTTAATGAACATGGCTGGGGTCTCGATCACACGAAACTACGCGGCAGCGGAAGAACGATGTAGCGGAACTCCATGGCACAGGGACACCGACGTGGACACGGCCTAGACACGAGATGCGCTCTGATGTGAATCAACTTGCCTGAAAGCTGGCATGACACGCCAGGTCAGTACATTGAATGTACTTGCAAGCTCACAACAAACATAAACACGATGACAGACAATATCATGATAATTAATCGAGTTAAATTAATGCAAGAAATTACTACAAATGCAAAGCTATGCAAAGCAACCAAATAGCGCACCGAATCACACGGACTCGCTTACCAGACGGTTACCTCGTAACCAAACGGTGACCACACCGGGGTCACACCTGAAACCAATCACTCATGAACACCTCGAGTGTTCAAGGTTCACCAAGAAACAATGCATCACAACAATTACTAGTTTGCAAGATTAATTATAAAAGTTGATCCATGGTGTGACTTACTCCCGAGTCTTGCCAATAACCGAGGGCGCGGCTATCAATAGATTAAATACACTCTGCAGAGGTAGCACACTTTACCCACACTACAGAATACCTGGCCTCGTACTCCCATTCGGGTGGACCAAAGTATTCCGACGAAACCCTCCCTTTGCCATGCACTCTCCCCGGCAACTCCGATCATCTCCCTCTCAGGGCTAGGTCTTGGGTGGCCCCATTGAGGGAGTCCCGGATTAGGGGGTGTTCGGATAGCCGGACTATATCCTCCGCCGGACTCCAGGACTATGAAGATACAAGATTGAAGACTTCGTCCCGTGTCCGGAAGATTCTTTCCTTGGCGTAGAAGGCAAGCTAGGCATGCGGATATTCAAGATCTCCTACCAATGTAACCGACTCTGTGTAACCCTAACCCTATCCGGTGTCTATATAAACCGGAGGGTTGTAGTCCGTAGGACAACCATCTTCATACACAATCATACCATAGGCTAGCTTCTAGGGTTTAGCCTCCTTGATCTCGTGGTAGATCCACTCTTGTACTACCCATATCATCAATATTAATCTAGCAGGAGTAGGGTTTTACCTCCATCGAGAGGGCCCGAACCTGGGTAAAATAAAGTGTCCCTTGTCTCCTGTTACCATCCGACCTTGACGCACAGTTCGGGACCCCCTACCCAAGATCCGCCGGTTTTGACACTGACATTGGTGCTTTCATTGAGAGTTCCTCTGTGTCGTCGCCTTTAGGTCCGATGGCTCCTTTGATCATCAACGGTGACGAGGTCCAGGGTGAGACTTTTCTCCCCGGACAGATCTTCGTCTTCGGCGGCTTCGCTCTGCGAGCCAACTCGCTTGGCCGTCTGGAGCAGGTCGAAAGCTACACCCCTGGCCATCAAGTCAGGTTTGGAAGCCTAAACTACACGACAGACATCCGCGGAGACTTGATCTTCGACGGATTCGAGCCATAGCCAAGCGCGCCGCACTGTCATGAAGGGCATGATATAGCTCTGCCTCCGGACAATAACCTGGAGGCCGCATACGCTCCGGTCCCGATCCTCAATTCGGAGCCCACTGCGCTTGTTGAGGAAGAACAGTTGGACGTCACCTCAGGGGCTACGACGTTAAAGGCGATCGAGCCGAACGCCAGTCCCGCACTCCGCGTTGCCCATGACTCCGAGGAGCCGGACTCCTCTCCGAACTCCGGGCCTTCCATGCCCCCGCCGATCGAATCTGATTGGGCGCCTGTAATGGAGTTCACCGCCGCGGACATCTTTCAGTGCTCACCTTTTGGTGACATCCTGAATTCTCTCAAGTCTCTCTCTTTATCAGGAGAGCCCAGGCCGGACTATGGCCTGCGAGCTTGGGATTCGGACGATGAAGAATTTCAAAACCCTCCCACCACCCACTTAATAGCCACTATTGACGATTTGATCGACATGCTTGACTTCGGCTCCGAAGACTTCGACGGTATGGACGACGAAGGAGGAGACGAACAACAACCAGCACCTGAAGGGCGCTGGACTGCCACCTCGTCATATGACATATACATGGTGGACACTCCGAAAGACGGAGACGGCGATGGAACAACGGAGGATGGCAACTCGAAAAAGCCTCCCAAACGCCGGCATCAGCGGCGCCGCTCTAAATCCCGCCAAAGCAAGAATGGTGATTCCGGCACGGGGGATAATACTACCCCGGATAGCGCCGAAGAGCACCAACCCCAGCAAGATACGACACAGGAAGATGGAGAAGCCAGCCTTCACGAGAAGGCGGCAGAACAAGAGGTTGAGGATGATAACTATATGCCTCCCTCCGAAGACGAGGCAAGCCTCGACGACGATGAATTCGTCGTACCATCAGACCCTGTCGAACAAGAGCGTTTCCAACGCAGGCTTATAGCCATGGCGAACAACCTAAAGAAAAAGCAGCAACAACTTAGGGCTGATTAAGATTTGCTAGCTGACAGATGGACAGACGTCCTTGCGGCCGAAGAGTACGAACTCGGGCGCCCCTCCAAAAATTATCCTAAACGCAGGACGCTTCCCCAATCAGAGGAGGAAGCAAATGACATGGCAGACCGGCCACCTCGCGGCCGCGACAGAGAGGCCCGTCGAACCTTCAAACCAACCATGCCCCGGGGCCGTCCGGCTAGGGCACAGGAAAACGAGCCAGACCTGCGAGACGTACTGGAGGACAAAGCAAGGCAGACAAGATCGATCTATGGATCGCGCGGATGCCCAACACGTGACGATTTTTAGTCCGGACACAATAAATCCGCCCGGGCTGAACACAACAAGCACAGCTCTTCCGAGCTGCATCGTGACATAGCCCAGTACAGGGGCGCCGCACACCCGTTATGCTTCACAGACGAAGTAATGGATCATAAAATCCCAGAGGGTTTCAAACCCGTCAACATCGAGTCATACGATGGTATGACGGATCCGGCAGTATGGATCGAGGATCATCTCCTCCACATCCACATGGCACGCGGCGACGATCTGCACGCCATCAAATACCTCCCACTTAAGCTCAAGGGACCAGCTCGGCATTGGCTTAACAGCTTGCCAGCAAATTCAATCGGTTCTTGGGAGGACCTGGAAGCCGCATTCCTCGACAACTTCCAGGGCACTTATGTGCGACCGCCGGACGCTGACGACCTAAGCCACATAATCCAGCAGCCAGACGAATCGGCCAGGCAATTCTGGACACGGTTCCTAACAAAGAAAAATCAGATAGTCAACTGTCCGGACGCAGAGGCCCTAGCGGCCTTCAAGCATAATATCCGCGACGAATGGCTTGCCCGGCACCTGGGACAGGAAAAGCCGAAATCCATGGCAGCCCTCACGACACTCATGACCCGCTTTTGCGCGGGCGAAGACAGCTGGCTAGCTCGTAGCAACAACTTATCGAAGAAGACCGGCAATCCGGATACTAAGGATAAAGGTGGCAGGTCAGGTCGTAATAATCAAAAGCGCCGCGTTAGCAGCGACAACAATGAGGATACGGCAGTAAATGCCGGATTCAGAGGCTATAAATCCGGTCAGCGGAAAAAGCCATTTAAAAAGAATAACCAGGGCCCGTCCAGTTTGGACCGAATACTCGACCGCTCGTGCCAGATTCATGGCACCCCCGAAAGGCCAGCCAATCACACCAACAGAGATTGTTGGGTGTTCAAGCAGGCAGGCAAGTTAAGAGCCGAACATAAAGACAAGGGGCTGGACAACGACGATGAGCAGGAGCCCAGGCCGCCGAACAACAAAGGACAGAAGGGGTTTCCCCCACAAGTGCGGATGGTGAACATGATATACGCGACCCACATTCCCAAGCGGGAAAGGAAGCGCGCGCTACGGGACGTATACGCGATGGAGCCAGTCGCCCCAAAGTTCAACCCATGGTCCTCTTGCCCGATCACTTTCGATCGAAGGGACCACCCCACTAGCATCCGTCACGGCGGTTTTGCCGCATTGGTCCTTGATCCAATCGTTGACGGATTTCATCTCACAAGAGTCCTCATGGACGGCGGCAGCAGCCTGAACCTGCTTTACCAGGACACAGTGCGGAAAATGGGCATAGATCCGTCAAGGATCAAGCCCACAAGGACGACCTTTAAAGGCGTCATCCCAGGTGTAGAGGCCAATTGCACAGGCTCGATAACACTTGATGTGGTCTTCGGATCTCCGGATAACTTCCGAAGCGAAGAGTTAATCTTCGATATAGTCCCGTTCCGCAATGGCTATCATGCCCTGCTCGGACGAACTGCATTCGCCAAATTCAATGTGGTTCCGCACTATGCATATATCAAGCTCAAGATGCCAGGCCCTCGAGGAGTAATTACGGTCAGCGGAAATACCGAACGCTCCATAACTACGGAGCAGCACACGGCGGCCCTCGCAGCGGAAGTACAAAGTAGCCTTTCAAGGCAACTCTCCAGTCCGGCCGTTAAAACGCCGGACAATGCAAAGCGAGCCCGGAGTAACCTGCAACAAGACCACTTGGCACGATCGGAGCAGGCGTAGCAATACGGCCCCAACCCCAGCCATCGCAGCATCGCGGAGCTAGTACCTCGAGTACACAGCTATGCCCTTAAAATTCCATGGGCACAGGGGAAGGGGCACTGTAACCGCATGCCTACAATACGGCGTCAAACGTACTAGGGGCTGCCGGATTTTTTCTTTTTACTTTCAGGACTCCATATTCTGGACAACCTGTTCGGCCTTGTTGCCGCACAGACGATACAAGACCCAGGAAAGCAGAGAAAGCTACGCCGCACTACGGAATTCTCAGGTGGTCTCTATTTTCGAGCGATATATCTGTTTCCAAATTTCTGCGGCCTGCGCCTGGCCAAGACATGTTAAATAGTCTAGTATTTTTCTTGCTTATCGCACTACTTGTATCGTCCGGCTTCCAATAGCCTCTTTATAAACAATGCATAGCTTTGTGTCTATTTTTTGCATTATCTTATTTGAATATATATGTTTATCCCATAACATGATCGCACCCGTACACCATGGTACGGCAAACCACGCCAGGGGCTTTATTACCCTTTTATCTGGACGTGAGAAGTCCGTACACTTTCACAAGTGCGGCACCCCGAACTTATAGCACTATATGCATCGGCTCCGAGTCATGATTTTGGTCATATGTTGGGTTTGCCCGGCTCCTATGTTTTGGTACCTTACGTTCCGCTCTATCGGCTAAGGTAGCACTAGGAGAACCACTGCGATTGTGCCCCAGATCATGTGGGTGAGCACCTCAGTGGAGAAAGCTAAAACAGACTGTCATGATAGGGCATGAGATCGGTCGCTGTTCGAGAGGTTTTTCGAGTCCTTAAAGGCTTATGCCGCTTCGAGCGGAGAGCTGATTAAATCTGGCTAAAGGCGTGGATAGTGCCCCGAATTCGGCCTTCCGAACTAGGGGCTTTGCCGAAATTTAAAATTATAAAGTTCTATGGCTAAGTGGGAGTGTTCAAGCATTATAGTCCGATTGCCTGGTTCGTTGTGCAGAGGGCCTCCCTCGAAGGACCCAACTATGGGAACAAGAGCCCTCAGGTTTATCCCGAACACCCCAGCACTAGTTGCATGGGGGCAGAAGCCGACGACTCGCCATCTCTCAATTACTAATAAACGGCCGCACAGAAAACAATATTTTAAATTCAAAGCATTGCTTAAAGCGCATATGAACAAGTTTTCAGCGCATAGGATACAAACGAACGAGTTTACTGAAATATTACATCATTAGCACATTCATCCGCAATAAGGCGGGCTCCGGCAAGAACTTCTTCTTCGTAGTTCTCGGGCTTCCGATGTTCCTTCCCTGGCGGCGGCCCGTCCTTCACCAGCTTCTCGCCATTCAGCTTACCCCAGTGTACCCTCACACGGGCGAGGGCCCTCCGGGCACCTTCGATGCAGGCAGAGCGCTTGATGACCTCAAGCCGTGGACAGGCCTCCACCAGCCGCTGCACCAGACCAAAGTAGCTCCCAGGCAGGGCCTCCCCAGGCCACAGCCGAACTAGCAGGCCCTTCATGGCCTGTTCGACCACCTTGTGGAGCTCGACCAGCTGCTTCAGCTGATCACTCAAGGGCACAGGGTGTCCGGCCTCAGAATACTGAGACCAGAACACACTCTCCGCCGAGCTGCCCTCTTCAGCTCGGTAGAACGCGGCGGCGTCAGAGGCGCTGCGGGGAAGATCGACAAATGCCCCTGGAGAACTCCGAATTCGGGTAAGTAATAGGTATTTTATTTTTATATTCCTACTTCGCATTAAGAATGCCTTACCCGCTGCTATCTTCTTCAAATCCTCCAACTCTTGGAGGGCCTTCTGGGCTTCGGCCTTGGCACTCTTGGTGGCCTCAAGGGCAGAGGCGAGTTCGGTGGCTTGCATTTTCGCGTCAAGCTCCAAACCCTCATGTTTTTTCATGAGAGATTGCAGCTGTTGCTGCACCTCGCCGCATTGGACCCCAAGTTTCTCTCGTTCAATGCGCTCCTCGGCCGTCTTCTTTTCGGCCTCGATAAGCGCTTGCCTCAGGGTTGCCACCTCCGTTGCGGCCCCTACATTAGGCAGTGTATTCTTGTTATTTTTTGCAATCAAGCCTCTCTATAGGCACATTTTAATTATCGAGGGTCTTTCTTACCTTCCTTTTCCTCGAGCTGCCGTTTGGCAAGACCGAGCTCTCGCTTGGACCGCTCGAAGTCCTTTTTAAGGACATCCACCTGCGCAGTTAATGCGGCGGTGGACAGCAGCGAAGCCTGCATACGCATATTTGACTTTTTGTTAGAACTCCTGCGATAATTATTAGATCCTCTATTCGGCTTTTCTTTCCGAACACCAAACAGAGCATCAGGGGCTACTGTCTATGCGGCAATGAATTTAGCATATTTTTTTCTTACCTGGAAGCCTGTTAGAAGGCTGGCGCAAGCTTCATTCAGTCCGCTCTTAGCGGATTGAACCCTTTGGACCACCGTACTCATAACAGTACGGTGCTCCTCATCAATGGTGGCGCCTTCAAGCGCCTCCAGCAAATTGTCCGGCGCCTCTGGTTGGGCAGAGGTCGCCGGCTCAGACGGCTTGCTCCTCTTAGAAGGAGTTCGCCTACCGTGGGCCGGGACTGTCGAGTCCGGCGCGGTGTCCGGCACAAAGCCGGACTTGGTGCCCTAGGGGGACTTGTCCCCTTCACTCTTGGAGTCCGGGAGGTTGCCTTGCGGCTCCTCCAGGACCACCTCCTCCCGCCCGAGAGTTCGGCGGGACGCCACTTCGGCGTCATCTACCCTGCAGGGGGAGACGGCGGGCGGAACAGAGTTCACGTCCGATGAATCCAAGGAACCGCTCAACGAATCGTCGAGTCTGGCCCGGGGCGGCCTGCACAATTACATTCAACATAAGGGAAAGCTGTGCAAATGAACGAATATCATGAGTTACTCTGGTATCCGAATACTTACGACTTCGCCGGACGCTTGGTCCTTTCCGGCCACTCCTCCTCGTCCTCGTTGGCGTCGAAGGAGTAGTCCGGCGGAGGGGTCTTCCTATTTTTGGACCCCTTAGCCGCCCCCGCTGGGGCGGCCTTCCTCTTCTTTCCTTCCCCCGTTGGAGGGGGAGGGACTTCTTCTTCCTCCTCCTCGCTTTCACGAGGGGAGGGCGTCGCAGACTCGTCAGATGACGAGTCTGACATCACCACGTTGCAGGCACTCTTTCGAGTCCCGGTGGCCTTCTTCTTCTTGGCCTTCTTGTCCGACACCATGTAAGGTGCCGGAGCCAGCAGCTTCTCTAGAAGAGCTGGGGCTTGGTCTTCGGGCAGAGGAGCCGGACAGTTGATGGGTCCGGCTATCTTCAGCCACTTCTGTCAAAGATAAAAGGGAGTTCTTTTTAGATCCCGCATAGAGTTAATCTGTGGAAAAAGGCTCAACAAAACCTGTCAAAGGTACAGATAGCTTACCTCGCTAGCGTCGCGCCGCGAGCTGTATCCGCGATCCTCGGAAGCGGATGCGGGGGGATCGCCGCTCTTGGTCAGCACCTTCCAGACGTCTTTATACGTCGTGTCAAAGAGCCTATTGAGGGTCTGGTGCTGCGCCGGGTCGAATTCCCACAAAGTAAAATCCCGTTGTTGGCACGGGAGGACCAAGCGAACGAGCATGACCTGGATTATATTGACAAGCTTGATGGGCTTGTTCACCAGGGACTGGATGCAGGTTAGCAATCCGGTCACCTCGTTTTCGTTGCCCCACGACAGGCCCATCTCTTGCCAGGACTTGAGCCGCGTGGGGGGTCCGGATCGGAACTCATGGGCCGCGACCCATTTCGGGTCGCATGGCTCGGTGATGTAAAACCACCCTGCCTGCCACCCCTTTATGGTATCCACGAGGGGGCCCTCGAACCAAAGGGCGTTGGCCATTCGGCCAACCATAGCGCCTCCGCACTCCGCCTGGGTGCCGGACACCACCTTGGGCTTGACATTGAAAGTCTTGAGCCAAAGGCCGAAATGGGGGCGGATGCGGAGGAAGGCCTCGCACACGACGATAAACGCCGAGATATTGAGGACGAAGTTTGGGGCCAGATCGTGGAAATCTAGGCCGTAGTAGAACATGATCCCCCGGACAAAAGGATGGAGCGGAAAGCCCAGTCCGCGGAGGAAATGGGGAAGAAAAACTACCCTCTCATCAGGCCTAGGGGTGGGAAGAAATTGCCCTGCCTCAGGGAGCCGGTGCGGGATGTCCTTGGACAGATATCCGGCCTCCCTAAGCTTTTTGATTTGGCTCTTCGTAACGGAGGAAACCATCCACTTGCCTCCCGCTCCGGACATGGTTGGAGAAGGTCGAGGTGGGAAGCGCGGACTTGGGCGCTGGAGCTCGAGAGCGCAAGAGATGGATAGGCAGAGGAGGAAGAAGGCGTAAGTGAAAAGGTGGATCCTTATCCCCTTATATGGGCGGATGCGGTTATGCGTCCCCACTTGCCTAATAAAACTCGCTTGCCTCTCAAACGCCGTGGTAAATGGCATGGCTGGGTTACCCACGTCCGTATTAATGAGAATCCCGTTAAAAGGGGCGCACGATCTCTGCTTCGACAAGACGTGCCAAGGAAACCGCCTCGTTGAACGTGTAGCGGTGGAACAGTAAAAATATTCCATACAAAAGGCTTGGCCGCGGTGTTATGACGCACTGCGGGATACGTCAGCAGATTTGATTTGTGTTAATATTATTGTCTATAAGGCAATACATGGAAACTTATTTTGCAGAGCCGGACACTATTTCTGGTGTTATTTATCTTCTTGAAGAACTTGGAGGAGGAACCCGCCTTGCAATGCCGAAGACGATTTGCGCGTCGGACTCGTCGTCATTGAAGCCAGGTTCAGGGGCTACTGAGGGAGTCCCGGATTAGGGGGTGTTCGGATAGCTGGACTATATCCTCCGCCGGACTCCAGGACTATGAAGATACAAGATTGAAGACTTCGTCCCGTGTCTGGAAGATTCTTTCCTTGGCTTAGAAGGCAAGCTAGGCGTGCGGATATTCAAGATCTCCTACCAATGTAACCGACTCTGTGTAACCCTAACCCTATCCGGTGTCTATATAAACCGGAGGGTTGTAGTCCGTAGGACAACCATCTTCATACACAATCATACCATAGGCTAGCTTCTAGGGTTTAGCCTCCTTGATCTCGTGGTAGATCCACTCTTGTACTACCCATATCATCAATATTAATCTAGCAGGAGTAGGGTTTTACCTCCATCGAGAGGGCCCGAACCTGGGTAAAATAAAGTGTCCCTTGTCTCCTGTTACCATCCGACCTTGACGCACAGTTCGGGACCCCCTACCTGAGATCCGCCGGTTTTGACACCGACACCCGTGTCTACCAAAGACACCAACGGCAACCGTCATGGCAAAACGGTCCCCAACGGGGACAAGGTACCATAAAAACAAAACAAGCACACAAGGTTATGTCTGCCTACCGGGCCAGGGTATGCACGACCATAACCTTCCCTTGCGGGAGGCACCGGTGAGAGCCACGACAAAGGACCGAATCAAGACCTTCCCATTAGGTAAATGTGGTCGCACTGAATTAAAAACCCGATTCAGTGGCACCATGATGTTATCAACATCATATTCAGGTTGAACTTAATCAAGTAATAACTTTCAGAAAAACTTTTTATTACTAACATGGCATCATACCAGAAATCATGCAATTACTCGTCACACAGAGCAAGCAACTCTTAAGCATGGATCGAAACAAGCAACATAACTATCTTGCAGTACTAAGGTCAGAAACTTCTCTGGTTATAACTCATTTTTATCTACAAACAACATTTTTATTAGTTCATCATTTAGTTGAAAACTATTACTAGCAAAAATAGCTACCATAACTTTCCATAACAAAATATCTAGTGCAAAATCTTACTCTACTTAGCCAAACAATTCTATGAACTCAACTAGAAGCTAAAACAAGCATATCAAGCATCATAAAACAACTAGCAATTAACCATATTAATTTATCAAATTTTAAATGCAAATAAAGACTTATATTCAAGTAGAAAATCATAGATATTGAAATAACACCATCCAAATGATGCTGTGGCTTGCCTTAGGCAGAGGAGGGTCACACTCCTCCTGGTTAGCTTCAAGGCAAGATCCTCCTTCTGCCCGTACCTGTGGCTTGGCGTAAGGTGGACGGAACTGGTCGCAGTCGAGCTCGCAAGCTTCGGTGGCGGACGGGGTTCACCGGAGAGGTGGAAGACGGTGGCAAGAGGCAGCTCCGAGGGCTTGGCGTGGTCCAGGCACCTCCAGCAGACCACCAAGGCCCTTCCCAAGCAGCTGCTTGAGCTTGAGAGGCCCTGGAGAGGGGTAGCTGGCCTCCGGGAATCACCGAGTCCTCGGGTCGGGGCGACGGCCAGAGGCCTGCCCGACCGGGCTTCTGCTTGTCTACGTGTTTGGGGAGGTGGTGTGGAGTGGTGTGTGGCTAGCGAGGGAGGCGGGGTGGCTTTATATAGCCGGAGTAGAGGGGGGGACGTGTCGCCACCGGAGCACTCTGGACATGCGGTGAACGTCGACGAGAGGCTCCAACGCGAGGGGACAGGGTGCAGCATCAACGCCGGTGCTTGCCCACACTCGCGGACGAGCACAGGAGGCAGTTTGAGATGGGGACAAGCACAAGTGCGCACTGTGCCGTTTTGGCCGCGACTTGACCGGGCTTGCTGCGGCGGCTCCGGCGTCGGCAAGCGCCAGGGAGGGGTCATGGGTGATGGGTCGAGGGTTGTGGCACGTTGCGGCAGTCGGAGGCGAGTGCTTGCATGCACACGCGTGAAACAGAACGCAAAGCGCCAGCCAGAGCACGTCGAGACGCTGCCAGGCGCCGTGTCCTCGTGTGGTCACCAAGCTGTCATGGCCAAAACAACGGCCAGGAGCGGCCAAACCTTGTCTATGAGCTCGACCGTGCAATGCTACGTCTAGCAGAGGTGATGGATCATACCCAGGCCGACCAGACGCGACTCTACAAGCTGGCAAGTTTTTGGTCAGAAACTTGGTCGCCAAGTTTGGCCACCTTCTAGAAGGCCATTAGGGCTAATCTCCTGGAGTTTAGGGTTTCTTAGGAAGGTCTTTAAGCCCAAGAAATCTCAAGGCCAAAATCTCAAGGAAAAATGCACTTGTTGTACAAAGTGCATTTCTGGTCCAGAAGTGAAAAGATTTTCTATAGCAAAAATATTACAAAAATTGATGCAATATTTTTGCATGGGAAGATGTGCCATGGTCCTAAGAATATTTAGGAATTATCTCAGATTTTTCCGAGCAAGAAAAATTGAGGTTGCTTTGGAGCACAAAGTTTTGAAATGAGCTTAAGAGAGAAAAATGAACATTTGCCTTTTAGGAAAAATATTCATTTTATTATTTTGGGAATTTGTGGGAGGAATAAGGTAGATAGGTCACTTGGGTGAAAGCCAAGGATATGCCCAAGTGACAAGTCCATTTGAATTGATCCAAAAATCCAAATCAAATCAGGGCAAAAACCACGATGAAAACCAAGTCCGGAAAGAGAGAGAAGGCAAGTCCGGTAATAAGAGAGAAGGCAAAATCCATGCTGTCACACCAGGTTCAGACACTCTTAATGGAGGTAATACCCTACTTTCTGCTTGGTTGATCTTGATGAATATAGAGATTACAAGAGTTGATCTACCTCGAGATCATATGTTGTGGTCTAAAACCTAAGGGTATGATGAATAATATCATAATGATCCAGCATCTCCCTACCGACTAGCCCGACCTCGGCTTATATAATGTACCAGAGGCCTAGGATAACAAGAGTCCTAGTCGAATACGTCGGTGGAGAGGAGTCCTTGTCTTGATCACCAAGTCTTGTGGAATCTTCCTCGTGTATACATCGGCTGTCCGAACTGGCCCATGAGTAAATGGCCATGGGGGTCCTCGGCCCATCCAACTGATCGGGAGACGACGTGGTGAGTACCCCCTAGTCCAGGACACCGTTAGCAAGAAACTGGGTTCACTACAAGAAATATGTCAACTTGCGACCATCACTATTGGTCGCTGAAAGGTCATTGTTTTTCATTTGCGACCTTTTTGTGACCAAAAATAGATGGTCAAAAGTTGACCGTCTTTAATGGAAATTAACGACCTTCTCTGTGAGAAGGTCGTAGAAGGCAACGACCAAAACAAAAGGTCGTTGGTTTAATGACCTTTTGTTTTGGTCGCTAGCTGTCTGCCCAGGCCACGTCGGATCCGACGTGGCAAGCTGACGTGGCAAAATTGCGACCAAATGAAGAGGCCGTTGACAAGAATCAGCCCAGTCTGATTAGGTGTCTATATGGGCCGAGCCCATTAATTCAGCCCATTTATTATATTTTTTCCTTGTTAATTCTGGTCGGCTTCATGGGCCAAGCCCAACATTGCAACCTTTTTATGTTTGGGCCGTGGGATCTCAACAATTTCAGTTTTCTTTTTTTATAAAATGGGTTGACTAGTCAGGTGGGTCCCCATTGTCAGATTCTGGTATTGGGTCCTAGCTGTCAGGGCCATAGTCTTCATTTTCTAATCTGACGTAAATAAATACCTAGTATTTAAATTGGCACACCGAAAACACATGAAATACTTCAAATATTATTAACCAAATTTAGTACAGAGCTCCTGCTATACAAATAACATGTAATAAGCTCTAACATACAAGCTCCACAAGTTCAATAACTAGATACAATACTTTACAATCTCTACAAGTGTTATGTTCTTCATCATGGAGCTCTTCTTGCCACGGTGAGGAGGTGGATGATGTCCATGGTGTGCTTTAGATACACACATCCGTGAGCTTCTTGCCGCTGTTGCATCCGTTCGCTCGATGATGGCGGTACCAATGCATCCAAGTAGAACAAAATCACCATCAGTAACCCACAACTTCAAGTACAAGCTAAGTATGTATCAAGTGACAGTGAAAACAAGTTGAGAAAAACAATGTAAATATCTGTTTCATGTCATGCAGAGTTCAAACCGAATAAACCTATGCACACGAAGGTGAAATTCATCGGTGTGTTCTGTTGGAATCTGCTATTATCATATACATACTTGATACCGTACTTATCCGCACCCTCTCCTCATGCTCTTATCCTCCATTGTCTATTTTTAATGCATTAAGCTGGTATTTCATTGGTTTAAACCAACTCGTTTTCTCATGGTAAACTTGATTTTGGGGGTACTTGCAGGAGTAGCGCAGATGATACTATTATCGAGGGTGTCGAAAATAGGTATTCTTTCTTGAATATGATATGTACATATTGTTTGAATATTCGGTAAATTAGGACTTTTGAAATATGTCTTATCAACAACAGATGGTTGTTGCCTAGAGGGACGCACAGAAATACTAACGCTAATGCAGCGGTCGATGGAAACAAGTATTCTTTCTTACACAAGTTAATACTATCTATGTGTACATTGTTTAGAATAAATCTCTCATTGACTTGTACTTTCTTGCTCATGACAGATGGCCGTTGCCTGAACCACGCCGTATTGAACGTAGAGCTGATCCTAAGCGTTGTCGCACATGGCCTCTTCTGCGAGATGACCGTTTGGAACGTGGCAATTGGCCTCCTCCTGTGAGATGTCTCGTTGGTCGTTGAGCTGATGATCACTGCTAGCACTGATGATGTTCTTTGTTGGTTGGTTCCGTGACCTCCATTCTCAGCCACCTTTCGATGACTGAGTACTAGTAGCATTAGTAATGCCTTTGCTATGACGAACCCTTTTTTTAAATCCTGGTAGTACTAGTAGTATTGGTAATGTTTTGTTGATGGTTGGATGTCAGTCATCCGTCCTGAACTGCTTGCTTGGTGTCGCTAGAGTTGTGCTAGTGTTCTACCATCAATGTAACTATCGTTGTCGGGGAAACGACACCTATGGGATCACAAGAATCCCTACTACGGTTGCCGGGGCGCAGGGTTGCGAGAAGAGCAGAATTAGTAACCAGCACGAGGATCGTTTACCCAGGTTCGGGCCGCGAGGATGCGTAAAACCCTAGTCCTGCTTTGGTGGGTGTATTTCAGAGAGTTCTTGAGCTCTCGAACTAGCTGTGGTGAGTGCGTGGTTCGAAAGAGCCGAATCCTTCTCCAGTATGCCATGGGCCTCCTTTTATAGTCGGAAGGGGCTGCCATGGTGGCACACAAGAGGTGGAAAGGCGCACAGTGCTATGAGCTTATCGCTCGTATTACAGGACAAGACACATTTAATGCGTAGCTTAGGTGCCCCTTGCTTTATCGGGGACGGGGGCGAGGCCCATCCCGTCCGTCGCCGCTCCTCCTTGCTTCGACACGCGCCCTGGCCAGTGAGGCATGCGGTGCCATGTAGGCACGTAGGCAGCTGAGGTGGCGCGGTGGTGGAGCCTTCACGAAGATCTGCATGCCGCCACACAGGCGCTCGACGAGTTGGCCCGGGAGCTGCATGTTGCTACGCAGGTGCCTGCTCAGCTGGTTGAGCTGGCAGCTGCATGTGAACGATGGTGGAAACTTGGTTGGCGCAGTCCTGGCGGTGGTCTTGCTGGCGTCCTTGGCGAGGGCCTTGCCGGGTGACCCGGCAAGGGTCTTGCCGGGCGGCCCGGCAAGGGTCTTGCCGTGGCGCGCTGTTGTCTCCGGCAAGGACCTTGCCGGGGGTCTCGTGGCTTTCCTCGGCAAGGATCTTGCCGAGGATAGTCGTCTTCTAATCCTCATCTGATCTTGAATATGTCTTCACAAAGATCTGCATGCCACCACAGAGGTGCCTCCCAAGCCCTGGCCCCACGTGGATGATGGTGTTGGGGACCGTGGGCTCAAGGGTGGCTTGCTCTGTTGGTGTGGGGCGAGCTGCCCCGGCAAGGGTCTTGCCGGGGCTGCTGAGGCTGCCCCGGCAAGGGTTTTGCCGGGGGATCCTGCTTTGTCCCTCTGCTCTTCATGGTCTTGGCCTTGGCGTTGCTCTGGTTATCTTGGGCTTCGGTCTTACCTTGGCTCACCTCCCCTGTTCTGCTTGGTGTGACCGTGGGCGCGGCTCCGACTGCCCGTGCACAGGTAAAGGGGTACAAAGGTGCGCCCCTTCTTTTGTAGACCGACAGGAGCCCCCGGGCCTGGGCCACACATAAGCGTGACACGTTGTTGGGCCAGGCCTAAAACGGTGCACAGGCAGGCAGGGCGGTTTCTACCGCGGTAAAACTTTTCGCGCGCTGCGCTTCCCATGACCCGTGCGCGGCGTGGCGTGGCGTGGAGGGGTGCGCGTGACATGGGTGGCATGCGTGGGGCGGTTTCTGCACGCATGCGTCACATCACAGTAAATGCGCAGCGAGTCCCGCGGTTTCCCCATAAAAAGGGATAAACGTGAGCGCACTGTTCCTTTCACCCTTCGCGCAATTCCAATCTCGAAAGTCTCCGCTCGTCTTCCTCTTCTTCTCCAAGCTTCGCTCCTGTTCGCCACCATTGCGTTTCTGCCGCCCTCTGTCCTCTCCTCCTCCCCCAGCCGCCATGGAGCCAAAATCCACCAAGGGCAAGGGAGTGGCCAAGGACGCCGGAGCCGCAGAGCCGCCGGAGAGTGCGCTAGCAGTGTAGCGGACGTAGTCCGCCTTCTTCCCCTCGACAGTTGATGTGTTCGAGCTTCGGGACTCCTTCAGGCCCCTCTGGGGGGTGAAGACGGGGGTGGGAGGGGGGGTGGGGGGGGGGGGGGAGAACTCGGGGCATCCAGCCACGCGCGTCATCCCCGCCGACTGCGTCGAGGCTGCCCCAAATCGGTACCCCTTCTTTGTCGATTGCTTTTCCTGTGGGCTCTGTCCTCCCTTCTCCGATTTCTTCAGCGACATCATGCATACATTTGGCTTCCGCCTCCTGGATTTTACTTCGAATGCGGTGGCATGCATGGCCCTCTTCACGCATCTCTGCGAGGGCTTCGTCGGGGTGCACCCCAACACGGCCCTCTTTCGCCATTACTTCTCCCCTCGGATCCAACCAGGGGGCGCCATCTCCGGTTGCATCGCCTGGGTCTCAAGGTCCAAGGGAGCGTATCCGGAGGGCGCCATGAAGGAGAGGTGGGAAGAATGGCGGGGCCGGTGGTGCTGGATCGAGGAGAAGGACCGCCGGCGTTCTGCGAAGTTCGCCGGGCGCCGCCGGTCCGCAGAAGCGATTGGAGCAACGTCGATGCTGACGACGAGAAGCTTACGGTCGCCACCACCAGGATCCTCCGGCTTACCAAGGCCGGGCTCACCCTTGAGATGATCGGGGCGGACTTCATCCGCCGCCGGATCGCTCCACTGCATAACAAGGGGAGGCCAGCCTGGCTCTTCACGAACCCCGCCGACATCATGCGGCTTCGTCCCGGCCTCGACCATAACTTCACAATGATGGGACACGCACTACAAAAAAAATACACTTCCGTGATGATACGTGTTTGTCACAGTAGGTCGCGTTCTTTTATGCATGTACATCCATGACAAATTTATGACAGAATCAAGATAGTCATACCTGTGCTGTTGTAGAAGTGTTCCATGACATTACCAAAATTATCATCACGGAAGTGTCCACTTCCATGACGATAAATCGCGTGTCACAGAAGTGCTTTCGTCAAGGGTGACCGACACGTGGCATCCACCGTAACGGAACGCCGTTGAGCTATCGGGTCGGGTTTTGGATCCGATAACCCGTTAACAGCCCCGACCAATGGGGATTTCCCACATGTAAAATCATCATTGGCTGGAGGAGACACGTGTCAGGTCCGCGTTGGCACAGGTGTCACTCATCCAATGGGCGAGACGCGCCTATGATATGTTGACACGTGGACCGGCCCATCAAGTTTAAATGGGCCGGCCCAATTGAAGGCCCACAAGATTTTGCAGACCATAATGGGCCGGCCCAGCTAAAGGCCCACGAGATTTTGCGGACCATAATGGGCTGGCCCAGCTAAAGGCCCACAAGATTTTGCGGGCCATAATGGGCCGGCCCAGGTAAAGGCCCACAAGATTTTTGTGTGCCATAATGGGCCGGCCCAGGTAAAGGCCCACAAGATTCTTGCAGATCATAATGGGCCGGCCCAGCTGTAGGCCCACAATATTTTGAGGACCCTAGTAGGCCGACCCATTAACTGGCTGCCATGTTTTGGGCCAAATGCCGGCCCATATTTGATCCGGTCCATTAATGGCCTGCCACGCTCCGGGCCTAATAGTGGCCCATATGAGATCCGGCCCGTTAAAAGCCTACCACGTTCTGGGCCAAATTACGGCCCAGATCAGGTCCGGCCCTTTAAGAGGCTTTGGGCTCAATTATGGCCCATATCAGACTCGGCCCGTCAACTGGACACTATGCTTTTGGGCCCACTTGCTAAAGGCCCACTTAGTAATTCAGCCTGATATTAGTTTTGGCCTGTTAAGGGCCCGTTTAACATTTTGGCCCTATATTAATTTCGGCCTGTTAAAAGACCGTCATATAGCTGGGCCTAACTACGGCCCGGTTTGCATCTGGCCTGCTCGCAGCCGATATCTGATTGGGCCAAACAAGGACCGAGACAATTTTGGCCTGTTAAAAGCCCATGATTTGATTCGCACAATCATGGCCCGGGGTTCATTTCGGGCTGCTGCCGGCCCGTGAGCTGTTCGGCACGTTTCAGGCCCAACCTACATCGTGATTGCATGACGGCCCGATTATGTACCGTAATTTTACGGTTTGGCAGGTTTACTGCAAAGACAGGCTATATATACAGTAAAATAACTGCAGCATTGTGAATAAGAAAAAACCAAGACTATACAATAAAGGAATTACGGCATATTACATCCACTGGGCATCAAAGTTCGCCACTATGATAATAAAGCACAAGCAGAAAACAGATTACATACACTGGGCATCAAAGATCGCCACCAGTGCAAATAAACACGCTGACAAAATAATATACAAAACCGACATCACTTCAATAGAGTTCAAGAAAGGTTAGCCCTGCTGGGGAGCTGCAGCGCAAGGAGCTGAGCAAGATGATGAGACTGCGCTTGTTCAACACTTATATCTTCCTCACTCTGAAAGATAAACAAGCAGACAGATGACATGTTTTGCACATAAAAGTATCAGTGCTGACAATTCATCACATTTCTTACTGACGAATAAAGTGACACAGTTTAAAATTGCATTAACACAATATGGTATTGTTCAGGTCAAGACATGGCAGGAAATGACATTGTGAAGGAGTTGGCAGCTTCACGACACCAGTGGATTACAGATCAAGAACTCATAAGTATCAATGGTTAGTGTGTTGTCAATTTATACCATTTCAGATTGGCAAATAAAGAGATGGTTTAAATAATAGTAGAACGATATGACATTGTTCATAGTTAAGACATTGCAGAATATGACATTGTGTTGTAGTGGGTAGGTTCACCACACCACTGGATTACGGATGAAGAATAGAAGCATACATGCAGTGCAAAAGAAGATCACTTGCTCTGTATAGTTTAATTTACATGGTATGAAGAAGGAACTTGGTTGTACAACTGAAAACTTAAATTAAGAAAGGACAAACTTTTGTTTATGAACTACATAATAAACTTTAAACAAGCAATTTGATGCAAACACCAAAAATAAACAGCTGTTGCAGTCATGCCTAACCAAATATATACAACAAAGTTTGAAGGCTTGAGATGGACAAACTTACATTATTGGTGAAGACATGCTCTATAAAGGCCTTTTCCATGCTGATGGGGGGGGGGCAAATCAAGACGTTTACCACAGAATCTTCTTCAAAAGCATTGCCTTTATTCTACATTTTGTTAAGAGTACATATAGATGTGATAATATACGAAAAATGGAGAATATTTAAGATAAGATGAAGAGTGATGCTACATAACCAAGTAGCTATAAATGTAAGTGCAGCGATACAGGCAAAAGGTACAGCCAAGAGCAATGCACAGCTAAACTTCTTCAGTACCAACCTTATGGTAAGAGTAAATATAGACCTGATGTGTAGAAAATGGAGGGCAAAGGAAAATAAGCTGCAGAGTGATGGTACATGAACAACTACCTGTCATTATAAGTACACTGATAAAGGACAGCATGTACTTACAAGAACAATTGAGAGCTAAAAAACATTGGCATTGGATATATTCTACACTAATGTAACCATTCATACAGATCAGATAATTTGGAGCGAACAATTGATAAGCAAGATATCATGCATACTGCTGTCACATAATGAACCAGGTATGTATGCAAGTACAGTGATATAGGACAACAGGTACTAACAAGAGCAAAGCAACAGGCAGCATATTTGCGATATCCTGTCGTTCTTGTCAAATCGGAATTCTTCTTCGAGCAGATTTCCTGCAAAAAAGATCCGTAAGGCACATGCGGAAAAGTAGAAGTTCAAATTGTCATGTGATATCATAGACAGTACCTCATCCTGGGAATGAGACCAGTGCATAACAAGGTTTTTCCATTCAATGTCATCTGAATTTAGCACACGAGACTTCACCGAAAATTCGTTTATAGACTTGCCATTGAAGTGTGATTTCCTCAGGTAACATCGATACTGCTGCAATGCTTCCTTGAAAAGCGCAAGCAAGCTTTGCTCGTCATGACTATCCAGATTGACCCTCACCTACTTACAACAATGTACTGTAAATCACTGATGTGTTCAATCAGTAGAAAATAGGAAAATAATCACCGTGAATTATAGCACTTACACGTAAGTGGGACAGGAAGATGTGAAAATGGTGTTTGTCTTCACTATAATCTTCCCATGATGGGAATATATGCACGTAGTCCCTAACAACATTGAAAGCACTGTCTTTTAAACTGGGAATAACTGGAATGGGGTCCCAATCTGCAGTAATTGGTTGTCTGTGCAGTTGGGATAGGTCTTCGGCCGGTGGACTTGCTATACTTTTTGCTGGAGTGGGATTTTTGTGTGGTACGGCTGGTGCTATGGCAACTGAAATCGGCATACCTTTTGCTGGAGTGTAGGTCCTATGTGGTATGGCTAGTGGTGTAGCTAGTGACGTATGGGTACAGTCTGCTGGAGTCGGTCCTACGTTTTGTGTCACTGGTTGTAGAGCCAATATAAGTGGGGTGCCGTCTGATTTCTCCGGCACCACCATATTTTTCAAGGACTTTGCTGGTGCTCCTTCAGGTTCGGCAATCACCCTCTTCCTTTCTGATGTCTGATGCACAAGAACAACATTTGAGTGAAAAAACATGGTAATATGACAGATGGAATATGTATTGATAATGGATGGGCATGGTATCTTGACATATATGATGAGTAAACTAAGCAAATGGCGGTGCTACAAAGTAGAGGAAATGCAAGACAACTTATGCAAGATACGCGCAATCAATAAAACCTTGCCAAATTAGAACAGGCACCTTGATGGGTGAACATGACAGGCCATCTGCCTTTGACTCCTCGAGGTTAGAATAGTCATTAGGATCATATTCTGAACAAGAATCTACAGGTGGGGAGCGTATGAGTTTCATTGCATCCAGAATGGCACTCAATGCCTTGGTGCCAATTTTGTAAGTCGTTGCAGTGTTCCACAATATTCTTCTGATGCACTTATTCTGATATTCACTATGATTACGTATAATATCTGAGAAGCATGAAAACATAAATAATAGTGAGATTATCTTTGTAATGCAGAGGATATTCTAATATAGGGGCGCCCCTGTAAACCCTTGTGTGCTATCACCAGATTCTGATGAGAGAGCCCATGTGTGGTGTAATATGGTGTGTGCATTAATATAATCTGGCACAAGTACAAAAAAATAGGCTCCAGAAGTAAGGATAGTTGGCAGATGATAGGTTCATAATATACTGTATAGAGAGTTTATTGCCAAACCATGATAACAAGAGCACACAACAACTAGGCAGATCGTAGTGTACATAAAAGTGGTACACCATAACCAGGATATATAAATCGGGAAAGTGGAACTGGCTGGAAATTACGGTGTTGTATTGCCGCTACTAATTGAAAGCCTATCGATCATGTACAGGCCAGCTCTATCAGCTGTTGACTGCAGATGTCCCTGCTCCCCTTCCTGTTGAAATGCTTCAAGACTTCCATGCCTCCACAGGTCTTCGAGTGAATTTCCATAAATCATGCATATTGCCTATTAATGTGGATGAAGCAGAAACTGCCAGGTTGGCTGCTGTTTTCAGCTGCCAAGTTGGGTCTCTCCCCTTTACTTATCTGGGGCTTCCTATGGGAATATCTAAACCTACAATCCAAGAATTGTTTCCTGTGGTTGACAGGGTTGAAAGAAGGTTATCAGCCAGCTCAAGTCTTCTCAATCAGGGTGCCCGGTTACAACTCCTTCAGTCAGTTTTGTCCTCTTTGCCTATCTACTTTCTCTGTAGTTTAAGTTTGCCAGCTGGCATTATAAAGCAGCTTCAAAGGATTATGAGGCAGTGCTTATGGAGAGGAAATTCTGATACTCCTAGGCAGTCACTTGCAGCTTGGCCCCTTGTGTGCAGGCCCAAAGATAAAGGTGGCATGGGGATAGTCAATCTCAACATCCAAAACAGAGCTCTTTTGTCCAAGCATCTATCCAAGTTTTACAACAAAGCAGATATTCCATGGGTTACTCTCATCTGGAACACTTACTATGATGGCGTTGTTCCTCATGGCACAGTTTTATGTGGTTCTTATTGGTGGAAAGATATCCTAAAGCTCAATGAAGTTTTCAGACTCCACTCAGAGGTAACTGTCAACATGGGGGACTCTGTTCTTTTTTGGTTTGATGCTTGGGTGTTCCTAGGCTCATCTACTCCCCTCAGAGAGAGATTCCCACGATTGTTCTCTTTCGTAATTGATGACAAGGTGTCTGTCCGCGAGGTTCTCAACACATCTAACATGGCTGACCTTTTTCATCTGCCCTTGTCGCTAGAGGCAATGGATGAACTGAACGTTGTCCAGTCTGGTCTTCTTGATCTTCATGCTGATGTCCAGATTCCAGATTTTTGGTCATGGACACCTGGTAAAGGTGTTTTCTCTGCAAAGAGTTATTACACTATGATGCATTCCCACATGGCCACAGACACCCCAGCCAAGTGGATTTGGGAAAGTAAGGCGACAATGAAGATAAAGGTTTTTGCCTGGTTAATGCTAAATGATCGACTCAATACCAGAGACATGCTAGTGAGAAGGCACTGGAGATCCCCTCAGGATGATAACACCTGCCCATTATGCTTTGCCCATGCCCATGAAGATAGAGATCATCTCTTCTTCACATGCCAATTCAGCACAAGGGTATGGAACTACTTGAGCATCCAATGGATAGCTGGTTTAACACCCGCTCAATGCCTATTTGCTGCAAGGAAAAGCTTTGGCAAACCTTTCTTCAGGGAGATTGTTTACCTAGCAGCTTGGAATATTTGGCTCCTCAGAAATGGCAGAATATTCAGACATGAAAGGCCATCTTTTGCTGCTTGGAAGAGGAATTTTATTCATGATGCTACTCTGCACTCTCACAGATTCAAGTCTAGTCTTAGACCGCTGCTGTTAGCTTGGGTTAATTCTTTGCCCTGATTGGCTGTATATATCCATGTATATATTTGTGTATTTGTTGTAATTAGCTACATAGGTAAGTAGGCCCCTTACTTCTAGAAGTAGACTTTTTTTCTTAAGAACCTCTTTGTTTGTTTGGTGGTTGGGTTTTAATAAAATGCTGTGGGGCTGTTGCCTCATAGTTTCCAGTCAAAAAAAAAACAAGGAACATATTGTGCTTCCCGTACAGAACACCGCATGGGCCGCCGGCCGAACCACCGGCCCCACCTCCTGTGTTCCTCTGCCACCCCCACCCCCGCCCCACCCGCGTCGAGTTTTCTTTGTTCGACGAGGACCCACCACTGCCCCCACAGCCACCGTCCCCACCCGAGCCCCTTCCTTCGCACCGCCGAACTCCGGCGAGCTCTGCAAAATCGACTGACCCAATTTTGAAATTTAGTCTACTGTGATTTAACTAGTGTGGAATATAAAAGGGGAAAACCATAAGCATTGCGAGTATAGTGTTGAGCGTGCCATGGCAGATTTGAAGGTGCAAACTGGACAAAGGCAACTTCACAACCAAGACAAGAAATCAGAGTAAAGCAGTGGCGATCTATAAGTTGAGCAGATACCAAAGAGTACCGCCTCTGGTGCGGCGCCGTGTAGGCATCTACTGAGAATTTGACGGTGCTGCGGTAGCGATGGCTGTCGGCGGCGTGGAAGCACATCTAGGAGGGTAGACGGTGGCGGCAGGGCGCGGTGGACGAGACGGTCGTAGGAGCGGCGCCGGCAAGGTGGACGACGGCGGGGATGAAGCGAGAGGACGGGATGCAAGGATCCCGGTCCGAAGCCGTGGATGAGAGAGGTCGATCTCTTGTAATGGACGGCGGTGTCGGGGTATCAGCTCCGGCATGGTGGAGGAGGACGGCGGTGGATGGGGTGGCGGACGGCGGCGGACGGAGGAGGGTGGGGTGGAGAGGGTGTTTTGGCGCCCACGGAGTACGAATGGGGAAAAGGGAGGTAGAGAGGAAGGGGGGAACCATGTATTCAGGGCGCGCTTGTCTCAAATGCGAGGAAATTTACAAACTTAGCCCCCGTTTCAAATTTCTACTACATCACAGCAACATTAGTCGGTTGGGGATAGGACGGTAATCTCGCATACACCGAATATTTGTCGACGAGAGTTTGTTTTTGGCGCCTACCATGTATGAATATGAATTGGGGAGGGAGTCGATTTCGGCCGAGGACACACTGTGTTTTGGCGCCCACCGTGTATGAATCCGGGTGAGAGGCGGTTACGTCACATTTGGGTAAAATTACAAACCTACCCCTATCGAAACCTCCAGCAGATTGGCTTTGCGTGGCAGGGATAGGCAGTAGTGATTTCCATCTCGCAGATTTTGGTTTCGGGCGGTTACTGCGACTTTCCCCGCTTCGTTCAAATTTTGCAAAGTGCACGTTTACCGTGCCAACTCAATTCGAATCCCCTTTTTATTCTATTTTTTTCGGGCGGGATCCATTTTCAATTGGAATTACATTCTATATACATCATTTTTTATATATACTTTCAAAAGCACAACACCATTTATACATAAATATGGTTTACAAATGACATGATCTCAGATTCATAAGGTTGTATCCATCAATTTGGATTTTCAAATATTTGAAACCACTTTATGTTGAAATCCAATGTATGCATTCCTCGCTAACTGTCTCCAATTAATGTGTGTTTCATGCGGGTCTTTTTACTTCTCAAACATGTATAATGTGTTTCACACACGCAACATATAGTGTAATCCCGTTTAGACATTAATTGCATATAAACCATGCATTGTTTGTAATTTAAGAATCTATGGATCACCAATATTGATAAACTATATAACATTACACGTGTGCCCAAATTCAAATTAATATGCATGTTTGATACACCAATTTGCGTTATGATATTATCGATGTCGTGATCTCCAGTTTAAATATTTGAATCCCCTTTAATCTAGATATTCATCTCATATAGCTATCACTCATGCTTATATAGGACTATCTCTCTGGACCTATACGCGTTCATCGTCTCTCAGGTATCTCTCGTGCTACCTGTATGTCGACAATGATCTTTTATCTTCGTAACACACTGACGGTACTCTCTCCCTCGACCTTCATCACTCTATCTCTCTCTAAGTATATCTCGCTCCCTGCTATGTGTCTCTAACTATGATTTTCCATGTGGAATCTCTTTCTCTCACACAAACACAAAACTTTGTCTCCCGGGGTCTCATTTCTCTCTACTATTCCCATGTGTGCCACTCGCACACCCCTCATACAGAGATGTCTTTCGCTTCTTAGATATGAGAACCTACGACTCTTCCTCTTCAATATCTCTTTCTCACACACAAACACAAACTCTGTCTCCCAGGGTCTCATATTTCTCCATTGTTCTCTTGTATGTCGCTCACACACACCCTCTCTCCCTAGAGATATCTTGCGTTCCCTCGTATGTCTCTCTAGCTATCACTCTCGTTGTGAAATATCTTTCTCTCTCGCAGACACAAAACTCCATCTCTCTGGATCTCATTTCTCTCTGATATCTGTTTGTATGTGACTCACATGCACCCTCTCTCTATCTCTCTCACACCCACACACATAACCCAGCCTTCTGATCCACTCGACACCTATCTCTAACGCACACTAGCTAGCATCTTTATCTTTCTATTTATCTGTTTCTCCATCAACCTTCTTTCTCGCCCTCACTCTTGATTCCTATCACGCACACTACATATGTTTCTCTCTACATGCAGTCAAGTGCCCTCTCACACACATATATAACTTCACCCTTTGAACCACCCGACGGTCATCTCCAACACCCAAACTAGCGGATGTCCCTCTAGCTAGCATCTCCATCTCTGTATCTATCTGTAGTTTCTCCGTCAACATTTCTTTCTCGCACGGAGTCTTGCTTCCTATCACCCACACTATATATGTCTCTCCATACATATGCATTTATAGGTTGGTCTCTTTTGCACAATCGTTGCGCTTCACTCCCTCTGCTCGCCATAGATGCATGCTCCAGCCCACGCCACTATCTCTTAAAGACAAAAACACATGCTCAATTGTCGGGCCTTCTTCCCTGCATTCTCACATGCATGCATATTGTCATACTGATCCGTCTCTCCCATGTCGTTGATCTTATGACTTATGTCTTCTTTCTTTTATCTCGATCATGCGTGCGCGCACACACACACACACATCCCACGTATACATGTATACCTCTCACACATGCACGTTCAAGGTCTCTATGTCTCCATACGTAGTTAATTACCCTCAATCCTAATGCCACATCAAATCGTTCTCCTCTTTTGTGCACATAACTTCCGCCTGGATGGGTAAAACACACACTCACACTTAACAATCTCCTTCTAGCTACCCCCCGCCTCTCACTTTTCCCCTATATCCCCGAAACCAATAAGACCATCCCTTTGTTTAATTCCCGCCTACATGCACCATCGATATATAGTAGTCTTCCTCGGTGTCTCTCGAACAAACACGTTCTCTCGATGCCGACTCCTCTCACGTGCACACACCTTCTCTTCCCTCTCTACGGGCATTTTCTCTCTCGCACCCCATCGTTGGTGGCCTCTGCCATACACATCACCTCTCTATGATGAAGCCATGCACACTTAAATTACATCCGCCACAGAGGACCCCGCGACACACACACACACACACACGCACGCACGCATCCCCCACACACACTAAGACTCCATCTCTCTCTCTCTCTCACACACACACAAACACACACACACACACACACGCACGCACCCCCCCACACACTAAGACTCCATCTCTCTCTCTCACACACACACACACAAACTAAGACTCCATCTCTCTCTCTCCTCTCTCTCTCTCTCACACACACATACACACACACACACACACCCCACACACACACTAAGACTCCATCTCACACACACATGCTCTAGGCGGAGCATTTGTTCCTACCACCCTTCATCCAACCTTACCCGTATGATAAACAATCACCTTTATTTACTTGCATAACATGAAAAAATTCCACTTTACTTTAGTAGTCAGCAAACTTATCATCTGTACCCTTATAAAAAAACGAGTTGGCGGTGATGGTGTACCTGCCATCTTGTAATACAGACCGTATGATCTATATCTGAGGATAGAAAGCAAACTATGATAATTTTACAAAAGATACCCGCACCTCTCTCCACATCATTATCTCCCGCAACCTCATTGCTCAGCAATTAAAAAAGGAATAAGTCTCTGGAACAATCTAGCATGCATGGTGGCCGCTGCCGCCTGCCGGCGCCGTCCATCCCCAGGCCTCCGCCCATTCTGACCACCAGTCACCACCACGCTCCACTCCTCCTCGCCTTATCTCTCATCTTTCATTTTTTTGATGACATTCTCGAGATACCAGTTTTCTGATAAAATTCTCGAGATATCATTAGTTTTTACACATAGGATTACTCCTACATGGGTCAATCACAACAGGTGTTTTGTAAAAAATGCATATTGATGTTCCGTGCAATGCACGAGAATCTTGCTTGTAATTATATAGCGCAAATCACGAGAAGGAAGTGACATTTTTTTGACACAACCACGTTAACATGGCCACGTAAATCACTAGCTAAAGTAAATACCATTATACTTATATCCCGATGCAAAAGGTTGAGTACATGTCTGAAGAGTAGAGTTGCACACACGCACTCTGTCTCTCAGAATCTCTCTCTCTCACACACACACCAGTTACGTGACGCCCACTTAAGCAGACACATATGTTACAATTTGTGCACCCGCGGGTACACGTGATGCTGCGCATTTATTTAAGCCGGAAGGCGAACCCAAATAGTAGCTGCATTCATTCCCCTCCCGCCGCCTCTTCTCTGGTCGCCGTCGCCCGGTAGCCATGGGTCGGCCGAAGGTAACAACATACGCCATACTCCCGCCGGAGCGACGCTTTAATATGGAAATTTTAGTGGTCATGCATGCATCTTTTTGTGCTAGCACTCCTATATAAGGATTGACCGGTCGCTTCCCGCGGACGTGCGCGGGCGGTGGAAGAGGAAGGAGAAGGGAAGCAGGCTGTGGAGTAACGTTTTTTATCACAATTTCTTAGGAAACTGAGTGCAATAATTGAGTAGTTTTGCAAACTACCAGTACTACACCTGAAACGGTTCAAAACCTATACTCCCTTGCCAGCGCGCGCTTCCCGCGTGAAAGGGTCAGCGTCGCCCGGGAGCGTCAGTGCCGCATTAATGCCCGGCCAGAGCGGAGCGACCTTTCACTAGCGCCGGCTTTGAAGTGGCGCGACGGCCGAGAGAGCGCTGCTTCCCGGTGCACGCGACTGCTCCGCGTCGAGACTGGCCATAGGCCCTGTTTGGATCCATGGGTTAGAGTTAGTTTGAGCTAGTTGGGGCTCAAATAGCCCTAAAGTATCCAAGCATGAGGGTTTAAATTGGAGCAAGTTGCACCGAACCCACCAAAAAAACTATCCCACCCAAGAGGTGCTAACTGGAGATAGTTCTCATTGGGACCACTGAAAAATCACTTTTCTCTCTCCATGAAGTGCATTTATTGTCAATCTACCCTGTCACCCAAACACCTCTTTGGCTACAGTTAGTTCAGGGTTAGTCATGAGTTAGTCTAACCTCTAGCTAAGTTAGAGTATCAAACAGGAGCAGTATAGGACATGCAAGTTGCTCAAAGCATACATGCAAATTCGTATGTGAAAGGATTTTTTTTCTTTTTGAAAACAGAACGTGAAAGGAATTTTTTTAGAATGCTCTTGGCATGTCGCTAACATGTGATAGTTAACCGACCTCAATAGACGACAGAAATGCCAGCCCGCCGCACTTCGATAGAGACGAGGAGGGAGAAGCGATATAGGCTGCTGGATTACTAGAGATAGGTGTCACACGGAAGCCAAGAAATATGGTGATAGCGCGGGTTAGCCATGTACTAGTATGATGTAACTACACTGGGCTGCCGTGTTTCGTACTCTTCCAGTCCATTGTGGAGATGATTGGTTAATTTTATATCGCTGAATAATATTAAATATTATAAGTGCAAACGCTCCACCACGAGGTTCCTTGCTCCTTCTCGGTCGTCCGGAATCTATGTTCTTCCACTCTATTTTTTTACGTGAGCTTTGTTCATCCTTTTGCCAACACGCGAGACATCTAGCATCAAGGTGCACGTGTTATGCAAGGATCGTTCCATCTATATGAAGAACATGTGGGACTGGAACTACGAGACGAACATGTACCCAGGAGTGGACGTACGAACCTGAGTAATGTAGCGCAGTAAGTGAAGTAGAAAGGCACAAATGGTATGAACATGCGTGGCATATAGGGTGTGTTTGGTTGCGTTCTCGTCTCAGCATAGTTGTTCCCTTTTCATGCATGCTCAACTCAACACCCCTCTTCATGCATGCTCTCTTCATGCATGCTTCTAGTGTATTTGTGCTAAACTAGTGTGGACTCATGCACCCTCCATACACTCTACCAAACACCCAAAAGTAGGTCGAGAAGGGAACTCTTGGGCGGCATTTGTCTCTTACTACGTACTACCACTAAATGTTGTATGTGCAATGCACGGTGATGCTATGGAGTACGTGCCTAAGTACTCTACTACTACTATATTAGTTGGAGGCACATATTAACTTTTATATTTGTTTATGTGTATGCCCCAAGACCTTCCAACTAGACGTGTCTTTCTCTCCAGGTCGCACTTTGTATCGTTCATACCACTAAGTACTACTACGTGTGGTCTCTGACCCAGAAGTGGAAGAAGTGGAGACGCTCTACCATGCTGTGTTTTTACGCTGTTCATGTCCCACTCCTTTCGCTGACGTGTGGGACATCCAGCACGTGCCGTGTTTGGCACCCTTCGTCGTAAGAGTTGAAACACTAGAATTCATCAGAAATAAAAAATAATTATAAATCGGCAGTGATACTATTTTTTTGCGAACCAATCAGCAGTGATACTATACCACGCAGTTTCCTTGCTCCTCGATATCAGAAAGAATACTTCCGTTCGCCAACATGTGGGATGTCGACCATCCTGGTCCACTTGCCATGCACGCAGAACTCCAAGGGAGAGTCACACAGGTCGTCACGCCACAGTAACGATTACTAATGAGCCGTCAAATCACAGGCCCACTTCCCACTTTGAAGTTGCTTGGACGAAGGAACCATCATGACTTCGTTGAATTCCGCTTCTTAAAGAAAACTACTGTACCAACAGTACTGCTAGCTACAGTAGTTATTCCAACAGAGGCCTCCTTTCGTTCATAGGATAGGAATATGAAAATCATAGGAAGTGAGATGACATGCATCTCAATTCCTATAGAGAAAGAGATGCCATTTGATGCTTAGGATAGGAATTTTTCCATTTAGTCTAGGCTAATGTACTGGTAATTTGCTCTAAAAACTATAGTAGTAACTAGTAGTATTGGTACATGCTCGTACTCAGACACAGACACACACACTAACTACTAGTACTACTACTTCTCACATGCTGGCCTGACGCCGTTGTTCTCCTTCCCGGCTTTGTCAGCGACACCCCACCGTGCTTGGATCTCCGCCGACCTCTGCGCAGCAGCGTGTGCGTCCTTTTCTTTCTTGCGGTGGCGGGCCTCTCTTTTCTTGAGTGCTTTCTGACTTTTCCGCTCCCTCTGTGCGGCTTTGGCCGCCTCTTGCTCTACCGCCCATTCGGCCTTGGCATCTTCAAATTCCTCCCACATAGTTGTGAGGTCGCGAGCGGCGATGAACTCGGCATGGCGGGATGCCATTGCTTCTCTACCATTTTGTGTGCGATCGTGGGCGGTGAGGAACTCGGCGCGGCGGGATGCCATCGCTGTCTTACCGGTTAGTGTGCGGCGCGGTGGCATGAACGACGCTTGGTGAGAGCTCTGGGGTGGAGTGGCCGGACAACCGTATAGTGCATTGGTTTGTCAAGAGCTCAAGGATAGAAGACGAAGCAAATTTGGATTCCCCTTCAATCCTGGTCATTTATTACCGAGTAAAATGCATTGGCGGTCATCGAACTTGTCTTGATAGGTCACTGTGATCATTGTATACGAGATATGGTGATTATACGGTCACTGGCTCAGCGTATAGCTCCGTATTTGTCTGGTTGACCAGTCAAACAGTCCGCATGCTCCTCATCAGCTCATGTTCTTTATATATCTACGCGGGCCTACCTGTCAATGGAGAAAGAAATACTGTAAAAACCAAAATTATGCATATGTGGGGAATCAAACCACGGACTCGTCGCTGCAACACACCCTCTTTAGCCAAATGAAAATGAAATACTTCGCGTCAGATACTCACGCTCACGCTGTCAAAGCATGCTAATGCATGCACGTCGCCCTCTAAATCAAAGTCCTGCTCATGGCGCAACGCAAACGGCGAGCCCATCACCTGCGCGCCCCGGCGGTGCCTGACATTACTGTTTAGACGTTTGATGGAGGCCTATGCGAACGCCGAGCATGTATTCACCTGGCTCAACACCAACGGTCATACTCGGACCGCCTTGCTCATGTATATCGTCCATCACAACGACAATCTATAAAACAGCCTAAGCTAGAGAGGGTACCATGGTAGTATGGTACAGAGTATGTACTATCGTGAGCGACCGATCTTAGTGCCACTGCACACCAAAACCCCTTCCATCGCTAGCGCGCGCTTCCCGCCTGAAACGGTCACCGTCTCTCCAGAATGTCAATGCCGCATTCACCGGACTTAACTGCAGGTGCAATTGGTGTGTCACTAACATGCGGGCCAGATGCCCGTTGGGCCCACATGTCAGTAACCCAAACGCATCTGCAGTTAAGTCACTGAAGCAGCGTCTGCATTCACGCCCGACGAACCTACTCCGGCGCCAGTTGTCCATTTGTCTGCCGCGGCTCAGTGCCATTCGCCCGCTATATTAACTTGAGCCCCAGCTCCCAGCCATAGCCAAAGACCCACACTTATTATCCTCCGGTCCCTTCCTTCTGTCGGCACCACTTCAACCATGGCCTCCTGGCGCTCCGAAGCTCTCTTGGACGTACTATCGCAGGAGTAGACGAGGGACATTGGCGGCTCCGCTCCGGGCGCGCTCCAAAGCTCTCTTCGATGTACTGTCGCAGGAGCAAACGAAGGAGATCGCCGGCACCCCCCCGGCCGCCCTCCGCCGCCACGACCACGAAGCCGGCGTGCGTGCGCGGGCGCAGCCGGCAGCGAGGAAGAGTAGTACACGGTAGGTCGCCACCGCTCTGGTCCCGGGAAGGCCACCGCTACTCCACTCAGTCGACGCCAAGCTTGGTGGGGTAAACATCGGCGGCCGATTAGCCGCTTGACGGCGATGTGGAGGCGGAAATCTTCAGAACCTTGTGCTCCGGAGGAGGAGGTTATCGAGGCGGATGAGGAGGAGGCAAAGGCAATGGCCGGCTTTCTCGGGGTCATGGCCGGACATGGTGGTCGGGCGCCGGCGATCGTTTAGATTAGGTTTACAGTAGGTTTTAGTACGGTTTGTGCGAAATATGTAATGAATTTCGTCCAGTTTGTAGGAAAAGTTTTCGAAATGTAATGAATTTCATCCGGTTAATTTGAAATTTGCTTTGTTTACACGAATTTCGTCTGGTTAGTTCATATAGTTGTCGAAAGGTATGCGGGCAGCATCGGATGGCATCCATCAGTGTCCTCGGACAGATGCCGGTGTAAATTTGTGGGCCAGCACTGGAGATGCCCTAACTATCATGCTATAATTGCTAACAATCCTCCATTATTTGGCAGGGAACAGTTATCCCTCGATCAAAATCAGATCCGCGGTGTTTCGCACTCCTCCCGCGTAAGAGTTTAAACTCTTGCTTACATAAAAATGGAGCAAGTGGACGGCACTGTAGCACGTCATATCACTCGAACTAGCCCGCCTAACGAGCGGGAAAGCACCGCCCGTCATTTTGTTCTGGATTTCTATCGATCGATCGCGCGAAAATGTTACGCTTCGCAAGTTCTAAAGGAAAAGGCGGCACACTTACGACTCGTACGCATCGCAACCCCGACAGTCTGGCTCGCACGCCGCTCACCAGAGGGGACACGCGTTGTCTTGCAATTTCACTGACATGTGGGACTGTAATTGAATAAACCGTCGATAGCCGAAATCTAATCACTCGGCGAGCGTCAGCTAAGAAGAGAGAAACGGGGGAGGGAGAAGAGATCGCCCGCCCGCCGCGCACGGACTCCAAGAAATATATGGTGATAATGTGAGGTGGGCCATGCTGGAGTCCGGACCGCTTCCGGAGCCCGCTCTCACCGCCCTGGCCCCTCAAGACGCGAGCTGCCCGCCGCATGCATGCATAGCAAGTAGTACTCCTTATGTGGAGGAGAGAGAGGCATTGACAAAGTCAAGGAGTGGGCTCTACAAGAGCCCGTCTCTACACGTGCTCCTAGGTATAAAAAATAATTCTAAAAAAAGGCATAAAAACAATTGTGTCTTAAAAAAAGAAAGGTAAAAAACATTTGAGAGGAAATAGATAGAGAGAAAGTGAGAAAAAGCTATAACCTGGGCATTACATGAGGAAGGAGGGAGTGGTGCACATGCCAAGTTCACTGGGCTGCCGTGTTTCACACTCCTCCATCGTAACAGTGGAGACAATAGCTTTCATAAAAAATAAACAATGAATACTCATTGCTCGTCCTCTATATCAGAAAGAATACTTTCATTCGCCGACATGTGGGACGTCGACCATCCTGGTCCACCTGCCATGCACAAAATTATCCTGGTCTACCCCGGTCGTATCACAGGCCCAACCTTTCCCACTGTAAGTTGTTCGGACGAAGGAACCATCATGACTTCGTTGAATTCCGCTTCTTCAGGAAAACTTACTGTACCCGCAATACTGCTACCACACGCGAAGACTGGACGGCACTGTACCACGTCATATCACTGAAACCCACTAGGCCAAACTAGCCCGCCTAGGTCATCTATTTTGGAACAGAGGGAGTATGTCTCTGCACTACTATGATTTTGTGTTGCACGTTCTCTGTACTTTTGCTACGATTTTCCTACCCTATGAACCAAATGAGGACTGAATGTATGTCGACTATTGTCTGATGGATCACTAAGCCTACAATTTTAGGAGCTAGGGCTATTGGTCGATCGGCGAGGGATAAGTATAAGCGTACCACGAGCTCATCAACCCCAACGTTTCTCTTCGGTGATTGTTTTGCAAGTACTATAGCTCGCACAGTAGCTAGCCTACTAACACCAAGAATCATCAAACAAGCCCTGCTGATATGATAAATAGTTCAAACTTACATCTAAGCATGCCATATATTACATCAAAAGCTGGTTAGGATACATCTGTTTCCATAACTCGGAGAGGGTTCGCATGATTCATCGCATGATTCACTATCAAACAAAAGTAGAAAGATCCGCCCACACAAGACAGTGCACTAGCCCTAAGATGGTTTGATAACATGCATATTTCTGCTAATTAAACACAGGGCAATGCAAACTACCCTGAAGGATTAGCGCGACCAACTATTTCTTGTCATCGATCTCTCGGGCAATGACCACAGCACAGATAGCGGCATGGGAATCGATTTCTGGGGCGATGTCCATAGGACTGACCGCGACATCGGAATCGATCTCTGGGGCGATGTACACAGGATGGACAACGGCATCAGAATCGATCTCCGGGGCCATGCCAACAGGACGTTCCACCGGCACCTGCACAACCCTAACATATTAGCAAGCACATTGCAAATTATCAAAAACCACAACTATGGTAATAAGCCATTATTTTTTACCTTGTGCAGCTCACCGGGGGATCTCATCCCTCCGGGGGCCATCTCCTCGTCCTCGATGTGGGCCATCACCTTGCCAGGGGAATACTGCTTCTCAACGGAGACTATCTCCTCAAACTTGGTCTTGAGCCTCACATAGGTGGCAATCAGAGTTCCTGGGGTAGGCACGGTGGGGCCCTTGCTGTTCTTCCAACTTTCTTTGAGTTCGTCCGCCAACGTCCTCAACTCTTTGGCCAGTGCTTGTTTCTTGGAGTTCTTCGTCTCCATGGGTTGGCCCGCCAACATGGTCAACTCGTTGGTCGGTGCTCGCTTCCTGGAGATCGATGTCTCTCGTGGGTTGTCCGCCAGCAACTCTTTGCCTAGTGCTCCAGGATCCATCAATGAACTGACAAACAAAAAGCAATCAAAAGGAAACCACAATCACAATGAAAACGGGAAAAGAATAGGATGTGAGAATTGGTCGGTGCTTCACAAAAAGAAGATTCTTGGAATGAAAATATAGCAGCATAACTGATTCGCCCACCTTTCCTTCGTCGGTACAGAAGAAAAAGGCAGAAGTGAGTAGCCTGGAGTGAGGTTTTCTTCAAGAAAGGGAAGAAAGGGCTTGAACGAGCGTTCTAGTGAAATGATGGTTGCTTCGTCCAGTCCAACTTGGAGGCCACCTTACCGCTGCTGGTAAAGGTGTGGGTTTTGTGATATGACGGGTCATGACAGCCACACCGGGGTGACAGGTGAGTCTCGATTGTAGCACCTCGCTGTGATTTGGTGGATGGCACGTGAGCCCGGTTGCTTTGAAATGTCCCGCATGTAGATAGACCGGCTAGTCATAGAGGAGTGCTCAATATTATGCACCGCGACCAAGGCGGAGAGGAAAACGAGAGAACTACGTAATTAATGCATGAGTTTAATTAGGGTAGTTTTGTAAAGTACAAGATACATTCCTCCAATCGCAAAATTCCTTGGTTCATGAGATTTGAGATTTGAGCCCTATAAACCGGAAGGGAGGGAGTACTGCACACGATGTAGTCTAGTCACTTGTTGAAATCTCTAGAAAGGCAAATACTCCTTTCCGGTTTACAGGGCTATACTACTCCCTCCGTCTAGGTGTGTAAGTCATCTTACGAAAACAAAATAGTCCCCAAACACTTAGGCGCGGTGCGTTAACTTCTACCTTGTTTCTTGTTTCTTGACATATCAACCAATAAGAGATGAGAGGTGTGCATGCTTTTAATGACTTGCAATGGCTAGTTCATTGCATGCAATGCTATTAATTAGCAAATAAACATTGGTGACCCCAGGAGGAAACGGTGCTAAGCGCGTGGACCTATGCAGAATGAGTATCAACCAATGGATAATGGAGTTTAATTGTTAAACAATAGCAATTTTGTCTCATGCAAGAGCCTAGCTAGTACTCCAAGGAACCGCACCACGCGAGCGTTCACAACTGCCACATTCGGGTTGCGCTTGGCTCTTCGCCTCTTCGAGAAGACGAACAATGATGTTACTCCTACTTCTACAGTATCGAATCCACTGCTGCATATCCGTCCACCTCGTGCGGGAGGGATAGCGTGTAGCGAAAGCTTCTACTTACTGCTCCTGCCTTTGTGTCTATGACAGGTGGGCCCAACAGGTGGTTGGCCCTCCTGTCATGCAGCCAAAGGCAGGTGCAGTTAAGGCACCGGAGCTCAGTCCGCGAGGGAGAGGGCGTTGTAGTAATCAAATTTCTCGGTCTTGTACGAGTTGACGCAACACGTCAAAGCATTGCACTCGTTATAAGTCTTTTTACACATTTCAAATGGGCTACTTCATATGTAGGAGTAGACATATTCTGCTTCGTATGTAGTCACTTGTTGCAATCTCTAAAAAGACTTATATTTGGAAATGGAGGGAGTACAACGCATGCATGCATGCTGTGACTTTCCTTTTGATACTTGCATGTGTTGATTTGATGCACCTTGCTAAATTTTGACTATAAATTTAACTAACCAAATTTTCATGCATGTCACAAAAAATTACGGGGCTGATTGGATTGTGACTATGTTTGTCTTATGTTGCCACATTATTTTTCCCACACTTGCCACACTTGCCTAACCTGAGTTGCTCAAATTGTTAGACACACTTTGGCTTGCCTAAGGGAATCTTGCCACAATTTTTGTGTCTATGACATGTGGGGTTCACGGCTAATAAAAAATTCTTGTCTTAGGTGTGGCTAATAAAAAAGACTTATATTTAGGAACGGAGAGAGTACAAAATATAAATAATAATGCATGTTGGGGCAACCCACGTTTCTGCTAATTTTAGCCGTGGGCTTGTTCACAATTTTTACGAGGGGGTGGTTGTTCATTTAATGGAGGGACTTGTAGTACCAGACTTGAACGATACAAAGTGCGACCTGGCACACCGTAACACCACTTGGAACAAGCGGGTAGCTATCTCAAAAAACAATCAACAACTAAAAAAACGCGACCTGGCATGTAGTAGTACACAATTTTAAACGATTGTTTTGATGGAGTGAAAAAGGAAAACTACCCCACTACGTATATATAGGCCGGAGCCTCTGCGCTTGCTTGCTAGGGTTGCTCTATTCACACACTCTCATCCTCTCCAGATCTAAACAAGATAGGGGTAGTAACACTGTCTTTCTCCCTTCAAAAAACACTGGCTTTCTATCCTCACCGCTGGTTACAGATCCAGACGTATCCCCCTCCGCCGGTGAAGGGGAGGAGGGGCGGCGTTTAGGCCGTCGTCGACAGCGAGGGAGGAGACCCACTGCCGGCCGTACCATTATCTCTGGCCGAGCGCCGACGCGGGAGGTCCTCCGATCCCTTCGTCGTTGCCTGTGGGCAGATCCGGCCTCCCGCCACCCACCTATCCACATCCCGACGACCTTCAGGTATATCTTCGAAACCGCCTTAGCTCTACTTCCCCAGCTCGCTACGTCGCTGCATGTGCATCATTTTCTACCTCTTAGCCCCTCTCGATCGGATGGTCCAACGTCACATATTTGTTCTTCTATTGCTAGAGGTAAAGCTACTTCATGGAGTCGAATCTTGTACTACTTGGTTCAAACAAGAAATAAAGTGGGGGTGGGGGAATTTAGTATGTACATCGGACTTGGTACAAACAGGAAGGAAAGGGGGTGAAACTAGTACAGACTGGTCATCCAACCGATCTCTTGGTCGAAAAGGGAAATATAGGGGTAACGCTGTACACAGTGGTATGACCAGGACTAGATTTGCTATCCACACATAGGAGTAGGTGGCTAGAGTGAACAAAAATGGGACCAACCCAGATATGTTTCTTGGATGTTTGTTTCTCGGGGCAACAAACTATGAATCACCACTTTATGCCCCTGTTTACGTACATGGTGCTGGACTGCTGGTGCACCCACTGTCCCATGCCCTTATACCAAATATTTAGGCTCCGTTCGGAATAAAGGGGCAGAAAACATAGGTCTTGATGAAAATAGAGGAATAGGAAAGGAATGTAGGTATAAAACTATGGAACAGCAAACCGGAGGAAACTCTCAAGAGAATGTGTTCGGATGGACTACGAAATGTACAAATTTGTTTTTTTAGAGTAGCATGCTTGGCAGTATGAGATGCTATTTGTTTATTCAGCTGCACAGTGACTACTCTTGTCCTCACCTCACGTACCACACATAGGTTGATTTTTTTATTCCGGCAACACAGCACAGCAACCTGTCTAACACATGGCAGCGAGCGCCTGCCTCGGGCTTCCACCCAAAAAATGAGCAACGCGTGGATGTTTCTAATCCTATGGAATCAGTACTACTAGACCAGCTTTCCTATGAAATACTATTCACCTTTCCCGTGTTCCGAACGGTTGGAAGGGAAAGAATACAGTAGGAATTGTGTTCCTACGAAAATCCTGCACCAAATCTGTGAACCGAACGCAGCCTTAGCTGTTCTTAATCTAATGTCCCTGGTAAAAATGAAGCCATGCCACTATTATAAGCCATGACAAGTTTAGCCAAATGTTTTTGCCTGTAATTGTTTGAGACTCTGACTGTTTCCTCCTTGCCTTTTTGTGCAAACAGGGGTGTCCAATTCACTTGGTTGCTGTTGTGACCTTTTGGTGCACTGCACAAAACTCTTCTTAAAAGAAGTGACTTTTGTGCTGTTTAACTGGAATGTCGGAATGGAACAGGTTGTTCATTTTGGTGGAACTGCACAAAGGGAGATATGTGTTCCAATCCTCATCATCCATATTGGCGCCATAACCTTCCTTTAGGTAAGAATGATATTTAATGCATGTGTTCATCTCTATTTTCCGACTGCCATGAGAAAATAATGCTGTTTTTTACTAGTACACTTGTACTCCCTCACTGACAAAACCAATTCTGAATTAGAAGGCCAATCATGTACTTGGTTTCACCAACTGGTGAGGAGAAAGAGAAACAGAGCATGAAGAGGAAGAAGAAGAAGAATAAACAGTGCCAAGGCGATCTTGCTGAAGCCAGAGGCCTCAATCGAGGCCATTCAAGGGCTCCGGCAACGACTACCTTACATGTGAGACGATCCTCCAGGAAGCCCTTCCACTTCTGCTGTCTCACTTAATTAATTAGGAGTACTTAAGTACCACTAATTTATTACTGCCTAATTTTCCTGTTGGAGTTAAACAAATCTTTAGTAGGACCCTATGCTGAATCATGTACGTGTGTATGTTTGTCTATGGAGGTGAATCATGTTGTGGAGCAGGGAGGGAATACTATTAGTGTCATGACATAATAGTGCTATTGTTTTGCATGTCAATTTATTGCCATTAGTTCAATGAGGCAATGTTTTGCGTATTGTCCATCATTAATTTGATGCTACTGTTTGAGTAATATGCTAATGTCTTCCTATCCTTTTCACTAAGCTAATGAAGGTTTCACCTTGTTCCTACTTGTGCAAACAGGGATCATGTTGTGCCAATCATACATTTTAGTCGAACTACACAAGACAATACAATGAACTGTATCCCAGCCAGTGCTTTAACTCTGCTGGAAGTTCTTGATAATCTTTCGATATAATCTCAACACTGGTAAACAAGAGTGATTTCAACCATACATTTGAAGTGCACAAAAATATATACTATTGTGTGATTCCAGTGAGTGCTTTATCATCTCTTATGGGACTACATGAATAAGCTTTTTTTCCCAGGTTGGTACGGGCCTAAGGCCTTCATCCATATTAGTTTGCTGTCATCTCTATTTGTATCGTGCTACTGTCATGAGAAACTCCTTTATCTTTGCACGTTAAAGTTTTGCAACCTATGATAAATGGCAATGCTTTGAGTGTTGAGTTGAGCTAATTGGCACTGATTAAATAAACTAATACCTCTCTTTAAGCAAGACTACTATGTTGCTAACTTTACCCATTAAGATAATGAGGGTGCTTCTATTTGTTAGTGTATGTTTCATCAACTAGTCCCACTATTACAGTAATCTCACTCTCTCAATATATATGCCAACAGGGATGCTCGATTTTGGTGGAACTGCACAAAAAATTTGGGTGCTTCATTGCCTCGACAACATCCGTCCTTTCCTATTAGTCGCTAATCTCTGCTTGCTTTCTTCCTTTGCTGTCAGTCGCTTGGCTTATCTCGGCTTCCAGTCAAAGGAAATAGTAATTGATATGCTACCTCACACAGGTTGGTACTGGTCTTTTTCCTGATTATTGTGCCTGCATATGTATTGGTAATTTGGTATTGTGCTACTATTTGCCGATTTCATAAAGGAGTAATTTGGAGCCTGAACTCGTAGGCAAATCATTACATCGGGTGATTTCAGTAGAACTGCACAAAATGATCAGATGGACAGGTACTTATGCTGCTGCTATGTACTCCAAAGTTCACTCAGACAAGCATTGATGTTGACAAGAAGTGCCTATATTCATTGGAGTATCAACCGACGTCAACCAATTGTCAAACTCCAAGTATTAGGAGAGTGAACGCCAAAAATATTGCTTGGTGCATAGCCCAGAAAAACGCAGTCCAGTCTTTGGTCCCAACTTGTGCCTTTTGGTTATCGGCACATATGGTAGCGAACTGTATGGCATGGAGTCTAAAGATTCCAGACAAGTTGGTTGACGCGTATATTCATCTGGCACTTAATCAGTCTGCATGCCAAGGATGCTCCATTTCAGTTGAACTGCGCAAAAAATTTGGGTGGTTCATTTTCTCAACCGCCTCCTTTCTCGTCTGCAATGTAGAATTTTGGCGAGATACATGACCAAGATGAGCTAGTAAACTAGTTGGATGAAAGTAGTGGCCAAGTTGCTCAAACCTCCCTTGGCATGAGGCCACTATTTGAGGATAAACCTACAAGCAAAGTTCAGATTGTCTGTGCTGCCTCTTATGTACTCGAAAGTTTACTCGTACAAGAACTAATTTTAGCAAGAAGTACCTCCGATTGAACACCAATTACCAGTCTGTACCCTAGGTAATTAAAGTTCATCCATGGATCATATTGGCTGTGATCTCAATCATTTGGATGCATAAACATACTAAACATGTGTATATCTGAATCTTTTTGTGAATTATGTATGAATATTGTCGTGTGATCTAATAATCATTTGGATGCATAGATATGCTGAGCTTGTGTATATATGAATCTTTTGAGTTGTTGATAGTGAATGTTGGCTATGAATATGAACGTGTCCTGTGAACCTGAGTTTGATATGAATGTTTACCTTTTCTGTTGTATTTGTGTGTGAACTTGTTAGTATGCCTACTGTGGGGTATAAAACGCAGGTCTCTTATAAAAGTAATGCTATGTCCAATTTATGTTTTCATTTCTAACCACATTATATATATTTATATTATTACTATTATTGTATATTTTATAGAGACTTAGATATACATTATAACAACATCCCACATGTTATTAACTTATAAAAGTAAATGTTTAACGGAAGTTGGCAAGGAAAATCCAGGTTGTTTTTGACTCACAGGCAAGGAAAATCCTGGTGATTGCGTCAAAAGCTTGCGAAGATTTTAAGGACCAATTTAATAATAACGCGCTCATTTTTATTTTGAGTAATAACTCGCTAATTTATTAATTATATATATAAAAAATGTTCCTCTCCGGTTTATTCTTTGATATTAATTGCTCCTTCTGACATAACGTTATATATATAACGAGCCCACCTAATACGTGTATTTCAAGGAAGTGCAAATGGGCTGGGATTTCTTAGAAAATATAAATGGACCTGATTGACGCTAAATTATTTGTTCACCCAACCCAGCAAATGGACTGTACATTCTAGAAAACATGGGTTAAATATATGCCACATTTTTGCAGGCTGACATGTGGGCCAATAGGTCGAAGCCTACGCAGGGCGTTGTCAACTTGGTCAACAAATGATTGTGTCATCCACAACCATTGGATTTATATCCAACGGCCGGCATGCACCTTCAATCTCTCGTCTTCTTCCTCCAGCGTCGCCGGGACCGCCTGGTCCGGCCTCCGGCGGCTAGCGGCTCTGCTTAGCATGCATCGCTCCGAAGCGCTACCCCACCGCCGGCCAGGCTATCCCTCCACCCCTCGACACCTCCTGTTATTCTCCACAGACTATAGCTCCACGCCGCAACATAACCAGTTATAACCCTTCTCCTCCTCTTAATCTGCGACTCCACTGCCGCGTTTTCCCATCTCCGAGTCGTTCCCGTCCGGGGCCTCGCCGCTGTCCACCGCCTCGCTGCATTCGATGCGGCATGGTCTACAAACGAGAGTCATCGGAAGAGGACTGTACGTGGAAAGCCTGACGGCTGGGACCCACGAGTTCCATGGTCGCACGCAAGTAAAGTTCCTCCTTATTAAGCTGAAAAAATGTTTCCTCCACCTAACAGCTGGGACCCACCGGTTGTATCTTCGCACGGAAGGAAGTTCCTCCTTGTTTTGCGAAAAAATTATTCATCCCGTTGACAGCTGGGACCCGTCAGATTTGGTGACTGACTTGTGGGCCTACTAAGCGGACATGTACGCACGGCTTTGTCAACTTAATCAACAAATGATTCTAGCAGCTGGACCGTTGGATGTTAATCCAACAGCCGTGCTCCTTCTTCAACCTCTGTTCTTGCTCCTGTCTCCCGTGGGCGGCTCCGCGGCTGTGCTGCCGCGCACCCGAACCAGTGAAGTTTCCCACTCCTCTCCATCTGCGACTCCACTGCCCCGTCTTCCCCATCTCTGGGTCGTTCTAGTCTGGGTGCGCTCGACACGGTGTGGTCAACGTGGTCAACAACCGAGAGTCATCGGAAGATGACTGTACATGAGAGGCTGACAGTGGGGACGCACCACGCCCATGGACGCATGCATGCAACAGAACGCAGTGAGGTCAACGTGGTCAAGGAACGACTTCCATCAGAAGTATACTGTATGTGGAGAGTCTCAGCTGGGTCCACGGCCGCAGCAAGTAAGTGCCTCCTTATTACGCGGAAAATAATGATTCCTCCAACTGACAGCAGGGACCCACTGGACGGGCCACCATATTTTGCGAAAAAACATTTGCCCCCTGACTGCTGGGACCCACCTGACGGGCCACCGTATTTCGCGAAAAAAACATCCCCCCCCCCCCGCTGTCAGCTCGGACCCACCGGAAGTGCCTCCTTATTACGCACAAAAAAATGAATACTCCCCCGGCTAGCTGGGACCCACTTTGGTGGGAGGCTGACTTGTGGGCCTACTAAGTTGACGGGGACGAAGGGCTTTGTCAACTTAGTCAATATGAACGATTCTAGCTCCAGTGACCGTACGATGTCCATCCAACGGCCGTAATGCTTCTTCAACCTCTGGTCTTCTTGTTCCAGCCGCCTAAAGCAGCGCCGGTCGTGCCGCATGCTCCTGCCTCCCGTGGCCGGCTGTGCTGCCGCGGAGGCCTCACCGCCCCTACTATTCCCACCGCTGGCCAGGCCCTGCAGCGATGACAGCCTCACACCGCAGCCGAACCAGTGAACCCTCGTACTCCTCTCCGCGCGGGCTTCCACTGGCGCGTCTTCCCCGGCTCCGCGTCGTCCCCTTCCTAGGCCTCACCGTCGTCCACCGCTGTGGTGCTCTCCGCGCGGCGTGGTCAACGTGGTCAAGGAACGACTTCCATCGAAAGAGTACTGTACGTGGAGAGGCTGACAGCTAGGTCCACGGCCACAGCCCAGTTTTTTTATGACTTGCCAAGTAAGTCGCTTTGTCAGGCCTGTTGGGCTGCAAATCTTTCAAGACGAGGAGAGCTTTCATTCGGCTGGCCGAGAAAATGGCCCATCAGTAACGAGAAATGGAATGTACATTTTTAAAACACATCAAACCAGCAATTAGTTTCAAATATCTTTTTTTCATTTCGAGATTTTAAATTACCTTAATTTTTATGCATGGAGAATTTGTTGGATTTTATATTGATATACATTTATTTTTAAAATCAGTTTGAATGTGAGTTGAAATTTCGGGATTAAAAACAGTTCGGACCGCATATGCAAAATTTCGTATAATTTTTTAACTGTGGCCACAATATGGGCTGTAATGCTAACAAAAAGAATATGGGCTCCAAGAAAACCTTAATAATTAGCAAATGGGCTATAAATTATTAGAAATAATGGCAGATGGGATGTATGCTGTTTTCCACAGATTTGAGGCTTTCCTTAAAAAAAAGGTTGACGCACAAGCAGTGACTGTTGGATGGCCATCCAACGACCGTTGTGCTTCTTCAAACTCTGCTCTTCCTGCTCCAGCCGCTCAAACAAGCGCCGGCGGGACTGCCTGCTCCATCCTCCCCGCGGCCGGCTCTGCTGCCGCGCAGGCCTTACTGCCCCACTGTACTGCCATCGCTGGCCTAGCCATCCCTCTACTCACCCACACCTGCTGTTATTCTCCGGCGATGGCAGACGAACCAGTAAACCTTCGTACAGTCGTACTCCCCTCCGCGTGGGAAACAACTGCCGAGTCTTCCCCGCATCCGTGTCGTTCCCTTCCTAGGCCTCGCCGTCGTCCACCGCCCTGGTGCTCTCGGCACGGCCTGGTCAACGTGGTCAACGATTGACATGCATCTGAAGTGGACCCTACGTAGAGAGGCCGACAGCTGGGTCCACGGCCGCACGCAAGGAAATGCCTCCTTATTACACGCAAAATAATGATTCCTCCACCTGACTTCAGGGACCCACCGAAAGGGCCTCTATATTTCGCGAAAAAAATGTTACCGCTGCTCACAGCTCGGACCCACCAGCTATATCTTCGCACGCAAGGAAGTGCCTCCTTATTACACACAAAAAAATGAATACTCCCCAGTTAGCTTGGACCCAGTATAGTGGCAGGCTGACTTGCGGGCCTACTAAGTTGACGGGGACGGAGGGCTTTGTCAACTTAGTCAATATGCACGATTCTAGCTGCAGTGACCGTATGATGTCCATCCAACGGCCGTAGTGCTTCTTCAACCTCTGGTCTTCTTGCTCCAGCCGCCCAAACCAGCGCCGGTCGTGCCTCGTGCTCCTGCCTCCCGTGGCCGGCTGCGATGCGGCGGAGGCCTCACCTCCCCCTACTACTCCCACCGCTGGCCAGGCCATCCCTCTACTCGCCCACACCCCCTGTTATTCTGTGGCGACGATAGCCTCACACCGCAGCGAACCAGTGAACCCTCGTACTCCTCTACGCGTGGGCATCCACTGCCGCGTCTTCCCCAGCTCCGCATCGTCCCCTTCCTAGGCCTCGCCGTCGTCCACCGCCCTAGTGCTCTCGGCGCGGCATGGTCAACGTGGTCCAGGAACGGCTTCCATCGGATGTGGACTGTACGTGAAGAGGCTGACAGCTGGGTCCATGGCCGCAGCAAGGAAGTGCCTCCTTATTACGTGCAAAATAATTATTCCTCCACCTGACAGCGGGGACCCACCGGACGGGCCACCGTATTTCGTGAAAAAAAAGTTTCCCCCTGACTGATGGGACCCACCAGCTACACCTTCGCACGCGAGAGGCCCATTCCTGTGAAAAAGCCGGCCTGTTTGACTTGGTCAAAAGGTGGCGGGCCGGCCCATGGAAAGCCTGTTAACGGCCTGTTCGCATATAGCCCATTTACAGCCCGCTAACCCAAGGCCCGTTATGCCCTATCCGAATTAGGCCCAGTAGTGTCATCTGGGCCATCCAATATGATTCCAGCCGTTTTCACTTCTGGCCCATGTATGGCCCATGACGTCTTTCGGCCCATATGAGGCCCTTTGTAACTCTTGGCCCATTAGCGGCCCGTGCTGAAACTGGCCCGTAATGAACAGTGTATTACTTTACACCCATTAACGGCCCGTGGTGAAACTGGCCCGTAATGAACGGTGTATCACTTTATACCCATTAACGGCCCGTTATTCCTTTGGGCCGTTTCCAGCCCAAGTTAACTTTCGGCCTTCTGAGGGCTCATTTATTCTTGGGCTCATTTGCAGCATTCGGTTACTTACGACCCGTTACTGTCATTTTCTGCTTGTAGGCCAAATTCAGCCCGTCGTTACAGGCGGCCCATTTGTGGACCGTTAGTCTGTTGGGCCATTTTCATAGCGTCATCAAATACAGCCTATTAACGGCCCGTTATGGTCGGCCCATAAAATGTACGATTTCCAATAAAGGCCCGTCTACAGCCCATTAAAGGCCCGTACAAGACCCATAAATGAGTCGGCGGCCCATGGATCCTACGAGACGTACAAGGCCCATGGATCCTACGAGACGTAGAAGGCCCATGGATCCTACGAGACGTAGAAGGCCCATGGATCCGACGGCCCGTGAAGGGCCATGGTCGAGCGAGTTGGCCCCCGTTCGAACGATATAGCATATTCAAAGAATTATCCTACTCAATACTATCACCTATAAAAAGCATACACTATTACAACAAAGAGATCAAGTCATAGAAAGGTAGAATAATCCTACACTATACAATAAAGAAATTACAGCCGATTATACCCACTGGGCATTATGGTTCGGCACAGGTGATAATAAAGCATACACAAACAGCAAATTACATACACTGGGCAAATGCAGCTCATACATCATGGACGCGCATCAACTTAACTCCATTTGAACTATAATCTCTACAGAAAATAGGATTGGCCAGATTTAGATAGCACAAATTTCAGTCTGCAAAATCTCCAATTCCTTCATGGTTACCTCAGTGTCTTGTTTCATTTTTTTGACTCCTCCATCTAATACATGCATGTCCAGTCTCAACTTGTTGATTATACGTTGACAATCATGTACACGTTGTCTTGCCACCTCTAGTTGATGCTCGAGAACATCAGCACATTCCAATTCCAATCCATAATCATTCGGTAACGGCCATGCCGCATTGCCTGCAGATCTTTGTGCTGATGTCACTTCATCCTGAAATGTTTCTGTAAGTACACATGACTAGGGCAAAAATATAGTTACAACAGTGAAGCGAACAAGACACTATTTTGTACTACATGGCAAAACAGGACTAACAATAATGTTACACGTCACTTTCAAAAAAAATGTTACCCGTCATGAAGCATAAGCAGGTGATATTTTAAAAATTATAAAAAAGATAGTCTGTGCAGCCTGCATACAGAAATCCCTCTTAGCTCACAGAGGAGCATGATGTTGGGGCCCAATCGAAAACACAGACAAGTTACAAATTTAGACAACACGTTGCGTATAAGTAAGCAAGCAGTTGGCCATTCTTTGCCTCAATTAAAGTCCTAGGGAGCATAATGAACAGCAGAGGGATTCATACAAACATACTACAATAGGCAAAACTATGCAATCATTAGCGTAGTATAAACTAGATTGTGAGCCTCATGCAATAAGAGTTGGTTAATAGACTTCAAAGCTTCAGGCACACTTCGGCAAAGTAATTAAATGGTAAGGCCTTTAATTATGTCAACTAATAGTGATACAAGTACCGAACATCAGGCATGATTATTTGGGCATCTCATTAACTGAGGACAAATAAAGCAATTGCAAAGAGAAAATTAACTATGCCTGAAACAAACAAGGAATTGAACTGTTGAGTTGCATACAGTGACTTACCTTAGCAGGTTGAAGAGGCTCAGCGCAGCTCCTACTTCTCTTGCAAGGCTCGTTCCTAACATCTTGTACTTGGAAATCCTCAATCTTATCTTCATTGCACCCCCTCTGCAAGGTGACACAAACTAGTTACTCGTCTCCTTGGAAGATAAATATGCATACTTTCCAGTCTGTGAACACAAAAGGATGAGATTATAACAAAACAACACCACATAATGAAACATGCCGCATCTCTTGCACTTTCACACAATGAAATGAGCATTTACTATGTCTGCACTATGTAAAAACTAGGCATACCTTTGAACTGGATCTCCAGGTACTCTTGGAGAGCCTACTGTAGTGTACAGCCAAACCTTTATGTCACCTATGAGTTAGACAAGGCCCCACTATAGCAGCCCTTAGTGTTTAAATCATTGACAAGATCTGTTAGAGTGTTAGGTCAAGAACATCAAGTAATCAAAGCAAACAGTCCTAGTATGCCTGGCTGATGCAAACAAGCAATTGAACAGATGTGTGAGCAAATCTTACATATCAAGAAAAGAAGCAAAGAAGGAGGCTTAAAGACCATCACTTGACTGATCAGATTTAAGGGGCATTTAAACATCATGTGCAACGTATGAACTAACATAAACATTGCATATTCCAGATTCTACAATGGAATGCACATGTATTAGGTTATGCCATGTATGATGATGCCTAAATGTACAGATAGCAACAGGAGTGATTCATCATTGCACGCACAATTGAATTGCAGGTTAAGGGCCAGTTCGATTTCGCCTTTTCAGGGCATATTGTCAAAATAAGCCATAAAAGATGTAAAGAAGTCATTTTTGAGTTACGGGCTTGGGCTTAACTAATTTCGCTTTGGAGGGGGGTGTTTCGGGCAGAACCTCACTAAAAATTGAAGGGAAGGGGAATAGTGAGATGACTCTGTTGTCTGCCTATATTACACTCAAAATGCAACTGCTGACGCCCGTGTCACACCTGACCCTCACGTAAAAACAAACATGCAAGCATTCATTGCCCTGCCCGCTTGCATCTCCTCTCCCCTTTCCCTCTACCTCGATCCCCTGCCTGCAGCACTAGGGTTCCTCCAGCGAGCCATCGCCACTGGTCCCATCTGGCCTGGTCCTCGACGATGCTATGTCCAGCTAGGCTACATGGCCGGCGGGTAGGGGCAAATCTCCCTGGCTGCTCCTCCCTTTGGCGCCGCCCCTCATTCTCATGGTCTCCAGCAACTGCTCCACTATGGTTCATCCAACGCACTACTTCGGCGGGCGCTGCACAACTACGGCTGATGCCACACTGCGGCAGAAGGCACCTTATTCCCCCTCCCCTCCTCCCAGGCCATGGCCTTGAGGTGCTGTTGAAGGATGAGCTCATCCAACAAGGTGAGGATCTCCTCAGATTTTTTGCCAAATTTTCATTCTGATCCACTATATGATGAATTGCTATGAGTCTGCTGCTGCTATATGATGCATTGCTATGAGTTGCTCCTGCTGCTGCTATATGATGAATTGCTATGAGCTGCTGCTGCTGTATGATGAGTTGCTATGAGCTGCTGCTGCTATATGATGAATTGCTATGAGCTGCTGTTGTTGCTATATGATGAGTTGCTACAAGCTGCTCCTGCTGCTGCTATATGATGAATTGCTATGAGCTGCTCCTACCGCTGTTGTATGATGAATTGCTATGAGCTGCTGCTGGTATATGATGAATTGCAGACTCCTGCTGTTGTATGATGAGTTGCTACGAGCTGCTGCTGCTGCTATATGATGCTTTCAGGTGGTGCTGCTATACGATAATAACCAGCCACTTGGACCATCGAATTTCAATGAATAATTGTTTTTCATTTAAATGTGGGTCATGCGTTCTTTGTTTAAATTAGGCAATGGGATCTCTATGGAAAACATTGACCAAAGTAGATTGTGCCAAGTAGATGGTATCTTTGTATTTGCATTTTGAGCAAATAGTGATGGTCTGTTTTCCTATCGTATTAATTACTGCACTGGGTTCAATTTGTGATGTTTGCAAGTCAAATTAATTTCCATATGGGCAGCAAAATGAAAAAAATATAATGCAATCTAGACTTTCCACTAATCATACCAAAGATAAGCTGAAAACGCAATGAAAAGAACTGGTTGGCTTATTACATGGAGCTTATATTCACAGGTGCTTATTTTCTTAGGATAACTCGTAGTAACTGTCCCTAAGAAACTTGGCTAATAGAACTGGCATACAAATAACATGTCACGATGATTTCAATGGAGGAGTGACGTACCATAGCACACTGTATAGGCTCACCGCTGCCTCTCCTTTTTTTGCGATGTTCCATGAAATTGCCACATCGATCTTGTACTTTTTCATTGTGTAACCCTATCTGCAAGTTGACATGGCTAATTCAGACATCTCTACATGATACTACATTGCATATCCCTTGCGCATATTTAAACCACCAATTAACGATTGTGTGCGTACCATAAACTAGCCATGACTCTGTATGCTGGACTAGCAGACACTCTAAGGGAGCCTAATGTAGTGCACTGGAATTCCTACATGCCACCTACGATTTTGTGTAATGTACTGCCCCTGTTCCTAAATATATGTCTTTGTAGAGATTCCAGTATGGACCACATACAGATGTATATAGATGGATTTTCGAGTGTAGATTCACTCATTTTGCTCTGTATGTAGCCTATAGTGGAATCTCTAGAAAGACTTATATTTAGGAACGAAGGTACGAGGTAGTATCATGTATGACATCTACATATCTAATTTAGCAGCCAGTAGTAGAAATCATTGTCTGCACAAAGGGATTACTGGTCGAAAATCCTAGCAAAGCACGCTGGCAGGCACAGAACAATACAAGAGAGAGAGACGCGCTTACAAGATCATAGCAATGCCTCAGTCCAGGATCTTGGTTGGCCAAGCTGTTAGATCCAAAAGAAACATCGTCCTTATAGTTTTTGCCAGCTGCATAACAGGTAACAGTGACCGGTTAGTATATTTGAAGTACATCGGGCAGGTGATGCTGGACGGGTTTAAAGGTGACAAGTACCTAGGCCGTGGCGGGTGCTTGGCATCTCTCCAGACGGTGGGAATCAGGTTAGAAACGTCGAGGGTGATGACGCTGCGTTGGCTGTCGGGGTCCGGTAAGGAGATCTAGAACCGTCGAGTAGGGTGTTTGTGGAGCAGCTCCGGTAGGGTGGACTACGGTGTGGGCGAAGCGGATCTGTGGTCGTGGACGAGGGCGTAGGTGAAGCTGTTCCGGTGGTTGGGTTAAGGATGGTGTCGACGACGCGGATCTGCGGCCGTGGATGGGGCGTCAGAAGCTGCTCCAGTGGTTGGGTTAAGGATGGTGTCAACGATGCGGATCTGCGGCCGTGGATGGGGCGTCAGAAGCTGCTCCGGTGGTTGGGTTAAGGATGGTGTCGATGATGCGGATCTGCGGCCGTGGACGGGGCGTTAGAAGCTGCTCTGGTGTTTGGGTTAAGGGTGGTGTCGATGATGTGGATCTGCGGCCGTGGACGGGGCGTTAGAAGCTGCTCCGATAGGTTGGATGAGGGTGCGAGGAAGCGGATCTGAGGCCTTGGACTTGTGAGTTGGCAAAGCGGCGCCGGTAGGGTTGAGAATGGTATAGGCGAAGCTACTCTGGTAGGGTTGACGATGGTGTCGGTGAAGCGGCTCCGGTAGGGTTGAGGAAGGTGTCGGCGAAGCGGCTCCGGTAGGGTTGAGGAAGGTGTCGGCGAAGAGGATCAGAGGCCGTCGACGGGGGCATCGGTGGGGCGGCTCCGGGGGGTGTGGACAAAGCGTCTTCGGTGGGGAGTACGAATGAGCCGCTGCAGATGCGCGGCGGTTGGCGAGAGTACCGGCGAAGCAGATCTGGCGCTATGGACAAGGCCAGCACTGAATCGGCTGTGGTATAGTGGTGGATGAGCAGTCTACTTGTTTCTAGGGGAGGTGGGAGGGGTAGATGAGGCCGCAGAAGAAGATTCGGCGAGGTGGACGCCGCTGGCAGTGAATGGGCTATGGTACGCTGGTGGATGAGCAGTCTAGGGTTTCGAGAGGGGAGGGGAGAAAGGGCGATGAAGTATGGACAGCGTGATGTAAGATGCTCTGGTGCTGTGGAGTTAGTCGTTTTTGCGGGAGGGGGAGAGGAAATGGGGGTGCCGTGTAGTGGGGGAACCGGAAGTTACCAAAGCAGCCCCGACCTATCATGTAGATGAGGGCAGTACTGTAACTATTGGTCTCCGTGCACCAAGGACAAAAGGGGGATTTCGCATGCTAAAGAGTAAGGTGGCGGAAATTTTAGAAGGAGGCGGGAGATTTTGCCGCCCGCGGGATCGTTCGTATCCAGTTTCAACTAATTTTGGACCATGCTAGCGGGAAGGTCATGCTAGACTGTGTACACGGGGCACGCGTCAGCAGTTAATAACTGGTGTGAAGTCCACCCCAGAAAAAAAGACAATAACTCGGGATGATGCGCCGATAACTTGGACATTCACACGGGCACGGCCAATCATACGGGTGTAGTGGCGCGTTCCCAAAAAAGGGATCAAACGCTCAGCCTATGTATTTCTCGTGTAAATAGATAATTTAGTGCCATTGGTTATTTACTTTAAACATAATGCATTGATGTGTTAGTGTAGAGGCGCACAAAAAGAAATGGATATTGTAGTCAGCTACTTAAAAGTGTTACCTCATATGATTACATAGCCTCCATTTCATAAATTCCATACCCGTTGAATTCATATATGAATATTAAATATATTACTTCAAAATAGAAACTTAAATCATCCAAGACTAATGAATTTGAATGCAAGAGTAACAATGGTGCATATACATGATAGCTACATTGGTTGTTTGAAGAAACATCACTGTAACTTTGGCATGCACAACTGAAAAGGTTTATTTAAATAGAAAAAATGTGATATGTGAGTGTCCAATCTTTCTAGCGTTGAATCAATATTGTACCTTTGGCCACGATACGAAGTAGATATTGACTTATGTTCAAGCGATGCACGTCCACGATCGCTAGATAGTGATACGTGAATGAATTGTGCAATCTCTCTCACACGCATACATATCTCATTTCCCTGTGGGCATCGGAATCACACACGCGCACTTCGTGTATTTCTCTCCCTCCTTCAGTGTTAAATTCGTCTTTCTACCCCGTCCTACAAGTCTCTCACATAGAAACACACACGCTCTCTATGTCTAACACGCCCACCCCTTTAATTCCGCCCACCCACAGCCACTAATGTCTCAAAGTATAATAATGTCTCTCACACATAGGCTATCTACCTATCCCTTGATATAGCTAGATATGTGTCACAAAAACTCCTTCTCCCTACTAGCAAGATGCCCATGCATTGCACGGAACATCAAGATGCATTTGTATGAGAAGTTTATCTCGTGGGAGAAAAGGATGAACGAGGGAATGCCTTATTTGCAAATGCGGAGAGGGGTGTGGGTATCTTTTTGCAAAATTGCCATAGTTTCCTTCCTGTCCGTCGGATATAAATCGGATGGCCTATATTGCAGGATGGCAGGAACACCATCATCACCAACTCTGTTTTTTTATAAGAGTAGAGATATGTGAGTGTCACTGCCCCCCCCCCACACACCCACACTTCCCAACACCGAAGGAGTAGGGTGACACCTCGATCTTGATACTAATCTATCGACTGGCTTCTATCTCAAACATACACACACACACTACCCGACATCGAAGGAGTAGGGTGGCACATTGATCTTGATAATAAATCTATCTACTCCTCTTTCAAACACACGCACACACACTCGCTAGTTGTGCCTCTGTGCCTACCGCACACACTCTCGATACGTCTTTCTCTTCCTCCCCCCCAACAATGAAAGCAGAAGGGTGACAACTCGATCTGATCATAATCTGTCAATTGGTTTCTCTCTCAAACATTGTGTCTCGGTGCCTCGCTCGGTAGCCCCCTCGATATGTAGACTTCTCACGCGCGCATAGCTATAGTGACGATGATGCTGAACCCAGTGTGCCTTGTTTTTACCGGCCTCATGTGATAGTTTTCACCCTGTTTTCTGTTAATTAACAAGGCAACCTTTTCTTTGTTACTACTAGTGAATCTGAAATCATTCGGGGCAGACATAAAATATATCACTTCGACCCAATTATCGCAGCAACTATTTTAAAAGAAATTAGCTAGCTGCCTGTGCGTTGCACAGAACATCAAGATGCATTTGTATGAGTAGTTTATCTTGTGAGAGAAAAGGTGGAACGAGGGAAGGCCTTATTTGCGAACGTGGAGAGACGTGTGGGTATATTTTTGCAAAATTGCCATAGTTTCTTTCCTATCCGTTAGATATAAACCCGATGGCCTATATTGCAGGATGGCACGCACACCATCATCACCAACTCTGTTTTCTACTCCCTCCGTCCGAAAATACTTGTCATCAAAATGGATAAAAAGAGATGTATCTAAAACTAAAATATGTCTAGATACATTTCCTTTTATCCATTTTGATGACAAGTATTTCCGGATGGAGGGAGTATTTGTCTTTTTAGAGATTTCAACAAGTGACTATGACCGGACCTTACCAACATACTCAAAAAAGTAGTCCATAATTTTGATGTTACCCTCTTTTCTTGGCGGTGCAGTGCCATCTGGATACCTCATAAATAAATCAAGGACAAATCTGACCCCTTCCTGAAAAGACATACGGAGCAAAATGAGTGAATCTACACTCTAAAATATGTCTACATACACATCCGTATGTGGTAGTCCATTTGAAATCTGAAAAAGACAAATATTTAGGAACGAATGGAGTATATATAAGAGTAGACATGGAGATATATCTCTAGCATGGTCTACAACAAAAATGTGCTGGGCTGGTTAGCGCCGGATGCTCGCAACGCGATGACATGAGTTTGAATTCTGTCTTTTAACTTTATATTTTTATATTATATATTACTCTACTTATATAATATATACTTCTTTTGCTACTGTACTGACAGTGGAACCCACAGAGTACTTAGAATACAAGATTAAGGATGGACTTGTTTCTTTTTAACTTTCTGTACGAAGCTGTAGCCACCCTGCAAGTCACGTGTACACTATCCATGCAATTAACTTTTTATAGAGGGACAATCATACAGGCAATTAACTCAAATGGATTGGATGTCACTCTATTATTTCCAGCATAAAGAGCATCTCCAGCGGCAGCCGGCAAATTTCCTCCCGCTTCCTTAAGCGGAGGACGACATCAAACGCCAGCGACATACATTTTTACAACTCTAACCAACCATATGAAATTCGTGCAAACACGGACTGATTTCATATAAGCATGAAGGATTTCGTATAAAAAAGCCAGATCTTCATATAAACATGATGGATTTCTCTCGGGACCCCGATTCCAAGTCACATCGATCTAGCCGGTAACACCTCATATCACTTTGCGGCCTCACGCACGGTATTCCCACGGGTGTCGCCTTACCATGGCCCGGGACTGTTTGTGCTTTTTGGCTCACGTATATGTTAGTGTCGCTAGCATCCATATGACAGAGAATCCGGGCCGACATGACTAGTCGTGAACCCAAAGTGGCACTAACTTACAGGGACAGGCATACATGAATCAACATCGAGCATGTCGGTCAGCAGCGTGCGAATCCGGCTGTAGCACTGGGCTAACAGGACTCCGATGAATCGGGCTGTAGCAGGCTAGGCAGGACTCCGGATGTCGCCACGTGACATTTCTCCGAAGGGACAGACACAGGAACAAAGTAAATCACATGCCGGCCAGTCAAGTGTTCCGGAGCAGTAGTGCTGGGCTAGCAGGACTCCGGTGAACCGGGCTGTAGCGGACTACTATGGCTCATGGAAGCACAAGACTACATTTCCCCATAAGAGAGGCTACCAAGGATAAAGAACTAGGTTGTCGGATCCCACACATACCAAGCATTTCAATCATACACACAATATGCTCGATATGTGTAAATACAACATGGCATCACAACATAACTCTATGACTCAAGTATTTATTCATTAGGCTCCGAGGAGCCACGTATTACAAACATGGGTCTCATGACCCCAACATACAGAGCATACAAACAACAAGCACATGCGGAAGCTTAACTTGTCTGAGTACAGACAACTACAAATGAAGAAGGTTGAGAAGCCTGACTATCTACAAGACCCTCCCAAGGGTACAAGATCGTAGCTGAGGAAACAAGCTAAACGTCGAAGTCCACGCGGAAGTAATAGCAAGACTGAAGTCTCTCTGCAAAAACATAAAATAGGAAAACGTGAGTACAAATGTACCCAACAAGACTTACATCAGAACTATCTACATATGCATCGGTATCAATAAAGGGGTGGTGGAGTTTGACTGCAGCAAGCCATATTCACCATATCAATACACCACTATGGGTCCGCTCCCGTCTCCCACCGAGAACGCCATCCATAGCACTCACGCTTATCTTGCGCATTTTAGAGTATCCACTTTCACGTGTCTATGAACTGTACAGGCAACCCAGAAGTTCTTTATCGCGGACACAGCTATTCGAATAGATGATATTAACCCTGCTGGGCTGTACTTCTTCACACACGCTCTCGCCACTTACCACCATGTACACATCGTGTATCTCGGCAACCTTCAAGCGAAAGCCTGGCGAGGGAGTCGGCCACGACCTGACTAACCACACAAGTCTCTAGTCCAGGTTTATCGCCTATTCGGGTTCCATCCGCAAAGAGATCCGGCCGGGGTGTTGCTCACGGCCCCAAACGATGTGAGCAGGGTTCCCAAGCCCACCATCCGAGTGCCACTTGGTACACCGTGCCACTGTGCCTAGTCTGTCCCAAGCCCACCTGTACCGGGTGCCACTTGGTAGACTACTAGCATTACCTACAAACACCAGAAACTAGTTGCAACTCCTGGACAGAGATCGAGTTGATTAATAAGTCGAGAGAGCTTGGAGCTCCCGGAGCCCAATGTGTGGTAGTAACTGTTCATGGATCACAAACATAGAACTCAGTTCCTGAGGACGGCTGCAATGAGACAACCCACCATGTACTCCTACATGGCCTCTCACCGCTACCTTTACCAAATCGTGTTCACACACTTAGCTCTCATCAGTAGGACATGTTCACCACATTCCAATTCATCCCCGATGAATCAGACCTGACTCAACTCTAAGCAGTAGCAGGCATGAAAAACAAGCATGAATGAGTAGGCACATCAGGGCTCAAACAACTCCTACTCATGCTAGTGGGTTTCATCTATTTACTGCGGCAATGACATGTCATGTAGAGGAAAAGGGATTCAACTACCGCAGCATGTAACAGTTGAAACGTTGTTGTCCTAATGCAATAAAAGAGAGCAGGAGCGAGAGAGTGGGATTGTATCAGAATGAACAAGGGGGTTTTGCTTGCCTGGCACTTCTGAAGATAGTATAGCTCTTCATCGGTGTCATCGATCACATCGTCGAAACAACGTCGACTGAGAGGGGACATGTCGGTGTCAAAACCGGAGGATCTCGGGTAGGGGGTCCCGAACTGTGCGTCAAGGTCGGATGGTAACAGGAGACAAGGGACACTTTGTTTTACCCAGGTTCGGGCCCTCTCGATGGAGGTAAAACCCTACTCCTGCTAGATTAATATTGATGATATGGGTAGTACAAGAGTGGATCTACCACGAGATCAATGGAGGCTAAACCCTAGAAGCTAGCCTATGGTATGATTGTGTATGAAGATGGTTGTCCTATGGACTACAACCCTCCGGTTTATATAGACACCGGATAGGGTTAGGGTTACATAGAGTCGGTTACAATGGTAGGAGATCTTGAATATCCGCACGCCTAGCTTGCCTTCCACGCCAAGGAAAGTCCCATCCGGACACGGGACGAAGTCTTCAATTTTGTATCTTCATAGTCCTGGAGTCTGGCTGAAGGTATAGTCCGGCTATCCGAACACCCCCTAATCCAGGACTCCCTCAGTAGCCCCTGAACCAGGCTTCAATGACGACGAGTCCGGCGCGCAAATTGTCTTCGACATTGCAAGGCGGGTTCCTCCTCCAAATTCTTCAAGAAGATTACAAACACCTGAAATAGTGTCCGGCTCTGCAAAATAAGTTTCCACATATTGCCATATAGAGAATAATATTAACACAAATCAAATCGGCTGACGTATTCCGCAGTGCGTCATAACACCGCGACCAAGCCTTCTATATAAATTGTCTTCACCGTTCTACCTCAGCGCATTTAGCGAGGCGGTTTTCTTGGCACGTCTTGTCAAAGCAGAGATCGTGTGCCCCTTTTAGCGGGATTCTCATTAACACGGACGTGGGTAACCCAACCGCGCCATTTATCACGACGCTTGGGAGGCAAGCGAGTTTTATCAGGTAGGTGGGGATGCATGGCCGCATCAACCCATATAAAGGGATAAGGATCCACCTTTTTACCTACGCCTTCTTCCTACTTTGCATATCCATCTTCCGCGCACTCGAGCTCCAGCGCCCAAGCCCGCTTCCCAGCTCTAACGCCGGAATGTATCCGAGCTCCAACGCCGGACTGTGTCCAGGCTCCAACGCTGGACTATATCCGAGGTGTCATATCACCTTGGTTCAAAAAAGTTGAAGGAGTTTAGCCGCTGAGACTCAGGTTGATTTGCAAAATCGGCCTGAGGATCAAGTCCTAGCTCGGCAGAATACTTCAGGACACTAAAAGCGGCATGCTCAGTCCTCGAGACTCAGGTTGGGTGCGGCCGACCGACCTGAGGATCAAAATCTCCTCGGAAACTATATTGCACATAAAATTTTCTACATTGGACAAGCAATGCAGTAGCCCCGAGACACTGCTCGGGTGGCAACACCAGATCAGGGGATCGATGTACCCCTTTAATATTTGTAAATAATAAGCCCGAAGCCAAGTAGCCCCCGAGCCTTAATGCGGGCACGGGTGGCCGAATTAAGGATCAATATCCATAGTAAAATCACAAATTATGAGGGCAAAGATTTACAACAAACAAGGCAATCTGGCCATACGGTTTTATAAACAAAGGTACGCAGAGAGTTATATTACTGTTTAACAGAAGAAATGTCTTCCAAAGAAAATAGTCCTGCTATCGGTTCCTTCTTTGGGTTGTCATGCTAAGCATGATCGTGAAACCTCAGCTCCAATGTAAGAGCAAAATATCGAGGATTTAGTTTGGGAGGCTAGTTAATAGCCCCCGGTAGTGTTCGGCGACAGCCGAGGTCAAGCCGTAAACACTTCGAAACCGATGCATATATAGCAATATCTGAGAATGTTTTTGCCGAATCCCTAAAGGTGTCCGGCGTTGCACTGCGAGGCTAATGCTGGAAAAGCACAAATAGTTTAAAAGTGCCAAAAAGCTTGGAAAACCAAGAAACGTCAGTAAAAACATGACATCCGAACAATACCAAGTGTTCGGTGCCAATCCGAAAATTGGTCTTAGAAAAAAAAGAAGTGCTTCTATCGTGCTTTAACATGATACATCCTATCTCAAGACTTCGAGCGGGTCAGCCTGCGGCTTCAACCTCCTATCCCGAGGACGGAGTACTTCTCATCAGGCCAGTTTAGCAAACTAAACTCTAGCGGCTTTGAGAGAGAAATTAGGCTCCCCGGCTAGTGACCGCACGCTCGTGTCGAAAAAAGGAGTGATAGATAATAATAATAAACTTTGCAACGACTAAGAGAAGAACACTTATTATAAAATGGCTCATATAAAATTAAGAGCCCCCAAGTGACTTGGGTAAAAGAATGATTTCATGTACCGAAGTACTTATATCATATATATGTTCAACCGAACTTTAAATGCGTCTTAACCGACCGTCGGCTTCTCCCTCTTTGGTCAAGGACCGAAAAGTGTTACGTACTCCATCTGTCGAGAATATCGACGGTGTTTCCAATAACCAGGCAATCAGGTCATAAGGCTGTAACAGACAAAGCGCGCTCAGGGAACTTATGATATATTACCGTGAAGTGTAAGAAGCATCTTCGAAGAAAATAGTACCCCCATCGATACCTTTCTTCTGTGCTCATTGTTATTATGAGACTTGTGCAATAGATTTTTTGTACTCATGAGTTCCGTTGCGTAATCATATGCAACAGGAAAAGCTTCATAAAAGAAGCCCCCAAGTAAACGGGGTATTTGAATTTATACGTCACAAACAAAGTATTCCCAGCAGGACTGTAAATTAGACAGCCTGTTAGATGGTATTGAAGAGGAATACAAATAGTTAGAGTGACTATATAATTATAAGTGACATGTGTAATGCCTTCTAGCCGGATTGTAGATCGTTTGTCGTTGCCGACCTTTTCGCTTCGACCTCGGGACCTGACGGTCCGGAGTGTGTCCGAATACCCTAACTGTTATATAAGAACCGGGGTATGCATGGAGACCAGGCGTGGGGGTCATAGGTGCTTTATCAGACAAGTGCCCAACTAGTTATGTTATATTACATGGTTAGTAAGAAACATCTTCCAGAGAGAATAGTTCCGTTAGGGGTTCCTTTCTCTGGGAGGCATGCCCTAAAGTGCATGTCCGAACTGCAAACCCAGAAAAAACATCTGGGGGCATATAAATAAATAAGAAAAAAGGTCATCTTTAGTTCACCGACCGAATATTCCCTTAAGAACGCTAGCTTTCGGCTTCACCCAGTCTGAGGTACACATCCGGCTGACCCGGCAGTAACACTCGCAGAGGTGCTCCCTTTACCACCTAGCTGAACAATCGGGAACGTAGGGGTAAGCACAGGAGCCAGGCAACCCAGCTTGGCCAAAACTTAAGTCATATCGATGCATATAATGGTGAATAAAAGGTACATGCGGAAGTGTGACACATGTTTTAGGCATAAAGCCCGTATTAATAAGCTTCTGTTAAAGAAGCCCCCAGGTATAATGAGTGCGGGTAGCGCGTCAAGTATGTGTGAACAAAGTTTGGACAAGAAAAAAATTCACAAGCAGCTTTTTTTTCAAAAAAGTATAACGCTTGATCGAACCGAACACAAGTTAGAAATTAAAGCTTTGAGCATGAAAGCGACTTAGCTGGTTAATGTGTTCGTAGTCCGAGCTTGATGCGGGACAAGGTTCTATCCCCCAAGCTGGTCCCGAGGTGGCGGAGCGGAGAGCTCAACACGCCGAAGTGGTGACATAGCACGGTCGATGCCGACCGGCGGAGTGACGCCGAAGTCCCTGAATCATTTTTCTGTGCACAAAAAATAGTGCGAACGGGAGATAATGGTAATAATGATAAAAAAATCGTTGCATAATGAATAATTTATGCAAAGTGAGTAATAAAAGAAATATGGCCTGGCGCCGAAGTCGATGTCGATGCAGGGCGTCGGCGTGATGCGGTAAAGGCGTGGCAAAGCCTGAATTCACAGGTCGGTCCGCGCTCCGGGTGGGGCGTTCGCCGGACTATGTACGGAGACTGATCGAACCACCTCGCGACCGTCGTTAATGCGGCCACTATTTGATAGACCTGTGTGCATATGATGGACAAACCAGAGAAATAATTCCTTGGGAAAAATGAACCCAAACAAGCAAAAAATATTAGGGATTGATAGCACCTGGTTTATTTGTTATAGCAATCTGAAGGAAGGCGATTCCCAAAATTGGGACTCGATCCGCACACCCGTTACCGGAGTAGGTTGATGAAGAGATGATGAAGCCCCCGTTCTAGCCGAGATGTTGAAATAGGTCGGCGTGATGGACACCGGTTCGGAGGAGCAATAGTGCGGCCCTGCCGATGCAGGTCGTGACGTGGTCAATGCCGGCTTGATGAAGTGACCGTGCGGCGATGCCGGTGTGCCCGCTCCGTGTAACCCGTGGGGCGGCGATGTTGATGATGATTCATTCTTTGCGATGCCGAACAGTTGTTCAGCTTGCCGAGATGATGATCCGAAGAAGTTGAACTCGGCTCAATAAAGTGACGACGCGTCTAGCGCAGGTCGGCAGCCGTGGGGCAATATTGCCGGACTAGTTTGACACCAGCATGATATTGAAGATCATGTTCAAAAAAATTTAAACTTAGTGGGATGTGTTCGGGAACAAAACACAATACCCTATACAAAACTTCCTTCAAAAAGGATGTCTGAAATCCCGTTCATAAAGAAGACGAACTCGGGTCGGATTCGTTTTCGCGCAGAAAACAGATCCGAAAAGTGATGCACTAATCGGAAGATTCCCGGAGTTTGGACGGTCGGATCGAGCTAAAATTCGGAGGGGTGGTAGATATAGGAATTCCGCAGCCGATCAACGGTTGGATCTCCCAAAGGATTTCCGAGCTAGAAGCTGGACACCACGCCCTAAACTCGTCCAGATTCCTGTCCAGATTTGACAGGGCTCCGGTATATCGCGGATTGCCGGAGATTCCTCCAACGGAACTCGACGAAATTTTCCAGGGTCGTTGTAGACTCAATTACGCACAATTCCACCAAAGCAATCGTTAAAACGACACTCGAGGAGGCGGTGGCGGCGGATACAAGTTCGCTGTCCAGAAAAACAGCACGGTCGCCCGAGGGCAATGTTGACGTTGAGCCCCCGGGCTCCCTGGATGATTCCTCCATGATCTTGATAGAGATCGGAGTTGACGTCGATGAAGGCCCTCATCCGAACATGACGATCGGAGGTAGGACGCAGTCCTTGGTCGAACCAAGGTGACCAGTCGAGCTGGTGATGAAGATGCTGAAGTCGCAGTTGATCTGCAGGCGAGCCATCGAGCCTAAAGATGACGACACAGAGGAACTCTCAATGAAAGCACCAATGTCGGTGTCAAAACCGGCGGATCTCGGGTAGGGGGTCCCGAACTATGCGTCAAGGTCGGATGGTAAAAGGAGACAAGGGACACTTTGTTTTACCCAGGTTCGGGCCCTCTCGATGGAGGTAAAACCCTACTCCTGCTAGATTAATATTGATGATATGGGTAGTACAAGAGTGGATCTACCACGAGATCAATGGAGGCTAAACCCTAGAAGCTAGCCTATGGTATGATTGTGTATGAAGATGGTTGTCCTATGGACTACAACCCTCCGGTTTATATAGACACCGGATAGGGTTAGGGTTACATAGAGTCGGTTACAATGGTAGGAGATCTTGAATATCCGCACGCCTAGCTTGCCTTTCACGCCAAGGAAAGTCCCATCCGGACACGGGACGAAGTCTTCAATTTTGTATCTTCATAGTCCTGGAGTCCGGCTGAAGGTATAGTCCGGCTATCCGAACACCCCCTAATCCAGGACTCCCTCAGGACAATTACCGGCAAACAAGGAAGAACACAATCAATGCAATGCAACAATATGATGCATGGTCATGACATGGCAATATGTTGTGGTTTGGGCTAATGCAACTAGAAACCAAATTAAATGAAGTTGGTTTGAACCAAGGGTTCAAATTCAAACTCCATATGTGCTTATTTAAATGCCAATTATGCAAATTGCCATATACATCAACCTTAGGTTGTTCAAACATGCATGCAAATGGTACAGATGGATAGATTGGATTTTTCTGATCATTTTCATATATAATTTGTTTGATTTTGATTTGTGGTTGAATTTCTATGAATTTTAAAAGTTTTGGGCATTTTCTGGAATTTCCTGATTAAAAATAAATCCAGAAAATGTAATACTGCGTCAGGATGACGTCGGGGTGACGTCAGCTGGTCAAAGGCGCCAGCCCAGGTCAAACCTGACGGTTGGGACCCACATGTCGGTGTAATAACTAACTAACGGAGTTAGTTAGTGTTAGGTTAGCACTAACCTAGGTTAATTAGGGCCTGGGCCCACATGTCAGTGGCTCATCTAATTAACTAAGTTAATTTAACACTAATTAAACCTAACACTAATTAAGCAGGGACCTGGGCTCACATGAGAGGGACCCTAGGGAGGTCAAACCCCTGGTTAACGGGGTCAACCCCACCGGCGACTTGACGCCGGTGAGGCCAGCCGCGGCGGCGAGCCTCGGGTTTGCGTCTCCGGCGACCAAATGGCCTGCGGAGGGCATCTACGTGATGCGGACGCACATCTGCATCGAGTAGGGGTGGCGGTTGGGCCTGGGGTGGCCGGAGTTAACGGCGGCGAGCTGCTTTGCGGCCGCCGGAGTTCGGTGTGTAAGGCAGCTGCGGCTAGAGCAAGCGGGCGAGCAAAGCGAGCAGCGGGGCACCAACTACGTGCGTGTGCGAGTGTGTTGGATAGGTCATTGTGATTGAAAGGCCACCGGAGCATCACCGGCGATGAGCTCGGGCGGCGGCGAGTTTCTGTATCCGATGAATCGATGACTACGGCGAGCAATCGAGGCGGAGGAGAGGGGGGTTCGGTCAATGAGCTCACAGCGGAGACGTAGGGAAGGTCAGCGTGCTCGGGGAAGTCCTGGGGGCGACGAGACGGCAGCGGCGATCTCGGCCGTCCGTGGTTGGAGATGATGTTGTAGGTGTCGCTCTGGGGCTCTCCTTGCCGCGTGGCTCGGCAAGGAGGGGTGAGGACGAAGTAGCGGAGCTTCCTAGCGCGTTGGCAAGGCGTGGGGTGGCCGGTGGCCGTGGCTACGGCGAGCGGCGACGACAGACGCGCTCGGGCGTGCTATAGAGAGAGAGAGCAGGGGAAGGGAGAGTGAGCTGCGAGAGAGGGGAAGGACCAGGGGGCTCGGGCGTCTCCTGGCGCCCGGTCGAGGATGGGGAAGGAAGCAGGAGGTGGCGGGGAGACGTGGCCGCGGTCGGCTGTGATGCGGGCACGCAGCAGCTCCTACTGGCAGGAGCTTGAAGAAGCTCATGGCGGTTGGCTGGTGGGATGGGCCGAGAGAATCTGGGCCAGGCTATAGGGAGGCCAGGTGAGGTTTCTGCCCTTTTTTTAACTTTCTGTTTTGTTTTCTTTTGATTAACATTCTGCCACTATTTAAAATTCAGAACAATTTCAAAACAGTGACAAAAACCCTTTGAATATTTTTATGTTGCTGGATGGACTTTTCCAATAGCACATAAAACATTTCAAAGTTATTTGAAACATATTCCATATATTATGAATATAATTCCAAATTCAAATACAATAATGATTTAAATTCAGTGCCCAAAATATTCCACAAAAATGTTCACCATTTTTGGTTTGGACTGAAAGCCTTGCAAAAAATATCAAACATTGATGAAGGCATTTTGGGTTCATTGAATGCAATTTTCAGTTGAACCTAGTTGATTTAATTTTGGTGCTAGGGTTTGGAACAATCCCCATTTCAATTTCACATAACTTTAGACATGATGCATGGATGCAATGCCACTATCTGCAACCAAAATATAGGGATGTGACAACTCACCCCCACTAAACAAGAATCTCGTCCCGAGATTCAAGACGTGAGGTAAGAAGACAGATGGGACACAAAGCCGACACGATCTTCATGATCCAATTGCCCTTCTCGAAGATGTTGATTCACTGGTCCAATTGATCTTGACGTCTTTGCTTTCGAGATCTTTGTCCAACACAGTGACGGCAGAAGAAACTCTACAGGAATAGATCTTCTCAAAGATCGAGCAACTCAAAACCAACTCAGAGAGTGAGACGTTGAAACATCTCATGAGCTGAGGCACTAACTCACGTCAAGTGGGAAGGAAGGAAACAGATGACGGAAGTTCAATTTGGTAGGCAAGAATTCCACGCTTGAGTAAGATGGTACAAGAGTTCAGAGTAGCGAGGAAATAATTGCCATGATTCCATAACAGGGCACCTTAGAGAAGGTGACTCATAGATATATTCCCTCAAGTGGCAAAAGAATTACTTTTGATACTGAGATCATTGTAACTCTTTATACCAGCCTAAGGCAATCACAAACGATCATTTGAAGGAGTTCGGAAGAATGACATACTCGAACTAGAATGGATGATGTGGACTACCTTGTTGAAGACAACGCAATAGATGATTTTTTTTGCTTATCATCGGAAATAGATTGGACCCATGGTAAGCCTACTTTTGAAGATGACCCTGAATAACAATTACTAAAAGTGCAGACCATAGCACAATGGCACAATGGCAGGTGCAAGCTGGGAGCCAAATGCAAATGCTGGGAATGTTCCAACCATCATATCTGCCTGAGATTCAGATCTGGTTGGTAACAGGATACTTCAGACTCAACATGTCTGAGAAGAAGAATTGCAACACAAACCGACGAGATGACGTTGCGATATTCTCGGGAAATGAACTACGATAGCAAGCTCCAAAACATGAGCTGGTTCTGCTACAAACCTGTGAACACGTTGTCCTAGACAAGCATGACCACATAGTAGTCTTAATAAAACACTACCGAGTTCTGGTTGGGAACCATCAACGAGGATATCGAAGTCCTTACATAAGTCCGGATTAGCTCTTAAGAAGGAACTTCTTCTCCTTGAACAAGTCAATCAGTGGCTTGCTGTGCTAGGGAATACGTATAGAGTGGAGGTAATTAATCTACCAAACCATAGAATACTTCGCGCGTATGCATGACTAACTTGGAATGATTCCAGAGGAAGCAAAAACAATCTTTCTCGAATTCACGGCAGCAACTTGCATCGAATGCACATGAATTAGGGGAAGTCACTTCTTTCACCATAACATATACTTCATGAGCTAGCATGACGAAAATGCTTTCAAAAATTTCCAACACTAACTTAGATGTTCAATATGAATCATGGACAGGATGAAAATATTGTCAATGGGCTCAACAACAATCCATCCAGGCTTCCATATAGATGGAATTCCACAATTAAGTGAACAAGATGATAGCATTGGTCAGACCCAAAGGATATAATGGTGTATGCTCGAGGAAACAACCACGAGTAAGACAACATTATGAACATCGTTGGTTCTGATTTGACTTGATGATAGCCCGTACTCAAGTCAAAGTTTTGACAAGGCAATAGATTCAACAGCTGATCACGGGGATCAGTCGATGAAGATATCATGTTTCTTCAACACACACACAAACACGAAGATATCCCTTCAGAAAGAACCAAATTCGGCAAAGCTTTTTATCTTCCAACTCTCCAAGTTGTTGTTTAGCTTAACCAACTAGCTCAGGGGCATCCAACACAGATTCTTGGAGAAGGGGTGGTTTATAAGAAACTAACTTGATCACGAACTCAACATAGCGGTCAGGTGACAACCTGGTAATACTTCCGAGAAGATATTCGGAACATCACGAACCACCGATATGTTACTAAGCTCAAGAACGATCTTGCTTTCGAGGCAAGACGATATGATCAAAAGGGCGAGGGATTGACACAATCCTAACTCATTGATCGAAGAGTGCACCACAAATAAGGACTAGGTAGCACGATCAATCTTAGAATGATGGTTTAGTAACCAACACGCTAAGAGTGAGAGTATTGTCCATTAACTACCAAGCAACGAGGTTGCTAGGAGTATTGATTTCACACATCACAGTTCACTTGTCGGCATTCCGGTTACAACAACACGGAACCGAGGAATGAATAATGATGGCGAGAAGTATCACTGTGTCAAGAATTCATAAGAGGTGGTGCAATTCTCATGACATTCTTGACATAAAGATGGTAACACTCCAAGGTAGAACAGAGCAAAGGCTGGTTTGGCATCTTGATCTGCGATACACAACTATTTTGACCCAACCCTGGATATGGATGAGGTACTGGAGTTTGTTTCTCCTAGTCATTCCGAAGTAGAATGTCTTGACGGACCACAAGAATAATAAGCATCGATAAGACGGATGCACAATTACTCCTGACTATCAATTGATAGACGATGGTCGGAACACAAATGAAGAGGGACAACTCAAGGGGACATATATCTTTCTGAGTTGTGGATGCATAGATTAATATGTCGAACCAAGTTCAACAGGTTTCTTCCAGATAATCCATGCAGAAAGGTAGGACTGGCAGATTCACAATGCAGAATGGAGAACTCATCAAGAGCACTTTGGTTGTGACCATTTGGTTCAGGAGAGCTTCTGCCATAAGTAGTTCATGGTATTTGGAAGAAGGATATACCACGAACCTCGAGGATTAAAGCAAAGGTTACTAATATCCTAAAGGAACGAGCAAACACTATCAACATGAGGTAAGTAGGGTGAATCTCGGGTTCAAAACCCAGGAGTAGAGTACCTGCTAACTAAATTGCATCACGGGATGCTTTCGAGAATGATGGCCAGAATCATCACACTAGGAATATAAAGCATTGCTAGATTACGAGGTGGTTCTATAGGATTCCTAGGGTCATAATACTAGCTCCAACATATATGTCGAGGCAATGGAGTACCTCAATAGACCGTTTAGTGTGGTTAATCTGGCCCAAAAGGACATCGGAAACTGGGAGGAAGGATTTGCAAATGCATCAGATTCTTTAGAAACCTGGGATGACTCGGACAACATAACGGCTGTAAAAGCTCAAAAGGATTTGGGACATTCTGCAAAAATGGTGGCATAACATCACAATATCAAGGTTCTGAGGCCAGCTATGAACATACAGAAGTAGTAGGAACTGAACTTAGGCTTGAATCCAACAATCCTATAAGTCTACGGATTAGTAACACATGATCCTGATAGAAAGAAGAGAAGCCTAGTTCTTAATCCCTGTAGAAAAGAAGAGGTTGACTCAGATCAGAAGGGCATAAGGTAAAGGAGTAAAAAGAGCCTTACGTTCCCTTCCACAATCAATTCCCTTATATAACTAAAGAATTTCTAGACTCAACTTTGACCAGTTTGGCTTGCTAATCCTACAGGCAGTCAGGCTCTGATACCAAAACCGTCGGGACCCCGATTCCAAGTCACATTGATCTAGCCGGTAACACCTCATATCACTTTGCGGCCTCACGCACGGTATTCCCACGCGTGTCGCCTTACCATGGCCCGGGACCATTTGCACTTTTTGGCTCACGTATATGTTTGTGTCGCTAGCATCCATATGACAGAGAACCCGGGCCGACATGACTAGTCGTGAACCCAAAGTGGCACTAACTTACAGGGATAGGCATACATGAATCAACATAGAGCATGTCGGTTAGCAGCGTGCGAATCCGGGTTGTAGCACTGGGCTAACAGGACTGCGATGAACCGGGCTGCAGCAGGCTAGGCAGGACTCCGGATGTCACCGCGTGACATTTCCCCGAAGGGACAGACACATGAACGAAGTGAATCACATGCTGGCCAGTCAAGTGTTCCGGAGCAGTAGTGCTGGGCTAGCAGGACTCCGGTGAACCGGGCTGTAGCGGACTACTATGGCTCATGGAAGCACAAGACTACATTTCCCCATAAGACAGGCTACCAAGGATAAACAAATAGGTTGTCGGATCCCACACATACCAAGCATTTCAATCATACACACAATATGCTCAATATGTGTAAATACAACATGGCATCACAACATAACTCTACGACTCAAGTATTTGTTCATTAGGCTTCGAGGAGCCAAGTATTACAAACATGGGTCTCATGACCCCAACATACAGAGCATACAAACAACAATCACATGCAGAAGCTTAACTTGTATGAGTACATACAACTACAAATGAAGAAGGCTGAGAAGCCTGACTATCTACAAGACCCTCCCAAGGGTACAAGATCGTAGCTGAGGAAACAAGCTAAACGTCGAAGTCCATGCGAAACTAATAGCGAGACTGAAGTCTCTCTGCAAAAATATAAAATAGGCAAACTTGAGTACAAATGTACCTAGCAAGACTTATATCAGAACTATCTACATATGCATCGGTACCAATAAAGGGGTGGTGGAGTTTGACTGCAGCAAGCCAGCTTTGACTCGGTGGCTATCCTGAACTACGACCGCAAGTAACTCTTTTGAGGTGGCGCACACGAGTCCACATATTCACCATGTCAATACACCACTATGGATCCACTCCCGTCTCCCTACGAGAACGCCATCCATAGCACTCACGCTTATCTTGCGCATTTTAGAGTATCCACTTTCACTTGTCTATGAACTGTACAGGCAACCCAGAAGTCCTTTACCGCGGACACGGCTATTCGAATAGATGATGTTAACCCTGCAGGGGTGTACTTCTTCACACACGCTCTCGCCACTTACCACCATGTACACATCATGTATCCCGGCAACCTTCAAGCAGAAGTCTGGCGAGGGAGTCGGCCATGACCTGACTAACCACACAAGTCTCTAGTCCAGGTTTATCGCCTATTCGGGTGCCATCCGCAAGGAGATCCGGCCGGGGTGTCGCTCACGGCCCCAAATGATGTGAGCAGGGTTCGCATGCCCACCATCCGGGTGCCACTTGGTACACCGTGCCACTGTGCCTAGTCTGTCCCAAGCCCACCTGTACCGAGTGCCACTTGGTAGACTACTAGCAATACCTACAAACACCAGAAACTAGTTGCAACTCCTGGACAGAGATCGAGTTGATTAATAAGTCGAGAGAGCTTGGAGCGCCCGGAGCCCAATGTGTGGTAGTAGCTGTTCATGGATCACAAACACAGAACTCAGTTCCTGAGGATGGCTGCAATGAGACAACCCACCATGTACTCCTACATGTCCTTTCACCGCTACCTTTACCAAATCGTGTTCGCACACTTAGATCTCATCAGTAGGACATGTTCACCACATTCCAATTCATCCCCGATGAATCAGACCTGACTCAACTCTAAGCAGTAGCAGGCATGAAAAACAAGCATGAATGAGTAGGCACATCAGGGCTCAAACAACTCCTACTCATGCTAGTGGGTTTCATCTATTTACTGTGGCAATGACAGGTCATGCAGAGGAAAATGGGTTCAACTACCGCAGCATGTAACAGTTGAAACATTGTTGTCCTAATGCAGTAAAAGAGAGCAGGAGCGAGAGAGTAGGATTGCAAGGGGTTTTTGCTTGCCTGGAACTTCTGAAGATAGTATAGCTCTTCATCGGTGTCATCGATCACATCGTCGAAACAACATCGACTGAGAGGGGACAATTACCGGCAAACAAGGAAGAACACAATCAATGCAATGCAACAATATGATGCATGATCATGACATGGAAATATGTTGTGGTTTGGGCTAATGCAACTAGAAACCAAATTAAATGAAGTTGGTTTGAACCAAGGGTTCAAATTCAAACTCCATATGTGCTTATTTAAATGCCAATTATGCAAATTGCCATATACAGCAACCTTAGGTTGTTCAAACATGCATGCAAATGGTACAGATGGATAGATTGGATTTTTCTGATCATTTTTCATATATAATTTGTTTGATTCTGAGTTGTGGTTGAATTTCTATGAATTTTAGAAGTTTTGGGCATTTTCTGGAATTTCCTGATTAAAAATAAATCCAGAAAATGTAATACTGTGTCAGCATGACATCGGGGTGACGTCAGCTGGTCAAAGGCGCCAGCCCAGGTCAAACCTGACGGTTGGGACCCACATGTCAGTGTAATAACAACTAACAGAGTTAGTTAGTGTTAGGTTAGCACTAACCTAGGTTAATTAGGGCCTGGGCCCACATGTCAGTGGCTCATCTAATTAACTAAGTTAATTTAACACTAATTAAACCTAACACTAATTAAGCAGGGACCTGGGCCCACACGTGAGGGACCCTGGGAAGGTCAAACCCCTGGTCAGCGGGGTCAACCTCACCGGCGACTTGACGCCGGTGAGGCCAGCCGCGGCGGCGAGCCTCGGGTTTGCGTCTCCGGCGACCAAACGGCCTGCGGAGGGCATCTACGTGATGCGGATGCACATCCGCATCGAGTAGTGGTGACAGTTGGGCCTGGGGTGGTCGGAGTTGACGGCGGCGAGCTGCTTTGCGACCGCCGAAGTTCGGTGTGTAAGGCAGCTGCGGCTAGAGCAAGCGGGCGAGCAAAGCGAGCAGCGGGGCAGCAACTACGTGCGTGTGCAAGTGTGTTGGATAGGTCATTGTGATTGAAAGGCCACCGGAGCATCACCGGCGATGAGCTCGGGCGGAGGCGGGTTTCTGTATCCGATGAATCGATGACTACGGCGAGCAATCGAGGCGGATGAGAGGGGTGTTCGGTCCGTGAGCTCACAGCGGAGACGTAGGGAAGGTCAGCGTGCTCGGGGAAGGCCTGGGGGCGACGAGACGGCGGTGGCGATCTCGACCGGCCGTGGTTGGAGATGATGTTGCGGGCGTCGCTTCGGGGCTCTCCTCGTCGCGTGGCTCAGCAAGGAGGGGCGAGGACGAAGTAGCGGAGCTTCCTAGCGCGTTGGCGAGGCATGGGGTGGCCGGTGGCCGTGGCTACGGCGAGCGGCGACGACAGACGCGCTCGGGCGTGCTATAGAGAGAGAGAGAGCAGGGGAAGGGAGAGTGAGCTGCGATCGAGGGGAAGGACTAGGGGGGCTCGGGCGTCTCCAGGCGCCCGGTCGAGGACGAGAAAGGAAGCAGGAGGTGGCGGGGAGACGTGGCCGCGGTCGGCTGTGATGCGGGCACGCAGCAGCTCCTACTGGCAGGAGCCTGAAGAAGCTCCTGGCGGTTGGGCTGGTGGGATGGGTCGATAGAAGCTGGGCCAGGCTACAGGGAGGCCAGGTGAGGTTTGTGCCCTTTTATTTAACTTTATGTTTTGTTTTCTTTTGATTAACATTCTGCCACTGTTTAAAATTCAGAACAATTTCAAAACAGTGACAAAAACCCTTTGAATATTTTTATGTTGCTGGATGGACTTTTCCAATAGCACATAAAACATTTCAAAGTTATTTGAAACATATTCCATATATTATGAATATAATTCCAAATTCAAATACAATAATGATTTAAATTCAGTGCCCAAAATATTCCACAAAAATGTTCACCATTTTTGGTTTGGACTCAAAGCCTTGCCAAAAATATCAAACATTGATGAAGGCATTTTGGGTTCATTGAATGCAATTTACAGTTGAACCTAGTTGATTTAATTTTGGTGCTAGGGTTTGGAACAATCCCCATTTCAATTTCACATAACTTTAGACATGATGCATGGATGCAATGCCACTATCTGCAACCAAAATATAGGGATGTGACAATTTCATTACATTTACATGAACTAAGAGGTGCCAATCCGGCTCTCTTGTATAATTAATACTCCCTCCGTCCGGAAATACTTGTCCTAGAAATGGATGTATCTAGACTTATTTTAGTTCTAAATGGCCGCCTGCGGATCTCTTTGTCTTCCTCATGTCCATCAGACACTTGCGGGGTCGACGAAGGCCCTCGCAAGAGACGAAGCAGCAAAGAAACCACCTGAATCCGCGGTCGTCGCCTCGGCGGCGGCCTCCCGTGTTCTACTTCTCCTTGATGATGGCGGCGGACACGGAGAAGCTGGCCACCGACTCGTCGCTCTCCATGCACCCGGCTTCTGTCTCTGCCTGCATGGCGCTGCCGCAGGCACGGGAGCCGCGCCCACAGACACGGGAGGCGCGTCCACCGCAGACACTGGTGGCGCGGTACAACGCGGCAGCGATGGCGCCCGTACCGGCGTGCTCGCCGCCGTGCCGACGTGGAGCAACTCGCAACTCCTCATCAAGCTGAACTGGAACGGCGAGTTGCTGAACCACGCGCCTGCTTGGGGCGGCAACTGGCTCCGTCGGGCCAAGCGAGGTTGGTGAAGCACCGAGCGGCCTCGCCCGTATCCGGAGGCCTCGGCGGGCCACCCAGCCGGGTAATATGCCGGAGAACGGCTCATCGGAAGCCATCGGAAGAGTGGATAAAATGGTGGAGGAGATGGGGGAGCGGCGGAGGGGTGAGATTCTTTCCCGCTGTCTGTCTGGCCTCGTGCAAATAGAGGGCGGACGGTAGGAGCTTGGCCGGCGTCTGGCCTCGTTTAAACTGAGGGCGGACGGGAGGAGCTCGGCCGGTGTTGCATTTAATTCCGGCCCGCTCATGTACGGACGTGGCCGGAGTAGGATTCTCGGTTTGCATGCAGGTTTAACGTAGGGGTTTAATGGAGGCGCCGAGCGTGCAGCGGGCGGCGCAGTACTATTCGATTTGACAACAGTAATGAGCCGTCAAATCACAAAGGCCCTCGCCTCTCGTGAAACCGACCGAGCTAGACTGCCCCGCCCTCTAGCCTTTTAAAAAATGTATATACTCCACTTTTGTATAGTAGTAGTATCGATGGATTGCGCCATGGAGCAAAACTTGAAATTAAAAAAAAAGTGGTACATATAGAGAGCGCTCGTCGCCAAATTATGCATATAGTACTATTAAAAAGGCTTGTCACAATAATGGTGTCCAGCACAAGTGCACAACCCACCCCTCAAATAAAACTAAGCACCCTGGAATTCTTTGACAAAACTAAGCACCCTGAAATTCTTTGACAACTAAACTGCTGGCTATATGATGTTGGCCATATATATTGTATGTATATAATGTGAAGAAACGAGTGGTAGTACTATACCAACTAAAAGATGAAATGTAAGAAATACTAGTATGTACGTACTGAAGAGTTAAAGTAACAAGAAGAAACATAACATAGTTCTGCTGCGGGCTCAGCACAACACACCCCTCAAATTAAATTAAGCACACCTGAAATTAAACTTTGCAACTATTCCGGTAGACACTGCATTAGAACCACCATGAGCAACGACACTGCCACCTTACTCGGAGTCCTCGTCCACGTCCTCGACTTCGTCCTTGTCCCTCTTCCTCTTGGCCGATACTTCTTTGCTTGAACCACACACTTGGCTGTTGCTCTTCATCCAACCCTTGTAGATATTGAAGCAAAGGTAGCCATCCATTGCAGCGTAGTGGATGTGGTCAATATCTAGTACATTCCGCTGCCATGCATGACGATGAAACGTGTATGGAGGTTTCTCCAGTTTACCGTACGAAGGATGAACCATGGCTCCTGCCAGGGTAGCATTGAAGGCTGACGAGAGGACACCTGCCGATTCTTCTGGAGGTCGAAGGTGTTGCCTAAAACGAGGCCTATCCGACGCAGGACTTTTTTGTCATTACCAAAGTCTACAGTAACGAATTTGACTAGGTTGCTCTCGAGGAAGTCCTTAAAATCCTGGAACTCAACGTCGGTATGGCATATGTGGTAGACCAAGCATAAGTCATGCACGCAAACCTGGATCACGGCGGGCTTCTTCCTCTCTTCATCCTTTAGATCCTTCTCTCGTCCCAGGACTGTGGTGTACTCAACATCTAGCCCAGCGACCCACTCATCATCTAAGTCTTCGAACATGCGTCTGAAGCGAGAAAGGCATCCTTTCACCGTCAAGGAAGAACGGGTGTAGATGACGTCGAACTCATCGCCGGTGATGGTTCTAACCTTGTACTCACCGCTGATCGGGGAGATTTGGGACGCCATGGATTTGGGAGGAGGGTTAGGATTAGTGGAACTGCCGTAATGTGAATGGACGGGATGACTAGGAGCGAACCGGCATAGTATTGAAGGATGTGTGGGGACGAGTAGGAGCGAACTGCCAGCGTGCAAATGGCAGGGTAGTGGCTTTCCATTCTCCCATGATACGGGCTTCTGAGAGCCCTTGGATCTAAGATCGAACGGTTGCATGGCGTGATTCTAGACCTATGGGTGAATATCCTATCCTGGAGGGTTATTCTGCAAATTTTCACCGTTTGATCTTAGATCCAAGGGCTACCGGCATCCCATATCGTGGTCGCGCCTACCACGTCCGTCGCGTCGCTCGTGCGGTCGCGCCCTTGGAGATTTAACACGGTGCGTTAGGCTATCTGATGTTGGCATGTCATACATAGTCATCACTTAGTCACTCATACTACAACAAGGTTTTGGCTATAAGGTTGGCTATAAGTGTATTTTTTTTACTTCTCTCTATCTCTTTCTTCATACTCCCTCCATCCCATAATATAAGAACGTTTTTGACACTAGTGTAGTGCCAAAAACATTCTTATATTATGGGACACAGGGAGTACTAGTATTTATTGCATTTGCCAAGGAGTGACCTCTTCCAATGAAATGGTGTTGCTAAGTTTGCTTCATTTAATTAGCTATAGACTCAAAATTGTCTTTTCACCTAGGTACATGCGCTTAGCACCGTTTCTTCCTTGGGTCACCAAACTAGTCTCTCTCTTCTTGATTAACTTGCCACAACAGACTTTATGCCTATGTGGCAAGCTTAAGCACCTGTAGGAGCAAGTAAAAGTAAGTACAATAGTGCGCTTCACATGGCATTTTTGCATATGTGGAGGAAAGAGAGGCAAGGAAAAAGTGGAGAAGTGGGCTCTCATGCAAGAGCCATCCTCTACTACATGGTGGAACATTGGGAGAGGCACCTGTATGGAGGTGGCCAGGAATCGGGAGACTCACGCCGGTCGTAGCGCCGCAGTTAAAATGATAATGGCAAGTCAAATCATGGGGCCCACCTGTCCAACAGTAACTCGCTGTCAAATCACACAGCCCTACGTTTGCAGCAGCCTATTCCCTCGTCTTCTCGCGTCTCTGTCGAACCGACTAGGTGGAAGTGCCCCGCCTACCGCGCAGGAAAAGCCCGCGCAGTATACTCCCTCCGTCTAGGTGACCAAGGTGGAGAGGAAAACGAGATAACTTAATGTTTAGTATTTGCTAAGGCTGGTTGTAATGGTACTAGCCTTAGCAATTTTGATGAGGTGTCATAGAATTAAATGAAGAAAGAGAGAGAGTTGAGTACTATGTGTCATACATGGCGATAAATAAAGTACTACATGATACTAATATATGATACATGGCGCAGGAGTACTAAGTAGTATTATTAATACAGTTTTGCTAGAACTCATCTGGAGTAGATGAGATATAATTTGGTCTCATTCATCTTTTATAGCCATTGGATGTGATGCTATATAAGATGCGTGTGTGCTGACGTGGGTTGTATTTGTTCTTGTGCAACGAACTGACCACTGCATGTCATGTTTGATAGTCTCAAGTCATTAAAAGCATACAAGCCCCACATCTCTTCTTGGTTGACTCCTATATTTATGTCAAAAAATAAGAAACAACGTGAGAGTTAATGCACCACGCCTATGTGTTTACTATTTGGTTTTCGTAAGATGACTTAATACTCACCTAGACGGAGGGAGTATCCGATTTGACAGCGGGCGGCGCAGTTCCCGGTACGGCTTTAATGCAGATGAGGGAGGGAGTAGCGGTTCCCGATATGTTGAACGGCCAATGCATCCTCCTTCAATTAATGCATGAGAGAAGTAATGGGAGGAGGTCCGGGAAAAGAGGTTGCACGATGCGAATGCAACGCAGTTTGCCCTCATTGCCCTCATATAAAGGCGCCCCTCCATTCCAATGCATCTACCACATCGTACGCACCTAAGCATTTGCCTAAGCACCTACACTAAGTGCAAAAGAGCTCACTCCAGACCCATGGCGGTGATGCGCATGAGCGGCCAGCGGCTGCGCCAGATGGTCCACGATGCCCGCCTGCGGCATGGCGCCGAGGATTGTCTCCAGACGGTGTTGGAGACCGGATGGTGGATGGCCGCCGTCGACGCCAACTACGACTCTCAGTTGGACCAGATGATCGTTGCCACCAGCAACAAGTTCACCGTCCTCAAGAAGCTCGCGGACGACATCGCCGTACTCCTCCAGCCCGCGCGCCCGGGCTCCTCATTGCCTGCCACCCTAATCGGCCTCCATGGCCGGAACCTCTTTCAAGCACTGGTGGCCCTGCGACTGCCCGCTGACGCCACGAAGAATGTCCACCTGGAGGTCCCGCTCGCCACGAGGCGCCTCGCTGTGCAAGAATTCGTCGACCTACACATCCACGTGTACGAGCAAATCGTGTACATAGGTATCTACAAGGCCAGTGAGGATGCTATGATGTTGGCCTTCCTCAACCGGCTGGAAGCCTTGGATGCCTTTGCTGAGAAGCACCTCGACCTCGCCACAAAAGCCGCCGCTCCTTAGCCGCCGGTCGGTGGCCCGGCGCACTAAGTTGAGGAGGAGGAGGTCGTACATTCGTGGATCCATCTTTCTTCTTGCCTTCTGTAACCACCACTGCGATCGCATCATCATGGCCTTGATTCTTATTGTGCTGTTGCATTCTCGTTCCAGTCAATACCGACATGTGCGATCCCTTTGCTTAATTATATGCATCACTGTAACTAGTACTCCATCCATCAATTTATAAGTTGTGCTTACCTTTTCCATCAACTTCGTGCAACGCGTGGGTATCTTGCTAGAAACACTAGAATATGTCTATATAATCCGTATGTGATAGTCCATTTGAAATCTCAAAAAAGACAAATATTTAGGTACGGAGGGAGTAATATATTAGGAGTATATCGAAACAATAGTGATTTCTTTCAAGTTTGTGAACAAATACTACTATTCTACTACTTTGGATCCGTCGCAACGCACGGGCACATTGTTGGTAAAAGGAAAAGGCCTGCCGCGTTCGCGCCGCACCCCCACACGCCCAGGAATCGGGAGTACAACACAGCCCGTCCGGCACGACACATAGCTTAGGGAAGGCGTGTTGCCTAGCATTTTCACTTTCATGTGGGACCACCGTTGAGCAAACCGACACCCCGCCCACCGCCGGGTTGGAAAACAGAAACGAGGGGAAGATCTAGCTATAGCACGGAAGCCAAGAAATTTGGTGTCAGACGGGGCTCGTTGATAGAGTAGGAGCATTCCGTACTAGTACTACTCCTACTAGTACCAAGTTTGTACTCCTAATACTATATTACTAGTACTACCACTATACAACTAGTAGGTACGTGCTTGGCACAACATCGTAGGAACAAAAAACGGGAAGATCTTGTTTTGGGTGATTTATCTTTTTTTCAATCAATGTAGTATGAATAATATGATGTGGGGGGCACCCATGAAGCTTATGTGGCTTGGTTGCATGGCTACGGAAGGTTAGAGAAAAATAAATAGATAATGTGTTTAGAGTGCACTCCACTAAATAGATATACTTTGGATCCATTGCAACGAACCGACACATCTATATCTATACCCCCTATATAGTGTGTGAAAAACTTTGAAAGTTGGTCATTGGATGAAGCCAATCCGACGGTACAAAGATGGCAAATCCGAGCACTACTGGCCGTTGGATATCATCCACCAGATTCTGCCACATGTATAATCAAGAAGACTCCATGGTTGAACTTAATTCATGACTAACTTTGCCACAACTAAGCTTAGGCAAAGTTATTAGTTCTTCAAAATGAGAGCCACAAGTTGGCAAGCCTAAGGGAATCTTGCCACATTTTTTGTGTGTATGTCATGTGGGGCCTTACTGTGGCTTGCCTAAGGTGTGGCTTGAACCAAACACTCACCTAAGTTAATCAAACTTGCCTAACCTTACATTCCACCAGATTTTGCCACATGTTAGAATCCAGAAAGCTCCACATGTAGAAGCATAATGCACAAACCACCAGAATCTCATGCGTGCAATGCATGTGTACCTTACTAGTACTAGTTGGTAGTAGTAAGAAACAAATTCCAGTTTTGGCATGAGCTCGTACTACGGGAGCACCACAAGGCCTGCCGCAGGAGTTACATTTCCCTCTCGGGGCCCACGGGACCGAACTTCAGTGGCTTAGTGCCCAGCCTATGAGTCAATGACATGCGGACCTTAAATGCGGCTGGCCCACATGTCATTCTCATGGTGGTGGCGTGGTTCGCGACTCACTCGTTCGAGATGAACCGGCCAGTGGTGGCGTGGCCGTGGCGAGGGTGCCACAGCTGGGCGTCGGGGCGTTACGAGGCGTAGATGGCCACACCGGCGGGTACTACCTGTAGTACATAAGTACTCCAGCTGAGGATTGATGCCCGGGACGAAATGTGTCACAGCCGCTGGATGAAAATTCGATGGTGCTGGAGTACGGATCGAAGCACAGCAGCGGAGCAGGCAAACCGCGTCCAATCGGGTGTGTCTGTGGTAAAAAGTTGATGGTCGCCACAGTTCAGCTGGCCCGCATGTCATCCACACAAAGGCAGAGGAGCGGTGGGGCCGAGAGGGATGAGGGGCACGTTGGGGGGATGAGGATCCCCTGACGCGAACAATCCTACCATTCTGTCACTAACATGTGGGACCCATAAGAATGGGTCCCACCTGTCAGCGAAGGTAAGGCAGGGCAAGGCAGTGATAGCCACGTCAGAGGATCCATGTCCACGTCGGGGGACGTCGTGCCGTGGGTTGGAGCGGCGTCGTGGGAATCGCGTGTGGGTGTGGCAGTGGTAGAAACAAGAAACGTGATGGTCGCCATGGTTCAACTTCCATGGACAAGTTGTCATGTTTGCTGACACATGTATATCAAAACTAGAGTGTTTATATTTCAAGCACGTGAACAAGTATTATTGTACTACTTTGGATCCATTGGAACGCACGAGCCAACACATTGGTAGTAGTAGTGTCCATCTCTATCTCTAGAGGCCTTCCCTCGTTCATCCTTTTCTCTCACAAGACAAACTACTCATACAAATGCATCTTGATGTTCTGTGGAATGCACGAGGATGTTTCCTTGGGGGTCTCTCCAGCGCGGCGTGGCCGTAGTTGCAAGTTGACGCTCCTTGAGATGCCGGCGTTGAGGGGCACTCGGATTTCCTCCGATGAGCAGGTAAGATGAGTTTGATCACGTAGTAAATGCATTCTAAAGACTACTTCCGTGTCCATTTCCTAATTCTCCCCCTGCCCACTGTTTCACAGGTTAGGCTCAGTGCGAGTGGAGATTGGCTTGCATATGTACGGGAGGGTACCAACATCAATTTGCACAACATTTACAAAAGTGACACCGTTCCTGCAGAACCTTTGTCCAACATTGGGATCAGCCATGCAACGGGCCACCGCATGAATTGGTACGATGGAACCACGGTGAGATTGAATAAGATAGCACGAACCTTGCACATGGCGGTCAAAGGCGGACCATGCTGTCTGCGGCCGATTTGTTGCCATACGAGTAGGAAGACACTGTGCTCCTTTCTAACCGCACAAACCAGGGGAATTATTTTGTATGGGACACATCCTACAATATACTCCATCTCTCCCAGTTTATTTGTTTTGAATCTTTTCGTTTTATAAGTTTCAAATTCAAATTTAGAGCTCCCCATCACATGTTGAGATTACAATGTCCATTAAATCGTTGCGTGCATGTATAGTAAAGAAACAAATCTCGAGTTGGGCACGAGTTCGTGCTGCGGGAGCACCACAAGCCCTGGCGCAGGAGTTACATTTCCCTCTCAGGGCCGTCGGGACTGAGCTTCAGCGCCTTACTACACCTACCTTTGAGTCAATAACATGTGGACCCGATAGGTGACTGGTCCACATGTAATGCTCCCGTAGGCAGAGGGGCAGTGGGGCCAAGAGGGGTGAGCCGTAGGTCGGGGGACGTGTGGTTTCATGGGTTCGAGCGGCGTCGTGGGAATCGCGGGTGGCTATGGTAGAAACTTGATGCTCGCCGCATTTTAGGTGGCCCACATGTCATGCACACAAAGGCAGAGGGGCGGTGCGGCCGAGAGGGGTGAGGCGCACGTCGGGGGGCGTGGTGCCATGGGTTGGAGAGGCGTCGTGGGAATCGCGAGATGAAACGTGATGGTCGTCGTAGTTGAACTTCCATGGACAAGCTGTCATGTCTACAGACACATGCACCGCATACCGATCACTAGAAGGAGTAGCAGAGAAAGCTATATATGCGGATAAATAGTTCCTTATAGTCAAGCGGACCCATGCTACTACTCTGTTCCAAAGACATGCACAATATCGAAATAGTCCATCTATATCAATATACACCGAGAGGGAATAATTTTTTTTACAAGAGAGGAAATAATTCATCCATCCATAATTCTCTCCTGCTGGTGCAGCCTCTTCTTCTTCTTCTTCTTCTTCTTCTTCTTCTTCTTCTTCTTCTTCTTCTTCTTCTTCTTCTTCTTCTTCTTCTTCTTCTTCTTCTTCTTCTTCTTCTTCTTCTTCTTCTTCTTCTTCTTCTTCTTCTTCTTCTTCTCATTCTCTGTGGGAGACGGCTTCGCAACAAGCTCTTTGGACCTTGCAGCTATCTCGAAACTCACACGGGCATCAAGGGCAGCATATTTTATCCGCTCGTACGTCAAGGGATAATTCTCCCATCCAGACGACCTTAATGCCACCGTCTCGTCACCCTTCTGAAGATTTGTACTGAGCACAAAATTTGCTACGTCGAATAGGGATGGTGTCTGTTTATCACAATCTTCTACAGGAATTTTGATTCTGGTTTGTAGGTCAGTGATGCTTTTCAAATCAAGGTTGTACGGCTCCAACTTCTATTTGTCCCATTCGATGGCTGCCCCACAGAAGTATACGTCCTCCCGAGACAAGAAATCATGAAGCTCACCTGGTATGGAGGGCGAGTGTATGATGTGGTACACCAAAACATCATCTTCGAGGCACAGCTGAAGGACAACGGCATGCTGGATCTTCCCAGGGGCACGCTCCATGTACTCTGCTTTGAGACCGATGACCCTCGTCTCTACCTTTTCGAGGGAGTTGGATACATTGTTGATCCACTGCCGAACAACCCTTAGGTGGACGGTGACGGTGGCAACTATGCGCATCGAGCCTTCGACGAGGACATGTTGGACGCTAAAAACCTGCATCTCGATCTCTTTCGCCATTTGGAACCGCTGGAACGGAGGGCTATGGTTTGGAGAATTAGGATTAGATGGCTAGTCTAACTGAAGTAGTAGATGATTATTTAAAGAGGTTAAAACAATGTGAACACAGTGGGGTTTGGATGCAAATGAAGACGAAGGGGAGGTGAAGAAGCCGAGGAGAATCGGTTCCCGATGGAGAAGTAAATGGGAGAAGTGGCGTGCATGCAGTTGATTAGACGACTAGGTAGACTAAACGAAAAGGCTGTGCGGGTAGACTGATGAGTCGTACTTGTTCGTGTACGTGCCCATCCTTCCTGGTAGGTGGGACCTATGCAAACAGATAAAAAAATGTGTCATAGTTTTTTTTGAGCGCGTGAGTGGGAGACACAACATTCTCTGGTTAAGGAATACTCCCTCCGTTTAGGTGAGTATAAGTCACCTTATGAAAATCAGGTTTCCCAAAACCTTTAGGCGTGGAGCATTAACTTCCTGCTCGATCCCCTCCCAGCCTCGTTAGCCAGCGTTCTCTTCCTCTGCTGTCGCGTTCTACCTTTCCATTTTTCCTCTTCTCAAGTGTGGAACGATCTGCATGCCGTCCTTGATGCACCAGAACGACCACTGCATGCATCGCGGCAGGGCGTGGATTGGGCATGCACGAGAATTTGTTTCTGCTCGCAATATGGATGATACCTGAACGATGAAGTGAACATGCATGCTAGCACGGGAGACCTATTTCCGCTATACAATACTGGAGTACTCATGTTCCTACTAGTAGTAGTAGTACAACTGTGGTACACTTGATGGTCAAAATACTATTCATCCGGTCCTCACAGTGAAGTGACAACACCCTGCGCCTGACACTAGTCCAGGCGGCGTGTTCGGGTTACCAAAGTCAGCCTCACCCTATGCACTGTGCAGTCTGTCACCGCCGCTGTACAGCACATTGGCGCCTCGCCTCGTCTCCCTCTCCGCTCCCATAGCACCACTCCATCTCCATCTCCTTCTCCGTCTCCGTCCCCATCTCCGTCTCCATCTCACTGTGCCCCCGTGTACCGTCGCCTCACTCGCCTCCCCCAATACCACTACTCCCTCGCTAGCCGCTCTAGCACCGACATCCTTCTCCCCCGTAAATCAAGCCCCCTTCCAAACTCCACCATGGCCGAATGCGAACCGCGCAGCATCCATATGAGCCGCGATTGGAGCAATCTCCCCAGTGACATCCTCGACCTCTGTTGTTCGTGTATGGATATGTTGAGCGCCCTGCGGCTGGCTGCATGCTCGAGGGACATGCACACGGCCATCGTCGAAGCGAGGCCTAAGCTTTTCAAGACACCCTGCTTGCTGCTATCTAGTCTTGCGAGATTGGCTCACCATGATACGGAGGCGTGCATGATGCCCCTCGACTTCAATCCGATCTCAATTAGCCGAAACTTCTTTGCAGGTATGTAGTGGGTCGCCGTACATCATTTCCCTCGACATCGATCCGATCACAATTGCCCGAAACTTCTTGGCAGGTATGTACTGGGTCGGCATGAACTCCCACTGGATGGCTTCCTTCAGAGAAGACGGTGAAAAGTTGGTGCTCGTGAACTTCCAGACCTCTCATGAGATTATCCTTCTTCCGTTGGATTATATAGAGTATTACCATCGCGGTCAAAGTCATCTAGATTACTACGTCAGTTGGACGGACCTTGTTTTGCAGAAGATTGTAATCTGCCAAGTGCCCACACGACATGCGAATTACACAGACTTCAAGCTAATTGCCTTGTTCGATCGCGGACTCGCCTATCTTTACGCCGGTGCCTTCTTTAGCTGGAGACAACTTGGCTCGCAGTGGATCATCGTCAAAGCTGATACACACTTCTGTGATGCTATTGAACACAATGGCATCATCTACGCGATCGACAAAGCAGATGGCACCACGTATTGCTGGGACGGCGCGTGTAAGTTGTTTCCGTCTCATGTTAATGATGACGCCATGACACTGTTTGAACTTTTTGTGATGATTGGCATATCCCTGTTTGAGCAGAATTTGAGTAGAACTATGGCAATGTATTAGAGACGCCGTAAATCAGCTATATTTGGAATGAGTTAATTCATGCGATTGTGACCATGTCATTACAGCCAATTTGTACCCTGAATAATCAAACGGTTAGGAATATTGATATTATCCTTATTTTACAGTAATCTATATACTACTACTAAATATGAGTGTGTATCAATGGCCATGTTAGTTTCCTCATTTTCATGATGTAGAAACATGCACCACACTGTTGGTTTCATCTAACCATACATTAGGGAAGTAAATGTGCATATGGAGAACTCTATATTTGAAAGTAGTGAAATCCTGCAATGCTTACCATGTGTACATACCTATATTCGCCCTTCAGCAATCAATGGCTAGAATAATATCCTCACAAAATTTTTGCCCACAGAACACGAGTATATAACAATGCATGGTCTGTTAGTTACCTTGAAGAATTTGTTTGTGAGGACAGAACATGATTACTCCCTCCGTTCGCAAATATTTGTCTTTCTAGAGATTTTAACAAGTGACTACATACGGAGCAAAATGAGTGAATCTACACTCTCAAATATGTCTACATACATCCGTATGTTGTGTCTATTTGAAATGCCTAGAAAGACAAATATTTGGGAACGGAGGGAGTACATAACATGCATGACATGGTAGTTTCCTGTGAAGAATCGATTGCGAGATAACATGAGTATAACCATGCATGACACTTCTATATTTTTGAACCCAGTATACATTTCCCTGTATTTTCCTCCCAGTTCCAACAGGGACATATAAATGCGGTTTCTTGCATTATCCTACTCATACTCTGAACAATGCTGATCTTACATTAACAATGCCTATCCTTTTTGATATGATGCAGTGTCCCTATAGTTACTGTCCTTTGTAATCACACCACCTTTGCCAAAAACAGGGAAGCACAACTGGTTCCTCGCTCGATCAGACGACGGCAAAAGACTGATGATCATTCGGACACATGAGCCGGAAAAGTTATATTGCAAAAACCCCACTGTATACAAGCACCGTGTAATACGTGAGTATCCGGACAATGGCTGTTACGTCTATGAGCAGGATACCAGCTTGTTGGGGCCTTTAGGATTTTTTAGTTGGAGGCGGGTAAACAGCCTTGGTTCACACTCTCTGTTTCTTGGACTCGATTATCCGATTAACCAGGAGATCACCGTTGGCAAGGAGCTTGATGGCAGAGAGGCTCTTTTTGCTATGGAAAACTGTGTCTACACGGCGAGCCCTAGGAGTTCGGGAGCAAACTCCCCTGATTGTCAACGATACAGCCTGCAGCCAAAAGAAGGTGAGAATGACAAAGGCATCCGGATTAACTTTGATCCTTGGATGTCTCAATTAGGACAGGCAGTGATGTGGTTCAAGCCTTCAGGTTGATAGGTAATTGGGCTGTTGCATCGAAAGGGTGGAGTACTGGTGTCTCACCTTGGCTGAACTGCAGCAGCTCGTCCAGGCGACGATCCTGAAGAGCCAAACCGTCTCGGACGCGGGCGCGAAGACGGCGGAGCACCTAGATGGCCTACAGAACTCCCTTGACAAGTACGCATCCTCCTCGGCCAAGGCTTTCGATGCGCTGGCCACGACGACCACAGGTTCACTGGTCCGCATAGAGTTGACGCTGGGTCGGGTGCTGGTGGCGCACAACTCTCTCGACGCGGCCGTGGCGGAGATGAGGAAGTCACTGGAGGGGATCGTGCGCCGCGTTGACACTCTGGAGCAGACTCCACACACGCCGCCGCCCCAGGATCCACTCACCTCACGGACATATCCACCATGAACAGATCGACAGGGCACCGCTCCATAACAGTCAGGACAGGAGACCAGAGGTTTGCGTGTGACACACCAGCACCAGAATCGCGGTGAGCAGTCTAAATCCCAAGCCCCTTACCCTAAAGAGCTGCCGGATGATAATGAGGACTACGATCGATCACCGAATTCTCAGTTTCAGTCCACTCCTGGAAAATTCTCTGCCCGTATTCCCCGCTCTGATTTTCCCAGGTTTGTGGGAGATAACCCGAAGTGGTGGAAGAAACAATGTGAAAAGTACTTCCGGATGTACAATGTCCAGCCAGAGCTGTGGGTCGATTTTGCTACAATGTATTTTGCAGGCAATGCAGCCTTATGGTTGCAGACTTATGAAGCACTGCACACCATCGACAGTTGAGTTGCTTTGTGTGTTGCAGTCTATGCGAAATTCAACAGGAATAAGTACTCTCGCGCAATTGATGTGTTCTTCTCGCTCAACCAAACTGAATCTGTCGATGAATATGCCCACGCGTTTGAAGAGCACATGCACAAAATGTTGGTGTACAATCACTCATATGATGGAACATTTTTCATCAACTGGCTCATTGAAGGCTTGAAACCTGCTATTCGTGCTCCAATCAAACTACAACAACCAAATTCAGTGGACTTTGCATATTCCTTGGCTCAGACATAGGAAGCATTGTTAGTTGAAGATACCTCCAAATACAGCAAGAGGTGGAAAATAGAGCAAATGCCAAGAATTATGTGCATCAAGGTATGGGGACAGCTCCAACACAAGATAAACCGCCTGTGATGCAACATAGAACTCCAGATCGAGTGGATAACCTCAGAGCTCAGCGTCGAGCACGTGGAGAATGTTTTAAGTGTGGAGAAAAGTATCCGGAAGTTGCATAACCTCATAGTCGAAGGAATATATATTTGACATGAAGAAAGCAATAGCAATAAACTGAACGATCATTATGCTACGCTAACGGGTGAGTCTTGTCCATCACATCATTCTACTAATGATGTGATCCCGTTATCAAATGACAACACATGTCTATGGTTAGGAAACCTTAACTATCTTTGATCAACGAGCTAGTCTAGTAGACGCTTACAAGCTAGGGACACGGTATTTGTTTATGTATTCACACATGTATTTAAGTTTTTGATCAATACAATTCTAGCATGAATAATAAACCTTTATCATGAATAAGGAAATATAAAATAATAACTTTATTATTGCCTCTAGGGTATATTTTCTTCAAACAGATATAATTCTTATGAAATTTTCGGACCGATTTACTTAGCGTATTATATACCTATTCTTTTTTCAGAATTTTGGAGTCTTCCAGAAGGTTTCATCGATATATTTTTCCAGTATAATTACTTGAATAACGTACAAATCTACATTATTAGGGTTACATGCAATATAATGTTTAAATATTTTCCCATTAACCACTTTAAAAAAAATTCCTTTAGCATTATTTATCTTGATAGCTCTGAAGCGGTAAACTTTTTCGACGATATATGGACTTTCGTATAGTACACTTCTTTTTGTTGTATCATTGTCTTCTTCTTATTTATTTTATGTTAATGTGACATCTGTATCACTGTCTTCTTCTTATTTATTTTATGTTAATGTGACATAGATAGTTTGATCAAACTCAGGCTGCCAGTTATTTACATACATAATTCTTTGCCCGCATCTTGCTAGAAGTCCAAAAATCCAGTACTCCCTACGATCCAGTGCTAGATATATCCGTTTAAGCGCACAAGTGATATGGATTAGAGGGAGTAGCTTTTTATTGAGAGCTTAGTGGAAAGAGGGACAAACGAGCCAAAAATTGTAGGCCATAGTGCGCAACTAACTCCAGGTGTCCAGGTGTTTTCTTTTTCTAAGAGCATGCGTGTTGTGCACGCGAGAGCTATGTCTCACATTAAGCGAGACGAAAGAAGTTGAAGTGTACGCAAGGGGTCGGTCCATTACCACACATATGTAGTAAAATAAAAAAATATGGCCGATAAGAGAGCTCCCCACGCTGCTATGGTGGTGGCTGGTGCTTCTAGCCACCGCGCCAAGGTCGGGTTCACGTTAAGATAGGAGACGTGACCGGCTTGAGGGAAAACACCAGGGTTTTATTCTTTCTGTTTTCTCCGTTTTCTTTGTTTCTTTTATTTTTTGTTTGGTTTTCTTATATCTTCTTCGGGGTTTTTGTCGTTATACTTTGCCTTTTTCTTTTGGTTTCTCTTTGCTTCTTTCATGATCTTTATCCATTTTTCCTTTTATTCTCCTTCTTCTTTGGTATTTAGTTTTCTTTCTTGGGTTTCAATGTTTTCCCTTTTTCCTTGTTTTATTATTCATTTTCTTAGTGTTTTTAATTCTTTGTACATTTGTTTCTTTGGGTTTTTTTGTAATTTTTTCTACGGTCTCTTTTTTCATTTTATTTTTTCTTTCTTTCTTTCTTTTGGTTTTAATTCTACATTTTTTGTACACGTGAAGAAAATTTTTAAATACACATTTAACATTTTTTTGAATAAAAGGTTAACATTTTTTGAATACATGGTCAATATTGTTCTAACAATTAACATTTGTTTTAAAATTTTTAATTAAAAATTTTCAAATATACGTTTAACAATTTTTTAATGCATGGTCAACATTTTCTTATACACATTTACATTTTCCAAATGTCTGATCAAAATTTTGAAATATTTGTTCAACATTTTTTAAATGCTTGATTAATATTTTTATATACATGATCAAAACATTCATCCTTTTTTAATACATGGTCAGTATTTTTTGATTAACATTTTTCAAATACGTGTTCAACATTTTTTCAAATGATTAACTAACATATTTATATACATGGTAAAAATATTCATCATTTTTTTGGGATACATGGTCAACATTTTATCTATACACATTTAACATTTCCAAATGCTTACTTGTTCAACATATTTTTGTAATGCTTGATTAACATTTTTTATGTATGATGAAAAAATTCATCATTTTTTTAATAAATGGTCCACATTTTTTCTACACATGTTTAACATTTTTCAAATGCTTGATTAATATTTTTTTAAATATTGTTCAAATGCTTGATTAAAAATTTTCAAATACATAATAATTTTTTATACATTTTTCGTATTCGTGATAAACATTTTTTCTATTCACATTTAACATTTTTCAAATGCTTGGCCAAAAATTTTCAAATGTTTTTATATGGAATTTTTTGTAAAGTATATTTAGACTATTTTATATATAAATAAAAATTAATAAAATAAATCAGAAAAACATAAAACATAAAGGAAAACAGAAAAGGGAGGTGTTAGTCTCCCGTGCTACTGGGCCGACCCATCTTAAGCTTCCGCGACGCGTGGCTTGCCCTCTCTCTTGTAGTGAGACATAGGGGCGCCCTGCTTTGTAGGCCAGGTCCTTATGTTAGGGCCAAGCCCAAATAGAGCAAAAAACAATTACAAATGAAAAATAATTTCGAAAATCAAATATGTTAGTCATAAAAAAACGATTTCAAATGTTCAAATGTATTCTATTTTTTTTAAAAAAAATAGCTTAAAAACGTGTTATTCTGAACAACAAAAAAACAAGTGAAAGACTATTCCATGCACCACTACTTTATCATCGGATGAAAGTGCAGAGCTGCAATACATCTTGATGAACGATGTTAGGGAGATTTCTTCACATTCACAGAAGCGATACTTATGGTTAGCTTATTTCTGATGTCGGTCAAAAATTGGATATAAGAAGTGTTGAGGAATGGCATGCGGAGCAGGTACTATTAATTTTAACGCCCGTTGCAACGTACGGGCATTTGTACTAGTACTTAAGTAATGAAATCAAATTTTAATTTAGGGAAAACTCTGGAACTAATCCGAAGCAACAAGTCTTAGTTAGATCTAGAATGCAGGTACCCTAGACATTGACGTAGACAGAGAGCAAGGGTGGAGGGCGGCGACCGCTCGAACGCCGGTAATGGAGGGCAGACATGGGAGAAGTGTGGTCGATTTGGTGGACTTAGTCAATTTGGAATAGGTCCGGCCTATCGGATCTCACGTGCTAGTCCAGTCGTCGTGTCCGGACCTCACCAATTCCGTTTCACATATGGCTTAGGCTTGAGGGGTGCCGGTCAACCCTGACGCTTGAGTGACGATTTTTTGACAGGGTAGTGACCGGGCCCTCGACCGGATGAGATTTAAGAGGGTCCAATTTTAGATGCTCTCATTCTGGCCCATTAAGCCCAACGATATTCTATATATGCAGCCGCCGGGTGCCTCTCCCAGCTCCAAAATCCTAGTACCACAGAAGAGCTCCCCCAACTTCCGCGCCGCCACCTAACCCTAAGCATTTCTCGACTCCATGACCCATTTAGAGCGGTGTAGTCGTTTCTTCCCTCTACACCGTCGACCACCGCACTAGTCCGCACTTCCCACGCACGACCCATCCAGTTCCGGCGTCATTGACCATCTCCACAGTCCGGATCTCACTTTCAACGACGATTGCATTCTCTGGTGGCGACGATTCCGTTCTCCGCACGCCCCGACCGCGCAGATCCGGCCGCCATCGACCATCTCCGGCTGCTTCAGGCCGGCGACGACGACTGCGGTCTCCCCAAGACCGGCCACGACGGCGACTTCTTCCTTGCGCCACGACTGTCCAGATCCGGCTGACTGAAGCCATCCAGCTCTGACAGGTAAATGCCAGCCGCTCGTTACCCATGCTGTTCAGTATGCATCCAGACCAGTTTGTAAGGACTTCTCAAAAAATTGCCCTGACGTTACTCGTTTGATCACGCCCCATATGCTTTTCTATCCATGCGGCGTTGACTTTGAAAAATAAAATATGTTTCTGTTGTTAAAACATACCATCTGAATATTTTTACCCCAAAGCTAATCGAACTCCACTTGTCGTAGATAATGTCACTCAATAGGGCCTTCTTGAAAAAGTTTCCCAAGTGGCGATTCAAAGTTGGGAACCGGAAAGGTAGTAAGTTTTGTGTTGTTTGAATTAGTTTGCAAATTCACACCAGTCACAAACGGTTCTGGTCTATTAGTTTGCTAAACTGTGGTTTTTGCATGCAGCTATTCCTAAACCTCGTTTTAGGCCTGTTGTCCCCAATCAACAGCTCCGTGATGAAATTGACAATGCTCTTGTTTGGCTTGCTATTGGGGATGGTCGTACTTTTGATACATACATTCCTGTCATCACTCTTAGGGTGCAACAAGGTTCTCATTTCCTTCTTTTCGAGGGGACCCTAATGAGCGAGCGTCCACATACAGCTGCATCTGTTTATAAACTAAGCTTTCCTGATCACCTCGGATTTGTACATCTGCCCATGGATGCTATGGAAGAAAGGACCTTTCCGAATCATACAGGGGAAATAAGATTGGCTGCACTAGTATAATACAGATGCAAATCGCTGTCGTCCCATCGAATTTGGAGGAATGGTTACAGTGGGTCAAAAACTGTTCTTGTATGATCTGAGATATGGCCGTCCTTCGCTCGTTGTTGGCCATGTGACGTATGTTCTGAACTTGTTTATTTTGTCACCAATATATTATACTACCTCTGTCTCAAATCATAAGACGTTTTTAGCATATGAAAAATGTCTTATAATTTAGTTTGAAACTAACAAATACTTGGCCTACCCAGCTGTGTAGGTCCAGATGCTTTCATATTGGATGCTAAACATCGTGATGGATGGTTACGCGGAGCACTTGTATTTGATGGAAACAAACACCTTGTTGGAGTGGTGTATGAGCATTTTGGCTCTCCAGTTGCTGTCAATGTTGTTCGTTTAAGGGATCTATTGTTGCAATTCTTTCCCGAGACACAGGTGGGGCCTTATGCTTTTAGATTATATATAGATTGTTCGAGGTTGTGGAACTTCAGTCTTATGTTCATTTTTTATTTATGCAGGGTATGGATGACTTCTACCGAAATTTAGAGCAAAGTGCAGCGGCTCCACTTCTGGGCTAAGGTTGGCAGAGTTGAAATTTAAAAGTTGAATCAATACTATATTTGTACCATGCTAATGTTCTGCTTACTCGTTTTATTGGTATACAAGGTTGGAGGCAGGAGGAGCTCAATTCGGCACCTTGAATGTGCTTTGCTGCTGCTTCTGCTGTCTTTCTGCCAATCAATGTTCTACTATGACGAGTGTGTTTGCCGTACAACTTGTTGCAGCTACTTGTTGGCAGCCTATTCTACCTCTTATTTTCTAGTTGTTGTAAACCTGTTGTTATGTTGCCTATTAAGAGTGACTTCAGTCGTGGGCATAATGGTTGTCTATTGTTATGCGGTGTAGTTGTTGGTATTGTTTTGAGTCAAAACACAGTTTTTGTCCTGGGCATCTGTGATGCTGGCAAAAAGTTGTTAAAACAGGTGATGCCAAGATGACTATTGACAACAGAATGTAAGCATTTTATTAAACAATGATTCCATTCGGCTGGTCGAGTACTTACAAAGTGATGGTGTTCTGCCAAAAGAAACATGTACAATACCATATTCCGTCAGAAAGCAGTTCCAGTATAGGAACATGGTATTTTATAAGGGATAGATGTAAGTCGTCTGATAAGCATGGATATCTTCAACCTCTTGGAAGTTGCTTACTCTCATATTAGTTTATGGAGGGAGTACTATTCATTGTCTTCAACCTCGAACAACCCGATCTTCCATCTGCCTAACTGCTCGCAGCTGGCGGTGTTACCTCGACGCCCTGCCCTCCCTGCCACTGTTCGGCCATCACTCTAACCGGCCATGATCTAGTTTTCGCAGTGGACTCCACCCTCAACACCCCAAAGATAGATAGTGGGGCTGCACCCAAAGATAGATAGTGGGGTTGCGGCCATCACTCTAACTGGCCATGATCCAGTTTTACTGGTGAACTGCACCCTCACCCTCAACACCCCAAAGATAGATAGTGGAATTGCTTCTCCGCACCCGTCACCCTAAGATATAGTAGGCAACACCCCAAAGATAGATAGTGGAATTGCTTCTCCGCACCCGTCACCCTAAGATATAGTAGGGTGGCTTCTTCCCTGGTGCCGGTGGCCTCGGCATCTCCTTCCTCTCCCTCTGCGCTTCCTTGTCAAAACGAAATCAATGACCCAAAAACAAAATTCTTCAACTGATCTTTAGCTATTGTGATTTTATAACTATAAGAAATCACAAAGAACGGTATGAGTTCTGTTTTCTTTTTTGTGAAAAAAATTTGGGTCAACCCCGTGCCATGCACACGTTCTATTGTGGCTTCAACTGCCCACGAACGGATGTGCTAGATAGTTCGGCTGTTAGCTTGTGTATAGGCTAGGTAGTTAGTTCTATGTGGGCTCGGCTCCTTTACAGTCCAACTATTACTGCACGGGTGCTGTAGATATCCATATCATCCGTCAATTTCAATCTGACCGCTCTCATTTTCCCCACTTAATTCTTTTAATAAATAAAAATAAACACCCAATTTGTCTGGTGAAAAATCTCCTACGGCTGCTTGGCGCGTAACAGAACGCACGTCTTCCCCAGTCCTCCTTGATCGTCCTCCTTGTAGCCAGAACGTGACCAAGGTATATGCTGATCTATAGGTGGCATAGAGGAAATCTCCCTTTTGCCCTATCTCTTTACTGATAGTCTCCCTCACGCTGATCTGCAAGTTTAGGTGGCATAAAGATCTTCCTTTTGCCCAATCTCTCTACGGATTCTCCTCCTCCGGCTGATCTGCAAGTGGTGTAGGCGATCTCCTTTTTGAACTCACTTTTACCATCCTTCTCCTAGCAACAAAAAAGAAGCTAATCAATCTCAAGGTATGTGACATGTGGCGTGATTCTCTTCATGTTCTGAAAGGCAACAAGAGAATTCATAGACTGATTTTGCTATATGATCACAGATTACAAAAAAAAGACAAGGTCTAATGGAGAGTATGAGTAACTGCAATGAAGACTCAAACAGGTACCATCAATTTTAATAAATTCAGTAGTAGCTAAATTCCAGAGGAGCCGAACCCTCCAAACTACTAGTGGAAAAATCAAAAGTGATAATGAAGGAAGGAGATCCAAAATTTATTCCCGCACCTTTTAGATGATGTTAGAGTGAAAAAATATATTTGAACAGAAGTGATCTCTATTGTTCTGAATAAGCTCAACATAAAATATATGAATGTAGTCAGATCTGTACATGCAAGTTGTACCATAGGTGCTTTGCTAACAGAAGTGATCTCTATTGTGTTGAATAAGCTCAAGATAAAATACATGAATGTAGTTAGATCTGTACATGCAAGTTGTACCATAAGTGCTTTGCTCATGAAATACTTGGGATTTCCAATACTTGACAGGAGATTAATGTAGATGATCTCCCTTTTGCCTTTCTTCTCCTAGCAAAAAAATACGATCAATCTCAAGGTATGTGACATATGCTCTAATTGTATTCATGTTCTCAAGGTAGCAAGAGAATTACTATAGACTGAATTTGCTATGCTATCACAGATTACATAAAAGGAAACGACAAGGTCTAATGGAGAATACGACCAACTCCAACAAAGATTCAAACAAGTACACTCAATTTTGTAAATTCTCAGGCCATATCATCATATTCTTCTAGTGTAACTAGACAAATAAATTAAGATATGCCTATTTTTTACAAGACAAATACGATTCCTAGTTGGATGCCTCAAATTGGTATGAAATTTAATTCCAAAAAAGTGGCTTGTGGCTTTTGTACTTGTTATGGAGGTCAAATTGGTTTTGATGTTAGGGTAAATTATGAAAATAAGAGCAAACTTGATGGGGCAATCACTTCGGCGAGATACGTTTGTTCCAATGAGGGCTACATAAGAATAGACAGAAGAGATCATAATACCAAGCATCCTCGTGCAGAAACAAGGACTGGTTGTAAATTTCGGATGGGAATCACCATCAACCGAGAAACAGGAAATTATGAAGTACACAAGTTAGTCCCTGAACACGACCATGTCTTGCGATTTCCTGGAACATGCCACTTGATGCCATCACAAATGAAGATATCGCCCTTCCAAGCTTTTGATATTGAAACTACAGTTGATTGGGGAATTGTACCAAAAGCAACCCATAAGTTGGCAAGTTGGTGGGTCATTAAACCTTACCTATACACCTCGTGATTACAAGAACTATTTGCGAACCAAGCATCAAAGGGAGCTGATGTATGGTGAAGCTGGAAGTATGCTTAAGTACTTTCAAGATAAGAAAAAAGAGAATCTTGCATTTGAATATGATGTCGAGATAAGTAATGGCCGAAAGGCTTGTATCCGGCTTCTTTGCCTCTTCTTCTATCAATATATGATTGATGTCTACTACACAACTTGTTCTTGTAGACTCGTGTTGGGCCTCCAAGCGGAGAGTTTTGTAGGACAGTAGCAAATTTCCCTCAAGTGGATTACCTAAGGTTTATCAATCCGTGGGAGGTGTAAGATGAAGATGGTCTCTCTCAAACAACCCTGCAACCAAATAATAAAAAGTCTCTTGTATAGGTGCACTAGTTCGGCGAAGAGATGGTGATACAAGTGTAGTAATGATAGTAGATATTGGTTTTTGTAATAGAAACAATAAAAAACAGCAAGGTAGCAAGTAACAAAAGTGAGCACAAACGGTATTGCAATGCTTGAAAATGAGGCCTAGGGTCCGTACTTTTGCTAGTGCAATCTCCCAACAATGCTAATCTAACTGGATCATATAACCATCCCTAAACGTGTGATGAAGATTCACTCCAAAGTTCTTATCTAGCGAAGAACATAAGAAGAAATTGTTTGTAGGGTACAAAACCACCTTAAAGTTATTCTTTCCATTTGATCTATTCAAGAGTTCGTACTGAAATAACGCAAAGTTATTCTTTCCGTTCGATCTATCCAAGAGTTCATAGTAAAGTAACACCATATGATACGCATCAACCAACTCTAATGTCACCTACATACTCCAATGTTACCACAAGTATCCATGAGTTAATTATATGATACGCATCAAACAATTTCAGATTCATACCGGAGAAAAACCTCAAAGAGTGCCCCAAGATTTCTACCGGAGAAACAAGGACGAAAATGTGCATCAACCCCTATGCATAGATTATCCCAATGTCACCTCGGGAATCCGCGAGTTGAGTGCCAAAACATATACTAAGTGAATCAATATAATACCCCATTATCACCACGAGTATTCATATGCAACACATATATCAAGTGCTCTCAAATCCATAAAAATATCCAATCCGATAAAACAAAATCTCAAAGGGAAAACTCAATTCATCACAACAAGATAGAGAGGGAGAAACATCATATGATTCAACTATATTAACAAAGCCCGCGATAAATCAAGATCGTTCCATCAAGAACACGAGAGAGAGAGAGATTAAACACATAGCTACTGGTACAAACCCTTAGCCCCGAGGGTGGACTACTCCCACCTCATCATGGTGGCCGCCGGGATGATGAAGATGACCACCAGTGATGATTTCCCCCTCTGGCAGGGTGCCCGAAACGGGGTCTAGATTGGTTTTTCATGGCTACAGACGCTTGCAACGACGGAACTTCTCATCCAGGGTTATTTCTGTTTTTTTGTAATTATAGGATTTTTTGGCGTTGGTTTCACACGAAGATGGGCCTCGAGGTGAGCATAACACATCTGGGCAAGCCAGGCCCCTCTGGCGCGCCCTGGTGGGTTGTGCCCACCTCATGGCTCTTCTGGCCCTCCCACGAAGCTTCTAGTGCCTCTTTTGTTCCAAAAAAATCGTCAAAAAGTTTCGTTGCATTGGGTGAACTTTTATTTCTGCACAAAAAACAACACCACGGTAGTTCTATTGAAAACAACGTTTGTCCGGGTTAGTTCCATCCAAATCACACCAAAACCATATAATTTTTTTTGTAAACATGGCTTGAATACTTAATAAATTATAGATACGTTGGAGACGTATCAGCATCCCCAAGCTTAATTCCTACTCGTCCTTGAGTAGGTAAATGATAAAAGAAATAATTTATGAAGTGTGAATGCTAGCAAAGTGCATAAGTTTGATCAATGATAATTTCAATCACCTTTTCTAGCATCATAACAACAGTTCTTTCTCATAAAACTTCTCATGTTAAAGTATCAACCAATTCACATGTTAAGGTTGAAACAATGAATTCTTTCGAAACTCAACAACCTATATTCTTACTCACCAAACAATTGCAATTCAACTTATTCAACAGAGTCTAAGTAAGAGCTCCACACACTCAATCATCATATAGTCTTCTATGATTGCTAGTAGTCAAAGCATATTTTAGAAAAAATGGCATCCATCGAACACAGAGAAGGGCAGGGGCTTAATGTTTCGCTTCCCAACTCATTTATCATAGATATAATTGTCAACAATAATAAATCATGATCAAATATATTTGACTGGCCATATGTGCCTAGATCTTTCCCCACCACATGATGCTTTCCAACTAGAGAATAATTGAGGTTGAAATGAGAATGTATTCTATTGAATCTTGCATATAAGTAAATACCAAAATAAAAGATAGGCCCTTCGCAGAGGAAAACAGAGGTTGTCATGCGCTTTTTATTTGGATGCCCAAGCTCTTAATGCAAAGGAACACCACGTTATATTGCCCCTTATGATAGCAACCTTTTATTATGCAGTCCATCGCTTTTATTGCTTTGCCATCACAAGTTCACACAACGCTCATTTTGACTTACAATAAAAATCAAACATATTTAGGAACAATTTTTATTGCTTTATGCACCGATGACTACTTACTTGAAGGATCTTATTCAATCCATAGGTAGGTATGGTGGACACTCATGGCAAGTGTCGGTGTCAAAACCGGCAGATCTCGGGTAGGGGGTCCCAAGCTGTGTGTCATGGATCGACGGGTAACAGGAGACAGGGGACACGAAGTTTACCCAAGTTCGGGGCCTCTTAATGGAGGTAATACCCTACTTCCTTCTTGGTTGATCTTGATGAATATATAGATTACAAGTGTTGATCTACCTCGAGATCATATGTTGTGGTCTAAAACCTAAGGGTATGATGAATAATATCATAATGATCCAGCATCTCCCAGTCGACTAGCCCGGCCTCGGCTTATATAATGTACCAGAGGCCTAGGATAACAAGAGTCCTAGTCGAATACGTCGGTGGAGAGGAGTCCTTGTCTTGATCACCAAGTCTTGTGGAATCTTCCTCGTGTATACATCGGCTGTCCGAACTAGCCCATGAGTAAACGACCATGGGGGTCCTCGGCCCAATCCAACTGATCGGGAGACGACGTGGTGAGTACCCCCTAGTCCAGGACACCGTCAGTAGCCCCCTGAACCGGTCTTCAAGTTGGGGACGCTCCTTGGTTCTTCTGAACTGTTCTTCGTCTTCGTTCGTTGGTCTTGAAAACTGGTTCAACAAATCTTTCCATCTTCTATCTTGAGGATTGCCGAGCTAAATCTGAAGATCTCACAAGTCGGGTATCCGAGGAGCCCTTTAAGTCTTCGGCCTTTATCAATGCCTTGTTATTTTTATGCCACACCTCGGGTTTGAAGTGTTTGTCGTGCGATAGTGTCCTCTTGCATCCGAGCTCCAACGCCGAACTGCATTCGAGGTATCTTTTGCAGCCGAGCACCAACGCCGGACTGCTTCCGAGCTCCAATGCCGGAATGTATCCGAGCTCCAACGCTGGACTATATCCGAAGAGTCTTGTTATAGCCGAGCTCCAATGCTGGACTGCATTCGAGCTCCAGCGTCAGACTGTATCCGAGCTCCAACGCCGTACTATGTCCAAGCTCCAACGCCAGACTATGTCCAAGCTCCAACGCCGGACTGTATCCGAGCTCCAACATCGGACTATATCCGAGGTGTCATAGATCACCTTGGTTCAAAAAAGTTGAAGGAGTTTAGCCGAGCTTAATGCCGAAAATGCCAGGCACTTGCATCCGAGCTATATCCCGAAGTGCTTTCGAGGTGGTTCAGCACCTCGGTCACGGGCTGATTGTTTGGGGATTTTATTTCCGATGCGTGTAAATTTATTTGCTGTCAATATGTATAACCAGTAGCCCTCAAGGTGTGTGTCGGTCTAAAACCCGAGATGCGCCTGAAGGAAAACATGAAACCGCTGATCCTAGTAGCCCCTGAGACTCAGGTTGATTCGCGAAATCGGCCTGAGGATCAGCTCCTAGCTCGGCAGCATACGTAGGAATAGAAACGTAGTGTAATATATTAGAAGTAATAGTGATTGGCGGACGGGCCCCTGAGAGAGGGTCGTAAGAAGTCGCCGTGATATATTAGCTTGATGCCGGATAAGTCCCAGATGGTACTTATTGTTGTCCGAAGACGCGCTTGTCCATAGTTCGATCATGCCAAACACTGAGCACTTTGAATTTTCTTCATTGAATAGGCAATGCAGTAGCCCCCGAGCCACTGGTTGGGTGGCAACACCAGATCAGGGGATCGATGTGCCCCTTTAATATTTATAAATAATGAGCGCGAAGCCCAGTAGCCCCCGAGCCTTAATGTGGGCACGGGTGGCCGAATTAAGGATCGATATCTGCTTGACAGAAAAATTTGTTATGTTTAACACAAATTTCTCAAAAAGAGAATAAGATCTCTTAAAGTAGCTTAGAGCTGGTCGAAATCCGAGCTCGCCAACGTAGGCATCAAGGGGTTTAAAAGATGGGTTGTAGTAAATGGATTTTACTCGCAATTTTTATATGTAATGATTCTATGTATCCAAGTACTTTACATCATTAATGCATAGATTCGCATTGTACAGAACTTTGTTGACCGACCATCGGCTTCAATCTCCGCAGCCAGTAGCCGAGGAATGTTTGTCCCACTTTATAAAGCCTTTATGAGGGCAAAGATTTATGGCAAACAAGGCAATCCACCCATATGGTTTTATAAACAAAGGTACACGGAGAGATATGTTATTTACTATTAATGTAAGAAATATCTTCCAAAGAAAATAGTCCCGCTATCAATTTATTTCTTTGGGTTGTCATGCTGACCATGATCATGAAACCTCACCTCCGACCAATGTGGGAGGAAAATATTGAGGATTTAGTTTGGGGAAAGTTCTCGAACTCTATGGTCTAATGAAACAAAATTTTCACTTCCATCATTGCCGACCAATTATATCCTTTAAGATGGCTAGCTTTCGGCTTCACCCAGTCTGTGGTACTAACCCGGACGACCCAGTAGTAACAATCACAGATGTGCTCCCTTTACCGCCTAGACAAACAATCGGGAACGTAGGGGTAAGCACAGGAGCCAGGCAACCCAGCTTGGCCAAAATATTAAGTCAAATTGATGCATATTTATGGCTTTATAACGATAATTACGGAAGGCGGCGCTTGTATAATGAATACAAATGCTAATGATATATGTTTATTTTGACTTCGTTGGGACTGTTTATCATTTGAAAGTGGCCCATCGTCGGCTTCTATCCCTTTGTAGATGCTACGCAGGGTGTTTCCGCTGTAACAAGACAACCCTTAGCCGACGTCTCGATGCCCAGAGGCAGTTGTGTTAGCAGAAACAAGGCAATCAGATATGTGGGCTTTATAACTTTCACTTAGTCATAGGAGCTTAAAGTTGGGAGGCCAGTTACTAGCCCCCGGTTAGTGTTCGGCGACAGCCAAGGTCAAGCCGTAAACACTTCGGCCAATGTTATGAACGTCCCGTCATTTAACACGAGGTGACCTCTATCGATCTTATAGTCATCGGATCGCTGACCAATTTGCACTTATTGTGACAGTCAGTTTTCGGCTTACTCCACTGAGGCGCTTAGCCATTCGAGCTGGAAGCACAATCGCAGTGGTTCTCCCTTTGCACACCTAGCCGAACAAAGCGGAACATAGGAGGCAAGCACAGGAGCTGGGGAATCCAACTGTTGACCAAAGACACAATTCGAATCTAATGCATATAAAGAAATATCTGAAAATGTTTTGCCGAAGACTCCTCGGAGTACCTTGGCTTTTGGTGGGTTCGGCTATAGTCCAGCCTCCTGTTAATATTGCCAATGCTTTAAAGGCGTCTGGCATTGCATTGCTCGGGAACTAGTCCCGATGTGGCGCGTATTTTGCTAACACCGAGGTGTGGGTCGGAAAAGATCTCCCGAGTTGAATTAGAATGCAGGGCACCTCGGTCATGAGGATGTCCCGCTTCTTGAAATAAAAACATACAAATAGCTAAAAAAGTGCCATAAGCTCGAAAAGCCAAAAAACTTATGTAAAAGCTTGACGTCCAAACTAAATCAAGTCATTTGGTGCCAATCCAAAAACTGGTCTTAAAATAAATTTGTGCTTCCGTCGTGCTTTGACACATCCGATCTCTAGACATCAAGTAGGTCAGCCTTTAGCTTCAACCTCCTTATCCCAAAGGCGGAGTGTTTCTCAAAGGCCAGTTTGACGAACAAAACTCGAGCGGCTTTAGACCATCTGGCTATTGACCGTATACTCGAGTCGAAAAAGGAGTGGTAGAAAAAGACTTTGCAACGAATTAGAAGAAAACACTTATTATAAAATGGCTCATGTAAATTTACGAGCCCCCATTTAACTTGGGTAAAATAAATACTTTAGCAAACAACATTTTTGACAAACTAAGTTTTTAAGAAATAAATATAATGTTTGGTCGAACCGAACGACAATAAAAAAACTTGAGCATGAAAACGACTTAGCAGGTTAATGTGCTCATCGTTGGTGACGCGGCCCGAGCTTACGGTGGGATGAGGTCCCAGCCCCCAAGCCGGTCTCGAGGTGGCCGAGCGAAGAGCTCGACAATCCAAAGAGGTGAAGCCCCCGGTCTAGCCGAGGTGTGGCGGATGACGTCGGAGTCTCCGGCTGAGTAGGTTGATGAAGTGGACGGCGCGGGGTTGCCAACACAGGGCAGCACGCCAAGGCGACGACACAATTGTGTCGATGGAGGTGGGACAACGACGTTGGCACGCCAAGGTGACAGTGCGGCCCAGTCTAAACCAATCGCCATGCCAGCCAATGTGTCGAAGCTGGTCGGCCAGTGACGTTGATGTCACCGGAGCATGTTGATAAAGTAATAGCGGAGCCCCGGGTCTAGCGGAGGTGTCGAAGCCTCCATGTTAGCCGATGAGTCGAAGTAGGTCGGCGTGATGGACATCGGCTTGAAGAAGCAACAGTGCAGCCATGCCGATGCAGGTCGTAACTCGTGACATGGTCAATGCGGGCTTGATGAAGTGACCATGCGGCGATGCCGGTGTGTCCGCTCCGTGTAATCCGTGGGGCGGCGATGTTGGTGATGATTTATCCTTTGCGATTCCGAACTCTTGTTCGGCTCGCCGAGATGATGATCCGAAGAAGTTGAGCTCGGCTCAAAAAGCGACGACGTGTCTAGCGCAGGTCCGCAGCCGTGGAGCAATATTGCCGGACTGGTTTGACACCAGCGTGATGGTGAAGATTACCTCAGAGGAGGCTTAAAATTTTACGGGCATGTGTTCAAAAACAACGCACAATACCCTAGAAAAAATCCTTTAAAAAGGTTGTCCAATATCATGTTCATAAAGAAACATGAATTCGGGTCGGATCAGTATTCGCGCAGAAAATAGATCAGGAAATTGGTCCACTCATCGGAAGGTTCCCGGAGTTTGAACCGTCTGATCAAGCTGAAATTTTGAGGGGTGGTAGATATGGGAATTTCGCAGAAGATGAATGGTTGGATCTTCCAAATGACCTCCGAGCTGGGCTCTGGAAACCACGCCCTAAACTCGTCCAGATTCCCGTCCAGATTTGATAGGGTTCCAGTATATCGTAGATTGCCAGAGATTCCTCTATCGAAACTCGATGAAATTTTGCATGGTTGTTGTAGACTTAATTCCGCACATTTCCACCGAAGCAATCGTCAAAGCGATGCTCGAGGAGGCGGTGACATTGGATATAAATTTGCTGTTCAGGAAAACAGCACGGTCGCCCGAGGACAATGTTGACGTTGAGCCCCCGAGCTCCATGGATGATTCCTCCATGATCTTGAGAAAGATAGGAGTTGATGTTGATAAAGGTCATCGTACGAACATGATGATCTGACGTGGAGTGCACTCCTCGATCGAGCCAAGGTGACCGGTCGAGCCGGTGATGAAGATGCCGACGTCGCGGTTAATCTGCAGATGAGCCATTGAGCCTTTGTTGATCTCACAGCAGAACTCTCATTGAAAGCACCATTGTCAGTGTCAAAACTGGCAGATCTCGAGTAGGGGGTCCCAAGCTATGTGTCATGGATCGATGGGTAACAGGAGACAGGGGATACGATGTTTACCCAGGTGTGGCACCCCGGCTCAGAGCAACCGGTTTACCCTGCATTGCCAGCCCAGAGATCGAGTCTTCTGGCAATACACAACAACATGGTACAAAAATAACCGCTTTATTGATACTAGCGTGGAACAAAGGTCTGATATTACATCGAGATTCGAGGCCAAGCGGCACACATGGTGCTATTGGACAGTATGTATGTTATTTAATGAACATGGCTGGGGTCTCGATCACACAAAACTACGCGGCAGCGGAAGAACGACGTAGCGGAACTCCATGGCACAGGGACACCGACGTGGACACGGCCTAGACACGAGATGCGCTCCGATGCGAATCAACTTGCCTGAAAGCTGGCATGACACGCCAGGTCAGTACATTGAATGTACTTGCAAGCTCACAACAAACATAAGCACGATGACAGACAATATCATGATAATTAATCAAGTTAAATTAATGCAAGAAATTACTACAAATGCAAAGCTATGCAAAGCAACCAAATAGCGCACCGAGTCACACGGACTCGCTTACCAGACGGTTACCTCGTAACCAAACGGTGACCACACCGGGGTCACACCTGAAACCAATCACTCATGAACACCTCGAGTGTTCAAGGTTCACCAAGAAACAATGCATCACAACAATTACTAGTTTGCAAGATTAATTATAAAAGTTGATCCATGGTGTGACTTACTCCCGAGTCTTGCCCATAACCGAGGGCGCGACTATCGATAGATTAAATACACTCTGCAGAGGTAGCGGACTTTACCCACACTACAGAATACCTGGCCTCGTACTCCCATTCGGGTGGACGAAAGTATTCCGACGAAACCCTCCCTTTGCCATGCACTCTCCCCGGCCACTCCGACCATCTCCCTCTCAGGGCTAGGTCTTGGGTGGCCCCGTGTCTACCAAAGACACCAACGGCCACCGTCATGGCAAAACGGTCCCAAACGGGGACAAGGTACCATAAAAACAAAACGAGCACACAAGGTTATGTCTACCTACCGGGCCAGGGTATGCACGACCATAACCTTCCCTTGCAGGAGGCACCAGTGAGAGCCACGACAAAGGACCGAATCAAGACCTTCCCATTAGGTAATTGTGGTCGCACTGAATAAAAAACCCGATTCAGTGGCACCATGATGTGATCAACATCATATTCAGGTTGAACTTAATCAAGTAATAACTTTCAGAAAAACTTTTTATTACTAACATGGCATCATACCGGAAATCATGCAATTACTCGTCACACAGAGCAAGCAACTCTTAAGCATGGAACGAAACAAGCAACATAACTATCTTGCAATACTAAGATCAGAAACTTCTCTGGTTATAACTCATTTTTATCTACAAACAACATTTTTATTAGTTCATCATTTAGTTGAAAACTATTACTAGCAAAAATAGCTACCATAACTTTCCATAACAAAATATCTAGTGCAAAATCTTACTCTACTTAGCCAAACAATTCTATGAACTCAACCAGAAGCTAAAACAAGCATATCAAGCATCATAAAACAACTAGCAATTAACCATATTAATTTATCAAATTTTAAATGCAAATAAAGACTCATATTCAAGTAGAAAATCATAGATATTGAAATAACACCATCCAAATGATGCTGTGGCTTGCCTTAGTGCATAGGAGGGTCACACTCCTCCTGGTTAGCTTCAAGGCAAGATCCTCCTTCTGCCCGTACCTGTGGCTTGGCGTAAGGTGGGCGGAACTGGTCGCAGTCGAGCTCGCAAGCTTCGGTGGCAGACGGGGTTCACCGGAGAGGTGGAAGACGGTGGCTAGAGGCAGCTCCGAGGGCTTGGCGGGGTCCAGGCAGCTCCAGCAGACCACCAAGGCCCTTCACAAGCAGTTGCTTGAGCTTGAGAGGCCCTGGAGAGCGGCAGCTGGCCTCCGGGAATCGCCGGAGTCCTCGGGTCGGGGCGACAGCCAGAGGCCTGCCGGACCGGGCTTCTGCTCGTCTACGTGTTTGTGGAGGTGGTGTGGAGTGGTGTGTGGCTAGCGAGGGAGGCGAGGTGGCTTTATATAGCCGGAGTAGAGGGGGGGGGGACGTGTCACCGCTGGAGCGCTCTGGACACGCGGTGAACGTCGACGAGAGGCTCCAACGCGAGGGGACAGGGTGCAGCGTCAACGCCGGCGCTTGCCCACGCTCGCGGACGAGCACAGATGGCAGTTTGAGATGGGGACAAGCACAAGTGCGCACTGTGCCGTTTTGGCCGTGACTTGACCGGGCTTGCTGCGGCGCTCCGGCGTCGGCAAGCGCTAGGGAGGGGTCATGGGTGATGGGTCGAGGGTTGTGGCACGTTGCGGCAGTCGGAGGCGAGTGCTTGCATGCACACGCGTGAAACAGAACGCAAAGCGCCAGCCAGAGCACGTCGAGACGCTGCCAGGCGCCGTGTCCTCGCGTGGTCACCAAGCTGGCATGGCCAAAACAACGGCCAGGAGCGGCCAAACCTTGTCTATGAGCTTGATCGTGCAATGCTACATCTAGCAGAGGTGATGGATCATACCCAGGCCGACCAGACGCAACTCTACAAGCTGGCAAGTTTCTGGTCAGAAACTTGGTCGCCAAGTTTGGCCACCTTCTTGAAGGCCATTAGGGCTAATCTCCTGGGGTTTAGGGTTTCTTAGGAAGGTCTTTAAGGCCAAGAAATCTCAAGGCCAAAAGCTCAAGGAAAAATGCACTTGCTGTACAAAGTGCATTTCTGGTCCAGAAGTGAAAATATTTTCTACAGCAAAAATATTACAAAAAGTGATGCAATATTTTTCCATGGGAAGATGTGCCATGGTCCTAAGAATATTTAGGAATTATCTCAGATTTTTCTGAGCAAGAAAAACTGAGGTTGCTTTGGAGCACAAAGTTCTGAAATGAGCTTAAGAGAGAAAAATGAACATTTGCCTTTTAGGAAAAATATTCATTTTATTATTTTGGGAATTTGTGGGAGGAATAAGGTAGATAGGTCACTTGGGTGAAAGCCAAGGATATGCCCAAGTGACAAGTCCATTTGAATTGATCCAAAAATCCAAGTCAAATCAAGGCAAAAACCATGATGAAAACCAAGTCCGGAAAGAGAGAGAAGGCAAGTTCGGTAAAAAGAGAGAAGGAAAAATCCATGCTGTCACACCAGGTTCAGACACTCTTAATGGAGGTAATACCCTACTTTCTGCTTGGTTGATCTTGATGAATATAGAGATTACAAGAGTTGATCTACCTCGAGATCATATGTTGTGGTCTAAAACCTAAGGGTATGATGAATAATATCATAATGATCCAGCATCTCCCTACCGACTAGCCCGACCTCGGCTTATATAATGTACCAGAGGCCTAGGATAACAAGAGTCCTAGTCGAATACGTCGGTGGAGAGGAGTCCTTGTCTTGATCACCAAGTCTTGTGGAATCTTCCTCGTGTATACATCGGCTGTCCGAACTGGCCCATGAGTAAATGGCCATGGGGGTCCTCGGCCCAATCCAACTGATCGGGAGAGGACGTGGTGAGTACCCCCTAGTCCAGGACACCGTTAGCAAGAAACTGGGTTCACTACAAGAAATATGTCAACTTGCGACCATCACTATTGGTCGCTGAAAGGTCATTGTTTTTCATTTGCGACCTTTTTGTGACCAAAAATAGATGGTCAAAAGCTGACCGTCTTTAATGGAAATTAACGACCTTCTCTGTGAGAAGGTCGTAGAAGGCAACGACCAAAACAAAAGGTCGTTGGTTTAATGACCTTTTGTTTTGGTCGCTAGCTGTCTGCCCAGGCCACGTCGGATCCGACGTGGCAAGCTGACGTGGCAAAATTGCGACCAAATGAAGAGGCCGTTGACAAGAATCAGCCCAGTCCGATTAGGTGTCTATATGGGCCGAGCCCATTAATTCAGCCCATTTATTATATTTTTTCCTTGTTAATTCTGGTCGGCTTCATTTGGCCAAGCCCAACATTGCAACCTTTTTATGTTTGGGCCGTGGGATCTCAACAATTTCAGTTTTCTTTTTTTTATAAAATGGGTTGACTAGTCAGGTGGGTCCCCATTGTCAGATTCTGGTATTGGGTCCGAGCTGTCAGGGCCATATTCTTCATTTTCTAATCTGACGTAAATAAATACCTAGTATTTAAATTGGCACACCGAAAAAACATGAAATACTTCAAATATTATTAACCAAATTTAGTACAGAGCTCCTGCTGTACAAATAACATGTAATAAGCTCTAACATACAAGCTCCACAAGTTCAATAACTAGATACAATACTTTACAATCTCTACAAGTGTTATGTTCTTCAACATGGAGCTCTTCTTGCCACGGTGAGGAGGTGGATGATGTCCATGGTGTGCTTTAGATACACACATCCGTGAGCTTCTTGCCGCTGTTGCATCCGTTCGCTTGATGATGGGGGTACCAATGCATCCAAGTAGAATAAAATCACCATCAGTAACCCACAACTTCAAGTACAAGCTAAGTATGTATCAAGTGACAGTGAAAACAAGTTGAGAAAAACAATGTAAATATCTGTTTCATGTCATGCAGAGTTCAAACCGAATAAACCTATGCACACGAAGGTGAAATTCATCGGTGTGTTCTGTTGGAATCTGCTATTATCATATACATACTTGATACCGTACTTATCCGCACCCTCTCCTCATGCTCGTATCCTCCATTGTCTATTTTTAATGCATTAAGCTGGTATTTCATTGGTTTAAACCAACTCGTTTTCTCATGGTAAACTTGATTTTGGGGGTACTTGCAGGAGTAGCGCAGATGATACTATTATCGAGGGTGTCAAAAATAGGTATTCTTTCTTGAATATGATATGTACATATTGTTTGAATATTCGGTAAATTAGGACTTTTGAAATATGTCTTATCAAGAACAGATGGTTGTTGCCTAGAGGGACGCACAGAAATACTAACGCTATTGCAGCGGTCGATGGAAACAAGTATTCTTTCTTACACAAGTTAATACTATCTATGTGTACGTTGTTTAGAATAAATCTCTCATTGACTTGTACTTTCTTGCTCATGACAGATGGCTGTTGCCTGAACCACGCCGTATTGAACGTAGAGCTGATCCTAAGCGTTGTCGCACATGGCCTCTTCCGCGAGATGACCGTTTGGAACGTGGCAATTGGCCTCCTCCTGTGAGATGTCTCGTTGGTCGTTGAGCTGATGATCACTGCTAGCACTGATGATGTTCTTTGTTGGTTGGTTCCGTGACCTCCATTCTCAGCCACCTTTCGATGACTGAGTACTAGTAGCATTAGTAATGCCTTTGCTATGATGAACCCTTTTTTCAAATCCTGGTAGTACTAGTAGTATTGGTAATGTTTTGTTGATGGTTGGATGTCAGTCATCCATCCTGAGCTGCTTGCTTGGTGTCGCTAGAGTTGTGCTAGTGTTCTACCATCAATGTAACTATCGTTGTCGGGGAAACGACACCTATGGGATCACAAGAATCCCTACTATGGTTGCCGGGGCGCAGGGTTGCGAGAAGAGCAGAATTAGTAACCAGCACGAGGATCGTCTACCCAGGTTCGGGCCACGAGGATGCGTCAAACCCTAGTCCTGCTTTGGTGGGTGTATTTCAGAGAGTTCTTGAGCTCTCGAACTAGCTGTGGTGAGTGCATGGTTCGAAAGAGCCGAATCCTTCTCCAGTATGCCATGGGCCTCCTTTTATAGTCGGAAGGGGCTGCCACGGTGGCACAAAAGAGGTGGAAAGGCGCACGGTGCTATGAGATTATCGCTCGTATTACAGGACAAGACGCATTTAATGCGTAGCTTAGGTGTCCCCTTGCTTTATCGGGGACGGGGGCGAGGCCCATCCCGTCCGTCGCCGCTCCTCCTTGCTTCGACACGCGCCCTGGCCAGTGAGGCATGCGGTGCCATGTAGGCAGGCAGGCAGCTGAGGTGGCGCGGTGGTGGAGCCTTCACGAAGATCTGCATGCCGCCACACAGGCGCTCGACGAGTTGGCCCGGGAGCTGCATGTTGCTACGCAGGTGCCTTCTCAGCTGGTTGAGCTGGCAGCTGCATGTGAACGACGGTGGAAACTTGGTTGGCGCAGTCCTGGCGGTGGTCTTGCTGGCGTCCTTGGCGAGGGCCTTGCCGGGTGACCCGGCAAGGGTCTTGCCGGGCGGCCCGGCAAGGGTCTTGCCGTGGCGCGCCGTTGTCCCCGGCAAGGACCTTGCCGGGGGTCTCGTGGCTTTCCTCGGCAAGGATCTTGCCGAGGATAGTCGTCTTCTAATCCTCATCTGATCTTGAATATGTCTTCACAAAGATCTGCATGCCACCACAGAGGTGCCTCCCAAGCCCTGGCCCCACGTGGATGATGGTGTTGGGGACCGTGGGCTGAAGGGTGGCTCGCTTTGTTGGTGTGGGGCGAGCTGCCCCGGCAAGGGTCTTGCCGGGGATGCTGAGGCTGCCCCGGCAAGGGTCTTGCCGGGGGATCCTGCTTTGTCCCTCTGCTCTTCGTGGTCTTGGCCTTGGCGTTGCTCTGGTTATCTTGGGCTTCGGTCTTACCTTGGCTCACCTCCCCTGTTCTGCTTGGTGTGACCGTGGGCGTAGCTCCGACTGCCCGTGCACAGGTAAAGGGGTACAAAGGTGCGCCCCTTATTTTGTACACCGACAGGAGCCCCCGGGCCTGGGCCACACATAAGCGCGACACGTTGTTGGGCCAGGCCTAAAACGGTGCACAGGCAGGCAGGGCGGTTTTTACCGCGGTAAAACTTTTCGCGCGCTGCGCTTCCCACGACCCGTGCGCGGCGTGGCGTGGCGTGGAGGGGTGCGCGTGACGTGGGTGGCATGCGTGGGGCGGTTTCTGCACGCATGCATCACATCACAGTAAATGGGCAGCGTGACCCGCGGTTTCCCCATAAAAAGGGATAGCCGTGAGCACACTGTTCCTTTCACCCTTCGCGCAATTCCAATCTCGAAAGCCTCCGCTCGTCTTCCTCTTCTTCTCCAAGCTTCGCTCCTGTTCGCCACCATTGCGTTTCTGCCGCCCTCTGTCCTCTCCTCCTCCCCCAGCCGCCATGGCGCCAAAATCCACCAAGGGCAAGGGAGTGGCCAAGGACGCCGGAGCCGCGGAGCCGCCGGAGAGTGCGCTGGCAGTGTAGCGGACGTAGTCCGCCTTCTTCCCCTCGACAGTTGATGTGTTCGAGCTTCGGGACTCCTTCAGGCCCCTGTGCGGGGTGAAGACGGGGGTGGGAGGGAGGTGGGGGGGGGGGGGGGAGAACTCGGGGCATCCAGCCACGCGCGTCATCCCCGCCGACTGCGCCGAGGCTGCCCCATATCGGTACCCCTTCTTTGTCGACTATTTTTCCTGTGGGCTCTGTCCTCCCTTCTCCGATTTCTTCAGCGACATCATGCACACCTTTGGCTTCCGCCTCCTGGATTTTACTTCGAATGCGGTGGAGTGCATGGCCCTCTTCGCGCATCTCTGCGAGGGCTTCATCGGGGTGCACCCCAACACGGCCCTCTTTCGCCATTACTTCTCCCCTCGGATCCAACCAGGGGGCGCCATCTCCGGTTGCATCGCCTGGGTCTCAAGGTCCAAGGGAGCGTATCCGGAGGGCGCCATGAAGGAGAGGTGGGAAGAATGGCAGGGCCGGTGGTGCTGGATCGAGGAGAAGGACCGCCGGCGTTCTGCGAAGTTCGCCGAGCGCCACCGGTCTGCAGAAGCGATTGGAGCAACGTCGATACTGACGACGAGAAGCTTACGGTCGTCACCACCAGGATCCGCCGGCTTACCGAGGCCGGGCTCACCCTTGAGATGATCGGGGCGGACTTCATCCGCCGCCGGATCGCTCCACTGCATAACAAGGGGAGGCCAGCCTGGCTCTTCACGAACCCCGCCGACATCATGCGGCTTCGTCCCGGCCTCGACCATAACTTCACAGTGATGGGACACGCACTACAAAAAAAATACACTTCCGTGATGATACGTGTTTGTCACAGTAGGTCGCGTTTTTTTATGCATGTACATCCATGACAAATTTATGACAGAATCAAGATAGTCATACCTGTGCTGTCGTAGAAGTGTTCCATGACATTACCAAAATTATCATCACGGAAGTGTCCACTTCCATGACGATAAATCGCGCGTCACAGAAGTGCTTTCGTCAAGGGTGACCCACACGTGGCATCCATCGTAACGGAACGCCGTTAAGCTATCGGGTCAGGTTTTGGATCCGATAACCCGTTAACAGCCCCGACCAATGGGGATTTTCCACGTGTAAAATCATCATTGGCTGGAGGAGACACGTGTCAGGTCCGCGTTGGCACAGGTGTCACTCATCCAATGGGCGAGACGCGCCTATGATATGTTGACACGTGGACCGGCCAATCAAGTTTAATTGGGCCGGCCCAATTGAAGGCCCACAAGATTTTGCAGACCATAATGGGCTGGCCCAGCTAAAGGCCCACGAGATTTTGCGGACCATAATGGGCTGGCCCAGCTAAAGGCCCACAAGATTTTGCGGGCCATAATGGGCCGGCCCAGGTAAAGGCCCACAAGATTTTTGTGTGCCATAATGGGCCAGCCCAGGTAAAGGCCCACAAGATTCTTGCAGATCATAATGGGCCGGCCCAGCTAAAGGCCCACGAGATTTCGCCGACATTAATGGGCCGGCCCAGCTGTAGGCCCACAATATTTTGAGGACCCTAGTAGGCCGACCCATTAACTGGCTGCCATGTTTTGGGCCAAATGCCGACCCATATTTGATCCGGTCCATTAATGGCCTGCCACGCTCCGGGCCTAATAGTGGCCCATATGAGATCCGTCCCGTTAAAAGCCTACCACGTTCTGGGCCAAATTACGGCCCAGATCAGGTCCGACCCTTTAAGAGGCTTTGGGCTCAATTATGGCCCATATCAGATTCGGCCCGTCAACTGGACACTATGCTTTTGGGCCCACTTGCTAAAGGCCCACTTAGTAATTCAGCCTGATATTAGTTTTGGCCTGTTAAGGGCCCGTTTAACATTTTGGCCCTATATTAATTTCGGCCTGTTAAAAGCCCATCATATAGTTGGGCCTAACTACGGCCCGGTTTGCATCCGGCCTGCTCGCAGCCGATATCTGATTGGGCCAAACAAGGACCGAGACAATTTTGGCATGTTAAAAGCCCGTGATTTGATTCGCACAATCATGGCCCGGGGTTCATTTCGGGCTGCAGCCGGCCCGTGAGCTGTTCGGCACGTTTCAGGCCCAACCTACATCGTGATTGCGTGACGGCCCGATTATGTACTGTAATTTTACGGTTTGGCAGGTTTACTGCAAAGACAGGCTATATATACAGTAAAATAACTGCAGCATCGTGAATAAGAAAAAACCAAGACTATACAATAAAGAAATTACGGCATATTACATCCACTGGGCATCAAAGTTCGCCACTATGATAATAAAGCACAAGCAGACATCAGATTACATACACTGGGCATCAAAGATCGCCACCAGTGCAAATAAACACGCTGAAAAAATAATATACAAAACCGACATCACTTCAATAGAGTTCAAGAAAGGTTAGCCCTGCTGGGGAGCTGCAGCGCAAGCAGCTGAGCAAGATGATGAGACTGCGCTTGTTCAACACTTATATCTTCCTCACTCTGAAAGATAAACAAGCAGACAGATGACATGTTTTGCACATAAAAGTATCAGTGCTGACAATTCATCACATTTCTTACCGACGAATAAAGTGACACAGTTTAAAATTGCATTAACACAATATGGTATTTTTCAGGTCAAGACATGACAGGAAATGACATTGTGAAGGAGTTGGCAGCTTCACGACACCACTGGATTACAGATCAAGAACTCATAAGTATCAATGGTTAGTGTGCTGTCAATTTATACCATTTCAGATTGGCAAGTAAAGAGATGGTTTAAATAATAGTAGAACGATATGACATTGTTCATAGTTAAGACATTGCAGAATATGACATTGTGCTGTAGTGGGTAGGTTCACCACACCACTGGATTACGGATGAAGAACAGAAGCATACATGCAGTGCAAAATAAGATCACTTGCTGTGTATAGTTTAATTTACATGGTATGAAGAAGGAACTTGGTTGTACAACTGAAAACTTAAATTAAGAAAGGACAAACTTTTGTTTATGAACTACATAATAAACTTTAAACAAGCAATTTGATGCAAACACCAAAAATAAACAGCTGTTGCAGTCATGCCTAACCAAATATATACAACAAAGTTTGAAGGCTTGAGATGGACAAACTTACATTATTGGTGAAGACATGCTCTATAAAGGCCTTGTCCATGCTGATGGGGGGGCAATTCAAGAAGTTTACCACAGAATCTTCTTCAAAAGCATTGCCTTTATTCTACATTTTGTTAAGAGTAAATATAGATGTGATAATATACGAAAAATGGAGAATATTTAAGATAAGATGAAGAGTGATGCTACATAACCAAGTAGCTATAAATGTAAGTGCAGCGATACAGGCAAAAGGTACAGCCAAGAGCAATGCACAGCTAAACTTCTTAAGTACCAACCTTATGGTAAGAGTAAATATAGATCTGATGTGTAGAAAATGGAGGGCAAAGGAAAATAAGCTGTAGAGTGATGGTACAAGAACAACTACCTGTCATTATAAGTACACTGATAAAGGACAGCATGTACTTACAAGAACAATTGAGAGCTAAAAAACATTGGCATTGGATATATTCTACACTAATGTAACCATTCATACAGATCAGATAAATTGGAGCGAACAATTGATAAGCAAGCTATCATGCATACTGCTGTCACATAATGAACCAGGTATGTATGCAAGTACAGTGATACAGGACAACAGGTACTAACAAGAGCAAAGCAGCGGGCAGCATATTTGCGATATCCTGTCGTTCTTGTCAAACCGGAATTCTTCTTCGAGCAGATTTCCTGCAAAAAAGATCCGTAAGGCACATGCGGAAAAGTAGAAGTTCAAATTGTCATGTGATATCATAGACAATACCTCATCCTGGGAACGAGACCAGTGTATAACAAGGTTTTTCCATTCAATGTCATCTGAATTTAGCACACGAGACTTCACCGAAAATTCGTTTATAGACTTGCCATTGAAGTGTGATTTCCTCAGGTAACATCGATACTGCTGCAATGCTTCCTTGAAAAGCGCAAGCAAGCTTTGCTCGTCATGACTATCCAGATTGACCCTCACCTACTTACAACAATGTAATGTAAATCACTGATGTGTTCAATCAGCAGAAAATAGGAAAATAATCACCGTGAATTATAGCACTTACACATAAGTGGGACAGGAAGATGTGAAAATGGTGTTTCTTCACTATAATCTTCCCATGATGGGAATATATGCACGCAGTCCCTAACAACATTGAAAGCATTGTCTTTTAAACTGGGAATAACTGGAATGGGGTCCTAATCTGCAGGAATTGGTTGTCTCTGCAGTTGGGATAGGTCTTCGGCCGGTGGACTTGCTATACTTTTTGCTGGAGTGGGATTTTTCTGTGGTACGGCTGGTGCTATGGCAACTGAAATCGGCATACCTTTTGCTGGAGTGTAGGTCCTATGTGGTGGGGTTAGTGGTGTAGCTAGTGAAGTATGGGTACAGTCTGCTGGAGTCGGTCCTACGTTTTGTGTCACTGGTTGTAGAGCCAATATAAGTGGGGTGCCGTCTGATTTCTCCGGCACCACCACGTTTTTCAAGGACTTTGCTGGTGCTCCTTCAGGTTCGGCAATCACCCTCTTCCTTTCTGATGTCTGATGCACAAGAACAACATTTGAGTGAACAAACATGGTAATATGACAGATGGAATATGTATTGATAATGGATGGGCATGGTATCTTGACATATATGATGAGTAAACTAAGCAAATGGCGGTGCTACAAAGTAGAGGAAATGCAAGACAACTTATGCAAGATACGCGCAATCAATAAAACCTTGCCAAATTAGAACAGGCAACTTGATGGGTGAACATGACAGGCCATCTACCTTTGACTCCTCGAGGTTAGAATAGTCATTAGGATCATATTCTGAACAAGAATCTACAGGTGGGGAGCGTATGAGTTTCATTGCATCCAGAATGGCACTCAATGCCTTGGTGCCAATTTTGTAAGTAGTTGCAGTGTTCCACAATATTCTTCTGATGCGTGGATTCTGATATTCACTATGATTACGTATAATATCTGAGAAGCATGAAAACATAAATAATAGTGAGATTATCTTTGTAATGCAGAGGATATTCTAATATAGGGGCGCCCCTGTAAACCCTTGTGTGCTATCACCGGATTCTGATGAGAGAGCCCATGTGTGGTGTAATATGGTGTGTGCATTAATATAATCTGGCACAAGTACAAAAAAATAGGCTCCAGAAGTAAGGATAGTTGGCAGATGATAGGTTCATAATATACTGTATAGAGAGTTTATTGCCAAACCATGATAACAAGAGCACACAACAACTAGGCAGATCGTAGTGTACATAAAAGTGGTACACCATAACCAGGATATATAAATCGGGAAAGTGGAACTGGCTGGAAATTACGGTGTTGTATTGCCGCTACTAATTGAAAGCCTATCGATCACGTACAGGCCAGCTCTATCAGCTGTTGACTGCAGATGTCCCTGCTCCCCTTCCTGACAAGGAACATACTGTGCTTCCCATACAGAACATCGCACGGGCCGCTGGCCGAACCACCGGCCCCACCTCCTGTGTTCCTCCGCCACCCCCACCCCCGCCCCACCCGCGTCGAGTTTTCTTCGTTCGACGAGGCCCACCACCGCCCCCACAACCACCGTCCCCACCCGAGCCCCTTCCTTCGCATCGCCGAACTCCGGCGAGCTCTGCAAAATCGACTGACCCAATTTTGAAATTTAGTCTACTGTGATTTAACTAGTGTGGAATATAAAAGGGGAAAACCATAAGCATTGCGAGTATAGTGTTGAGCGTGCCATGGCAGATTTGAAGGTGCAAACCGGACAAAGGCAACTTCACAACCAAGACAAGAAATCAGAGTAAAACAGTGGCGATCTATTTTCTTGCTGCGATAAATAAGTTGAGCAGATACGAAAGAGTACCGCCTCTGGTGCGGCGCCGTGTACGCATCTGCTGAGAATTTGACGGTGCTGCGGTAGCGATGGCTGTCAGCGGCGTGGAAGCACATCTAGGAGGGTAGACGGTGGCGGCAGGGCGCGGTGGACGAGACGGTCGTAGGAGCGGCGCCGGCAAGGTGGACGACGGCGGGGATGAAGCGAGAGGACGGGATGCAAGGATCCCGGTCCGAAGCCGTGGATGAGAGAGGTCGATCTCTTGTAATGGACGACGGTGTCTGGGTATCAGCTCCGGCATGGTGGAGGAGGACGGCGGTGGATGGCGTGGCGGACGGCAGCGTACGGAGGAGGGTGGGGTTGAGAGGGTGTTTTGGCGCCCACGGAGTACGAATGGGGAAAAGGGAGGTAGAGAGGAAGGGGGGAACCATGTATTCAAGGCGCGCTTGTCTCAAATGCGAGGAAATTTACAAACTTAGCCCCCGTTTCAAATTTCTACTACATCACAGCAACATTAGTCGGTTGGGGATAGGACGGTAATCTCGCATACACCGAATATTTGCCGACGAGAGTTTGTTTTTGGCGCCCACCGTGTATGAATATGAATTGGGGAGGGAGTCGATTTCGGCCGAGGACACACTGTGTTTTGGCGCCCACCGTGTATGAATCCGGGTGAGAGGCGGTTACGTCACATTTGGGTGAAATTACAAACCTACCCCTATCGAAACCTCCAGCAGATAGGCTTTGCGTGGCAGGGATAGGCAGTAGTGATTTCCATCTCGCAGATTTTGGTTTCGGGCGGTTACTGCGACTTTCCCCGCTTCGTTCAAAATTTGCAGAGTGCACGTTTACCGTGCCAACTCAATTCGAATCCCGTTTTTATTCTATTTTTTTCGGGCGGGATCCATTTTCAATTGGAATTACATTCTATATACATCATTTTTTATATATACTTTCAAAAGCACAACACCATTTATACATAAATATGGTTTACAAATGGCATGATCTCAGATTCATAAGGTTGTATCCATCAATTTGGATTTTCAAATATTTGAAACCACTTTATGTTGAAATCCAATGTATGCATTCCTCGCTAACTGTCTCCAATTAATGTGTGTTTCATGCGGGTCTTTTTACTTCTCAAACATGTATAATGTGTTTCACACACGCAACATATAGTGTAATCCCGTTTAGACATTAATTGCATATAAACCATGCATTGTTTGTAATTGAAGAATCTATGTATCACCAATATTGATAAACTATATAACATTACACGTGTGCCCAAATTCAAATTAATATGCATGTTTGATACACCAATTTGGGTTATGATATTATCGATGTCGTGATCTCCAGTTTAAATATTTGAATCCCCTTTAATCCAGATATTCATCTCATATAGCTATCACTCATGCTTATATAGGACTATCTCTCTGGACCTATACACGTTCATCGTCTCTCAGGTATCTCTCGTGCTACCTGTATGTCGACAACGATCTTTTATCTTCGTAACACACTGATGGTACTCTCTCCCTCGACCTTCATCACTCTATCTCTCTCTAAGTATATCTCGCTCCCTGCTATGTGTCTCTAACTATGATTCTCCATGTGGAATCTCTTTCTCTCACACAAACACAAAACTTTGTCTCCAGGGGTCTCATTTCTCTCTACTATTCCCATGTGTGCCACTCGCACACCCCTCATACAGAGATGTCTTTCGCTCCTTAGATATGAGAACCTACGACTCTTCCTCTTCAATATCTCTTTCTCACACACAAACACAAACTCTGTCTCCCAGGGTCTCATATTTCTCCATTGTTCTCTTGTATGTCGCTCACACACACCCTCTCTCCCTAGATATATCTTGTGTTCCCTCGTATGTCTCTCTAGCTATCACTCTCGTTGTGAAATATCTTTCTCTCTCGCAGACACAAAACTCCGTCTCTCTGGATCTCATTTGTCTCTGATATCTGTTTGTATGTGACTCACATGCACCCTCTCTCTATCTCTCTCACACCCACACACATAACCCAGCCTTCTAATCCACTCGACACCTATCTCTAACGCACACTAGCTAGCATCTTTATCTTTCTATTTATCTGTTTCTCCATCAACCTTCTTTCTCGCCCTCACTCTTGATTCCTATCACGCACACTACATATGTTTCTCTCTACATGCAGTCAAGTGCCCTCTCACACACATATATAACTTCACCCTTTGAACCACCCGACGGTCATCTCCAACACCCAAACTAGCGGATGTCCCTCTAGCTAGCATCTCCATCTCTGTATCTATCTGTAGTTTCTCCGTCAACATTTCTTTCTCGCACGGAGTCTTGCTTCCTATCACCCACACTATATATGTCTCTCCATACATATGCATTTATAGGTTGGTCTCTTTTGCACAATCGTTGCGCTTCACTCCCTCTGCTCGCCATAGATGCATGCTCCAGCCCACGCCACTATCTCTTAAAGACAAAAACACATGCTCAATTGTCGGGCCTTCTTCCCTGCATTCTCACATGCATGCATATTGTCATACTGATCCGTCTCTCCCATGTCGTTGATCTTATGACTTATGTCTTCTTTCTTTTATCTCGAACATGCGCGCGCGCGCACACACACACACATCCCACATATAGATGTATACCTCTCACACATGCACGTTCAAGGTCTCTATGTCTCCATACGTAGTTAATTACCCTCAATCCTAACGCCACATCGAATCGTTCTCCTCTTTTGTGCACATAACTTCCGCCTGGATGGGTAAAACACACACTCACACTTAACAATCTCCTTCTAGCTACCCCCCCGCCTCTCACTTTTCCCCTATATCCCCGAAACCAATAAGACCATCCCTTTGTTTAATTCCCGCCTACATGCACCATCGATATATAGTAGTCTTCCTCGGTGTCTCTTGAACAAACACGTTCTCTCGATGCCGTCTCCTCTCACGCGCACACACCTTCTCTTCCCTCTCTACGGGCATTTTCTCTCTCGCACCCCATCGTTGGTGGCCTCTGCCATACACATCACCTCTCTATGATGAAGCCATGCACACTTAAATTACATCCGCCACAGAGGACCCCGCGACACACACACACACACACACACACACACACACACACACGCACGCACCCCCCACACACACTAAGACTCCATCTCTCTCTCTCTCTCTCTCACACACACACACACAAACACACACACACACACACACGCACGCACCCCCCACACACACTAAGACTCCATCTCTCTCTCTCTCTCTCACACACACACACACAAACTAAGACTCCATCTTTCTCTCTCTCCTCTCTCTCTCTCTCACACACACACATACACATACACACACCCCACACACACACTAAGACTCCATCTCACACACACATGCTCTAGGCGGAGCATTTGTTCCTACCACCCTTCATCCAACCTTACCCGTATGATAAACAATCACCTTTATTTACTTGCATAACATGGAAAAATTCCACTTTACTTTAGTAGTCAGCAAACTTATCATCTGTACCCTTATAAAAAAACGAGTTGGCGGTGATGGTGTGCCTGCCATCTTGTAATACAGACCGTATGATCTATATCTGAGGATAGAAAGAAAACTATGATAATTTTACAAAAGATACCCGCACCTCTCTCCACATCATTATCTCCCGCAACCTCATTGCTCAGCAATTAAAAAAGGAATAAGTCTCTGGAACAATCTAGCATGCATGGTGGCCGCTGCCGCCTGCCAGCGCCGTCCATCCCCATGCCTCCGCCCATTCTGACCACCAGTCACCACCACACTCCACTCCTCCTTGCCTTATCTCTCATCTTTCATTTTTTCGATGACATTCTCGAGATACCAGTTTTCTGATAAAATTCTCGAGATATCATTAGTTTTTACACATGGGATTACTCCTGCATGGGTCAATCACAACAGGTGTTTTGTAAAAAATGCATATTGATGTTCCGTGCAATGCACGAGAATCTTGCTTATAATTATATAGCACAAATCACGAGAAGGAAGTGACATTTTTTTGACACAACCACGTTAACATGGCCACGTAAATCACTAGCTAAAGTAAATACCATTATACTTATATCCCGATGCAAAAGGTTGAGTACATGTCTGAAGAGTAGAGTTGCACACACGCACTCTGTCTCTCAGAATCTCTCTCACACACACACACCAGTTACGTGACGCCCACTTAAGCAGACACATATGTTACAATTTGTGCACCCGCGGGTACACGTGATGCTGTGCATTTATTTAAGCCGGAAGGCGAACCCAAACAGTAGCCGCATTCATTCCCCTCCCGCCGCCTCTTCTCTGGTCGCCGTCGCCCAGTAGCCATGGGCCGGCCGAAGGTAACAACATCCGCCATACTCCCGCCGGAGCGACGCTTTAATATGGAAATTTTAGTGGTCATGCATGCATCTTTTTGTGCTAGCACTCCTATATAAGGGTTGACCGGTCGCTTCCCGCGGACGTGCGCGGGCGGTGGAAGAGGAAGGAGAAGGGAAGCAGGCTGTGGAGTAACGTTTTTTTATCACAATTTCTTAGGAAACTGAGTGCAATAATTGAGTAGTTTTGCAAACTACTAGTACTACACCTGAAACGGTTCAAAACCAATACTCCCTTGCCAGCGCGCGCTTCCCGCGTGAAACGGTCAGCGTCGCCCGGGAGCGTCAGTGCCGCATTAATGCCCGGCCAGAGCGGGGCGACCTTTCACTAGCGCCATCTTTGAAGTGGCACGACGGCCGAGCGAGCGCCGCTTCCCGGTGCACGCGACTGCTCCGCGTCGAGACTGGCCATAGGCCCTGTTTGGATCCATGGGTTAGAGTTAGTTTGAGCTAGTTGGGGCTCAAATAGCCCTAAAGTATCCAAGCATGAGGGTTTAAATTGGAGCAAGTTGCACCGAACCCACCAAAAAAAACTATCCCACCCAAGAGGTGCTAACTGGAGATAGTTCTCATTGGGACCACTGAAAAATAACTTTTCTCTCTCCATGAAGTGCATTTATTGTCAATCTAACGCTGTCACCCAAACACCTCTTTGGCTGCAGTTAGTTCAGGGTTAGTCATGAGTTAGTCTAACCTCTAGCTAAGTTAGAGTATCAAACAGGAGCAGTATAGGACATGCAAGTTGCTCAAAGCATACATGCAAATTCGTATGTGAAAGGATTTTTTTCTTTTTGAAAATGGAACATGAAAGGAATTTTTTTAGAATGCTCTTGGCATGTCGCTAACATGTGATAGTTAACCGACCTCAATAGACGGCAGAAACGCCAGCCCGCCGCACTTTGATAGAGACGAGGAGGGAGAAGCGATACAGGCTGTTGGATTACTAGAGATAGGTGTCGCACGGAAGCCAAGAAATATGGTGATAGCGTGGGTTAGCCATGTACTAGTATGATGTAACTACACTGGGCTGCCGTGTTTCGTACTCTTCCAGTCCATTGTGGAGATGATTGGTTAATTTTATATCGCTGAATAATATTAAATATTATAAGTGCAAACGCTCCACCACGAGGTTCCTTTCTCCTTCTCGGTCGTCCGGAATCTATGTTCTTCTACTCTATTTTTTTTACGTGAGCTTTGTTCATCCTTTTGCCAACACGCGAGACATCTAGCATCAAGGTGCACGTGTTATGCAAGGATCGTTCCATCTATATGAAGAACATGTGGGACTGGAACTACGAGACGAACATGTACCCAGGAGTGGACGTACAAACCTGAGTAATGTAGCGCAGTAAGTGAAGTAGAAAGGCACAAATGGTATGAACATGCGTGGCATATAGGGTGTGTTTGGTTGCGTTCTCGTCTCAGCATAGTTGTTCCCTCTTCATGCATGCTCAACTCAAACCCCCTCTTCATGCATGCTCTCTTCATGCATGCTTCTAGTGTATTTGTGCTAAACTAGTGTGGACTCATGCACCCGCCATACACTCTACCAAACACCCAAAAGTAGGTCGAGAAGGGAACTCTTGGGCGGCATTTGTCTCTTACTACGTACTACCACTAAATGTTGTATGTGCAATGCACGGTGATGTTATGGAGTACGTGCCTAAGTACTCTACTACTACTATATTAGTTGGAGGCACATATTAAATTTTATATTTGTTTATGTGTATGCCCCGAGACCTTCCAACTAGACGTGTCTTTCTCTCCAGGTCGCACTTTGTATCGTTCATACCACTAAGTACTACTACGTGTGGTCTCTGACCCAGAAGTGGAAGAAGTGGATACACTCTACCACGCTGTGTTTTTATGCTGTTCATGTCCCACTCCTTTCGCTGACGTGTGGGACATCCAGCACGTGCCGTGTTTGGCACCCTTCGTCGTAAGAGTTGAAACGCTAGAATTCATCAGAAATAAAAAATAATTATAAATCGGCAGTGATACTATTTTTTTGCGAACCAATCAGCAGTGATACTATACCACACGGTTTCCTTGCTCCTCGATATCAGAAAGAATACTTCCGTTCGCCAACATGTGGGACGTCGACCATCCTGGTCCACTTGCCATGCACGCAGAACTCCAAGGGAGAGTCACCCAGGTCGTTACGCCGCAGTAACGATGACTAAGGAGCCATCAAATCACAGGCCCACTTCCCACTTTGAAGTTGCTCGGACGAAGGAACCATCATGACTTCGTTGAATTCCGCTTCTTGAAGAAAACTAATGTACCAGCAGTATTGCTAGCTACAATAGTTATTCCAACAGAGGCCTCCTTTCGTTCATAGGATAGGAATATGAAAATCATAGGAAGTGAGATGACATGCATCTCAATTCCTATAGAGAAAGAGATGCCATTTGATGCTTAGGATAGGAATTTTTCCATTTAGTCTAGGCTAATGTACTGGTAATTTCCTCTTAAAACTACAGTAGTAACTAGTAGTATTGGTACATGCTCGTACTCAGACACAGACACACACACTAACTACTAGTACTACTACTTCTCACATGCTGGCCTGACGCCGTCGTTCTCCTTCCCGGCTTTGTTGGTGACACCCCACCGTGCTTGGATCTCCGCCGACCTCTCCGCAGCAGCGCGTGCGTCCTTTTCTTTCTTGCGGCGGCGGGCCTCTCTTTTCTTGAGTGCTTTCTGACTTTTCCGCTCCCTCTGTGCGGCTTTGGCCGCCTCTTGCTCTACCGCCCATTCGGCCTTGGCATCTTCAAATTCCTCCCACATAGTTGTGAGGTCGCGAGCGGCGATGAACTCGGCACGGCGGGATGCCATCGCTTCTCTACCATTTTGTGTGCGGTCGTGGGCGGCGATGAACTCGGCGCGGCGGGATGCCATCGCTGTCTTACCGGTTAGTGTGCGGCGCGGTGGCATGAACGACGCTTGGTGAGAGCTCTGGGGTGGAGTGGCCAGACAACCGTATAGTGCATTGGTTCGTCAAGAGCTCAAGGACAGAAGACGAAGCAAATTTGGATTCCCCTTCAATCCTGGTCATTTATTACCGAGTAAAATGCATTGGCGGTCATCGAACTTGTCTTGATAGGTCACTTTGATCATTGTATACGAGATATGGTGATTATACGGTCACTGGCTCAGCGTATAGCTCCGTATTTGTCTGGTTGACCAGTCAAACAGTCCGCATGCTCCTCATCTGCTCATGTTCTTTATCTATCTACGCGGGCCTATCTGTCAATGGAGAAAGAAATACTGTAAAAACCAAAATTATGCGTATGTGGGGAATCAAACCACGGACTCGTCGCTGCAACACACTCTCTTCAGCCAAATGAAAATGAAATACTTCGCGTCAGATACTCACGCTCACGCTGTCAAAGCATGCTAATGCATGCACGTCGCCCTCTAAATCAAAGTCCTGCTCATGGCGCAACGCAAACGGCGAGCCCATCACCTGCGCGCCCCGGCGGTGCCTGACATTACCGTTTAGACGTTTGATGGAGGCCTATGCGAACGCCGAGCATGTATTCACCTGGCTCAACACCAACGGTCATACTCGGACCGCCTTGCTCATGTATATCGTCCATCACAACGACAATCTATAAAACAACCTAAGCTAGAGAGGGTACCATGGTAGTATGGTACGGAGTATGTACTATCGTGAGCGACCGATCTTAGTGCCACTGCACACCAAAACCCCTTCCATCGCTAGCGTGCGCCTCCCGCCTGAAACGGTCACCGTCTCTCCAGAATGTCAATGCCGCATTCACCGGACTTAACTGCAGGTGCAATTGGTGTGTCACTGACATGCGGGCCAGATGCCCGTTGGGCCCACATGTCAGTAACCCAAACGCATCTGCAGTTAAGTCACTGAAGCAGCGTCTGCATTCACGCCCGACGAACTTACTCCGGCGCCAGTTGTCCATCTGTCTGCCGCGGCTCAGTGCCATTCGCCCGCTATATTAACTTGAGCCCCAGCTCCCAGCCATAGCCAAAGACCCACACTTATTATCCTCCGGTCCCTTCCTTCTGTCGGCACCACTTCAACCATGGCCTCCTGGCGCTCCGAAGCTCTCTTGGACGTACTGTCACAGGAGCAGACGAGGGACATTGGCGGCTCCGCTCCGGGCGCGCTCCGAAGCTCTCTTCGACGTACTGTCGCAGGAGCAAACGAAGGAGATAGCCGGCACCCCCCGGCCGCCCTTCGCCGCCACGACCACGAAGCCGGCGCGCGTGCGCGGGCGCAGCCGGCAGCGAGGAAGAGTAGTACACGGTAGGTCGCCACCGCTCTGGTCCCGGGAAGGCCACCGCTACTCCACTCAGTCGACGCCAAGCTTGGTGGGGTAAACATCGGCGGCCGATTAGCCGCTTGACGGTGACGTGGAGGCGGAAATCTTCAGAACCTTGTGCTCCGGAGGAGGAGGTTATCGAGGCGGATGAGGAGGAGGCAAAGGCAATGGTCGGCTTTCTCGGGTTCATGGCCGAACATGGTGGTCGGGCGCCGGTGATCGTTTAGATTAGGTTTACAATAGGTTTTAGTACGGTTTGTGCGAAATATGTAATGAATTTCGTCCAGTTTGTAGGAAAAGTTTTCGAAATGTAATGAATTTCATCCGATTAATTTGAAATTTGCTTTGTTTGCACGAATTTCGTCCGGTTAGTTCATATAGTTGTCGAAAGGTATGCGCGCAGCATCGGATGGCATCCATCAGTGTCCTCGGACAGATGCCGGTGTAAATTTGTGGGCCAGCACTGGAGATGCCCTAACTATCATGCTATAATCGCTAACAATCCTCCATTATTTGGCAGGGAACAGTTATCCCTCGATCAAAATCAGATCCGCGGTGTTTCGCACTCCTCCCGCGTAATATTTTAAACTCTTGCTTACATAAAAATGGAGCAAGTGGATGGCATTGTAGCACGTCATATCACTCGAACTAGCCCGCCTAACGAGCCGGAAAGCACCGCCCGTCATTTTGTTCTGGATTTCTATTGATCGATCACGCGAAAATGTTATGCTTCGCAAGTTCTAAAGGAAAAGGTAGCACACATACGACTCGTACGCGTCGCAACCCCGACAGTCCGGCTCGCACGCCGCTCACCAGAGGGGACACGCGTTGTCTTGCAATTTCACTGACATGTGGGACTGTAATTGAATAAACCGTCAATAGCCGAAATCTAATCGCTCGGCGAGCGTCGGCTGAGAAGAGAGAAATGGGGGAGGGAGAAGAGATCGCCCGCCCGCCGCGCACGTACTCCAAGAAATATATGGTGATAATGTGAGGTGGCCATGCTGGAGTCCGGACCGCTTCCGGAGCCCGCTCTCACCGCCCTGGCCCCTCAAGACGCCAGCTGCCCGCCGCATGCATGCATAGCAAGTAGTACTCCTTATGTGGAGGAGAGAGAGGCATTGACAAGGTCAAGGAGTGGGCTCTACAAGAGCCCGTCTCTACACGTGCTCCTAGGTATAAAAAATAATTCTAAAAAAGGCATAAAAACAATTGTGTCTTAAAAAAAGAAAGGTAAAAAACATTTGAGAGGAAATAGATAGAGAGAAAATGAGGAAAAGCTATAACATGGGCATTACATGAGGAAGGAAGGAGTGGTGCACATGCCAAGTTCACTGGGCTGCCGTGTTTCACACTCCTCCATCGTAACAGTGGAGACAATAGCTTTCATCAAAAATAAACAATGAATACTCGTTGCTCGTCCTCTATATCAGAAAGAATACTTTCATTCGCCGACATGTGGGACGTCGACCATCCTGGTCCACCTGCCATGCACAAAATTATCCTGGTCTACCCCGGTCGTATCGCAGGCCCAACCTTTCCCACTGTAAGTTGTTCGGACGAAGGAACCATCATGACTTCGTTAAATTCCGCTTCTTCAAGAAAACTTACTGTACCCGCAATACTGCTACCACACGCAAAGACTGGACGGCACTGTACCACGTCATATCACTGAAACCCACTAGGCCAAACTAGCCCGCCTAGGTCATCTATTTTGGAACAGAGGGAGTACGTCTCTGCACTACTATGATTTTGTGTTGCACGTTCTCTGTACTTTTGCTACGATTTTCCTACCCTATGAACCAAATGAGGCCTGAATGTATGTCGATTATTGTCTGATCAATCACTAAGCCTACAATTTTAGGAGCTAGGGCTATTGGTCGATCGACGAGGGATAAGTATAAGCGTACCACGAGCTCATCAACCCCAACGTTTCTCTTCGGTGATTGTTTTGCAAGTACTATAGCTCGCACAGTAGCTAGCCTACTAACACCAAGAATCATCAAACAAGCCCTGCTGATATGATAAACAGTTCAAACTTACATCTAAGCATGCCATATATTACATCAAAAGCTGGTTAGGATACATCTGTTTCCGTAACTCGGAGAGGGTTCGCATGATTTATTGCATGATTCACTATCAAACAAAAGTAGCAAGATCCGCCCACACAAGACAGTGCACTAGCCCTAAGATGGTTTGATAACATGCATATTTCTGGTAATTAAACATAGGGTAATGCAAACTACCCTGAAGGATTAGCGCGACCAACTATTTCTTGTCATCGATCTCTCGGGCAATGACCACAGCACAGATAGCGACATGGGAATCGATTTCTGGGGCGATGTCCATAGGACTGACCGCGACATCGGAATCGATCTCTGGGGCAATGTACACAGGATGGACAACGACATCAGAATCGATCTTCGGGGCCATGCCAACAGGACGTTCCACGACATCGGAATCATCAAGGACGTCCACCGGCACCTGCACAACCCTAACATATTAGCAAGCACATTGCAAATTATCAAAAACCACAACTATGGTAATAAGCCATTATTTTTTACCTTGTGCAGCTCACCGGGGGATCTCATCCCTCCGGGGGCCATCTCCTCGTCCTCGATGTGGGCCATCACCTTGCCAGGGGAATACTGCTTCTCAACGGAGACTATCTCCTCAAACTCGGTCTTGAGCCTCACATAGGTGGCAATCAGAGTTCCTGGGGTAGGCACGGTGGGCCCCTTGCTGTCCTTCCAACTTTCTTTGAGGAGTTCGTCCGCCAACGTCCTCAACTCTTTGGCCAGTGCTTGTTTCTTGGAGTTCTTCGTCTCCATGGGTTGGCCCACCAACATGGTCAACTCGTTGGTCGGTGCTCGCTTCTTGGAGAACGCTGTCTCCAGTGGGTTGTCCGCCGGCAACTCTTTGCCTAGTGCTCCAGGATCCATCAATGAACTGACAAACAAAAAGCAATCAAAAGGAAACCACAATCACAATGAAAACGGGAAAAGAATAGGATGTGAGAATCGGTCGGTGCTTCAAAAAAAGAAGATTCTTGGAATGAAAATATAGCAGCATAACTGATTCGCCCACCTTTCCTTCGTCGGTACAGAAGAAAAATGGCAGAAGTGAGTAGCCTGGAGTGAGGTTTTCTTCAAGAAAGGGAAGAAAGGGCTTGAACGAGCGTTCCAATGAAATGATGGTTGCTTCGTCCAGTCCAACTTGGAGGCCACCTTACCGCTGCTGGTAAAGGTGTGGGTTTTGTGATATGACGGGTCATGACGGCCACACTGGGGTGACAGGTGAGTCTCGATTGTAGCACCTTGCTGTGATTTGGTGGATGGCACGCGGGCCCGGATGCTTTGAAATGTCCCGCATGTAGATAGAGCGGCTAGTCATAGAGGAGTGCTCAATATTGTGCACCGCGACCAAGGCGGAGAGGAAAACAAGAGAACTACATAATTAATGCATGAGTTTAATTAGGGTAGCTTTGTAAAGTACGAGATACATTCCTCCAATCGCAAAATTCCTTGGTTCATGAGATTTGAGATTTGAGCCCTATAAACCGGAAGGGAGGGAGTACTGCACACGGTGTAGTCTAGTCACTTGTTGAAATCTCTAGAAAGGCAAATACTCCTTTTCGGTTTACAGGGCTATACTACTCCCTCCGTCTAGGTGTGTAAGTCATCTTACGAAAACAAAATAGTCCCCAAACACTTAGGCGCGGTGCATTAACTTCTACCTTGTTTCTTGTTTCTTGACATATCAACCAATAAGAGATGAGAGGTGTGCATGCTTTTAATGACTTGCAGTGGCTAGTTCATGTTGGGGAACGTAGTAATTTCAAAAATTTTCCTACGCACACGCAAGATCATGGTGATGCATAGCAACGAGGGGGAGAGTGTTGTCTACATACCCTTGTAGACCCGAAGTGGAAGCGATCACAACGTAGAGGAAGTAGTCGTACGTTCTCCTCGCGATCCGACCGATCCCGGCGCCGTTACTCCGACGCCCCCGAGTTCTTGGCACACGTTCAGCTCGATGACGCTCCTCGGGCTCCGATCCAGCAAAGCTCTGGGGAGAAGTTTCGTCAGCACGACGGTGTGGTGACGATCTTGATGTTCTACCGGCGCAGGGCTTCGCCTAAGCACTACAACGATATATTCGAGGTGTAATATGGTGGAGGGGGGCACCGCACACAGCTAAGGAACGATCACGAAGATCAACTTGTGTGTCTTGGGGTGCCCCCCTGCCCCCGTATATAAAGGAGCAAGGGGAGGGGGCCGGCCGGCCAAGCTAGGTGCGCCAGGGGAGTCCTACTCCCACCGGGAGTAGGATTCCCCCCCCCCCCCCAATCCTAGTCCAACTAGGTTTCCCGGAGGGGGAAGGGAGAGAGAGGGGCGCCGCCCCCTTCTCCTAGTCCTACTAGGACTAGGGAAGGGGGGAAGTGGCGCGCGGCCCCTGGCCTGCCTTTCCTCCTTTTCCACTAAGGCCCATGAGGCCCATTATGTTCCCGGGGGGTTCCGGTAACCTCCCGGTACTCCGGTAAATTCCCGTTTTCACTCGGAACCATTCCGAAGTCCAAACATAGGCTTCCAATATATCAATCTTTACGTCTCGACCATTTCGAGACTCCTCGTCATGTCCGTGATCACATACGGGACTCCGAACTCCTTCGGTACATCAAAATACACAAACTCATAATAACCGTCATCGAAACCTTAAGCTTGCGGACCCTACGGTTCGAGAACAATGTAGACATGACCGAGACACGTCTCCAGTCAATAACCAATAGCGGGACCTGGATGCCCATATTGGTTCCTACATATTCTACGAAGATCTTTATCGGTCAGACCGCATAACAACATACATTAGTTCCCTTTGTCATCGGTATGTTACTTACCCGAGATTCGATCGTCGGTATCCAATACCTAGTTCAATCTCGTTACCGGTAAGTCTCTTTACTCGTTCTGTAATACATCATCTCACAACTAACTCATTAGTTGCAGTGCTTGCAAGGCTTATGTGATGTGCATTACCGAGAGGGCCCAGAGATACCTCTCCGACTATCGGAGTGACAAATCCTAATCTCGAAATACGCCAACCCAACATCTACTTTTGGAGACACCTGTAGTACTCCTTTATAATCACCCAGTTACGTTGTGACGTTTGGTAGCACCCAAAGTGTTCCTCCGGCAGACGGGAGTTGCATAATCTCATAGTCATAGGAACATGTATAAGTTATGGATGAAAGCAATAGCAACACACTAAACGATCAGGTGCTAAGCTAATAGGAATGGGTCATGTCAATCAGATCATTCAACTAATGATGTGACCTCATTAATCAAATAACAACTCCTTTGTCTATGGTTAGGAAACTTAACCATCTTTGATTAACGAGCTAGTCAAGTAGAGGCATACTAGTGACACTCTGTTTGTCTATGTATTCACACATGTATTATGTTTCCGGTTAATACAATTCTAGCATGAATAATAAACATTTATCATGAAATAAGGAAATAAATAATAACTTTATTATTGCCTCTAGGGCATATTTCCTTCAGTCTCCCACTTGCACTAGAGTCAATAATCTAGATTACACAGTAATGATTCTAACACCCATGGAGTCTTGGTGCTGATCATGTTTTGCTCGTGGAAGAGGCTTTGTCAACTGGTCTGCTACATTCAGATCTGTATGTATCTTGCAAATCTCTATGTCTCCCACCTGGACCAAGTCCCGGATGGAATTGAAGCGTCTCTTGATGTGCTTGGTTCTCTTGTGAAATCTGGATTCCTTCGCCAAGGCAATCGCTTTAGTATTGTCACAAAAGATTTTCATTGGACCCGATGCACTAGGTATGACACCTAGATCGGATATGAACTCCTTCATCCAGACTCCTTCATTAGCTGCTTCCGAAGCTGCTATATACTCCGCTTCACATGTAGATCCCGCTACGACGCTTTGTTTAGAACTGCACCAACTGACAGCTCCACCGTTTAATGTAAATACGTATCCGGTTTGCGATTTTGAATCGTCCGGATCAGTGTCAAAGCTTGCATCAACGTAACCACTTACGATGAGCTCTTTGTCACCTCCATATACGAGAAACATCTCCTTAGTCCTTTTCAGGTACTTCAGGATATTCTTGACCGTTGTCCAGTGATCCACTCCTGGATTACTTTGGTACCTCCCTGCTAAGCTGATAGCAAGGCACACATCAGGTCTGGTACACAGCATTGCATACATGATAGAGCCTATGGCTGAAGCATAGGGAACATCTTTCATTTTCTCTCTATCCTCTGCAGTGGTCGGGCATTGAGTCTTACTCAACTTCACACCTTGCAACACAGGCAAGAACCCTTTCTTTGCTTGATCCATTTTGAACTTCTTCAAAATTTTGTCAAGGTATGTGCTTTGTGAAAGTCCAATTAAGCGTCTTGATCTATCTCTATAGATCTTGATGCCCAATATGTAAGCAGCTTCACCGAGGTCTTTCATTGAAAAACTCTTATTCAAGTATCCCTTTATGCTATCCATAAATTCTATATCATTTTCGATCAGCAATATGTCATCCACATATAATATCAGAAATGCTACAGAGCTCCCACTCACTTTCTTGTAAATACAGGCTTCTCCAAAAGTCTGTATAAACCCAAATGCTTTGATCACACTATCAAAACGTTTATTCCAACTCCGAGATGCTTGCACCAGTCCATAAATGGATCGCTGGAGCTTGCACACTTTGTTAGCTCCCTTTGGATCGATAAAACCTTCTGGTTGCATCATATACAACTCTTCTTCCAGAAATCCATTCAGGAATGCAGTTTTTACATCCATTTGCCAAATTTCATAATCATAAAATGCGGCAATTGCTAACATGATTCGGACAGACTTAAGCATCACTACGGGTGAGAAGGTCTCATCGTAGTCAATCCCTTGAACTTGTCGGAAACCCTTTGCGACAAGTCGAGCTTTGTAGACAGTAATATTACTGTCAGCGTCAGTCTTCTTCTTAAAGATCCACTTGTTCTCTATTGCTTGCCGACCTTCGGGCAAGTCAACCAAAGTCCACACTTTGTTCTCATACATGGATCCCATCTCAGATTTCATGGCTTCAAGCCACTTTGCGGAATCTGGGCTCACCATCGCTTCTTCATAGTTCGTAGGTTCATCATGATCTAGTAGCATGACTTCCAGAACAGGATTACCGTACCACTCTGGTGCGGATCTTACTCTGGTTGATCTACGAGGTTCTGTAGTAACTTGATCTGAAGCTTCATGATCAACATCATCAACTTCCTCACTACTTGGTGTAGATGTCTCAGAGACCGGTTTCTGAGATAAACTACTTTCCAATAAGGGAGAAGGTACAGTTACCTCATCAAGTTCTACTTTCCTCCCACTCACTTCTTTCGAGAGAAACTCCTTCTCTAGAAAGGATCCATTTTTAGCAACAAATGTCTTGCCTTCGGATCTGTGATAGAAGGTGTACCCAACTGTCTCCTTTGGGTATCCTATGAAGACACATTTCTCCGATTTGGGTTCGAGCTTATCAGGTTGAAGCTTTTTCACATAAGCATCGCAGCCCCAAACTTTAAGAAACGACAACTTTGGTTTCTTGCCAAACCATAGTTCATAAGGTGTCGTCTCAACGGATTTTGACGGTGTTCTATTCAACGTGAATGTGGTCGTCTCTAGAGCATAACCCCAAAACGATAGCGGTAAATCTGTAAGAGACATCATAGATCGCACCATATCTAGTAAAGTGCGATTACGACGTTCGGACACACCATTACGCTGTGGTGTTCCGGGTGGCGTGAGTTGCGAAACTATTCCGCATTGTTTCAAATGTAGACCAAACTCGTAACTCAAATATTCTCCTCCACGATCAGATCGTAGAAACTTTATTTTCTTGTTACGATGATTTTCAACTTCACTCTGAAATTCTTTGAACTTTTCAAATGTTTTAGACTTGTGTTTCATTAAGTAGATATACCCATATCTGCTCAAATCATCAGTGAAGGTGAGAAAATAACGATATCCGCCACGAGCCTCAACATTCATCGGACCACATACATCCGTATGTATGATTTCCAACAAATCTGTTGCTCTCTCCATAGTACCGGAGAACGGTGTTTTAGTCATCTTGCCCATGAGGCACGGTTCGCAAGTGCCAAGTGATTCATAATCAAGTGACTCCAAAAGTCCATCAGTATGGAGTTTCTTCATGCGCTTTATACCGATATGACCTAAACGGCAGTGCCATAAATAAGTTGCACTTTCATTATCAACTCTGCATCTTTTGGCTTCAACATTATGAATATGTGTATCACTACTATCGAGATTCATCAAAAATAGACCACTCTTTAAGGGTGCATGACCATAAAAGATGTTACTCATATAAATAGAACAACCATTATTCTCTGATTTAAATGAATAACCGTCTCGCATCAAACAAGATCCAGATATAATGTTCATGCTCAACGCTGGCACCAAATAACAATTATTTAGGTCTAAAACTAATCCCGAAGGTAGATGTAGAGGTAGCGTGCCGACCGCGATCACATCGACTTTGGAACCATTTCCCACGCGCATCGTCACCTCGTCCTTTGCTAGTGTCCGCTTAATCCGTAGTCCCTGTTTCGAGTTGCAAATATTAGCAACAGAACCAGTATCAAATACCCAGGTGCTACTGCGAGCTCTAGTAAGGTACACATCAATAACATGTATATCACATATACCTTTGTTCACCTTGCCATCCTTCTTATCCGCCAAATACTTGGGGCAGTTCCGCTTCCAGTGACCAGTCTGCTTGCAATAGAAGCACTCAGTTTCAGGCTTAGGTCCAGATCTAGGTTTCTTCTCTTGAGCAGCAACTTGCTTGCTGTTCTTCTTGAAGTTCCCGTTCTTCTTCCCTTTGCCCTTCTTCTTGAAACTAGTGGTCTTGTTGACCATCAACACTTGATGCTCCTTCTTGATTTCTACCTCCGCAGCCTTTAGCATTGCGAAGAGCTCGGGCATAGTCTTTACTAACCCTTGCATATTATAGTTCATCACGAAGCCTTTGTAGCTTGGTGGCAGTGATTGAAGAATTCTGTCAATGACACAATCATCCGGAAGATTAACTCCCAGCTGACTCAAGTGATTGTAATACCCAGACATTCTGAGTATGTGCTCACTGACAGACCCATTCTCCTCCATCTTACAGCTATAGAACTTATTGGAGACTTCATATCTCTCAATCCGGGCATTCTGTTGGAATATTAACTTCAACTCCTGGAACATCTCATATGCTCCATGGTTCTCAAACCGACGTTGAAGTCCCGGTTCTAAGCCGTAAAGCATGGCACACTGAACTATCGAGTAGTCATCAGCTTTGCTCTGCCAGACGTTCATAACATCTGGCGTTGCTCCAGCAGCAGGCCTGGCACCTAGCGGTGCATCCAGGACGTAACTCTTCTGTGCAGCAATGAGGATAATCCTCAAGTTACGGACTCAGTCCGTGTAATTGCTACCATCATCTTTCAACTTTGCTTTCTCAAGGAACGCATTAAAATTCAACGGAACAACAGCACGAGCCATCTATCTACAATCAACATAAACAAGCAAGATACTATCAGGGACTAAGTTCATGATAAATTTAAGTTCAATTAATCATATTACTTAAGAACTCCCACTTAGATAGATATCCCTCTAATCTTCTAAGTGATCACGTGATCCAAATCAAACTAAACCATAACCGATCATCACGTGAAATGGATTAGTCTTCAATGGTGAACATCATTATGTTGATCATATCTACTATATGATTCACGCTCGACCTTTCGGTCTCCGTGTTCCGAGGCCATATCTGCATATGCTAGGCTCGTCAAGTATAACCCGAGTATTCTGCGTGTGCAAAACTGGCTTGCACCCGTTGTAGATGGACGTAGAGCTTATCACACCCGATCATCACGTGGTGTCTGGGCACGACGAACTTTGGCAACGGTGCATACTCGGGGAGAACACTTCTTGATAATTTAGTGAGAGATCATCTTATAATGCTACCGTCAATCAAAGCAAGATAAGATGCATAAAAAGATAAACATCACATGCAAATCAATATAAGTGATATGATATGGTCATCATCATCTTGTGCTTCATGATCTCCATCTCTGCAGCACCATCATGATCACCATCGTCACCGGCGCGACACCTTGATCTCCATCGTAGCATCGTTGTCGTCTCGCCAATCTTATGCTTCTACGACTATCGCTACCGCTTAGTGATAAAGTAAAGCATTATAGGGCGATTGCATTGCATACAATAAAGCGACAACCATATGGCTCCTGCCAGTTGCCGATAACTCGGTTACAAAACATGATCATCTCATACAATAAAATATAGCATCACGTCTTGACCATATCACACCACAACATGCCCTGCGAAAACAAGTTAGACGTCCTCTACTTTGTTTGTTGCAAGTTTTACGTGGCTGCTACGGGCTTAAGCAAGAACACATCTTACCTACGCATCAAAACCACAACGATAGTTCGTCAAATAGACTCCGTTTTAACCTTCTCAAGGACCGGGCGTAGCCACACTTGGTTCAACTAAAGTTGGTGAGATGTCTCCCGCAAGCCATCTGTGTGCAAAGCACGTCGAGGGAACCGGTCTCGCGTAAGCGTACGCGTAAGGTTGGTCCGGGTCATCTCTTCCAACAATACCGCTGAACCAAAGTATGACATGCTAGTAGGCAGTATGACTTGTATCGTCCACAACTCACTTGTGTTCTACTCGTGCATATAACATCAAACCATAAAAACCTAGGCTCGGATGCCACTCTTGGGGAACGTAGTAATTTCAAAAAATTTCCTACGCACACGCAAGATCATGGTGATGCATAGCAACGAGGGGGAGAGTGTTGTCTACATACCCTTGTAGACCCGAAGCGGAAGCGATCACAACGTAGAGGAAGTAGTCGTACGTTCTCCTCGTGATCCGACCGATCCCGGCGCCGTTACTCCGACGCCCCCGAGTTCTTGGCACACGTTCAGCTCGATGACGCTCCTCGGGCTCCGATCCAGCAAAGCTCCGGGGAGAAGTTTCGTCAGCACGACGGTGTGGTGACGATCTTGATGTTCTACCGGCGCAGGGCTTTGCCTAAGCACTGCAACGATATATTCGAGGTGTAATATGGTGGAGGGGGGCACCGCACACGGCTAAGGAACGATCACGAAGATCAACTTGTGTGTCTTGGGGTGCCCCCCTGCCCCCGTATATAAAGGAGCAAGGGGAGGGGGCCGGCCGGCCAAGCTAGGCGCGCCAGGGGAGTCCTACTCCCACCGGGAGTAGGATCCCCCCCCAATCCTAGTCCAACTAGGTTTCCCGGAGGGGGAAGGGAGAGAGAGGGGCGCCGCCCCCTTCTCCTAGTCCTACTAGGACTAGGGAAGGGGGAAGTGGCGCGCGGCCCCTGGCCTGCCTTTCCTCCTTTTCCACTAAGGCCCATGAGGCCCATTATGCTCCCGGGGGGTTCCGGTAACCTCCCGGTACTCCGGTAAATTCCCGTTTTCACTCGGAACCATTCCGAAGTCCAAACATAGGCTTCCAATATATCAATCTTTACGTCTCGACCATTTCGAGACTCCTCGTCATGTCCGTGATCACATCCGGGACTCCGAACTCCTTCGGTACATCAAAATACACAAACTCATAATAACCGTCATCGAAACCTTAAGCGTGCGGACCCTACGGTTCGAGAACAATGTAGACATGACCGAGACACGTCTCCAGTCAATAACCAATAGCGGGACCTGGATGCCCATATTGGTTCCTACATATTCTACGAAGATCTTTATCGGTCAGACCGCATAACAACATACGTTAGTTCCCTTTGTCATCGGTATGTTACTTACCCGAGATTCGATCGTCGGTATCCAATACCTAGTTCAATCTCGTTACCGGTAAGTCTCTTTACTCGTTCTGTAATACATCATCTCACAACTAACTCATTAGTTGCAGTGCTTGCAAGGCTTATGTGATGTGCATTACCGAGAGGGCCCAGAGATACCTCTCCGACTATCGGAGTGACAAATCCTAATCTCGAAATACGCCAACCCAACATCTACTTTTGGAGACACCTGTAGTACTCCTTTATAATCACCCAGTTACGTTGTGACGTTTGGTAGCACCCAAAGTGTTCTTCCGGCAGACGGGAGTTGCATAATCTCATAGTCATAGGAACATGTATAAGTTATGGATGAAAGCAATAGCAACACACTAAACGATCAGGTGCTAAGCTAATAGGAATGGGTCATGTCAATCAGATCATTCAACTAATGATGTGACCTCGTTAATCAAATAACAACTCCTTTGTCTATGGTTAGGAAACTTAACCATCTTTGATTAACGAGCTAGTCAAGTAGAGGCATACTAGTGACACTCTGTTTGTCTATGTATTCACACATGTATTATGTTTCCAGTTAATACAATTCTAGCATGAATAATAAACATTTATCATGAAATAAGGAAATAAATAATAACTTTATTATTGCCTCTAGGGCATATTTCCTTCAGTTCATTGCATGCAATGCTATTAATTAGCAAATAAACATTGGTGACCCCAGGAGGAAACGGTGCTAAGCACGTGGACCTATGCAGAATGAGTATCAACCAATGGATAATGGAGTTTAATTGTTAAACAATAGCAATTTTGTCTCATGCAAGAGCCTGGCTAGTACTCCAAGGAACCGCACCACGCGAGCGTTCACAACTGCCACATTCGGGTTGCGCTTGGCTCTTCGCCTCTTCGAGAAGACGAACAATGCTGTTACTCCTACTTCTACAGTATCGAATCCACTGCTGCATATCCGTCCACCTCGTGCGGGAGGGATAGCGTGTAGCGAAAGCTTCTACTTACTGCTCCTGCCTTTGCGTCTATGACAGGTGGGCCCAACAGGTGGTTGGCCCTCCTGTCATGCAGCCAAAGGCAGGTGCAGTTAAGGCACCGGAGCTCAGTCCGCGAGGGAGAGGGCGTTGTAGTAATCAAATTTCTCGGTCTTGTACGAGTTGACGCGACACGTCAAAGCACTGCACTCGATATAAGTCTTTTTACACATTTCAAATGGGCTACTTCGTATGTGAGTAGACATATTCTGCTTCGTATGTAGTCACTTGTTGCAATCTCTAAAAATACTTATATTTGGAAACGGAGGGAGTACAACGCATGCATGCATGCCGTGACTTTCCTTTTGATACTTGCATGTGTTGATTTGATGCACCTTGCCAAATTTTGACTATAAATTTAACTAACCAAATTTTCATGCATGTCACAAAAAATTACGGGGCTGTTTGGATTGTGACTATGTTTGTCTTATGTTGCCACATTATTTTTCCCACACTTGCCACACTTGCCTAACCTGAGTTGCTCAAATTTTTAGACACACTTTGGCTTGCCTAAGGGAATCTTGCCACAATTTTTGTGTCTATGACATGTGGGGTTCACTGCTAATAAAAACATTATTGTCTTAGGTGTGGCTAATAAAAAGACTTATATTTAGGAACGGAGGGAGTAGAAAATATAAATAATAATGCATGTTGGGGCAACCCACGTTTCCACTAATTTTAGCCGTGGGCTTGTTCACAATTTTTACGAGGGGGTGGTTGTTCATTTAATGGAGGGACTTGTAGTACCAGACTTGATAGATACAAAGTGCGACCTGGCACACCGTAACACCACTTGGAACAAGCGGGTAGCTATCTCAAAAAACAATCAACAACTAAAAAAACGCGACCTGGCATGTAGTAGTACACAATTTTAAACGATTGTTTTGATGGAGTGAAAAAGGAAAACTACCCCCCTACGTATATATAGGCCAGAGCCTCTGCGCTTGCTTGCTAGGGTTGCTCTATTCACACACTCTCATCCTCTCCAGATCTAAACAAGATAGGGGTAGTAACACTGTCTTTCTCCCTTCAAAAAACACTGGCTTTCTATCCTCACCGCTGGTTACAGATCCAGACGTATCCCCCTCCGCCGGTGAAGGGGAGGAGGGGCAGCATTTAGGCCGTCGTCGACAGCGAGGGAGGAGACCCACTGCCGGCCGCACCGTTATCTCTGGCCGAGCGCCGGCGCGGGAGGTCCTCCGATCCCTTCGTCGTTGCCTGTGGGCAGATCCGGCCTCCCGCCACCCACCTATCCACATCCCGACGACCTTCAGGTATATCTTCGAAACCGCCTTAGCTCTACTTCCCCAGCTCGCTACGTCGCTGCATGTGCATCATTTTCTACCTCTTAGCCCCTCTCGATCGGATGGTCCAACGTCACATATTTTTTCTTCTATTGTTAGAGGTAAAGCTACTTCATGGAGTCGAATCTTGTACTACTTGGTTCAAACAAGAAATAAAGTGGGGGTGGGGGAATTTAGTATGTACATCGGACTTGGTACAAACAGGAAGGAAAGGGGGTGAAAGTAGTACAGACTGGTCATCCAACCGGTCTCTTGGTCGAAAAGGGAAATATAGGGGTAACGCTGTACACAGTGGTATGACCAGGACTAGATTTGCTATCCACACATAGGAGTAGGTGGTTACAGTGAACAAAAATGGGACCAACCCAGATATGTTTCTTGGATGTTTGTTTCTCGGGGCAACAAACTATGAATCACCACTTTATGCCCCTGTTTACGTACATGGTGCTGGACTGCTGGTGCACCCACTGTCCCATGCCCTTATACCAAATATTTAGGCTCCATTCGGAATAAAGGGGCAGAAAACATAGGTCTTGATGAAAATAGAGGAATAGGAAAGGAATGTAGGTATAAAACTATGGAACAGCAAACCGGAGGAAACTCTCAAGAGAATGTGTTCGGATGGACTACGAAATGTACAGATTTGGTTTTTTAGAGTAGCATGCTTGGCAGTATGAGATGCTATTTGTTTATTCAGCTGCACAGTGACTACTCTTGTCCTCACCTCACGTACCACACATAGGTTGATTTTTTTATTTCGGCAACACAGCACAGCAACCTGTCTAACACATGGCAGCGAGCGCCTGCCTCGGGCTTCCGCCCAAAAAATGAGCAGCGCGTGGATGTTTCTAATCCTATGGAATCAGTACTACTAGACCAGCTTTCCTATGAAATACTATTCACCTTTCCCGTGTTCCGAACGGTTGGAAGGGAAAGAATATAGTAGGAATTGTGTTCCCACGAAAATCCTGCACCAAACCTGTGAACCGAATGCAGCCTTAGTTGTTCTTAATCTAATGTCCCTGGTAAAAGTGAAGCCATGCCACTATTATAAGCCATGACAAGTTTAGCCAAATGTTTTTGCCTGTAATTGTTTGAGACTCTGACTGTTTCCTCTGTGCCTTTTTGTGCAAACAGGGATGTCCAATTCACTTGGTTGCTGTTGTGACCTTTTGGTGCACTGCACAAAACTCTTCTTAAAAGAAGTGACTTTTGTGCTGTTTAACTGGAATGTCGGAATGGAACAGGTTGTTCATTTTGGTGGAACTGCACAAAGGGAGATCTGTGTTCCAATCCTCATCATCCATATTGGCGCCATAACCTTCCTTTAGGTAAGAATGATATTTAATGCATGTGTTCATCTCTATTTTCCGACTGCCATGAGAAAATAATGTTGTTTTTTACTAGTACACTTGTACTCCCTCACTGACAAAACCAATTCTGAATTAGAAGGCCAATCATGTACTTGGTTTCACCAACTGGTGAGGAGAAAGAGAAACAGAGCATGAAGAGGAAGAAGAAGAAGAATAAACAGTGCCAAGGCGATCTTGCTGAAGCCAGAGGCCTCAGTCGAGGCCATTCAAGGGCTCCGGCAACGACTACCTTACATGTGAGACGATCCTCCACGAAGCCCTTCCACTTCTGCTGTCTCACTTAATTAATTAGGAGTACTTAAGTACCACTAATTTATTACTGCCTAATTTTCCTGTTGGAGTTAAACAAATCTTTAGTAGGACCCTATGTTGAATAATGTACGTGTGTATGTTTGTCTATGGAGGTGAATCATGTTGTGGAGCAGGGAGGGAATACTATTAGTGTCATGACATAATAGTGCTATTGTTTTGCATGTCAATTTATTGCCATTGGTTCAATGAGGCAATGTTTTGTGTATTGTCCATCATGAATTTGATGCTACTGTTTGAGTAATATGCTAATGTCTTCCTATCCTTTCTCACTAAGCTAATGCAGGTTTCACCTTGTTCCTACTTGTGCAAACAGGGATCATGTTGTGCCAATCATACATTTTAGTGGAACTACACAAGACAATACAATGAACTGTATCCCAGCCAGTGCTTTAACTCTGCTGGAAGTTCTTGATAATCTTTCGATATAATCTCAACACTGGTAAACAAGAGTGATTTCAACCATACATTTGAAGTGCACAAAAATATATACTATTGTGTGATTCCAGTGAGTGCTTTATCATCTCTTATGGGACTACATGAATAAGCTTTTTTCCCAGGTTGGTACGGGCCTAAGGCCTTCATCCATATTAGTTTGCTGTCATCTCTATTTGTATCGTGCTACTGTCATGAGAAACTCCTTTATCTTTGCACGTTAAAGTTTTGCAACCTATGATAAATGGCAATGCTTTGAGTGTTGAGTTGAGCTAATTGGCACTGATTAAATAAACAAATACCTCTCTTTAAGCAAGACTACTATGTTGCTAACTTTACCCATTAAGATAATGAGGGTGCTTCTATTTGTTAGTGTATGTTTCATCAACTAGTCCCACTATTACAGTAATCTCACTCTCTCAATATATATGCCAACAGGGATGCTCGATTTTGGTGGAACTGCACAAAAACTTTGGGTGCTTCATTGCCTCGACAGCATCCGTCCTTTCCTATTAGTCGCTAATCTCTGCTTGCTTTCTTCCTTTGCTGTCAGTCGCTTGGCTTTTCTTGGCTTCCAGTCAAAGGAAATAGTAATTGATATGCTACCTCACACAGGTTGGTACTGGTCTTTATCCTGATTATTGTGCCTGCATATGTATTGGTAATTCGGTATTGTGCTACTATTTGCCGATTTCATAAAGGAGTAATTTGGAGCCTGAACTCGTAGGCAAATCATTACATCGGGTGATTTCAGTAGAACTGCACAAAATGATCAGATGGACAGGTACTTATGCTGCTGCTATGTACTCCAAAGTTCACTCAGACAAGCATTGATGTTGACAAGAAGTGCCTATATTCATTCGAGTATCAACCGACGTCAACCAATTGTCAAACTCCAAGTATTAGGAGAGTGAACACCAAAAATATTGCTTGGTGCATAGCCCAGAAAAACGCAGTCCAGTCTTTGGTCCCAACTTGTGCCTTTTGGTTATCGGCACATATGGTAGCGAACTATATGGCATGGAGTCTAAAGATTCCAGACAAGTTGGTTGACGCGTATATTCATCTGGCACTTAATCAGTCTGCATGCCAAGGATGCTCCATTTCAGTTGAACTGCACAAAAAATTTGGGTGGTTCATTTTCTCAACCGCCTCCTTTCTCGTCTGCAATGTAGAATTTTGGCGAGATACATGACCAAGATGAGCTAGTAAAGTAGTTGGATGAAAGTAGTGGCCAAGTTGCTCAAACCTCCCTTGGCACGAGGCCACTATTTGAGGATAAACCTACAAGCAAAGTTCAGATTGTCTGTGCTGCCTCTTATGTACTCGAAAGTTTACTCGTACAAGAACTAATTTTAGCAAGAAGTACCTCCGATTGAACACCAATTACCAGTCTGTAACCTAGGTAATTAAAGTTCGTCCATGGATCATATTGGCTGTGATCTCAATCATTTGGATGCATAAACATACTAAACATGTGTATATCTGAATCTTTTTGTGAATTATGTATGAATATTGTCGTGTGATCTATCAATCATTTGGATGCATAGATATGCTGTGCTTGTGTATATATGAATCTTTTGAGTTATTGATAGTGAATGTTGGCTATGAATATGAACGTGTCCTGTGAACCTGAGTTTGATATGAATGTTTACCTTTTCTGTTGTATTTGTGTGTGAACTTGTTAGTATGCCTACTGTGGGGTATAAAACGCAGGTCTCTTATAAAAGTAATGCTATGTCCAATTTATGTTTTCCCTTCTAACCACATTATATATATTTATATTATTACTATTATCGTATATTTTATAGAGACTTAGATATACATTATAACAACATCCCACATGTTATTAACTTATAAAAGTAAATGTTTAACGGAAGTTGGCAAGGAAAATCCTGGTGATTGCGTCAAAAGCTTGCGAAGATTTTAAGGACCAATTTAATAATAACGCGCTCATTTTTATTTTGAGTAATAACTCGCTAATTTATTAATTATATATATAAAAATGTGCCTCTCCGGTTTATTCTTTGATATTAATTGCTCCTTCTGACATAACATTATATATATAACGAGCCCACCTAATACGTGTATTTCAAGGAAGTGCAAATGGGCTGGGATTTCTTAGAAAATATAAATGGGCCTGATTGACGCGAAATTATTTGTTCACCCAACCCAGCAAATGGACTGTACATTCTAGAAAACATGGGTTAAATATATACCACATTTTTGCAGGCTGACATGTGGGCCAATAGGTCGAAGCCTACGCAGGGCGTTGTCAACTTGGTCAACAAATGATTGTGTCATCCACAACCATTGGATTTATATCGAACGGCCGGCCTGCACCTTCAATCTCTCGTCTTCTTCCTCCAGCGTCGCTGGGACCGCCTGGTCCGGCCTCCGGCGGCTAGCGGCTCTGCTTAGCACGCATCGCTGCGAAGCGCTACCCCACCGCCGTCCAGGCTATCCCTCCACCCCTCGACACCTCATGTTATTCACCACAGACTATAGCTCCATGCCGCAACATAACCAGTTATAACCCTTCTCCTCCTCTTAATCTGCGACTCCACTGCCGCGTTTTCCCATCTCCGAGTCGTTCCCGTCCGGGGCCTCGCCACCGTCCACCGCCTCGCTGCATTCGGTGCGGCATGGTCAACAAACAAGAGTCATCGGAAGAGGACTATACGTGGAAAGCCTGACGGCTGGGACCCACGAGTTCCATGGTCGCACGCAAGGAAAGTTCCTCCTTATTAAGCTGAAAAAATGTTTCCTCCACCTAACAGCTGGGACCCACCGGCTGTATCTTCGCACGGAAGGAAGTGCCTCCTTGTTTTGTGAAAAAAATTATTCATCCCGTTGACAGCTGGGACCCGTTAGATTTGGTGACTGACTTGTGGGCCTACTAAGCGGACATGTACGCACGGCTTTGTCAACTTAATCAACAAATGATTCTAGCAGCTGGACCGTTGGATGTTAATCCAACAGCCGTGCTCCTTCTTTAACCTCTGTTCTTGCTCCTGTCTCCCGTGGGCGGCACCGCGGCTGTGCTGCCGCGCACCCGAACCAGCGAAGTTTCCCACTCCTCTCCATCTGCGACTCCACTACCCCGTCTTCCCCATCTCTGGGTCGTTCTAGTCTGGGTGCGCTTGACACGGTGTGGTCAACATGGTCAACAACCGAGAGTCATCGGAAGATGACTGTACATGAGAAGCTAACAGTGGGGACGCACCACGCCCATGGACGCATGCATGCAATGGAACGCAGTGAGGTCAACGTGGTCAAGGAACGAATTCCATCGGAAGTATACTGTATGTGGAGAGTCTCAGCTGGGTCCACGGCCGCAGCAAGTAAGTGCCTGCTTATTACGCGGAAAATAATGATTCCTCCAACTGACAGCAGGGACCCACTGGACGGGCCACCATCTTTTGTGAAAAAACATTTGCCCCCTGACTGCTGGGACCCACCTGACGGGCCACTGTATTTCGCGAAAAAAACATCCCCCCCGCTGTCAGCTCGGACCCACCGGAAGTGCCTACTTATTACGCACAAAAAAATGAATACTCCCCCGGCTAGCTGGGACCCACCTTGGTGGGAGGCTGACTTGTGGGCCTACTAAGTAGACGGGGATGAAGGGCTTTGTCAACTTAGTCAATATGAACGATTCTAGCTCCAGTGACCGTACGATGTCCATCCAACGGCCGTAATGCTTCTTCAACCTCTGGTCTTCTTGCTCCAGCCGCCTAAAGCAGCGCCGGTCGTGCCGCATGCTCGTGCCTTCTGTGGCCGGCTGTGCTGCCGCGGAGGCCTCACCGCCCCTACTATTCCCACCGCTGGCCAGGCCCTGCGGCGATGACAGCCTCACACCGCAGCCGAACTAGTGAACCCTCGTACTCCTCTCCGCGCGGGCTTCCACTGCCGCATCTTCCCCGGCTCCGCGTCGTCCCCTTCCTAGGCCTCACCGTCGTCCACCGCCGTGGTGCTCTCCGCGCGGCGTGGTCAACGTGGTCAAGGTACGACTTCCATCGAAAGAGTACTGTACGTGGAGAGGCTGACAGCTGGGTCCACGGCCACAGCCCAGTTTTTTTGTGACTTGCCAAGTAAGTCGCTTTGTCAGGCCTGTTGGGCTACAAATCTTTCAAGACGAGGAGAGCTTTCATTCGGCTGGCCGAGAAAATGGCCCATCAGTAACGAGAAATGGGTTGTACATTTTTAAAACACATCAAACCAGCAATTAGTTTCAAATATCTTTTTTTTCATTTCGAGATTTTAAATTACATTAATTTTTATGCGTGGAGAATTTGTTGGATTTTATATTGATATACATTTATTTTTAAAATCAGTTTGAATGTGAGTCGAAATTTCGGGATTAAAAACAGTTCGGACCGCATATGCAAAATTTCGTATAATTTTTTAACTATGGCCACAATATGGGCTGTAATGCTAACAAAAAGAATATGGGCTCCAAAAAAACCTTAATAATTAGCAAATGGGCTATAAATTATTAGAAATAATGGCAGATGGGCTGTATGCTGTTTTCCACAGATTTGAGGCTTTCCTTAAAAAAAGGTTGACGCACAAGCAGTGACTCTTGGATGGCCATCCAACGGCCGTTGTGCTTCTTCAAACTCTGCTCTTCCTGCTCCAGCCGCTCAAACAAGCGCCGGCGGGACTGCCTGCTCCCTCCTCCCCGCGGCCGGCTTTGCTGCCGCGCAGGCCTCACCGCCCCACCGTACTGCCATCGCTGGCCTAGCCATCCCTCTACTCACCCACACCTGCTGTTATTCTCCGGCGACGGCAGACGAACCAGTAAACCTTCGTACAGTCGTACTCCCCTCCGCGTGGGAAACAACTGCCGAGACTTCCCCGCATCCGTGTCGTTCCCTTCCTAGGCCTCGCCGTCGTCCACCGCCCTGGTGCTCTCGGCACGGCCTGGTCAATGTGGTCAACGATCGACATGCATCTGAAGTGGACCGTACGTGGAGAGGCCGACAGCTGGGTCCACGGCCGCACGCAAGGAAATGCCTCCTTATTACGCGCAAAATAATGATTCCTCCACCTAACTTCAGGGACCCACCGAAAGGGCCTCTATATTTCGCGAAAAAAACGTTACCGCTGTTGACAGCTCGGACCCACCAGCTATATCTTCGCACGCAAGGAAGTGCCTCCTTATTACGCACAAAAAAATGAATACTCCCCCTGTTAGCTGGGATGCAGTATAGTGGCAGGCTGACTTGTGGGCCTACTAAGTTGACGGGGACGGAGGGCTTTGTCAACTTAGTCAATATGCACGATTCTAGCTGCAGTGACCGTTTGATGCCCATCCAACGGCCGTAGTGCTTCTTCAACCTCTGGTCTTCTTGCTCCAGCCGCCCAAACCAGCGCCGGTCGTGCCTCGTGCTCCTGCCTCCCGTGGCCGGCGGCGATGCGGCGGAGGCCTCACTGCCCCCTACTACTCCCACCGCTGGCCAGGCCATCCCTCTACTCGCCCACACCCCCCATTATTCTGTGGCGATGATAGCCTCACACCACAGCGAACCAGTGAACCCTCGTACTCCTCTATGCGTGGGCATCCACTGCCGCGTCTTCCCCAGCTCCGCATCGTCCCCTTCCTAGGCCTCGCCGTCGTCCACCGCCCTGGTGCTCTCGGCGCGGCATGGTCAACATGGTCCAGGAACGGCTTCCATCGGATGTGGACTATACGTGAAGAGGCTGACAGCTGGGTCCATGGCCGCAGCAAGGAAGTGCCTCCTTATTACGTGCAAAATAATTATTCTTCCACCTGACAGCGGGGACCCACCGGACGGGCCACCATATTTCGTGAAAAAAACATTTCCCCCTGACTGATGGGACCCACCAGCTACACCTTCGCACGCGAGGAAGTGCGTCCGGGCAAAAAAAAAAAACAAAACGATTCGCCCCCCTGACTGCTGGGACCCACCAGCTACATCTTCGCAGGCAAGGAAGTGCCTGACAGTCGGGACTCACCTGGTCGACGTGTACGTAGCGTTGTCATTCTGGTCGCGAACGTGTACGTACATACTGGCCGATGTAGAGGCGCGCACGTGTCGAAGTAGAGGCACGCACGTGTCGTAGTAGAGGCGCGCACGTAGCATGTACACGTACGTACAGCGGCCAGGGTGCAAGAAAGAAAATACGGCCACATATGTGTACATCACTACAAAAAAATACACTTTCGTGATGATACGTGTTTGTCACAGTATGTCACATTTTTTGTCATGCATGTACATCCATGACAAATTTATGACAGAATCAAGATAGTCATACCTATGTTATCGTAGAAGTGTTCCATGACATTACCAAAATTATCATCACGGAAGTGTCCACTTCCATGACGATAAATCGCGTGTCACAGAAGTGCTTTCGTCAAGGGTGATCGACACGTGGCATCCACCGTAACGGAATGCGATTAAGCTATCGGGTCGGGTTTTAGATCCGATAACCCGTTAACAGCCTCGACCAACGGGAAATTTCCACGTGTAAAATTCTTATTGGCCGGACAAAACACGTGTCAGCTAGCCAATGGGTCAGATAGGCGCCTATGATACGTCGACACGTGGCACGACCCAACAGAGGCCCATTCCTGTGAAAAGGCCGGCCCGTTTGACTTGGTCAAAAGTTGGCGGGCCGGCCCATGGAAAGCCTGTTAACGGCCTGTTCGCATATAGCCCATTTACAGCCCGCTAACCCAAGGCCCGTTACGCCCTATCCGAATTAGGCCCAGTAGTGTCATCTGGGCCATCCAATATGATTCCAGCTCGTTTTCACTTCTGGCCCATGTATGGCCCATGACGTCTTTCGGCCCATATGAGGCCCTTTGTAACTCTTGGCCCATTAGCGGCCCGTGCTGAAACTGGCCCGTAATGAACAGTGTATTACTTTACACCCATTAACGGCCCGTGGTGAAACTGGCCCGTAATGAACGGTGTATCACTTTATACCCATTAACGGCCCGTTATTCCTTTGGGCCGTTTCCAGCCCAAGTTAACTTTCGGCCTTCTGAGGGCTCATTTATTCTTGGGCTCATTTGCAGCATTCGGTTACTTACGACCCGTTACTGTCATTTCTGCTTGTGGGCCAAATTCAGCCCGTCGTTACAGGCGGCCCATTTGTGGACCGTTAGTCTGTTGGGCCATTTTCATAGCATCATCAAATACGGCCTATTAACGGCCCGTTATGGTCGGCCCATAAAACGTACGATTTCCAATAAAGGCCCGTCTACGGCCCATTAAAGGCCCGTACAAGACCCATAAATGAGTCGGCGGCCCATGGATCCTACGAGACGTACAAGGCCCATGGATCCTACGAGACGTACAAGGCCCATGGATCCTACGAGACGTAGAAGGCCCATGGATCCTATGAGACGTAGAAGGCCCATCGATCCGACGGCCCGTGAAGGGCCATGGTCGAGCGAGTTGGCCCCCGTTCGAACGATATAGCATATTCAAAGAATTATCCTACTCAATACTATCACCTATAAAAAGCATACACTATTACAACAAAGAGATCAAGTCATAGAAAGGTAGAATAATCCTACACTATACAATAAAGAAATTACAGCCGATTATACCCACTGGGCATTATGGTTCGGCACAGTTGATAATAAAGCATACACAAACAGCAAATTACATACACTGGGCAAATACAGCTCATACATCATGGACGCGCATCAACTTAACTCCATTTGAACTATAATCTCTTCAGAAAATAGGATTGGCCAGATTTAGATAGCACAAATTTCAGTCTGCAAAATCTCCAATTCCTTCATGGTTACCTCAGTGTCTTGTTTCATTTTTTGACTCCTCCATCTAATACCTGCATGTCCAATCTCAACTTGTTGATTATACGTTAACAATCATGTACACGTTGTCTTGCCACCTCTAGTTGATGCTCGAGAACATCAGCACATTCCAATTCCAATCCATAATCATTCGGTAACGGCCATGCCGCACTGCCCGCAGATCTTTGTGTTGATGTCACTTCATCCTGAAATGTTTCTGTAAGTACACATGACTAGGGCAAAAATATAGTTACAACAGTGAAGCGAACAAGACACTATTTTGTACTACATGGAAAAACAGGACTAACAATAATGTTACACGTCACTTTCAAAAAAAATGTTACCCGTCATGAAGCATAAGCAGGTGATATTTTAAAAATTATAAAAAAGATAGTCTGTGCAGCCTACATACAGAAATCCCTCTTAGCTCACAGAGGAGCATGATGTTGGGGCCCAATCGAAAACACAGACAAGTTACAAATTTAGACAACACGTTGCGTATAAGTAAGCAAGCAGTTGGCCATTATTTGCCTCAATTAAAGTCCTAGGGAGCATAATGAACAGCAGAGGGTTTCATACAAACATACTACAATAGGCAAAACTATGCAATCATTAGCGTAGTATAAACTAGATTGTGAGCCTCATGCAATAAGAGTTGGTTAATAGACTTCAAAGCTTCAGGCACACTTCGGCAAAGTAATTAAATGGTAAGGCCTTTAATTATGTCAACTAATAGTGATACAAGTATCGAACATCAGGCATGATTATTTGGGCATCTCATTAACTGAGGACAAATAAAGCAATTGCAAAGAGAAAATTAACTATGCCTGAAACAAACAAGGAATTGAACTGTTGAGTTGCATACAGTGACTTACCTTAGCAGGTTGAAGAGGCTCAGCGAAGCTCCTACTTCTCTTGCAAGACTCCTTCCTAACATCTTGTACTTGGAAATCCTCAATCTTATCTTCATTGCACCCCCTCTACAAGGTGACACAAACTAGTTACTCGTCTCCTTGGAAGATAAATATGCATACTTTCCAGTCTGTGAACACAAAAGGATGAGATTATAACAAAACAACACCACATAATGAAACATGCCGCATCTCTTGCACTTTCACACAATGAAATGAGCATTTACTATGTCTGCACTACGTAAAAACTAGGCATACCTTCGAACTGGATCTCCAGGTACTCTTGGAGAGCCTACTGTAGTGTACAGCCAAACCTTTATGTCACCTATGAGTTAGACAAGGCCCCACTATAGCAGCCCTAAGTGTTTAAATCGTTGACAAGATCTGTTAGAGTGTTAGGTCAAGAACATCAAGTAATCAAAGCAAACAGTCCTAGTATGCCTGGCTGATGCAAACAAGCAATTGAACAGATGTGTGAGCAAATCTTACATATCAAGAAAAGAAGCAAAGAAGGAGGCTTAAAGACCATCACTTGACTGATCAGATTTAAGGGGCATTTAAACATCATGTGCAACGTATGAACTAACATAAACATTGCATATTCCAGATTCTACAATGGAATGCACATGTATTAGGTTATGCCATGTATGATGATGCCTAAATGTACAGATAGCAGGCAGGAGTGATTCATCATTGCACGCATAATTGAATTGCAGGTTAAGGGCCAGTTCGATTTTGCCTTTTCAGGGCATATTGTCAAAATAAGCCATAAAAGATGTAAAGAAGTCATTTTTGAGTTATGGGCTTGGGCTTAACTAATTTCGCTTTGGAGGGGGGTGTTTCGGGTAGAACCTCACTAAAAATTGAAGGGAAGGGGAATAGTGAAATGACTCTGTTGTCTGCCTATATTACACTCAAAATGCAACTGCTGACGCCCGTGTCACACCTGACCCTCAAGTAAAAACAAACATGCAAGCATTCATTGCCCTGCCCGCTTGCATCTCCTCTCTCCTTTCCCTCTACCTCGATCCCCTGCCTGCAGCACTAGGGTTCCTCCAGCGAGCCATCGCCACTGGTCCCATCTGGCCTGGTCCTCGACGATGCTATGTCCAGCTAGGCTACATGGCCGGCGGGTAGGGGCAAATCTCCCTGGCTGCTCCTCCCTCTGGCGCCGCCCCTCATTCTCATGGTCTCCAGCAGCTGCTCCACTATGGTTCGTCCAATGCACTACTCCGGCGGGCGCTGCACAACTACGGCTGATGCAACACTGCGGCAGAAGGCACCTTATTCCCCCTCCCCTCCTCCCAGGCCATGGCCTTGAGGTGCTGTTGAAGGATGAGCTCATCCAACAAGGTGAGGATCTCCTCTGATTTTTTGCCAAATTTTCATTCTGATCCACTATATGATGAATTGCTATGAGTCTGCTGCTGCTATATGATGCATTGCTATGAGCTGCTCCTGCTGCTGCTATATGATGAATTGCTATGAGTTGCTGCTGCTGTATGATGAGTTGCTATGAGCTGCTGCTGCTATATGATGAATTGCTATGAGCTGTTGCTATTGCTATATGATGAGTTGCTACAAGCTGCTCCTGCTGCTGCTATATGATGAATTGCTATGAGCTGCTCCTACCGCTGCTGTATGATGAATTGCTATGAGCTGCTGCTGGTATATGATGAATTGCAGACTCCTGTTGCTGTATGATGAGTTGCTACGAGCTGCTGCTGCTGCTATATGATGCTTTCAGGTGGTGCTGCTATACGATAATAACCAGCCACTTGGACCATCGAATTTCAATAAATAATTGTTTTTCATTTAAATGTGGGTCATGCATTCTTTGTTTAAATTAGGCAATGGGATCTCTATGGAAAACATTGACCAAAGTAGATTGTGCCAAGTAGATGGTATCTTTGTATTTGCATTTTGAGCAAATAGTGATGGTTTGTTTTCCTATCGTATTAATTACTGCACTGGGTTCAATTTGTGATGTTTGCAAGTCAAATTAATTTCCATATGGGCAGCAAAATGAAAAAAATATAATGCAATCTAGACTTTCCACTAATCATACCAAAGATAAGCTGAAAACGCAAAGAAAAGAACTGGTTGGCTTATTACATGGAGCTTATATTCACAGGTGCTTATTTTCTTAGGATAACTCATAGTAACTGTCCCTAAGAAACTTGGCTAATAGAACTGGCATACAAATAACATGTCACGATGATTTCAATGGAGGAGTGACGTACCATAGCACACTGTATAGGCTCACCGCTGCCTCTCCTTTTTTTGCGATGTTCCATGAAATTGCCACATAGATCTTGTACTTTTTCATTGTGTAACCCTATCTGCAAGTTGACACGGCTAATTCAAACATCTCTACATGATACTACATTGCATATCCCTTGCGCATATTTAAACCACCAATTAACGATTGTGTGCGTACCATAAACTAGCCATGACTCTGTATGCTGGACTAGCAGACACTCTAAGGGAGCCTAATGTAGTGCACTGGAATTCCTACATGCCACCTACGATTTTGTGTAATGTACTGCCCCTGTTCCTAAATATATGTCTTTGTAGAGATTCCAGTATGGACCACATACAGATGTATATAGATGGATTTTCGAGTGTAGATTCACTCATTTTGCTCTGTATGTAGCCTATAGTGGAATCTCTAGAAAGACTTATATTTAGGAACGAAGGTACGAGGTAGTATCATGTATGACATCTACATATCTAATTTAGCAGCCAATAGTAGAAATCATTGTCTGCACAAAGGGATTACTGGTCGAAAATCCTAGCAAAGCACGCTGGCAGGCACATAACAATACAAGAGAGAGAGACGCGCTTACAAGATCATAGCAATGCCTCAGTCCAGGATCTTGGTTGGCCAAGCTGTTAGATCCAAAAGAAACATCGTCCTTGTAGTTTTTGCCAGCTGCATAACAGGTAACAGTGACCGGTTAGTATATTTGAAGTACATCGGGCAGGTGATGCTGGACAGGTTTAAAGGTGACAAGTACCTAGGCCGTGGCGGGTGCTTGGCATCTCTCCAGACGGTGGGAATCAGGTTAGAAACGTCGAGGGTGATGACGCTGCGCTGGCTGTCGGGGTCCGGTAAGGAGATCTAGAACCGTCGAGTAGGGTGTTTGTGGAGCAGCTCCGGTAGGGTGGACTACGGTGTGGGCGAAGCGGATCTGTGGCCGTGGACGAGGGCGTAGGTGAAGCTGTTCCGGTGGTTGGGTTAAAGATGGTGTCGACGACGTGGATCTGCGGCCGTGGACGGGGCGTCAGAAGCTACTCCGGTGGTTGGGTTAAGGATGGTGTCGACGATGCGGATCTGCGGCCGTGGATGGGGCGTCAGAAGCTGCTCCAGTGGTTGGGTTAAGGATGGTGTCGATGATGCGGATCTGCGGCCGTGGACGGGGCATTAGAAGCTGCTCTGGTGTTTGGGTTAAGCGTGGTGTCGACGATGTGGATCTGCGGTCGTGGACGGGGCGTTAGAAGCTGCTCCGGTAGGTTGGATGAGGGTGCGAGGAAGCGGATCTGAGGCCTTGGACTTGTGAGTTGGCAAAGCGGCGCCGATAGGGTTGAGAATGGTATGGTGTCGGTGAAGCGGCTCCGGTAGGGTTGATGAAGGTGTCGGCGAAGTGGCTCCGGTAGGGTTGAGGAGGTGTCGGCGAAGAGGATCAGAGGCCGTCGACGGGGGCGTCGGTGGGTCGGCTCCGGGGGGTGTGGACGAAGTGTCTTCGGTGGGGAGTACGAATGAGCCGCTGCAGATGCGCGGCGGTTGGCGAGAGTACCGGCGAAGCAGATCTGGCGCCGTGGACAAGGCCAGCACTGAATCGGCTGTGGTACAGTGGTGGATGAGCAGTCTACTTGTTTCTAGGGGAGGTGGGAGGGGTAGATGAGGCTGCAGAAGCATATTCGGCGAGGTGGACGCCGCTGGCAGTGAATGGGCTATGGTACGCTGGTGGATGAGCAGTCTAGGGTTTCGAGAGGGGAGGGAAGAAAGGGCGATGAAGTACGGACAGCGTGATGTAAGATGCTCTGGTGCTGTGGAGTTAGTCGTTTTTGCGGGAGGGGGAGAGGAAATGGGGGTGCCGTGTAGTGGGGGAACCAGAAGTTACCAAAGCAGCCCCGACCTATCATGTAGATGAGGGCAGTAGTGTAACTATTGGTCTCCGTGCACCAAGGACAAAAGGGGGATTTCGCATGCTAAAGAGTAAGGTGGCGGAAATTTTAGAAGGAGGCGGGAGATTTTGCCGCCCGCGGGATCGTTCGTATCCAGTTTCAACTAATTTTGGACCGTGCTAGCGGGAAGGTCATGCTAGACTGTGTACACGGGGCACACGTCAGCAGTTAATAACTGGTGTGAAGTCCACCCCAGAAAAAAAGACAATAACTCGGGATGATGCGCCGATAACTTGGACGTTCACACGGGCGCGGCCAATCGTACGGGTGTAGTGGCGCGTTCCCAAAAAAGGGATCAAACGCTCAACCTATGTATTTCTCGTGTAAATAGATAATTTAGTGCCATTGGTTATTTACTTTAAACATAATGCATTGATGTGTTAGTGTAGAGGCGCACAAAAAGAAATGGATATTGTAGTCAGCTACTTAAAAGTGTTACCTCATATGATTACATAGCCTCCATTTCATAAATTCCATACCCGTTGAATTCATATATGAATATTACATATATTACTTCAAAATAGAAACTTAAATCATCCAAGACTAATGAATTTGAATGCAAGAGTAACAATGGTGCATATACATGATAGCTACATTGGTTGTTTGAAGAAACATCACTGTAACTTTGGCATGCACAACTGAAAAGGTTTATTTAAATAGAAAAATGTGATATGTGAGTGTCCAATCTTTCTAGCGTTGAATCGATATTGTACCTTTGGCCACGATATGAAGTAGATATTGACTTATGTTCAAGCGATGCACGTCCACGATCGCTAGATAGTGATACGTGAATGAATTGTGCAATCTCTCTCACACGCATACATATCTCATTTCCCTGTGGGCATCGGAATCACACACGCGCACTTCGTGTATTTCTCTCCCTCCTTCAGTGTTAAATTCGTCTTTCTACCCCGTCCTACAAGTCTCTCACATAGAAACACACACGCTCTCTATGTCTAACACGCCCACCCCTTTAATTCTGCCCACCCACAGCCACTAATGTCTCAAAGTATAATAATGTCTCTCACACATAGGCTATCTACCTATCCCTTGATATAGCTAGATATGTGTCACACAAACTCCTTCTCCCTACTAGCAAGATGCCCATGCATTGCACGGAACATCAAGATGCATTTGTATGAGAAGTTTATCTCGTGGGCGTAAAGGATGAACGAGGGAATGCCTTATTTGCAAATGCGGAGAGGGGTGTGGGTATCTTTTTGCAAAATTGCCATAGTTTCCTTCCTGTCCGTCGGATATAAATCGGATGGCCTATATTGCAGGATGGCAGGAACACCATCATCACCAACTCTGATTTTTTTATAAGAGTAGAGATATGTGAGTGTCACTGCCCCCCCCCCCCCCACACACCCACACTTCCCAACACCGAAGGAGTAGGGTGACACCTCGATCTTGATACTAATCTATCGACTGGCTTCTATCTCAAACATACACACACACACACTACCCGACATCGAAGGAGTAGGGTGGCACATTGATCTTGATAATAATCTATCTACTCCTCTTTCAAACACACACACACACACACACTCACTAGTTGTGCCTCTGTGCCTACCGCGCACACTCTCGATACGTCTTTCTCTTCCTCCCCCCCAACAATGACAGCAGAAGGGTGACAACTCGATTTGATCATAATCTGTCAATTGGTTTCTCTCTCAAACATTGTGTCTCGGTGCCTCGCTCGGTAGCCCCCTCGATATGTAGACTTCTCACGCGCGCATAGCTGTAGTGACGATGATGCTGAACCCAGTGTGCCTTGTTTTTACCGGCCTCATGTGATAGTTTTCACCCTGTTTTCTGTTAATTAACAAGGCAACCTTTTCTTTGTTACTACTAGTGAATCTGAAATCATTCGGGGCAGACATAAAATATATCACTTCGACCCAATTATCGTAGCAACTATTTTAAAAGAAATTAGCTAGCTGCCCGTGCGTTGCACAGAACATCAAGATGCATTTGTATGAGTAGTTTATCTTGTGAGAGAAAAGGTTGAACGAGGGAAGGCCTTATTTGCGAACGTGGAGAGACGTGTGGGTATATTTTTGCAAAATTGCCATAGTTTCTTTCCTATCCGTTAGATATAAACCCGACGGCCTATATTGCAGGATGGCACGCACACCATCATCACCAACTCTGTTTTCTACTCCCTCCGTCCGAAAATACTTGTCATCAAAATGGATAAAAAGAGATGTATCTAAAACCAAAATACGTCTAGATACATTTCCTTTTATCCATTTTGATGACAAGTATTTCCGGATGGAAGGAGTATTTGTCTTTTTAGAGATTTCAACAAGTGACTATGACCGGACCTTACCAACATACTCAAAAAAGTAGTCCATAATTTTGATGTTACCCTCTTTTCTTGGCGGTGCAGTGCCATCTGGATACCTCATAAATAAATCAAGGACAAATCTGACCCCTTCCTGAAAAGACATACGGAGCAAAATGAGTGAATCTACACTCTAAAATATGTCTACATACACATCCGTATGTGGTAGTCCATTTGAAATCTGAAAAAGACAAATATTTAGGAACGAATGGAGTATATATAAGAGTAGACATGGAGATATATCTCCAGCATGGTCTACAACAAAAATGTGCTGGGCTGGTTAGCGCCGGATGCTCGCAACGCGATGACATGAGTTTGAATTCTGTCTTTTAACTTTATATTTTTATATTATATATTACGCTACTTATTTAATATATACTTCTTTCGCTACTGTACTGACAGTGGAACCCACAGAGTACTTAGAATACAAGATTAAGGATGGACTTGTTTCTTTTTAACTTTCTGTACGAAGCTGTAGCCACCCTGCAAGTCACGTGTACACTATCCATGCAATTAACTTTTTATAGAGGGACAATCATACAGGCAATTAACTCAAATGGATTGGATGTCACTCTATTATTTCCAGCATAAAGAGCATCTCCAACGGCAGCCGGCAAATTTCCTCCCGCTTCCTTAAGTGGAGGACGACATCAAACGCCAGCGGCATACATTTTTACAACTCTAACCAACCATATGAAATTCGTGCAAACACGGACTGATCTCATATAAGCATGAAGGATTTCGTATAAAAAAGCCAGATCTTCATATAAACATGATGGATTTCTGTCAGGACCCCAATTCCAAGTCACATCGATCTAGCCGGTAACACCTCATATCACTTTGCGGCCTCACGCACGGTATTCCCACGGGTGTCGCCTTACCATGGCCCGGGACCGTTTGCGCTTTTTGGCTCACGTATACGTTAGTGTCGCTAGCATCCATATGACAGAGAACCCGGGCCGACATGACTAGTCGTGAACCCAAAGTGGCACTAACTTACAGGGACAGGCATACATGAATCAACATCGAGCATGTCGGTCAGCAGCGTGCGAATCCGGGCTGTAGCACTGGGCTAATAGGACTCCGATGAATCGGGCTGTAGCAGGCTAGGCAGGACTCCGGATGTCACCGCGTGACATTTCTCTGAAGGGACAGACACAGGATCAAAGTGAATCACATGCCGGCTAGTCAAGTGTTCCGGAGCAGTAGTGCTGGGCTAGCAGGACTCCGGTGAACCGGGCTGTAGCGGACTACTATGGCTCATGGAAGCACAAGACTACATTTCCCCATAAGAGAGGCTACCAAGGATAAAGAACTAGGTTGTCGGATCCCACACATACCAAGCATTTCAATCATACACACAATATGCTCGATATGTGTAAATACAACATGGCATCACAACATAACTCTACGACTCAAGTATTTATTCATTAGGCTCCGAGGAGCCAAGTATTACAAACATGGGTCTCATGACCCCAACATACAGAGCATACAAACAACAAGCACATGCAGAAGCTTAACTTGTCTGAGTACAGACAACTACAAATGAAGAAGACTGAGAAGCCTGACTATCTACAAGACCCTCCCAAGGGTACCAGATCGTAGCTGAGGAAACAAGCTAAACGTCGAAGTCCACGCGGAAGTAATAGCAAGACTGAAGTCTCTATGCAAAAACATAAAATAGGCAAACGTGTGTACAAATGTACCCAACAAGACTTACATCAGAACTATCTACATATGCATCGGTATCAATAAAGGGGTGGTGGAGTTTGACTGCAGCAAGCCATCTTTGACTCGGTGGCTATCCTGAACTACGACTGCAAGTAACTCTTTTGAGGTGGCGCACAGGAGTCCACATATTCACCATATCAATACACCACTATGGGTCCGCTCCCGTCTCCCTACGAGAACGCCATCCATAGCACTCACGCTTATCTTCCGCATTTTAGAGTATCCACTTTCACTTGTCTATGAACTGTACAGGCAACCCAGAAGTCCTTTACCGCAGACACGGCTATTCGAATAGATGATATTAACCCTGCTGGGCTGTACTTCTTCACACAGGCTCTCGCCACTTACCACCATGTACACATCGTGTATCTCGGCAACCTTCAAGCGGAAGCCTGGCGAGGGAGTCGGCCACGACCTGACTAACCACACAAGTCTCTAGTCCAGGTTTATCGCCTATTCGGGTTCCATCCGCAAGGAGATCCGGCCGGGGTGTTGCTCACGACCCCAAACGATGTGAGCAGGGTTCCCAAGCCCACCATCCGGGTGCCACTTGGTACACCGTGCCACTGTGCCTAGTCTGTCCCAAGCCCACTTGTACCGGGTGCCACTTGGTAGACTACTAGCATTACCTACAAACACCAGAAACTAGTTGCAACTCCTGGACAGAGATCGAGTTGATTAATAAGTCGAGAGAGCTTGGAGCGCCCGGAGCCCAATGTGTGGTAGTAACTGTTCATGGATCACAAACACAGAACTCAGTTCCTGAGGACGGCTGCAATGAGACAACCCACCATGTACTCCTACATGGCCTCTCACCGCTACCTTTACCAAATCGTGTTCACACACTTAGCTCTCATCAGTAGGACATGTTCACCACATTCCAATTCATCCCTGATGAATCAGACCTGACTCAACTCTAAGCAGTAGCAGGCATGAAAAACAAGCATGAATGAGTAGGCACATCAGGGCTCAAACAACTCCTACTCATGCTAGTGGGTTTCATCTATTTACTGTGGTAATGACATGTCATGCAGAGGAAAAGGGATTCAACTACCGCAGCATGTAACAGTTGAAACGTTGTTGTCCTAATGCAGTAAAAGAGAGCAGGAGCGAGAGAGTGGGATTGTATCAGAATGAACAAGGGGGTTTTGCTTGCCTGGCACTTTTGAAGATAGTATAGCTCTTCATCGGTGTCATCGATCACATCATCGAAACAATGTCGACTGAGAGGGGACAATTATCGGCAAACAAGGAAGAACACAATCAATGCAATGCAACAATATGATGCATGGTCATGACATGGCAATATGTTGTGGTTTGGGCTAATGCAACTAGAAACCAAATTAAATGAAGTTGGTTTGAACCAAGGGTTCAAATTCAAACTCCATATGTGCTTATTTAAATGCCAATTATGCAAATTGCCATATACAGCAACCTTAGGTTGTTCAAACATGCATGCAAATGGTACAGATAGATAGATTGGACTTTTTTGAACATTTTCATATATAATTTGTTTGATTCTGAGTTGTGGTTGAATTTCTATGAATTTTAGAAGTTTTGGGCATTTTCTGGAATTTCCTGATTAAAAATAAATCCAGAAAATGTAATACTGCGTCAGGATGACGTCGGGGTGACGTCAGCTGGTCAAAGGCGCCAGCCCAGGTCAAACCTGACGGTTGGGACCCACATGTCGGTGTAATAACTAACTAATGGAGTTAGTTAGTGTTAGGTTAGCACTAACCTAGGTTAATTAGGGCCTGGGCCCACATGTCAGTGGCTCATCTAATTAACTAAGTTAATTTAACACTAATTAAACCTAACACTAATTAAGCAGGGACCTGGGCCCACATGTGAGGGACCCTAGGGAGGTCAAACCCCTGGTTAACGGGGTCAACCCCACCGGCGACTTGACGCCGGTGAGGCCAGCCGCGGCGGCGAGCCTCGGGTTTGCGTCTCCGGCGACCAAACGGCCTGCGGAGGGCATCTACGTGATGCGGACGCACATCTGCATCGAGTAGTGGTGGCGTTTGGGCCTGGGGTGGCCGGAGTTAACGGCGGCGAGCTGCTTTGCGGCCGCCGGAGTTCGGTGTGTAAGGCAGCTGCGGCTAGAGTAAGCGGGCGAGCAAAGCGAGTAGCAGGGCACCAACTACGTGCGTGTGCGAGTGTGTTGGATAGGTCATTGTGATTGAAAGGCCACCGGAGCATCACCGGCGATGAGCTCGGGTGGCGGCGGGTTTCTGTATCTGATGAATCGATGACTACGGCGAGAAATCGAGGCGGAGGAGAGGGGGGGTCGGTCAATGAGCTCACAGTGGAGACGTAGGGAAGGTCAGCGTGCTCGGGGAAGTCCTGGGGGCGACGAGACGGCGGCGGCGATCTCGGCTGGCCGTGGTTGGAGATGATGTTGTTGGCGTCGCTCTGGGGCTCTCCTCGTCGCGTGGCTTGGCAAGGAGGGGTGAGGACGAAGTAGCGGAGCTTCCTAGCGCGTTGGCAAGGCGTGGGGTGGCCGGTGGCCGTGGCTACGGCGAGCGGCGACGACAGACGCGCTCGGGCGTGCTATAGAGAGAGAGAGCAGGGGAAGGGAGAGTGAGCTGTGAGAGAGGGGAAGGACCAGGGGGGCTCGGGCGTCTTCGGGCGCCCGGTCGAGGACGGAGAAGGAAGCAGGAGGTGGCGGGGAGACGTGGCCGCGGTCGGCTGTGATGCGGGCACGCAGCAGCTCCTACTGGCAGGAGCTTGAAGAAGCTCATGGCGGTTGGCTGGTGGGATGGGCCGAGAGAATCTGGGCCAGGCTATAGGGAGGCCAGGTGAGGTTTCTGCCCATTTTTAACTTTCTGTTTTCTTTTCTTTTGATTAACATTCTGCCACTATTTAAAATCCAGAACAATTTCAAAACAGTGACAAAAACCCTTTGAATATTTTTATGTTGCTGGATGGACTTTTCCAATAGCACATAAAACATTTCAAAGTTATTTGAAACATATTCCATATATTATGAATATAATTCCAAATTCAAATACAATAATGATTTAAATTCAGTGCCCAAAATATTCCACAAAAATGTTCACCATTTTTGGTTTGGACTCAAAGCCTTGCCAAAAATATCAAACATTGATGAAGGCATTTTGGGTTCATTGAATGCAATTTTCAGTTGAACCTAGTTGATTTAATTTTGGTGCTAGGGTTTGGAACAATCCCCATTTCAATTTCACATAACTTTAGACATGATGCATGGATGCAATGCCACTATCTGCAACCAAAATATAGGGATGTGACAACTCACCCCCACTAAACAAGAATCTCGTCCCGAGATTCAAGACGTGAGGTAAGAAGACAGATGGGACACAAAGCCGACACGATCTTCATGATCCAATTGCCCTTCTCGAAGATGTTGATTCACTGCTCCAATTGATCTTGACGTCTTTGCTTTCGAGATCTTTGTCCAACACAGTGACGGCAGAAAAAACTCTACAGGAATAGATCTTCTCAAAGATCGAGCAACTCAAAACCAACTCAGAGAGTGAGACGTTGAAACATCTCATGAGCTGAGGCACTAACTCACGTCAAGTGGGAAGGAAGGAAACAGATGACGGAAGTTCAATTTGGTAGGCAAGAATTCCACGCTTGAGTAAGATGGTACAAGAGTTCAGAGTAGCGAGGAAATAATTGCCATGATTCCATAACAGGGCACCTTAGAGAAGGTGACTCATAGATATATTCCCTCAAGTGGCAAAAGAATTACTTTTGATACTGAGATCATTGGAACTCTTTATACCAGCCTAAGGCAATCACAAACGATCATTTGAAGGAGTTCGGAAGAATGACATACTCGAACTAGAATGGATAATGTGGACTACCTTGTTGAAGACAACGCAATAGATGATTTTTTTGCTTATCATCGGAAATAGATTGGACCCATGGTAAGCCTACTTTTGAAGATGACCCTGAATAACAATTACTAAAAGTGCAGACCATAGCACAATGGCACAATGGCAGGTGCAAGCTGGGAGCCAAATGCAAATGCTGGGAATGTTCCAACCATCATATCTGCCTGAGATTCAGATCTGGTTGGTAACAGGATACTTCAGACTCATCATGTCTGAGAAGAAGAATTGCAACACAAACCGACGAGATGACGTTGCGATATTCTCGGGAAATGAACTACGATAGCAAGCTCCAAAACATGAGCTGGTTCTGCTACAAACCTGTGAACACGTTGTCCTAGACAAGCATGGCCACATAGTAGTCTTAATAAAATACTACCGAGTTCTGGTTGGGAACCATCAACGAGGATATCGAAGTCCTTACATAAGTCCGGATTAGCTCTTAAGAAGGAACTTCTTCTCCTTTAACAAGTCAATCAGTGGCTTGCTGTGCTAGGGAATACGTATGGAGTGGAGCTAATTAATCTACCAAACCATAGAATACTTCGCGCGTATGCATGACTAACTTGGGATGATTCCAGAGGAAGCAAAAACAATCTTTCTCGAATTCACGGCGGCAACTTTCATCGAATGCACATGAATTAGGGGAAGTCACTTCTTTCACCATAACATATACTTCATGAGCTAGCATGAAGAAAATGCTTTCAAAAATTTCCAACACTAACTTAGATGTTCAATATGAATCATGGACAGGATGAAAATATTGTCAATGGGCTCAACAACAATCCATCCAGGCTTCCATATAGATGGAATTCCACAATTAAGTGAACAAGATGATAGCATTGGTCAGACCCAAAGGATATAATGGTTTATGATCGAGGAAACAACCACGAGTAATACAACATTATGAACATCGTTGGTTCTGATTTGACTTGATGATAGCCCGTACTCAAGTCAAAGTTTTGACAAGGCAATAGATTCAACAGCTGATCACGGGGATCAGTCGATGAAGATATCATGTTTCTTCAACACACACACAAACACGAAGATATCCCTTTAGAAAGAACCAAATTCAGCAAAGCTTTTTATCTTCCAACTCTCCAAGTTGTTGTTTAGCTTAACCAACTAGCTCAGGGGCATCCAACACAGATTCTTGGAGAAGGGGTGGTTTATAAGAAACTAACTTGATCACGAACTCAACATAGCGGTCAGGTGACAACCTGGTAATACTTCCGAGAAGATATTCGGAACATCACGAACCACCGATATGTTACTAAGCTCGAGAACAATCTTGCTTTCGAGGCAAGACAATATGATCAAAAGGGCGAGGGATTGACACAATCCTAACTCATTGATCGAAGAGTGCACCACAAATAAGGACTAGGTAGCACGATCAATCTTAGAATGATGGTTTAGTAACCAACACACTAAGAGTGAGAGTATTGTCCATTAACTACCAAGCAATGAGGTTGCTAGGAGTATTGATTTCACACATCACAGTTCACTTGTCGGCATTCCGGTTACAACAACACGGAACCGAGGAATGAATAATGATGGCGAGAAGTATCACTGTGTCAAGAATGTTGGAAAGATGCCCTAGAGGCAATAATAAATTGGTTATTATTATATTTCCTTGTTCATGATAATCATTTATTATCCATGCTATAATTGTATTGATAGGAAACTCAGATACATGTGTGGATACATAGACAACACCATGTCCCTAGTAAGCGTCTAGTTAACTAGCTCGTTGATCAATAGATGGTTACGGTTTCCTGACCATGGACATTGGATGTCATTGATAACGGGATCACATCATTAGGAGAATGATGTGATGGACAAGACCCAATCCTAAGCCTACCACAAAGATCGTGTAGTTTGTATGCTAAAGCTTTTCTAGTGTCAAGTATCATTTCCTTAGACCATGATATTGTGCAACTCCCGGATACCGTAGGAATGCTTTGGGTGTACCAAACGTCACAACGTAACTGGGTGGCTATAAAGGTGCATTACAGGTATCTCTGAAAGTGTCTCTTGGGTTGGCACGAATCGAGACTGGGATTTGTCACTCCGTGTGACGGAGAGGTATCTCTGGGCCCACTCGGTAGGACATCATCATAATGTGCACAATGTGACCAAGGAGTTGATCACGGGATGATGTGTTACGGAACGAGTAAAGAGACTTGCCGGTAACGAGATTGAACAAGGTATCGGTATACCGACGATCGAATCTCGGGCAAGTAATATACCGCTAGACAAAGGGAATTGTATACGGGATTGATTAAGTCCTTGACATCGTGGTTCATCCGATGAGATCATCGTGGAACATGTGGGAGCCAACATGGGTATCCAGATCCCGCTGTTGGTTATTGACCAGAGAACATCTCGGTCATGTCTGCATGGTTCCCGAACCCGTAGGGTCTACACACTTAAGGTTCGATGACGCTAGGGTTATAAAGGAAGTTTGTATGTGGTTACCGAATATTGTTCGGAGTCCCGGATGAGATCCCGGACGTCACGAGGAGTTCCGGAATGGTCCGGAGGTAAAGATTTATATATGGGAAGTCCTGTTTTGGTAACCGGAAAAGTTTCGGGTTTTATCGGTAACGTACCGGGACCACCGGGAGGGTCCCAGGGGTCCACCAAGTGGGGCCACCAGCCCCGGAGGGCTGCATGGTCCAAGTGTGGGAGGGGACCATCCCCAGGTGGGCTGGTGCGCCCCCCACAAGGGCCCAAGGCGCCTAAGGGAAGGAGGGGGCAAACCCTAAGGGCAGATGGGCCCTAAGGCCCATGCTCCCTGCGCCTCCCTCTCCTCCCCCCTTGGCCGCCTCCCACAGATGGGATCTGGGGATGTCGCACACCTTAGGGTGGGAACCCTAGAGGGGGCGCAGCCCCCTCCCCTTCCCCTATAAATAATTGAGGTTTTGGGGCTGCCTAACGTGTGATTCGATCTCCCTCTTGGCGCAGCCCTGCATCTCTTCTTCCTCCTCTCCCGCGGTGCTTGGCGAAGCCCTGCAGGATTGCCACGCTCCTCCACCTCCACCACGCCGTTGTGCTGCAGCTGGATGGAGTCTTCCTCAACCTCTCCCTCTCTCCTTGCTGGATCAAGGCATGGGAGACGTCACCGGGCTGTACGTGTGTTGAACGCGGAGGTGCCGCCCGTTCGGCACTAGGATCTCCGGTGATTTGGATCACGACGAGTACGACTCCTTCAACCCCGTTCTCTTGAACGCTTCCGCTTAGCGATCTACAAGGGTATGTAGATGCACTCTCCTTCCCCTCGTTGCTGGTTTCTCCATAGATAGATCTTGGTGACACGTAGGAAAATTTTGAATTTCTGCTACGTTCCCCAACAGTGGTATCAGAGCTAGGTCTATGCGTAGATTCTTTGCACGAGTAGAACACAAAGTAGTTGTGGGCGTTGATTTTGTTCAATATGCTTATCGTTACTAGTCCAATCTTGTTTCGACGGTATTGTGGGATGAAGCGGCCCGGACCAACCTTACACGTACGCTTACGTGAGACCGGTTCCACCGACTGACATGCACTAGTTGCATAAGGTGGCTGGCGGGTGTCTGTCTCTCCCACTTTAGTCGGAACGGATTCGATGAAAAGGGTCCTTATGAAGGGTAAATAGCAATTGGCATATCACATTGTGGTTTTGCGTAGGTAAGAAAACGTTCTTGCTAGAACCCTAATGCAGCCACGTAAAACTTGCAACAACAATTAGAGGACGTCTAACTTGTTTTTGCAGCAAGTGTTTCATGATGTGATATGGCCAAAGTTGTGATGAATGATGAATGATATATGTGATGTATGAGATGATCATGTTCTTGTAATAGGAATCACGACTTGCATGTCGATGAGTATGACAACCGGCAGGAGCCATAGGAGTTGTCTTTATTTTTGTATGACCTGCGTGTCATTGAAGAACGCCATGTAAATTACTTTACTTTATTGCTAAACGTGTTAGCCATAGAATTAGAAGTAGTCGTTGGCGTGACAACTTCATGGAGACACGATGATGGAGATCATGATGATGGAGATGATGGTGTCATGCCGGTGACAAGATGATCATGGAGCCCCAAGATGGAGATCAAAGGAGCTATATGATATTGGCCATATCATGTCACTACTATATAATTGCATGTGATGTTTATTATGTTTATGCATCTTGTTTACTTAGAAATAAGATGATCCCTTACAACAATTTCAAGAAGTGTTCTCCCCTAACTATGCACCATTGCTAAAGTTCGTCGTTTCGAAGCACCACGTGATGACCGGGTGTGATAGATCCTTACGTTCACATACAACGGGTGTAAGACAGTTTTACACATGCAAAACACTTAGGGTTAACTTGACGAGCCTAGCATGTACAGACATGGCCTCGGAACACAGAGACCGAAAGGTCGAGCATGAGTCGTATGGTAGATACGACCAACATGAAGATGTTCACCGATGATGACTAGTCCGTCTCACGTGATGATCGGACACGGCGTAGTTGACTCGGATCATGTGATCACTTAGATGACTAGAGGGATGTCTATCTGAGTGGGAGTTCATAAGATGAACTTGATTATCCTGAACATAGTCAAAAAAGGTCTTCGCAAATTATATCTCGCGTTTCTGTTCTACTGTTAAGATATGTTCCTAGAGAAAATTTAGTTGAAAGTTGATAGTAGCAATTATGCGGACTAGGTCCGTAAACCGAGGATTGTCCTCGTTGCTTCGTAGAAGGCTTATGTCCTTAATGCACCGCTCAATGTGCTGAAACTCGAACGTCGTCTGTGGATGTTGCGAACATCTGACATACACGTTTTGATAACTACGTGATAGTTCAGTTAAACGGTTTAGAGTTGAGGCACCGAAGACGGTTTTTGAAACGTCGCGGAACATATGAGATGTTTCGAGGGCTGAAATTGGAATTTCAGGCTCGTGCCCACGTCAAGAGGTATGAGACCTCCGACGAGTTTCTTAGCCGACAGACTAAGGGAGAAAAGCTCAATCGTTGAGCTTGTGCTCAGATTGTCTGAGTACAACAATCACTTGAATCGAGTGGGAGTTAATCTTCCAGATGAGATAGTGATGTTTTTCCAAAGTCATTGTCACCAAGCTGCTAGAGCTTCGTGATGAACTATAACATATCAGGGATAGATATGATGATCCTTGAAATATTCGCGATGTTTCACACCGCGAAAGTAGAAATCAAGAAGGAGCATCAATTGTTGATGGTTAGTGAAACCACTAGTTTCAAGAAGGGCAAGGGCAAGAAGGGTTACTTCATGAAATGGCAAGTCAGCTGCTGCCCTAGTGAAGAAACCCAAGGTTGAACCCAAACCCGAGACTAAGTGCTTCTGTAATAAGGGGAACAGCCACTGGAGCATAATTACCCTAGATACTTGGTAAATGAGAAGGCTGTCGATAGAAGTATATTGGATATACATTATGTTAATGTGTACTTTATTAGTACTCCTAGTAGCACCAGGGTATTAGATACCAGTTCGGTTGCTAAATGTTAGTAACTCGAAATAAAAGCTACGGAATAAACGGAGATTAGCTAAAGGTGAGCTAACGATATGTGTTGGAAGTGTTTCCAAGGTTGATATGATCAAGCATCGCACGCTCCCTCTACCATCGAGATTGGTGTTAAACCTAAATAATTGTTATTTGGTGTTTGTGTTGAGCAGAGACATGATTGGATTATGTCTATCGCAATACGATTATTCATTTAAGGAGAATAATGGTTACTCTGTTTATTTGAATAATACCTTCAATGGTCTTGCACCTAAAATGAATGGTTTATTGAATCCCGATCGTAGTGATACACATGTTCATGCCAAAAGATATAAGATAGTAATGATAGTACCACATACTTGTGGCACTACAATTTTAGTCACAATGGTATAAAACGCATGAAGAAGCTCCATGTTGATGGATCTTTGGACTCGCTTGATTTTGAATCACTTGAGACATGAAAATCATACCACATGAGCAAGATGACTGAAAGGCCTTGTTTTTCAATAAGATGGAAGAAGAAAGCAACCTATTGGAAGTGATACATATTGATGTGTGCAGTCCAATGAGTGCTGAGGCATGTAGAGGATATCGTTATATTCTTACTTGACAGATGATTTGAGTAGATACTGAGTATGTTTACTTGATGAATCACAAGTCTGAATTATTGAATGGGTCAAGTAATTTCAGAGTGAAGTTGAAGATCTTCGTGACAAGAGGATAAAATGTCTATGATATGATCATAGAAATGAATACCGAGTTACGAGTTTGGCACACAATTAAGACGCTGTGGAAGTTGTTTCACAACTAATACCGCCTGGAACACCATAGTGTGATGGTGTGTCCGAACATCATAGTTGCACCCTATTGGATATGGTGCGTACCATGATGTCTCTTATCAAATTACCACTATCGTTCATGGGTTAGGCATTAGAGACAACCACATTCACTTTAAATAGGGCACCACGTGACTCCGATGAGATGACACCGTATGAACTATGGTTTAGAGAAACCTAAGCTGTCATTTCTTAAAAGTTTGGGGCTGCGACGCTTATGTGAAAAAGTTTCAGGTTGATAAGCTCAAACCCAAAGCGGATAAAATGCATCTTCATAGGACACCCAAAATAGCTGGGTATACCTCCTAATTCAGATCCGAAAGCAATAGGGATTGTTTCTAGAATCGGGTCCTTTCTCGAGGAAAAGTTTCTCTCGAAAGAATTGAGTGGGAGGATGGTGGAAACTTGATGAGGTTGTTGAACCGTCACTTCAACTAGTGTATAGCAGGGCACAAAGAGTTGTTCCTGTGGCACCTACACCAATTGAAATGGAAGCTTATGATATTGATCATGAGACTTCGGATCAAGTCACTCCCAAACCTCGTAGGACGACAAGGATGCGTACTACTTCAGAGTGGTACGTAATCCTGTCTTGGAAGTCATGTTACTAGACAAAAATGAACCTACGAACTATGGAGAAGCGATGGTGGGCCCAGATTCCGATAAATGGCTCGAGGCCATAAAATCCGAGAGAGGATCCATGTATGAAAACAAAGTGTAGACTTTGGCAGAACGGCTCGATGGTCGTAAGGCTGTTGAGTACAGATGGATTTTAAAAGGAAGACGGACAATGATGGTGAATGTCACCATTAAGAAAGCTCGACTTGTCATTAAGATGTTTTCTGACAAGTTCAAGGAGTTGACTACGATGAGAATTTCTCACTCGTAGCGATGCTAAGAGTCTGTTGGAATTATATTAGCAGGTACTGCATTATTTATGAAATCTTGCAGATAGGATGTCAAAATATTGTTTCCTTGATGATTTTCTTGAGGAAAAGTTGTATGTGATACAACCAGAAGATTTTGTCAATCCTGAAAGATGCTAACAAGTATGCAAAGCTCCAGCAATCCTTCCAAGGACTGGAGTAAGCATCTCGGAGTTGGAATGTATGCTTTGATGATGATCAAAGATTTTGGGTGTATACAAAGTTTATGAGAAACTTGTATTTCCAAAGAAGTGAGTGGGAGCACTATAGAATTTCTGATGAGTATATGTTGTTGACATATTGTTGATCAGAAATGACGTAGAATTTCTGGAAAGCGTATAGGGTTATTGGGAAAGTGTTTTTCAATGGAAAGCCTGGATTAAGCTACTTGAACATTGAGCATCAAGATCTATAAGGATAGATCAAAACACTTAATGGTACTTTCAAATGAGCACATACCTTGACATGATCTTGAAGGTGTTCAAGATGGATCAGTCAAAGAAGGAGTTCTTGCCTAAGTTATAAGGTATGAAGTTAAGACTGAAAGCTCGACCACGGCAGAATAGAGAGAAAGGACGAAGGTCGTCCCCTATGCTTAAGACGTAGGCTCTACAGTATGCTATGCTGTGTACCGCACCTGAAGTGTGCCTTGCCATGAGTCAGTCAAGGGGTACAAGAGTGATCCATGAATGGATCACAGGACATCAGTCAAAGTTATCCTAAGTAACTAGTGGACTAAGGAATTTTCTCGATTATGGAGGTGATAAAGAGTTCGACGTAAAGAGTTACGTCGATGCAAGCTTAACACCTATCCGGATAGCTCTGAGTAGAGATGCCGGATACGTATAATGGAGCAACAATTTAGAATAGCTCCAAGTAGAACAGTTATTTGGAATAACTCCAAATAGAACGTGGTAGCTACATCTAGGAGATGACATAGAGATTTGTAAAGCACACACGGATCTGAAAGGTTCAGACCCGTTGACTAAAACCTCTCTCACAAGCAACATGATCAAACCTAAAACTCTTGGGTGTTAGTCACATGGCGATGTGACCTGTGAGTGTTAATCACATGGCGATGTGAACTAGATTATTGACTCTAGTGCAAGTGGCAGACTGTTGGAAATATGCCCTAGAGGCAATAATAAATTGGTTATTATTATATTTCCTTGTTCATGATAATCGTTTATTATCCATGCTATAATTGTATTGATAGGAAACTCAGATACATGTGTGGATACATAGACAACACCATGTCCCTAGTAAGCCTCTAGTTGACTAGCTCGTTGATCAATAGATGGTTACGGTTTCCTGACCATGGACATTGGATGTCATTGATAACGGGATCACATCATTAGGAGAATGATGTGATGGACAAGACCCAATCCTAAGCCTAGCACAAAGATCGTGTAGTTTGTATGCTAAAGCTTTTCTAATGTCAAGTATCATTTCCTTAGACCATGAGATTGTGCAACTCCTGGATACCGTAGGAATGCTTTGGGTGTACCAAACGTCACAACGTAACTGGGTGGCTATAAAGGTGCATTATAGGTATCTCCGAAAGTGTCTGTTGGGTTGGCACGAATCGAGACTTGGATATGTCACTCCGTGTGACGGAGAGGTATCTCTGGGCCCACTCGGTAGGACATCATCATAATGTGCACAATGTGACCAAGGAGTTGATCACGGGATGATGTGTTACGGAACGAGTAAAGAGACTTGCCGGTAACGAGATTGAACAAGGTATCGGTATACCGACGATCGAATCTCGGGCAAGTAATATACCGCTAGACAAAGGGAATTGTATACGGGATTGATTAAGTCCTTGACATCGTGGTTCATCCGATGAGATCATCGTGGAACATGTGGGAGCCAACATGGGTATCCAGATCCCGCTGTTGGTTATTGACCGGAGAACGTCTCGGTCATGTCTGCATGGTTCCCGAACCCGTAGGGTCTACACACTTAAGGTTCAATGACGCTAGGGTTATAAAGGAAGTTTGTATGTGGTTACCGAATATTGTTCGGAGTCCTGGATGAGATCCCGGACGTCACGAGGAGTTCCGGAATGGTCCGGAGGTAAATATTTATATATGGGAAGTCCTGTTTTGGTAACCGGAAAAGTTTCGGGTTTTATCGATAACGTACCGGGACCACCGGGAGGGTCCCGGGGGTCCACCAAGTGGGGCCACCAGCCCCGGAGGGCTGCATGGGCTAAGTGTGGGAGGGGACCAGCCCCAGGTGGGCTGGTGCGCCCCCCACAAGGGCCCAAGGCGCCTAAGGGAAGGAGGGGGCAAACCCTAAGGGCAGATGGGCCCTATGGCCCATGCTCCCCGCGCCTCCCTCTCCTCCCCCCTTGGCCGCCTCCCACAGATGGGATCTGGGGCTGCCGCACCCCTTAGGGTGGGAACCCTAGAGGGGGCGCAGCCCCCTCCCCTTCCCCTATAAATACTTGAGGTTTTGGGGCTGCCTAACGTGTGATTCGATCTCCCTCTTGGCGCAGCCCTGCATCTCTTCTTCCTCCTCTCGCGCAGTGCTTGGCGAAGCCCTGCAGGATTGCCACGCTCCTCCACCTCCACCACGCCGTTGTGCTGCAGCTGGATGGAGTCTTCCTCAACCTCTCCCTCTCTCCTTGCTGGATCAAGGCATGGGAGACGTCACCGGGCTGTACGTGTGTTGAACGCGGAGGTGCCGTCCGTTCGGCACTAGGATCTCCGGTGATTTGGATCACGACGAGTACGACTCCTTCAACCCCGTTCTCTTGAACGCTTCCGCTTAGCGATCTACAAGGGTATGTAGATGCACTCTCCTTCCTCTCGTTGCTGGTTTCTCCATAGATAGATCTTGGTGACACGTAGGAAAATTTTGAATTTCTGCTACGTTCCCCAACAAAGAATTCATAAGAGGTGGTGCAATTCTCATGACATTCTTGACATAAAGATGGTAACACTCCAAGGTAGAACAGAGCAAAGGCTGGTTTGGCATCTTGATCTGCGATACACAACTATTTTGACCCAACCCTGGATATGGATGAGGTACTGGAGTTTGTTTCTCCTAGTCATTCCGAAGTAGAATGTCTTGACGGACCACAAGAATAATAAGCATCGATAAGACGGATGCAGAATTACTCCTGACTATCAATTGATAGACGATGGTCGGAACACAAATGAAGAGGGATAACTCAAGGGGACATATATCTTTCTGAGTTGTGGATGCATAGATTAATATGTCGAACCAAGTTCAACAGGTTTCTTCCAGATAATCCATGCAGAAAGGTAGGACTGGCAGATTCACAATGCAGAATGGAGAACTCATCAAGAGCACTCTGGTTGTGACCATTTGGTTCAGGAGAGCTTCTGCCATAAGTAGTTCATGGTATTTGGAAGAAGGATATACCACGAACCTCGAGGACTAAAGCAAAGGTTACTAATATCCTAAAGGAACGAGCAAACACTATCAACATGAGGTAAGTAGGGTGAATCTCGGGTTCAAAACCCAGGAGTAGAGTACCTACTAACTAAATTGCATCACGGGATGCTTTCGAGAATGATGGCCAGAATCATCACACTAGGAATATAAAGCATTGCTAGATTACGAGGTGGTTCTATAGGATTCCTAGGGTCATAATACTAGCTCCAACATATATGTCGAGGCAATGGAGTACCTCAACAGACCGTTTAGTGTGGTTAATCTGGCCCAAAAGGACATCGGAAACTGGGAGGAAGGATTTGCAAATGCATCAGATTCTTTAGAAACCTGGGATGACTCGGATAGCATAACGGCTGTAAAAGCTCAAAAGGATTTGGGACATTCTGCAAAAATGGTGGCATAACATCACAATATCAAGGTTCTGAGGCCAGCTATGAACATACAGAAGTAGTAGGAACTGAACTTAGGCTTGAATCCAACAATCCTATAAGTCTACGGGTTAGTAACACATGATCCTGATAGAAAGAAGAGAAGCCTAGTTCTTAATCCCTGTAGAAAAGAAGAGGTTGACTCAGATCAGAAGGGCATAAGGTAAAGGAGTAAAAAGAGCCTTACGTTCCCTTCCACAATCAATTCCCTTATATAACTAAAGAATTTCTAGACTCAACTTTGACCAGTTTGGCTTGCTAATCCTACATGCAGTCAGGCTCTGATACCAAAACTGTCAGGACCCTGATTCCAAGTCACATCGATCTAGCCGGTAACACCTCATATCACTTTGCGGCCTCACGCACGGTATTCCCACGCGTGTCGCCTTACCATGGCCCGGGACCGTTTGCACTTTTTGGCTCACGTATATGTTTGTGTCGCTAGCATCCATATGACAGAGAACCCGGGCCGACATGACTAGTCGTGAACCCAAAGTGGCACTAACTTACAGGGATAGGCATACATGAATCAACATCGAGCATGTCGGTCAGCAGCGTGCGAATCCGGGTTGTAGCACTGGGCTAACAGGACTCCGATGAACCGGGCTATAGCAGGCTAGGCAGGACTCCGGATGTCACCGCGTGACATTTCCCCGAAGCGACAGACACATGAACGAAGTGAATCACATGCCGGCCAGTCAAGTGTTCCGGAGCAGTAGTGCTGGGCTAGCAGGACTCCGGTGAACCGGGCTGTAGCGGACTACTATGGCTCATGGAAGCACAAGACTACATTTCCCCATAAGACAAGCTACCAAGGATAAACAAATAGGTTGTCGGATCCCACACATACCAAGCATTTCAATCATACACACAATATGCTCGATATGTGTAAATACAACATGGCATCACAACATAACTCTACGACTCAAGTATTTGTTCATTAGGCTTCGAGGAGCCAAGTATTACAAACATGGGTCTCATGACCCCAACATACAGAGCATACAAACAACAATCACATGCGGAATCTTAACTTGTATGAGTACATACAACTACAAATGAAGAAGGCCGAGAAGCCTGACTATCTACAAGACCCTCCCAAGGGTACAAGATCGTAGCTGAGGAAACAAGCTAAACGTCAAAGTCCATGCGGAACTAATAGCGAGACTGAAGTCTCTCTGCAAAAACATAAAATAGGCAAACGTGAGTACAAATGTACCTAGCAAGACTTATATCAGAACTATCTACATATGCATCGGTATCAATAAAGGGGTGGTGGAGTTTGACTACAGCAAGCCAGCTTTGAGTCGGTGGCTATCTTGAACTACGACCGCAAGTAACTCTTTTGAGGTGGCGCACACGAGTCCACATATTCACCATATCAATACACCACTATGGATCCGCTCCCGTCTCCCTACGAGAACGCCATCCATAGCACTCACGCTTATCTTGCGCATTTTAGAGTATCCACTTTCACTTGTCTATGAACTGTACAGGCAACCCAGAAGTCCTTTACCGCGGACACGGCTATTCGAATAGATGATGTTAACCCTGCAGGGGTGTACTTCTTCACACACGCTCTCGCCACTTACCACCATGTACACATCGTGTATCCCGGCAACCTTCAAGCAGAAGCCTGGCGAGGGAGTCGGCCACGACCTGACTAACCACACAAGTCTCTAGTCCAGGTTTATCACCTATTCGGGTGCCATCAGCAAGGAGATCCGGCCGGGGTGTCGCTCACGGCCCCAAACGATGTGAGCAGGGTTCGCATGCCCACCATCCGGGTGCCACTTGGTACACCGTGCCACTGTGCCTAGTCTGTCCCAAGCCCACCTGTACCGAGTGCCACTTGGTAGACTACTAGCACTACCTACAAACACCAGAAACTAGTTGCAACTCCTGGACAGAGATCGACTTGATTAATAAGTCGAGAGAGCTTGGAGCGCCCGGAGCCCAATGTGTGGTAGTAGCTGTTCATGGATCACAAACACAGAACTCAGTTCCTGAGGATGGCTGCAATGAGACAACCCACCATGTACTCCTACATGTCCTCTCACCGCTACCTTTACCAAATCGTGTTCACACACTTAGCTCTCATCAGTAGGACATGTTCACCACATTCCAATTCATCCCCGATGAATCAGACCTGACTCAACTCTAAGCAGTAGCAGGCATGAAAAACAAGCATGAATGAGTAGGCACATCAGGGCTCAAACAACTCCTACTCATGCTAGTGGGTTTCATTTATTTACTGTGGCAATGACAGGTCATGCAGAGGAAAATGGGTTCAACTACCACAGCATGTAATAGTTGAAACATTGTTGTCCTAATGCAGTAAAAGAGAGCAAGAGCGATAGAGTGGGATTGTATCGGAATGAACAAGGGGTTTTCGCTTGCCTGGCACTTCTGAAGATAGTATAGCTCTTCATCTGTGTCATCGATCACATCGTCGAAACAACATCGACTGAGAGGGGACAATTACCGGCAAACAAGGAAGAACACAATCAATGCAATGCAACAATATGATGCATGATCATGACATGGAAATATGTTGTGGTTTGGGCTAATGCAACTAGAAACCAAATTAAATGAAGTTGGTTTGAACCAAGGGTTCAAATTCAAACTCCATATGTGCTTATTTAAATGCCAATTATACATCAACCTTAGGTTGTTAAAACATGCATGCAAATGGTACAGATGGATAGATTGGATTTTTCTGATCATTTTTCATATATAATTTGTTTGATTCTGAGTTGTGGTTGAATTTCTATGAATTTTAGAAGTTTTGGGCATTTTCTGGAATTTCCTGATTAAAAATAAATCCAGAAAATGTAATACCGTGTCAGCATGACATCGGGGTGACGTCAGCTGGTCAAAGGCGCCAGCCCAGGTCAAACCTGACGGCTGGGACCCACATGTCGGTGTAATAACAACTAACAGAGTTAGTTAGTGTTAGGTTAGCACTAACCTAGGTTAATTAGGGCCTGGGCCCACATGTCAGTGGCTCATCTAATTAACTAAGTTAATTTAACACTAATTAAACCTAACACTAATTAAGCAGGGACCTGGGCCCACATGTGAGGGACCCTAGGGAGGTCAAACCCCTGGTTAACGGGGTCAACCCCACTGGCGACTTGACGCCGGTGAGGCCAGCCGCGGCGGCGAGCCTCGGGTTTGCGTCTCCGGCGACCAAACGGCCTGCGGAGGGCATCTACGTGATGCGGATGCACATCCGCATCGAGTAGTGGTGACGGTTGGGCCTGGGGTGGTCGGAGTTGACGGCGGCGAGCTGCTTTGCGACCGCCGGAGTTCGGTGTGTAAGGCAGCTGCGGCTAGAGCAAGCGGGCGAGCAAAGCGAGCAGCGGGGCAGCAACTACGTGCGTGTGCGAGTGTGTTGGATAGGTCATTGTGATTGAAAGGCCACCGGAGCATCACCGGCGATGAGCTCGGGCGTTGGCGGGTTTCTGTATCCGATGAATCGATGACTAGGGCGAGCAATCGAGGCGGAGGAGAGGGGGGTTCGGTCCGTGAGCTCACTGCGGAGACGTAGGGAAGGTCAGCGTGCTTGGGGAAGGCCTGGGGGCGACGAGACGGCGGTAGCGATCTCGACCGGCCGTGGTTGGAGATGATGTTGCGGGCGTCGCTTCGGGGCTCTCCTCGTCGCGTGGCTCAGCAAGGAGGGGCGAGGACGAAGTAGCGGAGCTTCCTAGCGCGTTGGCGAGGCATGGGGTGGCCGGTGGCCGTGGCTACGGCGAGCGGCGACGACAGACGCGCTCGGGCGTGCTATAGAGAGAGAGAGCAGGGGAAGGGAGAGTGAGCGGCGATCGAGGGGAAGGACCAGGGGGGCTCGGGCGTCTCCAGGTGCCCGGTCGAGGACGGGAAAGGAAGCAGGAGGTGGCGGGGAGACGTGGCCGCGGTCGGCTGTGATGCGGGCACACAGCAGCTCCTACTGGCAGGAGCTTGAAGAAGCTCCTGGCAGTTGGGCTGGTGGGATGGGCCGATAGAAGCTGGGCCAGGCTACAGGGAGGCCAGGTGAGGTTTGTGCCCTTTTATTTAACTTTCTGTTTTGTTTTCTTTTGATTAACATTCTGCCACTGTTTAAAATTCAGAACAATTTCAAAACAGTGACAAAAACCCTTTGAATATTTTTACGTTGCTGGATGGACTTTTCCAATAGCACATAAAACATTTCAAAGTTATTTGAAACATATTCCATATATTATGAATATAATTCCAAATTCAAATACAATAATGATTTAAATTCAGTGCCCAAAATATTCCACAAAAATGTTCACCATTTTTGGTTTGGACTCAAAGCCTTGCCAAAAATATCAAACATTGATGAAGGCATTTTGGGTTCATTGAATGCAATTTACAGTTGAACCTAGTTGATTTAATTTTGGTGCTAGGGTTTGGAACAATCCCCATTTCAATTTCACATAACTTTAGACATGATGCATGGATGCAGTGCCACTATCTGCAACCAAAATATAGGGATGTGACAATTTCATTACATTTACATGAACTAAGAGGTGCCAATCCGGCTCTCTTGTATAATTAATACTCCCTCCGTCCGGAAATACTTGTCCTAGAAATGGATGTATCTAGACTTATTTTAGTTCTAAATGGCCGCCTGCGGATCTCTTTGTCTTCCTCATGTCCATCAGACACTTGCGGGGTCGACGAAGGCCCTCGGAAGAGACGAAGCAGCAAAGAAACCACCTGAATCCGCGGTCGTCGCCTCGGCGGCGACCTCCCGTGTTCTACTTCTCCTTGATGATGGAGGCGGACACGGAGAAGCTGGCCACCGACTCGTCGCTCTCCACGCACCCGGCTTCTGTCTCTGCCTGCATGGCGCTGCCGCAGGCACGGGAGCCGCGCCCATAGACATGGGAGGCGCTACCACCGCAGACACTGGTGGCGCGGTACAACGCGGCAGCGATGGCGCCCGTACCGGCGTGCTCGCCGCCGTGCCAGCGTGGAGCAACTCGCCACTCCTCATCGAGCTGAACTGGAACGGCGAGTTGCTGAACCACGTGCCTGCTTGTGGCGGCAACTGGCTCCGTCGGGCCAAGCAAGGTTGGTGAAGCACCGAGCGGCCTCGCCCGTTTCCGGAGGCCTCGGCGGGCCACCCAGCCGGGTAATATGCCGGAGAACGGCTCATCGGAAGCCATCGGAAGAGTGGAGAAAATGGTGGAGGAGATGGGGGAGCGGCGGAGGGGTGAGATTCTTGCCTGCTGTCTGTCTAGCCTCGTGCAAATAGAGGGCGGACGGTAGGAGCTTGGCCGGTGTCTGGCCTCGTTTAAACTGAGGGCGGACGGGAGGAGCTCGGCCGGTGTTGCATTTAATTCCGGCCCGCTCATGAACGGACGTGGCCGGAGTAGGATTCTCGGTTTGCATGCGGGTTTAACGTAGGGGTTTAATGGAGGCGCCGAGCGTGCAGCGGGCGGCGCAGTACAATTCGATTTGACAACAGTAATGAGCCGTCAAATCACAAAGGCCCTCGCCTCTCGTGAAACCGACCGAGCTAGACTGCCCCGCCCTCTAGCCTTTTAAAAAATGTATATACTCCACTTTCGTATAGTAGTAGTATCGATGGATTGCGCCATGGAGCAACACTTGAAATTAAAAAAAAGTGGTACATATAGAGAGCCCTCGTCGCCAAATTATGCATATAGTACTATTAAAAAGGCTTGTCACAATAATGGTGTCCAGCACAAGTGCACAACCCACCCCTCAAATAAAACTAAGCACCCTGGAATTCTTTGACAAAACTAAGCACCCTGAAATTCTTTGACAACTAAACTGCTGGCTATATGATGTTGGCCATATATATTGTACGTATATAATGTGAAGAAACGAGTGGTAGTACTATACCAACTAAAAGATGAAATGTAAGAAATACTAGTATGTACGTACTGAAGAGTTAAAGTAACAAGAAGAAACATAACATAGTTCTGCTGGGGGCTCAGCACAACACACCCCTCAAATTAAATTAAGCACACCTGAAATTAAACTTTGCAACTATTCCGGTAGACACTGCATTAGAACCACCATGAGCAACGACACTGCCACCTTACTCGGAGTCCTCGTCCACGTCCTCGACTTCGTCCTTGTCCCTCTTCCTCTTGGCCGATACTTCTTTGCTTGAACCACACACTTGGCTGTTGCTCTTCATCCAACCCTTGTAGATATTGAAGCAAAGGTAGCCATCCATTGCAGTGTAGTGGATGTGGTCAATATCTAGTACATTCCGCTGCCATGCATGACGATGAAACGTGTATGGAGGTTTCTCCAGTTTATCGTACGAAGGATGAACCATGGCTCCTGCCAGGGTAGCATTGAAGGCTGACGAGAGGACACCTGCCGATTCTTCTGGAGGTCGAAGGTGTTGCCTACAACGAGGCCTATCCGACGCAGGACTTTTTTGTCATTACCAAAGTCTACAGTAACGAATTTGACTAGGTTGCTCTCGAGGAAGTCCTTAAAATCCTGGAACTCAACATCGGCATGGCATATGTGGTAGACCAAGCATAAGTCATGCACGCAAACCTGGATCACGGCGGGCTTCTTCCTCTCTTCGTCCTTTAGATCCTTCTCTCGTCCCAGGACTGTGGTGTACTCAACATCTAGCCCAGCGACCCACTCATCATCTGAGTCTTCGAACATGCGTCTGAAGCGAGAAAGGCATCCTTTCACCGTCAAGGAAGAACAGGTGTAGATGACGTCGAACTCATCGCCGGTGATGGTTCTAACCTTGTACTCACCGCTGATCGGGGAGATTTGGGACGCCATGGATTTGGGAGGAGGGTTAGGATTAGTGGAACTGTCGTAATGTGAATGGACGGGATGACTAGGAGCGAACCGTCATAGTATTGAAGGATGTGTGGGGACGAGTAGGAGAGAACTGTCAGCGTGCAAACGGCAGGGTAGTGGCTTTCCATTCTCCCATGATACGGGCTTCCGAGAGCCCTTGGATCTAAGATCGAACGGTTGCATGGTGTGATTCTAGACCTATGGGTGAATATCCTATCCTGGAGGGTTATTCTGCAAATTTTCAGCAACTTAGCATGCGACCGTTTGATCTCAGATCCAAGGGCTACCGGCACCCCATATCATGGTCACGCCTACCACGACCGTCGCGTCGCTCGTGCGGTCGTGCCCTTGGAGATTTAACACGGTGCATTAGGCTATCTGATGTTGGCATGTCATACATAGTCATCACTTAGTCACTCATACTACAACAAGGTTTTGGCTATAAGGTTGGCTATAAGTGTATTTTTTTACTTCTCTCTATCTCTTTCTTCATACTCCCTCCGTCCCATAATATAAGAACGTTTTTGACACTAGTGTAGTGCCAAAAACATTCTTATATTATGGGACACAGGGAGTACTAGTATTTATTGCATTTGCCAAGGAGTGACCTCTTCCAATGAAATGGTGTTGCTAAGTTTGCTTCATTTAATTAGCTATAGACTCAAAATTGTCTTTTCACCTAGGTACATGCACTTAGCACCGTTTCTTCCTTGGGTCACCAAACTAGTCTCTCTCTTCTTGATTAACTTGCCACATCAGACTTTATGCCTATGTGGCAAGCTTAAGCACCTGTAGGAGCAAGTGAAAGTAAGTACAATAGTGCGCTTCACATGGCATTTTTGCATATGTGGAGGAAAGAGAGGCAAGGAAAAAGTGGAGAAGTGGGATCTCATGCAAGAGCCAGCCTCTACTACATGGTGGAGCATTGGGAGAGGCACCTGTATGGAGGTGGCCAGGAATCAGGAGACTCACGCCGGTCGTAGCACCGTAGTTAAAATGATAATGGCAAGTCAAATCATGGGGCCCACCTGTCCAATAGTAACTCGCTGTCAAATCACACAGCCCTACGTTTGCAGCAGCCTATTCCCTCGTCTTCTCGCGTCTCTGTCGAACCGACTAGGCGGAACTGCCCCGCCTACCGCACAGGAAAAGCCCGCGCAGTATACTCCCTCCGTCTAGGTGACCAAGGTGGAGAGGAAAACGAGATAACTTAATGTTTAGTATTTGCTAAGGCTGGTTGTAATGGTACTAGCCTTAGCAATTTTGATGAGGTGTCATAGAATTAAATGAAGAAAGAGAGAGAGTTGAGTACTATGTGTCATACATGGCAATAAATAAAGTACTACATGATACTAATATATGATACATGGCGCAGGAGTACTAAGTAGTATTATTAATACAGTTTTGCTAGAACTCATCTGGAGTAGATGAGATATAATTTGGTCTCATTCATCTTTTATAGCCATTGGATGTGATGCTATATAAGATGCGTGTTTGCTGACGTGGGTTGTATTTGTTCTTGTGCAACGAACTGACCACTGCATGTCATGTTTGATAGTCTCAAGTCATTAAAAGCATACAAGCCCCGCATCTCTTCTTGGTTGACTCCTGTATTTATGTCAAAAAATAAGAAACAACGTGAGAGTTAATGCACCACGCCTATGTGTTTACTATTTGGTTTTCGTAAGATGACTTAATACTCACCTAGACGGAGGGAGTATTCGATTTGATAGCGGGCGGCGCAGTTCCCGGTACTCCTTTAATGCAGATGAGGGAGGGAGTAGCGGTTCCCGATATGTTGAATGGCCAATGCATCCTCCTTCAATTAATGCATGAGAGAAGTAATGGGAGGAGGTCCGGGAAAAGAGGCTGCACGATGCGAATGCAACACAGTTTGCCCTCATTGCCCTCATATAAAGGCGCCCCTCCATTCCAATGCATCTACCACATCGTACGCACCTAAGCATTTGCCTAAGCACCTACACTAAGCGCAAAAGAGCTCACTCCAGACCCATGGCGGTGATGCGCATGAGCGGCTAGCGGCTGCTCCAGATGGTCCACGACGCCCGCCTACGGCATGGCGCCGAGGATCGTCTCCAGACGGTGTTGGAGACCGGCTGGTGGATGGCCGCCGTCGACGCCAACTACGACTCTCAGTTGGACCAGATGATCGTTGCCACCGGCAACAAGTTCACCGTCCTCAAGAAGCTCGCGGACGACATCGCCGTACTCCTCCAGCCCGCGCGCCCGGGCTCCTCATTGCCTGCCACCCTAATCGGCCTCCATGGCCGGAACCTCTTTCAAGCACTTGTGGCCCTGTGACTGCCCGCTGACGCCACGAAGAATGTCCACCTGGAGGTCGCGCTCGCCACGAGGCGCCTCGCTGTGCAAGAATTCGTCGACCTACACATCCACGTGTACGAGCAAATCGTGTACATAGGTATCTACAAGGCCAGTGAGGATGCTATGATGTTGGCCTTCCTCAACCGGCTGGAAGCCTTGGATGCCTTTGCTGAGAAGCACCTCGACCTCGCCACAAAAGCCGCCGCTCCTTAGCCGCCGGTCGGTGGCCCGGCGCACTAAGTTGAGGAGGAGGAGGTCGTACGTTCATGGATCCATCTTTCTTCTTGCCTTCTGTAACCACCACTGCGATCGCATCATCGTGGCCTTGATTCTTATTGTGCTGTTGCATTCTCGTTCCAGTCAATACCGACATGTGCGATCCCTTTGCTTAATTATATGCCTCACTGTAACTAGTACTCCATCCATCAATTTATAAGTTGTGCTTACCTTTTCCATCAACTTCTTGCAACGCGTGGGTATCTTGCTAGAAACACTAGAATATGTCTATATAATCCGTATGTGATAGTCCATTTGAAATCTCAAAAAAGACAAATATTTAGGTACGGAGGGAGTAATATATTAGGAGTATATCGAAACAATAGTGATTTCTTTCAAGTTTGTGAACAAATACTACTATTCTACTACTTTGGATTCGTCACAACGCACGGGCACATTGTTGGTAAAAGGAAAAGGCCTGCCGCATACGCGCCGCACCCCCACACGCCCAGGAATCGGGAGTACAACACAGCCCGTCCGGCACGACACATAGCTTAGGGAAGGCGTGTTGCCTAGCATTTTCACTTTCATGTGGGGCCACCGTTGAGCAAACCGACACCCCGCCCGCCGCCGGGTTGGAAAACAGAAACGAGGGGAAGATCTAGTTGTAGCACGGAAGCCAAGAAATTTGGTGTCAGACGGGGCTGGTTGATAGAGTAGGAGCATTCCGTACTAGTACTACTCCTACTAGTACCAAGTTTGTACTCCTAATACTATATTACTAGTACTACCACTATACAACTAGTAGGTACGTGCTTGGCACAACATCGTAGGAACAAAAAATGGGAAGATCTTGTTTTGGGTGATTTATCTTTTTTTCAATCAATGTAGTATGAATAATATGATGTGGGGGGCACCCATGAAGCTTATGTGGCTTGGTTGCATGGCTACGGAAGGTTAGAGAAAAATAAATAGATAATGTGTTTAGAGTGCACTCCACTAAATAGATATACTTTGGATCCATTGCAACGGACCGACACATCTATATCTATACCCCCTATATAGTGTGTGAAAAACTTTGAAAGTTGGTCGTTGGATGAAGCCAATCCGACGGTACAAAGATGGCAAATCCGAGCACTACTGGCCGTTGGATATCATCCACCAGATTCTGCCACATGTATAATCAAGAAGACTCCATGGTTGAACTTAATTCATGACTAACTTTGCCACAACTAAGCTTAGGCAAAGTTATTAGTTCTTCAAAATGAGAGCCACAAGTTGGCAAGCCTAAGGGAATCTTGCCACATTTTTTGTGTGTATGTCATGTGGGGCCTTACTGTGGCTTGCCTAAGGTGTGGCTTGAACCAAACACTCACCTAAGTTAATCAAACTTGCCTAACCTTACATTCCACCAGATTTTGCCACATGTTAGAATCCAGAAAGCTCCACATGTAGAAGCATAATGCACAAACCACCAGAATCTCATGCGTGCAATGCATGTGTACCTTACTAGTACTAGTTGGTAGTAGTAAGAAACAAATTCCAGTTTTGGCTTGAGCTCGTACTGCGGGAGCACCACAAGGCCTGCCGCAGGAGTTACATTTCCCTCTTGGGGCCCACGGGACCGAACTTCAGTGGCTTAGTGCCCGGCCTATGAGTCAATGACATGCGGACCTTAAATGCGGCTGGCCCACATGTCATTCTCATGGTGGTGGCGTGGTTCGCGACTCACTCGTTCGAGATGAACCGGCCAGTGGTGGCGTTGCCGTGGCGAGGGTGCCACAGCTGGGCATCGGGGCGTTACGAGGCGTAGATGGCCACACCGGCGGGTACTACCTGTAGTACATAAGTACTCCAGCTGAGGATTGATGCCCGGGACGAAATGTGTCACAGCCGCTGGATGAAAATTCGATGGTGCTGGAGTACGGATCGAAGCACAGCAGCGGAGCAGGCAAACCGCGTCCAATCGGGTGCGTCTGTGGTAGAAAGTTGATGGTCGCCACAGTTCAATTGGCCCGCATGTCATGCACACAAAGGCAGAGGAGCGGTGGGGCCGAGAGGGATGAGGGGCACGTCGGGGGGATGAGGATCCCCTGACGCGAACAATCCTACCATTCTGTCACTAACATGTGGGACCCATAAGAATGGGTCCCACCTGTCAGCGAAGGAAAGGCAGGGCAAGGCAGTGATAGCCACGTCAGAGGATCCATGTCCACGTCGGGGGACGTCGTGCCGTGGGTTGGAGCGGCGTCGTGGGAATCGCGTGTGGGTGTGGCAGTGGTAGAAACAAGAAACGTGATGGTCGCCATGGTTCAACTTCCATGGACAAGCTGTCATGTCTGCTGACACATGTACATCAAAACTAGAGTGTTTATATTTCAAGCACGTGAACAAGTATTATTCTACTACTTTGGATCCATTGGAATGCACGAGCCAACACATTGGTAGTAGTAGTGTCCATCTCTATCTCTAGAGGCCTTCCCTCGTTCATCCTTTTCTCTCACAAGATAAACTACTCATACAAATGCATCTTGATGTTCCGTGGAATGCACGAGGATGTTTCCTTGGGGGTCTCTCCAGCGCGGCGTGGCCGTAGTTGCAAGTTGACGCCCCTTGAGATGCCGGCGTTGAGGGGCACTCGGATTTCCTCCGATGAGCAGGTAAGATGAGTTTGATCACGTAGTAAATGCATTCTAAAGACTACTTCCGTGTCCATTTCCTAATTCTCCCCCTGCCCACTGTTTCACAGGTTAGGCTCAGTGCGAGTGGAGATTGCCTTGCATATGTACGGGAGGGTACCAACATCAATTTGCACAACATTTACAACGGTGACACCGTTCCCGCAGAACCTTTGTCCAACATTGGGATCAGCCATGCAACGGGCCACCGCATGAATTGGTACGATGGAACGACGGTGAGATTGAATAAGATAGCACGAACCTTGCACATGA